>OX422216.1:159998203-161253203 GCA_949130495.1 Sambucus nigra | reverse complement strand
TCAATGGGGCACTAAACAGTCTCCCATAGCATAAAAAAATACGTGGCTTCTTGTGAGATCCAAAAATCTATATGTTCTCTTTCTCATTTTCTTTCTCTCTCCTATTTGTCAACTTCCTGTCTTCAAATGAAAATATCAAACCTACTACATAAATCCCTCTCCAAACATACTATTTTGAACACCTTTCAAGGTTTTCTGACCCAATGTTCCTCATTGTGGGATCCAACTATTTTTGTGAAAAGTAACCTCCTTGTCCGAAAAATTCGTGTCGAATTATTAAAAAATGACTTCACAATTAATGTTATCATAATTCCCCTCTAAAAATCTATTGAATCGTCTCGACTTTCATCGCCTCTTCGATCGACGAAGTTGTAACCACGACCAACCCACACTATAATGTCCTTGAGATTTTCAATTAATTCTCAGTATATAAAGTGAAATTAATGGCCAGCAATCTTAATATATCTATAAGCTTCGAAAATGGCTTGAAAATGCCTTCCAAGTTAGACCAATCAAAGGTCAGCAGTCGCACTTCTACTCAAGCGCCCACGCGTAAGTAATAAATAAATACATAATGATGTCAACACGGTGGTAAATGTGTTGAACAACAAGGTTGTAACAGTGATGCAGGGCTTCATCCGAAGTCCCGTGGTGAATTAAATTAAGGATATTTCATAGGTAATATACGAGTCGATGAAAGTGGGTTAGATTTACAAAGTTGCTTTCCATGTATTTGGAAGATGTCCAAGAGCGGTTTAGTTTGGTTTGCTTAATCCCTTAGTTCAATTTTGGAAAAAAAAATGCATATTATCTTTTTTTGAAGTATCAATTTATTTATTCACTGTGTGTCCAATATATTTGTCAAAATGTCAATAGCAAGAATTAGTTATTATCTAAATTACACACACCCACTCACAATTGTTTCACAAATTTTGGTATTTCATAACTTTACTGTTTATTTTTAAATTCTAATCCTAATTGACCTAAAGTGAGCTTTGTATACTTTTTTATTTTAATATTTTTTTCTCTTGCTAAGTTGTGTATTAGATTTTTAATTTGACTTAGAATTAACTATGTAACTATGTTATAGCTTTAAGATAAACACAATATATTTTTAGATTTCCACTTAAAGTATCAAATTTTATTCCATTTATATAGTTATATAATTATATAGTCATAACCATGTTTTTTTATTTTATAAAATATTATTGTATTTGAATTTTCCAAGCCCTCGCGCATCGCGCACGTTTGATAATTTGTTTATAAAGTTTTTCAAGCCTATGGGTCTATAGTTGATCATTTTTAAATAATGTATGGGCCGTAGAGTCTTTGTATTTATCATATATAAACTTATAAGAAAGTTCTGTAAGTAGAAATTCTCATTATAAATACCTTCGTATAGGGATAGAGATAAAATTCTTCATTAGAGAATGTTTTTTCTTTTTATATTTCTATCATAGAAATTTGTATCGATGGAAAGCTTAATTGTTAATGGCCTATGTCTAAAGTTTAATGTGTATGATAAGAGTTAGTCTATACTTTCCTAACTCGATATTTGTATCCTTGTTTGTAGTATTTAACCTGTCGTGTTTAAAACAAATAGAGATGCGTGAAAAACAACCAATAAGGTGTGATATAAGGTGGTACAATTGATAATGGATACCATATATACTATGGATTCCAAGTTAAATGCCCTTTACTTTGATGCGTCGATTGTTTTAAGATTATGTAAATCTAAGAAATACCAATTACCTAATTATCTCATTATTGACACGTTAATACCCCTTTTGTCATTTGTTATAATTTAGGACTTTTTCGACTTAACCCCCTGCAATAATAGAGATTTTTGCCTCTCCCCCCCCCCCCCCCCCCTCAATGTTAAAAAATTATACATAACCCCCTAAATTCTAATATTGTTACTCTGCCATTAAAAAAAATCATTAATTTGTATTTTAACTTGCCCTCTATTATGTTTGGGAGAAAAGTACCCTATTCTTCATCTTTTTCTTCAAATTAAAACCTACCATAAAATCCTCAAAACACCATCCATGGTAGTAGCAGTCCATAAATGTATACTCGTCATTGTTTTCACTTCAAGATTTATAAAAATCCCAAATCATATTCTCTTTTTATTACCTACTATTTAATTATAGTCTAATGCCACGCCCTAAATGAATTTATTCCACATACCACCTTCGGTTTACACAACATTATTTGCTATCAAAAGTAGCACTCCAACAAATAATGTCATTTGACAATAAATCATCAGTGAAAAAAATTACTAACACACTTAAAATTTAAGTGCATTAAAATGAGGTGCATTAAATCATAAGAAGAAAACAAATGAAACATTTAGTTAAATCTAGTGAAGTTTAAAGGACAACCCAACCATGAGCTTCACATACTTCTAAGATTGTGATTGGTCTAATGAGATACACATACTTCTCATGATCTTCGTTACTCTAAGCCATAATTGATCAGTAAGGGTTAATGAGTTTTTATTAACACTCATGTTGATTGAATGGAAACTTTAAACTTAAAAAATCTATCAATTACCATTGCAAGATTATTATATAAATCCTGGTGTGTAATACTAGTTATATGAGCACATGAGTTTTCTAAACCATTTAAACAATTAAACTCCATGGATGGTTTTTATGGGGGGGTTAGGGTTAGGTTTTGATTTTGTGAAGAAGAGGGTATTTTTACCCAAAAATTATAGGAGGTAAGTCAAAACACATATTAATGATCTTTTGGAATGAGAGAGCAACGGTGTTAGAATCTAGGAGGTTATGTCTAATTTTTTAACACTGGGGGTTAAGTTAAACTGTGCTATAATTATAGAGGGTTAAGTCAAAAAGTGCTATAATTTAAGTGTGGCCATCCGGGTCGAATTCCTCCAGCACGGGCCGACCCCGAAATTGGGATGGGAGGGAAGATCGGAGAAGTCTCTCTCTCCTCACACGTTCGGATTATTCGAGGATATGGGAGTTATCTTTTTGACACTCGCATTGATGTTTTTGCGGGTTGCCTAGAATATAAACCGATTGTCGTCAAAAGGGGATAAACACGAAGTCGCTAGCCTGTTTTACCCAAAGCAGGCAAAGAAATGTAGCCGTCCTGAGAGAACGATATCAATGACATACTGATGCATATGAAACCAAATGAATTAAGAGTTCGGGGACTAAGTTACGGAATTGAAAGGTGTTAGGCACCCATTTCACCCCTTTCGGTATGACGCTATGATAATATTATCCTTTTCTTCAAAGTGTGATATGCGCGTATATTTGTGGAGTGTGAAAAATGGAAGAAAGAAATCATTCGACTCAGGTTATAGAAAAGACGAAGTGGAACCATCTTAAGGAGTGTACCTAAAAAATATATAAATAAATATAATGTGAGTGTCCATTGAATTATAAGTAATTATGGATAAGTGAATGTGTATGTCGAGCGGGACACAAATATCTAGGAGTTAATGGCTCACAAATACTAAGAAATGCGATAAATCATAAAATAGGAAAATAGACTCGAGTTCCAGGATTGGACCAGGATGCCTACGTTGACAAAAAGAAATCAAAGTCCACGGAGTTCGATATGTTATAAGAGTGGGGTTTAACTCATGAATCCAAATATAATACTCCTCTTTAATTGTTTTTGAAAAAAGTGTGCTTAAGTGTAAAAGTGTGAAAAAGTGAAATCTTATTTTTGTAGTTCACAAGTAAACCCTTTTTTTTGTCTTTTGATTTTTTTATGAAAATATGTTATGTTAAGAATACTAATAAAAAAGGATATTAGTTGATGTGAGATAATGGAGCAAGACTAAAAGATATCACAAATGAAAATAAAGTTAGTAGACAATACTAAATAGATAAATTAGAAAGGAGTAGGAATAGACCTCCTAGAAGACTTCGCTAATGATTTTTAGAGGAGAGTAGGATGATTTTATGGTGGTAGAATGGTGATGAAGTAAAGGTGAGGTAAGTGGCTAAAGATGGTATGAAAGTGAGGTAGGGGAGATGAAAGGAATGTTGGAAAATTAAATTTTTGGGAATGACAACACGCTGATTTCAAGAGAATGTTTCTGATTGCTTGAAAAAAGGGACCTTGGGAATAAGGTTGTGGCCTCCTTAAGTAGTGTCAAATTAGGGTTCAAGGGGGTACCGATTGGTATGGACCCTATCCTACCTATCGGCATAACCTCTGCATTGCTAGCCAAGAAAAGTACACCGTGGCAATAGGCAGAGGGTCTAGGGGTGCCTATAGGAAGTTCGAAACGAAATTTTCGAAAAAAATGGTCATAAAATGCAAACCGTAAGTTCAAATTGTGTACGAAGAGGATTATTGAAAAGGGTATTCAGATCCCTACAAGCCACTCTTGGGATTGAGAGTTGATCAAAGTCAAAAGGGGCTCGGAAGCACCCTATGGTCTCTAGACGAGGGGCTTCGGAGTAAAAAGGGTCATTCGTGCAACATAATTCGGGTGAGATTTAACAACAATAATTCATAAATTGATTTAAACATGCGAATTAATCATTTTCAACAACATAATTTAATGTTTTAACCATTATTAACCATTTATTAGATTAATTAAATCATAGCATATTTTCGACATCAATATACTTTTTAGCATGTGATTCGATCCAATGTTTTAACCATTATTAACCATGTGATTCGACATCAATATACTTTTTAGCATGTGATACTTTTTAGCATGTGATTCGACAACAACATAATTTAATGTTTTAACCATTATTAACCAAGCTCAATATTCTAAACATCCAAGTTCATAAAAAGAATAGATTTATAATTAGGTTATCACTTCTCCTAATTGTGACACCTCGCCTAATAAAATACTGGGTGATCAGTCCTATACCAAATTAAAACAAGAGTGTCATATGGTTCATTCTTAGCTTCACTGTCGAAAACCAATTAATTACTAATAACTTATTAGGCTGGCATCAAAATTTTATATTAGTTAATCTTTTTAACCAAACCAACTGAATAAACATCCACACAATTTATATAAACACAACTGAAATGAAATAAAATAACCGAACATTCGGTTTAACATAATACAAGCAAATTGAATGCCGCACAAAAAAGTGGTGAAATAATAAATGAATATAGTTGGGTTATCGGCCCGAATGTTACTATAATGCTTCCTATCTAGTTCACAAAAATAAAAGCATCTAAAATAAACCTGCACGCATCCACAGTTGTTGCAGCGAACGTCTGACTCAAAAAAATCATCATCCAGACGTCCTTGTGTCTACACCTAATATATATACATATATAGCAAAAGAGGGGAAAATAGAGAAACAAGTCAGAGCCCGAGTTTTGAAAATTATTTAGCAAGTGTATAAATGCCATATTTTAAAATATGAAATCTCTCATATTTAAATTGGTATCGAACTCTCATGAGATACACCTCACCCATCTTCTAATAGTGCACACCTATCGCATACCTTTTATATAACCTAGTTAAGCTACCCCGCCTAACTAATCTGTTCTCCCATCCTCTAAATTTCTCATAACTATCACCTACCTGACATGATATAATATAGGTTATACCGTAAGCTATCACATAAGATTTTTGTTAATATCATCATTAATGTGTTATATATAGTTCTCGTTTCTATATATAACTATATCGTTCATAATTCATAACTTTCACTAGTTTAAAATACCATTTTTACTTTAGTGTATAAAATCTCGTATATATAATTCTCATTTTAATATACGATTACATTGTATTAATCCGGATATAAGTCTCCCGCAAGAGAATAAACCCTTATTCATTTTACTCTTACGCAAGCCAAAGCTATATGATATCTCGTTTTAATATACAAGTAATATACTATACGCAACAAGTATAATTATACATATCACAATCATAAGTATAATAACCATCCGACCGAGCTATAACTCGAGGATGCAGTCTCATAGTGCCTATCCGAATTCGGGTTTACTCACTTAACCACGGTACCAAGCCAGACTCACTCATGGTCATGGTAAAAATACACAACGGTGGAGGCGGTCATGTTCCCTCCTGCAAGTGGAATACACACATCGCACTCGTATACAGGACGATATGACCTGGGGATATACTCTTCCTTCTCCTCAAGCCAGGGGATTCACCCACATCGTACAACCTCCCTGGATCGCACTAGAGAAAATATATAATCTGGTTGTCCAACCCTATGCCCTGAGAAGCCTGTGGAACCAACCTCTAAGATACAAATATACCAATCACACACATATATTTATTTCCGTACCATATCATAAATATATACTTTAACAACTCCCATATATATAACATATATCACTTCTCAATATTTTATGGCTATAATTGCCGAACTCTGATAGCGATAGCCAATAACCTGAATGTTCCCATTCGTAATAGTATATAAGTATTCGCACACTTACAATACTAAACTTATAAGTATTTTCTTACTTAATATATAACTCGCACCTTAATCACTTTTAAGGATTTCTATATAATCCCGAATATACCAATTCGTAATAATCAAATAAGTACACTCTCAATTTATCTTAATTCCATAGGTATCGCATCACCTATAATAATAGTCGTCAATAGACGTACCGGATAACCGCGCAATTCTCTTGATCCCGTATCCTAAATTCCATCCTAATATCATCCTAGGATTTCCTCAATAACAATCGGCCCATATTTATTCTAACCACATAAATATATCTACATATGCTTGCCGAATTCTTCCCGTGAATGTTATTCATACATTCATTAAATCCATATCCCGGATTCTACACCAAATTTACCCGAGGTTCCCTCGTTCGATCCAAGGTTTACTCACCCTCAATACCATTATCTAGGGGTCCTAATATCACTTCTAGAATACCCTAAAATAATCTCCAAACAATTTTAGCCTTAATTCTCCCAATATCAGGTTTGATTTCTAGCTAACGATTTCGATCTCGGACAGCCTTCCATAGAAAGATCATTATAAATTCAAAAAAATTAAAAAAATATGCGGTCGGAGCCCATGAGACCATATCGAAAAGATCTATAAATTTCATTTTTTGACCAAGAGCCGAATCGATTCGGAAAGGACGCTAAGTTACTATTATCATCTTCTCCAAAATCCCAAATATCAACCCAACCTCCATTCTTATGGTTTCTAATCTCAACCAACATCACCACAATCATCCTAGAACTGATTTATAACTAACACATCAATTTATTTGTTGTATTAAACCATTTTTTTTAGATTTAAACCCTAAAACCATTAAAGCCCTAGTTTTATCATTTCTCCAATTTCAATCCATATATATACACCATTAACATGGGTTTAACACTAAAAATCATTAAGAGTTTACAATACATCAATTTGTAAACTTAAACTCAAATTTCCTAAATTTATTTTAAGCGCTCTAACCCAAAATTATATAATTTATCAACTATAATATGAGATACACACACTCAATTAAATATAGCAAGTAAACACTTGCCTCGTGGATAAAATCCGACGACCTCGAGTCGAATCCCGCGGAGTTTGGGCCGGAATCCCTCTTTTCTTTCTCTTTTTCCTTCCTCTCTTCTCTTTCTCTTCTTTCTCTCTTTTTTATTTATTTCTCTCCCTCTCTCTTGCCTTGTAAGAGAGAAAATAAGGGCTTGCCCCTTATAAACCCAAAAATGACTCATTTACTCAATTGCGAGTCCCTACTAGTCCAAAAGTCCTCAAAACTCAAACACTACCCCCGGGTACTCTATTTTGACTATCTCGGCCATTCCGAAACCAATCGTGCACTTGAAATTTCCATCTAAGTCACTTAACTAAAATTCATTAATTAAACCCAACACATCTCACTACGTGTTTTCTAATTAAAATATTATCCTTTGTCCCTTTACCCAATTGCGACATGTAATTAAAATAATCCAACTCGTATACTTAGTCCGGTAAGAAAATATAACCCGTGTAAATATTAATCCGACACTTGCAAACTAATATTTACTACTCACTTTAAATGCTCAATTCATCAAATTATACTCATAAATTACCAAATTACACCCATTTATGTAATTTTAAATATCCATAAAAGTACGGGGTATTACATTCTCCGCCCCTTACAACGGAATTTCTTCCTCAAAATTCAGATACAATCGTTACTACCAACCTAGGATCGCTAATCACATTTCATCCTGCACGCATAAATCGAAAGGTACTAACCCAAATGGTACCCTACTATATACTTGTTCACGGTAACCACCTATCTCACGACTTATTTTCTAACGTACTAGCTTAGCAACAAGTTTAACCAAACCTCTATATGCTACAACACTACCTCAGTCATAAGATTAACTATAATCGCATATAAAGAAAACGATCCTTTAATCGCCGCTCTAACGTATAGATCCCACCGTAGAGCCACGACTCTAAGCGTCCGCTCATCTGCAACGGGACATCGAATTTCCCTAAAAAAAAAACTACACTAACGTTTGATTATTCCCGTTAGTATTATCGCTTAACTTAGATGTACTAACTCTTGTTGCACCTACACAATTGGGTTATCGCGTGCCTCCTATGACGGTCAATCCAACCTATAACTGCTCCAAAGCATATTCTTCAGCTTTACATACTACGCCCCCTTTTATTTCAGACGATATATAAAATCAACTTACCAAGGTGCCCATACGCCTTTTAACTCGTGCTTATCTTCACAACCACCGTAAACGTCCGACACGTAACACTCCCTCTAAAGTGGGCCTCATTTCCTTGGCCTGATATTAACACCTGGGTATTCCCAACCCGAATAATTCAAAATTTAATTTTTCCTGTACATGAAAATCTAATCCTTCTCAAGGTTAACCCACCAATCTTCTTGTGGTTAACTCACAACAATCTCCCTATATCGGTGCCACTAGTCCTACTGACCTTACTTCACGGTAGTCCTAAGATCAATGTGTTTTCCTACACACGTAAAATGAGTATTATCCTAACTATGTCCCTAGTGCCCAAGACCTCTCTCAACTTCTGACATTTGCTCGGTTTCATGCGTGGGATGTCTCGCAAAGCGAAATCCAAATAAGGAACCCTCCCGTTACACTACTCCCTCGCATTATTGGTCATCGAGATATCACGGTCTAAGGCATACCATCGGGGCTGTCTAAATCCTACCTCGTTAATCTACTAACATACTTCTACCACAATGTCCTTCCATCTTGGCGAAATGGAAAGTCTAACTAATCCGGGCACCTACTCTCTGCAAAAGTGTTACGAGCCTCATACTCAAAATATATTTCCTCTGAATTTGCCTTATATTCAAGGCACGGCTATACGCCTCAACCCGACTTCCTTTACCTTACCTCACCCACATACTTGCGGTGAGAGAAACATTTCCAGTGCTTTTTCCACAACACATCTACTTTCATTAGACTTTAACGTCACATGATTCTCAGCTAATTTATCATCAAAATCGACATCCTAACATACAATAACATCTCTCCACTTCCAACATCGTTAAGGTTCATGCGTGGAGTGTCTCCCAAGCGAAATCCAAACAAGGAACCCCTCCTATACACTATTACTTTACTTTGTCAGTCGTGGAGGTATGTCAACTTAAAACATGTAAAATTATAAATCATGCATACCTTAGATTATATATATAAGGTCCCCATGCACTAAAGTCATGCTAGTGAAACATCTACTCACCTAAGTTCCATCTAAACATAAAATAAAGGCGAGCTCAACCTGTATCCAGTTGAGATATCGCACAAACAACCAGTTCCACACTCGAACCACGGATACAATAGTCTTGTAATTATTAGCCTGCTATCGCTCCGATAATACAATAACATTACTCTTACAATAGTACTATACTCGTATAACACACACAAAATGAGCAGCACAAACCAGATATAAATTCAAAATATCAACGCATATTGTCATAATGAACGAAGAAAATGGAGCCCCGTTATTGTGGAAAATCATATAGATATACCCTCTATAATATTACCGATAGCTCCACGAAGCTCGAATTACACACACGAATCCAGGGTTAACAAAATATCGCGACTCTTTCTAGCCACATGAAATATACCTTCTTCATCCGAGGTGAAACTCATAACAACATTCTTGCCAATTACCCTGGCTACTCCCAATGGTTCCCGGACATAGTACACTTGTCTAACTGAACTAAAAACTACTTTAATCAATGCTTCATCTAAGCACTCTACTCTTGTCCTTTAACTCATACTGGGCAAGGTTAAAGCGTGTGGTTGTACGCTCCACATCACCATATTTCCCATCTCTGTCCATCTTGATCATGTTAAGGTTATCAGTATCTTGGAGTTTATAGACTCGATCCTGACAATCATCTTTATAGTTCCCTTAACTTCTTCGTCTAAAAGGAAACTACATTATCAGCCTCAACTGCCCTGTTTCAATGAATTCTCCGGGTGGATGTCCACCAATGGGGTTCCACGAACACCAACAATTCCAGTCTTTACCCTTGGAATTAATTCTTCAACTCATCCAGCTCCATTCTCATAGAAGCGTCAAGATTAAAAATATAAGAGGCACAACATGGCCCTTATATTCACCAAAAATCCGAGTAAAATCTCCATAAGTGTTAGCAACACTTACTAGGGAGTCTATCATTCCACTGAAGGACTCTCTCTTTATTGAACCTACCTTAATTCGGTACAAAGTTCACTTATCCATATAACTCTGTATTCATTGTCGGCCTCTGACCGATCCTCATAAGAATAATTCAGAAACTGTGTTCTCCTCATTTCTGATAAACCAAGGGAACTAACGGTTAAAACCATCCGTAAGATTCCTCTATGAGCCAAAATATCCTGCTCCCCCCAAATATGGAGACTATCGTTCCCACCAATTCGATATTGCTCCCACGAGTGAAAATTTTTCCTCAAATTTTCACATCTGGGTATTTCCATACCCTGATCTAAGCCTAAGCTTCTAAGCCTCCTACTTCCACTGAGTAACACTACACTTCCTTTGCATAGCTTAACTTCAATATCTGGTCCTTATCAAAGACCCTCTCAACTTTTCCCAATTTACTTCACTGGATAGGTCAAGTTTAGCACCACCCTCCACTATAGCGGTACGTGGGTAGTTATAACTACTATACTTTAGTATTCGTTGTAAAAATCCTTAACAATGCCATAAGGAGAGTGACCTCTGATGCGGTCCTCGTCCCCAACTTTAACTTACAGCTCCTACTATACCCCGCCTCCTGTTTCCCTCATCACGGCCTTCCCTGATCGCCCTTCTTCGATCAACACACGAATCTCGAACGAGCATGCAAAAGATTTACTATAATCTTACATAACAGCAGGAGAATGAAATCTCATAAGAGGAATCAACAATCCTAACCATAAGGCTCTACATTAAGTCGAAAGAAACACTGAAAGCGTAGTACATCCGCACAGATTCCCAAGGACACTAGAACCTGATACTTTGATACCATCTGTGACACCCTGACTAATAAAATACCGGATGATCAGTCCTATACCAAATTAAAACAGGAGACTCATATGATTTATTCTTAGCATCACTGTTGAAAATCAACTAATTACTAATAACTTATTAAGCTGGCGTCAAAGTGTTATATTAACTAATCTTTTTAACCAAACCAATTGAATAAACATCCACACAGTTTATATAAACAGAAACTGAAATGAAATAAAATAACCGAACACTCGGTTCAACATAATACGAGCAAATAGAATGACGCACAAAAAAGCGGTAAAAGAATAAATTAATATAGTTAGGCTATCGGCCCGAATGTTACTACAATGCTTCCTATCTAGATCACAAGAATAGAAGCGTCTAAAATAAACCTCCATGCATCCACAGCTGCTGCAGCGAACGTCTATCTCGAAAAAATCATCATTGAGGCGTCCTTGTGTCTGGACACCTAATATATATACATATATAGCAAAAGAGGGGGAAAATAGAGAAACGAGTCAGAGCCCGAGTTTTGAAAATTATTTAGCAAGTGCATAAATGCCATATTTTAAAATATGAAATCTCTCATATTTAAATTGGTATCGCACTCTCATGAGATATACCTCACCCATCTTCTAATAGTGCACACCTATCGCATACCTTTTAAACAACCTAGTTAAGCTATCCCGCCTAACTAATCTGTTCACCCATCCTCTAAATTTCTCATAACTATCACTTACCCGACATGATATTATATAGGTTATACTGTAAGCTATCACATAATATTTTTGTTGATATCATCATCAATGTGATATATATAGTTCTCGTTTCTATATATAACTATACCGTTCATAATACGTAACTTTCACTAGTTTAAAATACCATTTTCACTTTAGTATATAAAATCTCGTATATATAATTCTCATTTTAATATACGATTACATTGAAATAATCCGGATATAAGTCTCCCGGAAGAAGAATAAACCCTTATTCATTTTACTCTTACAAAAGCCAAAGCTATATGATATCTCGCCTTCGTATACAAGTAATATACTATACGCAACAAGTATAATTATACCTATCACAATCATAAGTATAATAACCATCCCACCGAGCTATAACTCGAGGATGCAGTCTCATAGTGCCTATCCGAATTCGAGTTTACTCACTTAACCATGGTACCAAGCCAGACTCACTCATTGTCATGATAAAAATACACAACAGTGGAGGCGGTCATGTTCCCTCCGGTAAGTGGAATACACACATCGCACTCGTATACGGGACAATATGACCTGGGGATATACTCTCCCTGCTCCTCAAGCCAGGGGATTCACCCACATCGCGCAACCTCCCTGGATCGCACTAGAGAAAATATATAATCTGGCTGTCCAACCCTATGCCCCGGGAAGCCTGTGGAACCAACCTCAAAGATACAAATATACAAATCACACGCAGATATATTTATTTTCGTACCATATCATATATATACTTTAACAACTCCCATATATATAATATATATCACTTTTCAATATTTTATGGTTATAATTGTCGAACTCTGATAGCGATAGCCAATAACCCGAATGTTCCCATTCGTAATAGTATATAAGTATTTGCACACTTATAATACTGAACTTATAAGTATTTTCTTACTTAATATATAACTCGCTCCTTAATCACTTTTAAGGATTTCTATATAATCCCGAATATACCAATTCGTAATAATTAAATAAGTATACTCTCAATTTATCTTAATTCCATAGGTATCGCATCACCTATAATAATAGTCGTCAATAGACGTACCGGATAACCGCGCAATTCTCTTGATCCCGTATCCTAAATTCCATCCTAATATCATCCTAGGATTTCCTCAATAACAATCGGCCCATATTTATTCTAACCACATAAATATATCTACATATGCTTGCCGAATTCTTCCCGTGAATGTTATTCATACATTCATTAAATCCATATCCCGGATTCTACACCAAATTAACCCGAGGTTCCCTCATTCGATCCAAGGTTTACTCAACCTCAATACCATTATCTAGGGGTCCTAATATATCAGGTTTGATTTCTAGCTAACGATTTCGATCTCGGACAGCCTTCCATAGAAAGATCATTATAAATTCAAAAAAATTAGAAAAATATGCGGTCGGAGCCCACCCAACCGTATCAAAAGGATCTATAAATTTCATTTTTTGACCAAGAGCCGAATCGATTCGCCTCATGGCCGAATCGATTCAGAAAAGAGGTTGAGTTACTATTCATCATCTTCTCCAAAATCCCAACTATCAACCCAACCTCCATTCTTATGGTTTCTAATCTCAACCAACATCACCACAATCATCCTAGAACTGATTTATAACTAACACATCAATTTATTTATGGTATTAAACCATTTCTCTTAGATTTAAATCCTAAAACCATTAAAGCCCTAGTTTTATCATTTCTTGAATTTCAATCCATATATATACACCATTAACATGAGTTTAACACTAGAAATCATTAAGATATTACAATACATCAATTTGTAAACTTAAACTCAAATTTCTCAAATTTATTTTAAGGGTTCAAGCCCAAATTTACATAGCTTACCAACTATAATATAAGATACACACACTCAATTAAATAAAGCAAGTAAACACTTGCCTCGTGGATAAAATCCGACGATCTCGAGTCGAATGCCGCGGAGTTTGGGCCGTGATGATACGAGAAATCGCCCATAAGTCGTTCTCATATCACCAAGTTAAGTAAGGAATATAAATAAAGCATGTAAAGCAAGTAAGGAGACATTAACACAAGATATAGAGTGGTTAGGCTATTAAAATGAGTTTACGTCCACTTTGGTGCTCTCTTCTCATTATATTCATATCGTTATTGTACAAGTTTTCAATGCTACAATAGGCGTACAAGATAGATGAGAGAGAAGAATACATGACTGTAGCGTTTCCGGGATTTCCAGAGATATGACTACGATGTAGGTGAGTAGCCCCTAAGTTGTGTAGAGAGAATTTGGTAAGGCTTTGCCAGGTATCGTAGAATCTGACCCCCTATCTCGAGGTGTAGACCTTTATTTATAGGAGGTATGTGAGTTGTATCACGTGCCCTGAGTACGTGACATATATCAAGTCTGGAGCAACTGTGAATGAGGGGGATGCGACCTGTAAGGCAGGCATATTGAGTATCACATCCTGCATAGTATAAGGCTGCATCCAGCGTAGCAGAAGGCTGCATCCTATATAAGTCTAAATCCGTGGGTGCCGCACCCTGCATAGCATAAGTCGTGGGTGTTGCACCATGTGATATGTAAAGGGAGGCCGCATCCCGTGACTGAAGGGCTGCGGCAGTGGGTTTAGTGGCATGTGTTGCATAAGGCACATCCTGCATGTAGCTGAAGTCGTGGGTGTCACACCGCGTAATATATGGTTGCGGCATATATGAATGACAACTGTGGGTACCACACCCTGTGCTAGGTAGGGCCGCTCCCTGTGCTGAGAAGGATCGCGGCCTATAAGAATCTATACTAGCCATTGTACACATTCCGCGATGAGGTACTATATATGTACTATCAATAAGCCCCCAAGTCGTAGTGCCAAGAGATTGCGATTGAGGCTGCGACTAAGTAGTCGTCTTCTAAAGGTGCAGCGGTACCTCCAAGGCGATGCTTCATCTTCCCGCGCCCTCTTATATAAATTGTTCTGGTCGTGGACTTCATTACGTTTCTAAAAACCTTGAGAGTAAATCAAAAGTTGAACTCTGTTCGTTTCTTCCCTTGATCTTTCTGGTGACTTTTCAAAGCTGCGTGTGAGGGTTTTGAGGCGGTTTGAGGTTGAGCAACCGAATTTCTTCATTTCCAGGTAATTTCCTAACCGTTTTTCACTCTCTTTATGTATCTGCTTTGATTTTCATTCCAAAACTCCATCTGATCGATAGGAACTTCACGTTGCAAATCATGATAACTGAATTCTTCTGAGAAGTAACTCGAATTAACTCGCATATCTGTTCTAAACTGAGTTCTCATCTATTTAATTGAATATAATTTCTCTTGAACCTTGAATTCGATCTTGACATGGTATTAATAGGCTTCACGAGTTGAAAATCTGAATGTGTTTTCTTGAATTACGATAAACAACTGATATTATAATCATTATGTTTGTTGCTTTCTGAATGCTCCAATTGTAAAGATAGTAAAAATCGCTGCATTTGTTCCTTGTGTTCTTGAGAGAGACCCTTCATATTCTGGGGCTTGAGTTTTTTTAGAGAGACTTTTCACCTTCTAGAGCCTTTGATCTTTGAATTTACAAAGATTGAATACTAATCTGTTTGAGTGAGTATCCGTGGCAAGGTAAAATCCCTTTAGTAAATTTAGGGCTTTCCTGAATCAATGCAACCTTCAAATATTGATATCTGTGAAATAGAAAATGTTGTTGCGATATGTGTTAAACATAATGTTGCGGCACGCAGTATAGGCTGCAGCCTGTAGTAACTCATGATCTTTAGTTTCTCAGATAGAGTCCGCGGTATTTAGCCAATGTATTATCCATAGTTTAATGACTACGGCATGTAAGAAGATAACATACATCCTTCCCCATAAAATAATATGCCGCGACGATAATAAACTTTTAGGACTTTAGAACCCAACATTTGGTATACTTAGCCCATTTGGCCTAATATTTCTTATTCATCCTCAACTTGATATATCATTACACCTGCCGGCCTATGAGAGGCCTTAGTACTATATTGGCTGCGACGCGTAACTGTTGACTCTCTGCTTTTCAGGTACTGCTGCAGCCATATGAACTTTGACCCAAACGAATTTTTTAGAGGCTTTTGGAACAAACATTTTAGAGCATCTCCTCCCGAACTTCCTTTATTCCATCCTTTGAGGACAATAGGGTCGTGCTAATTGAGAGATTTCCCTAACTGTTTAGTGTTGGATTCAGACTCAGATTCCGCAGATATGGAAGAAGAGGCTAATTCTAGTAACCATCCAGAGAATGCCGCGGCAGTGGGTGCATCTAATGTTAGGGATGAACCTGCTAGCACATATGGGAGGGCTGAGAGACCCCTTACTACACTTAGTATCCGCAGTGCTATGACCTAAGAATGGATTGATCGGGTAGTTGTGGCCTTCGAGTTTCCTGAGGGTTTAATGTGCTCAACGCCTGTCGTGGAACAGAGGCCATACATAACACTTGATGATGATGTGGTTTGCTTTTCCTGCACTCCTTCATTTATGGACTGCAGCTGCCTGTCCCTGTTCCCATTAGAAGGATTTTTCAAGCAATAAGGTTAGCCCCAGCCCAAATAGATCCCAACAGTTGAAGGGACATTCTTGCAACTGTTGTACTATCAGAGAATCAATTTAAGAGGGACATTACTCCCGCGGAGTTTTTTCACTTCTACCGCCCTAAGGAAAATTTCGTAAAGTTCGTGGGATACTACTATTTCTCAGTCCGTGATAGGGATGAGACACTTTACGCTGGGAGGCCCACCAGTGTGAAGAACTGTAAGGTCAAATACTTCTACATTTATGGAGAAGGGTGGGAGATCCACCCTAAAGAGAGTGAGAGGGAAAGAACGTTTAGGCTGCCGCGGTAATGGGGGTGCCACTCCAAACTAGGTATTTTTTCAATTATAGTCGTACCCCCTCTTTATAATTGCATAACATTCCAAACTAGGTACTAACCTTTGTATTTTTTTGTAGTTCTTAATAATTTGCAATTGATCAAGCGGCAAGAGAAAAGAGTTGCCAATTCCGCGGTAGTTCCTATTGAGGAGAAGAGGTTAAACATACTTGTAACTTCTGCCTCACTTTTTTAAGCAGACTACTTCCCCAATAAGTCTATTCTCAGGGAGATGGGTGCTGAAGGTAAATCTTATATTTGATTTTTTGATTCTGCGGTAATTGTCTTCAATTTTGGGTATTGACTTTGCTTTTATTTTTTCTCAGGTGAGAAGATTGATAGGTCCCGGTTAGCAGTTCAGCTAGCTGAGATGGATGAGGACACGGTTGTCCTTAATAATATCGCTAGGCAGAGGAAGAGGAAAAGGACCAAGTCTAATGCTCCTATCGCGGTCGCCCATAGTGGCCAAGTTGAGCCTGTTGCGCCCTAAAATCTGGCTGCAGATCAAACCACTGTTATTGCGCCCTCACTCCAAGTTGAGGAGTTGGCCCCTAATTAGAGGCCTGAGGGCACTTTTGATGATGACATCGGGGCTAACCTTGTCGCGGAGGGTCTGATGTCATCACTATCTGATCAAGGTGTCGGTGGCACTTCGCCTGTAGATGAGAGAAATTCTCCCCCTCCATCAATAATGGCAGTAAATGCCAATTTGCCTCCACCACAAAGCAGACATCCACGGCCACAACTGCGCAAATTGGATCCCCATTCTTCTTGGGATAATACTGCTCGTGCCGTCCATAGGATAAGGAACACAATGGATGGAGCTGACTTAAATCGGTTGGTAGGTGAGGACTACGAGGACGTGGAGTCTTACGCCCTTCATAGTCAGCTGAGGGTAAGTAATCTTAGCCTTCTAATATTCTTTGCAGTTTTAATTATATTTTCTAATTCTCAATGCAATTACAGGCTCCAGAAGCTGTGGCGACCCAGAAAATGCAGTATGAGGGTCTCTACAAACTTAAGGAGGCCACGAAGGGTGTTCATACAACTAATTTGGCGAAGACAAGAGCTGAATCTTTCGAAGCTGGAAAGAAATATTCTGTCGTGGCACTTCAGGCAGCTCAAATGGATCTTGAAGCCGCTGTTAAATCCAAGGGTAAAGATGAAGATAATTTTAAGCAAGCCGTAGAGGCTCTCAAGGCTTCCCAAGCTCAGACTGCGGAAGCTTGCAAGGCCGCGGAGTTTGCAAATGGCAAGTTGGGACTTCTTGAGAAGCAGCATGAGGAATTAAAGATCAAAGCTGCCAATGATGTCGAGGCCCATGCCGCGACGATGAAGACGATGGAGGAAGATCTTACCGTGATAATTAAGAAGATGGAGGTTGACCATTATACAGCCCTTGCCAAAAAAGATGAACAACATGGCGAAGCCCTTCAATTAGCTATTGACAATACCGTGGCATCATACAAAGGCTCCCCTGACTTCTTCCTTATCAACAACATAACTTATATCCGCGGCTACCAAGAGCTGAGATATAGGGTGTCAAAGAACTTTCCTGATGTCGCAGCTATAATTAAATCTTGGAGCGTGGCGGATGTTGAGCATAATGCCTGCGTAGCTGAGATGAGGGCTGCAGCCGAGGAGCGGGCCAGGCTAAGGGATGAAGCAGTGGCCGCGGCAGAAGATCAGGAGATTGAGACAACTACGGATGAAGAAGATGGAAATGTAGATGATTATGCTACTTCTTAGTCTTCCTTCAATTTTCAATCATTGGGGTTGCGTCCCTCTTAATTTAACTTTTGATATCCATGGTTACGGCCTTTGTTTGTATAAATTAAATATTTGAATTTTTGCCTAAGATGTGTAATTTTTTATCTTTAATATAGGGGGCTACTGCCCTTTTAAACTTCTGCGACCTTTATTATTAAGGTTGGGGCCACTTTTGGAAATCAATGGTTTATGTATCTCATTTGCATGCTTTATTCTTCCAATGCCTTGATGCTTGAACTGGCGCTTTTACATTTAAATTGCTTGCTTGATTGATTGAACGTGTAACACTAATAGATTAAGGCCGCATCACCATAGTATAAATGATTTCTTCACATAGGTTGGGCCTGTTCTCTTCACCTTAGCCTTTCCACTTGAATTCTTGTAGATTGTTGCCACATAAATATATTTGATGGCGGTTGTAGTCTCTTCTTGAATAGGGCCGAGGCACCTTTGAGTGTTTGAATCCCATATGTTGTAGCTTTATAATTGGATCATGATCCAAATATCGCGCATTTTCTTGAACATGGATGCGGCAGGTTAATAATTCTGCCTGCCTTTATTTGTCGTGTCTTCTGAATGAATTCACTTAATAGCTACAACCATACTGATAAGGCTGGGAAACCTTGTGATCACAGTAACACAACCTACTTTAGTCACTTTGATTGCCTTTCATGGCTTTCCTTTAGTCGTTTTAATTGGGTTATTATCAGCCCCCCCGGGCTAGGTATTATAAAGCTTCCCCAAGCTTATGTGGATATATATAAATCATACCCAGGCTATAATAGGATTATCCGCCGACAATTAAGTCCTTGGCCCCTTCAAATATATGATTATTCATAGATAATTAAGTCTTCCGCCCATGTGTGTTATTTTCAGGCCTTTTTGGGCTAGGTATTATGAAGCTTCCCCAAGCTAATATGAGATCACCAAGTTAATGATGTTTAGTCTCATATCCACCAAGTTAATGATGTTTGTCGGGGGAGTAACCTCCCCATGCTAATGACGCATCCCAAAAGCTAAGAACAGGCACTTGAGGCCCCCATGGCTGATAACGCTTTCTGATAACTTTCGAGAATGTAGCTATTATATGCTGGGATATAGTCTTTTATGAGTGATTGTTGCAGACCAATTCAGATAGTTGCTCTCAATAGTTGCTTTTGGGAAATCTGGCGTCTTGAGGAGCGTTGTGGGCTAGTTTAGATATTATCATTCCCGACACACAACATATTGTCTCGAATCGAGATATGACTGTTTAAGACAAAACAGTCGTTTATAAGATAACATTTCATGGAAATGAGAATCAAAGCATGGCACTATAAGAGTGAACTTGATTTTATATATCTAATCATATATATATGACTTTGCAAGGACAATACAAAGTTTAATTTAAAACAGCGTAAGAAAGGTTTCACTGTGAAATAGAAATAAATGAAATATAAAACATATGCATGAGAAATGGGCATGTGGTATGTCATACTAGGCTTCATCCCCTAAACATCTCTGAGGAACCTCTGCAGCATCCCTTGCCCAATAAGCCTTTCAATTTCATCCTTCAGTGCATAACATTACTCAGTGTCATGGCCGTGGTCCAGATGGCACTTAGCTTTGTTCCTCTTGTGGGGTGGAGCTTTAAACTTTTCTGGCCACTTCAGTAGCTTGTCCTCTTTAATGGACTCGAAGATGTCTATAATTGGGAAGGCATAAGCCTTAGAGCTCTTGCTCTCTTTTCCCTTCTCTGCTTTCCTTTTCTGGCTCCTGCTGAATGCTTTCGCAGATGGAACTTCTGGCACTATCGCGGCAGCGAAGGCTGTCGAGGCAATGATACTGGGTGCCGCACCCACATTGGGTGAGGCTGCAACGAGGACCCTATGGGTCAAATAGTTGACCTGGGTTTGGAGTGAGGCATGACTGTCGTAGAGATGGTTGAGGTGATTTACAGCTGTATAATCTCATCTTTGACTTTTGTGCTCTGGCTGGATTCTCCTTCTATTTTCTGCTTTGTTAGTCTTTACAAAATATATAATCTGAGACGAAACTAGCAGATGTGAGTAATCACAGAAATATTGGATTAACCAAGTAGGAAGTTAGGATGTAGCGTTTGCACTACTGCATGACACTACAGTTGAGTCCGGACCAGTGAAGCACATAGGTGTACTATCGCGGCCTTTGAATGATATTCACCAAGGTTGAGCTGGAGACCACCTGAGTTCATTCCTTGATGTTTTGAAGCTTCTGTAATGCAACTGCACCATTAAAGGTCACGACATGTAAGGCAGTTGAACTACCACTCTGCATCCCGCACTGGGCAGTGAAGGGAACAATCCCAAAATTGAAACCCATAAACTGAGTTTTTCTCCCAAAACACGTGAAGATCATACCTACTAGGGTCTATTAATGAAAGAATACCCCCATGGTGCACAAAACAACACAGTTCCAATGAAAAACCCTAGACCATAGGTCAAGAACAGTAAAAATGGGGTAAATATAATTCTTTCCTAATCACTCATCTTTACGGGGCTAAAGCCCATCATGCTTTTCAATATTATCTAGATGAAATGATATCACAAGGGTATGTAAAATAGATATAAGGTCATAAAAGAGAGACCATAACAAATCTGAATATACGAAATACCCATTTAAGGGTGTAAATATAAAGTAGAGCTCAATGACCAAAATTTACTCATAGGATGATGATCCAGAGGATCCCCATGAATATAATAAGGTGTTTAAGAACTCGAAATCTAGAGAAACAAGATTGAATTATCTCGTTTTCCACATACGGCACCAAATCGATAATACGAGAAATTGCCCATAAGTCGTTCTCATATCAGCAAGTCAAGTAAGGAATATAAATAAAGCATGTAAAGCAAGTAAGGAGACATGAACACAAGATATAGAGTGGTTCATCTATTAAAATGAGCCTACGTCCACTTTGGTGCTCTCTTCTCATTATATTCATATCGTTATTGTACAAGTTTACAATGCTATAATGGGCGTACAAGATAAATGAGAGAGAAGAATACATGACTGTAGCGGTTCCGAGAGTTCCAGAGATATGACTACGATGTAGGTGAGTAGCCGTTAAGGTTGTGTAGAGAGAATTTGGTAAGGCTTTTCCAGGTATCTTAGAATTTGACCCCCTATCTCGAGGTGTAGACCTTTATTTATAGGAGGTATGTGAGCTGTGTCACGTGCCCTGAGTACGTGACATATATCAAGTCTGGAGCAGCTGTGATTGAGAGGGATGCGACCTGTAAGGTAGGCATATTGAGTGTCGCATCTTGCTGCATAGTATAAGGTTGCATCCAACGTAGCAGAAGGCTAATTCCTGTATGAGGCTAAAGTTGTGGGTGTCGCACCCTGCATAGCATAAGTTGTGGGTGCCGCACCCTGTGATATGTAAAGGGAGGCCGCATCCCGTGACTGAAGGACTGCGACAGTGGGCTTAGGGCACATCCTGCATGTAGCTAAAGCCGTGGTGCCGCACCGCTTAATATAAGGCCACATAATGTATGAATGACAACTGTGGGTACCGCACCCTGTTCTAAGTAGGGTCGCTCCCTGTGCTGAGAAGGGTCGCGACCTATAAGCATCTGTACTAGCCATTGTACACGTGTCATGGCGAGGTACTATATCTATACTATCAGGTCGGAATCCCCTTTTTCTTCCTCGTTTTCCTTTCTCTCTTATCTTTCTCTTCTTTCTCTCTTTTTTCTTTCTCTCTCCCCCTCTCTCTTGCCTTATAAGAGAGAAAATAAGGGATTGTCCCTTATAAACCAAAAAATGTCTCGTTTACTCAACTGCGAGTCCCTACTAGTCCAAAAGTCCCCGGAACTCAAACACTACCCCCGGATACTCTATTCTGACTATCTCGGCCATTCCGAAACCAACCGTGCACTCAAAATTTCCATCCCAATCACTTAACTAAAATTTACTAATTAAACCCAACACATCTCACTACGCATTTTCTAATTAAAATATTATCCTTTGTCGCTTTATCCAACTGTGACATGTAATTAAAATAACACAACTCGTATACTTAGTCCCGTAAGAAAATATAACCCGTGTAAATATTAATCCGACGTTTGCAAAATAGTATTTACTACTCACTTTAAATTCTCAATTCATCAAATTATACTCATAAATTCCGAAATGACTATTTACCAAAATTTCTCAAATTACCAAAGTACACCTATTTATGTAATTTTAAATATCTTTAAAAGTACGGGGTATTACACTAATTAAATTGATAACCATCTTTACAAAATATGAATATTTAGTGTTTAGGAAATTTTCAAATCAAATGATACTTAATGAGAAAAATAGAGATATTCTTGACTTATGTGAAGGTATTCTGAAAATCTGATTATCCCAGGTTATTCCTCTTTCAAGGATCTCCAACATTTCTTCTTAGGCCTTCTTCAAAATCTTAGTTTAAAGTCTCCTAATTAAGGTTGAAAGTTATTTATTGATGTTTGGGTTTAAAATGGTAGGGTCTGTGTGTTTTGTGTGAGGCAGAATGAAATTGATGATCTTGTAATACCTTCTAAAAAGGCTAGTTCAAGACGCTGAACAACAAAGTTTTATTTTGGAAAAACACCATCATTATGGGTATGTACACGCGAGAGAAAAATTACGTCAATCCATTGAGATATTGTAAATATATACAAAAAATACCTAACATCCTTTTTCATAAAAATATCCTTTGAGTCTCAACGAAACAAACCACATATTGCAAGGCAATAAGGCCCGCTATAACGGGGTTCAAAGCCGCTGTAGCTACCCTTACCGCCTTACCCTCGTTCTCCCGCTTTTCTTCCTAATCCAATTAGGATTCTAATTCTAAGATATTTCAAATTTTAATTCCCCTTTTAATTCCACAAAAAATTAATTTCAAAAAGTCTATCTTGGAGTCCAAGAAAAATAAAAAAAGACTCAAATTCCCCAATATCTATATCAAAACCCCAAATTACATAATAATTCATTAAATACTCAAAATATTCATTTAATTATCCAAAAACCACTAAATTCCTTTAAATTAAATATTTTCTCATTTAATTCAAATTCCAACTTTATAAATAATTTTAATTTATTAACTCATTTAATTAATTAATACAATTCTATAAATACGAGGTATTACATATTCGTATAATTAAGATTCTTGTGCTTGAAGCATAATGATTAAACTATTCTCAATGATTTAAAGCCATCACGATACGTGATTTTGATGTATTTATCTATTTGAAAGACTTTTCATAAACCTAATGATCTTTATCTTGAAATCTAATTTTTTTTAGATTATTAAGTATTATTTGATTATATGTTGCACAAAAAATTTAAAGTTTTTGTTATCAAGCCTATTTTTTAAAATATCGGATAACTATTTGATATAAGATTTTTTTAATACTTCCATTTGTTTAGGTTTAATTATTGTATTGTTATGCATTTATATATTACCATCCACTTTACGCACTTTAATCAATATTGACTCTTTGAATTAACACTTGTTAACAATCATTATATACTGACATTTGTCTAGCATACAATGAACAACCCATATTATTATTAAAAATAAGAAGTTATTTTAGATTAGATTTTATTGTAGTTAAGGTTTTAACCATAGTTGAACCTGCTAATTTTTTTGAAGAATCTAAAAGACCTTACGTGGTATTGTCCTTCGATACCCGCCCTTTTATATGCGATGATTTATATGAAAATAATTCATAAAGACATTCAATTAACTTTATGGGCATCGGAATAAATGAGTGTTGTATTTTTCTAGTGTTAGAAACCAAAAGCTTAAACTAGAAAAAAGTATTGCACAATCCATGGGGGTGTATTATACAACACTTATTATAGAATTATAATCTGTCATGATCCTGGAGGTCCATGGTTCAATTGATTTGATATTACCTATGATCATTTATGTCACCTAAGTTGTTTTCATAAACCTTTATAATTGCGAATGATATGTTCATCTATTTAATGATTCTTTTTAACAAGATATTCATGGTTTTAATTGATGTGTATATATATTGTTATTATTGTAAGGGTTTATATATGAGTTT
Source organism: Sambucus nigra (assembly GCA_949130495.1). NCBI lineage: Eukaryota > Viridiplantae > Streptophyta > Magnoliopsida > Dipsacales > Adoxaceae > Sambucus > Sambucus nigra. The sequence goes on along the minus strand of OX422216.1, from coordinate 161,228,288 downwards.
TCTTGATTCAACCTCTATTGAACTATTGACAAATATAATATTTATCATATATTTTGCATTTTTTTTACGAGACACTCTTCCTGGTATCAGAGGAAGGAAGAACGCACCTATAGTATGAATTGTTCCTACAGAACAACTCGTTCCTGAGAACGATGAGAATCGTCGTGGAATACTTCAACTTTTTATCATTAGAATCCCTGTATTGCTCAATGTGAAAGTAAAGTAAAAAGGAAATCACAACATCATGTGATTGTAAATTTGACTGCTAGACACATTAATGTCTGAGGCAAAGTAATCAAGTCACTTATACTAGTCTCTACTGCACTTAATTGCATCACTGTCCCAGCTAAGACAAAATTTAAATTCGACAACAAATAAATATGTTGCACACCAAAAATGTGATAGGCCTATAGGTCCTAACTCTTTGCCTTCCTAGTAGTGGAGATTAAATAAAATTATATCCAACAATGCTTTAGAAAAGGTTATGAACAAAAGATTCACTATCTTTAAAACCTATAAGAAGTTATTGTTTATGAAAAGACACAAGTCCCTAAAGTGACTTATAAACATTGACCTATTATGAATGAGATCTTTATGTTTTATACATTTACAAGGGAAAATGGGATCACGAAAGATGATCATCGGTGACATAATTATATGTGGTAGCTATACAAATATCAAAATGACAATGATACTATAAATCCACTTACTATAATTGAATGTTGTCAAATAATATATTTGCAAAAAATGAGAAAATGTCACGATGGCATAAATCAAGTCTATAAATAAATGTGGTTGATATGGACCTATAGTAAAAAAAAACCATGAGACGTTAATTCTAAAAGTTACGAAGGGGTGTTTATAAGAAAGCAATGTGAGAAAAATCACTAAAACGTGCATGACTCGTGGCACAAAGTTTTCTTTAGAAACCGAATATTGATTATATTCGAACATATCATCGTATTACAGTCGTAAATACTTTTCAAATTTCTTACTAGCTTAGTAGTTTTTGAAATATATTATATATGAGACTCATCAATATTATAATTGTTTTTTATACGAGGTGTAGACTTAGAAAACATATGGATTCGAGAAGGATTTTCTTTTGCTTGAATTAAAGCTAAGGAGTGCATACTCAATTGGAATAAGACATTCGTTGTACATCTCCAAGCAATCCAGAAAGATACAGGTACGACTGCCTTAGAAAATACTTGTCTAAGAAAATATATGAAAACAATTATATATGGAAATGTGTCATTACATAAATATCCTCAAAAGAATGTGCTCCTAAAGAGCTTATTAGAATTTAAAAATGCTTAAATAAGAAATTCAAATATGAAAGACCATGGGGTAATTTGTTATTATCTCGATCTGTAGATCGAGCACAACACTGATCCATCAATCAAATAAATTGAAAAGTCTTAGAATGCTTGAGCTTATATTAAGCACATCATTTTAGTCTACTCTTGGTATTCGGTATGTGGATATTAAAATATTTATATCATCCTAAAGAAGGTGGTAAAATAACTTTCATCGAGAAGTACCATATTTATATGTTTCGAGTGCATTGTTAACTTTGGTCCAAAAATATCATATTTATTCGTTATTAGTATGCTGTTATATGTAGTACATTGCATGAGACCGAATATAATATTCACAATCAATTTCTTAGTAAGAAACACTTACAATTGACTTCCAAGTATAGGATATGTATCAATATACCTTAGTGGAACTATTAATGTGATATTTAAAATCTAACCATCTATGTTTAGTTGATTATGAAGATGAAGGCCTCATCAAGAATAATAAAAAGGGGGATATTCTCTACCTAACCAAATATGTCAATTCATGGAGGTGTACTAACTAAACATTGATTACGAAAAAACTACTGGCATTAGACAAAACAAGTATAGATAGAGTTACGACCACTACTTATGAAGACAATGGTATATGTATATCTCAAATTCAAAAATATTATATCAAGGGATATATGAATGACACATTTTAGTCGTTTTACATGCATGAACTCTTGAAGAATCATGCAATAGAAGTCAGATTAATTCGATAAAGTGACATGTTCACCCTTCTTTATCAAAGTCGGGTTAAAGTCAAACTTGTAAAGAAAAATGAGATTGAAGTGACAATGTATATGATCCACTCACCATGTCACCGTCGAAAGGAACATTTCAAAAGATTGCATATGAAATAGTAATGCATCGATTCAATCATCAGAGAAATGCTATTATCAAGGGAACATTTTATTAGGGGAAAATTAAGATTGATATATTTGTACATATAAACGTTGTAATTTTTTTTCCTTTAACTAAGTTTTTCTAACGAAAATTTCTAGTAAAAGTTTTAACAAGGTAGCATAAAACACGTCCAATAACGATTCAATTATCACAAATGTCATTACACCAAAAACAGCAATTTGGCACACTCTGATGTTAAAAATCTGGCACAGTTTAAAAGTGTGCCAAATTCTGGCACAGTTTAATAACAATCTGTCACACTTTAAAACCGTGCCAAAATTTGGCACTGTTTAAAAGTGTGCCAAAATTGAGCACACTTACTAAAATATAAATACTCTAAAAAAATACTAGCTCCTCTCTCCTAAACCCATTCCCGCTCAAACCCATTCCCGTACGCCCAAACGAAAGATACTAACTCCAAATCGGCATAAGAAATTTGCATTCCATGGTTATCAAATCCATCAATGTATAACTTTCATTTCAAACTCTGTCGTTGTACTAATTGCTATCAAAATCTCGACCTAGGGTTTCTCAGAATCATGGGATTCACGATTTGGGTAAGCTTCTTCTGATAAGTAGTGATCAATTTTCTATGTTGTTCACCTCTTAATCTGATGTAGTGATGGATTTTCTTATGTTTTTGGTGTAGTGATAGATTTATTCTGAAGTATATTCTATTTTGGTACCAACCCTTACTGTACTTGCTCCATTGGCAAGCGTAAAGCGTAACAGTTAGTCTTTCTCATATGATTTGTCATTGATTAGAGAGCTCGTACGTATAACAGTAGCTTATGCCATATATGATAACTCAATTATTCGGGTTCGTATCTTATGGTTCATATTCTTAATTAATCCTCACAGTCTAAAGATTTGTTAGTCACATAGTTGATTTTTTTTTGCTTAATTCTGTTTTTCTTTGTTACACTTATTTTTATACATAATTTTTTCCTAATATATTTGGTGTATTGACAGCTCTTTTCCATCGAGTAGCTTGATTCTGATTGGAAGTTGATATTGTACCAGTATTTAAATAGATTAATGATTGTTTTTCTATTCCATATTTGTGTGTTCTTAACATATTTAAGTAGTTGGTACATTTAAACTCATTTGATGATAATAATAAGTTTGTTTGTATGCACTTAAACATTCTGCCCAAAGCAGGGGTACTGTAAATACTAGAGTTCGAGCTTCAAATCGACTTTGATTAAGGTAAACTAAGGTTGTTTACCACTTTCATAGTATGAGTTATATATGTTAAAGAGACCTAAAAGTACTACGTACACTCTATAGACATGCATCTTGCAATATAGCTAAAAAATAGTAGCTAATTATAGCTAAAAAATTAAACTAGAAGCATCTTTGGAAGTTCTCTATAAATAGAAAATGACAATGTGCTTAAGGTGATTGATAGTTTTAATAAGGGATCAAATAATAATATTTTGTAGCCTTTACACCTGTACTCGAAATTGCAAAGTATAATGTAAAACTCATGTCACCTCTGTACAGTTTATTAAAGGTTCCAATATATAAGCATTTATGGTAGTTTGTGCAAAAAGAACATTTTTTTTCATATTCGGCTTCATCCCTTATACGCATGTTTTTTGTTTATGGATATTTGATAGGGAGCTACTACTTGCGTGATAGAAGTAGCTAATCCCGTACATTCAAGTTCCAACATTGAATTGAGATGGAGAAAAGGTAATTACAATTCTTAATTATTGATCTATATCATTATTTTTTTACATATGATTTGTAGTGGTGATATGAAGTTGAGGGAGAGAGCCAATTGAAAACCTTGATTGATTTCTATTGGTGATAGGAGGTTGAGGGCGAGCCAATTGAAAACCCGGATTGTCAATTAGTTGTTGTAGTATAATTTTTAGACTAACATATCAGAATATTTGTTTACTAGTTTGTGTAAATTTTAGTTAGATTATTGATATGTTTGTTTATAATTAATCATCTAATTCATGTCCTTTGGAAGGGGGTTATGCCATTAACTTAATTTACTATTCGATTATGATTTAATTTGTAGTATATATGATGGACCAAATTAATACCCACGTACATCACCATAAAAAAATTGCCATTTTTATTCAACACACAATATCAAACGGTAAATCTTAACATTCAAATAACCAAGTGTTGGGACCTAAGAAGCATGGACACTTCGTCGAAGGTGACGTACTCATTTAGGATCCTCGGTGGGGACCCTTACGGAGTATGAATGGCACAAGAATCGCGTGCCTACACTCTTTAATCCAAATTTTTCAACATAACAATTGGAATACCATTATTAGTAAGATTCTTAGGATTTTTCTTGTTATCCCATATCCGTCGTCCTTTTGACATGTTCTTCCCAACCAAATCACATATCCATGAGAGAAACTATGTCATAGAGGACCCCTAGTGTACACATCATTATTGCCAATAGATTCATGTGGGGCATACATCTCTATGTGAGGAGGGTCATTTGACATATACTTGGAGTCGACCCATGTCATTGGTCATATAGGATCATATCATGGGGTCGTGATGTACTCATTCCGTTGATCAAGTGGAAACATGTTATTTATGCCCTTGGAATCGATACTAGGGCCTTTATGATAATTGAAATTTCAATAAACAATGTAGGTTATATTGGAATGATCATATTTTAAAATAAAAAATGAACATATTTTAAAGTTGATTAATTTATCGACCTCTCTTGATTAATCTTATGAACGCTCTAAAATGATATTAAAGACTTAGATATAGTCAAGTTTGACTAGGCATCTTGTTTGAAAATGATTCAAGAGGTAAATAAATCAATGTTGACCACATTTTAAATATAAACAATATCGTACATCATCAAACTTGTAAAATTCATTGCTCGTGGGGCATTTCATTTCATTTACCGCCCCAATAAAGGATATATACTATTATCGACACTTGATGTGTTAGTGATAAAATGAGCAATTTTAACTTCATACTGGACTTTTTCCTTTTAGTATTTTTTTCCCTTCTTTGTTATGATGCTTGCATCCGTACTTGTTTTTTTTGGGTTATGAATATAGTGATAAGAAGACTACGGGTACCTGCTCCAAACTCATGAGTTCAAACACCCTTCAATACCTGATACCATAAAGAAAATATTCAACCTCTCATCCAACTTTTTAACTCACAGAGATACTCGGGCCATCACATTTGAGCATGTTGTTGGGAAATTAACCTTTCTTAGAACTGATTGCCCAAGTAAGAATCTTGTAACCCATTAGGTAATTTGTCCCGTAACTATTCACACAATTCTTATCTAGCCTCGCCTAAGACTTTCCATTGCTCCATATGAAAGTTTCCCTAAAAAATACACATGAATGAGCCCGCAATCATTGAGGGACTCTTGTAAATTCTATCAATATCATTCACTCCTTTTTTTCTTGAGCATTTGAACATTAAAATCACCTCGTATCATCCATGGTAGATTGGAGAGCTCATTAAATTTTTGAAATCTAACCCGTGACCCCCTTCAACTAAGAAACCCCCCAAAGCTATTTGAGTAGTGTGGTTCTGAACATGATCTTCTAAAACCATAACTTCTAAAACAACTATCTAAAGGAACCTTATCTTGAACCCCTATGCCTAGTCATTACACTAGCGATGGTCAAATCCAACCTTTCATTGAACACAATCCCCGTGCCTAGTCATTATAAATCATAGGAATTGTCGAGTGCAACATATGTAGTTTTTAATTCTTCTCACTGTTGGAGCATTCGCTACAGCCTTATCATACCAATCAAACACTCTATCATTTTGAAGATTTGGGATAGGAACTTTTTATTCAAATCCCCAAAATCTTTCTTATTAGATAAATCAACCTTGACCTTAGCTTAGTTTTGGTTGTTAACTAAACTAAAGCCATCATCCCCCATAGATAATCTCAGTGGATTAGGACCCAACAGTTCGTGATATTTTTTAATAGATCCCGAATTCTGTATGCATTGGCCCTTTAAGATTCTCTGATTTGCACCAACCATTCTGTTAGAGCATTAAAAACATTGAGAAATAGGGGGATTCCAATATGTCCTGCCATCCCTTCTCACCCTCCATACTATCAAAACGCACAACTGACTTCTAGAGCCTTCTCACAATCCATTGGGAAAACTGACAATGCAAAAGATGGAATGGTTTTTTATGTGGACTGTCTCCTTAAGGAAAGTGTGTCCGCACTATGGCGCTCATGCATTATTGAACATTTGTTTCTTAGAATGCAATGGTCTTGCAAAAGAAAAACTGTCTGATAATTTTATTTTGCCCGTGAACTATCTTTTGATGATGTAATCCTTCATGAAGAATGACAACTAGAAGTATATGAAATAGGACTTCAATTTGTGTTTATGAACATATTTAAGTATGTTCAGAATGGACACAAATCCAATGAACAAATACAATTTTGCCAAGACACTTGGAACCTTGGGTAACTAATTTAGCTACTTAAAGTAGGCCTGTGTATTATATGTACGATATGTATACTAACTGGTATGACAACCTTATGAAATTAGTAATTTGTCAATCATTACAAAATTAATAAAGGTTCATTTTTTGCGTTCTAGTTTACGTCCACTGTCATAGAGTTGTATTATGAAACTCTTTTTAATAAATTTGAAATCAAGTGAATTGTAATTAGAATGATACCAAACTCTTTTAACCCAATGTACTGTAAACATTTTAATGTCACTGAACATAGTCATCGACATCACCAAAATTGGAATGATACCAAACTAGATTGATGTATTCTCTATGTTTTTTCCATTAAGCGCATAGGTTGATGTATGAAAATGTATACACTCTGTTTTTTCCATTAATGTATTACACGGTACATCAGATTACTTCTGCAATTTGTGATTGCTTCTGCAGAATCTGTAATTTCTGATTTTGATATATACACTTGATTTCCATGCTTTCATGATGTTGATGTATTTCTTTCATGCTTCTGCACATTGATATATAGATATATATAAAACTTGATATCAGCGGCATAGATTGATGTATACTGAAGTTACAACCTCTTTAATGCCTTTATGGAAACACTATTTTTTTTTAAACTTGAACATCTTAGGGTTATTATCAAAATAAGTTTTGATTGAACCCAAGATAGGACACTGATCAGAACAAGTTCTGCTTAAATGATAAATACTTGTGTTTAAGATCGCATTCTTCCATAAAGAGTTGCACAAAGCTCTATCAAGTCTTTCAAATATAGCTTCAGCACTAATTCTACTATTCCACCAGGTAAATTTTGATCCAGAAAAACCCAAATCCATGAGGTTATTTCTATATAGAGCATCATTAAATTGGTCACAAGGTTGGAAATCTAAATTAGAGCCACCACATTTTTCATTATGATTGCTTGCTATATTAAAATCCCCTACCACCAAGTGCGAGATGTTATCATAAGCAACAGTTAGATTGTCTCAAGAGTCCCAAAGATCTAGCCTTTCTTATTTAGAGAATTTTGCATAAATAAAAGTAATTACGACTTTCACATGAACATGAGAATGCATAAGACAAACTGAAAAGGACTGATAAGTGTCCTTAACAGTGTTCAAAACCACACCAAATCTTGAAAAAATCTAGATCTTATTAGACATGTTATTGATGGCTTCCTTGCAGTTGTACTTTGCTTTGAATTTTTGAATTTTATGCATTCATGTTGAATATCATATTTCTTCATCCAAGAACAAATTAAGCAAATTGAGGTAATACTTTTTTATATAAGGTTTTCACACGCACACTATGTTCAATAATTTCAAATTTGTTTGATGAAATTACATGCATGTGTACACACAACTGATTGGGATTTTTTTTGTTTTCAGGCACATTGGTGTTAATGATATGATAAATCATAGATTGCTCAATGGTAAGCAACTCAACTTCATATTTCCATATTATTTGTTTTACATACGTACTCTATGCATTTTTTTGGATTGGGTCTTTATTTAGTATGATTTTCGCTCACACACACTATGCTTAATAATATCAATTTTGTTTGATGAAATTACAATAGTTATACACACACACAATTGATTTGGATTTTATTTTTGTTTTCAGGCACATTGGTGTAATGTTATGATAAACCAAATGTTTCCCAATGGTAAGCAACTTAACCTCAGATTGGTCTTACATACGTACTCTATATACGTTGCATTTTTTAGATTGGGTCTTTGTTTTGTTTATAAGAGAATGGGTCAGTTGGTTAGTTTATAAGAGAATTGGTCTTTGTTTACCTATATTTCAAAAGTTTATAAGAGAATGAGTCACTATATAATTGGGGACAAAAGTTTAATAGTGCACTTGGTTGACATTAGCGTTTTCAATTCGCATTACAGTTAATGCTTTTGTTTTTTAGGTCGGTCTTACATGGGGTTGTGCATAAATAACTGAAGACGCAACGTTATTTGGACAATTCTTTTATTTTCCAAATTGCCTGATGTATTGAGATGAGTTTTTCATTAATGGAATTTGGGCCATTAATTTTTATTGTGCTTATTGTCGGGATGTATATTAGTGTTGTTGCAGACTATTTGTATTGTCGTTGTACAACTTTTTTATACCTTAAACGGGTGGATAGTCCTGTAAATAAAGGCAACTCTGTTTAATTTTTAAAAAAATTTAACATATTTGTATTGAAATTAAATTAGGTCAAAAGAAGAAATATATGTTAGTCTCTATTAAAAGAATATATGTTAGTCTCTATTAAATTGTTGGCCTTCAATCGTGTCAAATAATAAGAATTAATTACTCTTTTTTGTTTGTTTGTTTTATAGGCTGAAACTCATTGGAAGTTTGATAGTTGTGAATATAGAGGCGAACCGATGCTAATTGATAGATGAGGAGTTAAACACGTTAGTGCTGCTTCAAGAAGATCGCGGAATTTGAGATGAATTCCATATGTATTGACATGAATTGAGATAAAATTCAAATTTCCTCATGTATTGAGATGGATTTCATATGTATTGACATGAATTTTCTATTAATGGAATTTGAGCCATTCGTTTTTAGTGGGCATATTGTCTGATTATGTATTAGTGTTGCAGACTATTTCTATTGTTGTTGTACTATTTTTGCCATGCTGGTTTTATATTATTATTGAATTTTTGTTATTCTAATACTGGTACGAAAATTAGTGAAAATGTAGCTTATTTGTTTTTGGGTAATATTATTTATAATATTTTTTTTTTCTTTGATCCAAAAATTTGGCACAGTTCAAAATCGTGCCAAAAGTGTATCAAATTTTGGCACGATTTTGAACTGTGTCAAAAGTGTACCAAAATGTACTTAATCTTGCACAGTTATAAAGTGTGCCAAAAATTTCAAATTCTGACACGGTTTTAAAGTGTGCCAGAAGTGTTCCTGTTAGGTCAAATCTGGCACACTTTTAAACCGTGCCAGAAAAAAATAGCCATTTTGGAACACCTGATTCTGGCACAGTTCAAAACCGTGCCAGATTTGATCTGGCACAGTTTTAAACCGTGTCAGATTCCTGTTTTTGGTATAGTGTGTTGAGTTCTTTTTCCTTCATTTTTTTTTTCCCACAAGATTTTTTATTAATAAGATTTTAACGAAACAACAATCATTAAACGATAAATATGATGAAAATCTAGAGGAGGTGGGAGTGGTGTAAAATGTGTATAATAGTAAATGCTAACTTATATCCCATATGGAAAATATAATCTTTTAAGATGCTCTACTTTTTAATATAAATAAAAGGGATACTTTTTAAATATTGAGAAATAATAAAATAAAAGGTTGATATTTGCCTTACTTTTCGTAAAATATTTTTATTTAAAAGGATAATTGTGCTCAACCTTAGAAAGTCACTAAAAGTTATTAAAAAGTTAACCATAAACCACGACACTGGCTCAGTATAATACACTTCTTGGATGACAAATGTGTAGATGTCATTTTTCAACCAGACCAAAACAGGGTTGCAACTTTGAAAACAAAACGAAAACACGACACGAAATTAACTCGATATGTCATATTTGTGCCGAGTCTTCTTGATGACGACTCTTGCCGTGTTCTTGTCAAAATTATTAATTGTGTTAATACTATATTGTGGTGTTAATCATGTTTTAAATCGGATTATCATGTCTATTTATGTTTAAATTTGTGTCAAATTTAAGAAACCATGTTAGTCATGTTCTCTCTGTGTCGTATTCGTTTCAAATTATAATAAACAACAAGTCGTGTAGCCTTTGTTTCGTGTTCAAAAAACTCTTATCGTGTTGTGTCGGCTGAACGACGGCCCAAAAACACGGTTTGCTACCCCTAGGCTCAAACATATGATGTACAATATACCGATTTCATCTTTCAGTTAAGGCATTGTGTAGCAATTACCCGATCCATTTCCGAACTTTCAAGGGTCATCTTGACTTCCACCCCCATTTTTTGTTCCTACTTTTGTGTTATACCCTTATTTTTAGAAAATGTGAGATAAACCCCAGCAGCATCATTTAGGATACTCGTCGCTTTGGCCGGTGCATCTCAAATTTAAAAAATTGTGTAATGCAAAAGTGGAAACAAACATTGGGGTGAAAGTTATATCTAAAGAGCAGTGCTACCGGAGTAGGAAAAACACAACATACATAGAAAACCATCCATATCTACATAACAGTGTCTTTTGGGCATACAAGCCACACAACTGTTTCAAAAATTTCCAGAAAGATAACATGAAACAACATTGCGCATTGAGAGCATCACCAAACACATCTGTAAGTGACGTGTAAGCCAGTAGATTCACCGCTATAGGTAACCTCCACCACCTGCCGTTTTTCCAGTCCGTAATATTGAACAATTGCATCTTTTTGCGATATTCGAGGAAGCTGGGGGAAAAATAAACAGAAAGTAACGTATCTGATTAGAGAATTCAAATTCATAGATTGCTAAAATAGCCTCTCATTTCTGATCTAAAACTTTATGGTCACATAAATGTGGTCCATTGTGATAGAACCTTCTAGTGTCATAAAATTGGATTGATTAGCTCGGCCAGTGCTTATGCTATTCATAAGTTAGTCCCAATTGACCCTCAAAACCATTAAAGCAGAAAATTTTGATTTTACCTACTCTAAATCTATGGAATCACTCTACACGGTTGAATGATTGTTGAAATCTTTGAAGCATTGACACGGACACGTGACACATGACACTAATCAACAATGTCAACATGATATTTTTAAAATTGTAGCACGAAATCGGTGACTATCATTCATACTTTTGTGCATGTTGCTAAAAGAAAAAACCAACATTGTGCCAAGATTTAATATATATATATATATATTGATTCCTTTAGTTAAAAAGAACACATTTGAGCCAACAAAAATGTACATTCTGAGCCCATTTAATGTTGGGGTTGAGTATATAACAGGCCCGGAAACGTGACTATAACATGTCACAATGGAATTATAAAAGAGAATTTAAGACCTGCTCTATATGTGTTTGAAAGGCGTCCAAGAGGCCGGACACAGGAACGGACACAGGACATCTCTCTGGGAGTGTTGGTGATTCAGGTTGAGATTAAGCCATGTTCTAAAAAATGAACTTCGAATGTAGTTAGTTTTCAAATCACTATCAGTGACGTGCCATAATCTGAGTCATTTATTTTTCAATGGGCAACTGAGAATTATAGAAGCTATCTGCCAGAGTAATCTTCACAACTCAAGAGAACCTAACAATTTATTGATTACATTAAAACAAGCACGGACACTTCTCCGAAGGTGATGAACCCGTGTCGCTCCTAACACTTCGACACGAATACAATGCAACTTCGACACTCCGCGGGCACGCCGCGTGGCATGTCGGACTTGTTTCGCATTTTAAAGAAGGCGGACAATTCGTAGATACGGGCCGGAAGCTTCGCGGACACGGCGGGGTGCCAAAATTAAAGACACTAAGAAATTCTAGTGTCATCTTGTAAAATTAGATCGGGTAAGGGTTTATGCATAATAAGAAGAAAAGTTAAAGAATGAAGTTAGTCTCTCACTCAATTTCAAAGCATAGTTTTGACTTGCAATTTAACTGTCATAATGAAATATTGGACCAAACCAATGAAATATTGGACCACGTTAATGTTGATAAATTAGTTTCACAACTAATTTTTTTTAGAAGTGCAAAATAAATGAAAGTATATATATACAATTATGACTTTGTCGTGCCGTGTCCTGATTTTTTTAGATTTTTGTGTCGGCATGTCCGTGTCGTGTCGGACACGACACCTGTATCCGTGTTCTTGTTTCACAGATTAAAACCTTTAAAACATGACTGAGATTACGCACAAACTATATAATTTTCCCTAACACTTCATTAATTACATTAAAAGCTTCTAATGCTAGTTTATTGTACAAAATTAGCCTTTTGAATATTGCACACCAGTTGAGTGTGCCATGATTCTAAATTAATCAAGTGAAGTGAACTTAGATAGAATCCACCAAAATAACATGAACACGCAACAAATAAAGCAACAAAGAACCCATACGGTAATATTCATTCAAGATTTTAAAACAAATTTTATATGCTCACCTGTTTATCTTCCAAATTGTACTTCTTCAAGAGGTTTTGCTTCTCCTCTTCAGTTAGTACGCGGTGCTTAGGCTTCAACACATGCTTCGTAATATTCACAAGTAAGTCGGTTATCTGCACAGATAAATCGCATCAAGGAACTAGTGGCAGGAGATTTCCACAAACACGTTGTATCCAAATTTATGATAAAACTAGGTGTAAACCCGCGCGATGCGGGCGGGCAAGACGCAATGCGCGGAACATATGAAGAAAAATTTAGATAAATATTTTTCTACCATCGTCTTTGAGACATTGTTCAAACAATACATGAACAATATGAAGAAAACAAAAAAGGACTTGGTTTAGATATCATTTAGTCTCTATATAATTCTAACTTGTGCTAACAAAATACTTTATAAAACATAATGGACTACCATTAAAAAAATAAAGCTACATAACAAAACCAAAGTTACAAGAAAGATATTACCCAAGATGACAATGACAATCACTAAACCCAAAATTTGGCTCTTCCAAAATACTTAATAGGCATAAAATAATAAAACCCTCTTGCTATAATGAATACATCAAACATACCACTACCTCTCAAACAAAGAAAAATCCATCATTTCTTTGCAAATATAGGAGCCCAATGCTCGACCTGATCCATGTTCGACAAATAATTTTTTTTTAATAAATATCAAAACCCAAGAATGATTGACCCTTGATATGTAAATAAATTAGTAACTCATGAAAACATAGTTTAAATGTGTAAGGGAATCTGGACCTTCTTGCTACATTAAAACCCAACTACTTTTTATAAAATCGACTTAGATGGTTTGGCCACTTCAAGCGTAGACCAATGGATGCCCCCGTAAGGAAGAGTGATTTATTTAGTATTGACAGTAACGCAAGGGGTAGAGGTAGGCCTAAATTGACTTGTTGGGATATTGTAAAAAAGGACATGATATCACGTGATTTAACCAAAGATATTGCAATGAAATGAAAAATTAGGACTCATGTAGCCAATCCCAAATAATTGGGAAAAGGCTTTGTTGAGTTGAGTATATTGGTATAAGAAGTCTTACTTCAAAGACTTCAACTTCAAATGATAACAGGTCCATGGCTCTCATCGCTTGGTTCGTCATTTTATTTTCAACGATCAGTATTAGCCGACTTAAACTGTCCTTATTCATAATCTGAGTGATGATGCTACGGACGCCATTTACTTTAACCATATTAGGCCCATAGAATATGACTAGAATCTGCAATCACCATAACAAATGATTCATTAGAAGTGAGAAAAATCATAGAATCGCTACAGATTGAAAATATATATCTCTGTTCTAAAAGGCCCGCCTAGGCTTGAGGCTTGAGAGAAACGCATCGCCTACGCCTTATTACGCTTTATTCTTGGTAAAAGGCTTAAGACACACTTTTTTTTTAAAAACAAAGGATTAGTTGACAAATATTGGTTATGGAGCATGAATATGAGAAAGATGGCTACCAAACATATGGATATATTTTCAAAATTCAAGGTATGTACTATTTTATTATATTACTAGCGTTGGAGTAATTAAAATAATAAAAAAAGAAAAAACGCCTTTTTACGCCTAGGCTCCTAAGGCTTGAGGCTTGACCTCTACGCCTCGACCTCGCCTCGCGCCTTTTAGAACCTTGATATATATCAGCAAATGCCAAACAAATTTAAGGAAAAAATCAACGTCGAAATCAGAGAATATTATTGTTTTGATTTTCCTTTTACGGATAATGCTTTTCAAAATACCACTTTTATACAATTTTGGACATGTAGAGTGAGTTTGTGGCTTTGGAGCTCAATGAAGGTCTCTATTTTGGAAATAGATAATTTCAACAACAGTGAATACAAATTTTACTGTTTAAAAAAAATAAGAATTTTATATATTTTTATTTTTGGGATCAAAAGTATTTAGTCTTAATTTTGAAGATTCATTTGTAACCACTTCCATGTTTTTATTTTTTTAGTTGTTAATCATATTGTAACAACTATGGGATAAGTTTCATTCTCTGCGGAAAGAAAGAGGGGCGGTTAGAAGGCGGTTGAGGAACTTAATACAAATTAAAAAATAGAGAATTAAGGTAAAGGTCATGTCACTTCCTATATTTGGATTTTTAGGATAATGCTTTTCAAGTTTATAAATCTAGTCCCTGTGGTACAATAACATTTATTTGTGCGGTCCCTTTAGAGTTAGGAGTTCATTTTTTTGGTCCACGCCAGCGGCCCCATTTTTCACCATTTTTTCATGGTGTTTTTTGTACAGGGATTAAATTTATAAAATTATTTGGAGTGTCCTATTTTTATACACTTTGAGAATGATAAGGACCTTTTCCCCAAAACTCCCTTTAAAAAATACATGGGAGGGGAGTTTAACAAAACTTTGGAAATAGGACTAAACCCAAAAAAACTATTTTATATTTTTTAAGGACAACCAACATAAGTACATTTTGCATTTAGTCCGCCTTATTTTTTTATGTTTCAAAAGTCCCCCATCTATTTTTGTGACAATGCTTTTTGTGGGAAATTTAAGGGTCAAGGGTTTATGTTTTTTTAGGGTTTAGGTTTTTTCAATTTCGGGTCACATTGGGGTTTAGTATTTTTTAGAGTTTAGGCTTTTTAGGATTAGGGTTTATTTTTTGGTACATAAACCCCCCTGAAGTACATGTGTTTCACAGGCTACCCAAAATGTAAAAATTTAGGGTTTTTTTTACTTTGCCTCCTGAGATGAGACAAAATCCACCGTTTTTTAGACTTCTCCCCGCCGTCATACAAATCTTTTAAATAGAAATTAGACTTAACCCGTGGGAGTTTAAAGACAATAATACCCCTCCATTCATTTTCTTCTCCAAACTCAAACCTTAATTTCTTCATACAAACTCTAATTCTAAATAAACACAAAAATAATTGATGTTTATTTTTTGTGAAAGTTAAAACACCAACAACCACCACTTACACCACCACCTGCAGTAATGGAAAGCATCTCGACCACCTCTTAAAATCACACCCACTTGAAATCTCAAATCGCAATTGAAATCACCATTCGATTCTATATATAGCTTTTGAATCTGAATCGATTCTCAAAATCATTTGATGCAATCAATTCTGTGAAATCATATCCCATAAATTGATTGAGTAATGGCAATAAGAAATCAAAATTGGATGAAACCCTTAAGAGGCAAATTGAACAACCTGTGAT
The DNA here is from genome assembly GCA_949130495.1 of Sambucus nigra. Lineage (NCBI taxonomy): Eukaryota > Viridiplantae > Streptophyta > Magnoliopsida > Dipsacales > Adoxaceae > Sambucus > Sambucus nigra. The sequence continues at coordinate 161,212,273 of OX422216.1, read as the reverse complement.
TATAGCGAAAAAGGGCAGTTTTTTTCTCATCCATACCATTCAAATGAAAGAATGCAGAAGCATAACCTTATTAGAAGGGTCGGATTCGAGAGCAGCGGAGATCCTGAGACGAGTTACATCCAAATGAGTGTCACCGTAGATGTTTCGAAACTCAGGAAGAGAGAGGTTTATTTCGGAGTTGGGAATGGCATAGCCTCTGTCTCTAAGCATCTCAAGCAGGGTTCTCCGTGACAGGTAGTATCTCTGACTCTCGGTGCTACCTTCGTCGACAAAGCTGCTCAAACACCTCCCCAAACCATCATCTTCCTTATCCATCTCCATCTCCGCCGCCTCACCCTGGAGGACTTCATCCATTTTCTCTCTCTACAAACTTAATTACTATTGTTGAAGTTGAAGGGGTTCACGAGCTGAGAGACTCAACTGATGACGACTCTTTCTTGGTTTTACCCAAATGAAGGAGTCAGTGGAGGGCGTGTTTGTTATTGTTACCTGCGGGTCACGTGGTTAAGCTTTTGTGTTTCTTACCAAGTACATTTTAGTATTTATTAACCGTACGTCGCACTTGCTAACATCAACATAATTTACTTACTCCATTTTCAAAGTATTTTACCATTTTGTTCCTTTAAAATGCAATGAAATTGTTTTGAAAATTCTTGATTACACGTATTCTAAAATTTTGGAATCTTGAATTCATTCTCCTTGTTTAGAGCATCCGCAATGGAATAGTCCATAAAAGACATTTTGTAAATTCAAAATACTCATTTACCTATCGTGTGGAGGAAGGCATGCGCTGGTTGACATTTTCTACGAACTTCTGAAGCTTGTAACAATTTCAACGAATAAAAGAACTTCGTAGGAAGTCATAACTGATAATATATCAAAGATCTACAATCAAATGGAAAGAGAGAAAAAGAGGGGCTAGGGTTTCATATTGCCATACACTAGAATGTCTTACAATAAAAGGAAGAAGAGAGAATATATATAACCTACTACAACCACCTAATAATAATAGGAGAAAGGAAAATATTAAAATACCCTCAATGCTAAATATTACTCTAATACCCCCCCTCAAACTCACGATGCTGCAGCGAGAAGCATTGAGAGTTTGCCAACCAAAAAATGAAAACGCTGAACTGGATGAGACTTCGTAAACAAACCAGCTATCTGTGCGGAAGAAGAAACAAAAGGCAAAGTGATGGCGCCATGCGTAAGATGATGACGAGTAATATGACAATCAATCTCAATGTGCTTAGTCCTCTCATGAAAAACTGAATTGTGAGCAATCTGAATAGCACTCTTATTATCACAGTACATAGGAGTGGGCTGAGAAAGAGAGACACCCATATCTGCAAGTAACCGACGTAGCCAAACAACTTCGCGAGTGGTAGAAGCCATAGCACGGTACTCGGCTTCCGTGGAAGACACAGAAACAACAGCTTGCTTTTTGCTCTTCCAAGAAACAAGAGAATCACCCAGAAATACGCAAAATCCAGTAACTGATTTGCGATCTGCAGGATCACCGACCCAATCAGCATCAGAGTATGCACGCAGCTCCAAAATAGAAGATGAAGGAAGTAAAAGACTCTGAAATCGAGTGCCTCTCAAGTATCGCAATATACGATGAACAGCTGCCCAATGAACTGTAGTAGGAGCAGTAACAAACTGACTAACAACATGGACAACATGAGCTATATCTCGACGAGTAATAGTGAGATAAACCAAGCTGCCCACAATAGTGCGATATAAGGTGGGATCAGGCAAAAGAACACCATCATACGGGGAAAAATGAACATTAAGCTCCAAAGGGGTATCAACAATCTTAGTACCAGTGAAGCGAGCACGCTCAAGAATGTCCCCGATGTACTTAGATTGTGAGAGAAGATAACCCTTTGGAGAATGATCTACCTCAATACCCAAAAAGTAACGTAGGGGCCCCAAATCCTTCATCTCAAAACAACGAAATAATTCAGACTTCAATGCTGTAATTCCACCAACATCATCCCCAGTAATAATCATATCATCAACATACAAAAAGACCAGAATACGACCACCGGAGGTGCACCTGATAAAGAGAGCTGAATCATTCTCACTTGGAATTAACCCAAGAGAGGTAATCACGGCAGTAAACTTCTCAAACCAAGCCCGTGGTGCCTGTTTGAGATCATATAAGGCTTTCTTAAGCCTACAAACTTCACCAGGACCATGTGGAACACCCGGAGGAGGAGTCATATAAACCTCCTCATGAAGATCACCATTCAAGAACGCATTTTTAACATCCATTTGAGATATATGCCACTGACGAACAGATGCAACATCAATAAGAGTACGAATAGTAGTCAATTTCGCAACAGGAGCAAAGGTTTCATCATAATCGATACCATATTGCTGAGAAAAATCCTGAGCAACCAATCTTGCTTTGTACCGCTCAATTGACCCATCTGACCTGGTTTTGATTTTATATACCCAACGAGATCCAATTGCCCGCTTACCAGTAGGTAAGGGGACCAAACTCCAAGTATCTGTCTGATGCAAAGCAGAGAGTTCCTCAGCCATAGCCTGTTGCCAAAGAGGATCAAGAACTGCCTTTTTATAAGACGAAGGCTCAGAGAGGCAGTGAACAGAGGATAAAAATGAAGCAAAAGAATCAGAATAACAAGAATAAATAAAATCTGGTGACTGAGTGGACTTACGTGGACGTTTTGGATAGCGAGAAGGAGGTTCCACCGTTTCAGCAGGTGCTTGGGTGGCCACACGAGAAGGGGGAGCATCAGGAACATCGGATGGCAAAGTACCTGCATCAGTAGAATTAATAGGAACAGGAGCAACATGGGGTGGCACACTATCGGTGGTGCTAGGTAATTCAGTTGGCACACTCTCATCATTATCAGAGAACGGATCAATATTGAAGAGATCAGATTTAGTGAGTTCATGAGGGCTATCAGGAATAGAAAAGAAAGGAATATGCTCAAGAAACACAACATGGCGAGAGACATATAATTTTTTTGTAACTGGATCATAACAACGATATCCCTTTTGACCCTCACCATAACCAAGAAAGACACAAATAGCTGACTTTGGAGATAATTTGGTACGTTCCACACAAGGTCGAAGAACAAAACAAGTACAACCAAACACCTTTAAGGAAGAATAATCAGGGGCACACCCATTCAACTTTTCAAAAGGTGACAAACCTGAGCAATGAGAGGTCGGAATCTTATTAATCAGATTAGCAGCAGTAAGGACAGCCTCTCCCCAAAACTCACTAGGGACATATGCGGATAATAAAAAAGAGCGAGCAGTTTCAACAATGTGCCGATGTTTCCTTTCAGCAACACCATTTTGCTCAGGAGTGTCAGTACAAGATGATTGGTGAATAGTTCCATCTAAATCAAGCAACTCACCGAAATTTTGAGAAGTATATTCCCCACCCAAATCGCATCTAAAGCATTTTATAATAGTAGAATGTTGAGTTTTGACAAAGGCACGAAATTTATTATAAATATAAAAAAAATCCGAACGTCGTTTCATGAGAAAAACCCAACAGTATCGCGTGTAATCATCAATAAAGGAGACATAATATCGAGATCCTCCTCTTGTAATAATAGGAGACGGTCCCCACACATCAGAATGAATAAGATCAAAGGGTGAAAAAGTAGAGGAAATACTTCTATTAAACGGTAAAGCTGAAAATTTTGCAAGTTTACAACCGCTACAATCAGAGATATCATGGCAATGCAAATTTCCTAATTTTCCTATAGAAGCCAAATATTTTAATCGTGAACCTGAGACATGACCAAGACGAGAGTGCCATAAATAAAAGCTAGATGAATCTGAACTCAAACGAAAGGATGACAAGTCAACACTAGAAGCTGCAACCATTGGTACATTAAGTTTCTCCATGATGTACAATCCCCTCTGCCTACGGCCTGTCCCAATCACCTTCTGAGACTGTGGATCCTGCACATGACAAAAGGTAGAAGAGAAGGAAACTGAGTAACCGGCATCACATAGTTGACCAACAGAGATAAGATTCATTGTAAGTTTAGGAATGTGGTAAACATTAGAGAGAGATAAGTTGGGTGAGTCAATAGTCCCAACACCCGTTGACGGCATAGGAGTACCATCAGCAGTCATAACGGGCAACGAAGAAGTGGGACAAAAAGAACCAAAAGAGGACAAATTTGGTGACATGTGATTAGAAGCGCCGGAGTCTAGAATCCAAATACCTGAGGACTTACCTGGTGAAGAGATGGACATGGCGTGAGGCTGTGCGGCAAGAAACTTTTGAAACTGCTCAGCAAGAGAAGACATGGATGGAGGTAATGATGAAGAACCTGATGCAAATGAGTCTGATGGCGGTACAACTGCTGCAGTATTAGGCTGTGAAGGCCTATATGAACGCTGCTGAGATTGGTTATTTAATTTCCAACCAGAAAACTGCGGTTGAGGTGGTCGACTATTTGATTGTTGTTATGCGCGCAACTTAGGGCACTGAGACTTCCAATGACCCTTCTCCTTATAGTAGCTACATTCATCACTTGCAACTCTCGAATAAGGCTTGTTCTGATTACTGGAAAGAGGCTGAGAGGAGGCTGCGAAAACAGATGGATTAGGGTCCGAAGAAATTACCTTCCCTGACTGAGTCTTGAGACGAATCTCCTCGGCTAACAACTCGTGAACAACAGAATCAACAGTTGGAAGTGGGCTACGATGAAGAATCAACCCACGAAGACCCTCAAAATCATCACGCAATGCCATCAGAAACTGAACCAGACGTTGCTCCTCCCTATTGGAAACATATGGTGCAAAGGCCCGCAATTCAGCCGACTCTGTGAGAGCCAACTGATCCCATAGATCCGTCATAGCAGAATAGAATTCCTGAATACTCAAATTTTTTTGCTCAAGAGCCCGAATATCGCACTCCAACTGGTACTTTTTTGCGAAATTAGATTGGGTATACAATCTGCCCAAATGATCCCAAACATCCTTTGCATAATCATACTTAGCCAACTGCATACCTATAGAAGGTGCAACGGAGTTGTTGATCCAAGTGATGATTTTCGAGTTGTTTACCTCCCAAACATCCAACAACTCTGCATAATTTTCAACGTTCGTCTTATCGTTAGGCTTACTCAAATCGCCATTAATGTAACCCCAAAGCTTCTTCCCTTTCAAAAAATTCTTCATAACATAACTCCAATACGTATAATTTTTTCCATCTAATCTAACACTAATTGATTGCAGCAAATCATCTCTTTCACCAGCCATTGCAAAAATAAACAATCAAACAGTACCCAAACGGAACCAAACTAAACGAACTAAACAATTAATCGAACAAACAGGAGGAAAACGACCATAATTACCTTCAAAACAGTCGAGCGAACATAAAAAGTATCGCGGACTGTGTTGATGAGATTAAGCTTTGATCCCGCTCTGATACCATAATAATATATCAAAGATCTACAATCAAATGGAAAGAGAGAAAAAGAGGGGCTAGGGTTTCATATTGCCATACACTAGAATGTCTTACAATAAAAGGAAGAAGAGAGAATATATATAACCTACTACAACCACCTAATAATAATAGGAGAAAGGAAAATACTAAAATACCCTCAATGCTAAATATTACTCTAATAATAACAACTCTTTTAATGGCTATAAACGGTAACACATGTCTGTCAATAAATAAACGACAGCGCTTGCTTTCTTCACATTCTTCTTCTTCTTCTTCTTCTCCTTCTCCACAGCATTCTGCATCTCCAACTTGAAAACTCAACCCAAAACCTCCTTCTGTATCTTAAATCCTCTTTTACTCCCATAAATCAAAACTCAACCTAAAATTTACCAAAAAAATCATTATTTATAAAAAATCACACCCTTAAATCAGTGTCTTAATCATGGATGGAAAAAGATGGAAAAAAAAAATACTTGAATATAGGAAAAAGCAAAAAAAACATGGCTCCACCTCAACAGCAGTTCCGACACAAGCTGCGCCTAGTGAACCTTCTGATTTCATATATAAGCATTACACTCATATTTTCGATCGAGAAGCACACACGTCCGACGGGCAGACGCCGATTATTAATGGCAATAAGTTTGAATTTTGGGGTATTTGGGCATCCCAATGAAATTATACAAAACGATCGGAGAAAATAAACCGTTGATAAAAAAAATTATTGAGGGTGTCGATGTTATGTCCAATTTATTTTCGAAAGTGATGTCGAATTCCGATCAGTGCGTTGTGACGGCGATGATCGAACATTGGTGGGACATGACACATACCTTCCAACTATCGTTTGTTGAAATTGCGTTCACGCCTTTCGACTTCACGATGCTTTCCAGTAATTTTTATTTCTTATTAAATCCCTTATTTAATATTATTTATATTAAATTTAAATTATTTGGAGGCATTACAATAATTATCATATTATTTGTATATATGGCATATATTTTTTATTTATGTTCAGGCATCCCGATTGGGCAAGGGTTACCCATTCAAAACTTGCCGATCAAAAAATACACAAATTTTTTAAATACCATTAACGAATTTTTCTTCGAAATTCATATACAAAGACTTTCAGGTGCGGAAATTTCGGTTTCTGACCTTAAGAAATAGATTGAAAATTTTGTGAAACAACCAAACCTACCCGATTACTTGTGGCCAGTCAACACTCGGTCATTTTGGTTTTACATAATTGACAGTTTATTCTTTCCAAATGCCTATTTCACCTCCGACCTCGGGTATTTACATTATTTGTAGGGCGTTACGACGATTCGTGCCTACGATTGGGGTTTGGCAATTTATGCCAGTATCATCTTGTCAATGGACAAAGCGAGTCGACGATCATTAACCAGTGTCGAGTGCATGTGGAAATTAATAGAGGTACATTTTCTAAACTTATTATTTAAACGTTTACGAATTTTTAGTTTCGTTAAAATAATAGTTAATATTTTCTGATTAATTAAATTTATTTACATATTTTGCTATATTTACATCGCAAGTACATGGCGACCGCATGTTCGATTATTGTTGATTTGACCGTAGATATATGGCCCCGGATATTTCATTGGTCAAAGTCGAACAAGAGCCGGGTAAAGGGCACTCAACGGTTTAATATCTCAAACAACCAACATCAGCTTGAGATGCGGTCACCCGAATCCATCATTTGGCAGCTATACGAGACGTCGATGTACCATCATAATGACGTCATCACATACGCACATTATTTATCCGGGTTGCGTATGATTTTTTGGTATCCCTTATTTAAGGGATTTTTATACTTGGGCGACCGAGGGTTTTGGTAATTGACGGGCTAGATTTGTATAGCAGATAACCCTCCCCGTAACTTGGGCTCAGTCACAGAACAAGAATTCCAAACCGCCTTTGCCCAAAATTGGCCCCTTGTAAATGACCTTATATCAATTGTATCCCGAGAAGAGTATAATGCATATTAGAAGGCATTGCGTAGGGGTCGTTACTACCGACGATTGCACGATACGTGAATGTAAATTTGATTAGAGTTGGGTCAGTGGCACCATCAACATTGCGTATCCCACGGGCCCCAGCACCAATTAACCAACCATCTGAGTATCATACACAGTTTGCGTCGGCTGGCCCTACCCATATACAGGCATCTAGGAAGAATTGGAGGGTAGACGTCGGCTTATCGCAGAGTGCTTCATACGAAAGAAGTGTGCCGTGACCGTAGTTTCTAACCAACGCTCCTCTAGCTCATTCGTTATCACAATTAGAATGGCGTGAGACATACATCAACGCAACAGATAATATACATGGTCTCCATCGCTTGACCTTCATGGGCTCTTTGTTCCTGCTTACCATGTTTGGGCTCGAGTAATCTAGACATCCTTTACTGAGGTTATAATCGTCGGTCTGTTTATGGTTAGCCATTTGATAGTGTGTGATATGACATTATCGTCTGTTTTATACTAGTAAATTGAAAATTGTAGTGACACATCCTTCAAAAAATGCAAACAACACATTACTCAAAAAATGCAGGCCATCTGCAAGCCATGTGGGTAAGAAAACAGTCTATATATATATATATATTATTGTAACAAATTGACACATAGTAAATATAGTAAATATATATATTGACAATCTATAGTAAATATAGTAAATATATAATAGTAACAAATTGTATTTAAAATCCAATAATATTAAAAAAAAATCACGATGAGTAACTTTTGTTCTGCAGGCAATAATAAATCATGGCACGCATACCAACCTATAATTGAAAAGAGGTACCCGTTGAAAAGTAACTTTCTTTTTTAGTAACTTGAATCTTTGTAACAACTATCTGCTTGTTTAAATGTTAAAATCATGGCACACATACCAACCTATAAACAATCACATGCCACACACTGAATCTTTGTAACTTTAGTATGGAACAAAATTTAAGTATAGACTGTATAGACAATTTAAGAAATTATACATTATCACATTTATAAATAGTTCGATAAATTATGAAATTTATAATATAACTTATTAAATTTCTAAATTATTCTGAGCAAAAATAAATCATGGATTACTATAGTTCTAGGGATGAGGAACAAAATATTATGCTTTAGTATGCTCAATTTAACGATGATGCATCATCAGATGATTCAGATGAGGAGATGAAAATTTGCATGGAGATTACACGCTGGATTACTGAACAAAATATAATTCGAGATGGGAAAGAACTCGAAACTAGACGTCGAGTGAATCGAAGAAGAGAAAGGGGACATGCAACACTCTGGGAAGATTACTTTGGTGAAGATAATGTATATAACGAGTATTACTTTCGAATGAGATTTAGGATGAGGTATACTGTTTTCAATCGCATCCTCGATTCTATTTGTCAATACGATAACTACTTTGTACAAAAGAACTACGCATACGGTCGTCTAGGTTTAAGCTCACATCAAAAAAATATGGGGGTTATTCGACTCCTAGCTAATGGAGGATCTTATGACATATGGTTTGAGCAGTGAAAAATGAGTGAAACAACTCTATTAAAAACTGTTATCAGATTTACTGAGGCAATTGTGGCCATTTTTGGTCCCCAGTATGCCAGAAATTCGACAACAGGCGATGTCACCAGGTTACTTGAACAAAATGCAAGTCGAGGATTTCCAAGAATACTAGGAAGTATAGACTGCATGCATTGGCGATGGAAAAACTACCCCACAGCGTAGCACACTCAATATAGTGGACGAAAATAATCACCAACTATAATCCTAGAAGCGGTTGCCTTGTACGACCTCTGGATTTGGAAATCGTTCTTTGGGGTTCCTGGCTCTTACAATGATATAAACGTCTTGCACCGGTTTAACGTCTTTCGTGAATTATGCAATGGGACTGCATCTACCGTTCATTACACTATTAATGGAAAATCATACGATATGGGGTACTACCTTGATGATGGCATATACCCTCCATTCGTACAAATTTTAAAACATTTAGGAACCAATATGGGCTATCACAAAAAAAAAAAATATTTTGCAAGTACCAAGAATTGTGTAGGAAAGATATTGAACGTGTTTTTAGTGTACTACAAGCACAATTCACTTTCGTCCGTGAACCTTTTAAATTATGGAATATGGCATCCTTATCAACCATAATGAAATCTTACATTATAATGCACAACATTATTATTGACGATGAACATAGAGACAGTCCGCGACAAAATGAATACGAACAAACTAATCCCATGCCTGAAATACTACAGGGGTAAACTAATTTTTATGACTACCTCACGCGGGATGCTAATGTTAGAGACGCAACTACACATCAATAACTACGAGATGATTTGGTGAAGCACATTCTGAACAACAGTGGTGATGACATGGCAAGTTAATGATTATAGAGTTTTGGTGTATTTGAGCATTTCTAATCACTTTCTTAGTTCATTTTTTACATTATTCTTTTACGATGTACATCAATATAATATATGTTATCTTTGTTATGTAATTATTTTGAATCGCCTGCTTGAATTTATCATACATTAAAATAACAGTTGCACTTTTCAAATAACATAACATCCTAGTTGTCATTACATTTATTATAACCAAATAATGGAGAATTTAACCGACTACACATTACATAACATCCTACTCAGCATTGTTTGTACTGGATAGACCAAAATTAGAATTTAATGAGCCGAAAGTGTTTAACATAAGCACAAAAATTGAAGTTTCGATAGCATCACCCATCTTTGAGAGGTTGTTGAACCTTTTTACTTGGAACTGCTGTTGTACCTCGTTCAATTTGGCCATATCCAATTCCATGATGTATGACTATTCTCGGCCTAGATGCACAAGTTGATCTTATTTTTTTAGAATTTGATGAATTATTTTCATTTCAATAAACGCATCCATTTGAGAATCAAATTCCATGGCATGACTTTACTTCCACTCTTGGTTTCTTTTAAACATTTCAGTGAATTCTTCATAATGTTTAAGGACCGTCGCGTTACATTCAAGGCTGTCAGAACGCGTACGTTGGAGGGCACGTTATTTCCCCCCCTTTCTTCCTGGGGGTCTGTACGGTACTTCACGTATACCAAGATTGTCCTCCGAGTCTATAGGCATAGGGTTATCGTTGTTGCACGTTGTGTTCTGCAAATCAAATTTTGGCAATTCTTTTAAATTTTGGTAGCATTTATCAAACATGAATTGTTTGCTCATTTCGGCGCAGTTTGCCTCGCGGGCTAGTGTAATCGCGTTTAACTCGTTATTGTCGCTTCCTAAATTATTTAGTTGGTGAGACAGCTTGGCAACATATATTATTACACGCGATGAAATATGATTGTAACGTATTGAAAGCATAGTCCTCGTATGTTGAATATAAATTTCAGACGTGTTGTTGTATTCATTCATAATAGAATCCCAAAATATGCCATATGATATCGAGTTGCCTTCAATACCACGACTCGTATATTTTTCATAAATGGTACATAAAATTTTATGTTCTAAAGCAGTCTTGTTTAGTTGCCGTGAATTACTCGTATTAATTGGTTGAGATGACGACATATTGGTCGGTAATTATAATGTATAAGGAGAGAAAATTGAGAACATACTATAATTATAATGAAGATTTGTATTGGATAGAAGAAAAATAATGAAAAGTTTAGGAAATTGGGTGTGAATGAAACTGGTTGGAATTTGGGGGAAGGAACTATTGGGTTTTATAGGAAAATGGTTGTTAAATTTACTGTGGTGAAAATAGTTCCTACGAACTTCTGAAGTTTGTAGGAATTCCTACGAACAAAAGAAGTTCGTAGCGTTCTCCTGGAATTTTGTATACTTACAGAATCTCTAAAAATTGAACTACAGATTTTGCAGGCTAAACCACACCACTGCGAGCTGTTGAATTTGTATTTTTACAAATTATGTTGGCATTTTGCATCACCAGTGCGGATGCTCTTAGTTCAAAGATGAATTTTTTTCTTGACATTCATATCACTCAATAAAAATATCTTGTTATTTAACTTTTTATATACATTTATATAGGAAAATAATACGTACTCCAAAATTATACCCAAAAATATCCATCAAAGTTTATTAAGTGATTGTACTTTGGGATAAGACACACAAGTTAACTTATGTCATTTAAGGAATTTGTGTTGGGATGCATAGCATTACTCATTTATATATGTATACTTGAAAATTAACATTAAAATTAAATAATGATACACACACTGGATGTGTGCGCTCACACATACACACACACACTTTCTGTCTCACGCAGACAATAACGAACCGAGACTTTTATTGAGGGGGTGCGAAAAAGGTTAGGAGTTCAGGGGCGAGAGGTCCCGAGGTGAATTTTTTGGGGTTATTTTTACTCTTTTTGTTGTACCATGAATATGGTATGACCCAGGAACCAATTAAAAGATAATAGCTATACTCATTTATCCCTTAAAGGAGGTCGGCTCAGCTAACCAACTGGTCGGTCAATGCAATTGTGGCCGACCCCGGCGTCACAGGCGGTCAACTTAACTCAGCTAGCTCACAACAACTAACACTATTACATAGCTTCGTCAAGACAAACACGTAACATGTGATAGGATGATATCAACAACAGTCACATCACACACACGTGTGAGAAATATGCAAATATCATCCTTCATGTGCGCATAACAAACTCATGAGTATGTAATGGCCTAACCTATAAAGGCATGACACCTGTCACTTTTTACTCCCTTTCCTCTAACAACTTATATATAGCATGCAACCCGTCATTGTAAGGGGATTGAGATATATTTTCCATACTGTTATGTTATCCATTTCTAGGGTGAGCACGAGAGATTATAACTACTGTTCATCTATGGCTTTTGCTCATTAAATCTATAAAATCAACATTATACGTATGGACGTAGGCATCTCTTTAGGCTGAATTACATCAACCTGGTTTTCATCTCCTTCTCTCATCTTTATTTGTTATTTACTCTATAATATCAATTTATCTGTTATTATTTATAATTAGTGTACTCTTGATAAGGCCCAATTAGTATACCAATTTTAGGCGATAAGCGATTAGCGTCGTCTGTGGGAACGACTGACCATCATTGCTTTCCACCATTATTAATTGTTAAAACTCAAGGATACACGGTTATAAGAAAATAGTGAACCGCAAACCGATTAATCTATATTTTATTGGGTTAGAGTCCAATTTCCTTATAATTCCTTTTAGTTCTCTGAATCCTAATTTGGATTTACTTTCCCTTGTTTCAGATTCACTTTCCTACAATTTATGTCACTTTTTTTGGCACACTTTGTTATTGCATTTGCGATACTCTATTTTCTGTAAGTTTTGTGAAACATGACTGATAACCCAGAAAGTAATTGTGCTACCGAAGGGATTCATCCTTCAACAACTAATGGTATGGGTGACCTTCAGGGAATCCTAATGAACTTAGCCAGAGGCCAGGCAATACAAGAAAGTATGAGACAATTTATGGAGACATTATTGGTCAGGCTGAATAATCTCGGAATAAACCTAGTTACCTATACAGGGGGTGAAATCTCTTACGGGAGGCATAATGTACCACCTTCAGCCCCTTACAATGATAGGAGATATACTCGACACGATAGAGTCGTGGAGAATCCTAGAAGGATAAACCTAGGCTCATGAGATGAAGGTAGTAGGTACAGGTACTATGGATCATGAGAGGAAAGGTCTTACCACCCAGGGGAATTATACATCATCAGGATGGATGGTGATGATAATGAACAAACTTACTCTATGAAAAGACCAAGTATTCTTAAGAGGCTGAGTAAGGGATTTGCATTTGATCGTCTTGGCCAAAGATCAGTAAGGGAACCAACAAATAGAGCTAAGAAAGCATAGGAAAGAGTCTAAGAGGTATGAGATAAGAAGACTAAATTTCTCTGTCAGATCTAGGAAAAGTGTGTGAGGGTCAGCCAAAGCCGATAAAACTTCTCAGGAAGATAGCCCCATTAAAAGTCGAGGTCGAATAAGAAAGTCCATCACAATGAAGGAAAATAAGGAAGAACAACCCTGAAGGGGTCCATTCAACGTTTGAAAGGTTGCTTACGCGAGATTATAAAGACAATTAGCCCTTTATAGAGGGGTTTTATCCAAGGGTCACCATGCACATCGTCAATCGTGGGTTATCCAACACCGACGAAGTTCAAACCACCTATGATCACCCCAAAATATGATGGCGAATCTGAACCTATGATGCATATTGAGTAGTATTAGGCGACCTCTGATATCTACTTTATCCTAGATGAGATGCATTATCGAGCATTCTCTAGTATGATCATATGATCGAATCAAATTTAGTACAATAGTTTACCAAGGGGATGAATATCAAACTTCCAGTAACTGGCCAATCTCTTCATCAATAATTTTTTCTTTGGTACTAAGCCAGGAAAGAGGGTGGCTCACTTATTAAGAGTTTTTCACAAAATGAATAAAATAACCACAGAGTTTATCACCCGCTTTAATACCGAGAAGATGGAGGTAATTGATTATGTAAAAAAGATAACGATAACGGTAATCATGGACAGTTTATTTCCAGGAAATTTGTATTGGTTATTGTCTAAGGGGCCACCGAGAACAATTCCAGAACTATTGTCCAAGGCTGGTAAAATCATGAACATTGAATATGCGATGGCAGCTAAGGAGTTAAGTCATTCTAAGGTCGATACCAGCAAGAGCTCAGATAATAAAAAAAGAGTCCAAGGATAACAAGAAAGTTGACAAACCGAAGAAGTTTGATAAATATACCCCACTGACTGTAGGTGTGCACCACATCCTCGATGAGATTCAGGGAAGTAACGACCTGAAATGGTCAGAAAAACTAATGGCTCCTCCTAGGAGGGGAACAAAAGCAAATACTATGCATTCCATTGTAAGGGGGGAGAATATAATACCCTGCACTTTTATGGATATTTAAATTACATAAATGGATGTAATTTGGGGATTTGAGAAATTTCTCTGAATAATAATTTTTGGAGTTTTGAAGGGTTAGATGATTTTTGATGTGTGTTACATTTACTTTTGGAATTAAGTAAATGAGTTGGACTATTTTAATAACATGTCGCAGTTGGATAAAGCGACAAAAATAATATTTTAATTAGAAACCCCGTACTAAGATGTGTTGGGTTTAATTAGTGAATTGCAGTCAAGTGACTCAGATGGAGATTTCGAGTGAGTGGTTGGTTTCAAAATGGTCGAGATAGTCAGAATAAAGTATCCGGGAGTAGGGGATGTTTAGACTAGTAGGGACTCACAATTGAGTAAACGAGTCATTTTAGGGTTTATAAGGGATAAACCCTTATTTCTCTCTATATAAGGCATGAGAGAGTGGGAGAAAGAAATAAAAAGATAGAAAATAAACAGGAGAAGAAAGGAAGGAAGAGAGAGGAAGAAGAAAAGGAGATTATGGCCAAACTCCACGGGATTCGACTCGAGGTCGTCGAATTTTATCCACGAGGCAAGTGTTTACTTGCTTTATTAAAAGAGTGTGTTTATTTCTCATATTATAGTTGGTGTGGGAAAAAAAAAACTATAAAGATTTTTGGGTTGGGTTTTCGTGAATCAAAACGGATTTTTCGGAAGATTAACGAATAAACCCCGGATAATATCCAATTCGAGAAACTTATAAATTAATTGTTGGATATGGGTTCTAGGATGATTATAACACTTTTATGTGTGTATATATTATTGGTTGAGGTTTTAGGACGATAGGAGAGAAGATAAAAGCTTGGGAGTATTTTAATGGCCGAAACAGAGGCTCGGAGAAGAAGCTGCCATGTTCGATCGATCGATCGACGGCCAAGGGTCCATCGATCGACCCTTCAGGATTTTTAACAGTTTCGGCTTGTGTTGTTTAAATGGGATAAATCCCTAAATTAATTGTTCTAGACTATTTATTGGAGAAAATAAATATCTAACTAAGGGAGATTCATACCTAGCCATTTAAGAGAGTTAAATTTGGGACTAGGAGGGTGCAAAATTGTGTGGCACTTAATGTGTAGTTTTGAGGAAAATAAATTATGGAGTTAGATATTAGGGGTTCCTAAAATAGTGTGGGGACTTTTAAATTATTGTTATACCCTGGGTTGATTGAAAGTAAAATCCAGGATTTATTAATTTAGGGGTGTTCGGGACGAGAACACTCAGGGCAGTAGTTCGGTGGGGGATATATATATTGCATGTCGAAAAATACTTATATACTGCCTATATGTTTGAGTAAATTCTAGGATGTGAGTAGGATGGAATTAAGGATAGAGGCTAGATATTTTGAGCGTCTATCCGGTGTCGGTTGACGGCTATTATTATAGGTAATGCGATACCTATGGTACTAAAATAAGTTGAGAGTATACTTATTTAATTATTCTGAATCGGTATATTCGGGAGTATATATATAAATCCTTAAAAGTGATTAAGGTGAGAGTTATATATTAAGTAAAATAACACTTATAATTTTAGTATTGTAAGTGCGCGAATACTTAGATACTATTATGAATGGGAACATTCGGGGTAATTGGCTATCGCGATGAGAGTTTGACAATTATAGCCATATGTATTGAGAAGTGATATATATTATATATATGATGTTGTTACAGTATATATAATATGATACGGAAATACATAGATATCTATTTGTAATTGGTATATTTGTATCTTAGAGGCTGGTTCCCCGGGCTTCCCCGGGCATAGGGTTGGACAACCAAACTATATATTTTCTCTAGTACGATCCAGGGAGGTTGCGCGATGTGGGTGAATCCCCTGGCTTGAGGAGCAGGGATAGTATATCCCTAGGTCATATCGTCCCATGTACGAGTGCAATGTGTGAATTCCACTTGCATTAGGGAACATGACTGCCTCCACCGCTGTGTATTTTTACCATGACCATGAGTGAGTCTGGCTTGGTACCGTGGTTGAGTGAGTAAACCCGGATTTGGATAGGCACTATAAGACTGCATCCTTGAGTTATATCTCAGAGGGATGGTTATTATACTTATGATTTTGATAGGTATAATTATACTTGTTGCGTATAGTATATTGCTTGTATATGAAGATGAGATATCATATAAAGTAAGCGTGTATAAAATGAAAAGATTGAATAAGAGTTATTTCTCTTTCGGTAGATTTATAACCGGATTTATATGAATATGAGTCATAGGTTCTAGTGAGAACTATATATATATATATATATATATATATATATATATATTATCTGCCGAGGGCCTAATGAATCTCGACGATAAATATTGCCAGGTAGTAGTGTATCGGGGGGGTTCCTTGTTTGGATTTCGCTTCGCGAGACACCCCACGCACGAAACGTAGCGCAGTGTTAGGAATTGGGAGAAGTTTAGTCCTTATTACTTGGGTTTACGAGGACTTTTAGTAGATGGGTGAACAGATTAGTTAGGCATGGTAGCTTAACTAGGTTGTCTAAAGGTATACGATAGGTGTGCACTATTAGAAGAGGGGTGAGGGGTATCTCCTGAGAGTGCGATACCAATTTAAATATGAGAGATTTCATATTTTTAAAATATGGCATTTAAGCACTTTCTAAAATATTTTCAAAACTTGGGCTCTGGCCTGTTTCTCTATTTTCCCCTCTCTTGTTATATATATATTTTAGGTGTCCAGACACAGGGACGCCTGGATGATGATTCCTTCGATTCAAACGTTTGTTGCAGCAGTTGTGGATGCATGCAGGTTCATTTTAGACGCTTCTATCCTTGTAATCTATATAGGAAGCATTGTATTAATACTCGGGCCGATAGCCCAACTGTATTCATTTATTCTTTTATCGCCTTTTAGTGCGGCACTCGATTTGGTTGTATTATGTTATACCGAGTGTTCGGTTATTTTTTTTTCATTTCAGTTTTGTATATATAAACTGTGTGGATGTTTTATTTGAATGCTTTGGTTAAAAAGATTAGTTAATATAAAATTTTGATGCCAGCCTAATAGGTTATTAGTAATTAAATTGGTTTTCGACAGTGATGCTGAGAATGAAGCGTATGAGATTCTGTTTTAATTTGGTATAGGATTGATCACCATGTATTTTGTTAGGCGAGGTGTCACATAGATGTTTCAAGATACTGAGGTTGAGGGGAAACAAGTTAAAACCATATTATGGGTTGCTTATCAGAAGGGTGGCGGTGCTGAACAGTTTCATGTCAAGAGGGACTGATCGATGTCTCACACTCTTCAAGGTGCTAAAAAAGACATTTGAATAGAATGACGAATATGAAACCTCTATCCTAGATTTAAAGAAGTAGATAGGATTTACGCCTTTACTGTAAAGTCCAGTCCTACGTGAAAAGATTAATTATACCTTGCGATTTTAGAATCGATAATCAATTCGGTATTGGTCTGACAAGAAATAAGAATAAAGAGGCATATCTACTACACTAGCAAGGTGTACTGTGGAGTAGAAATCCGGTACCCTACACTAGAAAAGTTATCATTGGATTTGATTGAAACCTTCTGATGAATAAAGTCATACTTTCAAGCACATACATTCATCATCTATATAAACCTTCCTTTACGACAAGTTGTTCGTAAACCTGAGAAAATAGGCAAACTGATGACTTGGGCCATAGAATTGGAAGAGTACGACATATATACTATGAACCCGAAATAGCAATTAAAGGCCAAACGATGGTCGATTTTATAACGGAGTTACTTACGAAGAGTAAACTTCCAAATAGACTTTTACAAAAGAGAGCTCAACAGCAAAGACCATATTGCAGAGTTATATAAAAGAGAGCTTAGATGGAAAGATGACTGGCCAGACTTCTTTAGAAAAGAGCTCAACTATTCTAGTCGACTAGATCATTGACAAGACAGAGCCATAGGCTCAACATGAATAAATGATTAGTGATATGGAGCAAATGAAAATGTTATTTAAAAGTGGATGTTTAGGTGAAGGTAACTTTGAAGAATAACCTCTAACTTGGTAATTATTCATAGAAGGATCATCTTGTGCCAACTACAGCAGAGCAGGGTTGATAATCATAACACCTGATAAGGTTGATGCAGAGTATGCCCCCAGGTTCTATTTTGAGGCCTCCAATAACGAGGCAAAATATAAAGCCCTCAATGCAGGCCTGGGATTAGCATCATCACTGGGCTCCAAGAAACTATCGGACAACGATTATCAGTTCGCGGTAAACTAGGAGTTCATGAGGTAAGAGAAGAATCATTAATGAAGAACTTGGCAAGGGTGAAAGTGTTATTATCAAAATTCTTTACTGTACAAATGGTCAGACTACTTAGTGTTGAAAACACATGGACAGACGCACTTTCTCGTCTAGTGTCAACCACTAGAACAGAGCTGAGAAGAATAGTACATATAGAAGTCTTGATGCATCGCATTACAGATGAATAATGTAATTTGGTGATGGAGTTAGACATGGGACCATCCTAGATCCCATCTGAGTATATTTAGAGACCAGAATAATTCCAACAGATCCAAAGAAGGCAAATAGACTCTGCTACAATGTGAAAATGTATGTATTAAAAATGGGAATCCTATTCCGAAGAGGATTTATTGTGTCATTACTTAGGTGAGTCCATACTGTTGAGGTTAATGACTTAATAAATGAAGTGAGTTAGGGGTCGTGCATGGCCCATTTAGTGGGCAAATCATTCATGAAACTAGTGGCCACTTAAAGGTATTACTGACTCACGATAAGAGAATATTGTACAAGCTATATGAGGAAGTGCGATAAGTTCCAGAAGTACATCGTGATTCATAAGAAACTTGGAGATACATTGACGTCGATCATACTCCCTTAGACCTTTTCCATACGGGAGTTTGATTTGATCGGCCCTCTACCAAAGACAAGGGGTATATTTAAATATCTGGCCACCATAACACTAAATTATTTCACTAAGTGAGTGGAGGTCGAACCCCCAATTGAGATGCCGTATGAAAAGGTCTTCCATTTATATGAAAGAATTTAATTTTTCATTACGAAATGTCATATACCTTCAATACATGCCATAATACTTAGTTTGACAATAACACATTTGAAGATTATTGTATTCAATCTGGGATAAAAAAATTGCACTCTGTACCAACTCACCCGTAGTGCAGTGGGAAAACAAAGGTGACAAATAAAACTCTTCTCGACAGAATGAAGAAAAGGCTAGATGATGCCAAGGAAAATTGGATTAATGTTCTACAAAGCGCACATTGGGCGTACAGTACGACTTTGGGAACAACGACAAGCGAGACTCCATTTATGTTGGCATTTAGTACTTAATTGGTAGTGCCCACTGAGATTGGATTACCTAACCATCGTTTACTCGACTTTAACTCACTAAGGAGAGATTTAATGAGAAGACTTAATTTGGATCTTGTGATATAAGTCATGGAGAACGCAACACTACAAGTGGAAGCCTACCAACAAAAGACGGCTTGGTTTCACAATGAACAAATAAAATTGAGCACTTTAAAGGAACGAGAATACGTGCTCAAAGAAGGTTATTCAGAAAGGGAACATGTTGGAACCAAATTGGCATGGAACATATAGAGTATTTTCTGTTCTATAACCTGGAACCTACATAATTGAGACTTTAAAAAGTGAGCAGTTTAAGAACCCATGAAATGCCGATCACCTAAGGAAGTATTACTAGTGACAAGTAGATTACAAATTAAAGATCAAATATGTAAACAGAGTTTCATTCTTTTGTAATCAAGTCAATGATTAATAAGAATCAAAATTTTATCATCTACGTATATTATCATTTCAAGCTTTCATGTATTACTCAATGGTTAATTTGTTGGTCTAAAAGATGTGCAAGAAGCCTAGGTCGAAGATATCTTAGAACCAAGCATGTCAAGATACATGATCAAAACCATAATTCATGAATGAACTCGCCTTTGGAAAGGTCACGATCAAGAAATTATAGCCAAATTTGGGAAAACCAGTTCAGTCATATGGATGAGAAGATCCGATCATAACTGACTAATACAAGGACATATCATAGTACATTTGATCGACTCTGGTAACTATCCTTGACATGTGATCAAGAGGATAAGATCCGCCCATACGACCAGTAAGCTGACACAAGCATTGGTACACCCCAAGTCAGGATAACTCAGGTTTGTCCAAAACTGGTAGGTGGTAAGGTAGATCAGGTCGAAAATATTTGAACACACAATCGTAAGTTTAAACTATTAGCAGGGATATCCCAACTCTAAGCAGCTAGTAAGTTGAAATGGAAGGTGGTTAAGATCCTACCATAAGTCCATAAGATTAAAACTAATTAGATATTCAAGAAGATCTAACCGCATTTACTTGCTAAAAATATTTGCCAAAACACCTAACTATAAGTGGTGGCTAAAAACTTAGCCAAGAAAAATAATTGACAAAAGATCAAAACACTAACATGCTCAAAGACAATAAATTAAATTAGATTTGGTCTCAAAAGCTAAAAATAAGCATAATTCCAAGTGTTCATTACAAAATAGTGAAAAGAAAATAGAAAAAGCTCCACAAGGACATAAATGCAGAGGTAATAGGCCACATTCCCAGTTCTTAAAGCAAATTTAGGAGTCTAGTTATGATTTGAATTAACTTTGTAAATAGGGGCAGTAGGTGCATCATCCATGACAATGTCCTAGGAACCTTCTGGAATAATATGAAGAGTAGTATATGTAGCAACAGTCTAGTCGATTTAACCAATCTCCTTATAGTCAGTAAAAGACTAATCAATCTATATTAATTGCTCAGTGGCCATGGTAATGGTTTCCTCATTGCCACCCTCCTATTTGCTGACAACATATGCGATATCGGGGTAATGTTTATAACCCTATTCTCAAGTTCCTTATAAATATCAAGAAATAAGAATATAGTCTCAATAATGTAGTAAGCAAATGATTTGAACTTGGTCACCCTAACCTCCTCATCCCTAACCAGAGATTCGTTAGCTTTAATAAGCTCTTGTTCACCCTAAAAAGCTCTTAGTTGGACGTGTTAAGCTCCTTTTAAGACATGGTTAACTTGACATTAGCCTTCTTGAGCGCCTCCTCGGAAATTTGGAATTTTATGGCATCAATGCTAGCTTAGTCCTTTAACTTTAGAATTGCATCTTTCAAATTGCTGAGAGATATCGTCTTCATGACCACCTAATCATCTCTCTCTTGGAGCTTATCACAGGTCTTCCACATGTCGTCAGCAGGCTGTTTCAACTCTTCCTTATGTTCCTCATAAGCGTGATAATTAGTCACATACTTCTCTCTCAGAATACTAGCAGCCATTGCACTCTGAAATAAGAAGAAAAATAGATTAGCAGTTATTAAATAACTTTGCTAAAATAGATGAGCATAACTTTAGCAAACTCACCACTAACAAATGAAGTTTATCCAAATTCCATAGAACATCAAGGTCACATCCCCTCAGAAACTCAAAATCCTTGCTATGTTTGTGATAAATGAGCATGTTAATAGCATTATTTATGAAGGGGAAGATGGAGTCTGGGTCATTTTTTAACTCCTTAGCCGTAATGGGGTTGTCGGGATCAAACTTGAAGTCTTCAACCTCAACATAATGGGAGACGTATCCCTGACTATGTATAAGCTGACAAGAAGGTCGTCCTTAGATTTGGATCCTCTCCACAACAAAACCAGTTGGCCTAGCCTCATTATCCAGTTGTGAAAAACCCTCACTATGTTATTTTAACAACTGTTAAAAATGTTTAATGAGTTTCGAACTACTTTTTGAAGAAACTCTTATAGAAAATCTTAACCAGTACACAAGATGTGTTAAAACGATTTATGTAAACAAATTATTCAAGAATATTAAAAATAGGTTTTTAGTTTAAACCTAAGTCTATGCAGAAGATTATAGTAATGGAAAACTAAAAATCACGCACATGAGATAGGTATTTTTTATATGGTAAAACCCCACCCAAATTGGGGAAACATCCAATAAGGTCTCTACACCTCAAAATAAAAAATTCACTAAAACAGTTTAAGGTTATAAGCATTCAACATAATCATATAATCAGAACCTATTCTAAGTTCAGAAATATACCTACACTCCTCAGTATTCCCGAACTTGTCCTTTATCCGTCTTTAACTCTGCTCCCTTTCTCCTTTATCTTTACGTCGACTCAAAAGTTAGAACCTCTCAACTAACAACACTTTAGTGATGGTGAGTGTGTGTTATGAGTGTTGTGCCTAATATCCCATGCATGCACTCACACACACTGAATTACAAACAAAACCTACAAATATACAATAGATCTAAGAATGAGATGTACTTTTCACAACTCTAAAGTATTGACTTAATCTTTTCTCAAAAAAGTTTCAAGATCTGATTTCTTATATGGATCTTTTAAAATAGAGATCCTAAGAAATTCTTTATACACACAAATCTTTCGAAATGAAAAATTATTAGATCTAGACTATGTAAGCCATTAATTCAATTTTTTTAAAACCAAGAAATGTTGGATAAAAGATAGTACAAACATGATATAAACAGTATCCAACACGAGAGAATGATTTCTTACTAAAAGAAATCACAACAACCTAATGCTCTAAATGAGTATATGTCAATGATTTTAGATCTACAAGTTTCTAATGAGAAATGATATCCAAAAAATGTGAGATTGTTGCAAAAGAGGTTGATATAAGAGAACATAAACCCTATCTCTCAAAAACTTATTTTCTGAAAAAGATTTGAAAGAGTTTTTGTACAAAATTCTAATTTTCTCTCTCTTCTCTTATTTTTCCCTCAAACTCTCAGGCTTCCTAAACTTCTAAAATATTGATATGAAGGCTCCTTCTATAGGAAGGTTGGAAGGATCGGGAAGGCTTGGGTAAATGAATGGCTGAGATTAAAACGTTTGTTCAAAGACTAAATCTAAGGGTTGATAATGGACCGCACAAAAGCTAACTCTGATTGGTTGAAAATATATGCATATGGATCACAAATAAATGCTTGCATGCCCTAGATAATTTTGATCTAATGGTTGAAAGTAGTCTTCTTGAATGTGAGAGACATAAAACACAAATGTAGCTAATGAAGTGCAACCACTGCCAGCCTCACACTTGCTCTCAAACTCGTGTTTTTATCTTTTAAAAATATTAATTTCACCCACAATATTGTGTGTCGATTTTAGATTCTACCCAATACAAGTTTAGGAACTTTCAATATATGAGATTAACCCCAAACATTTAAAAACGCTAATTTTAATTCTTTTAAAAATAGATTTTAAATGTTTTAAAAATTCCCAAAAATTCCTAATCAGCGTAGAAAATTAATTTTAATTCCAATTAACACACACCAATCATATATGAAATAAAATATGCAAGTATGCAATCTTAGGGTATTTGTGTGTTGGCTTTCTACCTGATTTGACTTTGATCTTTGCTGATGAAGATGTACTTGTAGTTTCAATGAAGCATTGAATAAGGGACTCAGTTTTGTCTATCTTTTCAAACTAGTTGAGGCTTGTATATATTATAGACTCGAGTGAGTCAAATATATATTGTGCTTTAATCTCTCCCTTTGGAAATGAGAGCTAAAATCTCCTTTGAGTAATCTAGGACTCGTAAGGATACAAAAAATAATAAAACCTTATTCCTATATAACAAGTTCTATCTACCCCATTTCCTAGAAATACAAAATTACATAACTCAACTATAAACAGACCAATATCCTAAATATATCTGATGGTACTGATTCCTGAAAAATAAGACAGCAACTTATGGCAAAGATTAAGAATTAGTGAATTTATTTACAAGAATTATTTTAATGGACTCAAATATCTCTCCCCCATTTTGTCTCAAATGGACAAAGGGTGAAAGAACATAACAAGAATATACTAATCATGTAAATATCTTATCTATCAACCTAAATTATACAATGAGTCACCTCAAGGGTCTCCTACATAAAACATAAATAGGAGGCATTTTTTGTCAATTTTTAAAAGACCGTGTCCTATATCCTCAATGAATAATTATAAGTATGAAAGTAACTGGAGGATATAATAATAGGTGATAGATATTTATTCAGGAATAATCATACCAATGGATTTACTTAAGGATTTAAATCGTAAATTATCCGAATGTTTAGAGAATAAGTCAGCTAGTTGATGTTGAATGGGTAAATAGTTTATCTCTAATTCTTTAGATTCCACAATGTCACGTATGAAATGATGTCTTATCTTAATATGTTTTGTACGCGAGTGTTGAACCGAATTATTAGAGATATTGATCGCACTTTGATTATCACAATATATATTTATCTTTTCTTCATGAATGCCATAATCACGAAGCATTTGCTTAATCAACAGTAATTGAGCGCAACAACTTCCTACTGCTATATATTCTGATTCGGCTATGAAAAGAGATGTGCAGTTTTTCTTTTTACTGCTCCACCCTACAAAGTTATTACCAATATGATAGCAATCACCATAAGTGCTTTTGTTGTTGTTGTCAGAACAGCCAACCCAATCGACATCGATGTGCCTTACAAATGTGCTAGTGGTTTCTTTGGTTACCATACTTAGGTTTATCGTTCCTTTAACATATTTGATAATTATCTTAACACAAAAAAAGGTGACTTTCCTTAGGTGTACTTTGGTAACAAGCGTAACTACGCATAGCATAATTAAAACAATTTTTAGACTCATAAGGGATGATCTTTAGAAACCCAGTTAGGTACTTCAGGGGTCTCAGTTGGTAAAGGATCAACTATCTTTAGAGAGTCATAATTAAAACAGTTTTAGATTCATCCACTACAGTTGGTCATTGATCTTTACTCTCGACATTAGTGTCACTCACTATCACATTTATCGATTCCATGATTACTTTGGTATGCAAATTATAAATGCGATTAGCCCTAATATTAGGGGAGTAACCCAAAAATATGTCTTTATTGCCACGGGTTTCAAACTTAGATAGGTGTACTTTATCTTTGCAAACATTGCAAGTACTCACAAAAGTTCATAGGAGGTTTGTTTTGTATTTTTTCGAATGTAAACTCAGTTGATGACATGACACGCTATTTGAACTGCGTCAACCCAAAAGTATTTAGCAAGTCCTTTGTATGTATTATTACCATGGACATTTCTTGGATTGTGCAATTTTTACGCGTGGCAATACCATTCTGTTGGGGTATTTTAAGAGCACTGAACTCATGCTGATAACCATTATAGTTATAATATTATGTTTCTATTACACCTGAGTCCTTAAATTCCGCTCCTATATCGATACATATTCAATTAACTTGGGTATTTTTTTCATTCTTGATTCTTAAAAGGATTTTCAAAAATGCTCAGAATGTATCGAATTTTTGTTTTAAAAGTGCTAGCCAAGTGAATCGAGTAAAATCATCCACAATAACTAAAATATAACTGTTACCACAGAGGCTCATAGTTCGGGAAGGACCCATAAGATCCATGTGGATTAACTCTAGAGGTTTTGTTATTAAAGTGTCTTTAACTTTCTTGTGAGCAGACTTAATCATTTTTCCTTCGTGACACGGTCCACAAAAAACATTTAAAATTGGTTTTATATTTGGTAAACCTCTAACTATATCCTGAGAGCTTAATGTACCAAGATTATAGTAATTAATGTGACCCAAACGATTATGCCAAATTTCACTGTCATCAAGTTTGGCTAACCTAGAAGTCTCATTACCTGGATTTGTTGTGTAACAGTTATCCGGGCCTATGTGGTTGGAGTCACAAAATTGCAATATGCTCAACGGATTAGCTTTACGACCTTTCACTAATAGGACATATTGGATAAAGGGGAGTCCTCTTCCTTAGCGTGTTCCTTTGCCTATGATCTGAGCTGATACTCCGTCCCCAAACAAAACATTACCTCCTAAGAAGTCAATTCTGTCATATAATTTAGTATCGTCTTAATTCATATGCTTGGAACACCCAGAGTCGAAGTACCAACCTGAAGTAGTGTGTTCAGCTTTTGAAGAACTTATAACAATGTTACATTTTAACTGGGGTATTAGATAGTCATTTCTAACCCATATGGCTCTAATTTTGATTTTTTTTGATCTTTTGGTTTAGAAACAGATCTAGGACTCTTTCTCTTAGATTTCTTCTTAGCGTGAGATCTTTTCTTCTTATTCCTATAGTATGAGTTTTTATTGGGTTATTTAGGAAGTACACGTTAAAGTTTTTATAAATGGGTGAATTATAGACAGGTTTATATAATTGTTTTTTAAAACATTCATCGAGACAATGTCCATAAACATCACACTCTGAACAATATTGGTGGCCAGATAGTTTTTTCACATTTTGAAAACCTTTGAAAATAGGTTTGTCCATTTGCTGAACTTTGGTCTTAGGTCTAACTGCAATAAGTTTGAATGAGGAACCTCCTTGGCTAATAGGGGGCAAACGCACTTAGCCTTAGATTCATAGTTAGCTTAGGACGGTTTCTCATCAAAATGTTTGGCCCTTTTTGCTTACTATCAAAAACTTTCTTTAAGGCTTGAAAATCAGGACATAGGTCATCTCGTCTTTTTCCAAAAGAGATAAATTGCACATAATGAAAAGGTTTGGTTTGTGCCTTAGTTTTTTTTATCAAAACCTATACCCATTTTGTCTTCAGAATTGGTTTTGCTTGAAGCAACACAGTATTCAAAGCAATTAGAATTGTTTTCAAATTCGGAATTTTTTTTGAAGATTGTTGAAACTTTTTCTTTAAATTCTTCCTATTCTATCAAAGTTGTCCTATATTTCTTTTCCAAAACTTCATTTAATTCATAAAGTTCTTTAATTTTTTCAACAAAAGGTTTAGTTTTGGTTTCATAAGTTAAACACTGATTAGTATAGTCCTCTGCATTCTGTTTCACCATTAGGCTTAGTGCTTCTATCTTATTAGTTAATTCGTTGAGAGTATTTTCTAGTTTAGTGATCTTCGTAAGAGTCTTATTGTAAAGCGTGTGAATGTCAGGAAGATCATCATTGTTGGGCTCATTTGGTGCAGTGTGTGAGTTATCCCCTAGCGCTTCATTTGGCGTACTAACACATCCATTAAATTCGTCAATAGTTCGTACAATTTAACTCACACACATCGTCGAAGAACTACTACTCGCAGTATCATTATTATTAGAATTATATAAGCTAAGAGCAGATAAACCATAAGTAAGAAATACATCATATGATATAACAGCACTAGGCATGATAGCATCAAGTTTAGTATTATTTGCAGACATATCACCAGAATATATAATTTTTGCAAAAAAAGACATGCATGGGTTAAAGGTGTTGGAAGATTTAGGCCCATCTTCTTCAAAATCACTTGGATCATTCCAAGTCTTATTGATATGTGCTTTAGCAGTGTTATTCAAGTTAACCCTACAATTAGTAGATAAGTGACCCATTTTTCTACATCTGAAACACCGAGTGTTTTTAAGGTCTCTTTGAGTCCTGTGATTGGTCTCAGTATTATGTTTGTCATGATTACTCTCATTAGGCTTGTTATTAGAGTGGTTAGGATATCCATATTTCCCTTGTTTAAAAGCAGCCTTGTTTCTAAACTTTAAAATTTTCATAAATTATTTTGACATAAGGGCTATCTGGTTATCTAATGTCTTCAAATCACATTCCTCATAACTGAGGTAAGGTCACTTTAGACTAAAATACAACATTTCAACTAGACTATCTTTTTCGATTATAAGAAATATGCCTTTTAAATTCAAGCTCCATTTCTATAGTCCTAAGTTTGCTACTGAGGAGTTCAGGGGTCAAGAATGGATCGTCTATCTCCTTAATTGCATACCGTTTGTTATCAAACTTAGGGGAAAGGGACCTTAGAATTTTTGAAACAATTTATTTCTTATTGTAAATTATACCATTTGCATGAAATTTAGTAATTATGTTAGTCAATCTAATGTAGAATTCATCAAAGGTCTTAGCCTCATGCATAAGCAGTGTATGGTACTAGTTTTATTAACATATGTGTTTTGGTTGCCTTAACACGTTCATCACCCGCATGGGTTGTGACTAATGTGTCCCAGGCTTCCTTAGATGTGGATCAGATAGTAATACGTTTGAATTCGTGCTCATTAACAGACATGAATATTGCATTTTCCCCTTTATTATTACTTAAGGAGGCATGTTTCTCTTCTTTAGTAAACTCCATATGGAGATTTTTAATCCTTTTAGTACTACCTTCTGCAATAGGCTTAATTGGATGAGAATATCCATTTTCAATTGCTTCCCACACATCATCTCCCAATGTCCCTTGGATGAAAGCAATCATCTTTACTTTCCAGTAAGGAAAATTGGTTCCATCAAAGAGGGGAGGTTTGGACAGATTTTCAAGACGCTCAAACTTTTTGTCCATAAAAGAATTTTTGAACAGTTTCAAAGTACAGGATCAAAAGTTTTGAAAAATACTCAGCCCTGATACTAAACAATTGTTAAAAATGTTTAATGAGTTATCAACTACTTTTTGAAGAAACTCTTGTAAAAAATCTTAACTAATACACAAGATGTGTTAAAACAGTTGTTAAAATGACATAGTGAGGGTTTTTCACTTAGGATTTTAGGGTCACTTTGGCTAGTGGGGGCCTCAAGGGACCTTTTGTCACTA
Source organism: Sambucus nigra (assembly GCA_949130495.1). Taxonomy (NCBI): domain Eukaryota; kingdom Viridiplantae; phylum Streptophyta; class Magnoliopsida; order Dipsacales; family Adoxaceae; genus Sambucus; species Sambucus nigra. Next base: position 161,183,192 of record OX422216.1, on the reverse strand, counting down.
TTAGCGGGCAGTGGCACCTTCTCTTTGGATTTTTCCCAGGTAGTAGCTTCATTTTTGGCTTTTCTCCGAGCATTTATCTCATCCAGCCTTCTATCATCTGCATCAACCCTCTTTTGGGCATTAGGTCTCTTTCTGGCCTTGGCCTTTCCGTAAACTTTCTTTTTCTGCTCCTACTCCAAATTTTGGCAGTGAGCAATATCCATGGTAGCACGATCAACTGTGCGAGATGCCATCCCATTATCGGGTTCTACAATAAAGCCTAAGGTGGTAGGAGTAAAAGATGCACAAAAGTTCAATAGTTAGTTATATCACAGTACATAAGCAAAAGACGAAATTATATTGCAAAGTCTTATCACCTTCTTTAATTTCGGCTTTAATACCCTGATCGGCTTCAACACCTTGGTCGGGTTCAACAGGGCCTTCTACTACCAGAGGAACTATTGTCTCCATGGGGGGAACACTACTAGGGGGAGTGTGATACGCAACACATGTAAACTTTTCTGTAAGGACATAATTCTATAAATGTCCGGGGTAGAATCTAGGAATTTTCTGTTTTCTCCCAGATCACAATTCATATGTTTCATACCGCTACATTTGGCACGTCAACACGATCATCCTCGACGGCCTGTATCCGAATTCAATGCAACCACTTTGTTCACGTGCATCATGCTACATGCAACGTGTTGCTCAGCTCATTCCCACTACTCCACTACGTCTTATCAGTAAAATGTTTTATTGGAACTTTAAATATTTGGGAATTGTTTTTGAAAATTATTTTTGAATTTTGGATTAATTTTTTTATCAAAAGCAGAATTTTTCTAAGTGTAGAAGCGAATGGCCTCGATCGACGAGATCGCTCGAGCGACTTTGCAAGTCGTTCGTGCGAGATACCATGTTGCGCGATATCGTTCGAACGACTTATGTCCTTCGTTCGAGCGACCTGCTATCTCGTTCGAGCGATATGCTATCTCGTTCGAACGAGCCACCGCCTCGATTTTTGTATAAATATCTGATCTCCTTCTACAAGTTTTTCAAGTCTTTCTATAATCTCAATATTCTGCGAAATCTGCCCAGAATAAGACTTCACCTTTTAAGGTTTTCTAAACCTTTTTTATTCACAAAACCGATCCCATATATGTGTGTGAATCTTTAAATCTTCAAAAAGATCGTTTACTCATCTGGAGTACTTTGTGAGGAAGTCGCTCTCTTCGTCACTGCTGTCCTACTGGAAAGGGATTGTTCCAGCCGTCGACAATAGAACCGATACCTGAGGGTATTTCTGTGTCACTTGTATGTTCATTATAATCCGTTGTAAGCCGTTCTCTTACAAAAATTATTGTGAAAATAAAGGTTTTACCCCGTTGGGGGATTTTTCCTCATATATGTGTTCTTGCATGTTTCACCATCGTATTTAATCACATATAGATGCATGTTTAGGACTTAAGTGGTAAAAACTGTGTTTAATTAAATAACTTCCTATTTGAACGCAAGCGCACTCTTCTCAAATTGGTATCAGAGCCAGTTACACAATTTTACCTTGTAATTTTCCATAAATTTTTTCTAAGATATCAATTTTCTGAAAAATTAATTTTTGAAAACGAGTGTGTTCATTATGGAGAAGTTATATAATAAAATGCCAATTTTTGACCGGGCAAATTTTGCATATTGGAAAGCCTGCATGAGGTCGGCTTTAAAGGCCATAGATGAAAGGGTTTGGATTTTAGTTGAAAGAGGGTGAACACCTCCCTCAGTCACTGTGGAAAATGTGACCAATTTGAAACCTATCACTTCCTGGACTGAAGATGAATTTAAATGGTCTTCTTTTAATTCTAAGGGTTTGAGTGCTATTTCCGGATCCATCACCCCTGATGAGTTTTGTCGAATTATGACGTGTACCACGTCTAAAGAGGCTTGGGATATTTTGAAACTGACACATGATGGTAGGAACGTGGTCAAAGAATAAAAATTACCAAATTTGGCCACCCAATTTGAGACTATTACCATGTCTGAGTCTGAATGCTTTGATGATTTTTATGCTCGTTTGTCAGACATCGTTAACACTAGCTTTAATTTGGGTGAGGTGATTGATAGCACGCGTGTCGTTAAATAGATTTTGAGATCTCTCCCAAAACACTTTATTCCTAAAGTCACTGTTTTGAACTCTTTGGGAAATTTGAAATCACTTAAGTTGGAAGAACTTGTAGGAGATCTTCAAACCTATGAGATTGACATGTTTCCCCAAACTATTAAGGCTAAGGATAATGGCATTGCTTTACAGACTCATTTTAAGAAAAAGAAAGAAAAAGTTTTGGAGTCCGATTCTGAGTGTGATTTTGACTTAGATGACTTGGCCCTGTTTGCAAAAATATTCAAAAGAATTCTCAAATTCAAGAAAAGAGGAAATTTCAATGATAAAAGGAATTTTGAGAAAAATAATTTTGAAAAGAAAAATGAAAAAGATTTTAAAGATCCTCGTAAGAAAGACAGTGAGAGATGCTTTGAATGCGACGGTAAGGGTCATAGAGCGTTTTAGTGTGCCACTCGTCTGAATAAAGAAAAGGGCAAAGCTGTTCTCAATGCTACCCTTAGTGATGACAGTGAGGTTGAGTCGGTGGACTGTGGAGATGAGTCATCGCATGAGCATAACATCACCGCACTCATGGCAAGTCATGTGAGTACCTCCAGTGCTTCTCACGACGATGAGAATGCTACTTCACAGGGACACCTCGACAGTGAGATCGATGTGAGTGAGGGGGAGGATGACACAAGTGAGAGTGAGGGTGATATCCAACGCGCCTACGCCGAGTTATATTCTGAGTCATTTGAAACTAAGAAGCGTAATAAAGCATTAGTTCTTAGGATCATCGCTTTAGAGAGAGATTTAAGTTATTTGGAGAAAGAGAGAGTTGTGATGAGAGTGGAAAAGAAAGAAAGAAAGAACTTGAGAAGATAAGATGTTTTGAGTGCGATGGGATAGGACACAAGAAATTTAAGTGTCCCATTAAACTTAGGAGAGAGCGTAAGAAAGATGCCATGCCCACTCCTCTAAGTGATAGTGAGGATGAGGATGGTAATGAAAGTGTGATCCGAAAAGCATTTAGAAAGTTGTTTATTGAAACTATGGAAACAAAAAAGTCAAATAGGATCCTAGGTCTTCGGATTTGTGAGTTAAAGGAAGAGAATGATGTGCTAAAAAGGGAAAAAGGTGACTTGACCAACACGGTGTCTAGTCTGACGACACGTGTATCCTATCTCATGGATGATCTCAAACAAGCACGAGAGGTCCAAGTCACATTAGAGAATGCATCTAAGATGGTTGATAAGATGATTCCCTATCCCGTTTTGAATGATGTTGGAAAAGGTAATGACGGTACATTCTCTACTTTTAATGCACCCGAGCCTATATCCACCTTGGTGAGTGAGTCCCATGGGAGCCCGTCTAGGAAAATTCATCCCAAAATTGTTGACAAATTACTTCCTAGACCGATTTATGTTTGCTCCCACTACAATAAGCAAGGACATCTTAGGGATTTTTGTTCTAAGTTGGGTTTTGTGTCACATCATTCCACTTCACACATTCATTCACATGCACCCATTCATGATACCTTGCTTGCACATAATAATAGAGGGTTTGCACACATTCGCGAGCAAGTAAAGTTTTTGATCAAGACCACACATGATCTTACGGAGTTGGTTCAAAAGATGTCACCATCTTTGAAAAACTCCACCGCTCTTCCCGGTTGAGGTCTTGACATGTCTGCTAGCATAGGGTGGTTTTCATCATATCTCTTTTGCCTATTGCTAGCATGTACCATTAATTTGTATTCTTCCTTTGAAAAATCCAAAAAGATTTTTGTATTTTTTATGAACCTTTTATGGATGAACATTTAAGATAGCTAAGTCACACCTTCATTCAATTTATCCAAGTGACTGTTTGATAGAGATTTGAGACGCTACATCATTTCATCCATGTGCTTTACATTGTATGGAGTCTTTGAGATGTAATTAGTGATATCTTTCTACATGTTTGACTCCTATCTCCTTTATTGCACACATTCACGGCTTTATTTGATTATTGCACTTGTCTATCACATGTTGGCTTGAGTGTTTCCATCTCAATTCTGTCTATACAACTAATAATATGCGATAAAACTTAACAAGATTGGATTGCATGTAAAAACCATTTTTCTTGTGAGACTGAGTGTTTGTTTAAGAACGGGGAGGGGCTGCGAAAGGTAATTATCAAGTCTTTGCGCAAAAGCCACCGTTCAAAAGGACCTAAAAAATGTAGGAATTTTATTATCCGGGGTCCAAAGAGGTTAAAAGAGCCCGAAAAAATTTAAAGGCAATAAAAAGCAATTCATGCCAAATATGGGCCACTTAGGTTTCACCTTCAATTCTCCAAAGTTTGAGAATTTAGAAAAGCCTCTATTCAAAATAAAAATCTGAGGGAGTTTGGTTGGAGAATATAAATTGATTTGCACTTCCTTGAAAGTCCTGAAAAAGCATGAAATAGTTTTGGATGTTATTGGTGTGGAAATCACTTTGAGCTTTGATTTGTTGATTTGATTGAGTCAATATCTTATATTTCCATCTTTTTTTTCACCAAAGGAAGACTTTGAGTTCATTCATTAGGAGTATCCGATATTCATCGTGCACATATGTCATGTTTGTATGCATTGATTTTCCTATCGAATCTGATCACACCCCTTCATTTCGCTATCATTGACTTGGTTGTTTTTGTGATCTTTCATGGTGTGATTCTTTGTTGTATACTATGTGTAAAATAAAAATGAAAAATATAAAAATAGCAGTTTATTCCCGTGTGTCATTATCCATGTTCATTTATTTCTACTTCTCATATTTGTCTATTTGGGGACATCATAAAAAGGGGGAGAAGAATTATGGGGGAGAATTATGTTTTGGTGTTTAGTTGATTTATGAATGATTTTCTTAAGCTTAATTGATCATCAATTTTTTCATATCATTATATTTCAAACTGTTGCTTGTCACGAGTATTTGCTTTATCTCATGTGTGTAGGTACATCATTGTTCTTTTTTTGGATTGCACACCCTGATGAGAAAAGCTTTGAAAGTTTCTGAAGAGCTGAAGATTTGGGAGACATGTCACTTAGTATTCTCAGTTTGAGGGTTTAATGGGGATATTATCTTATATGTCATTTGATTGCATAATTCGGATTTTTTATGTATGTACCGGCATAGACATAGGGGGAGATTTGTAAGGACATAATTCTATAAATATCCAGGGTAGAATCTAGGAATTTTCTGTTTTCTCCTAGATCACAGTTCATATGTCTGATACCGCTACATTCGGCACGTCAACACGATCATCCTCGACGGCCTGTAACCGAATTCAATGCAACCACTTTCTTCACGTTCATCATGCTACATGCAATGTGCTGCTCAGCTCATTCCCACTACTCCACTACGTCTTATCAGTAAAATGTTTTATTGGAACTTTAAATATTTGCATAAATATTTGGGAATTATTTTTGAAAATTATTTTTGAATTCTGGATTAATTTTTTTATCAAAAGCAGAATTTTTCTAAGTGTAGAAGCGAATGACCTCGATCGACGAGATCGCTCGAGCGACTTTGAAAGTCGTTCGTGCGAGATACCATGTCGCGTGATATCGTTCGAACGACTTATGTCCTTCGTTCGAGCGACATGCTATCTCGTTCGAACGAGCCACCACCTCGATTTTTGTATAAATATCTGATCTCCTTCTACACGTTTTTCAAGTCTTTCTGTAATCTCAATATTCTGCGAAATCTGCCCAGAATAAGACTTCACCTTTTAAGGTTTTCTAAACCTTTTTGCTTCACAAAACCGTTCCCATATATGTTTGTGAATCTTTAAACCTTCAAAAAGATCGTTTACTCATCTGGACTACTTTGTGAGGAAGCCGCTCTCTTCGTCACTGCTGCCCTACTGGAAAGGGATTGTTCCAGCCGTCGATAACAGAACCGACACCCGAGGGTATTTCTGTGTCACTTGTATTTTCATTATAATCCGTTGTAAGCCGTTCTCTTACAAAAATTATTGTGAAAATAAAAGGTTTTTCCCTGTTGGGGGATTTTTCCTCATATATGTGTTCTTGCATGTTTCACCATCGTATTTAATCACATATAGATGCATGTTTAGGACTTAAGTGGTAAAAACTGTGTTTAATTAAATAACTTCCTATTTGAATGCAAGCGCACTCTTCTCATTGGCCACAGAGAAGATATCCTCAAACTTTGGGGGATTAGGAACACAATAATTTTCAACTAAGTCCAGCACTATATGAGGAAGTACATGAGCTTTTTTTTTAGTGAAAAAGTTAAACAAAGGTATCTGATCAAGGGTGAAAATTAGCGTAGTGTCAGTACATCAGTCGTTGTATTCATTTCACCGCCTCAATAAAAAACCTAAACAATTAACTACAGTCTTTACGGGAGTATAACGGTCAGTCCAGGTATCAAAATCCACAAAGATTAGTTGCTAGAATTATATTGATTTAATACTTAAGGAATAAAAGTATAAAAGATAATTGTTAACAAAAGAAAAGATAATACTAGGCATGCGTTTAAACTACGATTACAAAAAGGAATAAAAACTATAGATTGTGACTAATATCCCTCACTTTTAGTTAATTAATATAAATGGTTACGTGGGAAGAAAAGTCTACCAAGATTAAATCTCATTTCAATAATTAATTAAATCGAGAGTTATCACCCCCTAAATTATCATAAAAGCCTACTATGATTTGGGTGTCAATAAATACCCCCAAAATTACACACGCAAGATTGTAAATATGGCGGATACATGATATATACCGTTAAATATCCTAGGCATAAAATTAAGAACAACCCGATTGAATTAAACTCATAAAACCCATCACTAAAGCAAAATAACTAAATCAACACAAGGTGAGTTCGATCAACCACAACCTAAACTAAATTAGCTAGAAATCATGTTAAATGATATAATTAAATAAAAGCAAGTAAACCTAGTTAATAAAGCAAGAAAACTAAATAACACAGCAAGAAATAAACAATGAAAGCTTGGATAGAGGAAAAAGATGATTAATATTTACTTACAAGCCCATTTGGGGGAAACCCTAGGAGAGAGACAAACAAAACCCAAAATTCCCTCCAAACCCTCTTCTATAACCTAAGAACTAAATATAACAAGATAAAAACTAACTAATAAAATATTTGTCTTCAAATACAAAAAATTCACTTATGTAGTAAGTGGTAAAAGAAATAAAGATAAAAGAAAAGAAATTGATTTTTCCTAAGTGGTTTTGGTGTTGTCCTTCCTCCGTGAGAAATCCCATAACTTCTTTGTTATTAATCGGAATTGAGCACCGTCAGCGGCCACGCGAAGATGACTCAAAGGTCTTTAACTTCTGCAAAGACATTGGGCCAGAAACCCAAAATTTAAAATTACTAAAATGCCCCTGTACGTTTTATTATCGATGAAACTTCCTCGAAACGCTAGCGAACTTCACACTAAGCACCGTAATACCTATAAATGCTCAATTATACCTTGAAAAATATGTAAACATATAAAATAAAGGTTGTATGTTAATGAGATAAATATAGGAATTAAGGTACCTGAGGGTTCTAAAATGCATAAGTAAAGAGGGTGAATATATGCAATATTCAAGCCGAATCACACCTCCTAAATTACACATTGCTAGTCCCTATAAATAAAATACAAAGCAAGAAGAACTACAAGTAAACCACAAGAAATGAGACATGTACAAGAAGATAAATGCCATTTTTGCGGGCGAACGATTGCATTTAGTATATGTAATAACACGTTAAATCACTAGGCTACCCTAGTGGACGAGTGTTGTCTCGTGATAGTTTTCAAGGATGAAATTCACAAACATCAAATTTTCTCAAAATATGCCCAATCAACCAACATGCCACGCTCAACAACAACTAGATATTTCAATATATTATTAAAAAAATAAAAGAGAATTTTCCCAATAATCGAAAACTATCAACATTAAAAGAATAACTACATGGAATTGAAACATCATATGTGAGTGGTGTGCATGTACATGACAAAACAGTTTGATTCGATAAAAATGCCTATATCCCGGATAACAATTAAAGCATGCTTCCACTCAATCCTCTTCGGATATTACACTTAACAAATAAAAGCACTCGGAATAGGGTGTAACACATGGGACATGGGGAAATAATGAGTAAATGTAAATGAAAACTAGGTCGTACACATGTCATCAATTGAAGAATGCTATATATAAAATAAAACCTTTGCAATATCAATGAAAAGATATCATCATTAAAGAGGAGAAATGCATTTTCACAGATTATCGCAATCATTATGGCATTTGAATTACATTTACCTTAGGATCACATAGGACTTTTATGGGTTATAATGTAGGATTGGGGTTAAGACTATGAAATGAAAGGAATATGTACGGATTCAAAGGTGTTTGGGGATGAAAAATCGAAATAATAAAAAATTGTGGGCAATTTTAAAATTGGAAAATGATTTCGATAACAAGCATTAGATATGAAATTGGAGAGTGACAAAGGTTATTGAACACTATGTACAAAATGGAAATACTTTCTCTTTCTTTTCTTTTCTTTTTTTTCTCCCTTTTTTAAATATTTTTTTCTCACTTTTTCTTCATTTTTTAACTCTCAAATGCTTTATTGCAACTACATAACACGAACATCACTCAATCCCAAGTATCATTCCAAACAAAGGTATGTACGGTGATATATGTGGTTTATAACTCGAATGTGGAGTTGATTATGGGATTTTGGGTTTTGAAACGAAAGACTATATTTAGGCTCTAAGGGGCTGACGAGGAAAAACATATAAGGTGAGGTCAAGGTCAATATGGGTGATATAATAAATATGGCCTATGATCATTTCCTAAAGTTTACACAATTCTCGAGTCAAAATTACTTTGAAAATCATGCTCAAGTAACATATTTCAAATATGAACTCAATTAATGAACGGTCAATGAAAGAATAGTGAGATTACCAATAAATTTAATGTTTTCAAGAAGGAAGAGTAATGTATAAACACTCGCAAATGAAAAAAATCTCAAATCTTTCTCGGTTTTAGTGTACACAAAGCAACAAAAAGATACCAAGTTATAATTATCCTACCGAATCATTTTAAAAAATATGCTCAAGTGCTCATAGGTTTTCAAGGTTTAATTCATGCATTTATTCTCAATATTGAATAATTTGCGGACTAAAGTTTAATAGTATGGAAGAAATAAAAAATGCATCATTTAATTAGCAATTGGATAGGAAAATTATTTAATTTATCATAGGAAATTGGGGCAAAAGGTCCAAGAAAGAGAAAAGAAATAAAGAAAACAATTTTTAAATATTTGATTTTTTATATATTTTTTTATTAAATTTAAATAATAAATATAAACATGTCTCACGATGATAAAATAGAAATTGAGATGACTGATCACACCCGATAACTTGAAACATATATTGTCCTTAACGAAATTAAAGACACTATGAAAAAGCGCGGGGTAGAAATAAATCACCCCACTTTGGAGGGATCCCCGAGGTAGTGAACATGAACCCTATACAAAAAAAAGAGAAACAAAAATATTTATGACAAGAATTAAGTTAAAAGAAATCATGTCATAAGCCACAATAATCTAGAAGGGCTGCAGTGCATATACTAGATAACTTGATGGTGAACTTTTAATTTTATAAAAATGGAGGGTCACACGCATTAAAATCAAATAGATAACCAACAACTACATTATCATTTCAAATGTCATAAATTTCACAAAACAACTTCATACAATACTATACTAAAAAGTTAATGTACTAAAATTAGAAAGAAAGAAAGGAAGAAAAATAAATAATTTTTTTTCCATTACAATAATACTCAGAAATTGGGACCACCAGAGGATCCCGGCGCATATCATCACTCCCCACATCCAGCACATATCAAGGTCTCACGCACAATGGCAGGCCAACAACCTCTGTTGGTTATGAAAATAGGCGTGAAAGCCCTCCTTTTCCCTTTCACAATGGAACCCCTCGAATCCCCGGGATGGCACACGCTTGGGCGAGTCTTACATTTTTTATTTAGCCGTTTCAACCTACAAAATAATAATTAGGCAAAACAAAAAAAATATAAATCGCAATTAAAAGTTAGTCGATGAACAAGTTGAAATGGTGTGTGAAAGTGCGTGAAACCGGGTGAAAACATACCACATTGCGACAAAATGTGTCAGGGTGAGACAACGAGTGAAAAAAAAAAGCAAGTGTTTGCTAAAAATCTAAAAAAAAATTGGTTTAGGCATTTTAGCAAATACTTGGTGTGCACAATGTGGTTTAAGGGTGTGAGTGCCATTTGAACCAACAACATAACTCATTCATGAACAAATACAAGAATCCAACAACAGTTTGTGTTCATGAATGGATAAATATCAATAATTTAGTATAACAAATGTTGGAACACACAAAAATTTGGGACACAACAACTATACTCACAAATCGTCAACATATAATTAATTCCCTAGAATTATGATAAATACCAACCAACAACACCAATTAGACAATATAATTGATAAGAATTTATATCTTGATGTGTAAAAGTGGTTGAATTTGATTGAAGTTTGTGTATTGAAAGTGTGGGGAAAAAATGGGGCACGAAATGTTGGGGAGGAAAGGAGGGCTTAAGGAGTATAATAGGGGAGTGCAAGATATATTAGAAAAGAAGTGGACATAGAAAAAAAATGAAGCAGTGTTTGAGGATTTACTGAATGATCGATCGATCGCAAATCGTCGATCTATCGATGACCCACTATCTTCCATACTCACTTCGGCTAAAGGCAGAAACGATTTGACCGTTCGACCGATTCCTCTTACCCGGTCAACTGGGGATGCATAAATGTTTCCCTTAGCAGCATATAGGTTCAATTTCTAGGCAAAAATGATATGACCGATCGATCGCCCATCCTTACCCGGTCGACTGGGCCTGAAGCAAAAATAGACCTGCTTGTAAGTTTTGCCAAGAGATGCTTGTAACATTTACCCCCCCCCCCCCCCCCCCACACACACACATTTTTTTTTATTAAGACATGAAATGTGGGGATATAAAAAAAATCAACAAAAGCTATGAAAGAATAAATGAAAAATAGTTATAAAAAAAACTATAAAAAAATTATATACATTACAATACTAATGTAAGGATTAAATTCACAATGGGCGACACACATACGCAGAAAGAAAAATGAAAATATATGCATAGAAGTGTGGATGAGTGGGTGCAAAATAAGCAAAATATTTTTGTGAGTTATTTTTTTCCCAGTTTTTTACAATTGCATGTCCAGGGTGCACCATTTCCATAAATTCAAGCACGTTGAACCTAAAAAAAATGTTTGAGACAAGCATACGCAAAAAATAAAGAAAAAAATAAGTAATTATACTAAAATCTATACTCAAATAAATAAATAAAAGAATTAACTATGTACAACCTAAATTTCAACTACTCAATTAACTATACAAAAGGAGTTGAAATTTCTGAGGGTCCGTCCAAACAATGATTTGACTTTGAGGGATAATTAGCTGTCCCTCAATTGAGCTCATACCTTCCAAAAAATAAAAATCCCGTTCAAACAATAGAAGGTATGTGTAAGACGGAAGAAATGAACCATCATCAATTATTTTTTTTTTTTGGGGGGGGGGGGGGGGGGGGGGAATGAAGGGGGGGTTTGGATTGAATGGGTGACGAAGACACATGAGATAGAAAAATAGAATTTCCTGTAAAAGGTTTTGCAATTGGAATGGGAGGTCGCGCACATGGAGGCCAAATTGCCTTCATGGAAAGCAACTCGAGCAAGTAATCCTCATCGGTGAAAGGGTTAAACGTTTTAAAGTTTTGAATCGATCATCAGACACTTGTATCGATTATACAATATAGAATAAAGATGGGGAGGAATTAAATTTGAACTCAGAAGATGAGTCATCATCGTTTGAAGACTGAGTTTCGAAGGAAATAAGATCATTTTCAATGAAATATTATTCTTTAGGGAACAAAGAAGAAATGGACGTAGTATCTAATTGCAATGATCTTATTTCTTCCGAGACTTTTGAAGTCGAGAAATTTTTTAAACCAAATGAGAAAATTTTGCCTACTTTGATCTTGGCATCAACTAATACCCCAAAATTACACACTCAAGGTCATAAATATGGCGCATACATGATATACACCGTTAAATCTCCTAGGGCTAACAATCGAATTAAACTCATAAAAACCATCACTAAAGCAAAGTAACCAAAGCAACCCGAGGTGAGTTCAATCAATCACAACCTAAACTAAATTCGCTAGAAAACATGTGAAATGACATTAATTAAATGAAAGCAAGTAAATGAAAGAAAGTAAACCTAGTTAATAAAGAAAGAAAGTTAAATAACGCAACAAGAGATAAATAATGGAAGCTTGGATAAAGGAAGAAGATGATGAATAGTGGCTTACAAACCCATTTGAGTGAAACCTTTAGAGAGAGAGAGAAACAAAACTCAAAATCCCCTCCAAATCCTCTTTTCTTTCCAAAGAAATAAATATAAAAAGATAAAAACAAACTAATAAAAGCTTTGTCTTGAAATACCAAAAATCCACTTATGTAGTAAGTGGTAAAAGAAATAAAGAGAAAAGAAAAGAAAATGATTTGTCCTAAGTGGTTTTGGTATTGTCCTTCCTCTGCGAGAAATTCCGTAACTTCTTCGTTATTGATCAGAATAGTGCACTATCAGCGGCCATGCAAAGATGATTCAGGGGGTTTCAACTTACTTGAAGACATTGGGATAGAAACCCAAATTGTGAAATTACTAAAATGCCCATGTACGTGCAATTATCGATGGAATTTCCTCGAAACGCTACCGAACTTCACACTAAGCACTGTAATACTTATAAAAGCTCAATTGTACCTTGTAAAATATGTAAACGTATAAAATAGAGGTTGTATGGTTAATGAGCATAAATATAGAAATTAAGGTACCCGAAGGGGGCTAAAATGCATAAGTAAAGAGGGTGAATATATGCAATATTCGAGCTGAATCAGTAGCGGAACAATATATGTCAAAGGGAAATCATAAAGCAAATAAAAATATAAGTTTACCAATTTTGTTCAGCCCACACCACCCGCGGGCAACCTTACACGACATATTATTCTCATGGCCTTTAAACTCCCATTCACCATTCATAAACACAAATTGGTTTTCTTAACTATGGTTGCCCGTCTGGACAACCTTAACCATACTCAAATGGGACCTCCTAGGTGCAAAGTAATAATGCACAAGAGCTTTGGCATTGTCCTTTAGACCATGTACAAACCTAAATATATCTCAGGAGAGATCAAAACTAGTTCGGCTCTGCCAAAACACATTAACCCAAGAATTTTCTTATAGGCATAGGGGGAGATGGGTAGGATTAGCCCACAACCCTTTAAGATGGACCCTATAACTGGGTGCATGGGAAGACGAAGTCCAACTTCGAGTGCCCACGAGGTGAAGTAAAGATTGTCTGCATTAAGACAATCATAAACCCTCTAATTACAATCAGGCGGCCTAGTTATAATGCCAATAGGAATGTTGTACTTCTCCCTCAAATCATCGAACTCATCTTCGAGCACATCTCAAGCATGCCATCTAGAATTAGTGTTGGAAGGGTCATATGAGTCAGTGGAAATCCCAGAAGTGTTATCTTCATTAGAAGACACCTCAACAAGAGAGATGGAAGTCAAAGGTTAATCAGGCATGACTTATTTTGTCGAAGCTTATAAGTTAGCGATGGATATATATGAGACAATGTTTGTAAAATTACCACCATTAAGTGGGTGTTTAACCTCGTTAATTATTTTTGGTCCCACAAATTTAGGACCTTGGCATCTCACATTTAGTGATTGTGGTGCATAACCAACATAAGAGGATATCGTGGGAGTGTACCTTAGATGACCATGCTCGTCCTCAGGTTGAACAACCTGAAGAGGTTTGAGAAGCCTTCTAGCGATGATGCCAAGATAAGATTGCTCTCAATTAGTCGAAGAATCTAACCAAATATAAACATAAGGCTCGTAACTCATCAAAGAAAGATAGAATTTGGGGTATACAAAGGCTCGAGGATTGTTTAGTTTCAAAAATCACCGATTTGGGAAAAATGATACCTTATAACACATAAAAAGTCCTAAAATTAAATGGCCACTGTTGATGTAAAAAACTAGATTTAACCTAATTATTTAATCACAGATAAAAATAAACAAGACAAGAGATTTTTAAAGTTGTTCATCCTTGAAAGAATGGCCTACGTCCACTGTTTGTGTTATTGCTGACTGTTTGCAGAATTCTCGATAATGGGTTTACTAAGAAATTCCGAGTCCCCTGCTAATGAGGAGGTTACAATGTATTTATAGCCTTGAGGCAGTACAATGAAAGAATAATACACAGCTGTCCAATAGGCGTATGCGTCTATGTGATAATAATGAGCATTAAATGCGCAGTCATCCTCTTGATTGTCCAGATATGAATGCTCTGTACGAGATGCAGCTCGGACTGCCTAAGCTTCTCGGACCACCTAAGTAGCTCGGTATACATGAGTTGCTCGGTACAGTAGAGTTCCTCGGAGAACACTTGTTGCTCGGAGCGTTCTGAGTTGGTCGGGGGAGGTTGAGTTCCTCGGAGTAAAGGTGTTGTTCAAAAATGTTTGCGGGTGCCATGTAAGTTGACACGTGTCTCCACATAATCGGTCCATGTTAGCATACTAAATTTGGTACCAACAGAAGCCTCCAATGTTTCGTAGTTTGATGTTGAAGAAAAGTATAGAACATTACGCTACCTAAACTTTATGGATTTTAGATAATCGTTCGTTGTTTATAGCCCCTTTTTGAGCGCATAGTATCAGGTTTTTTAAAGTATCTCGAATTTTAATAATCGCTTCGTGTTTCGTGCCTTTTTCTTCTTTTTAGCCACCGGATACGCAATCGTCCATCTTGGTAATCATTGCTTTTCTCCATTCTCGAGGTAAAGTATTTAAACGCTTCAGAAAACTCGATCGTCTTTTACTTTTTCAAATCTGCATCTTTAAAACTTTTTCACTTCTTCTCTGTCTTGTGCGTTCGTTTCTTCCATTGTTCGTTGTCACCTGATTCATCTTTTACCTGTAAGATCTTCTTCATTCTCTTTTATTTCTTTTGTTCATCATGGTTTACCTTGTTGAGTCCCTTGATAAATTTCGTTCTGATTTTTCTATTCCTTCCTGGGTCATATTGGAAGAGCTTTCTGAACCTTCTGAATATTTTCGTTTGGCTGAGGGACATTGGTTCTCCAGACTCTTTGTAGCTGAATGTGTCTTTTCTTTTCCTCCAAACCCCTTATGTTTGGAATTCTGTCAATATTTTGACGTGTTACTTGCAAAAAATAGCTCCCAATACCTGAAGAATAGTTAATGGAGCCCATAGGTTAAATCAGATTCATGGAACCCGTTTAGGAATTCCAGAAATTATGTTTTGCTATAGATGGGTTGTTAGTGATAACACTTTTTATTTAAAAACTAGGTTTTTAAATAGGGCTTTAGTTATCAATCTCCCAGATGCCAACAGGGATTACTTAGAGCATGGAGTTATTATGGAAAATTGGCAACATGCTCCATTAAATGAAAATGATGTGTATCAGGATCCTAGATGCCCTCCCTATGGCAATGGGATAGGTTGTTTTTTGTTTTATTTTATTTTTGAAATTGTGTTTTCTTTGTGTTTGATAAAATGCGTCATTGGCATTTTAATTTTTGTTTATTTGCAGTTGATAGCAAAAGAAAATCCTTCAAAGAGAATGATGTCAATTTGAAGCACTTGAAACTTATCTAGAGTTTGCACCAAACCATTGCTGACGAATATATCAAATCAGCCTCGTACTTACTTCAGTACAAGAGCTACACTTCGTCTTTTACTACTCGTCCAATGGTGGGTGACATCGACCCATTACTAGCCTCTGAAGGTTCCTCTCCTGAATCAAATCTTCCCCTCAGTATCAGAATGAAGAGACGAAAAGCTCCCTCATACTTTGACAAATCAGACTCTGCCAATGTGGAGGCAAAGAGAAATAAGTAGGATATCCCAGAGGAGGGGACAAGAAAATTTAATGCACCCCCTCCTGCTACTGCTAAGAAGGTTACTGAGAAGCCCCCTGTGGCTCCGAGCAAGGTTGTAGCTGTTTCTCTTCCAAGCGAGGTCATCGTTATATCATCGACCAAGACAACATCCTTGGTTGATAATGTTCATGCTCCCACGAGGAGGTTAAAGAAAAGTTCTTCGGATAAACTGGCTGAACCTATCTCTCAGCCTTTAACTGCTGGAAGTGGTGTTCCCACTTTTGTTGCTCCGAGCTCTGCCATGGGCTCTGTGAAGTCTTGGATTATCCCAGAAATCCAAGGTCTTGAAGGCACTCTTTCTCGGGATAGGGTTACCACCTTAGCAGCTCAACATATTGCCTCAGTAAGTATTACTAATCTGAATTTTCATTTTTTAATGTTTTATTCTTGTACTGACTCAAATTTATTTTTCTTATCAACTGGTAACATGTTTCAATACTATTTTGAAAAAGGATGAAGCTCTTAAAGCTTCGAGCTCCTCGGGAGGTGTGGAGGAGGCTTTTGTAGGTCTGACTCAATCCTTAAAGGATTCTCGTCAGAAATATGAAGAAGATAAGGTTTCTTGAAAGAAGCAACTGAAGTCTGTCGAGCAAGAGAGAGAAAAATCCATGGAGGCCTCTTAGGAGTTGGAGAGGAAAATGAAAGAGTTTAAGATGAAATATGAAGAGCTTGAAGAAAAGCTCAAGAATACTGGAGAGCTTGAGACTAAGCTTAAAACTGCTGAAGAGGAACTTGGTAGACTTTGTGAAGCCGATCGTCAGAAGGTAGAGGTAGAAGGAAAGTTGAAGGCAGCCGAGGAACTTCTTACTGAGAGGATTTCCTCGGAGAAAGCAAAGAGAAAACTTGCTGTTAAAAAGTCCTTTAGCGCTGGATGGGACAAAGGTTGGAACAAAGGCCTAGTTGCCATATCCTCTAAGATGGTTTTGCTAGCCTCAAATTCTTCAGGGACGGATCGATTACTGCTCTGCGAGAGTTAAAGGTCTCAGAGAGTTCTGAACCTTTTTAGCGCCATGTTCATGGTCCTCCTCCCTCTCCTGGAGAAGAAGAAGTGGACGAAGCTACCTCTGAAGAGTCTTCAATGATGATCGGAGGCCAAGTTCCTTCCTTTTCGGTTGTTCAGACTTTCTATGAGCAACTTCAGCCCACCAGTATTTCAATCGAGCAACTGCTGCTATCCTCCGAGCAACCAGCCTCCTCATCTCAGCTTTCCGAGGAAGTCGCAAAACACAAGAAGAAGGTGTAAAGTTGCTCGGGCTTTAATTTTATTATTTCTTTTGAATGTAACCCTGAACCTTGTACTTGTCTTTTGATGAATAAAAATTCGAGTTTTTATTATTCATGTTGACTTTCTTCATCTTGCTCTGCCTTTATCATTTATTAATCCTGTTTATGGCTTCTCTTTGCTAGTTCATGGCCAGGATGGAACTCTTGTCAGCTCACGATACTGAGTTGATGAAAAAATGTAATGAATATTTCAAAGCTGTCCATACAGATTTGAATGAGTCACAAATTTTTGATATCCTGGGCTCAGATGCCTCTGAACGAGCAGTGGAAGCTTACCAATATCTGAAATGCTTACTCGACCGAGCTGTTACCAATAATGTGGCTTATTACGAGATGATTGAAGATTTCCAGGGTACCATCGAGGAACTTCAACAATAATACAAAGAATATTTTGCCCTTTTGCATCAGAGGTATGAAAAAAAGTATCAGCAACTAAATGCTGACAAAGGATATGATAAGTTAGTCGATGCTTATGATTTTAAGGAGAGGACTTTGAAGACCGAGGTTGAAGAGCATAGGCAGATTATGAAACTACTGGAGCAGGAAAATAATAACTTGCGAGGAGAGATATCCCAACTGAAATCTGCAGCATCTACCTCAGGAGCCTTGGTCCCTGTCAATAACAAAGGTTTCTCATTTCTAGAGGTTGAAAGTGCCAATTTGAGATACGAATCGGAAACTTTAAAGAGAATTGGACCCTCTATATCTACTCGCGGATGAGCAAGAGTTTCTCGGGGACGAGCAAGAGCTGCTCGGGTTACTATTGAAGAGGCGATAACTCAAGCATCTTTGGAAAATCAAGCAGTTCAGTTGGTTGCGAAGAATAAGGCTCTGGCAGAGATGTCCAAGAAGATTTTGGACCTTAACAAGCAACTTTCCACACAAGGATCCGCCTTAGAGAATAAAGAAATTTTTGTGAAGAATCTCCACGAGCAGCTGGAAAGGTTGACTTACCAATTCCACAAACAGCCTAGAGAGTTTTGGATGACTGGCTATAATGAAGCCCTCTACCATCTTGATGATCGAATCCAGTAAGGGAATAACGAGGGTTATAAACAAGTATGGCTTAATGCACTGGGTGTATTAAAATTGGAGCAGGGCCATTATCTATGGGATTATCATAACCCTGGATTGTTCGAGTTGCCCGTGCCACCTTTTAAACTTGACATGAGCTGGATTCCTGCTCGATAAATCCATAAGTGCTTAATCTCCAAATATCTCGGCGACTACAGTCTTCATTCTAACATTGATATTTCTCGCCCTGAGCATCTGCTTGATCGGCCATCAGTGATGAATGTTCGAATGCTTCGAGATCTGAATTTCATAAATTACCCTTGTGCCTTAGACGATTCTCCTGCTGGAGTAGAACCTATTTCAAAGGCAGAAGGGAAGAAACCAATAGAATAGGATTTTATGTAATAATTTCTACTTTCCACAGCATATGTAATCCTTTTGGTTTTGAATGAAAATTTTTGGTAGTACATTTCTCACGTCATTTGTAATTTTACTTAGTATGAATGAAAATTTATCTTTTGTCATTTCATTTTCTTCTAAATAATTTATAGAATGTTTTTGCTTGTTGGTCGATAAATATATATATGCTTGTGACATACTGATCTCATTGCAGTGATTTATCAATCTTTAATTCTAAATAATAGAACAACTGACACTTCATGGTATTGCTTAATTTAAACAATCGGAGTTGATTGAAATTGGCTTACCGACCAACTAGAGGTTTGAGATTTTTGTTTTCGACCAACCGGAGTTGGTGAACTTTTATTTCCTGACCAACCGCAGTAGGTGGATTTATTTTACCGACCAACCGTAGTTGATGGACCGACCAACCGTGGTTAATGGACTGACCAACCGTAGTTGGAGGGATTTATTTTACCGACCAATCGTAGTTGATGGACCGACCAACCGTAGTTGGAGGAATTTATTTTACTGACCAACCGTAGTTGATGGACCGACCAACCGTAGTTGGAGGGATTTATTTTAACGACCAATCGTAGTTGATGGACCGACCAACCGTAGTTGGAGGGATTTATTTTACCGACCAACCGTAGTTGATGGACCGACCAACCGTAGTTGGAGGGATTTATTTTACCGACCAACCGTAGTTAATGGACCGACCAATCGTAGTTGGAGGGATTTATTTTATCGACCAACTGTAGTTGATGGACCGACCAACCGTAGTTGGACCGACCAACCGTAGTTGATGGGTTGACCAACCGTAGTTGGAGGGATTTATTCTGAACTTGATGCGTAGTGTGCAACACTAATACTCCGAAAAAATTTCAACAGAAGGAGAGAATTGGGTAAAACATCCAAAGCTTTATTCATATCGAAGAAAACTGCATTACATAAGGATTGAACTACTAATAATATTTGCGCAGATGCTCTGCGTTCCATGCATTCTTAAACTCGTCTCCTTCTAAGGTTTCAATCCTATAAGGTCCATTCCAGTTAGCTTCCAATTTATTGTGCTTTTGAATTACTTTCTTTAGCACGTAGTCTCCTTCCTTCAAATCACACCTTTTTACCCTCTTGTTGTAGAACATAGATGTTTGTTGTTGGTATGCAGCATTCCTGATTGCTGCTTCTTCTCTAACTTCCTCGAGCATATCCAAGTCTAATCTTCTCATCAAGTCACTGATAGGAGAATAAAAATTCAGCACTCTGTGTGTGGGGAGGCCCAGCTCGGCAGGTATAATAGCTTCACTTCCAAATGCCAGCATGCATGGAGATTCTCCTGTTGCTGCTCGTGGTGTAGTACGATAAGCCCATAGTACAGAATGTAGTTCGTTGATCCAATTTTCCTTCGCATCATCCAGTCTTTTCTTCAAACCATTCAGCAACGTTCTGTTCGTCACCTCAGTTTATCCATTGCTCTGGGGATGGTCTGGTGTCGAGTGGATTTTCAATATGTTTGACTGATGACAATATGCAGTGAACTCCTCGTTATCAAATTGAGTTCCATGGTCTGTGATGAATGCATGAGGAAGACCATATCTACAAATGATGTTCTTCCATATAAATTGATACATCTTATCGTAGGTCATATCAATGAGGGGCTCGGCTTCCACCAACTTAGTAAAATAATCCACCGCGACTACGAGATATTTAAATCTTTCCCTAGTCATTGGAAGTGGACCGACCAAATCAATTACCCATATGGCAAATGGCCAAGGGGAAGTAATCGGTGTTAACAATGCTTGGGGAGTTTTTCGGATAGAGGAGAAGCGTTGACATTTATCACATTTTTTGGCATAGGCTATGCAATCAGCCCTCATTGTTGGCTAATAGTATCCTTGCGTCATTACTCTTTACAAAAGCGTCCGACCTGCTACATGAGCTCCAAAGGACCCTTCATGGACCTCTTCAATCAAGTCTTTCACCTCGGAAGGGTGCACACATCTTTGCAGACCTGTTATAATTCCTCGTCTATATATAATACCATTAGTTAATACATAACGAGCAGCTTTAAACTTCAGTTTCTTAGATGCGAGTTTATCGGTTGGTAATTTCCCTTCCTCAATATATGCCCTGATGGGATCCATTCAAGATGGTCCTAAATCAAGGGTAATAAAGTTCATCATCAGATCTTCGTCTATGCTTCGACTAGCCAAGACTTCTATTGGGATTGTTCTTCGTAGCTCGGTGTGCGTGGCTAAAGCTAACCGAGCTAAGGCATCCGCTCTTGCATTCTCCACTCTTGGTATTCTAATAATCTGTACTACGATCAGGCTTGATAAAACCTCCATTGCTTTTGCATGATACCTGATCATTAATTCTCTTTTGGCTACATATACTCCCAGTATTTGATTTATGATCAATTGCGAGTCACTGAATACGATAACCCGCTCCGCCCCCATGGTTTTTGCTAGGCCAAGTCCTGCAATCATAGCTTCATATTCAACCTCATTATTAGAAGCCTTGAATTGGAAGCACAAAGCATACTCCATATCGACCTCATCCGGGCTGTTCAAAACAATCCCTGCCCCACAGCCTGTAATGCAAGATGAACCATCCACATATAGATTCCATATAGGTACCTCATCCTCAAATTTTTTATCGAATAAAGTTCCTCGATGGAATATTGTTGCTTCCTTTTATCCTCCTCTAGTACTTTTTGCTGCTCGTCGACCATCTCCCCCTGATCGTCAACTGACTTAAGTTGATCGGGGTTTAAATTCGATGATCCTGTAACATCCACAGGTTGGTCGGTATTCAGCTTTTTCTCCTCGGAGGTGTCTGGATAAGTGAATTCTGCGATAAAATCTGCTACTGCTTGCCCTTTAAGTGACGACCTAGGCTCATAAATTATATCATATTCACCAAGTTCTACTGCCCAGTACATCAATCTCCCTGATTTTTTTGGTTTATGAAGAGCTTGCCTTAGTGGCATATCGGTATACACTACTATGGTATGAGCTTAGAAGTACGACCTCATTCTTCTACTTGCTTCGATCAACACTAGTGCCAACTTTTCTAGTCTTGGATATCTGATCTGCCTTGCTAGTGTAATAAATTGGTTTTTGCACTCCATCCTCCATTCTTATCAATGCCGAGCTAACTGCATGTTCTGAAACTGCCAGATACAAGTATAATTTTTCTCCCATTACTGGCCTGGACAACATTGGGGGTGCTCCCAAGTATTTCTTTAACTCTTGAAAGGCCTTCTCGCATTTATCATTCCATTCAAATGTTTTTTGGAGTGTTTTGAAGAATGGGAGGCATCTATCAGTTGCTCGTGATACAAATCTATTAAGTGCTGTAACTCGCCCTGTGAGACTTTGCACTTCCTTTTTCGCCGTTGGAGATCGTAGCCCCAATGAAGCCTTGATCTTTTCTGTATTTTCTTCAACACCTCGTTGGTTGACAATATACCCGAGGAACATACATTCTCGTACTCCGAATATGCACTTGGTAGGGTTCAACTTCATTTTATATTTATCTAATTGATCAAAGGTTTGACCTAGATCAATTAGATGGTCAGCAGCTTTCTTGCTCTTTGCCCACTGTTCTAAAAACCCGCCTAGGCTCCGCCTAGGCACGCCTAGGCTTGAGGCTTGGGAGAAACGCCCCGTCTTAAGATTTTGACGCCTTATGCTTGGTAAAACCCTTAAGGCGTACTTTTTCTCTAAAAACAACAATGATTTAGTGAAACGATATCGCCTTTTAAAGATTTTTTTGCAAACCGGACCATTATCTCATCCAAAATAATCAAATAGTATTTTTATTTGCAAATATTCAGACATATTTTTATGATATGTACAATTTTAGTATTTTAATAGCCTTGTTATGGTTAAAAAATATTAAAATATATTAAAAAGGCCTAAACGCCTTTTCACGCCTTTTTACGCCAAGGCCCGCCTAGGCTTCTAAGGCTTAAGGCTTGGCCTCCACGCCTCGATCACGCCCCGCATTTTTTAGAACCTCGCCAGCATATCATCAACATAAACCTCCATATTGTGACTGATTTACTCTGTAAACACCTTATTCATCAGCCGCTGATATGTTGCACCTGCTTTTTTCAAACCAAAAGTCATAACATTATAACAGTAAGTTCCCCTAGGGGTAATAAAAGAGGTACTCTCCCTGTCTTCAGGTTTCATTTTAATCTGGTTGTAACCAGAATAAGCATTTATGAAGCTCAACAGCTCGTGTCCTGAGGTAGCATCCACTAATTAATCAATTCGAGGCAAAGGAAAATAATCCTTTGGGCATGCCTTGTTGAGGTCGGTGAAGTCTACACACATCCTCCACTTGTTGTTCTTGTTCTTCACCATCACCACATTAGCTAACCAGTCTGGATATTTGACATCTTCAATAAAGCAAGCTTTTTGGAGCTCCTCGACCTCCTCTTGTATATCTTGGTTCTTCTTGGGGCTGAACACTCTTCTTCGCTGCTTCACATGTTTGATTTCCTTATTCACATTAAGTTCATGACACAAGAAATTTGGGTCTATTCCTGGCATATCTTCATGGCTCCATGCAAAAGTTTGTTTTTTGCTTTTTAGGAAGGCTATCAATTCCTATTTTAGTGGGGTGTCCAACGATGAACCGACTTGAGTTGTTCGTTCCGGGTGTTCGTCGTCCAGAATGACATTTTCAGTAGCTTCCACCACCTGACCTTTTACGAGTTGCTACTCGTCTCTAGGATCTAACGTTTCAATTTATGCACCTTAATCCACTTGATAGGTGGTAGTCTTTTTCCTAGATTCTTCTAGTTCTTCTTGCTCGGCAAACGAATAGTAGCATTCTTGAGCTAATTTTTGGTCACCCTTCACAATTCCTACTCCAAAGTTGGCTAGAAATTTTAGGCATTGATGTACAGTAGATGATACTGCTTAGAACTTATTCAATCCTACCCTTCCCATGATGATATTGTAAGTTGATTGAACATTTTTATCCATCACAAAAAAGCGCACTCTTTCTGTTCGACAAGCAGGCCATGTACCGATTAACATATCCAATTTTATGGTCCCAAGTGGGAAAACTTTCTCCCCAGCAAAACCGAGGAGGGGCCTGTGATAAGGCTCCAACTGAGACAACTTTAAATTTAAGCTGTCAAAGCATGAGTACAACATGATATCTGCCGAGCTGCCATTATCCATCAATACTCGTGAAATCACTACTTCCTTCATCCTCATTTTGATCACCAATGGGTCATCATGAGGATATATCACACCTGCTAGGTCATTCTTAGAAAAATCGATGACCAGTTTATCTTTGTTCACCTTCCTCGGGCGATCTTCTTCAGCTAGATTTATCCGTTGAATATACGAACAAGCTTGAGCCTCATTGAGGTAAGCTTTCCTCTCTGCAGTAAGGTCTCCACCTCCTGCATCTCCACCAGTAATAACATTACAATCAAATGATCCAAAACGGATAGAAAATACCTCACGTTCTGGCTATTTTGGTCTTTTGGGGAGATCGGGGTCATCTTGATCATCTTCTCGATCTTCTTCACGATTTCTCTTCTTATCTTCTTTGGCTTAACGAGGAGATCTAGACCTCTGCCTTGCTCGATCGCTGCTCCTTCCACCATTTCGGCGATCCACATACTTGTTCAATTTTCCCCGCCTGATGAGCTCTTCAATTTCATTCTGGAGGGCTATGCAGTTTTTGGTTGTATGACCATGGTCCTTATGAAACTCGCAATATTTGGACTTATCCCTCTTGTTAGGATTTGTCTTTATTTTTTCAGGCCATTTTAACTCCTCGCTATTCTTTATCTCCTCCACAACATGGTTTATGTCTACTTTCAAAGGAGTATAGTTTCCAAATTTCCTCATCTGTTCCAATGCTTGCTTGGCTCTTGACTGCTTTTTACTACCATTATTCTTCTGATCCTTCTTCTTAATCTTCTCGGCCTCAACTTTGGCCTCCTTAGTGTCCATGCTCTTCTTTGTAGCCATAACTTCCTCAGCATTCATGATTTTGGCTGCTTTTGCCATTAATTATGACATGGTCCTAGGTGGATCTTTGGCCAAAGTATAGTACAATTTATTTGGCAATAATCCACTCATCAGAGCAGTGATTGCTGTATTTTCCTCGTAATCAATAACTTCGAGCTTCTCGTTATTGAAACGAGTAATATAATCCCTGGTGCTCTCACCTGCTTTTTGTCTAACACTTAGCAAGTGAGCTACTCGCTTAATTGGTTTTACCCCAAAACATAAGTTTCCAATAAAGAGCTCTACCAGTTGAAAGAAAGTTACAAACTTCCCCCGAGGAAGATTGTTGTACCATATTTGAGCAGATCCAGCGAGCGTTCCTAAAAATTCCCTACATCGCATCTCGTCTGGAACAGCATAGATATCAGCAGCTGCTTGATATTGTTCTATATGTAGAACATGATCAGTTTTTCCATCATATTTTGGTGCTACCACTAGGGCTTTGAACTTTGATGGTGTGGTAAAATCCACAATTGCTTGGATAAAACGTGTCCCTTGGACAAAAGTTCTTTGTAGAGGATTTTTGGCCTTAGCCATTTCCCCTAGTCTATCCTCCAACCTCTGAATAGAGCCTTTCCATGCGTCATTTGCCTCCTCGGGCCTGTTGGTCCAAGCAACTGATCGTGTTGAATTTGCCTCTTGGGATCTTTCACGACGAGCAGCTGGTCGGGATTGGGCAGAACCTTCCTTTAAATCAGAGAATCGTTGAGAGTTCCTCGAAACCATCCTAGGGGGACTTTTATTCCTCCTAGGATCCAAACGATCAAAGGGAGAGACTCTACTCAATCTTTCAAGGGCACTGGTCCTTTCTGAAGATAGAGTGACGTTTCGTTCAGTATCTGTGGCTCGTACTGATGAAGTTCGGCCAGGTTGATAAGAAAAATCATTAGATCTATCAGTACGATATGAATCGACATGTCTAGATCGAGATTCCTCTGGGAGTAATGTTCGTCTAGTTCACGAGGAATGCAATTGGGTATTTCTCTAAATGCTTCATTGTCCTGACTGGGCAGGTGCTCCACCCTGGATAATTTGCATGAGTTGTCGCATGGTTTCTTGCATGGAAGTCTGGCCTTGAGCTAAATTAGCCATTATTCCATCCAAATATTGGACACTTGGAGGAGTGGATGGATTTGGGGGGTTTCCAGCGTTTCGATTACTGGATTCAGGATTATCATCCATTAGGGATGAATTGTTTTGGTGAAAAATGATAGTTTCAGTCGTTTTCCCACAGACGGCGCCGATCTGTTGATGTAAAAAACTAGATTTAACCTAATTATTTAATCACAGATAAAAATAAACAAGACAAGATATTTTTAAAGTGGTTCTTCTTTGAAAGAATGGCCTACGTCCACTGTTTGTGTTATTGCTGACTGTTTGCAGAATTCTCGATAATGGGTTTACCAAGAAATTTCGAGTCCCTTGCTAATGAGGAGGTTACAATGTATTTATAGCCTTGAGGCGGTACAAATGAAAGAATAATACATAGCTGTCAAATAAGCGTATGTGTCTGTGTGATAATAATGAGCATTAAATGCGCAGTCATCCTCTTGATTATCCGGATATGAATGCTCTGTACGAGATGCAGTTCGGACCGCCTAAGCTACTCGGACCACCTAAGTAGCTCGGTTTACATGAGTTGCTCGGTACAGTAGAGTTCCTCGGAGAACACTTGTTGCTCGGAGCGTTCTGAGTTGGTCGGGGAGGTTGAGTTCCTCAGAGTCAAGGTGTTGTTAAAAAATGTTTGCGGGTGCCATGTAAGTTGACACGTGTCTCCACATAATCGGTCCATGTCAGCATACTAAATTTGGTATCAACAGCCACCTAAGATGATTAAACTCGAGTTAGAGGTTAAATCAACCAACAATCATCACCACCAATAAAAATCACAATTTATAAGGGAAAAACTTGCTGAAAAATGACGTATCTAAAACCTTAAATGATCTGAAGAGGATCGAAAGAATGCTCAAACTTTTTCAACAAGTGGAAGAAAATAAAAAATATCCCCAGAAAAGTATTTCCAAGTAAAAAATCAATTAGAAATGGCAGAAGATGGGAGGAGTTTGGCTAAATAAGGAGTTTAAGAGCGTAAGAAGTTTCTCTCTCTAAAAGAAATCGTGTGTGGAAAATGGATTTGGAAAGTTTGAAACGATTTGAAAACTGGATCCTATACTTTTTAGGCGTTAATCATTAGCCATAGTAATGCATCGCATGATATTACACCTTGGAATGTGAATTAAGATAATACAGACTGACACATGCTGCCCCAGGCACTCACATTACGATTGCGCTAGACACCATCCTCGGCGTCTGATGCATGGCAAGTTCAAATCCAAGCAAAAAATTTCACAAGTCATTTTACTTGGTGCACACCGAGAAGATTTGAAGACAAACGGAATGGCCATGGTTGATAACTTTCCATTGGCTACCACTTCACTCACTCAATCTGCTCAGCACAAACCTAGAAGACATAATACTTTAGAGAATCTGTTGCATACCTCAATCGCGAGCAAAGTCTTGGGAGCTTTTTGTAGTACAATGAATATGGTATAACCCAAGAACCGATTAAAAGATGATAGATGGACTAATTTATCCCTCGAAGGAGGTTAACTCAGCTATCTAACTAATCGGTCAGTGCAATGGTGGTTAGCCCTAGCGTCACATATCGACTTAACTCCGTTAGCTCACAATAACTAACCCTGTTACATAACATTGTCAAGACAAGCACGTACAATATGATAGGATGATGTCAGCAACAGTCACATCATGCACGTATGTGGGAGATATACAAATACCCTCCTTCATGTGTGCATAACAAACTCATGATTATCCTCTCCCACTTATATGTAAAAGGTGTAATTGCCTAACATATAAAGGCATGACACATGTCACTTTCCTCTCTCTTTCCTCTAACAATTTATATATAGCATGCAATCCCGCGTTGTAAGGGGATCGAGATATATTTTTCATTATTTTATCCATTTCTATAGTGATCATGAGAGCTTGTAACTACTATTCATATATGGCTTTTACCCATTAAATCTGTACAATTAACACTACATTTGTCGACGTAGGCACCTCTTTTGGCCAAACCACATAAACCTGGTTTCAATCCCCTTATCTCACCTCTATATATTGTTTGCTCTAGATTAGATTTCTCGTGGTTTATATCTCTTTATCCCTTATTGTTTATAATTTGCGTATTCTTGCTAAGACTGAATTAATATACCAGTTTTAGGCGATAATAGAGAAATTGTGTTGGGATGCGTAGCATTACTTATTTATATATGTATAATTGAACATCAACATTAAAATTATATAATGATACACACATTGGATGTGTGCACTCACACGAACACACTTTATCTCACACGTACAGTTACGAACTCGAGATTTTTAGTGAGGGGGTGCCAAGACGGTAAGGGGTTCAGGGGTGAGAGGACTCGAGGCAAAAAAAATTGGGTTATTAATACTATTTTTGTAATTTTTTAACCCTAAAAATCTTTAGTTTAATATTCACTAATTTTTCCCCTATTTTGTTTGCGAATTTTTTAAATACCTCAACATACTATGCCCTAAATTTGAAATAACAATTAAAATGCTTCAACATAATTTCCCTAAATTTGAAAAAATATTCCAAATTATATTTCAACAATTAAATGACAATAATTAAAAATAAAAAACAATAAGAAAATTAATACATTCCGCCAACAAGCTTAACAACCTAACAAACAAACAAACCAATATTTATGACAACCCTAAAAATTATTATATTTTAAAAATTAAACTTTTAACGGTAAAACTAATTTAAAAATATATAAATTGTTTAAACTAAACATTAACATTTAAAGTTCTAATTTTTACCCTTTAAATAATTGATTTCCATGAATGTCTCCCTCTTTCTCTCACACGCACGCGTGCACACATTATCTCTCACACACACTCTCTCTATTTCTCTCTCTCACACACACACACACACTCATAAACTCACGTTGTTTGTGTGTCTCTCTCTCGCACGTACTATTCCTCAAACAGTCACTCTTTCACACATATATAATCACACTCTCTCTCTCTCTCTCTCACACACACACACACACATACACTTTCTCTTTTATAAACACACGCACAACCTCATTCTCTATTTAGCACACTCACTCATATACATTCTCTCTCTCTCTCTCTCTCTCTCATACAAATAAAGTGTGTGTATATGTATTTGTGTGAGTTCATGGTTATGAGAGTAAGTGTGTGAATAGTTAGGTGTGTGTGTGTGAGAGAGAGAGAGAGAGAAAGAGAGAGAGAGAAATGGGTGGTATATGTTTGTGAATGTGAGAAAAAAGGAGAAATAAAGAGAGTGTGCGTATATGTGTGTGAGTGTAAGTATGTGTGATAGCATATGGCGTGTGATATAAAGAGAGTGTGTGTATACGTGTGTGAGTGTGTGTCTATCTGTGTGAGAGATAATGTGAGTGTGTGTGAGAGCATGTGGTGGGTGAAAGAGAGTGTGTGTGAGAGATATTGTGAGTGTGTGTGATAACATGTGGTGTGTATGTGTGAGAGGGAGAGAGAAAATGTGTAACGTGTGTATTTGTGTGAATGTATATATGTGAGCATGAGTTTTTGTGTGAGTTAGTGGTTATGGTGTGTGAGAGAGGGATAAATAGTATATGAGTGTAAAAAAGAGTATGTATGTTTGAGAGAGAGAGAGAGAGAGAGAGAGAGAGAGAGAGAATGTGTGCATGTGTGTGTATGTATGTATATGTGTGTGAAAGAAGGAGAGTGGGCATATGTCTGTCTATAAGTGCGAAAGAGAGCGTGTGTGTATATGTGTGAGTGTGTGTATGTGTATATGAGAGATAATATGTGCGTGAGAGTATGTGTGTGTGTGAGAGAGAGAGGGTGTGTGAGTAAATGAGTGGTTATGGTGTGTGAGAGAGATATATAGAGAGAGTATGTGCATATGTGTGCAAGTGTGTATATGTATGTGATAGGGTGTATTTGTATGTGTGTATGTTATATATATATATATATATATATATATATATATATGAGAGAGAGAGAGAGAAAGAGAGAGAGAGAAGGATAATATGTTTTCGTGAGAGAATGTGTGTGTGTTTGTGTGTAAAAGTGCGTGTGTGTATACAAGAGACAGAGAGATGGGAGTGTTTCCATATGTATGTATGAGAGATAATATCTCCCTATGTGTGTATTGGAGAGAGGGTGTTTGTGCATGTGTTTGTTTGTATGTTTATGTATGAGTGTAAGTGTGTGTGTGTGTGTGTGTGTGTGAGAGAGAGAGAGAGAGAGAGAGAGAGAGAGAAAGTGTATATGAGATGGATTGTATTTTTGTCTCACCACAAACATAAGTTAGAATTTTTGAGAGTATATCATGCCCCTATTTCAATCTCGATATGAGAATTCCAATTTTATGGGAATTCTAAATTCTAGGAATTTTAAATTCCCCCAAAGCTCCAACTAAACATTGTAATTTTAAATGAAGGTAATCCTAAGTTCTAGAAATTCTAAATTCCATTTCCAAATCTTGAACCAAACGTTCCCTTAAGTCAATCATCACGTGGAGTCATTCTGCGACGTACCAATTGCCATGAGACAAAATCTCGGGCGAATAGATCAAACATAACGGGATATAATTATACAAATAGGTCACCAACAAGTTTGGACGACATTTAATCAATGGCCCAAACTTCTCTGTAGCCATTTTTTGCAATTCTCACTGTATCCCTAATTTCCACTATGTCGAGAAGCTTTATCAGCTGACAACGCGCACCGACTTGCATATTACGTTTTCATCACCTACATCCGAGTTTGCCATCAATGACTTTGGGTTCCCATACAAGATAGACATTTTTCATTCTAACCCAGCCCATCCTTCTTGAAAATACATTAGTCACAACGAGTGTTGAACAATGAGGTATGTACAACGTTCAATTTTTTGTGTTTACCTCATCAAACTGTCTAGTCAATTGATAAAGTTAAATTATTGAATTATTTAGCATATAATAAACGGTCATTTTATTAAAAAATAGTTTGATAATATTTCACTTAACCCCATTTTTTACAAATAATTAGACATACCATCAATTTCATTAAAAATATTGTTGATTTGCTTTAAAAATGTCAAATTGCATTCAATATGTGTAAATTTTCATGAAATATGGGTCTATAGTTGTCTCTTTGCATGATTTTTGTGTTATGTCTAATAATTTACAAAACTAAGGATAAGTCAAATGTTGTATTATCAAATTAGGGTCTATATAACCTTTTAATAAATAAATTGGTTAGTTAGTGAATTAATTACATAAAGTTAATTTATTGAACTTTTTAGTCATTTAATGAATAAATTAGGTTGTTAGTGAATTAATCAAATAAAATTAATTTATTAAACTATTAAGTCATTCAATAGATAAATTGGTTAGTTAGTGAATAAGTAAACAAAGTTAATTTATTGAACTATTTAGTCATTAAATATATAAATTAGTTAGTTAGCGATTTAATAAACTTAAGTTAATTTATTGAACTGTTTAGTCATTTATCGATTCTGTAAATTTTTGTTGATTAAATTTTAGGTAATTGATGAGATTAAGTTCCATTATTCCATGATATCAATTTATACATTATGGCATGATATGGCACATCGTGGTCAGAATTGGACACATATAGTTTAGTGGAATCAAGACAGTTTATTTTGCTATATTATTACGAGGCTCTACACACAAATAAACTGGGGTCTTATCTTGGCACTCCTTGAGAGGTGGTGGGATACAACCCACACATTTCATTTTCCAAGTTTTTCATTTGACTTTTGATAAAATGGAGTTTTTTAATTGAACAAGTGATTATCTAATGAGATGTGTTGTGTTTAACCTAAGGGAAATGCCCGACTAAAAAAAACGGTTGTTTAGGAAGAAACTATATTTTTGCCCTAAATTATTTGCATGGCTATCTTTTATCCCCATGCGCACGAGTCTAGAAGTTTTAGGCCTTGCAATATCATAAAAGAGAACAGTAAACCAACACAAAATAAACCTAAACACCATATTGAACCCATATCTAACAAATAAAGCATAAAATACACCCAAACACCACAATAAATCCATATCTAACAAAATCATTATAGAGAATAAGTAACTTGAATATGAGAACTTCCAGAATCCAAATCTTACTTGGCTAAACCATTGAGAGAATCATTTTCTCGATCAAAGTAGGAAAATAAGGCATGATACATGTACAAAATCTTATACACAACATTGAGATAACAAATAAATTGATATAAACATCTAGAGAAACACCACGGATTGTTAAGCATCCACTAGTTAAAACGTAAAATTACTTGATTATAACACAATTGTAATTGTAATAATTATTAGGTAATAATAGGGATCCTCAAATAAGCATGGTAATGGATGAGTGACAAACTAACAGATATATGAAAACATAACAGAAACACATCACGTCACACAGCTAGGAAAATAAAAAACCAGAGTATTTTGAAAATTACATTTATACACCGACTTTTTTCAGACCTTACTAGTGTATTTCCACCCCTTTCTACCTCCGTCTCTCTTCAACAAACCAAATTAAAAAATGAACCTAGCATTACCTAATTAGAAAGATTCAATTGCAAAGATTTTTAACTAATTAGAAAATATAAATTTGTACAAAAAATTTCAAGTGAAAAATAACAAAACAGTAAACACACATTTTTCGATTAAAGAAATATATACAGAAATTGAAGCATTAAAAAGGAGGAATTAAAAAACTCTGAAGAAGATCGCATTGATTTAGGTGTCCAGATCTGATATAAATCAATCTGATGTTCGTTAATAAAAAAACTCTGAAGAAGATAACTCTGATTCCCCAAATCGACCTCGATGATCGTAGTTGCATGTGCATGTCTTCTATTATGCGAGTATGCCTGTGTGCATGTTAGAGGGGGGGGGGGGGGGGGTTGATAAACCTGCTATGGTGGTTGAGAGGTTATCGAGTGGTGGAGATTGGATAGGTTATTGAGAGAGTGAGGGAGAGAGGGGGTGATTTTAGGGTTTATTTAGAAAGATTTAAATGTTTTTTCAATATATTAATTATACTTTTGGCATCAAAGAATCCTTATTTCCCGAAGCCACTCTCTTTTAACAATATGGGGTTATGTTGTTGAAAGTTAGCTAACTTTTGGAAACATCTACCAGTGTTGCTAAAACTTCAAATAAATTTCACCCTCACTTAATTATCCCGCCCAAAATTTTACCTTTCGTTAATAAAATTTATTTTATGTTGCCAAAAATAAATGTAATTTTATCTTTTGGCAACACGAACGATATTTTGTCGTGGAAGGGTTGATTTTGGCAACAAAAATGGTCTATGTACTAAATATTGTTAGGAAAGCTGTAAATTCTTGTAGTGAGGCCATTGCCTAAAACTTCATTCACGAATGGATTTTGTACTCGTGCGCACGACTACACATTTTTGGCATGACAAGCTCACTGTAAAAAATCGTACGCACAGAGGTATTTTTAGTTATGCGCATGACATAGTAAGATTCGTAAAGAAAATCTGGATCTATACTTGATCTACTTTTTGGGAGGAATTTAGGGTGTTTTATGATAATATCCATTTATCCTAGATTCAATCTAATTGATCCACATCAGATTTGAAGATCAAAACTCAGATCTAAAAGAGGTATTTGAGCCATTGGAAAGTTAAATCATGGTTCGATTCTAATGAGGAGAATTTGAATTCCTCGTTAGCCTCGTGGAGATTTGTATGGATCGCTCATCGTTAATGAGAGATTTCAATGTTGATCAGATAACTTAGTATTAGGCAATAAGAGATAAGTATCTTCATGCGTGCTACAAAATATTTTCAAGTTGAATGAGAGACTAGGATGCATCGAGGTTTTTTACCCTAAGGTTGGGGGGTTTCCTCATAGATTTGTCTTGTGGCTTGAATGTGTGTTATTTACTTTATTTGTCACATTTCTAATGCCCATGACACTTAGATTTATATTGGTTTTACATAGATCCTTTGACATTGACCACAAGATTTGCATCTAGTTAATATTTTCCACGATTAATTTAGATTTCTTAATTTAACGGTTAAAATTTTAGATCTACAGGCCTATTATCATCTCACCTAGTTGTATATTTAACTAGGATTGATAAAATTGGAAAGAATTTTCAAATTGACTAAAATTAAGCTAATTAGTTGAGGAACTTATTCAACCCCTATAGGTTTATTAGAGTTAACACAATTACACCAAACCTTCAATATTGTCAACATGTGTCCTCCACATAATGAGGGTATTATTTATACAAATACAACGTCCTAACTTTCTACAACTGTTGAATAACACAATATATTCATGATCGGACTTTAGTGGAGTTTATCTTTACTGTTGATGTTGAGTTATCATAATACTTCGATTATAATGTTGTCATCCGCTGCGATTTTCCAAAGTTATTGAGATTGGAAGTGATGAGACAATAATCAGTCACATTGAGTTGGTAGTCAATTACCCCCAGTGGAATTTTATGGAAGTCATGCCTCATATCTTGACTATATGGTCCATGGGATTACACTCTCCTTAAGTTTCCCATTAAAATAGACCGAGACGATCTTAGTTGTGGTTAATCTTATAATGTGATGGATTTGGCATACGTAGATGTTGTGGCAACACTTTGTGAGGTTGACTCGTGTCACACTTCTTCATAGCAATGGGGTGCATCTCGTAAATAATTCCTAGACATAGGGTAATTTTCTATGTGTGAGGCTTCCCTATAATATCAAATTTCATTCAAGCACAAGTCTTAGGGACCGGGAGGGAGTAATGCTTTATACAATTCATTTTCCCTTCAACCATGTTTGGTAGTTAGCCTTTTAAGGGTTTCTAAATCCATTTGAACTCATTTATCATTTCATTTTTCTTATCGAGTACTCTATTTGTCTCTCCTTCCAACATTTTCAATCTCGAGATCCCTCTACAACCTTTTAAGATTCCATCTTTAAAAAAAAGTTTCCTATTTAAACTCGAGATAACCAAGCCTTTGAGAAAATATGAGGTATCCTCTAAAAATGACATTAAAGATTTCCGTACTATGTACAATATCCCTAAAAGCATTAATATAAGGGTACCTCTGAGAGTGAGGATCGTATTAGCCTTAAGTATATTGATGTTCACCATTGTAATTATTGAAGGGGGATTCCATTTCCCATTTGTTCCTTTTTGACAAATGATCTCCATTTCTATAAATTTACGCCCCTTCAAGACAACGAGATATTTTTTGTATAGTCATGGGCACAGTGGTTATTAATCACATTAATGGCACCAATATGGGCATAGGAAAAATTAGATATTGCTATGATATTCTGTATATCAAAGGATATTATCTAATCCACTCTAAAGACCATTCTCCTACTCATGGCCAAGTTAAGTGGTTTTAATTCACATAAGAACTTTATAAAATGATATTCTTATGTTCTATGGGCCCCCTACGAGGAGGTAGTGGACTAAAAAGGTTTCCCCATGTTTGTGAGGGCTAACTCACCTGCTAGAAATATATTTATTTCTTTATGTTAAGATCGTCTAGTTTATTATCTAATCGATCAATTTTTCTTCTATGAAGATTTCTATCGCAAAAAAAAAACCATGACTTCCCAAGTGAACTTGGTTGATCACAACATAGTATGAAAAAGAAGGATTTCTACCGACATTAATTATTCATAAAGTGAATCTCATATCCTCCTTAGATATGAGCTCTTAGTGACTTCAACCAAGAATTTTATGACACTTACCCTAGTAACAATTGTCGATTACTTGGAGGCCGGTAACTCCAACATCCCTAATGCTCACTCAATCATCAATGAAGATTCTTGGGGCAGGGGGGGTCACGTGGGTGTGAGTGATTTACTGCCCCATATCATATCAAGTGACTTAGAGGTGACTATATCAGATCACTAACTTTTTTTTCATAACCCTGAACCTCCACATGGACGAGCCACTCAAATTCCTCATCCAAGATAAATAGGGAGGATGATGTGCAATAGCCATCCGCACACATGACACACTTTAAAGCAATTGTCCATAGGGAATGAACCTTGGACCGTGCGCCTAATTACACAGTCAAAATATCACCCTTA
The DNA here is from genome assembly GCA_949130495.1 of Sambucus nigra. Lineage (NCBI taxonomy): Eukaryota > Viridiplantae > Streptophyta > Magnoliopsida > Dipsacales > Adoxaceae > Sambucus > Sambucus nigra. Next base: position 161,147,110 of record OX422216.1, on the reverse strand, counting down.
CTGCTAGAGCAACCAGGATGGATGACCGTTGAGTCATTTAATATAAGGATGAAAGTGAGACCTTGTTCTCCTTTAATATATCTCATCCATATATCTTAGGTATTCCTCAGGGAGATGAATAAAAAGATGGGAAGTCAATTCTCATGATACCAAAAAACTTATAAAGATTGACAATGAGGGTAATTTGTCTAAAAATATTCCCGCCGCTAGCCTGTGGATCTGATAGTGCTAATATGAATAAGGAGAAATGCTCCAACCCTCTCTTGAGAGTTTTGTATGTTATAATAAAAGGAGGTAAATCTTTGATATATATATATATATATATATATATAGAGAGAGAGAGAGAGAGAGAGAGAGAGGTAATATGGAAAAAGATAGAGATAAAGAGAGAGAGAAAGAAAGAAATAGGCCAAAAACTTCAAGAGCTTGAGAAAAGAGAAAACCCTTATCCCTTCTAAAACTTATCTTGCTTTGGGTCCTTCTAACAAAATAATGGTGATTTACCGAATGATAAATTACTCTTCATCTTTCTCCCTACCAACTTAGGATACACCTTGGGCATTTAATTTCATCAAAGGGAAATACTATACACCACTATTGACTTAGTTAGTAGAAATGCCTTTATTCGTTTAACAATTAGTAAGGTTGCCATGTCTCCAAAGAACTTGATGGCTAATGATGGATCTAAGTGGGGCGACTGCCCCTAATTTTTTTTAAAAATTTCCTTATTATACTTGCATTTTGTTCAAAAAAAAATTAAATTATAGAATTTTTCCCCTTCGAAGTTTTTTGAAAAATATTAAGAGTGCCTTTAGATGGAAATAAAGATTTTTATTGCATATCTATTGAAAAAATGGTGATATTTTCACCCCAAAATATTCTCCAAAACACCCATAAATCCAAAACACCACAAAATTACACCTTATTTCTCCCTAACACCACAAAAACCCAACACCAGAATTTGAAACCCCATTATATAAATCGAAATTAAAAATCCCCCATTTTTTCCCTCCTTTGTATCTCTCTCTACACTTTTCTATCTACTACCTTTTGCATCTCCACATACCCAAACTAAATCCTTATTCAAACCATTCAAACATAACTGAGTATGTACTCCAGAACTCTCCACTTGTTCATTTATGTTAATGCCTAATCTATACCTGCTTTCAAACCCATTTGACGCCCCATTAGTAATAAAAAAGTTAGTAAAACCCTAATTTTCGTTAAAAAAAATGTAATCTAAACCTACATAAAACCCTAATTAGTTAAAACTGAAACTTACATGTAAAAAAGAAAAGAAAATCGTGGCATTGTACGGTCTCCCGTCACCATAAAAGGTGACTTCTCGCAGCCTACGTAATCCGTGTATTCTAATTTCACGGCTGCAGTACACCGTAGAAGGTGACTTCTCATGGCCTACTTAGGCAGTGTATTATAATTTCATGGCCTACTAAGACCGTAGATTGCAACATTTAATGGTTATTAAGGGTCGTGGTTTTTATTTTCCAAATCTATTAATTTTTCTATCCATTTTACAAAATCTTTTAAATGCATGTTCCAAAATTTATTCATTTCTCTATCTATTTTAGCAAGTATTGCAGATCATACATAGGGAGAGAGGGTAGACAACCCATGACTGCGTCGAAAAGAAAACGAAAACAAGATATAATTTTAGGTAAATATGTAGTGGGTGAGGATGTGGTTAGTGATGAGGTGGTTGGTGAGGGTATGGCAAGTGAGGAGGTGGTGGGTGAGGATGTGGTTTGTGAGGGAATGGTAAGTGAAGAGGCGGTGGGTGAGGATGTGGTTCGTGAGGTTATGGTAAGTGAGGAGGCAGTGGGTGAGGATGTGGTTCGTGAGGGTGAATTAGGTGAAGGGAATGTTTGTGAGGGGGATGTTGATGAATGTGCTAATGTGGATAATAGATCTAGCACATTAAGTGGTTCATCTACATCGTTATCATCTGATGATGATGACCTACTCAGAGGGATATCTTCTTAGGGCTCGGTTGAAAAGAAAAAAATAAGGATGAAACCAAGAAGATCCGATGCACAACCATTAGAGGGGTCCTTTCCTAACATCCCTGAGTTATTAAAGACTTTTTTTAACCATGTGTCATACGGTATTTGAAACCATGACGAAGAATGAGGTGTGATGAAGTGTGCATACCATTATAAGAAATTCGTTGAGTGGAATATAGACGAAGAGGATGAGCGGGTGGTGAATGTGGTAACGGCCTCGGGATTATGGCCTTTGATGAAAAACTCTTATCGGTTTATTAATCATGTCCTTGTATGTGCATTAATTAAACGGTGGAAACCCGAAACTAATACGTTTCATATGCCATTTGGTGAAATGACCATTACACTAAATGATGTTTATCATTTGATGGGGATAACGGTTGTTGGGCATAGTGTGTATAGGGTGATCCCAAAGACGACTGAAGAATGATCTACAACAATTAGGAAGTTTGCTAAGTTGATCAGTTCAACAGTAAAATAGGTTGAGGAGGAGTGAAAGTCTTTTCACATGGTCCGTTTTTATTGGTTGATGAAATCATGGAAGGATAGGGTGAAGGCAATGGATGAGAGCCCGGGCCTATCTTCTATTCATTATCGGGTCCCGATATATTACATTCAATGTTTGAAGAACGTGGGGTAAGTCAAGGACATGAACTAGAAAGGTGCCCTCTTATCCCACCTATACTGCTAATTGGGGATCGCATCTAGGGCATACATATAACAAGTTGCTGGATATATCCCTCTTCTAGTGGTAATGTGTATATATATTCTTTATCCTAATATGTTTTGATATATCACATTCCTTTTCTAACTTAGCTTCATTGAAAAATTTAACGGATACGTAGGCATGGATACATTATCACTTCAATTTAAAGCGTAGTGTTCGTAAGTTTGATTATACCATTGCCAAGCCCTGAATTTGTAGGTGGAAGGAGCTAATGGTTTATGGTGACTCGAAATATCGATTGCTTGCTATGAGGCAGACATGTGATGATTTAAAAGTTCATGATGTGAGTATCACTACTAATTTTTGCTTACTCGATATGTTATAGTTTATTTTACTATTTGTAATCATATTTTAGTTAAATTTACTGTTTAGTTACATGATGATTCAAAATGTAGGTTGTATAGGATACATACAAAGAAAATGTTGAGGCCTGTCCATTCTAGGAGATATATTGGTACACTGGTATTATCATATCTATGACGTTATCGAGCCATATTATCCTAAGAGAGTGCTTCATTAAGTCGTCCAGGTCTAAACTATAACACGCCTTCCCATGCGCTCGATTAAGAAAATAGGGGTATGACACAACCTAGGTACAAGGTGGCGTATGACAATGAAAAATGGTACCAGGAGAACTGGGTTGACCTTGTCCTCAATACTGCTAGAAGATATACACCCATACGCAACTAATCTTTGGAGTGCGTTGAAGGCTACTTGGTGTGGTACAATGACAAATCCCATCCCTTGGTCTACAATCCTATTCACCGAAAGGGCAACCCAAAAGTGGATGCTATGAAAAAATTGGTATGATACCTCACATCAAAATTTAAGGTTTGGTAACAAGTATTCATAGTATTAATTACATTCGTTGTGGCAACATGAACAGGAGTCAGGTGCTGACATAGCCATTCATCTCTTGGAAAAGGCGCTTAAATATCCAAGTGACGATCCCTCGACTGAAGATTATCAAGCTCTCTTTGATGCTTCTCGGGTGGCATGTGATGCCCTTTTAGAGGCTAAAGGAGCACATGGTAGAAAAGAAAAGCGAAAGTAGAGCGATCAATCAGACCCAGAGCGATGAACGAAATATCGGTTCGACCCTCACAAGCAATGTGTGCCTACCACTTCAAGGAAAAGCCCAGGAAAAAAGAGACAACTAAGGAAGAACTAGAATATCCCATGTTGTTTATTTGTATTTTTAATGGTTAAAAAAATCATGGTTAGTTATTTGGTTGGTTGTTGTAGTAAAAAAATCTTAGTTTGTTGTAGTTAACAATTTGGGGTTGGTTATTTATCATACTAAACATTTATCATAACTTTGTTAATTAGTAAACAAGTCGTCCTACATTTGTTTAATGATACAATATTTATAGTACGTTTGTTCAATGACCAAATAATCATTGTAGTAAAAATGATTGTTTTATTACTAAATATTTATTCTACGCTTATTTAATGACCAATTAAGACCCTTGGCAATTACATTGATTTCAATGCATGATTGCCACAAGCAGGTTTGACCATGTTGATTCATTCACGGTCACACATAACCATTATTTTCCTCACACGGACATAGATAACTATAGTGAACCCTTTAAAAATTATACAAACCAACTGGATGATTTGCACGGTCATAGAAGACTGTGTGGATGTTGTTACAGCCAGGTTTGACCGTGGTGATTCATTCACAGCCAGAGAAAATCGTAGCAATGACTTTGAAAATTATACAAAGTCACTCCATGATTTCAATGGCCAATTAGGACCGTAATAATTCATCTACGCCACACATGACTGTTGTTTTCCTCACATGGTCATAGACAATCGTAGTAAACCCTTAGAAAATTATACAAACCCACTGGATGATTTGCACGATCAGAGCAGACTGTGTTGATGTCGTTACTTCCAGGTTTGACTGTGGTGATTCATTCACGGCAAGATAAAATCGTAACAATGACCTTGAAAATTATACAAAGTCACTGCATGATTTCCACCACCAATTAGGATCGTAATAAGTCTTCCACGACCACACATGACCGTTGTTTTCCTCAAACGGCCATAGAAAACTGTAGTGAACCCTTAGAAAATTATACAAACCCACTGGATGATTTTCACGGTTAGAGAAGACCGTGGTGATATTGTTACGGCCAGATTTTACTGTGGTGGTTCATTCACGACCCGAGAAAATCATTGAAATGCCTTAAAAAATTATGCAAAGTCACTGCATGATTTCCAAGACCAATTAGGACTGTAATAGGTATTTCACACCCACACATGACCGTTTATTTCCTCACATGGCCATAAACAACCGTAATAAACCCTTAAAAAATTAAACAAACCCACGAGATGATTTTCACGGTCAGAGAAGACCATGGTGATATTGTTACGACCAGGTTTTACCGTGGTGATTCATTCATGACCAGAGAAAATCATAGAGATGCCTTAGAAAATTATACAAAGTCACTGCATGATTCCCATGACTAATGATGAACGTGGCAGGTTTGGAACGGTTAGGGATGACCGTGGTTTGACTCACACGACCAAGTGAGATCGTACAAGGTTTAAATGTAGTATACCCTAATTTAATCATAAGTGTTACATATAGTCTACCCTTGAAGGTGTTATATATAGTGTATCCATCATTTATATCCAACATAATTGAAGTTTTTATATATAATGTATCCAAAATTCAAAGCAATATGATCATTCAACATTGATATCCAATATTCAATGAAAACATTCATATCCAACATGTAAATAAAAATAGACATTTGGGGTTTCAATATTTCATATCCAACATGATTGTTTGTAATAATCATGCCCAAAAATACAATACCCAACGATTCCCTATGCTTTACATATAATGTTAGAATTGCTTTACATATAATGTTACAAAAAATTACAATCGCCCACCCATCGCTAATGATTTAGTCAAATCAACTTCGTCATCCGATTAAATCAAAACCGATTCATCCCTTGTCGCTACGTCTTTTGGACACAATTCCTGGAATATATTCAGACATTGTTTAAATATATCTTCCTAGTGTAGTGCATCAACCGATGCCTTTGACTTCCAATTTGATGCAATAGGGGGTATGGGAGAAAATTGGGTGCACTTCATGGTTACCCAATGACAATTAGATATGCTCAATAAGAAAATAATATTGTTATTCTCCTATATGGGTTTTGTACCCTCATCAAATGGCACAAGAGTTAGGCATTGGAGCTTTGATATCAAGACTACCATCACTTTCATCCCATTCGCCGCTAGATAGCCAAAATCGGACATTATGAACCAATGGCTCATTGTGACAGAATGCTTGAAAATGTTCAATATACTTTCATATTCATTGATGGTATATGATTTCATGATAGAATCATATAATTCCTTATTCCGACATAACTCAGTTAACATTTGACTACGTATAGAATGAGAATGATTAAGAGATTCCCCCATACCCATCCCTCGGGCTAAGGCGGTAAAGCCACAATTACAATTCGACCTAACCTCATATATTTACTCCACAAAAGATTGTAAGAAGTTCGGCACGTGCTTAATATATAGCTTCTTGTAGGTGGACCACAACTCCCATTTCTTAGCTGTATAAAGTGGCCTCGCATTTAACTTCTTGCCATGAAGTTCACTCATATTTGGAGGATCCTTTTCCCACGCACATGGGATTCTCTTGATAGATGTATTTTTCTTCAAGGCCTCGGGTCTCCCCCTGGCCTTAACTGAAGTGGGCTTCATCAACGGTGTGCAAGATGGTTGAGCAATCTCTATTAGTATTGATTCCATCATTTACCGTTCGGCTTCCCCCACTTCATTCCACCCCTTCTTTAGCAAAATAATCTCGGGTGTATAATCAAGATCACGATACATTGGGACATAGGGGACTATATCAAGCTTCTTATAATGACTGTCTAATGCCCATGTTGGAATGGCGTCACCCATTTTCTCTCATTCGACCAATTCATAAGTGCACGGAAGGCCATATATTGTACAGATTTTGTGCCAGCATGCAATATCCATTAATTGAGTGTTACTCATAAATCCGAATAAAATTGTCCTCAAACAATCTATCTCCCCTAGAATCAAATCAAGAGAAAGGTGGGAGGATTATACACATATCTCTCGTAGAAATGGTTCGTTGTGTGTGTGCTTTGTTGATTGCAATTACTTTTCGAATTCCAATCTAATTTGAGTCTCTTGATATTCAATTAGTGCATCCATCCCTTTCCACACCGTGGAAAATGTCCCCTTAGATCTAAGAAAATATTTTTTCAATCGTCCATGGGTGCCCTCGGCCCATTTGTGGTGCGATTCCCCCGATGTTGAATATTATTCGTCCATGGAAGGGCATACATGAAATGGTACGAACCCCTCGTATTTTCAAGGTACGAAATCATATGAGTACATTGATGCTTCCAAGTTGAAATAAAACATAACCATGCTTTGTCATATTCCGCATGCATTTCTGACTTGACCACACCAATTCAGACATAAAGGACTTTTTATCCGGATCTTTTAATCTAGCTTTCAAATAAGCCGCTTCAATATTCTTCTGCACATGGAATAAACATAATGGAAGCATCGCGCTCGAAAATACTTGTCTCATGGAATTCATACATGAAAATTGTCTATCGGCCACTATGACCACGAGCAAAGCTTATGGCTCATAGAGAGACCTCACGTGTTCAAATGCCTATTGAAAATTGTCCTCTTTCTCACTCTTCAAAAATGCAAATGCAATACATAATTATTGACCTCTAGAGGTAACCCCAATCATCTCGAACAAAGGCATGTTGTATCTATTTGTTTTGTAAGTGCAATCAATCACCATAACAGAAAGGAAACACTTGGCAAGTAAATGAAGGTCGGATGTGCAAAAAATATGTCTTTAACGGTGTCATTTTTCTCATGACACCGATGCCAATGTACCTAATATTTTTTGAAAAGCAAATGCATGATTTGTTGCATTGCGTTCCTCTCGACATGCTCCCCTACTCTCATCTTGTGTTTCGCGTTGCACACGGTTCTTACCGATGAACAATCGTGAGGATTCATTTATTTCAATCTGTGTAGCACCTCCTTTGGACGAATATTATTTAAAACTAACTCCTTTGTCATATTCCATTCCTCCTCATTTAATCGTCCAGTATATGGGTGGACAACTAACGAATCAGAGACCTTGTGATTATGTAGACCGCACAAAATTTTTACACCCCACTTACCATATTCCATCGAGACACCCTTAAGTCTAAATGGACAATCACACTTGCAGGTGCCAACATTACGTTTTCTCTTCTTTTCTGTTTCCTCCTCCTTATCCCGTCTGTGCAATGAGATTTTTTCACATAAAAGAATTATACGCAGCTTTCTTCCTGATTTCTTCTCGAATTTGAGTATAATCATGATAGCTTTCATTTTTAAACCAATCATTTGACACTATTCTACCATTTTATTTCTACTTATGAATACCTGTGAAGATTGAAAATAAATAATTAACCATTGTGTGTATATGGCTAAACTCTGAAACCTAAAAAATACTAAGAAAAAACCAATCTCTTCGGTAGAAAATTCAGAGGTATGATCTTAACAAATGACACTATGAGAAGTTCCCGTATCCATACATGCATCCTAAATTGAAGAAAATATTTAATATTAATAACACATTATGCAATATTCACCGGATACCTTAGGGTTTTTGGAGAAAATTACCATGGATATAGTCAAGTCTGGATATTCATCCCGCAAGCAAGGACCGATTGTGTTATGTACTTCTACAAAATATTTCCCAACAGTAGATTGCTCATGCGTGGAATCTTCACTTGCAAACCCATCAAATGGTCTGGATATTCACACTAGTGTCACACCTCGCTAAATTCTAGCGTCGACCGCCACGAAAATTAAGCCCGGTGTGAGTAAATAAATACCATTCTTAGCATGTGAGAGAATTAAGGCATATAAAATCAATCCACAAGATACATAATTTAATAAATCCTAACTGATAATAATCAACTATGTGATAAAAGATCTATCACCATGCTAAACTCCAATAATAATCCAATCTCCAATAATAAAAAACTGAACCAACTGAATCCATAATGAAACATCTGAATAAAGGCCATAAAAACTTTAGAACCGAATGGCCCAACAAGGCCATAAACTGAGTCTCAATGTAAATACAAAGGAAAGGAAACTAAACTAAACCAATAAGCATAAAGTAAAATAACTCCAGCTGCACCTCCAAGAAAGTCTCCAAATAATCCTATACAGCTTCTCCAAACTTATTCCTAAAAAAGTTAGTCAACGCATGAGGTCAGAGCCCCGAGTATGAATACACACTACTCCCCTCAAATAGGGTCAGTGAACCCAGACAACAACATTGTATGAGATAAATCTCATAATAGAATATTTTAATTAACGAGATATGATTAAGCGCAATAATAATAACTCTCTACCAACCCATAATAGTTCTTATTCAAAAAGCACACCAATATAATTTTAAATATCCAATAGCGTCCAAGTTGTTAATTTAATAATCGTTCTCCCCATTTTTTTTATCTTAATTATAGCGGTCATCCCGCCACAGGTGGTTTTTCACCAAAGTTGTACACTTTTTCTTGTCAAATGGCCTCTGATCCGTTTAAACTGTTGACCCCGCCCCATGATAAGGTTTCACACACGACACAACATAATCGTTCGCTGACCCGATTAAACTATCGGTCTCTGACACATTATGTCGCCACAAATTTTAATACCCTTTATTATCTTTGGCATTAATTCTCACCTTCTCAATTTCTCATTTATCAAATTACCCCACCCTTATTATCGATGTGAGATCCTCAAAATACCCCTTAGTCCCATACCTAAGGGTCCCCCATTTACACATACGTCCTACCTTATGAATAGGAAGAATTTCTATCATTAATAACGTCATAGTCTCATTCCTAGGCTAGTGCAACGATAATAAAATATAAAAATTAGTCCACCCCCAGAATATAAAAACCGCACGAATCTATACTAACTAGTCCCATACCTAGCAAGCATAAATCATAACCAAGGCTTACCCACTAGTCCCATACCTAGTAATCATCCTATAATTAAGGTGAGCAAGATACTACTCAAAAGCCTCTCGTCCCCGCGATGGCAAAAAGTGACTAAACAATTCACACAATACACAATTCATAAGCACAACATAGCAATATAATCATAAAGTTCCAATTTAGTTTAAATCAATGAATAACACCATTGTTGATTTCAAAACAATAAATTCCGTTAAATAATGTTAAATTAATTAACATGCAATAATATTCTGAAAAGGATAGGACCCCGGTTTTTAATATTCTTCTCAATTAAAATATTATTTCCTTTTATATATAAATCAAGATGCGGAAGCTTAAAGAAGTGTGATGGTTCACAAACAAACGAATTACCAAATTTTAATTTTCTTAAATAAATTAAAATTAAATCGAGTGAAATTAAATTAACGCATTAAAATCATTTTCACTTAGACCAAGTTAACTACACATTACCCAAATTAAACACGTAGAGATTAAATTAAACCAATTTTTATCTTTTTACCTAAGCATGTGTTCTAGGTGATTTTGCAAAAGATAAAATAAACAATCAATCCACTACGCCGCGATGTACGAGGAAAAACCCAACACGGGAAACAACCTCAGACGACCCTAGCCACAAATCCACTAAGTACGGAATTTACAAATACAAGACAGAAAGGCTTACAACACACGACTCGATCCCTCTCAAGCCCCGATGCTTCTTCTTGTAGATACCTCTTCCTAGAGGATAACCACGGAGCTCCACCGCGGTCTCGGAATCCACCGATCGGACTTTCTTTGGTCACTGTCTCCCGAGCAAGGAGCCTTTCTCCAAGTGGGTAATGCCGTAACAAAACTCTTCTTCTTTCTTTATGGGATGTAGAAGAAAACTCGAAACTTCTCTTTGAACGGAAGAGATGAACTCGGTGCCAAACTCCAAGCAAGATATATGAATATGGGAACTTGGAAGAAACTAATTTGGTTGTAAACTAGAGTGGTGTATATTTTTCTCTTTGATAAAAAATCACTCAAAACATGATCTTTTTCCCTCTTTGATTTTACTCTCAAAACACTCTCTTGGAGTTAGTAGGATATGAAAAAGATTAATAATCAAAAGTGATTCCCGCACATAGTTATGCTGTGAAAAGATAGTGGGGAAAGAAGTGGAGATCATGGGAGAAAACTGCCAAAGACTGTCAAAAAACTGTTCCCGCCTGGAAAGTCGTTCAAACGACATTGGGTCTCGTTCGAACGACTTTGCATTTCGTTCGAACGACTTTACTAACGAGGTTCCAGTGTTGAAAAATGGAACTTTGTTAGAAGTCTTGTTCGAACGACATTGTAATCTCGTTCGAACGAGATGCCAGTGTACTTCGAACGACGTGCCAGAAAGTCAGAAAATATTCATTTTAGCTCCAAAACCTTTTAACTTTATTTAAAGTTTTAATTAAATCTTTCTGAAATTAAAACACAGTTTTAGTTAAACCTAACACCCAATAAACAAGTTCCAAGCTCCTATATATATATATATATATATATATAATTGCATTCATACCTTGGGATCATGGAACTATGGTTGATGACGTATAAATGAGGCACGAAACCGGCATGATGATGAAGATTTATACTCTTTGCCGCTACGTCTTCAAACAAACTTTTCATAGGTTTGAATATATTACAATTAAATACAATCCTATGTATAAATGTTTTTGTCCGGAATTGAGCCAAAACTATATATGGACTCAATTGGAAATTTGTGTCCTTACAAATCCCCCCCTTTGGGTATTCCGGGACAAAAACCAAACAAAAATCCTAAAGGGCCGTCAAGCTCACTAGACTCAAAACATAACCCAGCCAAACTTGACTTAACCCAAGGATCAAACGCTTTGCCATTGAAAGATGCTGCTTTAGAAGAATTCCTGCACACTTAAGCAAACTCATCAAATGCATAGGGAATATCAAAGTATTTAAAGTAATTAAAATAAATACTCCCCCAAAATTAATTCTCCCCTTTATCAAAATGATCAACCCAAGAAGTTATCTACTCCCCTAAGTTAAATCTCTTAAACGTAGATAAGATTATAATAGGATAAGATACCACATTTCTCCCCCTATCACATTCTCCCCCTTTTTGTTCAGGAATATGCAAAGGATAAATAACAAATATAAAATCATGTTGAAGCTTAAAGTGATAAGACATGAAAGCATATGGGAAACAAAAGCATAACTAATCCAAGATAGATACCAAAACGAAAGTATAAGCATAGAAGGACTAGAAAGCAAGGCAAAGGCAAACCAAAATATCATATATATATATATATATATATATATATATATATATATATATATATATATATATATGTATGTATGTACTAGAAATATATTAAGAATGCACACGCATATATATATAGATATAAACACACAAATGACACACACAAAATATAATAGGAGTCTTTCACACTTGTATGGCAAAAATGTGTCATAGGGAAACAAAAGTGTTGGGGTGTGAACTAGTAACGATTAAATTTAGACCCAATCACTTAAAACATGTTCACGGAGTTCTCCATTGATTGCAAACTTTATCACATTTGAATATAACCTCATGTGACAATATAAATTGAACTCAATGAACAAACATACACAATGCATATAAGCCTAGCATATTGATGATTCTACAAACCAATAGAGTCATGACATGAGATACGCAACTAGGATAAACGGACATTGTGCAAACCGTTGATATACCATCCAATCTCCCTCAATAAGCATTTATGTTAATTTTGAATGAATATATCAATCAAACATAGGCCTTGGCAATTTGTTTTTCATTTTAATGCCATATTTTCATTTTAATGACGAGCAACTAGAGAAACACCATTCACACTAACGTATGGTACGTAGGCAATCATCCCCTTGGAAGTTGGCCTTGCTACTATGAGGACCACCCTGGTCAACCAAGGCCAGAACGATGCAACACTGTTCGCTGAACTTGACCTAGCTGAGAAACGAAGAGAGCTTTCCACAGTGAAACTAGCAGGTTATCAACAACAGCTAGCAAGGCACTATAACAAGAAGGTCAATCCAAGAGAATTCCAAGTTGGGGACTACGTCCAAAGGAAAGTTCTTGGTAGCGCTGTAAAACCATCAGATGGCAAGCTAGGGCCGAACTGGGAGGGACCATTCAAGGTGATAAGAGATGACCTACAAGGAGCCTATCATTTAGAAACAATGGAGGGCAGGGAGATACCTCGAGCTTGGAATGCAACCAATTTGAAGAAATTCTACTTCTAGTTTTTTCTTTATTGATTCTTTAACTCCATGTTAAAATTTATAATTCATTTCTGATTAATAAAAAATTATTTGGCAGTGGCATTCCATGAAATGTTGATTTTTCTCAACTACGTTATAATTCATGCACTTTTTCCAAGTTATAGGCTCATCTCTTAACATATAAAAGCAGGGTATTACCCTCCTCAGGTTTTCGTCATCAAACACGAATAACCTCCTAGCATTGCCCCTAGCAATATATGAAGCCCTACAAGGGACCCTTAGGCAACACGGCCAACCCAGGTTGGTCGCTAATAATGTTTGGCTCAAAAAACCTGCTTGAATAGAACATCCAACACCAGGTGTGTCCTCGCCATTGCCACACTTAGGCCTAAGGAAGTGTGATGACACAACCTAAAAGGTAAAGTGAGGCATAATGGTATCCTATAAGCATACTGGACTGGGGGGATACTCACTCAACAAACCAACTCTGCCTATTTCAAATCTAGTCGGCTAAGAAGTGCCCAAGATAGTCGAGCAAGAAATCAATGAAGTAAAACATAACTATGTTATTACATCACATGTTTTGTCGGCGAATCGCCCAAAACATAATTGTGTTATTACATCATTACATATACAAAGAGTTATATGTGCTGAGTTAAATAAATCCTAATGAGGATTAGGTCTCCGAGCAAGATAGTCAGAGACTTGTGCTCTTCGGCCATCATCTGGGTGAGGAGCTAATTCTTCCTCGACTTCATTTGAATCTGGTTCTAATAGCTGCCTTGGGATAGCATCTACGGGGACCCATTAATCATCCCTCCTGAATGAATGGGTTTCGTCTCAAAGTTAAGGGGTAGATCTCATGACGATACTAGAGGACAGAGTTTTTAGGGACCTACAACTCCCTAAGAGAACTCAACCATCCTCTAATGAAGGATAACTCTTCAACGTCCCCCAACTTCGTCGGAGCATCGGTTCAATCCTAATCATAACCATTAGCCCACACTCGCCGAGGACCTTTCTTGAACAGGTGACTCGGCAAGGTAACATCTCTTTGAAGACCGATAACTATCACATATGCCCGACGAACATTACCTCGAAGCTCGACAATCTCCCTAGCTGAACCACTGTCATCAATACCATCTCGCGGTCCAATCGATGAAGAGGAACCACATAAAACTCGAGGAGAAATTCTCGGTGCATTCTCCCTAAGTAGCAAAACTTCTCTCCTCAGAGCATCATTCTCTTATTGAAGTACCTCTCCAACTTGATTGATCTTGGAGGCATCTAGAAGCTTAGACTTCAGAGAATCAACTTCTTCTTGAACAAAAGCACCGATCTCCTACATCTCCTGGAGCATATCCTTCAGCTTGGCAACGATCTCTGATTGGTCCTTATAGTATTGATTCCTCAACCTAAGAGACTTTTCGATCCTTACAAAGGCTTTGCTAACTCGATTTCTCGCATAAGTACCAAGAATTTTTCCTAGTTGAGAAGTAGCAGGTATATACTCCTCAACATCAATCAACTACAAACCATACAAGCATGGAAAGAAAATAAATCATTATGCAAGAGTGAAGAGAATTTCATTTCATTAAAAGGAATTTCAAGCACATCTACAAGGGAAAGAAGGAACAATAAAAGTGCAAAATACAAAAGTTCATAAGAAGACTAGTTAGTGACCTCAGTCTGTTTCGAGGATGATGGTTACTTCCCCTTATTCGCAGCGGCTCCATGCACTCATCCCTCAGGCGAATCAGTCGCCCCTAGTTAGGGGGAGCATCAACATCAATTGTCGGGACAACAGGGGATCCTTTATTGGCAGCAGGAAGATGCGCCTCATCCACAACATGCTTAGGACTAAGGTTGTGCTCGTCGAAGATGGGGGAATTAATATCCACTTCGTCAGCAAGTAAGGCTTTGTCCCAAACCTTTTTAAAGTTGATACGACCAATATAGCCAATCTGAGACTCGGCATCCTCATACATTGTGACCCACCCTAAGTTGTATGAGCTCTCCTTGAGGGTGGCAGCCTCAAATTCCACCTTCTCCACCTTCCCAGCAAGCACCTTATTCTCTTCAACCACCGCCAACTTGCTCATGCTGACCAAGTCATAGGACTGCCTCAGCTCTCGAAGCTCCTTGGTCACCGCCTCTTTTTCTTTATTGGCTTCAATCAAGGTGAGATCAGAAGACTTTTGAGCAGCATTGGGAGTTTTTAAACTAGCCTCCAGCTCAACATTCTTCCTGTCCATCTCGGTGTTTCTCCTCGCCAGCTCATCACGGCTGCAGTAGAGGATAATGAATTCAGACACAAACTGCAGAAAGAAAAAAGAACATTAGCAAAAGAGACATTAAAAGAAGAACTGTAAAAATAGAGAAGAAAAAGATAGACTTACCAACGCTATCCCCTGACTTGCCTTCAGGGCTAACTGGTTAGTCCCCGTCGACCTCTGGCGATAAGTTGGTATAATTTCTCTCTCGTGCACCTCCAGAGCCAACTGGGGGGAGAGGGCAACAAAAGCCCCCTGAGCCAAGGCCGATACGGGCACTAAAAACTGCCCTACCTTGGTCCTCTCTTATTCCCTTCTTCTCTCTTATTCTCTCTCCTTCTTCTTCCTCTCTTCTTCTCTCTACTTCTTTTTCCTCTTTTCTTATCTCTCTCTCCTTCACCAATGCCTCATCTCTCTTCTTGTTCTCCTGCTCGTGCACAACTGTTTGAGAACTAGTGGCAACATCCCCACTCCCAGATTTCTGTTTCTTCAACCTACGAGAGAGAAGCACATTGTCTTCATCATCATCTCTGATTAGATTTTTCCTAGGAGGAGCCATAGTTTCCTCGCTGGAACTGTCAAAAACCTCTGAGCCTTTCTCGGAACTGGAAGACTCTTCACTGCTTGAACTCTCCTCACTATGACCACCTTTACCTCCACCCCTGTAATCTCCCTCACTCTCTTCACCAGAGCTGCTCTCCTCCTCATCGAACTGAATTAGGTCAACAACAACCTCTTTTGTGGTATCTAGCTAAGGAATGCTATCCACAGGATGGACGATGAAGCTGGATCCAATGTTCTTGTACTTTAGAATAAATGTCGCTGATCGAGGATGCTTACCGTCAGCTAGGAGTTCCCTGATCTTCCAAGCCTTGATCAGTTCAGCAGATCGAATCTCGCGAAGAGCAGGCTCTGTGTTCTTTGCCTTCTCTAAAAAAGATGAAGAGGGAAATATGAAGAAAATAGCCCAATAATAGAAAATCCAAGGGCAGAACAAGGCCTATACTTATCACCTATATATTCCTCCCCATAAAAGGGAATCTCAGGTCCCTTGTACCTCGCCCCTTCAGTTTGAGGAGGTAACTACCAGTTTTTGGCAATAAACCCCTCGTGCTAGTAGTCCTTGTGGGAATCAGGTAGATTTACTACTAATACCCTGTCAGGACTCCTAGCTTTGAGATAAAGGAGACCAACGCTTGTTTGAGAAAAAAAATAGCAATAGCAAAGTTCAGTAAGACCTAGATTGGTGCCATAGAGCTGATTAATTCTATGCACACCATTTATAATTTTCCAAACATTTGGCGAGCACTATGCAGGAACTATATCGAAGTAACTAAAAAAATGCAAAAATAAGCGATTTGGGGGAAAATTAAGACCCCCCTAGGATAACAGAAGACCATCCTTAATGTCCCTTGCCTATTTATGCCATCAGAAAAGAGAAACCCTAGAATCGATAATAAAGAAATTCCAATAAAAAAGAAAAGAGAAAGGGGTGTGAAGAACTTACGAAGCAAGAATCAGCTTGAGACGATGCAAAGCCACAAGAAAAGAAGATGGGAGGATAAGAAAGAAGCTTGAAGATGAAAAACGAGACCTAAAAGTGAGAAAGCACAATGAATAAGTTGGAGAAATCTAGAAAACGCAAAGGAGTTTGAAACGACATTTGGGAATGGATTCTCCAAACCAGTTTAAACCCTCTCAATCATGACGCACAATGAACAAGGCAAATCTTCCACCTAAATCTACCCGAGAAAGATGCTTCAGTCCCAAAGTGCTATGCGATTCACAAAAATGCCACTAAGGCTATTATGTAAAATTATTGAGCTCAAATTGTGACCCAAAATTTTTAGGGGTAATTGTGGGTACCTCGATTAACCATTCCGGCCTAGATGAGTAGCCCGATTCAGTCCGACCCAAAATCTAAAAGCCACGTGCATAACTAAGTCAGTTATGACCCATTCAACCCCTAAAATCTCTCAAGAGATATTCTAGGAGTTATGGGCTAACGTGGAGGAGTTCAACACCCCCACTCTCCGAAAATAACATGTATAAAGTTAACCCTCATCCCGAGACAAAGGGCATGCAATTGTAAACACTCCCCTGGAGCAAATAGAAATAAAAATAGAAAGAGCACCACCATGGACTTAGGCGTTTTTGCTGAACCACGTATATCTTGTGTTGTGTGTGATTGCAGTTATTTTACGTTTTTTACTTATTCTGGTGATCGCATTTGCTTACTATTTTATGTTGAGAGTTATTGTCACCACACTAACTTAAGCTAAATTAGCCACAAAGCATTGTAAAGAATGTCTTTAAAGAAAGAGTAAATTAAGTAAGAAACTAATTAACAAAGCAAGAAATGATAAAAAACTATACATTTGAATTAAATGGAAAAGATGATGAATAGTACACCTACATAACAAACCCTAGGATAGACAATGGAGAGAAAGCTCCCAAATACCAACCAAACCCTAACATAAACTAATAAAATCTAATAAAAACCAAGATAATGAAATAAAATACAATTTACATATGTATAGTAAGTCTATGAAAAAGAAAAGGGAAAAGAAAATAAATGGCCAAAACTGTCAAATATTTGGTATGATCGATTGATCAACTATTCATCGATCGATCGATGGTTTTGAAAAATGCATATTAGTCTCAGATATTTCGAGAAAATGGGATGATCTATTTACCACTCGTCGATTGATTGATGAATGGGAAAATTGCCCATTGTCTTTAGATCAAGGTAAAATCAAAATGATCGATCGATCGATTGTAGGGAATCTATCGATCGGTCCCCTATTTTTGGGCACACTTCCTCTTTATCTCAAACACCAGGGGGATTCATGAGAACATATCTAACTCGGTCATATGGTCTCGGAATGACTCATAGTTTATAGCCACACGAAGCAAACTTGACGAACTACATTTCCATGGGGATCTATCAATGGCTACATGAAGTTTGAAATTACGAAATTGCTATTGAAGTTGCATCAAATGATGCAACTTTCCTAAAATGCAACCAATTGAACCGTTAAGCGTTCCAATACCTAAAAAACTTTGATAAGCCTTGAAAATCACATATATATATATAAAATCAAGGTTAACTAATATATGAGTATAAAAGTAGGATACAATTGCTCTAGAATATAGAAGAATAAAAGGCACTAATATACAATATTGGCGAGTTATCAATCATCCTACATCATGTACTCCAAATAGTGCTTCAACACTTAGAACTTTCCGACTTATAGGAAATGATCTGGGTGATACGTGCAATGGAGATTACTATCCTCTAATCTTCACCTCCCCCACCGTAAGTGGCCTTTAAAATAAAAAAATTTCCTTAATTTGGTATAGGATCTTGTATATGGAGTACTTGAAGATGGTGTTAACCCTCTTATAGGTGTTTTCACTAGTCGCTCATTTGTTCCAACCTCACCTTTTTTTTATGTTTGCCTCCTTTCTTGATTGGTATATTTAGCTACCTTTTCCTCCTTTATTTGGGTCACGTTTTTTTATGATTGGGTTTACCGATCATTGTGGTCGTCAAGGTTGAGAATATCATCCTCTACCATGGCATACTTCTCAACGTGCTCCGTAAAATATTCCATAGAGGACATTGTTTTCTTTGTAATCGTCAATTTTATTGAATAGTTCCCAAATCTCCGAGCATCTTTTTTCAGGGACTTTCCTTGCCTCTTGCAAAGGGAGATTAAAGAGTGCACTTCTTTGACAAATTTGTTTTTAGCGATGAAGTGGGTGGTGATCTTCTCGTCCAGCTTACTGAACTTGGAGATCGACCTAGAGGTTAGTTTCTCAGATAATTTTAGGTCGATGTCACCCAAAGTTGAAGGGGAAATACAACACATGATAAAATTATTGTGGTATCATAAGGACATTTATTGTTGAGTCAGATGTATTATTGTTTTTTTTCCACTCGGAACTTCTTTAGAGGCTTTAAGATCTTAATTTCAGGGTTGAAGGGTGAATCTAATCCAAGTCCTAAATCCCCATTGGCTAGGTCCTTAGGGGTGTCAATTTTATTGGCCAATAATCAGACCTCCACCCTTTTTTTTTTTTCTGACCATATCTAAAATATCTCCATGGTTTGGGACATTAATTAGTGGGGAATAAAGGTTCACAAAAATGTTAAAGATGACAACCCCGAGACCTCTTACTCGGGAGACATGCATCATGATGATTAGCATGGGATCTCCTGAATCTAGACGCCCTACTAATATCATAAGACGATAAGGTCTTGGTCTAAAAACTCTTCTTTTATGATGACGATCCGACCCATGAGAACCGGATTCATGACCTTTTAACTCTTAAAATGATTGCCTCCTTAGAGCATCCTTAATGGTGGGACTAAAAGACAAAAAAAATGGTAACTTTACAAATTGAAAGGTTCGCAGTGGTGTACTGATATCTACAAATTTTGTAGTTGAAATGGTAAGCGTTTTGCAAAGTTACCAATTGGGTACTGAATTTGTAAATATTTCCTACGAACTTCATTTGTCCGTGGGAATTGTTACGAACAAATGAAGTTCGTAACAAATATAAATAATCGTTTTTATTATATCTTTGGGTTCCTACGAACAACATTTGTTCGTAATATTTTCCTACGAACAAATGTTCGTAAAAAATGTGTATTTCATTCCTACGAACAACATAAGTTCGTAGGAAGTGAGTTGTTAATTTCTGCCAAACCACCACTGTGACCTGCTTTGTTTGACGAAAGCTATATCTGCTTTCAAGTTTGTAACTTTGCCTATGCAGAGCATCCACCATTGTGGATGCTCTTAGACGATTAATCTCATCAATATATCTTTTCTCTCAATTGTTCTCCAATAGACAATGGTGAATTCAGGGTTTTTGGTCAATCGGGGCCAAAGTTTAGAGTGGCATCGGGGGTTTGGGGGCGGGAGCCCCCGAGACGATTTTTTTTTGAGTTATTTTGAGTTTTATACAAATTATAATTTTATTTTGAGTTTTATACAAATTATAGTTCATCCAAAATGACTACAAATTATATATTTCGAGTTTATTTCGAGTTTTTTTAGGCATATATGTTTGGGACACAAATTAGAAAAATTACAAAAATAAGGGTATATGTTTGGTGGGACTACAAAAAATCATACATACAATTTCTTCAAAAAATCATACATACAAAAAATCAGCTTAAGGTTAAAAAAAATACCTGATGGTGATGAGTTAGTGACTCCTGCTAGCATACACAAAAATCACACACAAAAATCAGCTTAAGGTTAAAAAAATACCTGATGAGTTAGTAGTGGCATGCCGGAGGGGTTGGGCTGGGACGGAGGGGCTGGACAGGGGCGGAGGTAGCGGACGGAAGGGACTAGGGAGTGAAAGAGAAAGTTTTAGCAGGTAAAAGAAATAAATGAGAGAGACCCGATCTTTACTTTTGATTTATATTTTTAATTAATTACAATCTTACACCCTAAGTTTTGAATATAATTAGAGTTATACCTTGAAGTTTGAAATTTAACCAAAAAACCCTATATATATATAAATATATATTTTTTTCAAAAATTGAACTCGGGCCAAGGCCCCCTTGGTCCCCATGTGCTTCCGCCCCTGCCAATAGGTGATACTCATATCATTCGACTAATTATGATGCACGAGTCACAGTTGGAAGATTTTTAGAGGGAGAAACCAAGGTGATTGTGAAAATTGGGACCAAAATGGGTGACAAAATTTTCTCTAGATTTGGCGTCGCTGGGCAAAGGTGGGGAATTCACAGATGAATGATCTCTCCTTTCCACCCAGGTTTCATAATGAATCCGGTTACTTAATGACAACATATTGATTTATTATCACTCATGTTAACAAATTAGATAATTTATGATGTAGGATTGAGAATTTCCCATAAATGGAGCCAACTGTATCGATTCAAATATACAATAAAGATATTTACCAATTCCGCCTAAAGTGATTTGTAGAATGCAAAAGAATAAGATATACGTGGCTCAAAAAGTCATCCATTCCTATGTCCATGGGGTCAATACAAGGGTGCGTCTTACAATATATTATCAACAAGTGTCCTCCTCCTCATAATGGGGGTTCTTTATATATATATATAGTACTAATATAAAATTCTTTACAAGCATTGAATTGTCCTAACAGCAGAAATATCCACGTATTTTAAGGCTACACGTCAGATGCCATCAAACTGTGTAAGAAACTAAATGGGCCATTCCTCCATGCCAGTGTGTATGTATATGGATAAATATATGAACAACAATCAATTTTCGCGACAGATAACTCTATTTTAGGTTTATAAATAAATAGTTATATTGATTTGTATTGAAATTTTTATATTGTACTTGGCAGAAAATGTTGATGATGGAAGTTAAAAATTCAGGTCTCATGAGGTATCGCTTAAATTCTTATTTTTTTTCCCTTTGTTCTATAATATGTAACACAAGTTGCCAAGATATATTTTGTAATTAAAGTATTTAATTTTATCATTGTGTAATCACTTAAATATAATTTTCCCATTTTATTGATGACAGAGAGATTTTTTAGGTGTTCATTGGAGAACTAATATTTCTATATTAGCTTAGCAGAGATTGTTTTCTTTATACATCGATATAAAATGTTCATATAGAGATATATTGAATACCACAGCTGTAAATTTTATTAAATGATGATTAGTTTTTTTATTCCTATAGATGCCTTAGTAAATACTAATATATACCTCCATTCTTTTATGTAGTGTAACTCTGTTATATGGTCTGTGAATATATTTTTTTACCAATATATTTAAAAAAATCAACTTTCTGAAACTGTTATGTGTCGTTATTTTTCATATGCTATATAATTGATAAGGAGCTATAGTCATGGGGTAGATTACTTTTTCAATTGATGGGGAGCTTTTTGCACTAGGTTTGTAAGTTTTACAGATTAATAGTTCAATTCAAGTTACTTAAATATGCATACATAAACGTTGACTACATGTCATTTGAGTTTGGGTCTAGGACAGAGACTTTGAAATGTGACTGTTTAAAAAGTATAATTTATCTTTTCTTTAACTTCTACCGTACCTATGCCCAAGTGGTTTATCAATTTGCATCCATTGAAGAACATGTCAAGAATTAATATGGATTATAAATATATCAGCCTCCTAATTGAAGTTGGAATGTGTTCCATCATCTAACAATGGTATGGTGTTACATTACCAGATTAGGTTGTTTAAAGAATATATACAGTTTATATCTAATTAAATGGTTCAATGGGAAAGAAAATATTTCTGTTATATGGTTGACAACAATGATCGAGATTGTGTCGTCGAAGCCATGCGAAAGTTTTGTGATAAAAAAATTAAAATTTTTTATTTTCAGATGCACTATGTTTTGTTAGAGTCACTTTTGTAGTTCCACCTTTATTATAAAAAGTTTCAATTTTTTTAGCTTTAAATTTATAGGTGGTGGTGGTTGGTGTGGGCCACTCGCATCCCTAACTAGGAGTTGAAATGTATAGTTCTTCGTTAATCTATGTTGATCTAACCATTGTTTCCATGAATTAATAATTTCACACTGGTTTTTAATATTTCACTCTCGATTTTTATTATATTGTTCATTTAGTTTTGTGTGGCCTAGGCTTTAGAATGATGGCATTACCCATAAGTAAAACCAATCACGTGCTAGCTACAGGACATAAGTGATCCATAAGAATTTTCTCTGATACTAAGAAATTTTGTTTGATTGTAGGTTTTTTCAACTGATATTCATTGAGGAATAAATAGTTTATTCAGTTTAAGGACGAGTATTGACGTTTTATCACCACACCCACAAGTGGCTTATGCACATGTACTTATGATATACCTCTCTGCTCTTTCCTTTTGGTTCATATATTATTGCCTCTCTATTTTATTTTGAGGGTTTTACCCTTATAAATGTATTTTTCAAAAACTTATTTTCTTTTTCAGGTCCATTTATTATAGAAGTGTTTGTGGAGGTCTCCGTGTGGTTCGGTGAGGACTTGGATGATTCAGGCACTGTGATTGAGTCTGGTAGTGCAGCGGTAAGTGCACTCTCTCTCGGAATACATATTTTTCAATAATGAAACTCCAAAGGAAAACAAATTACTCCATAAACATTAAAGATCCTAGAGTATTTCCACTGCACCTATGGGAAACGTGGACAACACAGAGTTCAAAGTTTTTTAATTTAATTTTTTATATGGAACGTTATCCATCCTGGGATTTTTATTATTTTGGAAAAGTAAACGAATTTTAATTTTCATATTATGTTAATTTTCAATGATGTTTTGTGAATAAAAATCCACATGTGGTGAAAGTGTGTATATAAAAAAATGTTATGAAATTATTATAATTTAATAGTATGCTACCTTGACTTTGTAATGGTAACATTTTTTCAAGGAACATGAATATTATTAACTATGTATATATAATCACCTAACGTGCGCATCGCGCGGGTTTACAACTAGTATATATATATATATATATATATATATAACAATCTATTCATGATCGTCCTTCATCAATTTTATCTTCATTGCTATAGTTGAGTTAGTATATGACTTTGATGTTCAAGAAGTGTTTTATTGAGATTTTCCTGGGCTATTGGGATTGAAAGTGATCTCGTTTTAGTTATGAATAACACTAGACAACCCGAGAGCTAGTGTATGGCTAGTACCGAGTTGTCTAGTTGGCAACTTCCTTTGTCCTCATTTGTTGAGTTGGCACCTCATTTGTCTAGTTGGCACCTCATTTTAAAAAAATAACTCCTTATTAATTTTTTTTTTGTTTTTTAATTTTTTTTTTAACTCATTTAGTCCCTAAAACATCCATTTATCCAATATTTTATTATTTTTAAAGGTCCGCGCCACCGGCACCCTTTATTTTTTTTTTTTTTTAATTTTACAACATTTAAAACAATTTTTGTATTTCTTAAAACTGTATAAATTTTCGCGTTAAAAAACTATTCTAATAAGAAATTGTCTTTTTAATTATTTTTAACTCATTTAGTCCCTCAAACTAGGGCTATCAATGGACCGGGTCTGGACCCGGACCCGATCCGGACTTGATCCGAATTAACAGATCTGAGCAAATTTTATAGACCCGATTATTCGATTACCCGATTAGTTAGTGGACCGGATCTGGATATACAGGACTCCGATCCGATAAGGACCCGACCCGAATGTGTATATATATAATATAATAAATATATATTTATATATAATATTATATATATAACTATATATATAAACTATAATAACAGTTAACTATATATATATATATAACTATATATATAAACTATAATAACAGTTAACTATATATATATATATATATAGTTAACTGTAACTGTTATAACTTATTATAGTTATAACTGTTATATATAAAACTATATATATAAGTTATATATTTAGTTAACTATATATATAAGTTATATATATAGTTAACTTATTATATATAAATAATATAAAACTATATATATATAAATAACAGTTATATATATATATATAAAACTATAACTTATTATAGTTATAACTTATAACTTATTATAGTTATAACTTATAATAGTTATAACAGTTGTATATATATGTATGTATAGTTGTTTTTACAGTTTATATATATATATATATATAGTTACAGGTATTCGAGTAGGGTATTCGGATCGGGTCTCCGGGTCCTTAATGGATCCGGGCTGGATCCATTTTCTGAGACCCGACGGATAATCGGGTAAGACCCGATCCGCTAAAAAAAATACCCGGATCGGATCTAGATATACCCTTACCCGATCTAGACCCGATCTGTTTACACCCCTACCTCAAACATCCATTTACCAAATATTCTCTTATTTTTAAAGGTACGCACCAGTGACATCCCTTATTTTTAAACTTACTTTTTTTAATTTTACAACATTTAAATCAGTTT
This sequence comes from Sambucus nigra, assembly GCA_949130495.1. NCBI lineage: Eukaryota > Viridiplantae > Streptophyta > Magnoliopsida > Dipsacales > Adoxaceae > Sambucus > Sambucus nigra. Next base: position 161,121,829 of record OX422216.1, on the reverse strand, counting down.
TTGTATTTCTTAAAACTGTTTAAAGAGCTGCGTTAAAAAACTATTCTAATAAGGAATTGTTTTTTTAATTATTTTTAACTCATTTAGTCCCTCAAACATCCATTTACCCAATATTCTCTTATTTTTAAAGGTCCGCGCCAGCGGCACCCCATATTTTTAAACTTTAATTTTTTTATTTTTACAACATTTAATATAATTTTTATATTTCTTAAAACTGTTTAAAAATGTAAAAAAAAAAGTTTTTTTTTATTTATATTAAACTAACTTATGAAATAGTTTAAAAAAAAAATATATTTTTATATTAAAATAATTAAAATTGTGGTTTTTAACGATACATTTTTTTTACTTTATAAAAAAATATTCTTTTCTAATAAAACAACTTTTTTTAAAATAAAAAAAATCATATAATCCTAATAAATCACATGAGAAACGATGAAAAAAGAAAAAAAATCCTCTCCATGTACTAACCCGGGGTTAACTCCCGGGTAGTATAGCGTTACTCTTTAGTTATCCGCATTTAGTCAGTGGTCGATTACCCTGAAGGGAATTTTGAGGAAATCATGTCATGTTTTTCTCTTATTTGGGCCTGAAGGATTACAATCTCCTTTATTTACATGATAAAAAATTCAAATAGAATAAGAATTTGGACAAGATCACATAACAATAATCCCATAATGTGGAATACTAAAATATATTTCAAATACTAAAACATAACTAAAATATATAGGAAAACCCCACAAATACTAATTTGGATAATATATCACCAAAAACCGAACCATACTCGTATTATAATTTTCAGTTAAATAATAATTAAGCCAATAAAAAATGATAAGAGACACTCACTTCGTGGAAGGTATAAACAAAGGAAGTTTTTGTTAAACTCTTCCCTATAAAGACTCGATATCAAGTAAGACACTCTAAACAAAAAAACACTTAAGAAAGGAAAATTTTGAAAATTAACTAGAAAAATTGCAAACCATCATAGATACCCATAAACGTATAAACATATATATATATATATATATATATATATATATATATATATATATATATGGAGAGTTCTTACCTACATCATGATCTATACATCATTCATACATCACATCTAGTTGTAGGCCCTAAAATACTTTTTTTTTATAAATTTTTTCCCCTTGAAATTAACCTTCCAATAAACCCATGTTCAAAAAATACATCAAGATACATTTTGTAGTTATTTTTAAAAAATTCACAAAAAACTGCTCAAAATACCTTATTTATAAGGGCCTGCGCCAACAATTTTTTGTTGATTTTTTTTAAAATAGCTACAAAATGTATTTTGTTCTAAATTTTTTTAATATAGGTTGATTGGAAGGTTAATTTCAGGAGAAAAATAAAAAATTTGGAAGAAAAGATTTTTAGGGCCTACAAATAGGTGCGATGTGTACATCATAATGTAGGTGAACCTTCATATATATATATATATATATATATACATACCAAAATACTATAGATAACAAGTATCTATGAACATAAGCTTTAGTTTTTTAAGAGAAAACATATTTCATCTAAGTGATAGGTATCTAAATAGAAATTCTCATTGAGGCTCTTCCAAAATACATCTTGCGGGGGATTATTTGACCACATTCGAGCAAGAACCACATGTTTATTGATCTTATAAAATGATATCACTTTAAGAGGATAGAGAATGATTCAGGCCGATCAGTGTAAATCTTAGAATTGGATACAATCTATCAAGTCATGATAGTTATCTAAGATCATGGAGTCCTATACGACTCAAGGTCTTTCTGTTCTCTATAAATGTCCTCATTCCTGGAAAAATAGGCATGTAACTTTTGTAATTAGTAGTCTATTAATAAATAAAGAAGCAATGCCCATGGATATAGGCATATTATCGAACCACATGCATCCATTTTTTATGTATGATTGTGAATGTTTTTACTTTCTCCGACTTTGATCATATTGAATAAATACTAGTATCATTTTACCACCTATAATTGGTACTGTATTTGGAAAGCGATTTCCTTTTCTCAGCCAAAAAAAGACAAAGAGAAACCATGACTCACTCACATAGCCAACGTCTGCTATCTCATGACAGCCATGAGAATAATCAGATAGAATGTGAAGCTTCTAGAGTTAGGTCCAAAGTCCATGCTAAAAGGAGTCACAACACTCCTAGTTTACGTTATCGTCCATAAAAGGAAGATACCATGGAGAAGAACAAATCTCAATGGTCAAACCAGATCTCACGGCTAGTTGATGCCTATGAAAGATGACTCCGTCAATAGGAGGATGCCCCAAGACTTAAACAAGAGGAGAATGCCCACCCTCAACTTCATCTATAAAGAATGGGACAAGATCTTTGTGTCCATCTCGGGATTAAAATGGGGGAAAATTTGATCTGGTTTTACCCCGAAGCAAAAGTCTCTAGCTCGCGGAAAATGGGGTCAAGGAAGAGAACTTCCCTTTCCACTACTCACGTGGCCTTCGTGGGATCCCATAGAAATAATTAGTCCCTCATCGAGGGGTAAGAATATAAAGAATAGAGTCACCAACCTATTTTGTTCAACACACGAAAAAAATATAGCTTTCCCCGAAGAAATGTCATTACAATACAAACTGATGCATACAAAACTAAATACATCACGGGTTCGGGGACTAAATTATGGAATGGAAAGATGTTAGGCAACCATTCTTCCCTTTTTGTCTCTCATGGGCTATAAAAATATCCTTATTTCTCTCCTAAATGCGGTATAAAGTTGGTAGCGCAAAAAGAGTGTGTGTGTGTGTGTCTCTCTCTCTCTCTCTCTCTCTCTCTCTCTCTCTCTCTCTCTATATATATATATATATATATATATATATATATATATATGTGTGTGTGTGTGTGTGTGTGTGTGTGTGTGTGTGTGTGTGTGTGTGTGTGTACATACAGAGTGAAATAATCATATTCGCATCATGGGGAGGGCATGAATGAATCAATCGAAGGAGTGTGGATGAATGACATAAAAATATGGCTAAAAATGTGAGTGATGCGCTAAATTAAACTCATTATGAATGAATGAGCACACATGTCAATGAGACCACTAAACGAGCAAAAATAGATAATAACTAAATATATATATGGAAAAGAGGGCTCGAGTCCCGAAGTGAACCCGAGACACCTACGTAGATAAAATTGGCATAAAAGTTTATGTAGTTCGATAACATACAAGGGTGGGATTTAACACGTGAATCCAAAAATAGATTTTCCTTATATTTAATATGTTGATAAATGTGTGCAAGTGGAGAAAGTGTAGGAAAAGGGAAGGAAAATTTATACTTCGAATTTAAGGATTAAAAACTATATTTTTGTGTATATAAGTAATAAAAAATGATTATTAAGGGTGGAAAGTCAAACTAAAGCAAAAGACATGCTAAGAGTAATAAAGTGTGACAAATGACATTAATTAAATGAGGTAGAAAATGATAAAATTAAACCTTCTATGAAGCTTTGCCCTTGATTTTTAAAGTGATATAGGCTATTTTTTTTATAGTGATAAAATGGTCGTAAAATTTGTGGCAAAAGTGGGGGTGAAAGTGATGTAAGTAAATATGGATATAATGTTTGAAAAATGATGTTTTTGAAAGGCGAGGCACTGATTTCGAGGCAAGAGCTCTCCAGATTTTGAGAAGAGCCCCTTAAGAATGAGGTCATGGACTCATTAAATATGAAAGTTTTAGGGTCAGGGGGTTTGCCAATCGGTATACTCGTAGACCTGCCTATTGGCATACCCCCTGACTTGCGATCTAAGTAAAGTACCACTATACCGATAGGCAGAGGGCCAGAGGCGTTTATAGGCAGTCCAAAACGAACTTTTTTTGGAAAATGGACATAAAATAAAGAATGTAAGTCTGAATCACGCTTGGTTGGGACTGTTGAAAAGGGTATTTAGAGCCATATGTAAGTGCATTGAGAAACCCCTGGGTTCTAGAGTTGACCAAAGTCAAAATGAGCTCGAAAGCGTCCGGTGGCCTCTGCGTCAAGGTTTGGAGTAAAAAGGTAAGTACATGCTAACCAAAAGGCCGATTCTCACACGGAATGAACTATTAGAAAAGGTATTCAGAACCCTATGAAAGTGCTTCAGCTACTATTGATTCTGAGAGATGGATAAATTCAAATGGAGCTTATAAATGCCTAGTGGCCTGTAGGTTATGGTTTGGACTAAAAAGGCAGATACGCAAAAACTATAAGGTTGATTGCCGCATGGTATGGACCATTAAAAAGGGTATTAAGAATTTATGAAAGTGCACTGAGCTACTCTTAATTCCATGAGTTGACCAAAGTCAAACGTAGCTAAAAAATGCCCTATGGCCTCTAGGTCAGGGTTTGGAGTAGGACCTGGGGTCTAAGGGTGATAGAGATGGAGTTAGGGACCTAAGAAGGTGTTTGCAGGGCCCCTCGATAAGAAATCTTAGGTTAAGCGAATGTCATCGAAAGATAGATACCTTTATGAAAATTTACGAGTATTGAGGGTAAATGTCTAATTCTGAGGACCTAAGGAGCATAAGCGACCAATTCAGCGGGTCGAGGCCTTTATTGGGGATTTAGGGAAACCTCTTGGGAATAAAGAGTTAAAAGTGGCTGATTTGTCTGGTCAATCTCAAATCTACAAGCCTAGATAAATTATACAAACCTAAAGATTAAAATCGATGTGATTTATAGGGTCGAGGCTAATTTTGATGGTCCTAGGCGAATTCTGTGAACCTAAAGAGTGAAAATGACCTGATTCAGAGGGTCAAGGCCAATTCTGTAGTCCTAAAGAGTGAAAGCGACCTAATTCGGAGGTTCAAGGTCAATTCTGTGGTCCTAGGTTAATTCTACAGACCTAAAGAGTGAAAGCAACCCGATTTAGAATGTCGAAGCCAATTCTACAGGCCTAGGTCAATTCTACGGACCTAAAGAGTGAAAGATACATAATTTAGAGGGTCGAGACCAATTATGCGAGCCCAAGTCAATTATGCAAACCTAAAGAGTGAAAATGACCCGATTCAGAATGTTAAGGCCAATTCTGTGGGTCTAGGTCAATTATGTGGACCTAAAGAATGAATGCTACCTGATTCAGAGGGTTGAGGGCAATTCTGCGGATCGAGGTAAAATCTGCGAACCTAAAGAGTGAAAGCGAACCAATTCAAAGGGTCAAGGCTGATTTTGTGGTCCTAAAGGATGAAAGTGACCTAATTAAAAGGATTAAGGATAATTCTACGGGCCTAGGTCAATTTTGCAGACCTAAAGAGAAAAGTGATATGATTTAGAGGGTCAAAGACAATTTTGCAGGCCTAGATCAATTCTATTAACCCAAAGAGTGAAAGAGACTTGATTTAGAGAGTCAAAGCCATTTTATATGCCTAAAGGATGAAAATGACCTAATTCAGAGGGTCAAAGCTAATTCTATGGGCCTAGGTCAATTCTGCGGATCTAAAGAGTGAAAGTGATATGTTTTAGAGGGACAAGGCCAATTTTGTTGGCTTAAAGGATGAAAGTGACCTGATTCAGAGGGTCGAGGCCAATTCTGAGGGCGTAAAGGATTGAGAATGACTTTTGCGATGATGTGAGATTTGTGAATGATTTTTTTGTAAAAATTATTTTAATTTTTATGGATTATAAGGTCTTGACCTTTTGGGGGGAATTTTTTGCAAATGTTTTAAGCAATTTTTTTGATTTTTTTAATGACTTAGAGTTGTCATAAAATGGTCATTTAACTGACCGACTTAGAGTGGCGCGATGCAAAAGATCTGGTGCTTAAGAGTGAGAATTCATATAATGGCTTCAAAATCATGACTAACGAGAGGTTTTACTGAGGGAGCCTGGGAATCATCGCTCATCGAGGGTGAAGAATTCAAACAATTATGTCATTTGCACTTATTTTTGAGTTTCTTATTTATTTGATTTTTATTTTTGCTGAGGATTTAAGATTTTTGCTTGTGTGCAGGTGGATATTTCTTCATCGAGCATCCACTGTCGGAGTTTGACAGGTATTAGGATGGTGTGGGATAAGCTCCCTGGGACGGTGAAGTTAATGGTAAAGGATTTTTGGTTTAGACCTCTGGGGGGCCTTGGATGAGACACCGCAGTCTTCGACGGTGTTGATTGCTATGGGTGAGAGGTGGTGGGACACTACTCACACATTCCATTTAGGTTTGGGAGATATGATGGTCACTACGATGGATGCTCATCAGTTTATAGGGTTGGAGTGCGGGGGTTAGCAGATTTTAGGGGATCGAATATTATGCATTTTTGAGTTTGTGATTTAGGCTTTCCTGGGGGATATCGGGCGGATTATTTTAGGGGAATTAGTCAGGATATTATTATTAAAGGACACCTTGATGGTTAAACAAATTTATTTTACCAATGGGAATTAGGTAAGTCAAGCATCCTATTTATTAATTTTTCTCCTGCTGGGGGGATTTGTATGGCGACGAGCGGTGACGTCATCCATTTATGGTTTCTTCCTTTTGTGCGAGTTATCTCTAAGATTCACTTATGTGAACGGGGGAGCTTCAGGGCAGTATCCATCTATATATGCTTTCACTAGGTGCCACCGATAGACTTTTACGGGGCCTACATACCTTCTGGATGTAACATTTAGATACCGTTCTTGTTTTTTTACTTTTTTTCTTGTTCCTTGAGATTTGAGAAAAAATTTTGTTGCCTTCTACATACGTGATTTTATGAGGTGATTGGGCACAACATTTGGTTGGTGTATTTGAAGGTAAGTAAGGAGGATGAGTTATCGATGATATACAAGTGGAGGAGGTCGAATAAGAAGTTGAAGGAGTCCCTAATTTTAGTGAATGTGAAGGTGTCGAATCCCCCACACGAGGGACAAGGTTAGGCTCTATTTTTTTTTTGGATTTTTTTTTTGCATTTTTTAGATTTTTGATGGTTGTCTATTTTATTTAGGTACAAATGATGTTCTATCCTTATCATTTGGCCTCGAGGGCTGGAGGGTTATGGGCATTCATGCCCAGATGGGGAGATTGATGATGCACTAGTTTGGGTACATCTGGTACCTAAGAAAGAGGGCGGTGAGGCGAGTGATGGAGGGTGAGGTAGAGGTTCCACCGTTAGTGCCTCCTGAGTATATAAGGAAGGATAAGGATATGTCAGATGATGCGAGTGCGATAACGATAGCGAGCGAGCCCTATATGCTCTATACGGATGTGACGGGAGGGTATGATTATCTATACTTTGTGAGCAGTTGGTTGATGAGGCCATCTATCTATGATATGGAGGGTGAACCCCCACGGTTGACAAGAACTGGGAGGGGTAATAGTGTGCCATTTTCTTCAGCGCATACCTCAGGGAGTGGCGCGATGAGGGCATTGGAGGATATTTTCTTCCATAATTTCTCTAGTCCTTACCACAACCAATTGGGTGGCGGACATGTTGTATCGGTGTCTCATTGGCCTTAAGCGACGATATATTATTTCCTTCATTTCTTTGAGGAGGTTCTTCGAAGCGAGGTGTGACTGTACCTTTTACTTTTGCACTTTGATTTTGATTTCCTTTCTTTGATACTAATTTGCTTGCCTTTGCTCGATTTGCTCTTTTACAGACTGTTCTGTGTTGTCATCTTAGCTGTGGGATGTTTTAGATTGGATGGCTTCTATATTCGATCACGTGAGGAAGGTAGATAGATCTTGCATGGTGCCATTGACAACTTCTGAGGGGCACAAGAAGAGTTATGGATCTAGGAGTGAAGGGTCCATTGCTCGTCATTGTGGGAAGCGTGATTATCAGGATCCTTGAGGAGGTGGTTTAGCTTGTAGGCTTTTGGAAAGTCCGAGATGCATCCCGACAATTTAGGTATTTTTTACTTTTTTTTCTTTATTCTTAAAAAAATGCACACACGCAGACACACACTCGCATATATATATATATATATATATATATATATATATATATACACACACACACACACACACACACACACACATATGATGCATTTTTCGTTTTCTTGATTTATCTTAAATTAAGTGACCTAGTCTACACGCATTTTAATTTTTTATTGGGGAAAAAGTAAGATAGATGTTTTATGTATTTTAAAAAGTTTTTTCTAGGAAGAAATGCCTGGGAAAACCTATGTAAAATGGTTATTTCGATAAAAAAGGGGCTTATTTGGAAAAAGGAGAAAAAGTAGCAAAAATCTCAAAATAGGGGATGTGTCAATAAACATACCCCTTGGCCTACCTATCAACATACTAGTTAGCTCAAAATTGTTTTTCAACCATGATTATCCCTTTCATGTACTTCGTGTACTCAAAAGTAGTTATTGCAACGACAGATTGATTCCTTCATATTTTTTGGAGGATTTCAAGTATAAAAGGGGCCTTTGGGGTGAAATTTTAAATCACACCTCAACTTCTTCCTTTCCTTTTGTTCTAAAAAGTTTCTTACTCTTTTAAGATGGCATTTCCATGTCTGATGTTGTCCATATGGTTGTCAGAGAGACTTCACATGGTGGTTCCCCATGAGTATCCTTTGAATGGTGTACCAAACTTCTTTATGTTGTCCTTTTACAACTTTGGTCTCTCTGTGGAGAACTAAGTTAACTGGATTGTGAGGCACGAGGCTAGACACCGTCATTGGTCAATGCTATAGTGGGGTAAACTAAAATTTATCATGTAACTAGATGACTATCGTTATGTTAGATTGGTAGGCCTTCACCAAACTTTATATTTTCTTAGGTGATTTCTGCGTCAAGTGGGCTAGAAGAAAATTGTTTCTCCACGTATAATCTACTTCTTTTCTGTGGAGGATTTGACTGAGTCTTTGAGGATGACTTTGGGGACTTTGTGGTAGCATCACAGGTCGACTTCCTGTACGTCCCAATATTTTGGGGAACCTGGGTTTATATTTGGGGGTTATCTGAGGTGGTTATAAGGAATGTGGTCACAAAGATTTTTGCCATAGAAACTGGGCAGAGGTGGATTGTGATGCTTGATGCTTAGGATTAAGGAGTTGTGGTTTCGTCCAAGCTGATCAAGGCATATCACCACATGGAGCACATAAGGAAATGCTATCAGGACTAGGATTCTTGAGGTCCTCCAGTATATTGGTGATGATGGTTGTGATAATGATCTGGGCCTATTTGATAGTTGAGGTAGGTTTTATGAAGGTATGTGGCAAGTTTGGTAGTAGGTGTACTTGTATTTGGGTAGACTAGGACATAGGGATGGTATGGATATGAAGATATTTTAAGACTTCTTGTCACTAATACTTTATGTAATTGTCATTTTTTGAATAAATAAATGAAGTGATGCTTTGACATATCTTGTTGTGCCTTTTGAAGATTTTTTTAATTATGTATACTCATCGCTAAAGTATACATGATCTTTTTGTTCATTTAAATGATGAGATAGACTAGTGTGGTCGGAGGGAGAATAAAATATCATTTCGTGAAAAAGAAAGGATCATGCCCAAAGCGACTTTATGGGTTGCCTACATAGTTTTATTGGGTTTGAAAAGTATTTTGTAAGTTTTCTTTTTTTTTAAAAACGCGATTTTTAGAGGACCAGGTCCTATATAGTTCTGAAAAGAGAGGAGAGGGGCATTTTTTTTAGAATAGAAGTGAGGTGAGAAGAGTCGTAGCGCGATGAGAGTTAAAATAGGGGTAAACTTTCTTAAAATGGTCCAAGTTGACGGGATGCACTATATCTTCTCTGTCAAGGTTTGTGAGCATAACAGAGCCACCTGACATAATCTTCTTCACAAGTTATGGCCAACTCTATATAGGTTTGAATTTTCCTCTCGGGTCCCAGATGGGTTCTACAATTTCATTTTGAGTGAGATCTCCTTCTCGTATACCATGGTCTTTAATGATTGTGCAATGCGACAATGGTACCCCTGTATATGGTATAAAGCCTTTAGTCTTCTTTCAACTAAAAGTGCAAGTTCGTCGTAACAACTTTGCTACCAATTGGTTTTTCTGACTTGACTTTCGAGCATGACCCGTGGAAAGGGTATTTTGAGTTTGACAGGTAGGACTTCTTCTATGCCATACATTAAGGAGTAAGGGGTATCTCTAGTGGATTTTTTGATTGAGGTGCGGTAGCCCAGAGGGCATATGGGATACGATCTGCCAAATCTCTGTAACTTTCAGCCTTTTTACTGATTATGGATTTAAGGCCTTTGTTAGCAGTTTTGGCAGCCCCATTGGTTTGTGGTCGATAGGGAGAGGACTTGTGACTTTGAATCCCATACTCGTCTACTACTTTATTGACTTTAGCTTCAAAATGGAGCCCATTATTGGATACTTATAAGCACCCAAAAGTGTATATTTTATACCTCAAATAGTCTCTTTTTTTATCATTAGTTCTCAATAAAATTTTACTTATATTAGTATTCGTATGTTTTCTAGGTCTCCTTGAATTTGAAGTTTCAAAAGATTTATTTCAAGATGAATGCAGTATTTTGATGATGCTATTTAAGGTTAAACCCAAGTCCTGTAGCCTTAACCTGTCCCGAACCTAAGCCCAGACCAACCCTGGCATGTCCTATATATATATATTTTATTTAGGTTGTGTCATTTTAAGTTCTTCTTATCTTATTTTTTATTTTTATTATAGGGTCTTTAATTTTAGTATTTTATTATTTTCTATAAATATTAAACTCGCGTGTCGTCATGTCAGTGTATGTATATATGTATGTGTATATTTTTAATATTATATTTTCTTATATTTTTAATGTTCTTTGTCTTATAGTTCAATTTTTATTTTTATTTTATTATGAGAGTTTTTATATTTTATATGTGTATTTTTGAGTTTTTATATATTTTTTATTTGCATATGTGATGTAAATATATATATGAACATATTTGCTATTTTTGTATATAATAAAATACTCACAAACGCACACACATACATTAACTAGCTTGTACCTCCCCTACACCTAATACACCTCCCTAACATACACATTATCTAGCCTACACACACACGCACATACATACACAAATACACACACACACACACACACACACACACACACACACACACTAACTAACTAACTCACACACACCTTACACCTTTAAACCTCTACACACCTAATCCTCCCACCTCATCATCTTCCCTACCAAACCATTCTCATTCTCATTCTCATTCTCATTATCTCACCTCTCTCTTCCCACCATAATCAAAACCCAACAAACTCACATTAATTTCTAACCCGAAATCAATACTGTAAAGGCAAAATTTCCAATTGAGTTAATTTGTATGTAATTGACTTATTTTCGAAACAAAACTTGTTTGAGTCATAAATAGATTTTTTATATTGTTGTGATTCCTACAGAGTCTATGACGTGTTGTGTTGAAGACGTTGTACAAACAAAATTTTTAATTGAGTCCGTTTCAAGTATTTGTATACGGGACTCGAAAAATGTTGTAAGGATAATATTTTGTTTATAAATGATTTTAAAAGTCAAAAATGATTTTAAAAGGTTTTATCTTTGTTTATTCCGAGATAAGTGTTGTTTAGAGACGTATGAATTCTCTCCTTGAGTTTAGAGACTTCAAATGACATGAACATTCGTTCAAACGACATGGAGACCTTGTTAGAACGAGCTGTCAACTTAACTTTTTTTTTTATCTAAGGCATTGTTCTCTCAAAATTTCAAAATGTACAGAACCAAAGTTACAGAACAAACAATTACGTTTTTCTGCACTTATTTTGTAAGGTTTTTAAAGACTAAAACCATCCTTTGTTTTCAAGATCCTAGCTTTCATACTCATATGCTATAGAGATCTTGTTTGCACCATCTGGAGTTTGTTCATCACTTTGAACAAATTGTTTCGTTGGAGTTTTGCGGTGAAGAAATGGTGAAGGCCGTGTTTCGAATTGTAGACGGTTGCCAAAGCTGCATCGGTGGACAAAGAGGCACTCATGGACGCGTGTGCTATGGATGAGTATAGCGGAAGCATTTATGTGTGGGCACTGTAGAGGAGAGGTTAAAGAGAAGAAGAGCATCAAGGCTTATGGGGATCGAGTCATTGTGTAAGTCTGTCGGTCTTCCTTTGTAAAATCGTAACATAGTGATTGTTTGGCTTGGCCGTCTAAGGTTTTTCCCCTTAGTGGTTTCCTCATACATCCGACATTGTGAACTTTACTTTATTACACTTTCTTTAATCACCTAGATGCGAGTTTAGGATTAAATAAGATAAAATTGGGATTAAGTAAAATTAGTTCAGAAACTTGGTGTGTTTTAAAATTGGAAAAAGTTTTTGAAAGAGAAAAATTGTTTTCACCTTAAAAATTGTTTTCACCTCAGAGCTAGAAACATTTTTTTATTGTGTTGATCCCTTGTTATTTTAAGGATGAATTTTGGAAGTTTTGATAGTTTTAGAACTTCTATTCTTGATGGCACAAATTATGCTTATTAGAAAATGCGAATGAGAAGTTCTTCAAAATCAATTGATGTGCGTGTGTTAAAGAGGGTGGTCACCACCAGTCACAAGAGAGGGATAGGACACTACTTTAAAACCTGTTTAGTCATGGACCAAATCAGAACATAGACTTGGATTTTATAAATCTAAAGGTCTTCATGTTATTTCCTCACATGTCACACCGGAAGAGTATAATCGAATCATGACGTGTGAAACCTCAAAAAAGGCTTGGGATATTCTTGGACTTACTCATGAGGGCACTAACACGGTTAGAGTGTCTAAAATTTAAAACCTCACTACACAATTTGAGACGATTAAGATGTTAGAGAGTGAGTCATTTGATGAGTTTTATGCTAGATTGTCCAATACTGTCAACTCGTCGTTTAATTTGGGAGAGAAAATACTCGACAACCGAGTCATAAAGAAAATCTTAAGGTGGTTACCTAGTAGACTTGATCCCAAAGTGACTGTTTTAAACTCATTGGGTATGATTGAATTAACGAAACTAGAAGAGCTTGTAGGTGACTTACAAACTTATGAGCTTGACCTGTTTACATCCAAGAAAGTGCCAAAGAATGAAAAGGGCATTGCTTTAAAAGAGTGGAAAGAGGAGACAAATGATTCAGATGATGGTTCCGACTTTAATTTTCAGGATGTAGTCTTGTTGGCAAAGAAGTTCAAAAAGTTTCTTAAGTTCCAAAAGCAATCAAAAGATTCCAAAAGACTTGAGAAATCCAAGAACAACAAGGCGGATCAACTCCCTAAGAATATAAGTAAGAATGTTAAGAGGGATGAGTCGAATAGGTGTTTTGGTTGTGAGGGTTTTGGTCATGAGGTAGTGGAGTGCCCCACTAGACTCAACAAGCAGGGCGAAAAATTGATAGCATATAATGCCACATTAAGTGACAGTGAACATAAAGAGGGAAAGAGTTCTTCCATTGAGCAAAACTTTATAGCGTTCATGGTATGTCATGTGAGTGATGATGATAAATCTTTTCATGAAGATTATCATGTGAATGACACTTCCGAGGCCGTTGAATGTGAATCCCAAGTGAGTGAGGGTGATGTTAGTGAGGAAGAGGAGATAGATGTGGGAGAGTTACGAGTTGATTTTAATGATTTGTATAAGGAGGTGATAAAGGTGAAAAAGTCTAACTTGAAGTTCCAAGCTATGTTTAATGAGCGTGTTATGGAAAATAACGATGCATTGGTTGAAGATCTTAGGGCATGGGAGAAGAATCTTAGGAAAAAACTAGAGTACGTTGAGGGAGAGAGAGATAGTCTTCGTGGTTTGATGGAGGCTATAAAGAAAGAGATTCTAGAGATTGAGGAGTCTAGGAATTTTCTTGAGTCTAGGATTAATGAGCTTCAAGAGATATTGAGAGACTCGAGTAAGGTAAAGTTTGATTTGGAGGCAAGGTCGAAAAATTTGGATAGGAATTTAGGTACCATCCAAATCAAGGATATTAGGTGTGGTATATGCTTTGATGATCATATTGCTCCCATTCCCAAAGATAATACCAATCGTGTGAGAGAGCCTATTAGGAACTATAGGATAGGTCCACATTTAGCTCACATTCCTCGTTTTGTTTACATTTGCACTCATTGCGGTAAGAAGGGTCAACTTAGGCATTTTTGCTATGACCTTAAAAATTCTCTTAGGAAGTTTAAGAATAAATTCATTTCGGTTCCCAAAACCCCCATGTGTCATTGCACACCTACTTGGGCTAAAAAATCGAACTTAGAGGCTTTAGGAATTAAACTTCATGGTTCTTGTTTAGTTGCACTTGATTCTTCCCACGCTAAATCTAAAGGATGATTGTGTTGCCATGTTTATCATACGTCCGTCTTTGCTTCATGATATATATCTTGCTAGTGTTATGACATGTGTATCTCTTTGTATTATATTTTTCATTTATTTGAGTCTTATTGAAAAATACAAGAAGATTTTTGGTTTTAAATATTTTTGAAAAATACAAAAAGATTTTATTTTTGAGTCAAAAATATTTTTAGAAAAACACAAAAAGATTTTCGATTTATTTTTAAGTCATGAGTTTTCATGTTTGATGTTGCATATTGGTGTACATGGACCCCTATCATTTCATTATCCATATGGTTAGGAAATTTGGTCATAATTGTTGATGTGTTAAATGATCTTAGCCATTTATTACTGGGTTTGTTTCGAAATTGATAAGCATTTAGATTCGACTTTGCATATATGCCATCTTTGCACACATAAACGAGTTTATAAGATTGTTTGACTTCTCATGCATATTTGAGTTTAGTGAGACGTTCTCCTCTCAATTTTTTCATCTATGCGTAATAATACTTAGGAGGAGGTGCGTAGGTAAGAACCGTCTGCCAGTGAGAATTTGTTTAAATTGAAAAAATGATGAATGTGCACATAAAAGGGATGCGAGAGAATAATAATGTTTTTATGAAAGCCACCGTTTAAAAGAGCATGAGAAAAAAAATTAAGGTAATAAAAAGAAACATATGCTAAAAATAAGGCCAAGAAAAATATGAATATACGAGGGTGTGTGGATGGAAAAACAACGGGTTTGCACCATAAATTCTTATGTTGTGTCATGACGCTATTATTTGTAGAATCGTAAAAATTTTGGATTTGTGTGCATGCTATTTGTTTAGTTCATTAAGCTCAATACATTAATTGTCACATATGGCTAAAACTAAGTTTGATGACATTTAGCTATCAATTATAGCTTCTTGATCTTTACGATGTGTTCATATTGTGATTCATTTGTTATAGTTCATGCCCATTTATTCCATATCTATGTTTGAGCACATTAATACTATGTTAGCATAAAACTCAAATTATTTTTATTTATTTTATTTGTCTGTTTTGAGTCTGTTTTGCTATTGTTTCGTATTTTCAATACCGATTTTCAAGAAAAAATTTCATTGGGAAAACCTTTTTCATTTTCAGCATTAGAATACACATTTTTTTGAAGTCGTTCAAATGACTTTTGGACGTCGTTCAAATGACTTTTGGACGTCGTTCGAACGACATGTCCAAGTCGTTCGAAGACTGGTTCAAATTGCACAAGTTTCAAGGCGGTAATTGTCTCAGGTATGGTCGTTAGAAGGGTCGTGTGTAGGGACGTTAGATAGTTGCTTTGAATGACAACTTTCTATTTTAGGTCATTTTTGACCTCGTTCAAACGACATGCCAATGTCATTTAAATGACATGGCTTAGTTGTTCGAACGACCTTGTTCGTATTTTTGAACTCTTATTCTGTTTCAGTACCTGCTTCGTATATATGCTTATATCTTACTATTTTTGTACTTCTGGGTTCATTTGGATAGTTTGCATAAAGTTAATAGTGCTTATTCATGCTTTTATTCTTAGACTGCATTGATTTTTTTAGTCACATCTTTGCTTAGATTGATGATTCATTCTATGTGACTGTTTTGTAGCTACGAGTTAGTATATTCTGATCTTTTTTAACTGGCTTTTATTGTTTATCTAGATATGCTTCATTGATTATTTCATTCTAGATATTTGGTGATTTGTTTATCTTTTTCACTCATTGTCTATTCGAGACAAAAAAGGGGAGATATAATATGTGATGTAGGGGGAGGTTGAGCACATATGTTCTTTTTGCATTGCAAATTGGTGTCATTTTTTTATCATATGTTTATATTTGGTATCATGTTGTATTGCGCAAATTAATATCATGATTTGCTCATATGTTTAACAAATGATTTGAGTTACATATCGGTATTTTTTATATTATTTGTTCCTCCATACTTCATTAGGTATTTGTCTATTTTATGTGTGTAGGTATGCTTCAGCGATGTGAGATTTTACGACTACATCACATTCAGACAACTCATGCTTGTTGGACCTGCATATATGAGTCCTTGTCATCTAATTTTTGATTTAAGGTTTTATGGGATGGGATTTAGGTGTCATACGGCTTGACGACCCGACTTAGGCATTTCAGTGTTTGGTTTTTGTCTCGTAATAGTTAAAGGGGGAGATTTGTAAGGGCAAAATTTTGAATTGATTTAATTTGTATGTTATTGACTTATTTTCGGAACAAAACTTGTTTGAGTCATAAATATGTTTTTTATATTGTCATGATTCCCACAGAGTCTATGACATGTTGTGTTGAAGACGTTACAAGGACAAAATCTCTAATTGAGTCCGTTGTAAGTATTTGACTTATTCCCGAAACAAAACAATGTTTTTGAGTCATAGATAGATTTTTATTGTCACGATCCCACATAGTCTATGACATAGAGTTTATTGAAGACGTTGCGGCCAAGATTCAAAGATAAATTATGCCGAATTAATTTGGTGCACGTTTCATGTCTTCATTGCATTATGAGATCACTCAGGTATGAATGCGTAATATTTATGGGACTCAAAAAATATTTTAAGGATGTTAATTTTACTAAAAATTGTTTTAAAATATTTAAACATCGTTTATTCTGAGATAAAGATGGTTTAGAGTTGTGTTAAACACAAACTCACATTTTAAGTGGTTCAAATGACTTTATCAGTTATTCAAGCGAGATCACTATGTCGTTCGAACAACATATGCATCTCGTTTGAGTGACAGACACATTTCGTTCGAGCAATCCACCGCCTTAACTTTTCTATATAAGGCGTGTTTCTCTCAAAATTTCGTAAGTGTGCAGTCTAGAAAATTAGTTTACATATAGTACATTTTATGCACAAGTTTTCTAAGGTTTTCAAAGACTAAAAACATCCTTGAAGTTTCTAAGATCCGAGCTTTCATTCACATATGCTATTGGGATTGTTTGCACCATTGAAGTCGTTAAAGACTTGAACATCGTTGGGTTTTTTGGTGAAGAAGCGAAGGAGTTTGTGTTCAACATCCTAGATGCTACCAAGTAATATCAGTGGACACCGAGGCATTCGTGGATGCATGTGCTGTGGACAGGTATCGCGAAAGGATTCACGTGGGCACTGTGGAGGAGTGGTTGAAGATCAGAGAAGCTTCAAGACTTGTGGGGGATCGAGTCATTGAGTAAGTCTATCTTTGTACTTTATAATACCACATCATAGTGATTGTATGTCTTGGTCCGTCTGAGGTTTTTTCCCTTAGTGGTTTCCTCGTACATCCGGCGTCGCCTTTTGTGAACTTATTTATTTTACTTTCTTTAATCACCTAGATGAATGCTTAGGATTAAAAAAGATAAAATTGGGATTAACTAAAATTGGTTCACATACTTGGTGCAGTTTAGAGTTTGGAAAAAAGATTTTTAAAAAGAAAGTTATTTTTGTCTTCCTTAAAACACATTCGAAAGAAAAAGGGGCCTACAAATTGGTATCAGATATAAAAAGATTATTTATTTGTGTTTGATCCCTTATGTTTTTTCAGGATGAATTTCGAAGGTATGGAAAGTTTCCGTGCTCCTATTTTGAAGGCACTAATTATGCTTATTAGAAGATGAGTATGATAAGTGCTTTAAAATCAATAGATGAGCGTGTGAGGTTAGGGGTTGAAAAGGGTTGGACACCATTAGTTACACGAGAGGGTGAGGACACTACACTAAAACCCGTTGAGTCATGGACCAAAGCTGGGCATAGACTTATACTTTACAACTCTAAAGGTCTTCATGTTATTTTCTCACATGTCACACCGAAGATTATAATAGAATCATGACTTGTGAAACTTGAAAAAGTCTTGGGATACACTTGCACTTATTCACGAGGTCACTAACATGGTTAGGGAGTCTAAATTTTAAAACCTCACTACACAGTTTGAGATGATTAATATGTTAGAGAGTGAATCGTTTGATGAATTTTACGCTAGGTTTTCCCATATTGTTAACTCGTCGTTTAACTTAGGGGAGAAGACACCCGATAACTGAGTCATAAAGAAAATCTTAAGGTCATTGTCTAGTAGGTTTGATGCAAAAGTGACCATTTTTAACTCCTTGGGTATGCTTGATTCGACAAAACTTGAAGATATTGTTGGTGACGTACAAACCTATGAACTCGATATGTTTATCTCCAAGCAAGTGCCAAAGAAAGAAAAAAAGCATTACTTTGAAATCCCGAAAGGAGGAGACTAAAATTTCGGATGACGATTTTGATTATGATTTTGAGGATGTAGCCTTGTTGGCAAAGAAGTTCAAGAAATTCATTAAGTTTCAAAATCAATCGAAATATGTCAAAACATTTAAGAAATTCAAGAACAATAAGGTATATTCCACCCCTAAGGATAAGAGTGAGAATGTCAAGAGGGTCGAGTCGGATAGGTGTTTTTTGTATGAGGGGTATGGCCATAAAGTTACCGAGTGTCCTTCTAGACTTAAGAAGGAGGGCAAGAAACCGATAGCATATAATGCCTCCTTAAGTGATAGTGAACCAGAAGAGGGACAGAGTTCCTCCAGTGAGAGAAAATGTGTATCTTTCTTGGCATGTCATGTGAGCGACGACGATAATTCTTCCCATGAAGATTCTCATGTGCATGACACTTCCGGGGCCGTTGAGTCCAAAGTGAGTGAGGGTAAAGCTAGTGAGGATGAGGATATCGATGTAGGAGAGTTTCAAGTTGTCTTTGGGGAGTTATATGAGGAGGCAGGAAAAGGTGGAAAAGGAAAAATTGAAATTGAAAGCTAGGTTAAATGAACGTGCCATAGAAAATAATAATGATTTGATTGAGGATCTTAGGGCACAAGAGAAGACTCTTAGGGAAAAGCTAGAATATGAGGAGAAAGATAGATAATCTTCGGTGTTTGATGGAGGCCTTAAGGAAAGAGGTTCTTGAGTTTGAGAAGTCTAGGTGTTTGCTTGAATCTAGGATTAGTGAGTTAGAAGAGAGATTGAAAGACTCGAGTAAGGTTAAGTTTTTTTGGGAATCTAGGTCGGAGAAGTTGGATAGAATGTTAGGCACCGTCAAAATCAAGGGAGATAGATTTGGTATAGTCTACGATGATAGAGTTGTTCCCATTACCAATGCTAATACCCATAGTGTAAGAGAATCCATTAGGAACCTGAGGAGAGGTCGACATTTTGGTAATCATTCCCGTCGTGTTTACACTTATTCGCATTATGGTTGGGAAGGTCAACTAAGAAGTTTTTTCTATGACCTTAGGATTGCTCCTAGGAAGTTTAGGAATAAAGTCATTTCGGTTCCCAAACCCCCATGCGTAATTTCACACCTACTTGGGTTAGGAAATCGGACTTAGAGACTTTAGGAATTAAACTTCATGATTTTTGTTTGGTTGCACTTGATTCTTCCCATGCTAAATTTAGAGGATGATTGTGTTGCCATGTTGGTCATACGCTAGTCTTTGCATCATGATTTATATATTTCTAGTGTTATGACATGTGTATCTTTTGAAATATACTTTTTCATTTATTGAGTCTTTTTTGAAAAAAAAAAAGATTTTTTTTTTGATAAATTTTTTCGAAAATACAAAACAAAATTTGGTTTCATATATTTTTGAAAAATACAAAAAATATTTTTCATTTATTTGAGTCAAAATATGTTGAAAAACCAAAAAGATTTTTGGTTTTTTTTGAGTTTTGATATTACATATTTGATATGGCATATTGGTGTGCTTAGACCCCCTTCACTTCATTATCCATGTGGCAAGGACATTTGATCATAATTATTGATGCTTAGAATGATCTTAACCATTGTATTATGGGGATGTTTCGATGTTGATATGCGTTTTGATTCAACTTTGTATATATGCCATCTTTGCACACATGCACGAGTTTATATGAATGTTTGACTTCTCTTGCATAGTTGAGCTTGGTGAGACGTTCTTATCTCTGTAATACCCCGTATTTCTGAATATTCTATTTAATTAAATTGGAGAATTAAATGAGAAAATACGACTTAATTTAAATTACGTAAGAGGAGTAATTTAATGAGATTTATTAAAAAAATTGTAATTATGGAATATTAATCGAGAGATAGATACCCACTTATATTGCCTCATTATATTTACTTAGTGCGAGTGGTAAATAGTTACTTAACGCGTGTAGACCGTGTTGGGGTGAGAACGAGTAATATTTTTAAGTGACTCAAATGATAATTTAGAGGTCACAGATGAGTCCGAAAGGGTCAAATTAGTCAAAATAGTATACCCGGGGGTACTAGTTGAGTCTCGGGGTAATTTTGGACTAAAGCGAGACCGTTCGGGGCATTTTGGTCTTTTAACATGAGAGGGTATGGAGACCTACGAATTTGAGAGCCTTTTATTAGCCGTATGAAAGAGGGGTTAGGGTTAGAAAACCCATGTAAACACCAATACCATTAGAGAGAAGGAGAAAACCATTCTCAAGGCTTAGAAGATGCTTTTGAGAAGGTTGGGTTTGGATCTTGCACCCTAGGAGCCAAAGGAGGAAGGATTAAAGAAGAGAAGAATCAATCCATCATCAACTCCACGAAATCAGATTCCCTCTGTCAAGGCAAGTTGTTTATTAAAAAAATTATAAAGTTATAATACCCATGTGTAGGGTTTTTGAGTAGTTTTGTTAAATCAATATCTTGATAGGAGAATAATGATATTTATACATGTTGGGATAGGAATCGCATGTAGAATGATTTAACATTTGTAGAGGATTAATATTCAGATTAGATTTGATGATTATTTCGGAATAAAATCTGGGTTTTGAATGCATATATGGGAAGAACACCATAACTAGGGTTTTAAGAAATTCTGGATTTAATTCACTATTTCTTTAAAGGAATTGGGGTTTTGATGTATTTGACACGTTAGAAATTGCCCTAGTATATGTGGAAACATGTTAGGATCATTGGGTCGAAGTTTGGTAGACTATAATGAAGTTTGGAGATTTTTTAATGGAGGAAGAGGTTAACAAAGAAGACGAACTGCGTCTGTCCCTGCTCGATCGACCGATCGATCTCGAATGTCGATCGATTGACTAGGTCGATCAATCGAACCCAGTAGTCGATCGATCGACGTAAGCTGTTTTTCCCAAATTTTTCGTGTTTAAGGTTTCTTTGATTTCCGAGAATGAATGGGTATCCTAGGATTTATATTATACTTATATGGGAGTGAGAATAAGACCATTAGGTATATTGTTGAGGTCCGATAAGGCCATTGGGTGTAAGGCTTGGATTATGGACCGACGAGAATAATCTGATTTTGTAGAGCATCGGGGAATTCAGAATTGAGTTATGAGGCGAGGTAAAGTCAATTCAAGTAATAGACCAGTAGGGTAAGTAATAACTACTGAAATTATATGTGAGGGGTAACTAGGGCCCTTAGAGTTGTGTGAATACTCAAATAAATGCAATTAATGAGATAAATCGTAAAGCGAATATTGTACGGTAGATATAAGAGATTAAAATATTACGTACGAACATGATTAATAGGTCGGGCGTGTACCTACTGAATTATATGATCTTTTAGGTCGAGAGAAGTATACCTAAATTAACTATGTTAGGGTTGATGAGATATTCCGAACTAACATAGGGTTATTATATGTTTGGGTTCGATGTAAAATGCCGAACCAAACCTTTGAACTGGTGGCGTGATGAAAGAGTTCGAGCCAGAATTTATGTATATAAATAATTGGGGTCGATATATCATTTCGAACCAATTCTTACTTGGGGTCGATGAATCATTCCGAACCAATAGTCCTTTACGTGTGTGAAAAGGACAAAATAGTAATGACTGATATTTAGTATATATTGTGTGTGAAATATATACTTGATGATATTCTACTTCTGTGTATTAGTAGATTGATATATATTATGTATTTAAAGATACATACCGAACTGGTAAGTTAAGTAGTGAAAATTAATTACGAAATGTAACGTTAGATAGAGAATATCTATTTAGTAATTTAAGTAGTGAAACTTAATTACAAAAGTGGGAAGATAGAAATTGTGATAATTGTAGAAATTTAGTAGTGAAACTAAATGAGAAGTTTTGAAACATAACATAGGTGAAATGTTACTTGAGTATTAATTAACCTTCGTGATATGTTAATGAAATGGATGTACTGTGTGGGCGATACGAGAACTTAAGTATAGATAAGTTCAGATGATTACTTAGTCCTAGTTAGCTTGGAAGATATGTCTAGGTAGGCTAAGTGTAGAACGTTAGGTGTGCACAAAAGATGAAGGGTGAGTAAACTCAAGAGAGTGTACGAGAACCTAACATGTGTAATCAATAACCGCATTTTATATTGTGATAAACGCTTTTTAAATATTTTCAAAATGTTTTGAGTACTAACACTTTCTATAAAATATTTTCAAAACCTTTTAGGTGTCCAGCCATAGGGATGCCATGTATGATGATTTCATTCCAGGGACTCGAAGCTGTAGCACAGTGGATGCTTACAGGATTTTGATTAGACGATATCTCTCATTCAGATCTAGTGTAGGATCTCACACTATTCTTTGTATGGACTTGTGGTCCGGTATCAGTCTCAGATGTTTAGTTTCAGACTAGTGGTTGTTCTACTATTATTTTGGAATTTTAGCCGATGGTTTATTCGATATTACTCTTATTCTTTTGTACTCACACTTTGTTGATTTGGTTATAGTACATGGTTATTTTTATAGTTTGTTCTGCATGGTTGGTTTACCTATTTTAAGAAAGATAAAATTTGGCACCGGTCTAATTTTTACTTAGGGGATTAGTAATTAAAAAGTTTTTGACAGTGATGCTAAGAATGAACCATTTGAGAAACCTGTTTTAATTTAATAAAGTCCTGATCACCTGATGTTTAATTAGGCGAGGTGTCACAGATGCTATCAGAGCATCAGGTTCTAGTGTCCATTGGATTTGTACGGCTTACTACGTTTTCAGCGCTTCGTTTGATTGATATAGAGCCCTATCTTAGGATTGTTGTACTCCTCTACATACAGAGTTTACGTTCTCATGCTATTTAGTGGATGTAGTGTTATATATATGAGTTCTATTGGTCATGGTACATCGAACATGGCGGTAAGACCAGCATTGGCGTTGGAAGGATTGCAGGAGGGAGGAGATCGACATGAAGTATGGGGTGTTCGAGGATGGTAATCATAGGAGATATGACCGTTGTCGGGGTCACTCCTAGTGTGTAATGGAAGTAGATGCTGCAAGAACTGTTGAGGAATATCATACATTTTTCTAAGTACCGCGAAGGCAAAGGGTGAGGCTAATCTAAACCCGCCCAACGCAGTGATAATGGGAGAAGGTCTGAAAGATCTTGGAAGAGAACGAGCCGTGAAATTTTTTGATAAAACGGCGACTGTGCATGCTAACCAATGGAAGTAGAATGTACAGAGGTTTTGGAATTTTGGATAGAGTAGAAATACTCAGAAGTGAAAATTTGAGTAAATTTTTTTTTAGAGGCAACGTGGTGGAGATACTAGTCACCACATCCGGACCGAGGGTCAGTATACAAATAGAGGGACCTTACGTATAGTTTAACCGCAAATTTCTCCAATGATGGTTCAGTAGCGAAGTGAATGGAAATTTCTGAACCCATCACGTGAAAGCCTGGTAGAGGCCAACTGTGAGAAATAAATTTATCTGTTGAAGTGAACTTGTACCTGATGAGATAGGTACAAGGGAAAAAGAGCCCTTGAGAGAATGGACTATCGAGTTGTCGTTCGCAATTTTGGTAAAACTCTTCTTGGACGACTTATGTGTATGAAGGCAGTATGGTGATTCTTACAAGGTTGAGGTAAATGCTCCTAGGTGGGCGGAGCTAAAAGAGTTTAAGGATTTAGTCAAAGAGTAAGACTGAATGTAATGGGGCTAGTGCAAGCCATAAGTGGAAACCCACTAAGGGATTCATTGATTTGATCCTAAGTCGGGATTGTTAAGTCTAATAGTGCATTCCTTGGTCAGCGAAACTAAAGTAACCATGATGATAGTGTTAAAAATCAAGGCTGCCAAGTTCGAGAGGAGGAATACCCTAAACCAGTCGGAGTGGCCTGGAATAAGGGGATTTATGAAAAGATGTCTTATGTGGGACGTAAGACCACCCATGTTGATCTTGTCCAAAGTTATTTAGGGGAATAATAACTCCGATAAGTTTTTCATTTCTGTAAGGATAAGCGTATTATGTCCGAGAACCATTTGAACTACCAGTGCGATGGGCAAGAAAGTACATGAGTTTTAGCCTCAAGTGAATGAGGTATTTGATGATGCCTCACCTGAAAGAGGATCGAGCTCATATTATTCACCAGTATGTTGGAGACTTCAGAGATTATGGATGTCTCATAGTGATTGATCCCGCTGTATAGGGACTTTAATGATGTGATTCAAGGTATATCGTATGACCGCTGAGCGGAGAGATCGAGCTCGTTGTTATGATTATTGCTAAGGACTTAGTGATAGTATAAGTGCAGTGCCACTTGACTCCTTTAGAGATATTGGAGTATGGTCACACATATTGTCGAGGAATGGAATTTGAGTATCTCGACTATGTGTTGTTCCAATAATGCTCAGTAAGAATGCATGGAGAGAAGTCCCTTATTTAAGTTCGATTGCGAAAGGTGATGAAACTAAATTTTTATGCACGTCAGGGGAAGAGACGTTGTTAGATACTTGGGCATCAGTGGAACCGGTAGTGTTGTGGAGAAACACTGAAAGGCTTAGTTCACCACGAAGGGATATGTGGGACTTTGTGGGCAAGAATTTGATTCTCGGCCTATAGGGGATTGAGAATACCAGCAAAATTATAGTCATGCCATGAAAACAAGGCCAGAGTTGAGGAAAAGCATGTTACGAGTGCGACGTTTGCAATGTTTTTGCAAATATGCATGGAGAAAAGGGTGTATGGGCTCCCTAGTCAATTGGCTTTCTTAGTCATCCGAGATAGAGGGATGCAGAAAAATATTATATTTGATAAGTGCACCGGTGGGGAAGTTATGAGGCAAGTCATATCGATGAAATGGATTGAACTTCATGGGGGATAGACGATGATCCAAGCTTATATGTGCTGAGAGAGCCAGCACACCCTATGGGATAAAAGTCGATGGGAAGACGTTCAAAAGTTATCTCTTGATTTGGGAGACCTAACTGTTGTCAAGAAGTGATGCAAGGTGCTACTTAACTGAGTATTGAGAGTGACTTACGCGTTACTAAAATGTTGATTCTTATAAAGTAACCAACCCTAAAAGTGCGCCAATTTCAAAGAGTGCACGGATTGTAAAGTATAATATACCCGGAGAGAAAGGGAAATAGAGTACCACGTGAGGAAAGATGACATAAGTGGGAAGCGGTGTTGAGGAAAAGACATAGTGAGATTGTCTCCAGACGCACCACTAGTTGATAGAGAAAGATGGACTCGAAATGAGCAACCGGATTGTGATAGTGAACCTACGTTTCCAAAGATGGAATGAGGAGACAGACTTATAAATTATTGATGGGCTGTGAACATCATAATTAAGCCAACATTTCGTTGGGGTAGCAGAATGGGGTGACCGGGATGGATTAGTATGTAGTTGAAAAGGAAGAGTGCACAAGTGCACAGTGCCGCTCTACATGGTTGTGAATCAGGATGAAATCCTAAAATTTTGCCCTGTGAGAGATGGTCAGGGAGGAATAGAGATAAAGTTTTATTTTGAGTATGTTGTGTCACCTACGACTCAATGTTAGTGAGAAAGGATGATAATACGCCCTTACGATAGTGGAATTTTGGAGAAGCCAACTGATCAATTCATAGGTTGAATGTATACCTATATGAGCATATTTATAGGTAGTGTGAGTGCCTATATGGACTGTAGATAAGGATTAGGTTTGTAGGTACCTATTACGAACAATACATGTACTTTGAGGTGTGGTTCGAGGAGAAATTCCAAACTCTTAGTTCTTAACGCGTGATATGAGGACATTCTATTGGGGTATGACATTTTAAAATATATGAAGTGTGAAATATATGGCTCACAAATTGTCTACTCATGTGCGATGAGATATATATACTTATATTGTGCTCGAAGTGTGATTCCGAGACAATATAACCAATCACTATTGGTGATCGAGGTGGGATTCTGAGCCAATAACACCAAAAGTTTAAAAAAAGGGGGTGATTATAAAATAAGTGTTGATAGTATATGTTATGTGTAAGATATATATACCTTATTATTTCCTACTTATGTGCGATAATAAGTATGCTTAAATTCTGTATTGGGGTCGATGATGTTCCGGACCAATACATGAAGGATCGATTTGGGGTCGATGATTTTCCCAACCAAATCGATGATAAATTTGGTATCAACGGAAGGCCTAAACCAACATATGCATTACATTTACCTTGGGGTCGAGGGATTATTGGGGCCGATGATTTTGCCGGACCAATTTCCCTTATAGTATATATTATGTGTGAAATATATACCTTATAATATTCTACTTATGAGTGATAGTAGACATATAGATGTTTTATATAGAGATATACATCAAAAGGGTAAATTAAGTAAGGAGAAACTTAATTTCAAGAGTTAACGTTAGATTGGGAAAATCTATGGAGAAATTAAGTAGTGCGACTTAATTATGATATATGCGACATGGGTAACAAGCGATAAGAGTTTATAATGAAGCAAGGCATGTACTTGGGGAGCCCGTTAGGATGATATGATTTGATTTTGGATATTAGAGGATGCAGTGATATTTAAGGTCCTTAGTCTTAATACCAGTCTCATCCTAATTTTGAGGACGAAATTCCTTTGTAAGGGGGGAAATATGTAATACCCCGTATTTCTGAATATTCTATTTAATTAAATTGGAGAATTAAATGAGAAAATACGACTTAATTTAAATTACGTAAGAGGAGTAATTTAATGAGATTTATTAAAAAAATTGTAATTATGGAATATTAATCGAGAGATAGATACCCACTTATATTGCCTCATTATATTTACTTAGTGCGAGTGGTAAATAGTTACTTAACGCGTGTAGACCGTGTTGGGGTGAGAACGAGTAATATTTTTAAGTGACTCAAATGATAATTTAGAGGTCACAGATGAGTCCGAAAGGGTCAAATTAGTCAAAATAGTATACCCGGGGGTACTAGTTGAGTCTCGGGGTAATTTTGGACTAAAGCGAGACCGTTCGGGGCATTTTGGTCTTTTAACATGAGAGGGTATGGAGACCTACGAATTTGAGAGCCTTTTATTAGCCGTATGAAAGAGGGGTTAGGGTTAGAAAACCCATGTAAACACCAATACCATTAGAGAGAAGGAGAAAACCATTCTCAAGGCTTAGAAGATGCTTTTGAGAAGGTTGGGTTTGGATCTTGCACCCTAGGAGCCAAAGGAGGAAGGATTAAAGAAGAGAAGAATCAATCCATCATCAACTCCACGAAATCAGATTCCCTCTGTCAAGGCAAGTTGTTTATTAAAAAAATTATAAAGTTATAATACCCATGTGTAGGGTTTTTGAGTAGTTTTGTTAAATCAATATCTTGATAGGAGAATAATGATATTTATACATGTTGGGATAGGAATCGCATGTAGAATGATTTAACATTTGTAGAGGATTAATATTCAGATTAGATTTGATGATTATTTCGGAATAAAATCTGGGTTTTGAATGCATATATGGGAAGAACACCATAACTAGGGTTTTAAGAAATTCTGGATTTAATTCACTATTTCTTTAAAGGAATTGGGGTTTTGATGTATTTGACACGTTAGAAATTGCCCTAGTATATGTGGAAACATGTTAGGATCATTGGGTCGAAGTTTGGTAGACTATAATGAAGTTTGGAGATTTTTTAATGGAGGAAGAGGTTAACAAAGAAGACGAACTGCGTCTGTCCCTGCTCGATCGACCGATCGATCTCGAATGTCGATCGATTGACTAGGTCGATCGATCGAACCCAGTAGTCGATCGATCGACGTAAGCTGTTTTTCCCAAATTTTTCGTGTTTAAGGTTTCTTTGATTTCCGAGAATGAATGGGTATCCTAGGATTTATATTATACTTATATGGGAGTGAGAATAAGACCATTAGGTATATTGTTGAGGTCCGATAAGGCCATTGGGTGTAAGGCTTGGATTATGGATCGACGAGAATAATCTGATTTTGTAGAGCATCGGGGAATTCAGAATTGAGTTATGAGGCGAGGTAAAGTCAATTCAAGTAATAGACCAGTAGGGTAAGTAATAACTACTGAAATTATATGTGAGGGGTAACTAGGGCCCTTAGAGTTGTGTGAATACTCAAATAAATGCAATTAATGAGATAAATCGTAAAGCGAATATTGTACGGTAGATATAAGAGATTAAAATATTACGTACGAACATGATTAATAGGTCGGGCGTGTACCTACTGAATTATATGATCTTTTAGGTCGAGAGAAGTATACCTAAATTAACTATGTTAGGGTTGATGAGATATTCCGAACTAACATAGGGTTATTATATGTTTGGGTTCGATGTAAAATGCCGAACCAAACCTTTGAACTGGTGGCGTGATGAAAGAGTTCGAGCCAGAATTTATGTATATAAATAATTGGGGTCGATATATCATTTCGAACCAATTCTTACTTGGGGTCGATGAATCATTCCGAACCAATAGTCCTTTACGTGTGTGAAAAGGACAAAATAGTAATGACTGATATTTAGTATATATTGTGTGTGAAATATATACTTGATGATATTCTACTTCTGTGTATTAGTAGATTGATATATATTATGTATTTAAAGATACATACCGAACTGGTAAGTTAAGTAGTGAAAATTAATTACGAAATGTAACGTTAGATAGAGAATATCTATTTAGTAATTTAAGTAGTGAAACTTAATTACAAAAGTGGGAAGATAGAAATTGTGATAATTGTAGAAATTTAGTAGTGAAACTAAATGAGAAGTTTTGAAACATAACATAGGTGAAATGTTACTTGAGTATTAATTAACCTTCGTGATATGTTAATGAAATGGATGTACTGTGTGGGCGATACGAGAACTTAAGTATAGATAAGTTCAGATGATTACTTAGTCCTAGTTAGCTTGGAAGATATGTCTAGGTAGGCTAAGTGTAGAACGTTAGGTGTGCACAAAAGATGAGGGGTGAGTAAACTCAAGAGAGTGTACGAGAACCTAACATGTGTAATCAATAACCACATTTTATATTATGATAAACGCTTTTTAAATATTTTCAAAATGTTTTGAGTACTAACACTTTCTATAAAATATTTTCAAAACCTTTTAGGTGTCCAGCCACAGGGATGCCATGTATGATGATTTCATTCCAGGGACTCGAAGCTGTAGCACAGAGGATGCTTACAGGATTTTGATTAGACGATATCTCTCATTCAGATCTAGTGCAGGATCTCACACTATTCTTTGTATGGACTTGTGGTCCGGTATCAGTCTCAGATGTTTAGTTTCAGACTAGTGGTTGTTCTACTATTATTTTGGAATTTTAGCCGATGGTTTATTCGGTATTACTCTTATTCTTTTGTACTCACACTTTGTTGATTTGGTTATAGTACATGGTTATTTTTATAGTTTGTTCCGCATGGTTGGTTTACCTGTTTTAAGAAAGATAAAATTTGGCACCGGTCTAATTTTTACTTAGGGGATTAGTAATTAAAAATTTTTCGATAGTGATGCTAAGAATGAACCATTTGAGAATCCTGTTTTAATTTAATAAAGGCCTGATCTCCCGTTATTTAATTAGGAGGGGTGTCACAATCTCAATCTTGTCATATATGCGTAAGTAGACTTGAGGAGGAGGTGTGCATGTAAGAATCGTTTAACTTGAGGATTTATATTGCATAAATTGAAAAATGATTAGTGTTCATGGGAAAGGGCTGCAAGAGTACAAAATTAACTCGTCGTGAAAGCCACCATTTAAAAGAGCCCAAAAGAAAATAAAGGCATTAAAAAGATTCCTATGCCAAATTAGTACCAATAGGATTTTCTCTAAGTTCATAAAGATAGAGACCTCTATAGATATTGAAAAAGAATACATATATATGAGGGTGCTTTGTTGAAGAAAATTTAAACGGGTTGCACAATGAATCCTAACGCTGAAAATCGTGTCATGATGCTATTGTTTTTAGAATCGTTAAAATTCTGGATTTGTGTGCATGATGTTTGTATAGTTCATTAAGCTCAATTCTTTAATTTTTACATATGGCTAAAATAAAGTTTGATGATATTTAGCTATCAATTAGAGCTTCTTGATCATTTCGATGTGTTGGAATTGTGATTCATTTGTTGTAGTTCACAACCATACATTCCATATCCATATTTGAGCACATCGGTACTATGTTAGCATGTAACTCACGTTGATTTTTGTTTATTTTATTCTTCTGTTTGAGTCTGTTTTTGCTTTTGTTTAACATTTCCAGGTACTGTTTTCAGAAAAAAAAATTCACCGGGTGAAACTTCAAGTTTTTTGGTACTGGAATTGAGATTTTTGCATGTCAATCAAATGACATAGAGGGTTCGTTCGAGCAATATCTTTATGTCGCGCGAAGAACTGTTCACGCGAGGTTCAAGCATTACATTTTTTGAGGCATCAATCTGTCAAAGTTGGTCGCGCAAAGGTCGCGAGATAGGTTGCTTCGAGAGACAGGTTACTGGTTTGGCATTTTTAAGGTCACGAGATGTTCTAGTTTGAGCAACTTGCCCATGTCGTTCAAACGACAAGGCTAAGTCGTTCGAGCGGCCTTCTAAAATATTATTTTTCTGTTTCAGTACCCTGCTTCGTATTATCATATTTTTAAGGTATTGCTGGGATTATTTTATGCAGATTCACATTGACTACATTATGTTCATTTAGTCACACTTGCTTAGATTGATGATTTCTCTCATGTGACTGTTCTGTTTGCTAGCAATAGATTTGATAATTTTTCATCATTATTAGATGGTTGTTTCATGTTTATCTAGATACACTTCATGATTATTTCATTCTAAATTTGTTTATTTTTTCACTTATTGTCTTTTCGAGACAAAAAGGGGGAGAGATGTATGTGATATAGGGGGAGATGTTGTTTGATGAGCACATAGTTTATTGTTTCATTACAAATTGATATCATATGCTTTCATGCTTATATGTTGGTATTAATTAGTTTGCACAAATTTGTATCCTGATTTCATTATTTGTTTTCAAATTGGTATCAAATTTTCTCACATATTTAACAGATGATTGGATTGTGATTTTACATATTAGTATTAATAGTTCATATTGGTATTATAATATTTTATATAATTTGTTCCTCCATACTTCACTGGGCATTTGTCTGTTTCATGTGTGTAGGTATGATTTAAAGATTCGAGATTTTAAGTCTATATCACATTCAAACAGTTCATATTTGTCGGACCATCATATACAATCTTGTCCTGTAATTTTTTGATTTTGGGTTTTATGGGATGGGATTTAGGCATCATACGACTTGATGGCCCGACTTAGGCATTTCACTGTTTGGGTTTTATCCCAAATAGTCATGGGGGGGGGGGGGGAATTTGTAAGGACAAAATTTCCAATTGAGTTCGTTGTAAGTATTTGACTTATTCCCGAAACAAAAAAATATTTTTGAGTCAAAGATAGATTTTAAATATCACGATCCCACAAAGTCTATGACATAGAGTTTATTGAAGACATTGCGGCCAAGCTTCAAAGATAAATTATGCCGAGATTAATTTGGTGCACGTTTCACGTTTTCATTGCATTCTAAGATCTCTCAGGTATGAATGCGTAATGTTTATGGAACTCGAAAAATGGTTTTAAGATGTTAATTTTATTAAAAAGTGTTTTAAGATATTTAAACTTCGTTTATTCAGAGAGATAAATATGGTTTAGAGTTGTGTTAAACACAAACTCACGTTTTAAGTGGTTTAAACGACTTCGTTGATCGTTCAAGTGAGATAACTATGTTGTTCGAACGACATATGCATCTCGTTCGAGTGGCAGGCACATTTCGTTCGAGAGATCCACCGCGTCAACTTTTATATCGAAGGCGTGTTTCTCTCAAAATTTTGTAAGTGTGTAGTCCGAAAAATCAGTTTACATAAAGTATGTTTTCTACACAATTTTTCTAAGGTTTTAATGACTAAAAATATCCTTAGAGTTTCAAAGATCTGAACTTTCATTCACATATGCTATTGTGATCTTTGTTTGCACCATTGGAGTTGTTATACACTTGAATAATATTGGGTTTTACGGTGAATAAGCGAAGGAGTTTGTGTTCATCATTGTAGATGTTACCAAGCTACATTAGTGGAAACCAAGGCATTCGTGGACACGTATGCTATGGACAGGTATTGCAGAAGGATTTGCGTGGGCACTGTGGAGGAGTGCTTGAAGATCAGAGAAGCTTCAAGACTTGTGGGGGATCGAGTCGTTGAGTAAGTTTGAATTTGTACTTTGTAATACCACATCATAATGATTATTTAGCTTGGCCCGTCCGAGGTTTTTCCCTTAGTGTTTTTCTCGTACATCCAGCGTCGCCTTTTGTCAACTTATTTATTTTACTTGCTTTAATCACCTAGATGCATGCTTAGGATTAAACAAGATAAAATTGGGCTTAACTAAAATTGGTTCACATACTTGTTGCGGTTTAAAATTTGGAAAAAGGATTTTAAAAAAGAAAGTTGTTTTTGTCTTCCTTAAAACACATTCAAAAGAAAAATGGGCCTACAAACGTAGAGGACAAGATTCAAAGATATATTATGCCATGTTTATTGGTGCACATTTCACGTCTTCATCATGTTCCGATTTCTCAGGTATGAATGCGTAATGTATATTGGACTCGAAAAATGTTTCAAGGATGGTATTTTGTTTATAAATGATTTTAAAAAGTGAAAAATGATTTTAAAAGGTTTTATCTTCGTTTATTCTGAGATAAGTATTGTTTAGAGTCGTGGGAATTCTCTCCTTGAGTTTATAGACTTCAAACGACATGAACAGTCGTTCAAATGACACGTCTATGTCGTTCGAATGACACGGAGATCATGTTATAACGAGCCGCTGACTTAACTTCTTATTTTATACATTTTTCTCTCCGAATTTCAAAGTGTATAGAACCAAAATTATAGAAAAAATAATTACGTTTTTCTGCATTTATTTTCTAAGGTTTTCAAAGACTAAAACCATCCTTTATTTTTAAGACCCGAGCTTTCATACTCATATGCTATAGAGAGAATGTTTGCACCATTTGATGTTTGTTCATCATTTCGAACAATTTGTTTCGTTGGAGTTTTGCGGTAAAGAAATGGGCAAGGCCATGTTTCGAATAATAGACGATTTCCAAAGCTGCATCGGTGGACTTCGAGGCACTCGTAGATGTGTGTGTTGTGGATGAGTATCGTGAAAGCATTTATGTGTGGGTACTGTGGAGGAGTGGTTGAAGATAAGAAGAGCTTTAAAACTTGTGGGGATCTAGTGGTTGTGTAAGTCTTTCTGTCTTCCTTTGTAAAATCGTATCATAGTGATTGTCTGGCTTGGGACATCTGAGAGTTTTTCC
Source organism: Sambucus nigra (assembly GCA_949130495.1). NCBI lineage: Eukaryota > Viridiplantae > Streptophyta > Magnoliopsida > Dipsacales > Adoxaceae > Sambucus > Sambucus nigra. The sequence continues at coordinate 161,088,015 of OX422216.1, read as the reverse complement.
CTTAGTGGTTTTCTCGTACATTCGGCGTTGTGAACTTTACTTTATTTTACTTTCTTTAATCACCTAGATGCGAGTTTAGGATTAAATAAGTTAAAATTGGGCTTAAGTAAAATTATTTCACAAACTTGGTGTGTTTTAAAATTGGAAAAAGTTTTTGAAAGAGAAAATTTATTTTCATGTTAAAGGATACTTTGAAAAAAAGGGGCCTACAATAACCCAATTCAAATCTTCTTAAATCGGTTCCTAATCGACCTTTTAACTCCATCACCTTAAACCCATGGCAATCCCCTACTTTGATCACGACCCTAGCCCACCCCCAAAACGTCGGACCCAACTTGTCAAAACCCATATGCCTTAAAACCCCAGCCAAACTCCGACCAGTTGCTCAATTGATTTGAAAACATGTGAAATTTAGCGAGCTCCTATCGACCTCCCACTGCTTATTTGCTACCAACCTCCAACCCGGTCTAAAATCCAAAGCTTTCTGCCCAACTAAACCCATTTAACCCTTTGCATCATGATTAGGCATAAATTCTTCCTAATTTATCCCTTAATTTAGTTACTTATAGCACCTCGAACAACGTAATCGATTTGACTTTATCTCATAATCTTGCTACTGACTTATCCTAATGAGTACACCGAGTTTCTGGTATTTTGTATTGATTTTACAGGTATTTGATGTCAAGAAACGAAAGAAGGAAACCGGAAGAATCAAGAAAGACAACAAGGAAAGTCAAAAGGGCAAAAGTGTAATTTCTACCCGGAATTCGGATGAGGCGTCTAAAGAGAAGTTGACTATATCACATTCATGAGAACATAGGAAGAAACGACTACCCAATCGGAGTCCCGGAACAAATGTTATGAGCAGTAAAAGGTGAGAAAAAAGTCAAAGAGGCAAATCGGTCCGCCCTCACCGCGGACCAGTCCGCTGTGCAAAACTCCAGAAGACCTCGGATCGAAAGAAAACCGAAGAAGGATGAAAAATAAAAGAACCAGTCCGCCCCGGACCGGTCCGCCAGAAAATAAAATGAACCGATCCGCGTGGAAGGCAGACCGGTCCGCCTAAGCCCCGGACCGATCCGGCTATCGAGATTTTGTAATCTTATCTTCTGCTAAGAAGAGTCCTAGTGCAACAAAAACTCCTGAATTCTTGTAGGGTATAAAAACCCGTTTAATTATCATTATTTGCACGAAGAATTAGTATAATTTTCCATTCTTTTTCAGAAACCCTAGTTTAGATATAGTTTACAGTTTTATTCCAATAGTGAAGATTATTCAGAAATTCTTTGATTACAAGTGTTCTTAATTGCTGCTGTTAGTGCTTTGGTATGATTAGGAGTTACTTTTCTTCATTCAAATTCCTTGCTACATCATTCCAAAAGTTTTCCTTAGTTTAATGATGGTTTTCTGCAATTCAAACACTGATTTCATTAGTTTCAGCATGCTAGGCTAGATTTTCTAAGGCCGGGATACATGAACCCAGCCTGATGTGTTAATTGCATGTGTATAACATTAATCCTCTGAATTTAGTGATTGATTACGGCCGTATTGCATAGGAACACAACAATTGTAGATGTTTATATCTCGTTTGCCTCTGGGTAACCGGGATGATTTAGAATGCAATTCGAGTGTAACTATCGCGATACCGATTTACTCATCCTCAGATTAAGTATGATGCGGGCTTGAACCTCATATACGTAATGCTTGGGAGTACTAAATTCTGGGTCAAATTAATCAATTAAATTTATGATTAATATTATAACTGCAATACACTAGGGTTGGGGGATTGTATTCTCGTCCTATTTTTCTCATCTCATAGTTTAAAGTTTCAAATCTTTCTTCATCAGTAGTTTAGGTAATTTAGTATAATTGCACCTTTTCATACTTTCATAATTGCATCTAGTATAATCATTCCGAAAACCAAATCGTTTTTCCTTTTCCTTTTTAGAGTCAAGTTGAGATTTCCTTGTCTATCCAACGTCGTCACAATTTCATTGTCCTATTTCCCTGTGGATACGATCTCGACTTATCGGGTTTATTACTAACGCGACAAGCTTGCACTTGAGCCTAGAGTGAATGCACATTAGAGACACTTTTTGAGTCTCGTCACATCACCCTTACCCGAAACCCATTAACCTCAGCCTACACCTGATCACGCCCCACTTGACCCTCTCATACCCACATCCAAATTCTAGAGAACCAAAATACTCTGACTAGTACCCATCTTTAAAGGCCCAACTTTAACCCGAAGTCGAGCCATGGAAATTTGACCATCTTTAACCCATTTATCTCAAACCCAATTTCAAACCAACCAAAATCGATTATGTCAAATAAAGTCCTAAGTTAAACAAAAAATAAAAAACCCACATGTGTTTTTAAAACCTCTATACCCATTTCCCCAAACTACCCTCATTAACCCCACTATGCACATGCACTCATGTGCCTTACCCTTACCCTTCTCTCACCTCACACCTCTTATGCACACTAAAACCAACCCCAAGCCCAAAATACCCCTGTCTCCATGTTCATGTATAAAATAAGAACCAAGATCTACTACAAAAAAAGTGCTAGAGAAGAAGACCTTAAAATAGAGAGAAAAAACTGAGAGAGTTTCTAGAGAGAAAAATTATAGAGAGTTTGAATTATTGGATTGAAGACTATAAATCTCAATTTAGTAACTGTGCTCAATTTCTATTCCATCTCTATTTGATTCAAATGTGTTTGTTCATCATGCTAGGCTAATCACTCATTTCAAGGAGTGAAATGAAGCCTCCATGGATATAATTAGATGCATTTATTAATCTTGTTTACTTTGTTTCATTTAATTAGTAAATTTTTATTCCTACATGTGTTTATGCATCGAGAGATGATAAACCATCCTTAAGAATGGATTGAAATTTATTATATCTTTAATTTTTGGATGGAAAATAGAGATTGGATAATCCACCAGTTAAAGTATATTATATTTTCATATCAGTCATATTTTATTTTTTTGGGGATTTAAAGTTCATTATATGAGTGAGCTCTAGCGAGTGATTTATATAATTTCTCTAAATCCTTTATTCATTTGAGTAGTAGGGATGACAAATTACCTAACTAAGTCTATATTTGTTTATTGCGTCAAATGTTGAGAATCAGTTGATGAAATAAATAAATATTTGGGAACATAGTAAACTTGAATAATCACATAGATTTAATTCATGAAGTGGAGGTGAATTTTCATTCCTTGATTTTATCTCACTTGATCTTATCTTAATTTATTCACATCCTATTTGAGATACTTGATCTTGTTTTAACACACTTTTTAGTATTGTCTTTATATCTCTCATTTAGTTATATTTCACTCATTTTCATCACACTTTCTAGTTATTTCTTTAGATTTTCATTATAGTTTAGTTAATCTCTTTCATTTACTTTAGTTATTTCACCATCACATAAAATTGTTTTAATATAACAAAATAGAAAACAAAAAATAAGAAAAATAACTAGAAATTAGATTACATCTCTTTTCTCGTGTTTCACTCCATTAGGTTGGATTGATACCCTTACTTACCTCTATACGAGTTTTGTTATATTTTTGTAGGTAATTAAATGATTTTGATTATCTTGGGTTTTAAAGACAATGACATCTACAAAAAATCCAAGTTATCAGATACTAACCCTTAGGGGACTCTATACCGACAAATGATGTTCTTTATGATGAACTTGACCACTTTCTTCGCATTCAACACCGCATATGATTTGGCTTCAACCCATTTGGTGACATAATCAATGGAGACCAGGATGATTTCGATCCCATTTGATGCTTTGGGAGTGACTTTCCCAATGATGTCAATGCCAAAGTTGATAAGGGCCAAGGTGAAGTCATGTTGTAGAGCTCTTAGGGAGGCAAGTGCTGAAGATTAGCAAACTGTTGGCATTTGAAGCACATTCTGACATAAGCAGTGCAGTCTTAAACCATAGTGGTATAATAATATCCCTAATGGATGATCTTTTTAGCTGGCATATGACCATTCATGTGGGTTTCTCATTCCCTTTTGTCATATATTCCACATCGACCCCTACTATGCATTGAAAATGGGTTCCGTCGAACTCTTAAAAAGAGCTTTGTCGCAGATGATGTACTGAGCAACAAGCCTGCTAAGAGTCGCGGGGTCTTTCTTATTAGGTAATACCACAGTTTAACTATACTTGAGGAGGCACCAAATATTGTAATACCATAGTTTAACTATGTTTTAATCTTCTTTTGTTGGGAGCTCTACGTGGTAGCAGTGAGTCGGTGCAGATTGCTTTTGGACTAGAAATGGAGCCATTGTTTTTCCTCGAGCATGTCGACCATTGAGGCTTGTAACACGCCGTAGTTTTAGACTGTTTATATAAATTTCGTAAATAAAAAGTTGGAGAAAATATTTTTTATTGTTATTACTCGATTTTTTTTAAATGTTTGTTTTATTATTGGAAAAAATGAATTTTAATCTGAATTAAAATCGTTGGAAAAATCGAGTTTTATTTTCATATAAACATTTTTGGGGGGACCTGAGCATCTGTTCAGAGACGACTCAATCCGGCGCCCAATCGTATTTTCTAATGATCGTTCAAGAACAAGTATTTATTAATTTTTCGAGAGTAACACAACCATCCAATCAGAATTTTCAATCGATTTTTCTACAGGCATGAATACTTTTATTGTTCCCCTTTAGTATTGTGCATTTTAAATGTTGCCTAAACACTAATTATCATATTTTCTTAAAATAAAAGTAGATACAAATTAGAAAAACGTTATACAAATTTCAGGACTATTTTTATTCAAATATTTAATAGGAATTAAGACTCAAAACCCTTGTATGCTTAGATTAGAGATTGGGTTTCTGTTGGAATTTATGACGTTCACATGTAGGATAAATCGTAGGGATGTTATAAATTTAATTCAACTCATAAAATCATGTTATTTTATGTGCATCTCGTAGAATAGATATTAATTGTTGTGTGTGCCTCTCAATACGTTTACGGATGGAAATTATAAATTGTCGATATATGGATTGCTTAATAAATATTAAAATTAAATCGACACAAATTGGATAAAAGGAAAGCTTGTGATTAATTAAAAGAAATGTTGTGATAAGTTGAAAATATTCCCTATGTGATCATTAATTACATTATAATTAACACTGCGTGGACGACGGGATTTGGGGTAATTTTTGCTCTCACCTTAATTTTAGGATGCTTGCTAGGTATGGGACTAGTATGTAAGCCTTTGTTGTGTTATCACTTTCTAAGTATGTGACTAGTTAATGTAGATTTTTACGGATGGGAAATTTTTAGGTGGGGCTAGTTTGTACATTACTTCCGTTGGATCGTGAGCCTAGGTGCGTGGCTAGATAGTAACTTTTGGTAGACATTCTTCGTGAATGATAGTCTAGGATATACGTGGGTTTTGGAGACCTCTAGGTATGAGACTAGGGGTGGTTTCAGGATTTGTGATTGTTTAAAGGTGGGGCTTATAGAGAATAATGAGAACTTTATAATAAATTGAGAATTAATGCCTAAGACGTAGAACGGGTATTAAAATGAATTTGCATCGTCAGTAAGTGATGGGATAATAAAATTTGGTTGGCTGGCTGTAGTGACGTGGGTGTGTGTCGGCGTCACCAATATATGCTGGGATGATAGAATATGGGTTGACTGACTATTGTGACGTGTCATGCATGAAACCTCATCAATAAGTGCAGGGCTAACGGAATTAGGCCAGCTAGCTATAGTGAGGGAAATGTGTGTGGTGTAAAACTTTAAGTGCATCCGAATAAATGCAGGACATATGGAAGGGTCAGCTAGCTATAACGGTGCCAATACGATAATAAGTCTGGTTAATCGATTTAAAGTCAATTGACATCTTTAGCATAATTGAATGATCGTAAAATCCTATTTGGACTTGAACGTTGGGGGTGACTTAGTTATGTGGGCAGATAGTGTTGATTTTATGTTAATTGCATTGCTTATATATATCTCGTGTAATTTAAAATACTCTATTATGATGTTTATCATGTATACTGCTATTGTTTGGGTTCATGGACCCTACTGGGAGGAGTAGATTATATTCATGCAGTGGGCTCTGACCCATGGCGTTAACTAATATTTTAGGTATAGCGCTGGAGTAGCTGCATATGAGTGATTGGAGATAATTTTGGAGATGCAGCCGGAGATTTATTTTAGTTGCTTTAGTAGTTTAGATTTACTTTCCATTTTCGTTGCATTTATTATGAGACTTTCATTTATGGATTTGGTGGGCCAATCGGTTCCACAATTTTTTACGGTTTCTATTAGATATCTATGGTTAGATGATTTCATTGGGATTTATATTTACGTAAAGTTGGATTTATTTTGAAGATTATCATGGTGATTGATTTTTATATTGCAAGAATGATTATATTTGTTGGAAATTTGATTATTATCACGTGGAAATTTTATAAATGTCTCATACAATTGTCACATGTTGAGAATGATAACTTATTTTGTAATTCCCGATGTAGTTTGGCGACGGTGATTGGCCACCTTGCTTTCCAAAATGCGCGTGGTGTTACAGATGGTATCAGAGCATGGTCTTAGGTCTCGTAGGTTGTGAGTCCGTTTTAGCTTCTGAATTACCTATATTTTTATTTTATTTAATGATTTTTACTCTTAGTTCTTCCGAGTCTGATGTTATTTAGTTCTTATCTTTTCATATGGCCAACACTAGGAAATCTGGAGATATGAGAGAAAGCTCGATTTCTGGTCCCACAGTTTAGGAGAGACAGGGTCAGTTTGTTTTGGGGACCGAGGAGTTAACGACTATCGTACGTGAGGCCACTGCGACTGGTATTGAGATAAGGAGACATAGGTGTGTGAATTTAAAGGCACAGCAGTAGGGTACGCTCGCTTCAGTTTGGGAAAAAGTGAGAGATAATTTCCATATGGGAAATCCTCCCCCATTCGCAAGGGGATCTGACCCAACGGTTGCTCACCAATGGAGGATAGACATGTAGAGACGCTTGAGGATGGTAGATTGTAATGATATGCAAAAGTAGATGTCGTCTATGTTCAAGCAGACTGAGGATGCGTTACAGTGGTGGGAGAGTGTCACCACATTCGAGGATAGGGATCATGTGACACCCCGCCTAATAAAATACCGGGTGATCAGTCCTATAATAAATTAAAATAGGAATCCCAGTTGGTTCATCCTTAGCATCACTGTCGAAAACTTTATAAAACTTACTAACTACCTGGTATTCCAAAAGGTGGTGCAAATTTTAATTTGTTAATTAAACAAAAACAGTACATGCGGAAATAAATATGAACCATTCACACAACTGAATAAAACTCAACTGAATAATTAAATAAACAATTTTCTGAATAAACCATCGTCCACCAAAATGAAATCCAATACAAACATCCAACACCTGAATAAGTACATCTGAAAATTGTACTGAGAAGTAGGGGGGACAAGCCCTAAATAAAACTGGAACTGATAAATGATTCCTACTCTAGGAATAAATGAACGATGCGTCTAATCTGAACTCCTGCTAGAATCCACATATGCCGCAACTTCGTGTTCCTGGAATAGAATATCAATCCTGGCGTCCCTGTGGCTGGACACCTAAAAGGTTTTGAAAATAGTTTTATAGCAAGGGTTAGAACCCAAAACATTTTGAAAATATTTAGAAAGTGAATTAACTGCAGTAATTTAAAATGTATGAATGCGCTTCATATTTAAGTTAGTGTCGCACTCCCTTGTGGACATTCTCACCCCTCCACCAATGTGCACACCTAATGGTCACCTTGACCCCCACCTAGTTGAACTACCCCATCCAACTAGTCCTGGTATAACCTCCCCTTGCCATACTACTCTAACCCGAGTATAATTATTCACGAATTATAAGTTATCTCACAATTAACTTAATTAATTCCTTCTTAAATAGTAGCATATAACCGTGTCACAAGATATATAAAGTAAATACATCACACACTGTATTACTACCCGCATATAATATTGAATACCATTATATACGTACCTTTACTAAAACATCCACCCATATAAGATACGTATATCCATCCCTCCGAGTATACCCTCGCCAGATGATTCCTTCTAAAGTGCTATCTCACTAGGTGTGCTCACACAACCTAGTTACCCAAGTTGGAATTGCTCACCAACCTGGCCCAAAACATAAACGAAGTGGAGGCGATTATATTCCTTCCCTGAAAGTGAGATAATCTCCTCACCCATATACCGGATGCTATGACCTAGGGATATACTCACCCTACTCCTTGAGCTAGGGGATTCACCCACATCACTCAACCTCCCTTGCTAGCACTAGAGTATATAAATTAAATAAATATCTAATCACTGATATTTAATAGCACACACAATAAATACACACACACACACACACACACACATACACACACACACACACACACACACACACACACACACACACACACACACACACACACATATATATATATATATATACTATCACTACACCGTATATATATATTATAAACCCCGATTTTACCGTGTACTCAAAAACCCGTAAACTAGCCTATAATTTCCCGAGTCTCTGGCCCGACTCAACTTAATTAATTTTCTCACTTATAAAATTATCATTACCCCGAGTCTGTGGTCCGACTTTAATATATTTAATTCACATCTCAATTAACTTATTACTTTCCTGAGTCTATAGTCCGACTCTAATTAAATTAATTAACACACTTATTAATTTAATACCTTCCCGAGTCTATCGTCCGACTCTAATTAAATTAATTAACACACTTATTAATTTAATAACTCATCGAGTCTATCGCCCGACTCTAATTAAATTAATCCGACTCTAATTAAATTAATTAACACACTTATTAATTTAATAACTCCCCGAGTCTATCGTCCGACTCTAATTAAATTAATTAACACACTTACTAATTTAATAACTCCCCGAGTCTATCGTCCAACTGTAATTAAATTAATTAACACACCTATTAATTTAATACCGATCCGAGTCTGTGATCCGACTCCCAGTTAATTAATTTGCACATTAATTAATTTATACTAAACCGAGTCTGTGGTACGACTCTCATTTAATTAATTTACACATTAATTAATCCATACCCTTCCCGAGTCTACAATCCGACTCTAAATTAATTAATTACAACATCAATTAATTTAATACCTTTTCGAGTCTACTTTTTGACTCTACTTTCGTTAATTAACACATTCATTAATTTAATAACTTGGTGTCACCCAACCATTATCCCCGGACTCACTCATTTGGCCCATAACTTAATATTTCCCGAGTCTATATTCCGACTCCAAATTAATTCACTCTCTCGATAATTAATTTAATACTTTGGTGTCACTTAACCCACATGCCCGGACTCGCTCACTTGGTCTATTTTTACATCTCATAATTTCATTCCCACATATTCACCCACAATGTGTCACACATTCATCTCCATAAATTTCCCAATTATATTTACCTATAATTACCCACATACCCGTACTCGCTCACTTGGTCCATAATTAAGTTGAATATGTTTCACCCGAAATTCTTACTTTAAGTCCCAACTCTTAACTTAAATTGCACATTCCCAATAGCTATCTTTTGAGCCCCTAGCTATTAACTTCTCTATAATTTTTCACCAATTAAAATTATACCCAAGATAAAAAGAAAACAAGGAGAAGTATCAACTGCCCGACCTGCCAAGTTTTTTCCCATCATCGATCGATCGATGGCCCCCAATCGATCGATCGATCCTTTCGTGGCAGTTCTTCTTCCCCACTGAATTCCACCATTAACGAAAATTCAAGGTTTGTAAACCTTAATTTCAACCTCTAATCAAGTCATCCCACCACATAAGCATATTGGACTTTGATCTTATACATCCTATATACTTTCTAGTATATGAATTTCTCAAATTATCTCACAATTCCCGAAATGGGTGTTTCTATAAATCTCCATTAACTTTGTTCTACAATTCAAACTTCCAGATTCAAATTCCACCATTTTATATTTCGATTTCTAATTTAAATCAGATATCTATATTCAGAGATATACAACACAACTAATTCTTACTTTGAATCTCATTCAATAGTTCCATGAACAAAAACCCTATTTTGTACCCTTTTATCCCCAAAACGAATTTTGATTTACACATCACTATGATATGAATTGATTATCATCAATTTAGAAATCACAACAGTTAACCACTTGCCTGGATTGTTCGTAGGGTCTGATTCCGTTGGTGTAGAGATTGGTTGATGAAGAACACCCCTAATTAATCCTTTAATTTGGCTCCAAAAGACTCCCAATTGCTCTTGGTTTGCTTTCCCACAATTTTCCTCTCATGCCCTAGGCTTAGAATTTGTGTTTACTGCCGTTTAACACTTCCCAAATTAGGTTAAAACCCCTTTATCCCCTTTTTGGCCATATGGGCCCAATTAAAATGGCCCGAATCACTCCGTGTGGGTCCGGCTATGCCCCAAAATACCCCGAGATCCAATTACTACCCCCGGGTACTCTTTTCTGACTATCTCGACCCATCCGGACCCAACTGAGCACTCAGAATTGGCATTCGAATTAATTTATAAAAATCCTTATTTCACACCCAAATTAGTCTATACCGACTCCCGGCTGAGATAAGTACATATCCTGTCATTAATACCCTAGATGACGTAAATACTTTATTACTATTCACTTAGTAAATAAATTTCCCTAAATATTAACCATTCACTCCCCGATTAATATTTAAATATAAATTTCCATAATTAATTCAATTAAAATTATGACACACACAAGAAATTTTGAATTCCCAAATTAATTAAATATTAAATGCATAAAAATGCGGGGTGTTACATACTTCCCCCCTTACAAAGGAATTTCGTCCTCGAAATTAAGATGAGCGTAATGTTCCAAGCTTCGCATATCACTCTCTAGTCATGTGCCTCTAAGCCCACTATATCTATCCCATCCGCTTCTCACCATACGTTACACAAGTATGCATTTAAATTAACCAGGGCGCCCATACACCCTATACCCGTGCTTAACTGCACAAAATTTTCTTTAATTAACCGGGGTGCTTATACACCCTATCCCCGTGATTTACCACACCAAAGTTACCCGACTATGCTAGTCGTAACCCGTAATATAACTTCGAACCCGTAGTCATATCACATATATATATATACATATATATCTAATGCCCGGGGTACCCAACCCATGTACTAACGACCAAACATCTCCCCACAAAATACTTGTCTCTAAACACAAAAGTATATACGCTTACTCTCATGTTACCGAAGACAACATAAAATACCGCGCTCTTACCATCACTAGTCCTTATGCAAAATAAATTCCGAGCTATCTCTCTTTGCTCGAACATAAATCTAACCACCCTGATTCACTTTCGTAAACACCCCTACTTATCGGGATAAAATGTGAGAACACAAAACCTCACTATGTGCCTATCGCACTACGCAATACAACATATATATAGGCTATATGCCCTCTCAGGTGATACTCAGTACCAAACATATCCTGGTGTCGTGAACACAAAAACTTAACACCACTATCCACAATAGTTAAATTCCATCGCTATCCAGCCGATATTTAGAAAATGTTATCAACCCCACTCCCATTATTCTCGAAAATAGTAACTCCTCGCATAATTCAAACCTTTACTCAGTGTACACCTCCACTCTCCTGTGAACAACACTAAAGAAACTCCGCTACCCCACGAAAAGTTTATCCACATACTATGGCTGCTACAGCCAACGCACCCACTAAATTTGACTCACTTGCGAACTCTAGTGAAAAATAAGTCTTATATTATGACATCCTCTTTGTCACTCAAAAATATACCCCACGCCCATAGGGTAAAAATAATTACCTTCATACTCCAGCTGCAACGGCTGATCCTCGGGTTCCGGAGCATCTTTTCCCTGCTCGAATGCGCCCATGACTTGCTTTAGTGGCTGTACATCCAGGACCTTGTCCTGTAGTTGACCCCTGCCATGCTTAAGATAATTTCTCTTCATGTGTCTCGCTTCCCCACAAACGAAACACCTTCTAATACATTCACCATGCCACTGATCCCTTCCATGCCGACCTTGTTGGAATTCCTGGCCATCCTGCCGATAGCTTCCAGTTCTAAATCGTTTGACATGATTTCCCTGCCAGAAATCCTGTCCCTGATCTCCCCCTGTCTACTGCTGGGATACCCCACTGGTACTGTTCCCTCCTGCCTTATCCGACTGGCTAATTTCCACTCCCCTCCCGCTTCCTTTCACGTGGAAGCGATATTCCCGACAGTGCGGGAGTACTGCGTTAATGACATCAGTATAAGCTACTATTGCGGGATTACCAATAAAATGTTATCTGATTCTCCAGACTAACCCATCCATAAACCTTGCTTTCTTTCTCTCTTCATCGCTTACCTCATCCGGTACCAACTTTGCCAATCGAGTAAATTCTTCCTCGTAATCGACCACTGAACGGTTTCCCCGAGTCACCTCTCTAAATTTTCACCTCATTTCGGTCTCAACCGCTGGAGGAAAATACTTGCGATCGAACCACACCCAAAACTCTGCAATAGCTAGCGTATCCCTTTCCTCAACTGTGGTGATCGACTCCCACCACTGTAGCGTTGCGTCCACTAAACTAAAAGTGGCTAGCATTTGCTTCCGCACCTCATCGCAATCTCCCATGCGTAGGTGACGCTGGATATCTCTCTTCCTTGACACGCTATCACTACACCTGAACCCCCTCACAACTCTGGTGGATGCCCACTCTTGAAAAATCTCACGTACTTCCTGCCACACCGACGACCCCGCGCGAGCCTGAACATCTGGCGCCACTAACACTTGCGGCTCATTCCGTGAAAAGTACCTTAACATTGCGACCACCGTCGCTTCAACTGCCTGTGCCACTAGTTCAGTTACCTGTGCTGCCAAAATCATCTCTGGCCGTTGTTGCCGTAACTCTTGCTCCTGATGAGCCTCCCTAGTCTCATCTCCCCCTATTGCCCTAGCTGCTCACTCTCCTGGGCGGCATCTGGAATGAGAATCGAATCGTATGAGTTCACCCTCAAATATAAATTTGGCAGAAGAACGTAAATGCGCATACGTACGAGAATACAACAATCCTATGATAGGGCTCTATATCAAAGATTGCTAAGCCGAAACGTGAAAAGCCGCACAGATCCTAAGGACACTAGAACCTGATGCTCTGCTACCATCTGTGACACCCCGCCTAATAAAATACCGGGTGATCAGTCCTATATCAAATTAAAACAGGAATCCCAGTCGGTTCATCCTTAGCATCACTGTCGAAAACTTTTCAAAACTTACTAACCACCTAGTATTCCAAAAGCTGGTGCCAATTTTAATTTTTTCATTAAACAAAAACAGTATACGCGGAAATAAATATGAACCATTCACACAACTGAATAAAACTCAACTGAATAATTAAATAAATAATTTGTCGAATAAACCATCGGCCACCAAAATGAAATCCAATACAAACATCCAACACCTGAATAAGTACATCTGAAAATTGTACTGAGAAGTCTGGGCGACAAGCCCTAAATAAAATTGGAACTGGTAAATGATTCCTACTCTAGGAATAAATTAACGATGCGTCTAATTCGAACTCCTGCTAGCATCCACATATGCCGCAACTCCGTGTTCCTGGAATAGAATATCAATCCCGGCGTCCCTGTGGCTGGACACCTAAAAGGTTTTGAAAATAGTTTTACAGCAAGGGTTAGAACCCAAAACATTTTGAAAATATTTAGCAAGTGAATTAATTGCAGTAATTTAAAATGTATGAATGCGCTTCATATTTAAGTTAGTGTCTCACTCCCTTGTGGACATTCTCACCCCTCCACTAATGTGCACACCTAACGGTCACCTTGACCCCCACCTAGTTGCACTACCCCATCCAACTAGTCCTGGTATAACCTCCCCTTGCCATACTACTCTAACCCGAGTATAATTATTCACGAATTATAAGTTATCTCACAATTAGCTTAATTAATTCCTTCTTAAATAGCAGCATATAACCGTGTCACAAGTTATATAAAGTAATACATCACACACTGTATTATTACTCGCATATAATATTGAATACCATTATATACGTACCTTTACTAAAACATCCACCCATATAACATACGTATATCCATCCCTCCGAGTATACCCTCGCCAGATGATTCCCTCTAAAATGCTATCTCACTAGGTGTGCTTACACAACCTAGTTACCCAAGTTGGAATCGCTCACCAACCTGGCCCAAAACATAAACGAAATGGAGGCGGTCATATTCCTTCCCTGAAAGTGAGATAATCTACTCACCCATATACCGGATGCTATGACGTGGGGATATACTCACCCTACTCCTCGAGCTAGGGGATTCACCCACATCGCGCAACCTCCCTTGATAGCACTAGAGTATATAAATTAAATAAATATCTAATCACTGATATTTAATAGCACACACAATAAATACACACACACACACACATATATATATATATATACTATCACTACACCGTATATATATATATATATATATATTATAAACCCCGGCTTTACCGTGTACTCAAAAACCCATAAACTAGCCTGTAATTTCCCGAGTCTCTAGCCCGACTCAACTTAATTAATTTTCTCACTTATAAAATTATCATTACCCCTAGTCTGTGGTTCGACTCTAATATATTTAATTCACTTCTCAATTAACTTATTACTTTCTCGAGTCTATAGTCCGACTCTAATTAAATTAATTAACACACTTATTAATTTAATACCTTCCCGAGTCTATCGTCCGACTCTAATTAAATTAATTAACACACTTATTAATATAATAACTCCCCGAGTCTATCGTCCGACTCTAATTAAATTAATTAACACACTTATTAATTTAATAACTCCCCCAGTCTATCGTCCGACTCTAATTAAATTAATTAACACACTTATTAATTTAATAACTCCCCGAGTCTATCGTCCGACTCTAATTAAATTAATTAACAGACTTATTAATTTAATAACTCCCCGAGTTTATCGTCCAACTCTAATTAAATTATTTAACACACCTATTAATTTAATACCTATCCGAGTCTGTGATCCGACTCCCAGTTAATTAATTAACACATTAACAAATTTATACTAAACCGAGTCTGTGGTACGACTCTCATTTAATTAATTTACACATTAATCAATCCATATCCTTCCCGAGTCTACAATCCAACTCTAAATTAATTAATTACAACATCAATTAATTTAATACCTTTTCGAGTCTACTTTCCGACTCTACTTTCATTAATTAACACATCCATTAATTTAATAACTTGGTGTCACCCAACCATTATCCCCGGACTCGCTCATTTGGCCCATAACTTAATATTTCCCGAGTCTATGTTCCGACTCCAAATTAATTTACTCTCTTGATAATTAATTTAATACTTTGGTGTCACTTAACCCACATGCCCGGGCTCGCTCACTTGGTCCATTTTTACATCTCATAATTTCATTCCCACATATTCACCCACAATGTGTCACACATTCATCTCCATAAATTTCCCAATTATATTTACCTATAATTACCAACATACCCGGACTCACTCACTTGGTCCATAATTAAGTTGAATATGTTTCACCCGAAATTCTTACTTTAAGTCCCAACTCTTAACTTAAATTGCACATTCCCAATAGCTATCTTTTGAGCCCCTAGCTATTAACTTCTCTATAATTTTTCACCAATTAAAATTATACCCAAGATAAAAAGAAAATAAGGCGAAGCATCAACTGCCCGACCTGCCAAGTTTTTTCCCATCATCGATCGATCGATGGCCCCCGATCGATCGATCGATCCTTTCGTGGCAGTTCTTCTTCCCCACTGAATTCCACCATTAACGAAAATTCAAGGTTTGTAAACCTTAATTTCAACCTCTAATCAAGTCATCCCACCACATAAGCATATTGGACTTTGATTTTATACATCATATATACTTTATAGTATATGAATTTCTCAAATTATCTCACAATTCTCGAAATGGGTTTTTCCATAAATCTCCATTAACTTTGTTCTAGAATTCTAACTTCCAGATTCAAATTCCACCATTTTATATTCCGTTTTCTCATTTAAATCATATATCTATACTCAGAGATATACAACACAACTAATTCTTACTTTGAATCTCATTCAATAGTTCCATGAACAAAAACCCCATTTTGTATCCATTTATCCCCAAAACGGATTTTGATTTACACATCACTATGATATGAATTGATTATCATCAATTTAGAAATCACAACAGTTAACCACTTGCCTGGATTGTTCGTAGGGTCTGATTCCGTTGGTGTAGTGATTGGTTGATGAAGAACACCCCAAATTAATCATTTAATTTGCCTCCAAAAGACTCCCAATTGCTCTTGGTTTGCTTTCCCACAATTTTCCTCTCAAGCCCTAGGCTTAGAATTTGTGTTTACTGTCGTTTAACACTTCGCAAATTAGGTTAAAACCCCTTTATCCCGTTTTTGGCCATATGGGCCTAATTAAAATTTCCTGAATCACTCCGTGTGGGCCCGGCTATGCCCAAAAATACTCCGAGATCCAATTACTACCCCCGGGTACTCTTTTCTGACTATCTCGACCCATCCGGACGCAACTGCACTCAGAATTGGCATTCGAATTAATTTATAAAAATCCTTATTTCACACCCAAATTAGTCTATACCGACTCCCAACTGAGATAAGTACATATCCCATCATTAATACCATATTAATATTCACTTAGTAAATAAATTTCCCTAAATATTAACCATTCACTCCCCGATTAATATTTAAATATAAATTGCCATAATTAATTCAATTAAAATTACGACACACACAAGAAATTTTGAATTCTCGAATTAATTAAATATTAAATGCATAACAATGCGGGGTGTTACAGATCGTCTAAGCTATGGAGATTTTCAGGTGAAGTTTAATGACAAGCATTTTTTGTATTCAATTCAGAGCGTGAAGAAGAGGGAATTTTTAGACTTGGAGCGGGGTTCAAAATTAGTTACTGATTATGAGCAAGAGTTCAAAAATCTGTCGATGTTTGTATCAGAGGAGGTGAACACTGAGGCAAAGAAGATGGAATTATTCATTAAGGGTTTATCGTGGTCTATTAAGTATATAGTGTTTAGAAATCCGACGTACACTACTTACACCCAAGTGGTGGACTTCGCATTGTTGTTATGGAATAAGAAGGTGAACTACCAAACAAAGTTAGGAAAAAGATCGTAGTTGAATGGTGAAGGATAGGAGAACAAGGTTCGCAATGACCAGGCATGGAAGAGACAACAAACAGGTCAGGAGCAGCAGGGCAATAATGTCCAGCAGGGCCCTCAGGGGCAGGGACAATGACAACAGGGAGAGAAAACTCTGGGTAAGCATCCTGAACCTTTTACGTGTGCGTGTTTTGTTTATGGAGAGGTAGGGAACCGAGCTTCTAGGTGTTCCACGAGGCAGGACTAGAAGGGCTAGCAGTACCAAGGGCCTCCAACACCGGAAACACTAGGTATGCAGGGAGAGCCAGTAGCACCCGCAGTGGGTAGATAATATTTGCTTCTGATTCGAGAGCCTCAAGTAGGGTGGGCACATCAGGATCCAAGATGTGGCTAGTAGGGTAGCACAAAACATGTTATTTTCATATATATATTTTTAAAAATAGTTGATAGATATTATATTTTGTTCATGGGGTGGGTGTGTGTAGGATTGGGTGTATGGGCACCCAATTGTGACATTTTACGAGTAGGCATATGTGAGCCTTAGTTTATTTTTGCGCGTTTACGCTTCGCCGAATTTCGAGGACAAAATTCCCATGCTAGTGGGTAAGTATATTACACCTAGACCATTTATTTAAATCGTCATAAATAAAAAGCTCGAGAAAATATTTTTTTATTATTATTACTCAAATTATTTTTTTTTTGTATTTAAAATGTTGATTTTATTATTGAAAAAATGGAATTTTAATCGGAATTGAAATTGGGGGGAAAATCGGATTTTTATTTGCGAATATACATTTTTGGGGAGACCTGGGCATCTGTTCAGGGACGAATTGATTCATCCTTAGGGGAGAATCGATTCGCCCCGGACAGTGTCGAAGTGTTTGGTTTTTTTTTTTAAGTTTGAGTTTATATAAAAACTCTTATACTTTCTTATAGAAAAGTATCCCGGGTTTAAGCTTTTATAAACACTTTTTCATCAACTCTCAAACCCGAAGTCTCCCATATCTTTACGTCCTCTCATCTACAAAATCCTAGCCTCATTTAAAATCAAGATTCAACCCAAGTTTTGAAGGCTCAAATCGTGTTTTCTCAAGATCGTTCAAGAAGGAGTCTTTATTGATTTTTCAACAGGAATACAACCATCCAATCAGAATTTTCAAACAAAGTTTCTACAGAAATGAATACTTATATTGTTCCCCTTTAGTATTATGCGTTTTAAGTCTTGCCTAAAAACTAATTATCATGTTTTCTTAAAATAAACGTAGAGACTAATTAGGGAAAACTGAAACAAATTTCAGGATTGTTTTTATTCAAATCTTTAATACGAATTAAGATCAAAATCCTTGTATGCTTATATTAGAGATTGGGTTTCCACTGGAATTTATGATGTTCACATGTAGAATAAATCGTAGGGATGTTATAAATTTAATCCAACTCGTAAAATCATGTTATTTTATGTGTATCTTGTAGAATATTATTTATTGTTGTGTGTGCCCCTCAATACGTTTGGGGATGGAACTTATAAATTGTCGATATATGGATTGCTTAATAAATATTACAATCAAATGGAAACAAATTGGATAAATGGAATTGTGATAAGTTGAAAATATGCCTTATGTGATCATTAATTGCATTAATAATTGGCACCGCGAGGACGACGAAATCTGGGGTATTCTTTCCTCTCACCTCATTTTTAGGATGCTTACTAGGTATGGGACTAGTAGGTAGGCCTTGGTTGTGTTATCACTTTCTAGGTATAAGACTAGTTAGTGTAAATTTTTACGTAAGGGAAATTCCGGGGTGGAGCTTATTTGTACTTCGTTTACGTTGGATCGTGAGCCTAGGTGTGAGGACATATAGTAACTTTTGGTAGGAATTCTTCCTAAATGAATGGCTACGATATACGTGGGTTTTGGAGACCTTTAGGTATGGGACTAGGGGTGGTTTGAGGATTTGTGATCATTTAAAGGGTGGGGCTAATAGAGAATAATGAAAACTTTATAATAATTTTTGAAATAATGCCTAAGACTTAGAACGGGTATTAAAATAAATTTGGGTCGTCAATAAGTGCAGGGATAACGAAATTGGGTTGAATGGCTATAACGATGTGAGTGTGGTTGGCATCACCAATAAGTGCAGATATTGTGACATGTTGTGCATGGAACCTCATTAATAAGTGCATGGCTAATGAAATTGGGTCGGCTGGCTAAAACGAGGGGAATGTGTGTGGTGTAAAATTTTAGGCTACCCCAAATAAGTGCAGGACATATAGAAGTGTTGGCTGGCTATAACGGTTTTACTATAATAATACATCTAGTTAATCGATTTAAGTAAATTGACAGCTTTAGCATAATTAAATGATCGTAATATCATATTTTGACTTGAATACTGGGGGTGACTTAGTTATGTGGGTGGATAATGTTGATTTTGTGTTACTCGTATTGCTTATATATATCTCATTTAATTTAAAATACTCTATTGTGATGTTTATCATGTATAATGCTATTTTATGGGTTCATGGGCCTTAATTGGGTTGACTAACATTTCAAGTTTAGCGCTGGAGTAGCTGCATCGGAGTGATTGGAGTTAATTTGGGAGATGTAGTCAGAGATTTATTTTAGTTACTCTCGTAGTTTATATTTACTTTCCATTTTCATCGCATTTATTATGAGACTTCCATTTATGGATTTGGTAGGCCAATCGGTTCCACAGTTGTTTAAGATTTCTGTCAGATATTTAGAGTTCAATTATTTCATTGGGATTTATATTTACTTAAAGTTGGATTTATTTTGAAGATTATCATGGTGATTGATTTTTATATTACATAAATGGTTATATTTGTTGGAAATTTTATTATAATATTGTGGAATTTTTTTATATGCCTCATACATTTGTCACATGCTGAGAATGATAACTTATATAGTGACGTTCAGCGTAGTTTGATGGGGGCGACTGGCCACCTCGCTTGCCAGAATGCGCAGGGTATTACAAGGATAAGGTTGCCAATGCATTGGCAAGGCTATTTATTAAGCGAGGAAGGTAATGGATGGTGATACCCTCAAATTGGGAGCGAACTCTTCAAGGTGATTATGAAAGGGTAGGAGCTCCTCATCTTTTACTTTTTACTTTTGGAGGACTTGTCCTATGATGAGAGTTGCATCTCCATAGACGTTGATGCATATGAGTCCTTTCTTGGGGGCAGTCTTGTGATGTACGGTGCATGCTTCATACTTTGTTATATTGTTGGTGCATGGGAAGTTTAACTTGATGGCGATGGAAGTGTGAGAATCGCCGAAACGATTAGGAGTATCCCAATGCCACATCCTTTCTTGTTAGAAGCTCCATCTAAGAATGTCTTCCATCATAATTATCCATGAGAAGTATTAACAATATCTTTGCGCAGGAACTCGAAAATGCATACACCGACTTGTCCTATGGGATTGTTGGTAAGGTAGTAAGATATGGATCTTCTTTCACGGCTTTCTGAGTGACAAGTAACATCAAGAAGCGAGCCATACGACTAGATAAGGAAGTATTTTCTAAAAAATATTTCGTGGGATCCATTCGTGACACTAGTTTGATGAGGAGTGCAAACATATAATATCGAAAATTCTAAGTGACCCAAACTGAGGCTACACACACTTTATCCAATGCAGTGTAATTCACTTCATACCCTTCTATCTTTCGACTAGCAAAGTAGATGGATCTTTTTTTGCATGACAATTCAATGCATTGGGCTAGCATAGCTCCTTCCAAGGTGTCAGTTATAATTAGGTATCGATGGAGGGTAGGACCCTGCTGCAGTGCCATTGGCACAAAAGGTCAGGTAAGGTTCCACTTGATTTTGTCAAAGGCTTCTTGACATGACTCATTACAGAATTTAGTTTAATCCTTATAGAGAAGTTTGAATATAGGTTAGAAGATGGAGGTTAGTTGGCTCATGAATCGACTGATGCACTAGAATTTTCCCAGGAATCCGTGAAATTCTTTCTCTATCAGAGGTGGCGTCACTTCCATAATTGGTCTAATTTTGGAAGGGCCTGCTTTGATCCCTCACTGACTAACCATAAAATCGAGGAGTTTTCCTTTCATGATTTTGAAGAAGCATTTTTACGAATAAAGACGCATCTGATATTGCTGCAATCGCTTAAAGAATTCCCTCATGTCAGGGATGTGACCTTCTTGATTTTTGGACTTAATGATCATATTGTCAACATAGACTTTGACCTATTTATTGATAAGATTGTGCAAAATGGTTATAGTGTTCCTCTAGTAGGTAGCTTTATTGTTTTTAGACCTAAGGCATGACGGTATAGCAAAAAATTCCCCACGGGGTGATAAAAGGCAATCTTCTCTTGGTGGTTTGGATGCACTTGATCTGGTTATACTTGACAAAATCGTTAACAAATGACTTGAGGTCATGACTGGTGGTGTTATCAATAATCATGTCGATGTTGGATAAAGGGTAATCATCCTTTGGATAAGGCTTGTTAAGATCCCGATAGTCGACTCACATGAAGACATTTCCTCCTGATTTTGGCATAGGGATGATGTTCACGAGCCATATAGGATATTCAACCACACGGATGAAGCCTATGTTTAACTTATTGACCACTTCATCATTGACTTGTAGGAACCACTTAGTTTGAAGCCTTTTCAATTTCTTTTTTGCATGCTTGCTTTCTGAATGAGTAGGAATTTCATATTTCACGATCTCTAGGTCGATGCCAGGCATGTCGTTGTATGAACATACAAAGACGTCCATTAATTCTTTTAAGAGTTCTTGAAATTGTTCATGCTCATCATCATTGAGAGTGGAACCTATCCTAATCTCACATGGATCTAAAACCAAAATTAATAAGAATAGTTTCATCTTCATTAATTTGAACATGGTTACATTTTTTAATTTATTCCTTATTGAGATCTGTTAATAATCGCTCATTTATTAGATCATATTCATCAAATATTTTATTAGAATCAATGCAATTAATATAAGGAATAAAAAGATACTCAAGATATTCATTCACTTCATTGGAAACATTTTTTAAAAATACAACATGGAGAACCTCATCAAAAGAGGCCTCGTTTACATTAATATCAATAACAAAAAAGGAGGGAAAAATTGAGGTTCATTTTGCAAAGGGTAAACAACAGGGTTCAGGCTAGCTAGAACTGGGTTGATAGGAACATTATGCCAGTTGAAGAGCAGTTTTTTAGCAGGGATGATCTTTGTAGTTGAGTCAGACGACTCAACTATGATGTGGATTATGTAGAGATCCAACCTTAGTGTGTGGAAACACAATAACTCATTATTTTCACTTCTCTCAGAACTTTTAGTGTTCTTAATGCTTGAAGAGCTTAAATCTACAAATTTAATGGTCAGGGGTTTCACCTCATGCTTTGGGTCTTTATCCTAAGTGATCATGTCTTCAAATAATATTTCCAATCCAAGTTATATCTTCTTAATAGGGTCGTACCATGATTCGGGGAAATCACAAAGGTGGAAATCATCGCCTTTCTTAGAAAATTTCCAATTTCAGGAATCTCATGATGACATATCTTCTCTTTAGCACCCTCTTCTGAAACGACCGACGGGGGTCCATGAGTTAATGTAGTGATGGTTAGTAACCCAAACTGCAGAAGGAAAGCTTCTTTCAGAACTATTGGTTCTAGAGTCCCCTGTTGATAGCAACCTACCCCATTTTGGGAATGAAATGCATATTCTTAAACATATGGATCACGTTGACGTTTCCATATAGGATTTACTATGGGCATACTCAGTATTTAAAATTATCTCCTGTTGGGATATGAAGTGGATCAATCTTAAAAAGTGAGAGTAGCATGTCATTAGACCCATACAGGTTTTCAAAAATAGGGTTACTTGTGTCGATGCCATTAGAGTTGTCGTCATCCCGGATGATAGTAATGACCAGATTATTGGCAAAGAATTTTATCTTCTGACGGAGGGAGTAGGACACACCTCTAGTACTATAAATCCAAGGACGAATAAGGAGAAAGTTTAAACAAGATAGTATATTGATGACCAAAAATTCTGTTTGGGGGCATATAGGGCCAACCCCTAATGTGAGATTTATTAAACCCATTACTTCTTGATGGGTGTTATCGTAGGAGATCATGACGATGGAAGTCGGGGTGAGATCATTGACTTTAATCCCCAAATAATTAAAAGATCTTAATGGGAATAGATTCGAAGTGAACCCATTATCGACAAGTGCCAAGGGAACCGTCTTTCCCATAACTTCCATCAAGATGTTAAAAGCATAATTGTGGTCAGGACCGCTCTTTGGAACTTATTCATCGACAAAGGAGATGAGCCTCTTCACGGTCAAAGATCTAACGAAGAATGGGGCATTTATAGTATCGCCCTAACCAGGGTATGTGATTTATGGATGTTGGGAAAATAGAAACCATGTGTCCTCGTCCATTAAATCCCAATAGATGTTATTTGAAAGAAATCATCCCATATAATGACGCAACCGTGACGATATACCTACTATCTGATTCATTATCTAAGTTGTCTAAAGGGTTTGAGTCATCGAACACCCAGTGGCAATAATATTGTATCTCCATGAGAAATCTATGCATTCTATGACTTTAACTGCATCATCGTACATATCTTCCCACTCAGCAGATAAGTGTTGAAAAGAGGGAACCATGTATCTCTTTAACCTTAGGATGGTGATCAGTCTGGAAGCTTTATATATTTCTTTCTCTTTAACAAACTCATTGGACATTACTTGCATAATATTGTTTAAGTTGAATTACCTTGCGACATAAACCAATCTTCTGATTGTCGAGCCCATTCCCGGGCTTTCATGTATATATAACTCATTCTTTCAAAACAGTCCTCTTTAATGGCCATCCTTGGTGATAATTGCATCCCAAAGTCTCTGAGTTAATACAAAATATTCGATTGCTCCATGTTCTTTATTTCCAAGCAAGTTCGAACAATGATGCAGGCTCTTTTCATGAAAGATACGGCTCGGTCTGGTGCATTTTCTGGGTGAAAAAGGAAAGAGGGAATTTTTTGTAGGGATTTAGGGGAACTGACAGATAAAGCAGGTATATTGATGAATCAAATTCAGATGAAAGGATCAATAGCTGGATTGTCATCTAGAAGAATGACATTTACACCGACCGGGTGTGCTGGCAGAGGGTTTTGAGTAGTATTGGGTATATGATTGGATAGAGGAGAAAGTTGGGGAGCATAGTTGAGAATAAGATAGGCTTCCAAGTTAGGGCCTTCAAATTTGCAAAACTGATTATTAGACCTCGGTACACTGATTGGAGGAGGGTTCCCGTTGAGCTTAAGATGGTTGTATGGGGGGCATTATAGGTATATGCTTGATTCAATAAAATTTGAATTTTATTTTATAATGTAAATACTATTAACTCATTTACTTTAATTTTTTTTCTATTTATTAGACAAGAACAATTCAACTTACCCCCAAAATCACATGACGCCACGTTGGAATAGCTAAGGGATCAATGGAATATATGGAAGAAAAATAGGCATGAACGATATTTTCCAAGTGACCGGAAGTCCATCTTACGGCGTAGGTACACGCTCCCCGATAAGGACCCAATCTCACTAGCAAACTGGCAACATTTTTCGATAATGAGATACTAGAGAGATAATTATCCTCTCGTGAATCGGGAGGGAAAATGGGCCAAGAAGGTTGGCGTGCAATATTTCCAGCGTACGTCTTACGCCGAGGTGAAGCATAGGATGCTAAGTTTCGAATGTTATTTCATTTTAATTTTATTGTATTATATTTGGTGGTAATTATATACTAATTCACTAATTTTGCATTATTTTATTTCAGGAGAAGGGGAGTGGTCTTGGGGGCAACCACAAAGGCTCGATACCTATATGGCGATTTGAACAAAGAAAGGGAAGGACAGGTAGGTCAATTCGGTCGTGGTCTCCACCATTTTAAGTTGTAGTTGTACTTATGTTATTAATTCGTTATCTATAATCACATACTTTTTTGTTATTTTATCTAGTCGCGTATTTTTTTATTATTTCAGGAAAAGCTTAAATAAGTCCACAACTCATATAGTGATACTGACAAGGCATCTCTGAGTACGGATACACTTAGCCAAGTGTTTGGTCTGGATCATAAAGACCGTATGCGGACTATTATTTCTTAGGTGGGGAAGTAAAATCTCATCGATATTTCATCGAGCAACATTGGATTATCACACATGTTGACGAGTTGAAGATTAACGTGGACCAAAAGTTTGATAATATCGATAAAACATTAAATAAAATATTTTCGATAGTTAATAATGCTGTTCAAGGTCGAACCGTGAGCAGTTCAGGGAAGGGAAAGGAGAAAGTAGTGGATGAGGGGACCGCTACTTCGTCTTTCTCACCCTCACCAATAGACCTCTCATCTCCGTTTGACTTACTCTCCTCCCCCTGTACCAAATATCAAGACTCCATTTTTAATTTTTTGGGAGAACGTATATTTACTAGACTTATGGGGAGGTGATAGAATTTTCGGGGGCTGAGGGATCCGAGTATACGCCCAGTTTCCATGGTGCATCACGAGGCTCGGGTCCGCGTCACTAATGTTGTTATGGGGAAAGAAGATGAAACCTTATGGTTAAATGAACAATGTGTCATTCGGCATATTGTGTGGCCTATCTTTTTCCTCCAACTTGATAATTAGTGAACATTTACTTTATATATAATAATTTATATGTAACATTCAAATTTGGGTTAATATATTATGTTCCTTATTTATATTTGGTTAGGGATTAATTATTACTAATATTAGTGTTGATTGTTGTTGGTTATTGTTAAAATATATATTTGATTGCTGCTACAAGTCAAATTATACACTGCTGGGCAGTAGCAGTGGCCATACTACCTAATAGTTTCTTTTATATTGCTACTTAATTTTGTCACGGACTTTGACCGCGATAAGACCTTGACAAGGAATACTTTTCATGATCAAAGTTCGTGAGAAGTTTTTCTTTGTCAAGGACTTGTGACAGTCAAGTTCCATGACAAAGGAAAACTCATCACAGACTTTGACCATGATAAGTCCTTGACATAACCAGTTGTCACTCCCATTTTTATCACGCTTTATAATCGTGACAACTAGCGCATTTTAGTGTAGTGGACCCTTATCAATGAGGCATTAAATGAAGTTCTTCAGATCAAAATGTTGGTCAGCGGTGTGCCTAATGATTTGGTAAAAATCACAAAGAGGGTAATGCTCAAAATTCCTTGGAAGTGGGTTTGGTAATGGGCGAGGGTCCAAAGTCTTAATGAGGTTTAAGATAGGAGAGCATGGTAAGCCTTTGAGAGGGGAATATAGAGCTCGGTGTATTCCATTTTGATTGTTACATGACGATATTTGGGTTCCCATGGCATAGAAGGTTGAGAAATATTATTGACAGTTGAGACAGTAATATTAGCTGGCTTGTCATACTTGCGATTAATGAACTTATATGTTGGCCTCTTCGACTCAGACTCCACTTTCTGATTGATAACACCTTCTTCTATCTCCACCCCTGCCTCCCAGATGGCTCTGAAATAAGGGTAGTAATGAATTACCATAGAGTTTCGGATATGCAATAGGATTTTTTTCTTCATAATGCTCACTTGTTCTTCCTCGGAAGGTTGGTTTGTCATGGTAGAAGATTTCTCTCTCCACCTGCTAATAAAGTTGATGACTGGTTCCTCGAGATTTTTCTTGAGTAGCTCAAGGTCTCGACGAGTGGCTTTTAACTCCTTATTGTATTTGTATTGGGTTATGAATTCTCAAGATACATCCTCTCAATTATGGTTTCAATATTATTCTAGCGATAAGAACCATCAGAGAATGCTCACTTTAAGGGTCTATTAGAACATCTATGCCATTAATTCTTCGGACAGTCCAAGTAGATTAATTGTAAGATGATATATACGAAGTTGTATAATGGGAGTTCCGCTACCTCTAAAATTTGTTTATGTTGTTCAAACTTCTTGGATAGTAACATGAGTTCTTCTTTAACCTTGTTTAATTCTTCCTCTTTAGGATAAAAAAGAATAGGCATTGGGAAATTAGCCCATGGCTGGGCGGAGTTCGGCATTGGCAACTGAGCTGGCGATGGCCCATTAGTAGGAGGGACACGCGATATATGAGGGACTTATTGATACTCTTCTGGAACTCATATTTGTTTTGGTTCTTGCGGTCAACCCGATGTTAGGCTCGGTAACCTTAGGTGTCTAAACTTATTTCGCTGCACCTCTTGGAAATATTCCTAGAGATTATCAATCTTGGCACTAAGCTGAGCGCAGACTATCATCAGGTCTGGATGAACATTGGCATTCTGATTAAGTTTCTCCATGAAGAGTCTTTAGAGGGATTGGTAAAATTCTGTGGAGGTAGTAGAGGAGGTGGTTGAGCTCTGAGGTGACTTGATCGCGGATCTAATCTTATAGGGAGCCATGAAAAAACTAGTGCATGTGATTGCACCTCAAAGGGGAAGAGTTTTTTTTATTGACGAAGAATTTTTTTGTACTTTTATAAAAAAGAGAGAAAGGGAAATTCCCCACTGTAGTTGTTATTATTAGGTTTCACTTGTATTATATTCCGCCTTGGGTGAAGAGAATTATCGAACAGGACCCGAGTCTGGGAAAAGATAGGGTACGCGACGTAAGACACGGTTTGACATGTTTTCAGACTTATGGATAAGGTCCTAATTTAAAAATGGGGGAAATAGGGAAATATTTGAGCGACAAGATGACCCAAAATTTTAGTAGAGTTTCGCATTGAAACCTACAAACTAGGTACGAGTGTCAGGGGAAAAATGCCTATATAACGTTGATGCATTGGGATGATAGTCTAAAGGTTCCCCCCTATGGCATAAATTCCACTATATACCTCTTACCCATACGGACAATAATCTATTGATACGTGTGGAAAAGCCATTTGATATAACTGGCTGTATGTGAATTGCCTCACGATATACCTTATGAAGATGATACATGTGAGAGTGAATTTGATATACTCGATGTACACGAATGAGTTCCTTGCTATATACTTCCCACCCTGAGTTTGGTGAAATGGTACGGTGCAGGGAACCGTTCGATATACACCGAAGTTACTAAGCCAATGGAAGGTGGGAGTCATAGCGCTTAGGTTAATCGCACCTCGTAAGAGCAATACCCCTCACGAAGTGACCCCTAGTAGGAGAACTTTTTTAGTAAAATCTAGTGCTGAATTGATGTAGTGTGAAAAATGCAGGAGTCTTAATTAGTATTTTATGGAGAGTTTTAATTATGCTAAGAAGGAGAAGTAATAATACTAAGCATGAGGTAAATCATGGGAATATACATGAGTGACATGTGAAAAGGGATCTAAGCAAGGTGAGTACATCTTGCAAGTATATACATGAAGCATGATGCATATAAAAAGCATGATGGTATATACAAAGTGTGAGACATGTGAATATACATAAGTCGGAGTAAGTTATTTGCAAAGTGAGAGTGACATGGGAATATGTGTAAGTAACATGCAGATATATATAAGTGAGAGTAATGTGGAAGTGTGTGTAAGTGAGAGTAATGTGGAAGTGTGTGCAAGTGAGACTAGTGTGGAAGTGTGTGCTAATAAGACTAAAAATGGCTATCTACAACTAGAATGTGAAGCATGTGAGTAAGCATGTGGCTATAGACAAGTGAGAATCAACATGGATATCTACAAGTGATATGGAGGTGGAGTGAAATACGACAAGTACATACAAGTGAGTGAAGCATGAAACATAGGATATATATATATATATATATATATATATATATATATATGTGTGTGTGTGTGTGTGTGTGTGTGTGTGTGTGTGTGTGTGTGAGAGAGAGAGAGAGAGAGAGAGAGAGATAAGGCCATGAGCATAATAGAGAGAATAATATATATGTAAGAATGATAGTAGGAAGAACAGAAGAGTGAAAATATATACAAACATATAGAAAAATAAAGAAAATAGAAAGAGAGAAACAAAGCCCATATAAAAATATGGATAAAAATTAGAGCGATTCTCTATATTGTACTCATTATGAATGAATGAGCACACATGTCAATGGGATCGCTAAACGAGCAAAAATTGATAAACTACTATATATATGTAAAAAGAAAGAAAAATAGTGAAATATTGAAAAGGAGGACTCGAGTTCTGAGGTTAACTCATGACGCTTATGTAGATGAAATTGGCATCAAAGTCCTCATAATTCGGTAACACAAGGGTGGGATTTAACACATGAACACGATACTAGAATTTCCTTATTTTTAGTTTGTTGAAAAATGTGCACAAGTGGAGAAAGTCTAAGGAAATGGGGAGGAAAATTTCAATTTGGGGTTTAATGATTAAACCCTTTTTTAGGGATTTATGAAACAATATTTTTGTATATATAAGTAATAAAAAAGGATTATTAAGGGTGGAAAAGTAAAACTAAAGCAAAAGACATGCTAAAAGTAATAAAGTGAGATAAATGTCACTAGTTAAATGAGCTAGAAAATGATAGAATTAGACCTTATATGAAGCTTTGCTCCTACTTTTTGAAGTGATGTAGGATGGTATTTTATGGTGATGAGGTGATGGTGAAATTCATGGCAAAGGTGAGGTGAAAGGATGTAAGGAAATTTGGATAGAATGTTTGAAAAATGATGTTTTTGGAAGACGATGCACTGGTTTCGGGGCAGGAGCTCTTCAAATTTTGAGAAGGATCCTTTGAAAATGGGATCATAGCTTACTTAAATAGGAAAGTTTTAGGGTTATAGGTTCTGCCGACGTGCATAGTCGTAGGCCTACCTATTAGCATACCCCTTGACTTGTGGGCTAAGTAAAGTACCACTATGCCGATAGGCAGAGAGCGAAGGGTGCTTATAGGCAGTCTAAAATGAACTTTTTTGAAAAAATAAGCAAAAAGGCAAAATTTAATTTTGAAGAATGCACGTCCGGGACAGTTGAAAAGGGTATTCAGAGCCCTATGGAAGTGGATTGAGAAAATTTTGGGTCTAAGAGTTGACCTAGGTCAATGGAGCTCGAAAGCACGCAGTGGCCTCTAAGTTAGGGTTTGAAGTAAAAAAGGAAAGTACAAGCAAGTTGTAAAGGGTATTCATAGACCTATGAAATTGAATTTATCTAATCTCAATTTTGAGAGTTGACCAATGTCAAACGGCGCTCGAAATTGCACAGTGGCCTCTGGGTTAAGGTTTGCAGTTAAAACGCAATTACGCTCTAACCGTAAGGACGATTCGCGCACGGTATGGATAATTAAAAGGGTATTAAAATCCTTATGAGAGTGAATTGAGATAATCTCAATTTTGAGAGTTAACTAAAGTTAAATGGGATTGGAATCACTCGGTGGCCTCTAGGTTAGGGTTTGGAGTAAAACATGGGGTTCGAGGGTGAAAGAGATAGTGTTAGGGACCTAGGGAGGTGTATGAAGGTTACTAGAATGGGGTTTATAGAAGTTCCATGGGGACAAATGCAAACGCCACTCATGTACCCCTAGAACCCAGGCTAGAAAAACTTGCAATCGAGGAAGGAGTTCACGACATGATTAGGATCACTCCAAGTATAGGAGCTCACCAGATAGAAGAGATCATGAAGACATTCGTCCTAAAAAGAAAGATGTTTAGAATCTCATATAATGATAAATTAATTAACACCCTACTCATCGAGGATCCATATCTAATAAAGAATTTCCATAAGAGCCCTCATCAGTCATATGAAGTCTCTTTTCTTCAGGTCAATCGAAGACCTTGAATCTTCTTAGAAGTTTATCATCCCCATATTTAAAATCCATAATGGTAAGAATGATACCATCAATCATATTCACCAGTATTGATAAAATATGACCCTTTGGAGCAACTTAGAGGCTCTCATTATTCCTCTCGTCACTTTTAGTTTGGGGGACATCGTGTAGAAGTAATTTAAAAAGTTACCACACAGGTCGATCGCTAGATTCACATAGTTTGTATATGCCTTTATCACTTGATTCATCACTAGTAGCTTCCACCTAAAAAGGATGGATTTACTCATCACTATGAAGAAGAAACCCTAGGAGACCTTGTGCAAGTACGCTAAATGATATAGGGAAATCTATAATGAAGTGAAGGATTGCTTTGATAAAATGGGTATAGACTTGCTTAAGATCATCCTACCGAGCAGTTCCATAATGCACGAGTCCCTTATAGAGAAGGAGGTAAGAATCATCAATGGCCTCATGTTAAAAATTAAGGATTATACAAGTGAAAGAGGTGGTGGATGACACACAGTAGGATAATGGTTGACTGAGGATGAGCAAGAATAGGGATAAAGAGAGTGAACCCAAGAATGGGGGAAAAGACACAACAGAGGATATAAGGGCACCAAAAAAGATGAACCCCCTAAGGACCGTCATGCCATTAACACTATATTCAAAGAGTCGATTTATAAAATCCTGAACAAGATTAAAGATCGATAATATTTCAACTAGCTGAAGGAGATGGCAGGGGACCCATCAAAGAGGAACACTGGCCAGAGATATTCCTATTATAAGGAACACGAGGACAAAATGGAAAATTACATGGCCCTGAAGTTACACAGAGAAGACCTTACCCAGGTAAGTAATATGGAGAATTATGTGGATAAGAATAATGGTAAGCCGCTATAGAACGCGATAAAAATCTTGATAATGTCCTGGATGCCAATGATATGAGACATAAGTTTGCAGTCATCCATGCTGTATCAATTCCAAATCAAATTTAGGGAAGTGTTGTTCTGATGGAACTAAAGAAGGTTACTTTGGTGATGGAAGCTTTCCAAATTAAGCCTGCTAAAACCTAAGATGACAAATGTCGAAGATCGAAAGATGTTGACTATAACAAGCATATCATTTATGCCGAGGAAGACCTGATCATAGTTAGAACTCTGCATTATGACTCATAATTAATCACTCTTAAAATCCAATTGAGATGGGGACAAGATACTAGTAGACTAGGGGAGTTCCTTAAATGCCATGTATTTGAAGCTATTCAATTAGTCGATGTCATTAGAAAGATAATAATGACCCTGGGATTGGTGGTGTTACCAATACTAACTGGGAACATATCCAAGCTGATAGAATTTCTAGTGGTGGATATTGAATCTCCCTACAACGCCATCTTAGGACGAGGATATCCCCATGCTATGAGATAAGTTTCATATAGTTACTAACAAAAGTTGAAAATGCATTATCGACCGGGGGTAATGGAAATACGATAAAACTAAGCAACTGCTCGATAATGCTTTATCACTGCCATTCGGCCGAAGAAATAAAATAAGAAAGAAAAAATGGCCCGAAAGGGGCAATCATGGAGTGAGTCATCCTATCAAAATAATAATGAAAGCATAGAAAACTAAGGGTAGAAGAAACAAAGGTGGCCTCCACAGATAGAGTCATGGAACCACTACAAGAAGTTGTTTTCAATAAATCTCACCCAAAGAAGAAAATTATAATCAGTAGTTTGCTCATCGATCGTGAAAAAGAAAACCTAATCACTTTTCCTAAAGAGAACTAGGATGAGTTCACCTATCAGCTATATGACGTGCTTGTGATCGATCAAAAGATAATGTGAACCTGACTTTATGTGGACCCGACATTCTCTTTGATCACACAAAAGGAACAACGAATATCCCTTGAAAAGGAAAATAAAGTAGAGGAGGAAGTAGGGAAACTTTTGGAGGCAAGGTTCATGAGAGAAGTTCAATTACTTAGATGGATTTCGAACCCAGTCATAGTAAAAAAAGACCATTGGAAAATGGAGAGTTTGCTTAGACTTCAATAATCTGAACAAGGCTTTACCCAAAGATAACTTTCTCCTGCCAAAGAATGACCAATTGTTTAATGCTACAACTAGCCATGAGCGAATAGGCTTCTTGGACACTTATTTAGGGTGGGTATCACCAAATACCCCATTTCATGCTTGATTAAGATAATAACTCCTTCATCACTACCCTTGGTCTATACTGTTACATAGTCATGCTATTTGGGGTAAAAAATATTGGAATAAATTATGAGTGGTTGGTCACAAAGATGTTTAAACGTCAGTTGGGTAATACAATAGAGGTTTGTATAGATGACATGTTCATAAAAAGTAGGTACAAGGGAGAACATCTAGCAGACTTGGATAAGACATTTGGGGTCAAAAAATTTATCAATGAAGCTTAATGCGACTAAATGCTCTATCAAAGTCGAATTCATGTAGTTTTTGGGCTACCTAGTTAGTCAAAGGGAAAATAAAGTAAATACCGACCATATCGAGGTAATAAATAATGTCCATGTACCTAAGATAGTTAGGTACAATCAAAAGTTGACCATGGTGTTTACAATACTCAACCGCTTTATCTCTAGGTCCTTTGAGAAGTGTCGATTATTTTTCTAGGTCTTGAAAAAGGAGAAGGGCCAGACCTGGAATGAGGAATGTTCAAAGGCACTTGAAAAAATCAAGCTTTACTTGAGTTGAACACCTTTGCTCGTGGTCCCAACTGCTTTATCTCTAGTTCCTTTGAGAAGTGTTGATAATTTTTCTAGATTTTGAAAAAGGAGAAGGGTTGGACCTAGGTGAGGAATTTTCAAAGGCACTTGAAAAAATCAAGCTCTACTTGATTTGAACACCTTTTCTTGTGGTCCCAAATCTGAGTGATCTAGTTTACCTGTATCTCACGGTGTCTAAGCTAACAATAAGCTTGAGCTTAATATACAAGAAAGAAGGGCATTAGGTCATGATCTATTATGTTATAAATACGTTGCCAAAAGATAAGAAACTCTCAAATTCCTTTGGAGAAGTTTTCTTAATCATTAGTAATCTCCTCACGTAAATTTAAGAACTGCTCTGAGGCTCACACAATCATTGTTATCACTCCATTTCCTCTAAAGTCATACCTAAAAAGGATGACCTCTCTGGATGGATGTCCAAGTGGTTGGGGGAACTAGGGAGGTTCAATATCCATTATCAACCAAGAACTCCAATCAAAGGGCAGGTGTTGAGAATTTAATTATTGACCAAACAACCACTAAATAGCCCGGCTAATAGAATACATGGAACCTCTATGTTGATGGGGTGTTTAAATTAAAAACGGTTGGGTAGTAATTGTCCTAGTCACTCCAGATAACAGTGTGCTCGAGCAAGGAATCAAACTTATCTTTAAGAGGTAAAATAATAAGGTCGAATATTAAGCCCTCATAAGCAGGTAAAAGAAAGATCTATCATTGGTTCTATTCACCTTGAAGTCTATTATGATTCAAGGATGGTATCCAACCAGATATATGGAGATTATAATGATAAGGATGAACTCATATCAGCATACTCATAGATTACCCAAGATTTGGTCACCAAGTTCAAATACTAGAAATTAAAAGGATCTCCTGGTCGGAATGTATTACTTAACCAAATGGATAGAAGCTAAAAATTTGGCCAACATAAGGGACACCAACATGATCTGATTCATCTGGAGGATATCGTGACCCATTTGGTGTGCCGAGGATGCTTATCACAAATAATGGAATTCAATTTCAAACCAGACCATCCCAAGATTTATGAAACAACCACAACATCAAGCACTACTACATCTTAGTGGCCTATCCCCAAAAAACGAACAAGCTAAGGGCTCCAACAAGATAGTACTCGATGGGATGAAGAATAGATTGGAAAAAACTAAAGGTGACTAGGTGGACGATCTTCCCCATGTCCTCTGGGAATATCAAACTCATAAGATCAAATTGGGAAATTCCCTTATCCTTGGCTTATGAAATAGAAGCCATAATTTCACTACAAGTCTGCTTGGAGATTATGAAGACAATCATTGTTGATCAAACTATGTATGAAGAAATAATAAGGACTGAGATCAACTTATCCAAGGAAATAAGTGAACAATCATTGATTAAACTAGTGTCCTACTAACAACAACTGGCTAAGAATTACAATAAAGGTGTCAATCCGAGGAAGTTTTGGGTTGGAGATTATATGTTAAGGAAGGTTATGTACAATGCGAGGAAGCCATCAGATGGAAAATTACGCCCTATTTGAGAGGGACCATTCAAATTCATTTGGGACAACCTCCAAAAATCCTTCTACCTGGAAACAATAGAGGGAATGGAGATAAATAGGCCTTAGAATGCGTCCAACCTTAGGAAATGTTATTTCTAAATTTCTTATGCACTTTTTAGCTTTATACAAGTTTTAACTTTGTCATACTAACTTTTTATAATATGTTTAAACATTCAATTAGTGCTATTAACTTTCTTATTGTTCCAAATGACAAGGCAACATCATTTAGAATTTGTCCCATAATATTACGATTATCATTTTTCCAAACCATTCATCATTGCATGTTTTTTTCAAATTTCCCGATTAAATTTTGTTCATATTAAGATTAGACTTAATCGTATTTTAAGGTTACATGTTTTCTACACTAACAAAATCTAAAACATCTAAAATTTCCCAGATAAGAAAAAAATACAGGGTATTCGTAGGCATTAAGTCTTTCGACGTTAGTCGACTAGAATCTTGAATGAGTGGATTGCCCTACAACTAGGTGCATTTTCGCAATCACTTGGTGTAGGCTTAAGGAGGTGTTATGACACTATCCTAAAAGGTAAGACAACGATAACACATCCTCGATATAGCAAATGGTAAAATGAAAAACATGAAATTAATCTGTAATTTCATTTATAACATTGACTTATTTAAAAAAGTAACCAAGGTTTGACAAATTACACAGTGAGTAGAGTACAAGATTATAAAATGATAAAAGTAGCCATTATTTTCGGTGAGTCAAAAGCTCAGTTATGGTAGCTTAACGACCATCATCGGGGTTAGATTGAAATTCATCATAATTGTCATGAGCTAGTAGATAGTTCTTCACTAGTGTAAGTG
Source organism: Sambucus nigra (assembly GCA_949130495.1). Lineage (NCBI taxonomy): Eukaryota > Viridiplantae > Streptophyta > Magnoliopsida > Dipsacales > Adoxaceae > Sambucus > Sambucus nigra. The sequence goes on along the minus strand of OX422216.1, from coordinate 161,051,799 downwards.
GAATGGCGTTAGGTGGTATCCAACACTCATCATTCCCTAGAGGATGTAGCCAACTAAAGGGCCAGTCCACCTAGTAACAATACCAAAGCTGGGAATCCTTATGGATTTAGCAGATCAACAAAGGATTTAATCAACCATGCTTATAGGTTGCCTTATTTGATTCATCCAAGTGTAAAGGGGCATCCATCCACCCTTCATTATAATCAATTTCCTAGACTAGACTATGTGGGGTACCTTCGTTAATTGGTACATTAGCCTAATGATCTGGCATTAAAGAACTTGTCTGATCACCTCATTATTCTCGTAGGATTGCTCAGCCTTACCGATCTCTGCCCTTAGATAATTATTTTCAGTCTGTAATAGACCAACTATGTTCCTGACTTTCCCAAGCTTGGCTTAAAGAGTGATGACCATACTTGTCTGGTCACCATAAACACTTGTCATTTTCTGAAATGCTTGCTGAATAATAGAAAAGGCTACTCGAGCTTGATTATAGGCATCTTCACCAAGAATAAAGTCCAAATTTTCATTCTCTTGGGCTATTGGGACCAATGCCAAGCTATTATTAGAATACAAAAGTAAAATAATGTCATTTAAAAATTAAAGGCAAGCAAGAGAATACAAACAAGTAAGAGATAATAAACGAAGAAATCATGATGAAGTCAGAAAAATATTATATCATTATATTCAATAAAAATTACTCCATCCACTTACAAGAGAATTCAAAAAAAGACTGGAAATCTAAAATACAAGATGATCCTAAAATATTCTAGCAAACATGAGTCTTCTTTTATGGTACCACATTATCTTGATCGACCAAAGTCTTGCCTTAACCAATTACCTCCTTCTCCTGTTTGATGACCTCCTCTTCGTCTTCATCCTCCAGGTTGGGGGAGAACTAGGAGCGTATTTGACGAAGAGTTTAGACTTTTCATCAACCCCAACCTTCACAAGGGCTTCATAATAGTATTTCATGAATAAAGACTTACGAATAAAACCTAGTTACTTTTAGCCAAGGGCAAAGGTCTCATCCTGACCTTGGTCGAAGGTGTTATCCTTGGTTTCCAAGGCCCCTACCAGAGATTGGGAAGATTATTTAGTAACTTTCTCTAAATGCCCAACCTTTAACTTCAGAGTGGCAACATTTGTATCCTTAGATCTCATTATAACCTCATTTTCCTTGAATTTCTTTTAGGCAGCGTCCAAGGCCTTTTGGGCTTTATTTAGGGCCTCGCCCTCATCGACATTTATCTTTTCCCAGTTGTCCATCCTATCCAAGAGGTCAATGTAGTCTACCAAAACTCTAAAGTAGGAGTAAAGCAAGACAGTTACAACAAACCAAAATTAATTCATGAAGCTCTGACCAAGTGAAATCAAGACTTACCAATGAAATAGAGAAGGAAAAATGAGAGATAAGCTTGCCAATGGATATGCTCCTGACTAAATCCTAGTCAATTGGCATGTATGCTACCTTGAGTAAACTAGGAGACAAGTTAACATCCTTGACTATCGACCCTTCGATAAGTCCCTTCCCCTTCCTGGGGCATATAACATCTTTTGGGTGGGAAAATTGATCAAAAGACCATAACTAATCTTGATCTTCTTTGCAGGTTAGGCTTGCGACTTGTCGGGGGAATCCTCCATATTGACTAGTTCGGATGGACCCCCAACCTTCTTTCTTTTGAAGGGTTGTGCATTGGGATATCTAGGGGCCATCACCCCATCTATCAAATTGGCGATTCTTTTTTTTTTCCCATAGCGTTCCCTCTTTAAATGTATTAAGTTAGATAGTTGGGATAATGGAGATATTAATAAATTCAAACAAGCCTGAGCTCCTCACAAAAAAAAATATTTTTTGCTCCCTAAGACCTCCAGGGTTTTTTGTCTCCATGTCAACTGGTCGTTCAATAGAGGATGTGGTGGTGGATATATAGGACATCAAAAACAAGGCCGACCTAGGGTGTTTGACAGTAGTCAGAGGTTTCCTGAGTGAGCAAGCTTTCTCAAACTCAACAAAATTGATATTTATCTGATCAAGATATTTCTTTTTCTTGATTTCTGAACGAGCAAAGACCAAAACATTAAAAAAGTTAATCAAGTTATGGGAGAATAAGAGAAAAACATCCTAATTGAAGCTAGACCTATTTCATATCCGCTTTGAGGCACCTATGGCCCCTTAAAGGTTCACCACCCATTAGGATTGATAAATGCTCCCATTTATTTACTACAAAATAGTGCGACTAATGGTCCTTATAGGAATCTGACAGGTTTACTATAAGGACTCTCTCGACCCTCCTCCCATTCATATAATATATGATCTCATTGGATTTAGCCACATGTAGTAGTATCACCGTATCTTTGGGATTTCAATCTTAGTCCCATAAAATTCATCAATTATATGGTCCTTATTTATAATTCTCCAAGTGTTCGGAGAACAGTGGGAAAGAACCATGTCAAATAACTTATAGAATTCAAGGAAGAATTACTTTGGGGGAAAAGTGATGCCCGCATCTACAATGAATTAAGATAACATCCAATTTCCACATTTGATTTTATAATAGTGATGAGGATGATCCCTAACCCAACAACTACCCATTCAAGAATGTAACGACTCCATAAGTCCTCCATTGTATTATCAGTTATATGGTAAATTATATTCACAATCGAGTAATGAAGATGAAGGAAGAATAAAAATGATCCTTGAAAGAAAGATTTATAGAAAATAAAATTTGGGGTAATGAACTTACAGTGAATAGAGGCACAAATGGAGCTCTGGTATGACTTGAAGACGAAATACGAAAGCAATAAGCATAAATGATGGTTTGAAAAAGGTGGTGGGGTGGAATAATTATCGAGGCATATCCCATCTTTACAGATGTGCCCTAAATGATGGTTAGAAAACTCTATTGCCTTTTGGGAAAATTAGAGCACATTTACCATTGTGCCCTTAAAAATGTTGGGTAGATTACATGCTTACCCCCAAGGTCTAACGGATAAAATAAGAGGATCCTTAAAACTTTAAGACAAGTGTCTACATCTTTCGACCATATCTCCTACGAATGATTAAGTTTTGCCAACGACCACAAGCAGAGTCGAAATTCAGAACTAGCTGGAAAGATTTGGGGGCAATTGTGTGGGATCATTCAACCACTCTTGAGAAAGAGCCATATGTCCATTAATCTCATTAAATGAACTCATTTCTAAAGGATAAAGACCGATTAAGGCCAATCAACAAAATTATCATAATTAGATTCACTCAATCAAGTCATGATAGATATTTAAGGTCATGGAGTCCTGTAAGTGTAACCGTGACCCCAGGAAAAAGGGGCATGTAATATTTGTAATCAACGGTCGATTAACAAAGAGAAAAGAAAGACCCATGGACATATGCAAATTTTTGAACCACGTACATCATGTTCTTGTGTGACTTTGTTTGTGTTTTCACTTTGCTCGATTTTGATCATGTTTGATAAATACTAGGAGGATTTATCACGTACACATGCTATCAAAAAATGTGATCCATTTTCAACTTTATAAGATCAAAGAAGATTGTCATTTAATCACCTATAACAAACAATATAACAAACAACTTTGTTGCTCTATATTCTTTTATTTATCTAAAAAAAAACTATATAACCAACATACCATAATATTATTATATGCATTAAAAAATATTAACAAATATGAATTAAAGACTTGTATGAAAACATGTAACTTTTCAATGGACAACCAATTCGATTTCCCAGTACTTCAATTATTCTTTATAAAAATGTCCCCATTTTGAAACATCTTCATATCGAATTTTTTTCACCCCTATCATAAGCCTTGGAAGTGGCGTATATTTTTTTAAATGGCCTTCACGAAGTGAACCTCGTCATATAAACTAGTAGAGATATGAAGTCAAATATTAGTCCATCCCTTAAAGGTAAATGTGTATGACTTTAAGGGAAGAACACACAACATCCAATTAAACATAGGGGCAAGACGTGATACTATTTTGGGAAAATGCATCCAAAATTTATTTGAACACCCATATTTATTACAAAAATCTAACCTTATCTAAAGTTTCTTGTGACACCCTGCCTAATTAAATACCGGGTGATCAGTCCTTTATTAAATTAAAATCAAGGTGAACGGTTGGTTCATTCTTAGCATCACTGTCGCAAAATAAAATTTCCAATTTAAACATCATACTTAATTAAACTAAGTGTCAAAACAATTTAGAACCTTATTTCCAATTTATTAAATCCAAACATGAAAACCTTTTTAATAACCAACAGTTTAAGAATTCATAAATACTAAAGATAGATAATAGCACACAAAACTTTAAATCATCTAGATAAACCAAACCAGTTTAAAACTTTAATGAAACCATCCTGACAATAATTAAATCCCAAAGAGTACCGAATACTAGAAATGTAAATGAAAATTAATCTCTGACAAATCCAACTGAATAGGGAAACGGGCGACACATGCCCTAACTAATCAGAACTAAAATAAGAATAGAGTCAACAATGAGGTCGTCTATGCAATGGCCTGCAACTTCCACATAAGCTGCAGCGCGTCCATTCCAAGGAATATAAGCATGATGCCCCTATGGCTGGGCACCTGTAATATATACATATATATACAAGAGAAAAGAAATAACAGAAAATGGGTCAGAGCCCGAGTGTAAAACAGTTTAAAAATAGTTTATCAAGTATTTAAAATGCTTACCGGCAAATGAAACAACCATGTTAGTATACGACACTCTCTTGAGAAATTCTCACCTCTCATCTAGTGTGCACGCACTGTTAATCTCCAAAGTTTATTTTAACTTAACTTTTCCATAAGGTTTCATTCCGATAAATACTATGGCTAAGACAATTAATTTCTGAAAATTAAGCTCTCTCATATATCTTACGTTATTTAAAATAACCCAGTGATGTCACAAAATTCCCAAACACTTATAATAAAGTTGGAGTATTTATTCATTACTTAACTACTTTTATGCACAGTAGAAAGTTCCCATACTTAAGTATATATATATATATTATCGACACCCCACATAAAATCTATGGTACTGGCATACTCTGCTATCAAGTTCCCGTATCACTCGTACTAAGGGAATACTAGTTCGAAATCACTCTCGAACTGAATTAACACAAAACACATACAATTGGAGGTGAAGTATAGTTCCAAGACACTGAGAGGTCAGCACATACCCTCACGTCTCTTAGGACCATCTGACTATCACTCAAATAGCCTGTATCAAGGATACTATCTTCTAGGGTACAAGTCGTTATCCCCCCATAAAGGCCCAATCGAGATAAGACTGTCCCGGTGCGAAAACCCCCGTGATAGCGAGTAGCTCGGGTATGATTTTTACACAAATATATAATATATGAACAATCACACAGTCATATATATATAATTATTCACATTTCGAAGTTAGGTGCGCCCACGACCCATAATTATAATTATCCGTTCATAGCACATTTTACTCGATTATCTCGCATAACGGACTCGTCACTTTTATTCTCATATATAAGTTACTCCATACTTACTTCTCATCTCTCGAAGAATTATATCTCCCCAAGTATAATTTTAGTAGGCACTCTCACTTATCTCCTAGTCTAACTTACTCACGAGTCTCGATCTTTTATTAGACGTACGCATGATTTCGTATGTGTGAATAACTTCCCGTTAACCCATAATTTCATACTACATTAAATTTCACTCAACATGGTCTACTTAGCCCCTACTGGTCCTCCTTATATCCCATTATACTCTAACAATAACAATCAAGGGTTCCTATGCATTTTAACCGGATTAAACCAACGGACGAAAAATATGCAGTTTTCCAGGAGGGGTCGATCGATTCGAGGAAAGGGGGTCGATCGATCATCATCAATCAATCGATGTTCTTGGGTCGATCGATCGATCAAGCAGTTCTTGCCCAGAAACTGCCATTAAAACCTATGGGTTTCATCTTCCAAATTTCTCCAAAACTTCATTAACAACTCCCAAACTCTCAAATAACATTACTACAAGTTCTATATACATATATGCAAGATTTCCTACGTGGAACATGTACAAATTCAACAACGGAATTGAATTAAAGGGCCAATTTATTTTAATTATCAAGAACCCTAACTTTCCACTAAACTTCCATTATTCTATTTCTTTTTCCAGATTTCTCACTTCTAAATTTATCAAATTTCGTGGGTAATTCTCTACATATGATTGGGATGTCCAGAGTTTATTTATTTTCTCTACAACATGTGATTGGGTTTTCTAAATCCTTGAGTTCTTCCATTAAACATAGGTTCAATCATCCTAATCTAACATGGTGTGACATTTAATTAAAATATAAGCAAGATAGATACTTGCCTGAAATTTGAGTTTCTAATTTGTGGACGAAAGAGGTATGGTTGCGTTCCTCGTCATGCGATCTACACTTTGGTGGTGGTGGCGATGTAAACGGGTGAGTCTTTGGCCTTGAGTTGCTTGGAAAGCTCTTCAACTCCTTCTCTAATGAACGTTCTTTGATTTTGTGTTTGTTAACCCTAGAAGACAAGTCCTAAAGGCTGATTTATCCTTAGGAAATTCGTGGGTTTAATTACCCAAAATTGTCAAATGTCTATAATACCCTCCCGGGATGCCAATTAGGCCTAAAAACGCTCCGAGACCCAAACTAAACTCCCGGGTACATTATTTTGACTATCTCGACCCTTTTGGACACATTGGCGCACTCGAAATAACCATACGGGCAATTTATAAGTTATTCACTTTTAATAATAATAATTTAGTCCTGACACGACACAAACGCGTCCCGACTTAAATTTCCATAATTGCCATTTTATTCACTTGTGACAATTTTTATAAAATCAATATTATATATTACTTTACTCATTTAGTAATATTCAATAAATTCCCAATTATTACTACCTCTCGTCACGCTAGTAAATATTTAAATTAATTTTCAGATTAATATTAAATTAATATCTCAATTTGAATTTAATAAATCCCCAAATTTTAAAAGCCATAAAAATACGGGGCATTACATTTCTTGAAATGATTTTCACCACCTAATTGATAGGTATACAGTTCAGCGTGATCCCTTAATTCTTATAACATAGTAAACCTTAGGCCCTTCCATCCATCATCTTCACTTTTACCTAATAGTTCCACACAAGAATTAAAATCATAATGGCCATCCACTTAAACATCTTCTAATGAATAAACAAAATACTCATTAATTTTAGGATTGAAGAGAGTTAAAACTTGTTAAATAAAGTCTTCGTATATCAATCCTATCAAAGACATATTCTTTTGCTTACATTGTTTTCTTAGGTATTTTTATTATCCAATTATTGGTCTTTCATTGGGTATACTCAAACCCGAAGGGGTACCTCTTAGTGCTCTGAGTTGCTCATATTTGTTTCTTCATCAATTTTTTTACCGTCCCTTTGAAAAATTTGGAGCAAGGTGTCCATTTAATGATGAAATATATGGGTTAGAAAACTCTCTTATTTTCCTCAAAAGAACCTCACGTTGATCATACCCATATGCTAGGACTCATTTCTTTAACATTTTAATCTATAAGTCTAAACTCAAATCATCATAATATTCTAGTGTAGGCATTATAAAGAATTTTACCTAATAGGAATCACAGACCCATAAAGGGATAAGTCGACTCATACTACAAAATTCCACAATCATGCACACATGGGAGACCATGAGTTATTCCAAGTACGCACCCAAAAGTTGCCTTTTAATTGTCAATGTTTTTCTCCTCTTAATTTCTTCCAATATTAAGTGTAATGGGTGATAAGAGATGTAACCTCTCAAGTCCCTCAAAGAAGGTAAATAATGGTCATTTAGAGTACAAATTAAACTATGTTCAATTGACTCTTCTACTGTTGTAACCTCCCTAATAATCATATGGTGTATTTTATGCCATAAATCAGTGAAGTTCCCTTGAGAGGAACCTATGTACTTCTTAAGTATTAAATGTTACACATCTAATCTATAACTTTTGTTATATTCCCAAAGTGCTAATTTATTGGTCTAAACATAAATAAAATGTTCCCCCATGGAAATCATGCGTGTATTGAAGGAAATTTGGGACATTTCCCTTCAATTTCTCTGCAATTGCATTCCAACATAAACATACTATTCTCAGTAGATGGATATATTATTTTAGTCCACTCAAGCATAAAAATAACCCACCCCTTATTAGTGTTGAAGATATTCTTGTAGTTTAGCTTCACATTTTTTATTACATGTCAAGTACTAAGCAAATAAATTGTATTATGGAGGATCGAACGAATAATGCCTATTAGTGAAAGTTCCTTATCAAAGTCAAGGTGGATTAAATAATTCCTTGAATTTGTTGAGGTCCCAAGTATAATTTTATACTATCTTAAATCTCAATAATGAAAATTATATTCAAATTGTTTTAAGTGTATATAAAACCTCGATGCTCATAAGTAGTGGATGACTGAAGTGATTAGTTTTATAAGTACATTCTAATAACATGACTGAAGAAAAGGATTTTGCAAGATTTATTGAACCTGGATTAAACCAAAATAAATTTAACACTTCTTCAATCATTGGACCAAAATTATTCTATTTGAGGTAGTTGTTTTCATATAATGGCTTTATAACGTATTGAATTGTTGATCTTTCGTCTGTTTTAGCAACTTTACATTTCTTTTGAAAATTAGATTCATTTGAAATGGTTGCTTTTTATCCTTATATATTTGTTTTAGTGTTGTAATAAATGTTTTAGTTTTATGCCACTTTTTGTTAAGTGTTTAATGATTTTTTACTCGTCATCTTTCAACCTACCGACATAAGTGCGATCGATAATAGTCTCACCTTGTGGGTGATTGTTCATGACACATAGTCTCACTTTGTCAAGTTGGACCGTTTTGATGGTGGTAATTTTCTGCGTTGGCAGAAAAAGGTTCATTTTCTTCTAACAACATTGAAGATTGTATATGTCTTGTCACAACCGAAACCAAATGAAGATGAAGATGAAACTGTGGAACAGACTAGGCAACGCACAAAATGGGAGACAGGTGATTACTTGTGTCGTGGTCACATTCTCAATGCACTTGCTGACAATTTGTTCAACTTGTACCAAAATGTTGGGACTGCAAAAATTTTGTGGGAAACATTAAAGACCAAATATCTTACGGAAGACGCTACAAGTAAGAAGTTCCTTATCGGTCAGTTTTTAAGCTTTAAAATGCATGATAATAGGCCTGTGCTAGAACAATTTCATGACATCCAACGCATCATACATCATTGCAAACTAAAAAAATTAAATATGTATGATAATGTAATTGTTCCTGCCATAATTGAAAAACTTCCTCCTTTTTGGAAAGATTATAAGAAAGAACTCAAACACAAAAAGTAGGATCTTTCACTTGAAGAATTAGAGACTCATTTAAGAATTGAACAAGAGTCTCGAATTCTAGATGGTAAAGAGGAACAAGAAAATTTTGTTTCTAAGTTCCATGTGGTGGAGGAAGGAAATGAGCAAAAATATGGCAATCATGGAAAAAATAACAAGCGGAAGAATTTTTCAAATAATTCTAAAGCAAACAAAAAGAAGAAAGGAAATTGTTTTCATTGCAACAAACCAGGTCACTTCAAGAAGGATTGTCATGAGTTCAATAAACTAAAGGAAAAAGGAGGGGCATCATACACAAAGCAAAAATTTGCTGCTATGATATCCGAGGTTAATATGCTTGGAGAAGACAACTCTTAGTGGGTTGATTCTGGTGCCACAAGGCATGTTTGTAAAGACAAGAACTTGTTCTCTGCCTATGAAATAGTGGAAGGAGATGTTCTCTACATGGGAAATTCATCTACTGTTGCGGTTAAAGGCAAAGGGACAGTGGATCTCAAATTCACTTCCGAAAAAATCCTAAGCCTCACCAATGTTTTTCATGTTCCTGATGTTAGGAAAAATTTAGTTTCTAGAAGTCTTCTTAACAAATTTGGCTTTAAGCTTGTATTTGAGTCAGAAAAATTTATTCTGACTAAGAATGGTACCTTTGTAGGCAAAGGATATTTGTATGAGGGAATGTTTAAGCTCAATATCAATGAAAAAGATTCTTCTGCTTATATCGTTGATTGTCTTTCATTATGGCATAGTCGTTTAGGACATGTTAATACAAAGAAAATGCATTTCATGGTTAATTTAAATTTAATTCCTAAATATGAGAATGATATGAATGAAAAGTGTAAAATATGCATGCAAACAAAAATAACAAGATTGCCTTTTCCAAAAATAGAAAAACTACATCTTTGTTGCAATTAGTACATAGTGATGTTTGTGATTTGCATGGAACACCTACTAGAGGTGGTAGTAAATATTTTGCTACATTTATTGATGACTTTGCAAAATATTATTACGTATATCTTTTAAACTCCAAGGATGATGTGCTTAATAGATTTAAGACATATAAAAATGAAGTTGAAAATCAATGTGATACTAAAATAAAATGTCTTAGATCTGATAGAGGTGGTGAATATCACTTTCCTCAATTTTGTGAAGACATGGGAATTATACATGAAGTTACTGCACCTTATACACCATAACAAAATGGAGTACCAGAAAGAAAAAATAGAACACTAACTGAAATGGTTAACGCTATGCTTTCTTATTTTGGTTTAAGTAAAGGGTTTTAGGGAGAAGCACTTTTAACTGCGTGTCATATTCTGAATAGAATGCCTGTTAAAGATAATAAGAAAACTCCCTACGAATTATGGAAGAATAGAAAACCTAATTTAGGTTATCTTAAAGTTTAGGGTTGTAGAGCTATTATAAGACTACCTGAAACTAAGAGAAAGAAATTAGGAAGCAAAGGTGTTGAGTGTATTTTCATAGGTTATGCACAACATAGTAAAGCCTATAGATTTTTGGTTAGTGAAACTAATGATTCTGTTGAGGTAAATACAATAATTGAATCGAGAGATGCAATTTTTTATGAACAAAGGTTTTCTTCTATTCCTAGAATTAATAATGAAAAAGAAGTAAGCACTCCTTCACAGTCAACTGAAACTCCACCAGTAGAACAAGTAGAGATTAGAAAAAGTAAGAGACCTAGGAAAGAAAAAAGATTTGGTCCCGATTTTGTAGTCTATCTTGCTGAAGGAACTAGAGACACATCTTGTAATCAATATGCTTTGACTCTTAGCGTTGACACAGACCCACAAACTTATAGTGAGGTAATTAAGTCTGTAGATTCAGCATTTTGGAAAGAAGCAATAAATGATGAAATTGATTCAATTTTGGGAACTAAAACTTGGAAGTTAGTAGAATTATCTCCAGGATCTAAACCCATTAAGTGTAGATGGATTTTTAAAAAGAAAATGAAAATAGATGGAACAATTGATAAATTCAAGGCTAGATTGGTTGCTAAAGGTTTTACACAAAAAGAAGGCATTGATTATTTTGATACCTATGCACCAGTTGCTAGAACTTCTACTATTAGAATTTTAATTGCATTAGCATCTATATATAATTTTGAGATTCATCAAATGGATGTGAAAACTGCCTTTTTAAATGGTGACTTAGAAGAAGAAATTTACATGAAACAACCTGAAGGGCTTGTTATGCCTGGACAAGACAATAAATTATGTAAACTTATTAAGTCCTTATATGGCCTAAAACAAGCACCTAAACAATGGCATGAAAAATTTGATAAAGTCATTATTTCTTATGGTTTTAAAACTCATGAATCTGATAAGTGTGTTTATAGTAAATTTTCTAATGTTAAAGGTGTGATCATTTGTTTATATGTAGATGACATGTTAATTCTTGGTACTGATTTAGAAAGCATTAATAATACAAAGATTTTTCTGTCTTCTAAATTTGATATGAAAGATATGGGTGTAGCTGATGTCATATTAGGAATGAGAATAATAAGGAAAGATAAAAATATAATTCTCACTCAATCTCATTATGTTGAGAAAATTTTAAAGAAATTTAATCAGTTTGATTGCACACCTGTTAGTACACCTTTAGAACCACAACTAAAGATGATCCCTAATAATGGTAGAGCTATTTCACAATTGGAATATGCATGAGTAATTGGTAGTTTAATGTATGCCATGACATGTACTCGACCTGATATTGCTTATGCTGTTGGTAAATTAAGTAGATATACTTGTAATCCAAGTTTATTACATTGGCATGCTGTCAATAGAATATTAAAATATTTAAAAGGAACTATTGAATATGGTATATACTATAGTGGATATCCTTCAGTATTAGAAGGGTTTTCTGATGCCAGTTGGATAACTGAGCGGGAGGATCATTCCTCAACAAGTGGATGGATTTTCACTCTTAGTGGAGGAGCTGTTTCTTGGGGATCAAAGAAACAAACTTGTATAGTTGATTCTACTATGGCATTTGAGTTTATAGCATTAGCTGTAACTAGTAAAGAGACAGAATGGTTAAGGAATTTATTAATTGAAATTCCAGTTTGGCCAAAACCAATGCCTCCAATATCTATACATTGTGATAATGAGTCTACACTTTCGAGATCTTATAGTAAAGTGTACAATGGAAAATCTAGACATATTGGCCTGAGACATAGTTATGTTAGACAGATGATTACAGATAGTGTAATCACAGTGGATTATATAAATTCAAGTCAAAATTTAGCTGATCCTTTTACAAAAGGTCTTGCAAGAGGACTGGTGTCTAAGACATCAATATCGATGGGACTAAAGCCCATTAATAATAATCACTCTTGATGGAAAATCAACTTGAAACTTGATATATTCAAGTCTCAAGTTCAATGATTAAAGTACATCATACGACGTGATTTTAAGCACTATAAAATTTAACATCCCAAGGATAAGTGCTTAGAACATGTAATGAATAATGAAAGAGGATGAGTTTAACCTTAATATATTTATGGTGTTTTAGTTACATGGACACCTATGATAATTTACCTATATGAGTGTGGAAGTGGTGCCGCTTCCTATGAGAACTAGGCTTGACTCTAAAGCACTCATGAAATCAAGGTACAGACACAAGGCCTAATATATGTGTCGGCTTATATGGATAATCAGTGACTAAAAGATTTGTGTGTGAAGACAAATCCGGCTGATCAATATGCATTGATAGTTCAAAGATAAGTCTACTATACTTTCATGGTTAGCCTTGACGAACCTTCACAGGGTATTGGTTCAAGTCGTGAGACACCAATGCTTATACACAGTCTTACAGACAATCAAAGATTTACAAAACTTATTTTGAAAATGGTGGAGGAATGTTGGAGATTTTATAAAATAAGTGAGTAAGAGCTTTGGGTGTAAGAGCTTAAAGAGCTTGTCCCACATTAGAAGTGTGTGGAAGAGGTGGGAAGCTAACCCAAATATAAAAAGGGATAGTGTCCCACATTGGAAAATGTACAAAGTTAAGTGTCACCACTAAGCTATAAAAGGAGTGGCCAGCCTTTGAGTCCCACATTGAAAAAATATTAAGAACTGGTGCACTTAATAAGTACAAATGGAAGATGAAGAGTTAATTCATTTAGCATTTAAGAGGCTATAAATAAAGGCTGCCTAAAATGAAATTGCATATATAAAGACCCATTTTCTGATTTTCAAACCCTGATATTACTCTCTTATAATTTTCAGGAGATACAAATTCTCTTATTCTGTTTTGTGCACAGAAAAAGAATAAGAACTTGATTGACTGTTCTTCGCTGCTGCATCTAAGGGCTGTCTTCAAATATACAAGTTGCAGGCAGTGCAAGTTGCTTCATTGTATCTTGAGTACGGATTTGCGGATACCCGTTTGTATATCGAAGTTATTCGTGTGGGGCAAATACTGTATTTAGGAAAGTGACATCACGCCTTGAAGCTTTCTAGTATCTATTTAGAAGTTACATTATTGTATTGAAATTGACATTACTGTGATATATAAAGAGTTCCATTTCTGTAATTGCATTCATATTATCCAACACATAGCAAATCGACCTTCAATTTGTCATATCCATGTGGAATTCCTCTCAAATTGAAAGGAAATTGCACCTCTTCATCCCAGCATACCTTTTACATATATCCATATCATTATTTCTTAAAACAAGCTTTTATTATGACTATTACATAGAACACCACCTCTTTAGTAGCTTAAAATCGAATTTGACCTTTTTGATATAACCTCGAAATAAGAGTTTGCAATTATGACAACTATATGTAATCTGATACTAAAATCTTAAACCCAATTAATAACATCTGATCATGAACCAGATTCCTATACACATACAAAATGGAATGTAAGAATAATTTAATTATATATTATTAACAAAGTTAAAATAATCACCTTATCTAAGATAAAATTTGTTGTTACATCAACTCCTCTATATCAATCTTACATTTTTTATGAGTACCAAAAAAAATTTCAACATCTTGTATTATTAACTTTTTGTGGGCATTTCGTGTATACAACAAAAAATTACCAAACAATTTTTGCAAGTGTGCAACTTTTGTAGGTGTATATATAATGTAGTTACATTTTTAATTCTAAAATTGTGCAATTAGACAAGTGTAATTGTGTAACACTTAAGAAGATTGACTATTTGACATGGGGTGAGATTTTCTTTATGCAATTTGTGTAGGAGTAAAATCACTGTGTAACAATTAAGTTATTATTTTGGGTTAAATGCAAATTTGACCTTGATGTTTGGGGTTATTTTGAATTTTGGACGCATTCTTTTAAAAGTTATAACATTAACCCTAGGTTTAAATTTTAGAAACACTAACCCTCCACAAACATTCATTTAGAGATTTGAAGGAATAACTGGCTATAGAGTCTATGTGTTCAAATTTACTAAACTAACCAAGAAAAGACTTACACGTGGCAAAAAATAATTAACTAATAAATTTCCACATAAGAAATTAACACAATTTAAAATTTTAAATAAATAATAAAAGATAAATAATATGCATAAATTATATTAAATCATAATATATACATAAATTTACTAAGTAAATTATCATCTGACATAAATAAAATAGAAGTTAAACACAACATTATTATTAATCCCATAACCATCTACCAATCAAAGTAAATATTAAACCAAGACTTACAAAACTTAAACCCACCACTCTCCCCCATTCTATCGTAGCTCTCCCCCAAAACCCTCATCAATTTGGACAATCTTGCAAACTTTATTTTTGTACAACCTCTTTATCTTTCTCTCTCTTACAAAATTATCTTATACTAAATGGATTCCCTCAGATCACAGGAATTTTGAGAAAGGAAATGGGTGGAATACCCCAGGTTTTAAAATAAATAATGAATTGGGAAAATAATTAAGTAAATGAAATTAATTGAGAATTTGGTTTACATATTATTTTACTTTGTAAAATTACATAATTAATTTAGTGTAGCTTTACATGTTATTTAATTTAACAAGTCCTTAAGTGGTAAATGGTTTCATAAAAATAATAACATGGTTAATAAATTAATTTGATGTAACTTAAGTTAAAATGAATTATTTAAATAATAACATTGTGCCATTTTATTTTAATTGAACTTACATTAAGTTATGTGTTAGATTGGACGTCGTGATTACTTAAGCTTGGAACCTATCTCAAATAGACTATTAAGTTTCCATAATTCCCACATATAACATCTTCAAACCTAAGGTCTTTACTTCTGCCCCAAAACTTATTTCTTCAATTTATTCGAATTTGTACTATTAACCCAAATATTATCTCACATAATGAATTTCATTAATTTAGAATACTCCCTTAAATTAAATTCCAATTAAAGTCCAAATCTCATAATCATGCCTACTGGTCTTCCTGAAAGTTTAAGGGTAATCACAATGTCTCCAATAAAATTATTCAAGGGTTAACACCATTAAAATTCAATTAGGGAAAACTTTATTCATTCTGGAAAGGTCGATCGATCGACCTTGACCTTCGATCGATCGATGGTGGTCGATCGATCGACTGATGAATGTCGATCGATCGATTACACAGGTCTGTTACGGGCTGCTTCGTTTTGCAGTTACAGTTTCGACCCAAAACTCCATTTTTAAGCATGAAACTCCAAGATAAGGTTACTATAACATTTTACTAACATCCTATAACAATATTAACATTCTAAGTCCCATAATTCATCATTTAAAGGCTTAGATTAGATCAAAACTACATCAAAATAATTTCCAGAATTCTTCCATTCAAGAACATCATCAAACTTCTTCTAATTCCCCTTTTAGATCATCAAGGTTCTGTTTATAACATATAAATTCGTCCAGAATATACTACATGCAATTCCTACATAATTCATGGCCTTTAACTTTCAATTCATGGATCTAATTTATCTCCAAAAATCAATTTCGAAAATTCCTAAACATGGATACATATCTTGAATTAAAAGAGTTTAAATCACTTGCCTCAATTATCTCAGAATTTGGTGTAGAATCTTTGATAGTCAAGTTGTTCCTTCTCTTACTTTTCTGCAGAATTCTTCCCTCTCTTTCTCTTTCAAGCTCTTCTCAAGGTTTCCTTCTCTCTCTCTCTCTCAAGTTTTCCCAAGGTTGAAGATAATGGAGGATGGAGGTGTGAAATGGTTTGTGGGAGTTGGAAGTATATTTCAACTTCTCCCGTAGCCCATTAAGTCTCTAAATGGTAGTAGTGGGTTAAGTGGGTTAAGGAAATAGTCAGATTAATATCTCTATTTTCGTCACTTTTTAATTCCCAAAAATGCAATTTACCAAAATACCCTTTTTGATGCCGGTATGGCCCACAAATACCCCGGGACCCAAACTAAACTTTCGGCTAGTGTTTTCTGACTATCTCGACCCTTCCGGACGCGTTGGCGTACTCAAAACGACCATACGATTAATGGAACTAAAATTCACTTTTTAATTTAATAATAGAATACCATGACGTGGCGGTCTCACGCATCAAGCAAAATTCCCAAATTGACGTATATAAATCTCACGACAATTTCAGTATTACCAATAATCATATAATGCCAAGTATACACATTATAATAAAATACTAACTGACATCTCGTTAATATTTTTATCCGGATTAATTTCCAATTAATAAACATTTAATTCAATTAATCCCCAAAATAAATATCGCAGAAAATACGGGGTATTACATACTTCCCCCCTAATAACTGAATTTCATCCCGAAATTCGGAACTAGTAAGTACCTGGTAAGAATAACTCTGGATATCGATCGCGCATGTCATCCTCGCGCTCCCATGTGGACTCCTCGACATTATGATGTCGCCACTGAACACGCACTAACGGGACTATCTTTGACCGCAACTTCCGCTCACTCCGGTCTAGAATAGCAATAGGCCCCTCCTCGTAGGAGCTATCCGGCTGGAGATTAATATCCTCCACAGCAATGAGAGAATGAGCCAAATCATCTCTAAGGTATTTCCTAAGCGAGGAAATATGGAACACATCGTGAATCCGATGTAAGTGCTCCGGTAACCCAAGTCTATACGCAACTGGTCCGATCCGCTCAATAATAGGGAATGGTCCCACGTATCTCGGTGCCAACTTCCCTTTCTTCCCGAAACGCATAATCCCCTTCATAGGAGATACTCTGAGCAAAACCTGGTCCCCCACTTGGAACTCTCTGAAAAATCTCTTCGCATCAGCATAACTCTTCTGTCTGTCCTGAGCCACCCGAATGCGACTGCGAATCAATTATATCCTTGCCGAAGTATCCTGAATCACTTCCGGCCCAAGTAGTTTGTTGTCCCCCACCTCCAACCAACATTCTGGGGAACGACAAGGTCTACCGTACAATGCCTCAAATGGGGCCATGCCAATGGTGAACTGATAGGAGTTATTGTAAGCAAACTCCACCAGTGGAAGATACTGCTCCCATCCTCCCTCAAAGTCAATGGTGCACATACGTAGCATGTCCTCCAACATCTGATTTGTGCGCTCGGTCTGCCCATCGGTCTGCGGGTGGTACGCCGTACTCAACCGCAACTCCGTGCCCATGGCCTGCTGAAAACTCTCCCAAAATCGTGAAACAAATATCTTGTCTCGGTCAGACACGATATTCAAGGGCACACCGTGAAGTCTCACTATCTCTGCAATAAAGAGCTGGGCATACTGTCCCACAGTGTAGTCTGTCCGTACGGGTAGGAAGTGAGCGACTTTTGACAACCTGTCTACAATCACCCAAATGGAGTCGTGGCCTCTCTGCGACGTAGGCAACCCCGTGATAAAGTCCATAGAAATGCTCTCCCACATCCACATCGGGATCTCTAATGGCTGTAGCAGTCCTGCCGGTCTCTGATGATCCACTTTTACGAGCTGACAAGTGGCGTATTTTGAGACAAACTCGGCAATGTCCCTCTTCATCCCGCTCCACCAATACTGGCGTCTCATATCTTGGTACATTTTGTCCCCTCCGGGATGTACCGCGAACCGTGAGCCGTGCGACTCTGCCATCACCTCATGCCGCAATTCCTCCCCCTCCGGAACTACCAATCTCCCATTAAAGCGTAATCCCCCGTCTAAGCTAACGTTATAGGATTCGGCTCCCTCTGCTAATAATCGAACTATCTGATCCTGACAGAACGAGTCCTTTGCCTGTGCCTTCACCACCTTCGTGACAATCTGCGGTGTAACAGTCATCACAGACATGAATGATCGGGCCACTGCATCCTGGTGTCCCAATTCCTTCCACTTGGCCTTCCACACATCTGCCACCTCATCTACCGGTCTACGGCTCAACGCGTCTGCCACTACGTTAGCCTTTCCCGGGTGGTACTGGATGTCGAATTGGTAGTCTTTCACAAACTCAAGCCACCTACGCTGCCGCATATTTAACTCCTTCTGTGTGAACAGGTACTGTAGGGACTTGTGGTCCGTGAACAGTTGGAACTTCTCCCCCAAAAGATAGTGCCTCCAAATCCGTAGGGCAAATACCACTGCTACCAACTCCAAATCATGTGTGGGGTAATTCTTCTCGTGAGGCTTAAGCTTACGGGAAGCATAAGCTATGGCCTGTCTCTCCTGCTGTAACACACCTCCAAGTCCTTGTAAGGACGCATCGGTGTAAACAAGATACTCAACTCCCGGTCTCAGCAATGCTAACACAGGTGCTGAGGTTAACTTGTCCTTCAACTCATCAAATGCCAACTGACAGGCATCACTCCAAATGAACGGCACACCTTTACGGGTTAGGTGTGTCATGGGACCCGCTATCGTGGAGAAACCCCGAATAAACCTCCTGTAGTATCCTGCTAGGCCCAAGAAACTACGGATCTCTGTCGGTGTCGTGGGCTGTCCCCACTCCCTCACCGCGGATACCTTCCCCGGATCAATCGATATTCCCCGGTCGGAAATAATATGCCCCAAAAACTGAACTTCCTTTAGCCAAAACCCGCACTTCTCATATTTTGCATACAACTCATTCTGGCGCAGTGTCTGCAAAACTAGTCTCAAGTGCTCGGCATGCTCCTCCTCTGTCTGGGAGTAAACCAAAATATCATCGATGAAGACAATGACAAACTGGTCTAGGTAATCCCTGAACACCCTATTCATCAAGTCCATAAATGCTGCTGGAGCGTTGGTCAAACCAAATGGCATAACCCGAAACTCGTAGGAACCATATCTCGATAAGAACGCAGTCTTCGAGACGTCCTCCTCCCGGATACGCAACTGATGGTAACCAGATCGCAAATCAATCTTTGAGAAGTAAGAAGCTCCTCTCAACTGGTCAAATAGGTCATCGATTCGAGGCAACGGATACTTGTTCCGTATCGTGACCTTGTTTAACTCCCGGTAATCCACACACAACCTCAGTGAACCATCTCTCTTCTTTACGAACAACACAGGGGCACCCCAAGGTGAAGTACTCCTCCGAATAAACCCCTGACCCAATAACTGCTCAATCTGATCCCGTAACTCCCTCATCTCAGCTGGAGCCATACGGTATGGTGCTCGTGCTATAGGTCTCGTATCGGGTAACAAGTCTATGACGAAATCTATCTCTCGACTGGGGGGTAGGCCTGGTATCTCCTGAAACACATCAGAATACTCCCTGACGACTGGGATCGAATCCAAAGGAATCACAACCTCCTTAGAGGTATCCTCCTCAATGTAATATAAATGAGCGGTCGAGCCTCCCTCTGGGCGAGGCATCGCCACTACAAACATCTCTTGCCCCGGAATGGAAAAAACAATGCTCCCACCAAAGCAATCTATCATGGCTCTATAATCAGCGAGCCAATCCATACCGATAATCACGTCGTGAACATGCATATCTAAAACCAACATATCCGCAGGTAATACCAAACCACCAATTTCTACCCCCACTCCCCGACATATAAAGAATATAAGCGACCCATTCCCCAAAGGTGAGTCGACATACGTAACTGTGCTCTCCGCTGTGGCTAACAACCCTAAAGCCTTCGCGAAATGTGTAGCTATAAAATAATGTGTAGCCCACGTATCAAACAGTACCCGACCCATAGTGCCATGGATAGAAAACGTACCCTCAATCGCAGGCGGAGCCTGTGGAACTGCTGCCTGGTGGACGTTGTAGACACGTCCATACTGTAGCTGTCCCTGCTGAGCTGGAACTGCTGGGATAATCTGTGGCGGTGCGGGAAGAGCGGCGGGAAACATAGGTCTCTGTGGCTCCTGGCGAGCTCCCTGCTGCTGCTGCTGTGGGGCCCTGCCCCTATCCGGACAATCCTGCTTCTTATGGCCAGTCTTGCCACAAACAAAGCATTTCCCCGGAAAGTTCCCTCCTCTCTGCCCTTGCTGACCTCGGCCCTGGTGGCCGTTACCATTCCTCCCTTGGCCCTGCTGGCCCTGCTGAAACTGCTGATGTTGACCATTTTGACCCTGTTGGCCCTGATGGCCGTTATGACTTTGCTGGCCATTCCGAAATCCTCCCTGACCGTTCCTGAAACCTCCCGAACGGAACCTCTTTTGATCCCCCTGCTGAGAACCCTGCTCTATCTGTCTCTGCCCGTGAGAAGATTGTGCCCCACCGGCACCCTGTCCTCCAGTCCTGCCCTGATGGCTAGACTCTCCCGATCTCTTGCCCTCGGCCATATGAAAGCGGTGATCCTGGCAGTGCAATAAAGCTGCGTTAACCACATCAGAATAAGTGGCTAGCGAAAGGTTCCCCAACAGATGCTGACGGATCCTCCAAGTCAACCCGTCCGTGAACTTCTCAATCTTCTTCTTCTCTGTCGGTATCTCATCAGGCACGATATTCAACAGATTAGTAAACTCGGCCTCATACTCGGCCACGGTTTTGCCCTCCTGCCTCAAACTCATCAATCTCCTCCTCATTTCCATGTGAACAGCTGACGAAAAGTATTTGCGGTCAAACCGCACCCAGAACTCATGAATAGTGAGAGTATCCCTCTCCTCTACGGTGGTAATAGACTCCCACCACTGCAATGCAGCTCCAACTAGCTTAAAAGTAGCTAGCACCTTCTTCTGAACATCCGTGCACTCATACATCCTTAAGTGTCGCTGTATATCCTTCCTCCATTGGCTCGAGACTACCACGTCTGAGCTACCTGCAAACTCTGGCGGATGCGCTTTCTGAAAGGCGTCACGTACACGTTCCCAAGCAGACGGGAATGAAGTTGCCTGAACTGGCGCGGCAACCGGTGCCTGAGGCGGTGCCTGCTGAACAACGGCAATGGCGGCATTTACCGCTTGGGCTACAATAGCTGCCACCTCAGCGGCGTTCATCATGCCCTGGACCGGTGCGGGCTGTGGTTCTGGTGCCGCATTCCTGGGAACTCGTGGTGCACGTCGTGGAGGCATTATGAAATAAGAATAAAGTCTATAAGTTCGCAGTTATAAACTTTAAAATAGCTGAAGAACGTAGCATAAACAAAAGAATACAACAGTCCTAAAATATAGGGCTCTACATCAAAGAAAGCTCAGCGGAAACATAATAAGCCGTTCAGATCCTAATGGACACTAGAACCTGATGCTCTGATACCACCTGTGACACCCCGACTAATTAAATACCGGGTAGCTACTCCTTTATTAAATTAATTCAAAACGCCAAGTTGGCTCAGTTAATAGCATCACTGTCGAAAACATTTTATTATTACTAACCACCTAGTATTTAAAAAGTAAGTTGTCAAATTTTAATTTAAAGTCTGATTAACATGCAACAAGTGTAAAGAAGAATAATAACATCATTCATCATAATAAAGTAAATAGGATAAACGTCACATGATATAAATAAAACTGGAGGAAAACTCCTCATAACACAATCCCACAACTGAAGTAAATAATGAAATACTGAATACCGAATGAATACATGCCAAAGTCTGAAAACTGAAATGGAAATGTATCTAATAGAACTTGGGCAACATGCCCTACAACTGAGGAATAATAAATAAGGAATCCAAATGATATAAGCGTCTAAAAGCAAATCCCTGTAGCTTCCACCAGCTACAGCTCGTCATCAGAATGAGAATCCTATGCATGGTGACCTTGTGGCTGGGCACCTAAAATGGTTTTACAAAAAGATAGATTTGAAAGCAAACGGGTCAGAGCCCGAATGTGGAGTTATTTTAAAAACCTGCAAGTGCTTTAAAAACATTTAAAACAGTATATGCAAGATACATGTTAGGACGTGCTCTCACATGAGATACTCACCTCTCGTCTAACTGTGCACTCCTAACGTTCCTGTACCCATTCATGTGTTATCTCATAACTATCTAAGAGTTTCTACACAACTACTTGGTTCACGTTTAATTTCCAACCTTAATAATTAAATAGAGAGTTCTACTTTAATTCCCGGATTCACAATTATTAACAAAACCATTTATAGATAAAAGTCCTCTTATTAACTTTTCAAAACATTACCATAATTATACTCACAATTTAACGTAATAAATTCCTTCTCATATAACCGTATATTTTTCACATCATAAATATACAATACAAGCACCCAAAGGCTAAGCTGCGGTGCGCACATACTCTGCTATCTATCCCGGTACATCACGTACATAAGGATCACGCATTCCGAATCTCTCAGGAATCGTTCAGATAACAACATCACAAATAGTGGAGGCGAACACAGTCACCATCACATGGGTCACGCACATACCTACGCTCCCATGATCAGCAAACTTATTAACATCTCAATAAGTCCTTCAATGACCTATGTTCATCGAGGTAACCAGTCTAAATCCGGGCAACACAAGGATAAGAGGTCCCTAAGCGAACGTAAACCTCCCGTGATAGCAAGTATGGTAGGTATGTCATACACATAAAGTTATATCCTAAGCATTCACACATCTTAGATATCTCAATATTAATAAGGGTATACTCTACATCATTATACCATTATTCCCAATTCATATATTTCAAGTATTCCGATGATACATACATTAAATAGTCGACACGTCTCACGTCGTGATTACTTAAGCTTGGAACCTATCTCAAATAGACTATTAAGTTTCCATAATTCCCACATAACATCTTCAAACCTAAGGTCTTTACTTCTGCCCCAAAACTTATTTCTTCAATTTATTCGAATTTGTACTATTAACCCAAATATTATCTCACATAATGAATTTCATTAATTTAGAATACTCCCTTAAATTAAATTCCAATTAAAGTCCAAATCTCATAATCATGCCTACTGGTCTTCCTGAAAGTTTAAGGGTAATCACAATGTCTCCAATAAAATTATTCAAGGGTTAACACCATTAAAATTCAATTAGGGAAAACTTTATTCATTCTGGAAAGGTCGATCGATCGACCTTGACCTTCGATCGATCGATGGTGGTCGATCGATCGACTGATGAATGTCGATCGATCGATTACACAGGTCTGTTACGGGCTGCTTCGTTTTGCAGTTACAGTTTCGACCCAAAACTCCATTTTTAAGCATGAAACTCCAAGATAAGGTTACTATAACATTTTACTAACATCCTATAACAATATTAACATTCTAAGTCCCATAATTCATCATTTAAAGGCTTAGATTAGATCAAAACTACATCAAAATAATTTCCAGAATTCTTCCATTCAAGAACATCATCAAACTTCTTCTAATTCCCCTTTTAGATCATCAAGGTTCTGTTTATAACATATAAATTCGTCCAGAATATACTACATGCAATTCCTACATAATTCATGGCCTTTAACTTTCAATTCACGGGTCTAATTTATCTCCAAAAATCAATTTCGAAAATTCCTAAACATGGATACATATCTTGAATTAAAAGAGTTTAAATCACTTGCCTCAATTATCTCAGAATTTGGTGTAGAATCTTTGATAGTCAAGTTGTTCCTTCTCTTACTTTTCTGCAGAATTCTTCCCTCTCTTTCTCTTTCAAGCTCTTCTCAAGGTTTCCTTCTCTCTCTCTCTCTCTCAAGTTTTCCCAAGGTTGAAGATAATGGAGGATGGAGGTGTGAAATGGTTTGTGGGAGTTGGAAGTATATTTCAACTTCTCCCGTAGCCCATTAAGTCTCTAAATGGTAGTAGTGGGTTAAGTGGGTTAAGGAAATAGTCAGATTAATATCTCTATTTTCGTCACTTTTTAATTCCCAAAAATGCAATTTACCAAAATACCCTTTTTGATGCCGGTATGGCCCACAAATACCCCGGGACCCAAACTAAACTTTCGGCTAGTGTTTTCTGACTATCTCGACCCTTCCAGGCGCGTTGGCGTACTCAAAATGACCATACGATTAATGGAACTAAAATTCACTTTTTAATTTAATAATAGAATACCATGACGTGGCGGTCTCACGCATCAAGCAAAATTCCCAAATTGACGTATATAAATCTCACGACAATTTCAGTATTACCAATAATCATATAATGCCAAGTATACACATTATAATAAAATACTAACTCACATCTCGTTAATATTTTTATCCGGATTAATTTCCAATTAATAAACATTTAATTCAATTAATCCCCAAAATAAATATCGCAGAAAATACGGGGTATTACACTTCTTCATAGACTATCGTGTCATTATAGTTTATTCTTATTATCAAGGACTTTCCAGGTCAGTTCGAGGAGTTATCAGGGGGACCTCTGAGCTAAGATATTGATTTTTTTCATTGACTAGGCACCTGGTACCATGTCGCTAGTGAGGGCATCGTGCTTTACAACACCGCTTAAGATAAGGAAGCTTCAAGACTTGATTCAGAAGTTACTCAGATATGGGTTCATTAAGAGGATTACAACACCATGGGGACCCCAAGTTTTGTTTGTGAAAAAAAATGTTGAGTCACTTTCTTTGTGAATTGACTATTAATAATTGAAGAAGGTCATAGTCAGAACAAGTATTCATTATTTCTTTTTAATGTTTTTCATGATCAATTAAGAGGTTGTCCATACTTCTCAATATAGACTTGAGATCGGGGTACAATAAGTTACGAGTCGGTGAGGAGGATATACCCAAGATAGCATTTCCTATACGCTATTGATCATATGAGTTTAGGGTTATGACATTTAGGTTAACAACACTAAAACAATGTTTTGGACCTTATAAATAGGGTTTTCAAACCTTATTTGAACCATTTTATCATTGTGTTTATTGATGATCATTGGTTTATTCATATAATCTTGATGAGCATGCATATAACTTAGGGGGTGTACTACAGACATTGTAAGAGAGTGAGTTATATGCAAAGTTCTTGAAGTGTGAATTTTGGTTGAAGGATGTTCAGTTTGGGGGGAAAATTATTTTCAAGGTTTGGATTTCAGCAGATCCTAATAAAGAGTACGTAGTGGTAGAGTGGGGATAACCCACTACACCGATAGAGGTGACGAGTTTCCATGGATTGACAGGGTTAGGCATGTAAATGGGTCAAAGATTGGTCAGGTGTACCTCAAACTATCTATGATCCGTTTATAATTTTGGCAGATTGGGTATTACATGAGTAGCCATCAGATCCTATAAATTTTGATTAGACTCGAATCTATTAATGAGCTTGGACCAGGTTCGATTACCCAAACCGGTTTAGTTTTTCCAAAAGTTTTATAAAATTATGTTAACAACCAAACCGACAAAAAGCTCATAAGTAGTGTATAATTAAACCCAAAAGTAGATAAAAACTTTATACTAAATAAACATAAAATAAGCCTTAAGAGTAAATCCAACAAATGACCTACAAATCTTTATAAGAAAACCTCTACCAAACCAACAAATTTATACTAAATAGAGAACAAAGTTCTATAAAATAAGCTCTAAAAAAATGAATTTCAATGGCCGTGAAATTTTTTTGGAAAAAAGGAGATAAAGAGAGCTCTTATCGTGGTCGCCTGGGAGATATAGAGGGAGTCGTGAAGATAGGGATGTTTAGTCGTTAGAGAGAGAGAGGAGAGCTACAAAGAGATATATAGATAGAGTTATGTCCGTAAGAAAGAGAGGAAAGATACATTTTTATGCTGCGTGAAATGAGGTTAGTGTAACTAGGGTTAAAGATGTTGAATAGTAGACAACCATTTGATTATAAATGATCAACTAAATGAAATATATGTAGCAAAAATACAAAATATATTATACAACAGAGCCTCTATGTTTAATAAATGGGTAAATAAATAGCTCAAACTTGTGTAAACATTAATTGACTCATTAAGAGGACTAAACAGGGAATTATCGATGGTTTATCTAGGGGTTCTTTAAGATTGAGGGAACACTGACACACTTGACCTAAAAGGGAGCACCATTTGTGTGGGACGAGCATTGTGAGTGTGCTATTCACAAGTTAAAGATTAAACTGACTTCTGCTCCAATTCTAGCATTGCCACGTAGTGGGATAGACTACACGGTGTACACTGGACCATCTTTACATAGACACGGATATAAAATTTAGGTTTTTCACACTCGAAAAATTCTACAAAATCCATATTAATTCTAGAGGTTATGACACATTGTTGGTGACTAGCACTCAAGGTGACAAAGGAAAGAATAAGTAAATACACATCTGGGACTGATAAGGGAAAAAATAAGTAACTGCTTCCAAGTCTAGGATGTCTAGGTAAAAACTAGTGGTTGAAGAAAAAAATGGTTCTAACATACCGTTGGTGACTACGATTAAGGCTGGCAAGGGAAAAAATAAGTAAACACACATCTGAGGTGAGTTTAATCACTAATTTGATATAGATGTTCATATTATTCAATTATAAAGATGATGGGCTATTTTATAATTTACGAGATGTTAGATTGTCAATATAAATAGAGGTATATAGCATACGAGCAATAGATATTGACTTATCAATTCATAAAAGATTGTGATTGTTAATTATCATGATTTATATGGGTATCATTTTATATATTATTATGGTGATGTGATTTATATTTTTGAAGCCATATAATTATGATATGTTTAGCGTATATGATTCATTAAATTGAAAATGATTAGTGTTGTCTTTATAGTGATGGGTACGATTATGGATATGGTCATGGTGACGTCTAGGGCTATGGTTATAATTTTTGTTACTATTATAGTTTGTGAGTATATTGAGTTTTGTTCTTACTTATTATATTGGGAAAGTTGGTGAAACTTGATATGTAGAACTATGTACTTTGAAAGTTTAGTCGTTTATGGGACATATATATATATATATATATGTGTGTGTGTGTGTGTGTGTGTGTGTGTGTGTGTGTGTGTGTGTGTGTGTGTGTGTCTTGATATGTAAAGAGATGTTTATAGCCTTAAAGGCGCAGAGATGAGTTGATTAGAACTGGGATATATTGGGTATTTTGAATCCAAAGATATATTATTGCTTAAATAGCATAGAAATGTTATGGTCGTAGATGCAAGAGATGTTGGATATTAATCTAAAGAGATGTTATTGCCTAAACGACATAGAGATGTTATTTCCATACAGGCAAGAGATGTTGGATATTAATCCAAAAAGTTATTATTGCCTAAATGGCATAGAGATGTTTATAGCTGCAGAGGCAAGGGATATTCGAAATTAATCCAAATAGGTGTTATTTTAATGTTTTAATGTAGGTGACATGATATGGTTAATCTCCAGATATACGATATGTTTTATTTATGAGAATGTGGTAAGACCTCAATACAAGGTAATGTATGGGCAAAAGGGTAAGAACATGATATGATTCAATATTATATTTTGTTTACTTGATATGTTTTGCAAGTAATATGTTAAAGGAATGGAATGGAAGAACTATGTTATTATTGAATGATATAATGTGATTGTAAAGTTAGGTGAATAATTCTGAAGATATATCCGTTAATATGGTTAGTTTAATTTTCTTGAGTTGGTTAGAGATACTTTAAGTTAAAAGATGTTGTTAAAATAGATAAGTTGATTAATTAAAAGTTACATATATTAATTACTATAGTTTATTGTGTCATACTCATTGAGCTATTTTACTCATTTATTCTTATGTTCGAAATTTTTATGCACTAAATTCTACTGCCAAGTCTAGGATGTATGGGTAGAAGCTAGTGGTTGAAGAAAAAAATGGTAAATTAGCTTTGAAAATTAGTTTAAAATAGTAATGATTTTATTTGGTCAGACTTTTCAAACGTAATTATAAGAAATTGGGTTGGGGTGTATCATCTTGGTATCAGAGCATTTGGTTATAGATTATGGAGTTGAGAAAGGTCAAGGTTGGCAGTGGAATTGGTAAATGTGTTATTGAGACATATAAATTAACTGTGTGAAAGAATAATATCAAATATATTAATGGGTTTTGTTATGCACATGTGTTATTGTGATGATGATTTATGTAGAATGTTCAAGATATGTTAATGATTAATGTGGGTAAGATTCCTATTATCAATAGGAAAATATTTTTGATACATGATGGGTGAGATAACAAACTAATTATAAACGAATAGTAAAAAAATCGGTGGATATTAGTTATATGACGTGTAAACACATAAAAGATTGTTAAAATTGTAAGACTTTGATTATAAATTGTTTGTATTTCATGTATGTTTTGTGTACTTAGTGATATGGGATTTGTGATGTTAAGTAAGAATTATGAAATATACATATAGAGAGAGATGCGTTGATAATAAAGTAAAATAAGTGATGCATGACATATTGTAAGTATAGTTTGGAATACCGTTAGAAATGAGAATTAAAGTGATTAATTTATAGGCTAGTACGCGAAAAGATATAAATTTAATTTTTTATGCATAATTGCATGATTCTCTTATTCAAATATATGATAAATATAATGGATGGAATATTCATGTTATGAAAGAACATTATTGAAAAGAAAAAACTCAACTCAACAAAGACTTTTCCTAATTATTTGGGCTCGGCTACATGTATCCTATTTTTTCATTCCAATTTTTCCAGAGCAATATCTTCGATTAAATCACGTGATATCATGTCCTTTTTATAATATTCCACCAAGTCAATTTAGGCCTACCTCTACCCCTTGTGTTACTATCAATACTAACTAAATCACTCTTCCTTACGGTAGCATCCATTGGTCTACGCTTGACGTGTCCAAACCATCTAACTCGATATAATTAAACGTTATAAATATGATATGGAGAGTATAATGGAATGATTTGTTTGTGATAGAACTCTTTAAAACGAGATTCAAATGGATATTAATGCATATTGTAAAATGCTGATTTTGTAATAAATTGATAAAAATTATATGTTAGTATTGAACTTGAATTTATCTATTAATTGATAAATTATGAGAAGGTTGTTATATATACACTAGTTGTGTAAATTGACATAGTTATGAACCGATATGTAGTATATTATAATATAATTATTAGTGTAGGTATGCAAGGGAGATCAGGATATAGTCATATAACTGATGTATTATTTTACATATATTGATATGATATTAATGATTATTGAATTTTTGTTTAAAGATATTGAGTATTTAAAGTATTATTAATAGAAAATTAAATGAATGACTCATGTAAGTTTTATAAGATGGCTTAAAACTACGTTCCAAATTGAGATGTGTGAGATCAATAGAGTGTAATAAATAAAGGAGATGAAATTATTGAGTCAAATAGATGAAAAGTGTAAGATGAAGCTCTGAATATATATACATTGATGATGCTAGAAACAGCACCACCCTTCAAGGTGTTTGTGAGCTCAATTTAATGTTAACAATGGCAGGATAAGAGTGCATACACATATAGTAGAAGGAAGTGAGGAGAAGAGGATTAACACCGGAATATAAGTGGTTCAACCAATCTGGCCTACGTCCACTGTGAAAGTGTATGATGTGTATCACTGTATGAGGGTTCTAATGGCCATGGATACAATCTCTCAAGATTTCTCTCTCTACTGTATATTTGAACAGAGTTTTAGCTAGAGTTGCTAATTTCGAATCCTTTGCAAGGTAGAGGATGACCTCTATATATAGTACCTGGGGGGTGTAATGTACCCCCATGCATGAAATGGGCATGTGTGTGTTGATCTAGCCAATCTAATGAAGACATCTGTCAGTGTCACATGTAGAGAATGATGATGAAATATTCCCCCCACATGAGGGGAATGATTTGTTATAACTGAATTGTGTCCACGTGTCCTTGTCCACACATGTCAATAAGTGCTCGGCCTTCGTGTTGGGTCATGGCCTCGGCCTGGAAGAGTCCGAGGTTGGTAAGATCTAGCTGCCCATCCTATCCGAGATAAGCCATCATGATCTAGGCTTAAGTGAAGATGAGGTAAGGCCTTAAGGTCGGCCTGGGCCGAGGTTAGGTTAGCATATGCTTGGAACATTGGCCGATTCACAGGTGGGGTTGACCTTGGTAGTGGTGCCTCCTTGTAGCCTCGGCCTACCCCCAGCCGAGGTTGCCATTCCCGATTGAGTTGATGAACTGCTGACCCCTTGAAGTGGTTGGTAGTGGTGTCTGCCAGGGCCGACCCTAATATGGCCGAGGCGGCGAGTCACTGATTCAAGGCCTTTCCAACGTCGGACATGCCCTCGGTCGAGGTTGATATCTCTGGGTCGAGGTGACACTTAGGGCATATCAATCACCCCCCAGCCCTTAGTTACATGTGAGAGCAGGTGACTGTGGGATCTCTTCACCTCCGAGGTCTTTCTTCTATGTGCCAATGCTCATTTGACACTTGTCCATTGCTGAAGTGAGGCGTGCCTGACAAGCATGTGATGCCAGCCGTCCTTTGGGGCTCTCAAGGCAATGATGGGCCTTGGGAAGCGTGCACCCATATTTAAGGGTTTAAACCCCCATTTTCCCTCCTTCTTCCTCACTTCTCTTTCCTGGCTCGATTCGTTTTAGCAGCACTTTCTCTCTCTAGAAAAGCTTTGATGCGAAGCGTTTTGGTGGTGATTCCTCGCAGTCTCTTCCTTCTCTCCTACTATTTCATCTTCAGGTATCCTCTGCCATTCTTTTCTCTTCATTTTCCCTATTTTCCCCTTACTTTTGTGTTTTTTGATGAGTTTTAGAGATTTTCGGCGAGGTCTCCATACTTTCAGGCGAACAGTTCTTGCTCTAGGTTTGATAGTTTGATCCCTAGGTTGCATCATTCTATTAACCAGTCCTGTTTGTAGTTTTAGGAGAGTTGTAAGTGTAGGGTCTGCCTCTTATGCTCAGACCCCTCTACCAACTCTTAGAGGAGTTCCCTTCTCTCAGAGAGAAGACTTTAGAGAAAATTAGGCAAATAGAAAGAGCGCAGGAGGAAGCTCGTAGGTCAGAGGAATTCCCCCTCAGACCTATCTTTCCCCCACCTCTGAAGGTAGTATACCCTGAACCATCAGAACCCGCTAACAAAGCCGAGGTACCTGCTGAACCCTCACCAATTTCTGAGTCTGAGTCTTCCACATCAGACCCTATGTCTGTGGACTCTTTCCAAGAGGCCATGGACTTCTCAAATCAACAAGATCAGGTCCCTGATCAAGCAGAGGTCTCCAGTCGGGTATCATCTCATAAAAATTCAAGCACATCGTCCTCTTCCTAAGAGGTTGAGATTTTCAAACCAAGCGTGGCTATTCCACCAATACTCGACGCCATTCCCCTGTCGGCCGTCACAGGGGCTGAGTTTGCTCAGAGGTTCCCAAGTAACCCTCCAACGTCTGCTCCGGCCGACGTTGAGCTAGATAATGACGATAATGATGATGTTGAGAGTGATGTCGACGTCTTTGAGGAGGCGGAGATTGAGAGTACAGTTATTGAGGTCGACCTTCTTTGCTTCAGATACCTATACTCCATCAGCCCCTCCATAAAGCTCAGGAGACCTCTGAGGGAAGAGAGGGCCTACCACGGCCGAGAAGGTGAGATCTTTATGTACGAGCAGATGTTCAAGTTGGGCTTTTGTTTGCCCATCCACCCCATCATTAGGTCTATACTATCCTACATCAACTTGGCCCCTTCCCAGTTGTCACCCAATGCTTGGAGGGTAATAATTGGGGACATAGTCCTATGGAGGGATGTTCATCATTCGGACCTTCCAGTCCAAGTTTTTTTAGGTTGCTATGTCCCTTCGTCTGCCAAAAACCATCCGACCTATTACCATTTTGTAGCTCGAAAACCTGAGAAGAAGATGCTCCAAATAACTCAGACTTCTAATCATAACTGGAAGCCCCGTTATTTCTTTGCCTCAGGGCCATGGGAATTCGGCCCATGTTCCCCCTCTTCCCTACTAGAGCCGCGAATGCCTATTAGATGGGGTAAGGTCACAATGTCTGCCAAGGCCGACCCTGGTCTAAGCCTGCAAAATCTTCAGAAGGTCAAAGCCTTCAGGATCAGGGGATGCATGGTCTGCTCATAAAATTTGAACACCTGATGACCCCCCACTACCTCTCTGAGACTGGTTTAGGGGGAAGTCCTCTTCCAGAGTTTGGTAAGTTTTTTATTTCCAAGTTATACCTCTGAGTTTATGCATGTCTGATCTTTTAACTCAGACCTTTCTTTTTTGCAGTGCGTCCAAAGGGAATATCAGACGAACTTTGGGAAATGGCAGCACCGAGTCTGATAAGGCTTGCTAAGAAGGCAGGTCTGAATGCTCCTCCTCCTCCTCCTTCAACCTCAAAGGCTTAGGCCATAAAAAAGAGAGGTGCTACTGACCCTGCCCCTGAAGATCAGAGGCAAAAAAAGAAAGGCGAGGATTCTGCCATCCTCATATCCTCTGTAGATGTGTTGGCGGCTCGTATAGAGCAACTGAAGATCAATGACAGCATCATAGGCCACAGTCTGTAGGCACTGGATGCTATCGGCTCTGCCATGACCGAGGCAAAAAAAATGTTTTTGTCGGTCAATGGATACACCTCTGCTGGTTGAGTTCGGCCTCCATAGGTCTATTCAGGTATGATTTCAGATTGTAGTATTCATCTTCGAAGTGTAACCTCTGATTTGACTTTCAACTCATATAAACAATCACATAATTTGCAGGGCTTATCCGCTATGCATCATCTCGCCAACTGGACTCTGAGAAAGTTACCCCTCATCCAGAAGGGTCGGTAGGCCGAGAAGGTGCAAAGCACCCTGAATGCCGAGGTAGACCGACTGAAGTCTGCGTTTGATGAGTCTGAAAAGAAGGTTAAGGGGTTGGAAAAAGAGATCTCTAAGCTCAAAAAGGACCATGATGCTTCTTTTAAGGCTAAGGATGATGTTCTCCAGCAGAAGGTCAACTCTACAGTGAAGAAAGCCCTTGAAGATGCCTCTGAGGGGATTTTGGCAGACGACAAAGTCTCGGACGAGCTCATGAGATTTGGCTTCGAATACCTTGAAAGAGGTATCAAGGCTACTGTCAAATGGGTGGCTTCTAAGGAGAAGGAGGCAGGGAGGCTGAAGGCCTCTGACTTCGTAGGTCTGGGTTTTGCTGACCCTCAGTTTGCCCAAGCACTTCAGGAGGTTGAAGAGGAGGTCATTGCCCCTGCAGATACTGTGCCCCTGGACGGTACAGAGACAGGGAGATCTAATCACGGAGATGAAGAGGCCGAGGTGACAAACATTGGCCAAGAAAATCAGGCCGAGGATGCCAGCACTCTTCCTTCTAATCCTTAGGCTTAATTGTGAAGCTTTATTTTGTAACCCCTGACGGTTTGTAATCTCTGAAGAACATCCTTAACTCATATTTTTTGAATCTTACAATTGTATGACAACCTCTGAGGAGGATTTTCACTTCATTTGTTATATTGAATGCTTGTTTGACATGTGATGTTTTAGTTCTGAAGTCTTGTTGCAACGTTTCTGTTTAAACTAATTTAATAGTCTTGCCTCAGATCATTTCGCCAAATTAATGATAAGGGTCTGAGGTCATCACTGATGTCATCCCATAAATAATATCACCAAATTAATGATGTTATAAGGGTCTGAGGTCATCAACTAAGATGTTATCCTCACAATTAATTTCACCAAATTAATTGTGTTAAGGATCTAAGGTCATCCAAGTATGGTGTCTGGCCTCAGACCATGTCACCACTTAATGATGTTATAAGGGTCTGAGGTTATCACCTAAGATGTTATCCTCACAATTAATTTCACCAAATTAATGATGTTAAGGGTCTGAGGTCATCCAAGTATGGTATCTGACCTCAGACCTTGTCACCATATAATGATGTTATAAGGGTCTGAGGTCATCAACTAAGATGTTATCCTCATAAATAATTTCACCAAATTAATGATGTTAAGGGTCTGAGGTCATCCAAGTATGGTATCTGACCTCAGACCTTGTCACCAAATAATGATGTTATAAGGGTTTGAGGTCATCAACTAAGATGTTATCCTCATAATTAATTTCACCAAATTAATGATGTTAAGGATCAGAGGTCATCCAAGTATGGTGTCTGACCTCAGACCTTGTCACCACTTAATGATGTTATAAGGGTCTGAGGTGATCACCTAAGATGTTATCCTCACAATTAATTTCACCAAATTAATGATGTTAAGGGTCTGAGGTCATCCAAGTATGGTGTCTGACCTCAGGCCTTGTCACCACTTAATGATGTTATAAGGTCTAAGGTCATCAACTAAGATGTTATCCTCATAAATAATTTCACCAAATTAATGATGTTAAGGGTCTGAGGTCATCCAAGTATGGTATCTGACCTCAGACCTTGTCACCATATAATGATGTTATAAAGGTCTGAGGTCATCAACTAAGATGTTATCCTCATAAATAATTTCACCAAATTAATGATGTTAAGGGTATGAGGTCATCCAAGTATGGTATCTGACCTCAGACCTTGTCACCATATAATGATGTTATAAGGGTCTGAGGTCATCAACTAAGATGTTATCTTCATAAATAATTTCACCAAATTAATGATGTTAAGGGTCTGAGGTCATCCAAGTATGGTATCTGACCTCAGACCTTGTCACCATATAATGATGTTATAAGGGTCTGAGGTCATCAACTAGGATGTTATCCTCATAAATAATTTCACCAAATTAATGATGTTAGGGTATGAGGTCATCCAAGTATGGTGTCTGACCTCAGACCTTGTCACCACTTAATGATGTTATAAGGTCTGAGGTCATCACTTAGATGCCACCATCATATTTTCTACCGTTAGAGCATAATGAAGCAAGAGTCGTCATGGAAACTGATATTTTATTAATAACCTCTTCATAAGATGATATATTTACATAACTCTTTGCAACATCATATGTAATACTTCTTTAGATGATCAGCATTCCAGGGGTTAGCGAAAGGCTCCCCCTCTAAGTTTTCTAGCCTGTAGGTCCCGGGTACAACCTCTTCTGTCACTTTGTAGGGACCATGCCAGTTTGGGTGGAGCTTGTTTATTTTCTGTAAAGTCTTCTTCAGTACTAAGTCTCCCATGATGATGGGTCTTGACTTCACCCTGTGATTGTAGAATTTTGCTGCTCTCTGCTGGTAAGCTGCTTGCCTGATTTCTACGTCTTCTCTTATCTCTTCAATCAGATCTAGGTCTAGTCTCCTTTCTTCCCCATTTTTATCAGGGTCATAGGTCTGAACCCTATGAGTTGGGATCCCCACTTCTGTTAGTATGACGGCCTCTGAGCCATGCGCGAGCATGAACGGGGTTTCTTCTATTGGTGTCCTTGTCGTGGTTCTATAGGCCCATAACACAGCGTAAACCTCCTCAATCCATCTTCCCTTCGCTTCTTCTAACCTCTTCTTAATTCCATCGAGGATTGTTCTATTCGTGACCTCGGTCTGACCGTTTGCCTGAGGTCGGCCAGGAGATGAGAAGAACTGCTTTATCCCAACTCTTACGCAATACTTTTCTAAATAGGAGTTCTTGAACTGGGTTCCATTATCTGAGATGAGAGTTTTTGGGAGGCCATGTCTGCATATGATGTTCCTCCAAATAAATTGGAAGGTCTTCTGTTCTATGATTGTTATCATCGGCTCTGCTTCCACCCATTTTGAGAAGTAGTCAATGGCAACTATTAGAAACCGGTAATTATTAACTGCTCTTGGTAGAGGCCCTACCAAGTCAATTCTCCATACTGCAAATGGCCATGGAGAGGTGATTGACGTCATAGGTTGATGAGGTTGATGAGGAATAGTGGAGAATCTCTGACATTTATCGCACGTCTTCACGTAAGCTGCAGCATCTTTGGCCAAGGTTGGCCACCAGTATCCCTAGGTAATGATTCTCTTGGCTAACGGTCTTCCTCCTATGTGACTGGAGCAAGAGCCCTCGTGAACTTCATGTAAGACGCGGGGAACTTCGGTGGGATGCACACATCTGAGGAGAGGAAACAGAAATCCCTTCTTGTACAGGACGTCTCCTACTATGGAGAACTTGGCAGCCCTATATCTCAATTTCCTCCTCTCTAGCTTGGATTCGGGTAGCTCTCCCTCTTTGAAATATCTGACGAGGGGATCCATCCATGAGTCTCCTAGGTTCAAATTGAGATAAGGGTTGCATACCTCTTCTTCCTCAATGGTCGCTTTTCCTAAGACCTCGACCGGGACTGTCCTTTTGACGTCTGTCTTCGTTGCCGAGGCCAACCTTGCTAATGCATCTGCGTGGCTGTTACTTTGTCGAGGTACTCTCTTCAGTTTTGTCTCTTCGAAATATTCTAACATCGTTCTCACCCTCTTAAGATACTTACCCATCCTTTCATCTTTGGCCTCATAGACTCCAAATACTTGATTGACAACCAGCCTTGAGTCGCTATGAAGTAGGAGTCGTCTTACTCCTAGAGTCTTTGCCAATGAGAGACCCGCTATCATGGCCTCATACTCTGACTCGTTGTTAGATGCCTGAAAGTTGAATCTCAGAGCGTATTCAATGTTGGCACCATCTGGGGCTGAAAGAATCAGCCCTGCATCGCTTCCATTGTCATAGGAAGAATCATCAACGAAGAGATTCCAAATGTCTGTATCCGATGAGAAGGCCCCTTCTGATATGATTCCTTGTTTGAAGAGGTACCGATCCTCCTCGTTCTCCGCTACTCAGCTCCTTATCTTCTTGGATACAGACTCTTCCTAGTTTCGAAAGACATTTGGTGCAACCTCTTCCAGTTCTCGAAAGACCTTGTTGTTTGACCCTTCAGCATCCTCTAGGTCATTCTCCGCCTCGGCCTCTTCCCATGTGAACTCAGCAACAAAGTTTGCGAGAGCCTGCCCTTTAATGGCTGCCCTAGGTTGATAATCAAGGTCATACTCTCCCAACTCAATGGCCCAGGTCATCAATCTTCCAGACTTCTTAGGTTTATGTAGAACCTGTCTTAGTGGGGAATCGGTGAGGACGATAATGGAATGGTCTTGGAAGTAGGTCTTCATCTTCCTTGAGGCATGTATCAAGTCATAGGCTAACTTTTCCATACGAGGGTAATTTTTCTCAGACCCTTGAAGCGCTTTACTGTTAAAATACACAGGCCTTTGGGTTCCAACGTCTTCCCGCACTATGGTTGCACTGATTGCCGATTCGGAGACCGCTAGATACACGTACAATTTCTCTCCTACTATGGACCGAGATAACAATAAGGGAGACCCAAGGTAAGACTTGAGCTGGTTAAAAGATTTTTCGCACTCTTCGTCCCACTGGAAGGCCTTTCTAAGAACTTTAAAGAACGGAAGACACTTATCTGTTGCTCTGGAAATAAACCTGTTAAGTGCGGCCACTCTCCCCGTGAGTCTTTGGACGTCCTTGATGCTCCTTGGTGTCTTCATATCAAGAAAATCCTTGATTTTCTCAGGGTTTGTTTCGATTCCTCTTTGATTGACGATAAATCCAAGAAATTTATCAGCTCCTACCCCAAAGACACACTTCGCGGGGTTGAGTTTCATCCTGTACAAGTCCATAGTATCGAAGGTCTTTTCAAGGTCTGCCACATGAGTGCAGGCCTTTAAGCTCTTCGTCAGCATATCATCTACATACACCTCCATAGTCTTGCTTATTTGCTCTTCGAATATCTTGTTCACAAGACGTTGGTATATTGCCCCCGCATTTTTCAGACCGAAGGGCATTACTTTGTAGCAGTACGTCCATTTATTGGTAATGAAGGTTGTCTTCTCTGAGTCCTCCGCATCCATGAAGATCTGATTGTAGCCTGAATACGCGTCCATGAAGCTCATGAGCTCATGATCCGCAGTAGCATCTACCATCTGATCTATCTGAGGTAAGGGATAGTTATCTTTTGGGCAAGACCTGTTCAGGTCAATGAAATCAACGCACATTCTCCACTTACTATTGTCTTTGGGCAAGATGACTGCATTAGATAACCACTCTGGATATATGACTTCTCTTATAAACTCAGCCTCTTCCAATTTTTTAACTTTTTCCCGGATGACGTCGTACTTCTCACTAGAGTAAACTCTTTGTCTTTTCTTGATGGGCCTGGCATCTTTGGCCACGTTGAGCTTGTGACTCATAACCTCAGGGTTGATACCGGGCATGTCTGCGTGACTCCAAGCAAAGACACTTTGCCTCTTCCTCGGGAAGTTTATCAGCTCTTCCTTGATTTCTGTCTTTAAGGCTTTGCTGACCTGGACGGTTTTTTTCGGTTCGTCCTCATTGAGGACGATGGATTCTACCTCTTCCACGGCCTCTCCCTTCTTCAACTTTGTTTCATCTCTTGGGTCCAATGTATCAATGCTATAACTGGTGGTTGCCCTCTTATGCGCCTCTCTCTCTTCGGCCGAGTTGAAGTAACATTCTCGTGCTATGGTCTGGTCACCTTGCACTTCCCCTACCCCATAGGGGGTCGGGAATTTTAATATCTGGTGGACCGTCGATGGCACAACTTCAAACTCCTTAAGGTCCACTCTTCCTATGATGAGGTTATAGGCCGAGAAGATATTTTTGTCCATTACAAAAAAAATTATCTTTCGGGTCAACCTCTTAAGCCACTCGTCACCCATCCGTACGTCCATCTCATACATGCCCAATGGGTGGACCTTTTCGCCGCTGAAGCCCATTAAAGGATGATGATAGGGTACCAGCCTAGCTCTGCTAAGACCTAGGCTCTTGAAGCAAGGCCAAAACATCACGTCTGTTGAACTCCCCTCGTCCACGAGGATCCTCTGCACCTCGCATCCATGCACCCTTATTGTTATTACCAAAGGGTCATCATGCGGGGCTAAGATACCTTTGAAGTCGATCCTGGAGCCCAACTATAAGAGTGTCCATGTCCACCTTCTTTCTCTTCTGTGCTATATCAGAAGACGTTAGATTTACAACTTCAAGTTTGGCCACTGACTTGGCCTCTGGCACATGAGCTTTCCTGTCATCCACTTCAGAGCCACCTCCAACAAGTCCTCCGCATATGGTGTCAACACCAAAGGATATCATGCCAACCCTCTTCACCGGGGTGTTGTCATCTTTCGGCGGAAGGTCCGGATCGTCTTCATCATCATCTTTTGAGTTATTACCTCTTCTAGCTGGGGCATCGTCACGGCATCTGTCGTTTCTCCTTTTTTTAGGGTCATCTCTTCCCCTTTTAGGAGCTTTGCCATCAACATTCTTCCTCAGCTTTCTGGATTTTAACATCTTCTCAATATCATCCTTCAAGGCGAAGCATCTGTCTGTAACATGGCCATGGTCCTGGTGGAACTCACACCACAAGTTTTTGTTCCTCTTATGCGGAGGGGCCTTTAGTTTCTCTGGACGTCTTAGAGTCCTATCATTCTTGATCTCATTGAGGATATGCTCACAGCTCACGGTTAGAGGAGTATAGTGAGCGAACTTGTCATCGGGTGACCTCTTATTTCCATCTTTCTTGCTTTGGGACTTCCCGCTACTACCGCGGTTGTCATCCTCATACTTGGCGGCCATTGCCTCTTCGGCATTCATGAATTTTCCCTCAGTTTCCAGTAGCTCTGCCATGGACCTGGGAGGGTCTTCCGCGAGTTTTCACAATAACTTACCTTTCTGAAGACCTCCTATGTGGGCGGTCATGGCTATATTCTCTTCGTAATCTTCAACCTCAAGTTTCTCTTTGTTGAACCTGGCGATGTAGTCCCTTAGGCTCTCATCCTTGCCTTACTTGACATACAGTAGATGAGTGGTCTTCTTTTGAGGTCTTACCCCAAAGCAGAAGTTGTGAATGAATCGTTCGGCCAAGCCCTTGAAGTTCTCAATTGAATTCTTCGGAAGAGAAGTAAACCAGCTGTGTGCTACTCATGTCAGAGTCCCAGAGAAGGCCCTACACTTCATCTCATCAGGTATCGAGTAGATGTCCGCTGCTGACTGATACATCTCAATGTGATGTACAGGATTGGTGCTACCATCATACTTGGGAGACACCACGAGTGGTTTGAACTTAGCAGGGGTCGGGAAGCTCACTATCTTAGCCACAAATGGAGAGCCCTCTGAGAAACCTCTTTTCAATGGGTCTCATCTCTTAATGAGGTCTCCTATCTTCTCCTCAAGACGTTGGATAGAGTCATTCCATGGTCTTCTATCATCGGCCTGACCGAGGTTATCCCCAGCCACCTCCAAGGGATGGACTGAGGGTTCCCCAGCCGCAGCACAATGTCTGCTGTTGACCTCTTCCTGATCTCTACCTCTTCCCGCATGGGGTCGGCCTTGGTGAGGCCGACCTTGACCGTCTCCTCTCTGTGAGCCAGCTGCACTTCTCGACCTTGATAACCTCTGTCTTAGGTCATTTACTGGGCCTAACCTCTCAAAGGCTGACCCTCTACTCAATCGATCAAAAGTTGATCCTCGCAGTTGGGCCTCTTCACCTCTTCTGCCGCCATAACCTCAACTCTGCTGAAGAGGACGTACCATATTATTCGAAACCTCATACGGCTCCCAACATTCTTCCGGCACATCTTCCGCCTCTAGGTCATCATACCTGTCCTCAGGGCAAGGGTTTCCTTGCCTCCCCAGGCGTAAGCGCCTAGGGTCAGCAACGTCCCTCCTCCGCTGGGGCACAGGTTGGTCCTTTATTGGTGCCTGGGGTGGTCCCTTGGCGTCAAAATGAGGCTGGGCAGCTGCTGGAGTGATCATTTCCGGTGAAACTCCAAGTGGCCTCATCATAGTTTGGCTGAGCTGTGAAAACTCCTCCTGCATAGCTTGTTGCGTTGCAGCCAAAGACCTCAAGGCTATAGCCACCTCCGCCATTTCTAACTGGGGCGGTGCCTGGCTGGAACTAGGTCCTCCTGCTCCAGGCAGCGAAAGAGGCGGCGGTAACTCTGGTGCCATATGCTAACACTAAAGAGCTTGAGTAGCAGATGAGCTTAATACCTTAAAGGGCCTCTTTCAATGGTGAAGCAGCTCCACGCAAGGGGAGGATCCTGGTTCACCACCAGAGTCTCCGGTGAGATTAAGCAGAAAATGAGGAAGAGACAGCTTCTCTCTTCCCACAGACGGCGCCAAAATGATGATGCTGGAAACAGCACCACCCTTCAAGGTGTTTGTGAGCTCAATTCAATGTTAACAATGGCAGGATAAGAGTACATACACATAT
The DNA here is from genome assembly GCA_949130495.1 of Sambucus nigra. Taxonomy (NCBI): domain Eukaryota; kingdom Viridiplantae; phylum Streptophyta; class Magnoliopsida; order Dipsacales; family Adoxaceae; genus Sambucus; species Sambucus nigra. The sequence goes on along the minus strand of OX422216.1, from coordinate 161,009,983 downwards.
AGTAGAAGGAGGTGAGGAGAAGAGGATTCACACCGGAATATAAGTGGTTCAGCCAATCTGGCCTACGTCCACTGTAAAAGTGAATGATGTGTATCACTATATGAGAGCTCTAATGGCCGTGGATACAATCTCTCAAGCTTTCTCTCTCTACTGTGTATTTGAACAGAGTTTTAGATAGGGTTGCTAATTTCGAATCCTTTGTAAGGTAGAGGATGGCCTCTATATATAGTACCTGGGGGTGTAATGTACCCCCCATGAATGCAATGGGCATGTGTGTGTTGATCTAGCCAATCTGATGAAGACATTTGTCACTGTCTCATGTAAAGAATGATGATGAAATATTCCCCCCACGTGAGGGGAATGATTTTTTATAACTGAATTGTGTCCACGTGTCCTTGTCCACACATGTCAATAAGTGCTCGGCCTTCGTGCTGGGTCATGACCTCGGCCTGGAAGAGTCCGAGGTTGGTAAGGTCTAGCTGCCCATCCTATCCGAGATGAGCCATCATGGTCTCGGCTTAAGTGAAGCCGAGGTAAGGCCTTAAGGTCGGCATGGGCCGAGGTTAGGTTGGCATGTGCTTGGAACATTGGCCGATTCACAGGTGGGGTTGACCTTGGTAGTGGTGTCTCCTTGTAGCCTCGGCCTAACCCCGGTCGAGGTTACCATTCCCGATTGAGTTGATGAACTGCTGACCCCTTGAAGAGGTTGGTAGTGGTGTCGGCCAGGGACGACCCTAATATGGCCGAGGCGGCGAGTCACTGATTCAAGGCCTTTCCAACGTCGGCCATGCCCTCGACCAAGGTTGATGTCTCTGGGCCGAGGTGACACTTAGGGCATATCATACATATTATTGATAGAAAAGATGTAAATGTTGGTTTATGATAAGATATCGATAGTTTTGAAAAAATAACGAAAGTAAGTTAAGAATTAAGGGCAAAATAATGAAAAAATTATGTAATCAAGATGCTTGTTGTGTTGTTATTGAAATGTGAATCATAATTATAGAAATATAAGATTAATTCTTTTAGTGTGGATTGAATGCAAAGAGAGATTATGGAAATTTACCGGGGAAATTATTGGATATGTGAAGTAGTGAAATTTTACCAGAAGATCAAATTGATAGATAATTATTGAGATAATCATTAGTAATTGAATTAAATTGATTTGGCTACTGCTGAATAGTAAATTTAGCCAATAAGTTTAGGTTGTGGTGTCGTGTGGTTATTTAATAATTTCGAGGCCAAAATTTTCAAAAGAGCGTAAGATTATAATATCCCGTCCCAAATGAATATTCAATAATTAGAATTGATATGCTAAGTTGTGTTTAATCACATTAAATATTTTTTTTATAATACATGTTGTTAAACTTGAATAGTTGCAATTAAAAAGTTCACGTGTATAAGAACATGATCGTGACATTCGTAAATTAGCATGCCATTTCCAACTAGTTCATTATTGATAATAGTTAAATTATGTGAATTATTGCATTATTATAGAGTTTTGTACTTGATAGTTTTATAATCTTTATGTAATATTATTATGATTGACTATGTAATTTTAGTTCCTTAATTAAATATGTGTTAGAGGTGTATTAAATAGTGTTGAAAATAATTAACTTTGATATATTATTTATGATGACATAAAGTGGGGGTGATATCAAAGCTACACAATTGGTAATTGGTTAGTTGGAGGTGATTTTAACGTGGTGGCAAACAATGAAGAAAAAGTTGGGGGAAATAAAGTAAACATGGCAGCAGTTTTCGAATTTTTATAATCTCTAAGAGAAATTAGCTCATTGATTTGGGTTATAAAGTCTCTAAATACATTTGGTTCAATAAAAGAGAAGGTGAAGAAAGAATTTGGTGCAGACTCGACGAATTTTTTGACAATCTCAATATGCTTTATTGTGTCTCCTTTGAGATTCTACACGTGTATAAGCTTCATTCTGATTATAGTCCTCTTCTCATCTAAACCTTGTTCTACTAAACCTATACCTTTAAAATCCACGGGGGGAATGCGAACTCCACATGAATGGCCAAATGCTCGCCAAAAAGATCATTCGACAGCGATACTACTGGACCACCATGGTTCCGGACTGTACAGCCTACGTTCGAAGATGTCTCAAATGCCATCAATTCTCTAACCTATAACATCTGCCTCCACGAGAATTGTACAACATGACTTCTCCCTGACAATTTTCCACATGGGGCATCGACATCATAGGGAAAGTCGCACCGAAGGCATCCAATGGGCATGAGTTCATACTGGTCGATATTGACTACTTCATTAAATGGGTCGAAGCTAAGTCATACACAGTTCTGAATGCCAAGAAAGTGGCCAAGTTCATAAAGAAAAACATCATCTGCCAATATGGGGTCCCACATGAGCTGGTATCAGACAATGGGTTACATTTCAAGGTAGAGGTTATGGAAGTGGTCGACGAGTATGGAATTCAAAGATACAAATCCTCTCCATACCGACCTCAAACCAACGGGGCGGTCGAGGCAGCCAATTGACAAAATTGGGGTTAATGTGAAATTGGTATAATTGAATCATTATGTCACATTGAGAATACATTAGATACTAGATTAGTTATATATATTAGTCTAGGTGGTAAAATCCTACGTAGATGAATTTCGAGCAAATAAAGTCCAACAGTAAATGAACATCACACAACACAATGTAGAATATATGTGGTTTCGCGATGTGCCTACATCCATAGGGTGCTTCTATCTTTCTTATTGATCATGTCGAAATAGTATGAATTACAAACCCCTTTTTCTAAGGGTGAAGGATATTGATCGCTAGTTGATTCTGACGTTGGTCAGCAGTTACATTTGATTGCTTATTGACGGTGAGGTTGAAGAGTATCAACACTTGTAGTTTTTGAGGTGAAGACTCACTTTATTTTTCCCGTTGAGTTTATAGGGCACACTCATAATTTTCCCTGATCTTTCAAGGGTACGCTCATAATCTGCACACTAAGGAAACTAATAGGTGAGGTGCGTCTGCCATCTATCACCTCGGGTACCGTTTCAAATGATGAACTACCATGGAAGCCGAACCAAATAATTCAAATACTCTCCTACTAGCATTTTTAATCTTCACCTTCAATATTCAAGACGTCAGAACCTTACGTCTATTTAGCAACTGCAAGTTTTTTTTCTCATTTTTCCTTTTTCTGCAATTTTCTTCAAATGATCTTTTTGCATTTCTCTGATTTTTTTCATATTTTTCCATCGTTAATTTTTAATTAGAAAATTATATATATGGTGAGTAATAAGTCTATAAGAGAGTTTAGGAAGAGATTATCCATCCTTTATTGGGTTATGATTAAGTGTGTTGAAGAACCTGAAGATTGTTATAACATAGAAGGGGGTTATTAGTTGCACACTCAGTCCATTACTGAGGGGAGTATCACTTTTATCCCAAAGCAATTGTTTTTAGAATTCTACGAGTACTTCAGAGTGGTTCCTACTCAATGTACCCCAAACAAATGAAGGATTGTGAATGGGATTCATAACATCAGCGAGTTATATAAAACTCAAATCAAAATCCCGAATATTAGGTACTGTTACACAAGGGCCAAAACGAATGACAACACCTTGTAATTGAAGGCAAGAAGGGAGGATAGAGTTCTTGTTATAAATATACCTGGCTCTAGAAATGGTTATTAGAGTCATGGCTTCACTGCAAGACATTGGGAACATCCACCGGTTCCTAAGGGTGGCGATCCATATAGAGGTTGTAGGTGCTTCAACAAAGGGAACATGACAGGTTGATTGATGGTTTTTACTGTATTTTATTTTGGTCGACCAAGTTTCACATAAAGTTTGTCTTAACATTCTTTTTTCTTTGTTCTGTACAAATCTTCCAAGATGAAATATCCTGATGCTTCTTATGTTAACTTTGTCGAGCTAGTTAAAGTTTGGAATTTGAGGAGGCCTTTTTCTGCTAGTGGCGAGCATCCCAGGTCGACATCCTTACCGATTGAATACAAAAACATTACCACCTCTTTCATTATTAGGCATGTGGACACAGTGACTGAGATCCCAGTCCCTTTAGCTTCTTTTGAGTCCAACGCGGCTTCTTTTTAGTCCATGGATGTTTCGTCCATCCCTGTTGTGTTTCTTGCCACCTCGAAAGAAGAAATGGCTACAAGGATAGAGAGACCTACTTTATTGGATGAGTCTTACCTCCACACTTCCTCAAAAGATAAGACTTACAAGAAAAATATATTAGGGGTCCATCCAATCCCGTCAATATGGGGACTTCCCCCGAGAAGACACGTGACTAGAAAAAGAGCAATATTGGATTTAGTCTTCTTACCACCATTGTTGTTCCAACCAAAAAGGTGAATGTCCCCATAAAGGGGTAAGGCCACCAAATAATATATGTGTCAAGAGCGTTGAATTTGACCTTGTATTACAAATGGGGCAACTCGTATCCCATGCAGCTCAGGCATTAGCTCTAGTAAGTATTGGAACTCTGATCGGATCATTTACTTATAGATTTTTTCATTATACTAACTTGTGATCTGATGTTTCTTGCAATTTTTGGCGGACTTTGTCGACATTATAGACATGAGATACAACTAAGAAAAATCTAAGGCTGAGCTTAATCTCATTTTTAGAAGTCTTAGGAGGCCTGCGAGGCCACCAAGAAAGCCTATGAGACTGAGAAGAAGGTTACTGATCTAGAGATGTCCAAGTTGAAGTCATAGAATAAGCAGTTGCATAAGGATGCTGAGGATAATGCTCGAATCCTCTTTAATGCATTAAAATCCAAGGACAAGGCCTACGACTAAGGGTTCAGTGATGCCTTTGGTCAGGATAAGAAGAAGTTGACTTATATTCCCAAGTTTAGCTTCAAGAAAGTCTGGGATTCATCATTGGCCAAGACCGAGGCTCCCCACGAGTCTAAAATCTATGGTGAGCATAATCTAAGATCCCCACCAAAGTATAAGAAATAGGGAGAGGCCTTAATCAATGTCCGGATAAAGGATGGGCCCGAACAAGGGGTCAGCTAATCAAGAGCAAGTGACATAAAATAAATGTTAAACCAGTTAGATTTAGCTTAGTTTTCTTCATTTCTTGTATTTCCCCTTATTTTGATAAGTATGTTGTACACGGTTGCTCATATTTGACATTTAATGAAAATTATATTTTTATCGTGCCATTACTTTCCCAACTATTAACTGCTTGTGAATGGTTTCATTATTCTTCTTATCTTTGAATATTTTTTGACCTTTTACAGTCTTATAATAACCTATCACTAGTGCCAGTGTCCTTAGAAAGTGAAGACTTGGATCTGATCCTTATTCGGGGAGCTCCTAGTCAAGCTCATGAAGCATTCCTATATGTTAGGCAAATGCTCCATAAAATATCAGTTTCCTTCAAATAGTAGGCTCATTTCATGGTAAGCCTTCAAGGAGGTCAGAGATATCATCGAGATACGACAGAATAATAATAATTCCACTAATGAAAAACACGACAAGGATGAAGAGGACTTTTATAAGAATGAAATAATTAAGCAGTTCATGAATCATTAAATAATGAAGTGGAAGCACTCCTTTAGGAAGGGACCCCATCTAGTTTGGGCTGCTAGTTATGACGAGGGTTGAATGGATGCTCCTTTATGCCTGGACAAGGCCAAATAGGTGGATTATAAGTATGGCTAGCTTAATATCTTATCTATTTGAAGGTCTCCAAGAACTCTGAGTTTTGGTAATGGTACCAAGTGTAATGACCTTCTAATAGCGATCCTCCCCTTTGGTAGCAATGAGAGAAGGATTCCTCCTAATGAAGTTCCCATTTAGCTAGTGAATGTTTAATTGTTGACTCACGATAACGATGATGGATTTTAGTCTAACCCAAATGATTGTCGCCGAGTTGAGATCAATGAGCAAGTGACTCCATAGAGACAAGGGCTTTGTATATCCTTTTTTTAAATGGCCGATCTGCTCATTATTTTTAATATGAATGTTTTATTAATGAAATTATTAGTTAATTCCATATTTTTCATTTTCTCATTTTTTTATACCGAGCATGTATTTATTGTCTGCCGTACCACTTAGAAAGTGTTGTCACACAATCTTAGGCCTAAGATAAACTTTGGCAAAAATGCACCTGGTTGTAGGTCCACCCATCCATTTGAGATTTTAACAGACTATGGCCGAGACGCTTAGTGCCTAAGGATCCTCCATAGGTCTTTTTCTCTCCTGGGTAATTCTTAATGTTCTCTTATTTGTCCATAATGAAAATAGGTAACCTTGAGTTTTGATTAAGTGTAATCTTACTAAAGTATTTAAAATAACGATCATCATTAGATCGGGTGTTTAAACCGACGATCAGAATTTGATCGGATAAACTTGAGAAGATTCTCAATAACGATAGCCTTACTACAATGATAACTTGCAATAAATATATTCGATCTACCATTTGGAACAATAAGAAATCTAATTGCATTAAATTAACTTTAAATTATTTTAAAAAATGAACCTTAAAACTTGAATGAATCTAAAAATAAATTTTCTAATATAGGTCGCATTCCAAGCCTTAGGAATCTCCCTACCCCATATTATTTTTAGATTGTAAGCTCATTAGGGGCTATCTCTAGTAATCTTGAAGGGTAATTCCCAGTTAGGATCTAACTTTCCATTTGATAGCTTTGGGGGGCTATCGATCATTGTTCTGAGAACAAAATATCTAACCTGTAACCTCCTCAATTTAACCCCTTTATTATACTGCTTGGCTAACTACTGTTGTAAGAAGACAGTTTGATCAAGGCTTGTTATTTTATTTCCTCAACCAGGTCGAGCTCAGTCCTTACGATTTATTCATTCACGCTTTGATCAGTAACAATTATCTTCATGATCGACAATCCATCTTTCAAAGGAATTATGGCATCCATCCCATAAGTTAAGGCGAAAGGGGTATCTCCGGTATATCTCTTAGAAGTTATTCAATATTCTCGAAGAACATATGAAAGCTCATCCACCCAAGTGCCCTTGTCTTTCTCTAGCCTCTTTCTTATACCATCAAGCATTGTTTTTTATAAGCCTCATCCTTCCCATTACTTTAAGGGTTAGGTTAACAAACCATAGTGATGCTTGATGCTATAGCCATTCAAAAGTCTCAAAATTATACACTTTGAATTGCATCCCATTATCGGTGATAATCATTTTATACACACCAAATTGAGTCACGATATTTCTCCAGATAAATCTATTCATATATGTGTTCCTTATGTTTATTAAGGGTTTATCCTCTATACACTTAGTGAAGTAGTCTATCTTGACTAAAAGATACTTCCGATTCCCTAGCACTATAGGTAGAAGACCCATAATATCCAATACACATTGAGAAAAATGCCACGGACTAGTTAATGACTTCAGTTCGCTGGATGGTTAGTGAAGCATGGGACATTTCCCGCACTTCCTAACATAAGAGACTACATCTTTTTGCATGCAAGTACACCAGAAGACTTCTTTAATGGATCTGAGTGCCAAAGATCTTACCTCGACACAACATCCACATATCCTATCATGTAATTTGTAAAGAATTTGGTCGACATTGCTTCGGTATACACATTAGAGGTACAATCCCGTAAAGGAATTCCTATCGATATTGCCTTCTAACGAAAGGTAGAACTGAGTTGTCTTTACCTTGATCTGATGGGCGTGCCTCTTGCCTTTTGGTAGAATGTCTTATTTCAAATAGGTATGATCGGGTCCATCGAGTTAGGAGATATTTATATGATGAGGACTTATTTGATGACCTTTGTCCTTATGATGCTTGGTTCGTTGAGGTATTAGACCTCAATGGTTATCTTAATATGGGAATCAATGGTTGACCTAAAGTGGCCAAAGTAGTTGTATAGATGTTATCCCGTAGGAAACGGTTGAATATAAACTTTTTAATTTTGGCGACCAGGTCCTGGATGACTTGTAAGTATGCCGACATAAGCTCATCACCGGCATTATAGTGTCTTGATGCTTGATGAAATACTAGCCTTGAGTCACAAAAGATGACAAGGTGACTCGCACAAAGAGAGAAGGTTTTCCTCAACCACATGATGAGATATTTTATTCAACTTTATTGTTGGATGTTTCAAAGATAAATATGATCCCTTATTTGTTCATCGTCTTCTCTGGAACCATAATAACAATTCCTACTCCGAGCCCTCTTAAGTTGGAGGCTCCGTCGACATAAAGTGTCCACTTATTGAATTGGTCAAATTTCACATTAGATGTTTGGTCGACGAGTTCCCCTTCATTGGGATATTTCCCTTCGATGAACTCAATGATGAAATTTTCTAACACCTTCCTTTTAATTATAATTCTTGATTGATTATAGATATCGAACTTCCATAGTTCCATCAATAATTTAGACATTCATCCAAGTAGGTCAACCTTCCTAAGGAATTCCTTGAGTGGAAAGGAGGTGATGACTATAACTGAATGGGCTTTGACGTAGTGCTTTAACTTTCGTGAAGTAATAACTAAAGAGTGGGCTAGATTATTTAAAGGAAGGTAACGTTAATCAGAATCCAATAACGTCTTGCTAACATAGTATATTGGTAATTGATGCCCATATTTTTCACACATTAGGGTGGAGCTAACTACATGGTCAGACATCCCAAGATATAGGTACACTGGATCTATCATATTTACAACCACAAGTAGAGGTGGTCTACTCAAATATGAATCAATTTCTTCAAGTGACCTTAAAATTTCTTTATCCCAGACCAGTCACTTCTCATTCTTCAGGAGCTAGAAGAATGGTCGAAATTTCTCAAAAGATTTAGAGATGAAGCGGTTGAGTACTGCCAATATTCTGATTAATATTTAGAAATTTTGATAATTTTGGTTGGTAAATATTATTGATTGCCTCAATTTGTTCAGGGTTTAACTTGATTACCCTCTAGCTGACCAAGTAACTCCGGTTTTTCCAAGACTGAACTCCATAAGAGAATTTGGCCATGTTGAGATTCAACTTATATTACTTGATGACCTCAAGCATCTTCACCAAATCTTGCAAATGGTAGGCCTTAGGCTTTCTCTTTATGAGCATGTTGTTTATATAGACATCCATGGTGTCATGAAATTAATTCATGGACATCTTGGTGACCAACCGTTGATACATTGCTCCTTCATTATTAAGCTTAAATGGAATGATTGTATAGCATTACAATCCAAGAGTGGTGATGAATGAAATTTCTCTTGGTTGAGGCTGAATAGAGGAATCAAATGGTACCATGAATACGCATTTGGGAAACTCATTCATTGATAGATATTTATAGCTTCAACTAGTTGGACGATCTTTTAGCAAAGGAAAGTTTTCTTTCGGATATTCTTTTATCAGTTCGTTGAAGTCTATGCAGACTTTCCACTTTTCGATAATCTTCTTGACAATGATTGGGTTAGATATACACTTAGTGAATTTTACTTTTTTAATGTACCTTGACTCCAAAAGTTTCCCCAGTTCTTCTTCCATACCCATTTCATTTTCTCTGGCTGTTCAGCATGCTTTTATGTGATCGACGGGAATGATATGTCCATATGAAGATGATAGAAAATGGCCTCAGGATCAATACTAGGCATACCTGAAGTCTTCTAAGCAAATACAACTTGATTCTCTTTGACTATATATATTAATTCTTCTTTTTCAAGATCGATAAGTGAGTTGCTGATAAAAAAAATCTTCCTCGAGTGTGAGTCATTAAATATTACTTCTTATAACAAATCCATGAATCTGTCTGCGGGGCTATCCTTTTTTCTTCCCCCTAGGACTTCCATACTTTAATTTCTACTTAAACGGAGTAGCTCCGCCCTTGTCCTGCTAATCCACAATAGCTTTTTCCATGTTCTTCTCTTATTTAAACCTGATAATAACGATAAAGCATTGTCAATAAATGGCTTAGTTTCCCCTTATCTTCATTATCCCCTAGTCGATAATGAATTTGAGATCCTAGTGATAAGTGGTGGAGAAGGCCTTCATAGCGTAAGGCCATCCTCATCCGATGATGGAGTTGTAAGGAGAATTAATGTCCACAATTATTAACTCGATCATCTTCAAAATATTCCCAATTCGGATAGGCATAACCACTTTTCCTAGTGGCATGGTCGTCTTTCTCACAAAGATGACCAAAAGGATGGTCACTTTCTTTAGATCTTCCATATTGAGATTAAACTTGTTGAAAAATTATAGGTACATAACCTCTGAGGAGCTTCCCTAGTCAACTAGTTGCTTAACCACATCATTATTAATAATTGTGAGAATGATTACTAGTGCATCATGATGCGGAGTTTTAACTCCGACCTGGTCTTCCCTGGTAAAGACTATGTGTTTATTATAGTCGATATCTTTTAAACATCGGCATATGCCTACTGGAGTTTTGGTGTCAATTTGGAAAGCCTCCGTCACTCAGTGACTTTCTTCAATTCCATCCAAATAACATTGCTTTGAATATGATTTGGACTTGAAGCACCGTCGAAGACTGTGAACTCATGTCTTATCTTGCCATTATCCAGGATATTGTCAGACTTCTGGTTATTCACCATGGTGGTTTTTTCACCATTCTTCTCCATGTAGTCGTCCAGTTGGCCGGCTTGGGCCAACTCTTATTGATGATACTTGAAATACTTACAGTTATTTATCTTGTTCCCACTCTCCTTGTGATATGCACATCTCATGCGGTGTTCCTCTTTGATGGATCTATCATCATCTTCATCAACCAATTGAGGTACTGTTGATTGTTTATGTTGTTCAAGATCTTATAAATAAGCTCTTTAAAAACAATGTTGATCGCCTCATAAGCTTTAATAGGGCCTGCCTTGTCATTAATTTCGGATCAATCGTTCTGTTTCTTGGCCCCTTCTTAGGGACATTCTCTTTGTCATCATTTTCATCCATCTTTAATCAACCATTGTTGTGTGTGGTGCCAGCAACAACATCTTCAACCTTAGCATATTCATCTATTCTAGGTATAGGATCATTAATAGTGTTAGCATCCTTTTTTTGTGAGGGATTGGTTCAATATAGAGTTTCTCGGTCAACCAATTTTGAATGAGGAATGAGAACCTACTCAAAGCAGTCTTCCATTTCATTGTAAGTTTTGCAGTATCTCCTAAAGTATTCTTGTAAGTTTTCATGGGGATTATTAATCATGGTGAGGAGTGAGATTACTCTTTTTGGATGATCATTGTTGGTGATAAAACTAGTAATAAAATATTCTACGAGTTTCTTAGCTATTAATAGACCTATCTGGGAGCTTCTTGAACCACTTTTGAGCGATATTCGCTAGACTAGAGGGGAATATATGACACATAAGAGCTTCATAATTTTTTTATAATGCCCTCGCATGTCAGTACTGGGAAATATTATCGATGGGTTAGTCTTCCGATTATAGATCTTGAATCTGGGTGTGGAGAACTTTTTGGTAGGCTTCAGTTCTTTAATTAATCTTGAGAACGGAGACCTTATTTGACTAATAAGGTCCCTTCTATCCAATTCCTTAGTGGACCTAGCCCCACGATGAGAGGGGTGATCACCAATCTCTCCGTGAATGAGGTTGTAAAGATCTTTCTTGCGATGTCCTCCTCTATGGTTGTTATTTTTTTGGAGGACTTATGTTCTTAGAGTTCTCATCATTACGACACTAACTTTTTCCTCGGCTATGAATCCTGGGCATGATGTTTGTGCTTTCCCCATTGGAGCTTCTTCTCCATCCTCTTGTTGGAGGAATGTGGTCTCCTCATGTTGATGGAGACACCGTTCATAAGCATCCACAAGTCGAGAAATCTGGGTTAATTTTGGTTGCTCATTGCTATCCATGGTTTGCTCCTCTCAAGGATAATAACATGGGTTAGGAGTGTTGCGACCCCTATTGGGATGGACCAATAATATGAATTATATTCCCCTTTTTCCAGGGCCGGGGGTTACATTTATAGAGAACAAAAAAAGAATGAGTTGTGTAAGACTCTAGGACTTTAGCATGCAGCCATGACTTGATGGAACATATCCATGTTCGGGATATTCACAGATCGGATCCTTTTTTATTCTTATCTTCTAGTTGTGGTTTTTTATATAGGTTGTCAGACACATTTCAACTCTCTCGACTTGTTCGAATAAATCGGGTAATTCCTCCATAAAGTTATAAACCACACTAGTATAATGAATTCATGTTATAGTATGATAATTCATGATTAGAATTTATGTTTTTATTATTTAATTGGTTTATAACATATTATGACAAATTGTATGGTTAACGTGATTAAAACGATTAAATTCATAAATTAGATTACGTTCCTAAACCATTATCAAAACATTAGGAAATGTTATGGATTAATTGGAATTGAAATGATATAAGTTTGGGTTTGAATTAAGAACTAAATGAAAATGAAAAATAAAAAATAGAGATTTTGGGCCTTTAGGGGAGGTAAATCGATCGGGTCAGTCGGAAAGCAAAAGGTTGGGGTTTGTGATGGTTTTGGGTGTTAGTTGATTCTGAGGTGTTTTGGGATGTTAGTAAACTTATATTAATTCATTTTAAGTCAATAAGTTAGGAGAAATTATAGGTTTGGTAGTGTGTACCAACCTAAACTAATAAGAATCGTAACTGACAAGTATTGAGCAATATAGGTATAATGATGTTAATGAATTGATTTCTAAATCAATGTTAAGAATACTCTTAAAATACATTAGGACGGGTGGACTTCTTAATTAAAGTATACTTTAGACCCTCAGGTGATGATAGGGTATTCTGGGGATGTTAATTGATGGCTACGAACATATGAGTATTTGGTAGTACATACGTAGGTTGAATCATCTGTATGGATAGTTGATGTGTGTAGATTACGGGTATTTAGTTGGATACATTTTATTTGATTACTTTATATGCGTGAATATATCATGGGTGGGTGAATAGGTTCATGTCTATTAGTTGGGGATTGGATAGAACGTGTACATTTCAGTGCAATTAAAATTCCCAGCTTGATGATGTTAGTTGGGCATAAGTCTCTTATTTACATGTGTCTACGATTAAAACTCCATATACTATCGACCTTAGTTAGGCATGGATCTTATCCCAACCCTACGCGCTAAGGTCGTCGTCTCCCTAGTTGGGACAATGCGACTAGATCCTTTTGTGTATAAGTTGGTATGTGGTTAAATGACTAGTGTTATGGCGTGATTATTTACTCATTTGACATTTGAAAACTTTGACTTAAAATGAATTAATATAAGTTTACTAACATCCCAAAACACCTCAGAATCAACTAACACCCAAAACCATCACAAACCCCAACCTAAACTAATAAGAATCGTAACTGACAAGTATTGAGCAATATATGTATAATGATGTTAATGAATTGATTTCTAAATCAATGTTAAGAATACTCTTAAAATACATTAGGACGGGTGGACTTCTTAATTAAAGTATACTTTAGACCCTCAGGTGATGATAGGGTATTCTGGGGATGTTAATTGATGGCTACGAACATATGAGTATTTGGTAGTACATACGTAGGTTGAATCATCTGTATGGATAGTTTATGTGTGTAGATTACGGGTATTTAGTTGGATACATTTTATTTGATTACTTTATATGCGTGAATATATCATGGGTGGGTGAATAGGTTCATGTCTATTAGTTGGGGATTGGATAGAACGTGTACATTTCAGTGCAATTAAAATTCCCAGCTTGATGATGTTAGTTGGGCATAAGTCTCTTATTTACATGTGTCTACGATTAAAACTCCATATACTATCGACCTTAGTTAGGCATGGATCTTATCCCAACCCTACGCGCTAAGGTCGTCGTCTCCCTAGTTGGGACAATGCGACTAGATCCTTTTGTGTATAAGTTGGTATGTGGTTAAATGACTAGTGTTATGGCGTGATTATTTACTCATTTGACATTTGAAAACTTTAGGAGTTTGGACCTTATAGTATTGGAAACAAGTTGAGGCATGAGAGATCCTCAAAGGCGTCAGAGTAGGACTTCGTGAGATACTTTATTCGGGAATGTGAGGATGTTCTATGATTCTTGTGTTGGGTCGAGAGTGACCATTTGATGCTTCGTGTATTATTTAGATTACATTAATGGAATAATTATGTGGTTGGGATAGCTTGAATTAGAACTATATCCTTAGGCTAGCATCATAATAACACTGAAGATTGCAATGGGATAACATAATGGGTTCGGTGTGGAAAATGTAATAATAAGGGGTTACGAATCATTTAATTAAGTTGACAGCATGAGGAAATCGAGTGTCGTGTAAATACACAGTTGTTGTTCTCAGCTCCCATGGCTATGCAAAAACCTAGACTTTAACAGCACTCTTTACGGGAGTATACCAGCTAGTTTGGGTATCAAATCCACATGGAATGAGTTCTAGACTTTCACTGATTTATTACTTCTTAATAAAAGTGTAAAAGGTTATTGTTATACAAAATATTAACAACAACTAGGCATGTGTTGAAACTACGATTCATAAAAAGAGTAAAAACTATAGATTGAGAATAAAACCCCTCACCTCGAGTTAATTCGTATAAATGGTTACATATGAAGAAAAACTTATCAAGATTAAGTCTCATCTTCACAATTAATAAAATATATATTTTTCACCCCCTAAATTCTTATAAAATCTTAATTAATTTTGGCACCAATAAATATCCCCGAGATTACACACGCAAGGTCGTACGGTGCATCCATGATGTACACCGTTAAATATCCTAGATGCAAAAATCGGGAACAACCTAACCCATTTAAACTAGTATAATCCATCACCAAAGCAAAGAAACCATTTAATCTAAGGTCATTTCAATCAATCTCAACCAAAACTAACTTAGCTAGAAAGTATATTAAAGCAAATAAGTAAATAAAGAAAGAAATAATTGAAGACAACTAATTAACAAAGCTTGAAAACAACAATGGAAATATATATGAATGGTGAAGAAAACTAATAATGTACTTACTTACATAAAATGGGATAAACCCTAGGATAGAATGTAAACCTCCCAAGCCAAACAAAACCCTAAACTAAACTAAAATTAGAGATCAAATATGAAATACACTTCACTTACTATTTATAGTAAGTGGATTAAACAAATAAAAAATCTCAAGGTGATTAAACAAAATTATTTTTTCTCTTATTTCTTTCGTGGGATATATATATTTTTTACACTTTCCTTGTACTTTAGGAGTTGATTAGCTCGATAGGCATCTCTAACATACTTTGTTTACTTCATTATAAGGGTTATTGGTAATTTGGTGTAATGAACACTTCGGTCCCATAAGTTTCAAAACTGACACAGTGAACTCTGAAGTTTTCTAGTTGAATCAATTTATTCCAAAACCTAACAGGACATTAAATTTATAAATGGAAGCAACATGTGCATTGCACATACTTCAAAACTGATGCATTTTTCATTTGATTTATTGTTAAATACTTTGAAAATCATAAATTTTCCATAAAAATTCATAAAATTAAGGAAAAAAAATTGTCAGACTCATATTAGTGCGTAGAAAAATTGTACATTCAAATTTCTTAAATTTGACATACGATTAATATTCTTTTATTTGTAGCCTTTATGTTAAATAAAAGCTAACCATACACTACATAATTTACAAATTTGTGGTTCATTCTTTTAACCATATTCTACATATAGTTTTGTTTATAATTTTAATTAAGGACTCCTACACTATCATGTTAATTTTAGTATGTATTGATTACACTACTATCTTGCAAAATTTAAGATTGGAGGACCCTTTATGAAAATTATTTATTATTATCAAAAGATCTCGAAAATTATTTTTAGTTATTTAACTACTATATTATACCTACTAAAATATATTTTTTAGTTAATTTCTAAAATGTTTTTTTTTGTAATTTCAATTTTTTTAATGATAGGTATAATATTTTTAATTATTTATTTTCTATATTTTAATAATACATATAATATATAAAATAAATAATTACAAATAGTTTTTCAACTCTTTAAATAATAATAAATATATTTCACAGTGGGTCCAAGTCTTAAATTTTGCAATAAAGTAGCATATTCGATACACGCTAGATTTAACAAGAAAGTGTAGGAAATATATATATATTTCAAATTATAAATAAATTTATATTTTTCTCTTAAAAATTCTATTTATTGATTATATCATTTTATCAAGGAATGAGCGTGAACTTTGTAAACAGTGTTGTGTATAGTTACCTTTAACTAATATAAAGACCAAAAATACAAAGTACATCAACCTTAAGTATAATTAAATAAAAATATATACAAAAATCATATACGTAGTGATATGAGTCTGGCAATATTTTTCTCATATTTTATTGAATTTTATATAAAATGTTATGATTTTTTAAAGAATTTAACTAATAAATTAAATGAAAAATTCATCTCTTTTGAAACATGTGCACTAAACATGTTACTTTCATTACTAAATTTAGCGACTTGTTAGATTTTGGACCGAAGTGATTCAACTAGCAAATTTTGGGGTTTTATCAGCCAATTTTAAAAATTTACGGAATAAAATGATAATTTGACTAATCTTGAGAGGACGAAATTGTCAATAAGGGTGTTTTTGTTAAAACCGTGCTTTTCTTTTATGATCCCTCATTATTTTGTTCTCCCTTATTTAGGCTCATACCCTTTTAACCCCCACCTACCCACTATTGGGATTTGACTGGGAAAATATTAAATTGTGCATAATTCAAACCAAGTGGTTATTTCAAAAATTGACGAAACCAACATTTTTCATCCTCTCTCACATCGAAGATGAATAAGCCATGGTTGGATAAAACACAAGCAAAGACATGCCTCTCTCTCATCAGAGACGAACAAATCTCGGTTGGAAGGATACCCAACTAAAATTTGATTCAATAAGAAATGTTTGATGTGTCAAGTTTTTCTAATATCATCGAAAAAAAATATTGGGTTTTAACTTCTTCAAAAAAGTAATATTGAGTTATAAATATATTGTGAAATCCAAACACTTCATTTACGAAGTAACAAGAAACCCATTTTCCCCACTCAACTGTAATCTTATTGTTGAAGTTGAAATCTAACCAGATGTCATACCTTTATAACTCAAGGCACACTAATATATAATCTATCTAACAGTTGGTGGGAAAGAAATAATAAAGGAAACACATTAAAGAGATTAAATGGAAATGGAAATGGAAATGGAAATGGAATTAGAATTAGAATTAAGAGATAAAATAAAGAGATTGCATTATATTTCTTAGATGATTTTTACAAGATGAGTTGCATTACATTTATAGAATAAATAGAAACAAACTAATTAACCGCCTAAACAGATTCTAACTAACTTTTGACTTGACTAACTAATTAGTAACTACAAATGATTAGACATTTAAAAAACTAGCAACAACTACTTGAAACTAAAATTAATTCTCTAACTACTTCTAACTAATCGATATAGTTTTAGCAAACCTGACATTACATTCCCCTTCAAAAATCCTTTTCCTCAAAAATTGTATTTGAACCAAGAAATATTTGTTCCTCCAAGATCAAATACGAAAAACAAAAATTTGACATTTTTTCCTTGTGGAAGCATTTTATCAAACATATCAACTATGTTTTTCTAAAGCATAACTCTATATATAGTTAGGTTTCAAGGTCAACCTTGCATTTAGAGAAGATACTCTTGGAGCGTTGTAGAACACTCCAATGGTTCTATACCCCAATGATCCTTGATAATTTGATAACACGTTATATACTGTGTTTTGTTCCTTACCAAGACCTTTAAAACCTCATGATTAATGAGTTGAAAGAAGCCAAATTCTGAAACGACATTCATCATTTTCTGAACAACTACATTCTCATTACAAGTTCATTTAAATTTCACTCCATGATTGTCCTTTAATGGACAGTTGACACATGGTTCTGGAATTTTATCAAACAACTAATTGGACAACCTTTAATTGTTCATCTTTAATATCATCTAGTGATAAATCAACACTGCCCACAACGCTTGTTTTTGCTTTCGCATAATTCCTTATTGCATATTCAATTTCCCAGAGGTCGTACCTTAGTGCGATGGCAAGTGACTATGACCAAGCTACGATTGGTCTTGGGTTTGAGACATGGGAGTAGCCTCTCTATATATGTACGGAGGTAAGGCCTGTTGACATCCACCTCTTCCAGACCCTGCATTTAAGTGGGAGCCTTGTGCACTGGGTACGACCTTTTATATTAAATTTCCTATGGTTCATCCTTGAATTTGTAACATATTTTTTCCTGATTACATATCGAGTACTTGTTTCCCAAAATCACTATGATTTCAGGGTAATGCAATTGTAGATCGTGACCCTGTGATCTTTTGACTAGAGATTCTTCTTATAATTGGGAGAGTTTAACAACATCACTTTATTTTTTAGAGCACATAATTGAACAAATTTATTTACCTCTTCATTTAGTCCCTTTATAAACTAATCCATCGTAACTTTAGTTTCATTCTCCAAAATGACAATAATTTCTCGATGATGCAATTGCATATTATACCCCTGTGATCTTTTAGCTAAAAAATCTTCATGCTGCAATAGAGCTAGCTTCATAGCATCCTTTACATTTGTAGCAGCACATAACTGAACAAAAAAGTCACCTCTTCACAGAGCCCATTTATGAATTGACCCATAATAACCTCTTAAAATTCCTTTACTAGTTTTTCTAGAGACCCTAATATTTGATCAAACTGTAAATATGACTCCATTTGTTGAGTTGATAACAATATATGGTGGTGACTAAAGTGCTAGAATTGATGAGATAAAATAGAAAGATAATAAGTGATACAAGGGAAGAGGAAAATAATTACAAATGAGGTAAAGGGTTTAAAGATATTTTGTGAGAATTTGAACATAACAAGATATAATTGAATAGAGATACAAGAACTTACAGAAGAATCACATAAAAATGATATTAATAACGAATATAAATGAGAAATGAATTAGAGGGAGAAATAACTATTTCTCATTGATATCTCGAATATTATAGAGGAATTAAAAAATAAAGAATAAGAGAAATAGAAAAAAAAATCATGGGTTTTCTAGTACCAGAAAGGATGCTCTGATACCAATTTGTCATGCCTTAGAAACTCAAGGCAAACTAACATACAATCTATCAAACAATTGATGGGCAAGAAATAATAAAAGGAGGTATATTAAAGAGGTATAACATAATTTAGAGATGAGAGAAGAAGATAGATTTAGAGAGAGAAATGAGATTGTATTATATTTCTCGGATATTTTTTACAAGATGAGTTGTATTACATTTAGAGGAGAAATTATAACAAACTAATCAACCACCAAAATAAATTAAAACTAACTTTTTACTTGAATAAGTAATTAGTAACTACAATAATTAGACATTTAACAAGCTAGCATGATCTACTTGAAACTAACAACAATTCTCCAACTACTTCTAACTGACTGATATAACTTTAGCCATCCTGACACCAAAATAATGACAATCCTATTTAGCAATTGTATAGAACTCTTATTGTCTCCTTTCAACTCTATTTTGGTATGTATAAATAGAAAGCACAAAGTTTTTACTTCACCATAACAAGTTTCATCTTCCAATTAGCGAAAAGAAAAAATAAAATTGAGAAACTATGGCAAGTTTGTTTTTTACAAAGGTAAAGTTGACTTTTTCTATTTTTCTTTTCAACGGAGAATGAATCACACGATTTTACAGAGATGAAGCAGGGATGCATCACACATTATTTAAAGAGATGAAGAGGTTTGTGGGTTAAGATTCCAAGCTATTGGGGGATTCTAAAGAAATAAGGTAGTCTTTTTTCTCACTTTTTTAACTTAAAATATTAAAACAATTTGTTGGGGTTGTTTACAGATTTAATGAGTTTATCGAAAAACACTCGTCAATAATCCTCAATGTAATTTACTTTTCAATATTGTCTTTACTTTAGTCTTCCTTTCATTTTGTTTATCAACTCTTCAATCAATATTTCTTGATTTAATTCGGTTCGACACTAGTTAGTTTATTTCAATCTTTTACCAAATCCACTCATTTGGAACCCTAATTTTATGGCTTGGAATTGAAATGTTTTTAGGATTCCGAAACACACCATTTGAGTCTTCTTATATGAGGCATTCGGACTTATACTCAATGTGTTTTTCATTAGTTACTGAAAAAGAATCACATTCAATTTTGATTGTATCACGCTTTCTCATTGCTTAACTGAAAAGATTAAAAAAAAAATCACCTATCCAAACAAGATCATAACTATGTTTTGCATACCACTGCATCCTTGTATCTTAATATCATCATATCATTCTCCCTTGAGTTAGTTGTACAAATTCACCTTTAAAATCAACTAATTTAGTTTATATGGTTTTACAGGCTAAAGTTTAACAAATACACACGCACATATATATGATTCATTTTTCAATGCCCCAGGAGATCACAAATTCATATTGTAATTAATGAAAGTCACTTTAAATATAAAAATAAAATAAAATACAGGTAAGTTTGTAATCCCAATTTATAATAAATTAAAGAGTCATCAAGTATAAATTCAACTAGGGATCCACAATAAAGTAGTGACATTTGAAAATCCTATACATTTCTCACTCAAAATTACCTTTCGATTATAAAAACAACATTAAAACAACATAAAATAAACTAATTTGAACAAAGATGACATGGTGAAAGAGAAGCTTACATAGTTTACTAATATGGCATGATCCATCATGTTAAGGTTTAGACGATGAATAAAAAGAGAATTATCACGTCTAAGAGGTTAATGTAACCATATTATTAGATTTCTAGTCCAATTTAATTCCAGTGCTTAGTTTGGATCTAGAATTTAATTAGACTTATGCATACATTGACATTCCTTGAAAATGCCAAATTGAATTTAAAGTCCTCATTACAGTTTCATGATTTAGTTTTGTTTAATTCTCGTAAACTTTATGATAATCTCACTATTTACAAATATGCATGAACTAGTTTGCAGGCCACGCGATGCGTAGGCGGGTTATTAATAAAATCATTAGATAGTAAATGTAAAACATAGGTAAAAAGTGTTCTTAAATTTCAAAAATATAAGTGTGGAACTAATTTTTCAAAAAAAAATTATCGCGTGAATTGATCCATCAATCATATACAAATTACTGAGAGTATAACTAATGAAACAAAAAAAAAAGAATAACTGGCCTTCATAGGCATCGAAAAATCTCATTGATTAGACATAACACTCGAGGACTCTATCCATGATCCAACATGTCTTCAGGTACAACAGAACTCACATTTTTATTTTTATTGTCTACGAAATCCGTAAGAGGTCTTGGTCCTGGTTTTATGTAGAGAGGTTGGAGATTACCCTGGGGGTTTTCTTCCAAATAAGACAAATCAAGTTCATATTGGTTTTCCACCCTTACAAAAGTGTATCATTTCTTGTCTAATGTGATGTGATGTGATGTGATGTGATGTCGTGGGATACCACACCCTATAATAATTATCCACGTAATTAATAGGTGTTGCAGGTTCGAGTACACAATTCCATGAAAAGACCAATAATTATTATTTTCTCTTTAAAACACTCGAATTACCTCAACTCCATTCAACTATAATAATTTCATGCTTAAATCTTGTTTTAGCATTCCACCCATTATAAGACTATATTTAATTAGCTTGTTGCAATAATAAACAATCAAGGAGGAATTAATTTGAAGGATTTAATTGGTCACTTAAAAAGTTGCCTTTTAATTGAGGAGTGAAAAAGAAAAAAACTGCCAAGCAGAATTAAAAGTAATGGTCCTACATAGCCCTGAAACCAATCATTTCTATCAATTATATAAGCAAAAAATTGTTAATTCATTATGGGGGGGAATCTCTATTTCATTAGAAAATGTTGTAGACTAGTACATCTAGCTTATTCATTTTAGGTGTTAATCAATCTTTTAAAACAAATATAACATGAAGCAAAGAACTAAAAATTATATTATTCATTTCTAATCTTTTCCTTCATTTTCGAATGAATCAAACAGATTGTGTCAGAATTAAAGAATGGAAATGGCTAGTCATGTTTACCAGCATCAAGAAAATACTTCAAATTGGCAACCTCTAGAAAAGTTTGAATCAAGATGATAATAAAACATAAAGGTGAAAACTCTCTAGAAAAGTTTGAATCAAAATTCTAATAAAACATAAAGGTGAAAACTAACCATAAAATGAAGGGGAATACCGGTATTAGGGCCAATGACTTTGTCTACGGTATAGAGATCCCAGAAGTTTTCGGTAGTTTTAGGGACAACATCTTTGTAAAGTTCCATAACTACACTCCCTTCAAGCTCTCCTCCAATGCTTATGTCCAATAAACACCTGGGGTTCACCATTCTCTCTTGTTTATAGTTCTTATGATGAAAACCCCTAATAATGAAGGCTAAATCTCTAGTCCCCTTCATTTCTAAGGTTATCGCCTTCAATGAGACATCTATTCGTCTCCCTAACTACCCATTATTCGTCTCCCACAATTAAACCCTGCCTTGTTTGTAGTTAGATTACAGCGTATGGAATACAAAAAGATTTAAGGAGTTAACTTAATTTGAGTCATTAAAGTTGTACACGTGTCCTCTTATGGAATCGACAAATGTCAACACTTGGTTTTGCTGTCAACTGTAGTTATATACTATTTTTTTTTTAACAAAAAAGAAACTTTATTAGAATTTGTGAAGAAAGGCCCTTCACAAATGGCTTACAAAGCAGGAAATAGAAAAATCTGAAATAAAATCTAACATGTATCTAGGTTTAGAGCCTTTGTAGGGGAGAGCTTTGAAAGAGATTCGAATATCTTCATGAACAAGATCAATAATTTTTGAAGCCTTCATGTGTTCTTCTTCATATTCCTTTTTGTTTCACGCACACCAAATCCTCCAACAAATGTAACACGGGACCATAATAGATAGAAGCGATTTAATGTTTTTCCCTCTTGTATTTATCCACCAAGACATAAGAAGTCTTTTTATAGAGGAAATTTAAATCTATATCCCATCATGCCTGAGAAGTGTTGCCATACTTGTTGAGCAATGGAACTTGAACCGAATAAGTGATAAAAATCTTCTTCTAAAGGAATAGGACAGCATCTACATTTTGAGGCCAAGAAGATATGCAGAGTTTTCAATTTTGAATCTAAAGGAAGAGCCTGTTGAAGAAGACGCCACATAAAGAATGAAACTTTTGGAAAAATTCTTGGATTCCAAATGATTGAGAATGAGAAAAGAGTATAATCCCTGTGACGAATAATATTCCATGCTGACTTAATAGTGAACTTGCCATCCTCGTTTGCCATCCATAAAGATGAATTGTTGTCGTCAACATTATCATGGTAACATTCCCAATATTTCTGCATTCTCCTCCATATTGGACTTGAATAGGAGGGTAAGCCATAGAAATCAAAATTAGCAAGTGACCTGTATCTGTGATGCATGAACCGAGCCCAAGTACCATTAGCTTTGTAGAAAGAAGACCAAAGTTTACAAGAATAAGCCTTTATGATGTCTTCCAATTTTTTAATACCAACACCACCTTCTGAATGAGGCAAACAGATGTGATCCCAATTAACCCATTTGTGCTTCGGTTTTCCTTCGTCGTAACTCTAGATGAAGTTGGCGAACTGCCTCTCTAATCTCTGAATGACAGTTATAGGTGGATTAAGGACACAGAAGAGGTGGAATGACAAGGACTGCAGCGATGCCGTAAGCAAAACCAGACGTTCGCTATGACTAAGTAATTTCCCATACCAAGTATCATTTTTTGCCGAATTACAGCCTCCAACCTGTGAAAGAGAGCAGCAGTCCTCTTACCTGTGTATAGCGGAACACCGAGATAAATAATTGGCAGAGCTAACTCCTTGAAACCAGTATTGGTCTTGATGATATGACGACGAGCAGTGGCAGTACGGTCCGGACATATAAACATTGTTTTCGAGCTGTTAAGAAGTTGGCCAGTGGTAGCTTCATACTGGTGTAAAAAATTCATTAAGCCGAGAAGGCTTTTCTTACTTCCATTGGTGAAAATAAGACATTCATCGGCAAAGGGCAGAGAAGAGATGATATCGCAATCCACTGGAATTGAAATTTTTTTAACATTACCTTGAACCATGACTTTATGAAGACCTCTAGTGAGAATCTCAGTAACTATGATAAAAAGGCTTGGAGAAAGAGGGTCACCTTGACGCACGCCACAATTTGATTTGAAAAAACCACAAGCTTTTCCATTAACGCAAATGGAATACCAACAATTCGATATAGCCCGCCAAACGAGATCAATCCATATTTCTGAAAAGCCAAATGCACGAAGAACTTTAGTAATACATAACCAGGACACACGATCATAAGCTTTCGACATGTCTAATTTGATTAGAACATTGGATCCCCGAACTTTTTTGTTGAAATTAGCCATAAGCTCTTGAGCCAAAAGAATGTCATCCATAATGTTGTGATCTTTGACAAAACCCGCCTGAGAAAATGAGATGGTTTTTGGAAGCAAGATTGCAAGCCTATTATTCATGATTTTTGTAATTATTTTATTACAAAAATTACATAAGCTAATAGGCCTATAATCTCGACAAAAGCTTGGGTTAGTTTTTTTTGGAAGAGAATAATATTTGTAGCGGACCAACTTCTTGGGATGTCATGACCTGCAAAAAAGGACACAATAGCAGTAAAAATATCAATTTTAATAATGTCCCAACAATGTTGGAAAAAACATCCATTAAATCCATCCGGGCCCGCCGCAATATTTTTATCCATACCAAAGACAGTGGCTTTAATTTCTTCTAAATCCGGGATTCTTGTAAGCATGACATTGTCCTCTTGTGAAATTGTAGATGGAATGACCTCCAAAAGACTAAAATCCATTGGATAATCTGGGGACTGCGTGAGAATATCTTTAAAGTGATTCACTAATTCTTCCTCAACCAAATGATGGTTATCAATCTTAACACCATCCTCAGTTTGAATGCTATGGATAAGGAGTTTATTTTTTTTCACCTTAGACATAGAGTGGAAAAAACTAGTATTATAGTCCCCGTCAGTATCCCACTTAACCCTTGCCTTTTGACGCCAAAAATCCTCCTCCATACTCAATTCTTGAAAAATTCTAACCTATTTTCTGGAATTGGATCCATATCACAGGCACTTTCTTTGGAGATAAGCAAATCTTCAGCATTTTTTACCCTTTGATGGATATTTTTGAACACATTTGAGTTTCAAGACTTAAGGTCATACTTTAAACGCTTAAGTTTGGAAGCAAAAATGTAAAGAGGTTCCCCAATCACTTCATTACTCCAAGAATCTGAAACAATGCTAAAAAAATCATCGTGCTTTGTCCAGGCATTAATAAACCTAAATGATTTAGGAATACCATCCAATGGCGATTTAACACTGAGAACTAAAGGAGAATGATCAGAGTTTGTTCTGTGTAGGTGTTCTACAGTTGTTTGAAAGTCATTAGTACTCCAAAGAGAGTTGTTAAAAATTCTGTCAAGCCGAGCCAAAATCCGATTAATCCCATCTCTATTATTACACCACGTGAATTTGGAGCCTATATGATCAAGCTCAAGAAGTCCAGAATAAAGAATACAATCATTAAATTCCTCAACCGCCAAATTATTTATACCCCATCCCCCCACTTTTTCATCCTGAGAGCAAACAACATTAAAATCACCCCCCATAACCCATTGACCTTGAATTGAGTTTGCAAAATTTTCTATATCCGCCCATAACGATCTTCTACCCGCCAATTTACATTTGGCATAAACACAGGACAAAAAAATTGAGTTTGAAAGATTGGGAAGCTCCAATTTAATAGAAATGATTTGATTTCTGTTTTGGACAACATTCATAGGCCAATCAAAATTCCAAAGCACCCAAATTTTGTTAGAAACATTTGCAACACCTCCAAAGAAGTTAATCCTTCTACATAGGTTTATTAGATTCCCAGCTTCGATTTTTGGTTCCATTAAGCAAATTAAACTGAAATTGTGGGTCTTGATCAATTTTTTGAGTCTTCGGACAGAAGGGGAATTCCCCACCCCTCTAATATTCCAAAAAAAGGCAATTAATCATTAAAAATCTTTACAAGATTAGTTTATGATGACTTACCAGTTGACCTGGTGGGATATTCCTTAGTTTGAACCCAGCGTTTCCTGTGACGCTTAGTAGTGGACACTGGAGATTTATTCATATTAAAAACCTTTTTGAATTTGGAACCCATAGCCTCCGAAAAGTCTTCCAACTGTTTTTTATTGGGAGTTAAGTTCCCCACTCTTCACTGTCAGAAGCCCATACAGGTTTACATTCATTGACAACCACTTTATTCCGTGTTTTAGGTCTTGGATAAACATTGAGGTTCAAAAGAAGTGAAGGGTCGTATGGCACAGTTCTGAGTTTAGGAAGATCATTTATGTCAAAATCAACAAATTCTCCCTCTTCAATTGATTCCAAACAAGGTGCAACATTTTCTTCATCAGCTAAGGCAACCAATGATTCAGTGTTGAAGGAAGTAGTATCTTCTGACAACATCTCATATATGTTGGAACACGAAATGGCTAACTGTTTGAACACTGGTATAGGTTGAGGACGGTTTCGGTCTGAGTTTTTGGAGGGAGTAGCTTCTAAAGAATTAGAAGTATGTGGGGAAGAGGGAAAAGTCATTGGCAGAGGTAGGTTATTTGGGAAGGTTATTTTAGTCTTTGGTAGAAGTAGGTTACCGGTTTTAGTGGCTAGGGTTATTTTTATTGTTCCAAGATTTGAGGGATGAGAAGTAACAGTCCGATATTGTTGGATAACAGTTGTAGACGGAGTCTTGGACGTGAAAGCATCAACCACTGATTTTCCTTTATCAATCTGCTCCGGTGGAGGCCGCCTTCCGCCACAATCAGCCATAACGTGGCCAATACGCATGCATGAGACACAAAATGAAGGAGCATTTTCGTAAACAACATGCTGCCAAAACCCTGGTTTTGACCCACATCCAATCCAAACCCTAGCTGGTAGTGTTTTTGCCACATCAACTTCAACAAGAATTCTGGCTTGACTTGGCCTAGAAACTAAAGCAGTAGCTTCGTCCATTTTGAGGGGATTGCCAATCAAATTTGCAATGGAAAATAAAGCTCCTTTTTCAAAAAAAATGAACCGGCAGATATGGAAGAGAGACCCATAATGGAATTATAGGGCAGTCTTGATGGCTGGAAAAACTAGGAGTCCATTTAGAAACAACCATAGCGTATTTGAAAATAGTCCAGTACCCCCGTAACCAAATACGTAGAAAATCTTCTTCAGAGTTGAGTCTGATAAGGATGTGTTGCTCATCTAATAAACCAATGGAAAAACCTCCTTTGAGAGAGAAAGTATGAAAGGCTTTCCTAATGACTTCCATGGGGGGCCTGCCAAAAGAAAATTTCCCAATGGGAGTGTCGGAAAACACCTGCCAAACGATTTATATCGTCGTCTTCAAAGTGGAGAGCTGGTTCTCCCTTAAAAGAGCACGGAGGTTTAAGAAAAGGTGACGGTTGGTTAGAGGCAGTGAGTAAGGAGGCGAAAGATTTGTTAGCCTCCCTATCTAAATCTGGAGGTTTTGGATTATCTGGAAGGAGAACGGAAGGCTTGCTAGGTAGAAGAAGGCTGCCCTGGGGAGGAGCCGCCATCAGATTGTGTAATCAGGATCTACTCAACCTAGTTATATACTATAATTCATGTATATTTTTAAATATTCTCCACTCAGCAATTCAATTCCAATTTGTACAGAATTCCATATTATAAAACTCCACATCATATTTGTATGTTCCCTTTGATCTCCAATTCAGAAACGTATTGATATATTCCTTACTCCAATTCACCAAAATTGTCAACCTTCACTCATATAAAAGGACGATTTAACAATGCTGGGAAAATGGTTAATTACACTTGGACTCTCTAAACTTTAACCCCTGAACTTCACTCCAACTTCAAATTTCTAAACTTAATCACCCAAACTTATAAAAATGATTCAAGTAACCCTAAAACTTTAATGGTATTAAATTTTTTAACAAAAGGTTGGTCATGTGCATGGCACATGTCATACTTATTAGGGTATTTTGGTCCAAGCTAATATAAAATATTTAAAAAAATTGCACAAAAATATTTAAAAATCTTACAATTACAAAAAAAATTGAAACTGCATAAAACACATAATTGGAAACTTTAAAAAAAATTGAAATTTAAAAAGTTTAAAAATATGAAACATATATTGAAATTTTTTTTAAAAAACTTTTAAAGATTATAAAAAAAAAATTTTTAAAATTAAAAACTAAAAACAATTTTTAGCAAAAACAAAATAAACCTTAATAAAACAGAAAAATAATTGAAAAACAAAAATCTACAAGAAAAAAAGACATCCTGAAAAAATATTTGAACCTTTAAAAAGAAAATAATAAAAAAAATATTGAAAAAAAACTTTTTAAAAGACAGAGAGGCAATTTCCAACAAAAAAAATTCAACCTTAATAAAAAACATAAAAATAATATTCCAAAAAAAGGAAAATCCCCAAGAAAAAAAACGACCTTTCTAAAAAAATATTTTAACCTTTAAAAAGAAAATAATATAAAAAATATAGGGAAAAACTTAAAAAAAATAAAAACTATTTCTAGCAAAAAAAATTCAACCTTAATAGAAAAACATAAAAATAATTTCCAAAAAAACAAAAATTTCCACAATAAAAATACCTCCTAAAAAAATATTTGTACCTTTAAAAAGAATTTGAAAATTAAAAAATAAATATTTAATAAATATTTACAAAGTCTAAAATTGATAGAAAAATAGTTACACGTTCTGAATTTCCTAAAAAATATGGAAAAAAACCTCTGGCACCCAAAAACCTAGGGATGGCAACGGGGTGGGTTTGACGGGGACTCGATCCGACCCCGACCCTAATGGGGGAAATTTGGGGTAAATAAACGAGGCAGGTTCGGGGTCAGGTTTGAAATAAAAAAAAAAAACGTCGGGGTCGGGTTTAGTATACAAAAACCCCGAACCCGCCCCGTTTAGAGGTATTATTACAAATTTACCCTTATATATATATGTATATATATATATATATATATATATATATATATATATATATATATATATATATATATATAGGAATAAACTCTTAGGGTTTTCATTTTACCCTTTAACACGAATCGATCAGTCGCTCTCCCTCTCTCTCTCCGTCCCACGCTCTACTGCTCATCTCTCTCTCTCTCTAATGCTCCGTCTGGCATCTTCTCTACTCCGACCGACCACCGCTATGTGCTTTTTCGGTACGCTCTATTTTTTTTCATTTCTTTACTGCTTTACTGCTTCATTTCTTTATGGTATGATTTGGGTTGTCTCTCTACTGCTTCATTTCTTTCACGCAGTATATATGTATCTTCATTTCTTTCATGATGTAGATATATACATATATGTAGTTTTCTACAGAAGTAGTTCTTAATATCTCTGCTTCAAAATATGGGTTTGAAAAAAAAAATTGAAATCCATTTGAAAAATTATATAAAATAAGATAAAAAAATATCAAAACAAATATTTTGGACGGGTTTAGGGAGGGTTGGGGTCCCCGCGGGTTTTGTAAACGGGGCGGGGTGGGTAAACGGGGTCGGGTTTGGGGTGGGGTAAATGGGTTCGGGGTCGGATTTGGCCAAACCCGCCCCAAACCTGCCCCGTTGCCATCCCTACAAAAACCCCTACCGAACCTAGATAATATATAAATATTTAAAAAAATAGTACCCAATTCTCAAACATTTGACAAATATGAAACCCAAAAAAAAACCTATAGCAGCAAAATCTCAAGCTCTTGATAACAAATATCACATCCAAAATAAGCACCCAATTCTCAAACTAAAAAAAAAATCTGACAACAAATCTCAAACCTAAATCTAAAAAAATAAATAAACCTAAATCTCAAACCCAATCACCACAATCTCAAATCAAAAATAGGTTCCAGACTTATTCGACTAGATCGGTGTGTGCATGTATGTTTTCATATGTGTGTGTGTAAGAAAGAAAGTGAGAAATAAGAAATATTGAAGTTAAAAGCCAAAGTGCTAGCTCAACATTAGGGAAGTTAACAACTCATAGCAGAGATAGTAGTGTAGTCCTCTTATCACTACACCGCAAATAGAGAATGGTCATGGAATAATGGTCACGTCCAGGGACCGTGACAGGTGGTTACGTCCAGTAAAAACCAATGTGACACATACCATAACCAAGCATAGGGGTGACATCCAATGGAGATTATCACAGTCATGGTTCGTGACCATCTAGGTGCCATACTTGTGCAAAATTCTCGTCAATATTACTCATGGCCCCAGACCGTGACCAGGTCCATGACAAAGTTAAGGTTTTCAGTTTAGTGTGGTCACGACCCAAGGCCGTGACCACTTTAAAATAGTAACGGTCGACATTAAGGTCGTGATCACATCCTTTAAATTAGGCCTATAAGTCTTTTCTCAATTTTCACCCGATCTCTTCTCTTTTTCTACACTACCCTCTCTCACTCTCTCCGACGACCTCTTCGGCCACCTTATTCCACTCTACACTTATCTCCCTCTCTCTTGATCTCTCTCCCTCTCTCTCTCTCTCTCTATCCATTTCAAGTACACTTCTCTCTCTCTCTCTCTCTCTCTCTCTCTCGCATTCGTGTGCACTATTGTGGGACAAAGTGGGTGTGCTCACACGACTTGCGAAAAAAGCAACAACTTCTCACCACTAGTCACATCGCCCTCACCTTCACTACTATCACTAAGTGTGGCGGCATGGCTACTTTCTTCCCTTTCTTTCTAAGCCACATAGGACACTCAATTGACTTATTCCCCTTACCCCCCACATTCAAAACAAGTCACGTTCTCAAAATCCTCCTCACACTCCTCATCTGAGTCATTCTCTTTTTCCCTCTCACCGCTTTTTTTGGCCTTTCCTTTCTTTTTATTTTTCTCAAAAAATCACTTTTTATTGGAAGAATTTGCTTTAGAAATTTTGAGAAACTTTTTAATTTTTTTTGCAAATAAGGCCATGTCATTAAAATCAAAATCTCCCTCAGAATCGGACTCATAAACTTTTTCTTTCTTTTTCTTAAAATGAGTTTTAAATCAACGCCTTTATCCTTAGCCTTAATGGTTTGGGGAAACATGTCAATCTAATAGGTTTGAAGATCTCCTACAAGTTCTGCCAACTTAAATGATTTCAAATTTCCCAAAGAGTTCAAAATAGTGACTTTAGGAATAAAGCGTTTTGGGAGAGATCTCAAAATCTTTTTAACGACACGCGTGTTATCAATCGCCTCACCCAAATTAAAACTAGTGTTGACAATGTCCGACAAACGTGCATAAAATTCATCAAAAGTTTCGGACTCTAACATAGTAATGGTCTCAAATTGGGTGGCAAGATTTTGCAATTTTATTTCTTTAACCGCATTTGTACCCTCATGTGTCAATTGGAGTAAATCCCATACCTCTTTAGACATGGTGCACATCATAATTCGACGGAACTCGTCGGGGGTGATGGCTCCAGAAATAGAACTCAAACCACGTGAATTAAAATTAGAC
The DNA here is from genome assembly GCA_949130495.1 of Sambucus nigra. Classification (NCBI taxonomy): domain Eukaryota; kingdom Viridiplantae; phylum Streptophyta; class Magnoliopsida; order Dipsacales; family Adoxaceae; genus Sambucus; species Sambucus nigra. The sequence goes on along the minus strand of OX422216.1, from coordinate 160,978,356 downwards.
ATTTTAAAATCATCTTCAGTCCAGGACAACACGGGTTTTAAAGAGGTGATATTTTCAACGGTGACAGTGGGAGGAGTCCACCCTCTTTCACACAACAACCAAACACGTTCATCAATAGCCTTTAATTGTGATTTCATACGAGCTTTTCAAAAAGCATAATTAGACCTGTCAAAAATAGACATCGTATTATATGAGTACTCCATCGAAAAATTTGCGATTTTTCACAAAAGTGATTTTAAAAAAAATCAATATCACACGATTTTGCGAAAAATAGGAATATGCGATAAATTAGCGCAACCCGCTCTGATACCAATTTGTAAAATATGACTGTGATAATTGATTAAATTTGCAAATTTCTACTTTGACACACTTATTTAATTAGAGTCTATTTTTAAACCAAATTAATTCAGCCCCTAAATATGTAACTACATGTGTGCGTGTGTCAACCCATAAATAAATAAAGCATGCGACACAAATTTCAGAAAAAATCCCCGAAAGGCAAAACCTTTTATTTTTAGAACTTTGGCAAGTTTACAAGACCATTAACTTACATACCATCTTGCTTTCGTCCACAAGAGTAACGCACGGTGTCTTCGTCAAACCTCCAAAGCAATGGCTAGAAATAAATCAGCAATGTTTCACATTCAGCTATACCACCAGCACGCGTAGTCCAGACACGCAGTCTAAAATCTTCACAAGGACTCCCTCCACAATAGCACGCAGCTCTCCAGTTGTAGAGTTCTCCCCACAAAGAATGACAAAAAGTAAAGTGTGTTCTTGAACACCAAAATAATTCACCAAAGTATATGGGATTTTTGTGAATTGAAAACAAAAGAGATGAAAACCCTAAAAGAAGAAGTCAAAACGAATTCTGTAGATTCGCAGTTTTCTGTCTTTCAAAACGCTGGGAATTCTTAATGAAAACGAAACCATTTAATGAGTATTTATAAAAAATCGCTCTGCCTCGATCGTTAGAATGAAAAGGGGATCTCGCTCGAACGAAGTACACTTATCATTTGAACGACATCGCGTGATATCTAATTTCTCTCTAACGAGATGTGATCTCGCTTGAATGACCTGAGCGTCAAAATCGAGGAACGCTATAGGACTTAGAAAATTACTCATTCTCAAATTTTGACGAAAAAAGTCCGCTCCAACACTTAGAAAATATTTTCTAAAAATATCCCAAAGCTCTAAGTGCAAAGTTAAGGTATTTAAAACATAACCTTACCTAAGTAAACTTTGAGGAGGCTTTTTTATGAAGAACCATGATATATTCAGATCCGTCTTGATGTAGATTGCTCTTGAACTTCTTCGACGGTTGTAACGGTATACGACATAATTAATTGTGACGGACATTTATACAAATATGTCCTTACAGATGGAATGTATGTGTTATCTCCGACCACCTGCTTATGAGTGCTTCGTTCATTTGGTTGTTCGAGTTAGGAAAATATTCTCTAAACGAATTACTGAAATTGAAATTTATATTGGCCTCTCACACAAACGAAATATGGGATAATTAGGCATACTCATCTATCGGACCTTGGACACTACCGCGCATGTGAAATTGACTGTAGTTTGGATGCGTTGTAGGATCAACAATAGTGTCTCTCGCATGTGGAAAACTATCATCAAACAATCGAAAATAATTCCGATACAATATTGGCAAATTCAGTGGTGGGGGTAGAATAGGAATTGGTTTTGCGATTTTTCCACACCATTTTCTTTGAATAACAAACATTTTTTAAACAAATAGTATTGACTATATAAAACTCATGTGTTTGATTTTTGGGATATAATAAATATACTAGTATTTATTTTGGGAATATTTTAGGAGTATGAAAAATAGGAGATAAAGGAAGTTGTAGGATTAATTTTGTGAGTATGAAAAATATGAGATAATGAGGATGTTGCATTTATAGTGGTAAAAGTATAAATATTAAGGGTTAATGGAATAGTTTGGTAACGGTTATATTTGTAATGCAACGGTTATATCTTTAATGGTGGTGTAACAGTCATAAGACCCTGGGCGTGGGATTTTCATCTGCCCAAGGCCTAGGCGTGGAACACTTACCTGCACAGGGCGGGTCCCACCTTTGCCACGTCGAATTTGCATTGTCCCGGTGTATATACCTCTCACAAAATGTAGGATAAAATGTAAGTTTACATTATGGGAGATTGTCCCACTGGAGATGGCCTAATCGATTTGATCCTAATTTCACTAGTTTGGTCAATACTGGCAATTTCAAGATGGAGCATGGTTTCCTGACTCAGGAGCAACAAATCATGTCAGTAATGATTTTGGGAATCTGAACTTGGGAGCAAAGTATCAAAGAACCAATCTTCTTCAAGTTAGTAATGGTACAAGTTTTCTTATTCAACACATTGGTTATTATACGTTTATAACTACTTCATCTTCTCAATCTTTTTTTCTTTAAAATTTACTTCACATTCCACAAATTAAGAAAAAATTTCTTAGTGTCTCCCAAGTTTTAAAGATAATGATGTTTATTTTGAATTGCACTCCTTCTTTTGTCTTGTAAAGGATATTACCACAGGAACAATTCTACTCAAAAGCAAGCTTAGTTAAGGCCTTTACAAGTTCAATCTTATTCGATCCTCATATCTGCCTGTTGTCAATCATGGTCTCAATTCTAGTGTTCATCCGACTGAGTCAAGAAAACACAAATTAGAGCTTTGTTCTTCCTAAAATAGATCCAACTTACCTTCTCGATTGAATTTTAATTCGTTTCCTTTCAACTTTGTTTGTAATTCAGCTACCTTCAATATATATGATCTATGGCATAGGCATTTAGGCTATCCATCTCAAAAGATTGTAAAAATTGTTCTATCAAGTTTCGATGAGATTTTTTCTTTTGAAAACTCCTCTATTTATGTTTCTTGTCAACTGAAAAAAAGTCATAAGTTACCTTTTCCTTACTCTGAAACTGAGTATATTGAACCATTGTAACTCATTCACACTGATTTGTGGGGTCAAGCACTCTATAGATCTTACAATGGTCATAACTTATATGTGTCATTTACAAATGCATACTCTAGGTTCACATGGTTGTGCCTAGTATAAGAAAAATATGATGTTTTCTAAGTTTTTCAACATTTAAAAACTTCAGTTGCATTACACTTAGGAAAGAAAATCAAAATTTGAGAACCGATTAGGGGAGAATATAGATCACTCACTACTGTACTCAAAGACACAGGGATCAGTCATCAACTTTCATGTCCTCAAACCTCATAACAAATTCATGTTACATAATACAAACACTGATGCATAGTACAGAGAGAACTTATCTTGTTAGCACAAACATCTCTCCTTATTCATTTTTGGGGCGATGCTTTCACGACTGTTATCTACTTAACTAATCAAGTTCCTATACATGCACTCAAAAACCAAAGTCCTCTTAAAGTGTTATTCAAAACTAAACTTGATTACTCATCCTTAAAGGTGTTTGGTTGTCCACATTTTCCTCACTTACTACCTTACAATACTAATAAGTTACAATTCATAAGTGCACCTTGCACTTTCTTAGGTTATAGTCTTCAACAGAAGGGGTATAAGTGTATAGGACCTAATGGGAGAGTATATATTTCAATACATGTTCGATTTGATGAACATGTCTTCCTTTTTTCTAAAAATGAGCCATCCCCTTCTATTACTTCTGATTTGGTAACTTGCATTACCAAATTCTTCCCTCCTTCTACACCTGTAGCAACTAGGTTTGTACCTTTATAACAGTCAATGTTAATACCATCACCTCAATTTGTCATATCTTCTTCCATAGTGACTACCATTATTTTTCTTCCATTGGATAGTCCAATCACTCATGTCTCATTAATCTCACCATAGCACTCTCATTCCACGCCAACTATCTCACCATCACCTCTTGTTATAGCCACTGTTTTGAATATGCTTTCTAATACTCATTCTATGACTACCAGATCTAAGAAGGGTATTTTTAAACCCAAAGCTTACACTATTAATTCAAGTACAGGTCTAGATCAAGAACCTATCACAGTTCAAGAGACTCTCAGTGACAGCAAGTGGAAACAAATAATGCAGGAGGAACATAATGTGACACCCCGCTTATTTTAACCACGGGTGATTTGTCCTTCATTAAAATAAATAGGAATCCCATTTGGTACATTCTTAGCATCACTGTTGAAAAACTTTTCAATTACTAATCATCTATGTCAAATTAAGTTGATGTCAATTTTTTGTCTTTTATTATGACCACATGCGGAAATATAATAAATGACCTAACCATTAACACGTAAATATAGTTTGAACAATCACACTCCAAGTACATAAACCAACTACAATCTAAAATAAGTAAAACAAAAATCGATATACAGTCTCATTCATAACTGAATAAAATAAATAATCTGAATGGAAACACACCCAAATAAACTACTGAAAAAATCTCCTATCTACAATAAATGAGCTGAAGCATCTAAAATAATCTCCTTTAAGACTCCACACTGCTGCAACTATGCATCGTTGGATAGGATCTCTAAGCTTGGTGTTCCTGTGGTTGGACACCTAAAAGGTTTTGAAAATATTTTTGACACGGGTCAGAGCCTAAGAAAATATTTTGCAAGTATTTAAATCACAATTTAACTCAGTTATTTATTACACATGTAATATCCACAGACACTCTCTTGAGATCCTCACCACTCAACTAATGTGCACGCCTAACGTATTCTATCTAACTAGTATCCCCTTACCAACTAGATAATGTATCTAACTACTCTCGATAAGTCCCGTTCCCTCATATTTCCCCATACGACGCGATACTACAATCTCAATAATAAATTTATTTATTCCCATTTTATTATTGAACCAATTATTTCAGTTTCACTACATTAAGTCATTTATATATACATCATCTATCAATTATACTGTCCAACATAAGTAGATATATCACACTAGTATATGTTCTTCAAACATATCATATATACACAACTATAGCATCCCCGAAATGGCCCCTTGTGATGCTGGCATACTCAGCTATTAAGTCCATGTATCAACACAATAATGGAGGCGAACATGGTTCTAAGACTTTGGGATACGCTCATACCTAACATACCCAAACGACCTTCCAGTCCCACTAATACACTGCACATAATGGGCCACCCTAAGTTCCATATTCTGGGGAACAAATCCAGACCTCACTGGAATCGTCAAGGTGGGATCGCTCTCTGTGCGAAAACCTCCTAATAGCAGGCAGCATAGGTATGTTCACACACATAATCAAATAGTATCTATAGGTGTTCACACATACTATACACATACTTAATTCATTAGCTATGCACACAACTCAATTCTATCAGCTCGTACGTAGTATATATCGCTTGTATATTTGACGTACCATTAATTTCAATAAAAATTCCAATTCATATAATTTTGGGTATTGCTTACTACTCTAAGGGTCCTAGTTACCCCTCACTTCATATCAGTAGCTATTCAAATCGTATGCTACAGGTCGTAATCATAAGTTCACTCATCTCTTCGTGACCCGTCACGAATTTCATTCATTCATTAAATATGGATATTTTCTCAATTATCCTTATCATTAACTCGTCTTAATTTATGTAAGCATAATCCACACCATAGGCCTATTGACATTTTCATATTCCTCTCTATAGATTAAAAATGTCACAAAAGCCCCCTCATTAATTATCCATAATTTAAGGGCTTAAAACAAAAAGGGGAAATTTTTTATTCTAGGCAAACAGAAGCGATTTGCCCAAAGGCCGAATCGATTCGGAAAGTAGCAGGTGTCTTTCTTCTTTGTTGTTAGGAATTTTCCTACTAATCCAATTCTCCAAACTTTTATACAATAATCCCAAACTCCCAGTTAACAGAACTAAACATCCATTATACATGTAAGGATGATTTTTAACGTAAATCATGTATAAAATATATTAAATTTCATCCAAGATCATACTAAAACTCCATCAATCATCAAATCCTACATTTTTGTGTCCTTCACTTAAGTTCATAAAAAACCCCATATTTATCCCATGATCTTAATCCCATAACTTTTGATTTCATCTTATCTACACAATTGGATTCATTCTACATGCAATCCTATTTCGAATTATAAGTTCTAATCAAATCTCAAGAATAGTATCAATTATTCTTAATTCAAAGACCCTACTCTATATGGGTATTATAACTCATAAAAATGAAAGATAAACACTTTCCTTATATGGAAGTGATCTGATTTCATTCTCTTGATGATGATTCTCTTCTAATCCACACTCCAAAGGTGATGGTGATGTAAGAAGAAGGCTGAAATCTCCAAGAACATTTTCCTAAGCTCCAAGAATGCTCTCCCTTTCTTCTCTAATGGCCTTCAAATGTTTTCTAGTCCTCTCACCCTAGCCTCTCACAACTACAAGTTAATGTAACCCTTGGAAATTCGTAGCTCCATTCACCCTAGGCTACTAAATGACTAAAACTCCCTCTCGTAGTGTCGGTTTGGTCTAAAACTGTCCCGTGACCCAAACCATACATTCGGGTATACTATTTTGACTGTTTTGACCCTTTTGTACTCAACCCTAACCTAGAAATCGTCATCTTAGTTACTCCCAAATAATTCCTATCTTGACCTCATATAGTCCACACACGACGCCCGGTTGAGATAAAATGCTTCCACGTCAGTATCACTTGTTATGACGTCAAATACATAGTTAATATTCAGTTAGTAATTTTATTCAATAAACATTAATGATTTCTCTCCGATTAATAATTTAATCAACCCATAATATTTAATTTCCATTAAATTACGTCATGTGTGTAATTTAATTTAACCCAATTAATTACATTTTAATTTCTCAAAAATATAGGTTATTACATACATCCCTCTTTACAAGGGAATTTCACCCTCGAAATTGGGACGTACCTATGGTGAATAACTCTGACTACTGCTCATGCATGTCATCCTCCCGCTCCCATGTCGATTCGTCCACATTTTGGTGACCTCATTGAACTCTAACCAAGGGTACCACCTATGACCGTAGTTTACACTCACTACAATCAAGTACCACCACCGATCTCTACTTGTATGAGATGTCTGGGTGTAAGTAGATATCCCCTGATGGAACATGCCAAAAATCTCTCTCACTCATCTGATACCTCTTCAGCTATGACACGTGAAACACGTCGTGAATCCGCTGTAGTGCTTTGCTAGTCCCAGTCTATAAGCTAATGGTCCCACTCTCTCAATGATAAAAAATGGTCTCACATATCTCGGTGCTAATTTTCCCTTCTTATTGAATCTTATAACTCCTTTCATAGGAGACACCCACACAAACACCTGGTCATCGACCTCAAGCTCTATGTGCCTCCTGTTTGCATCAGTGTAACTCTTCTATCTTTTTTTATCTATTCGAATGTGCCCTCGAATCATCTCAATCTTGGCAGTGGTGTCCTGAATCATCTTTGGCCCCAATAATTTGTTGTCCCCCACCTCTAACAAGTAAGCAAGCAAAGGATAAAGGGGTTTTTTAAGTTAAAAGGGGTGAAGATGGGTTTGTTTCTAGGTACAAGTCTCGTCTAGTCACAAACGGTTTTCACCAAGTTGAAGGGTTTGATTTCCATGAGACATTCAATCTCGTAGTTAAGCCAACTAGCATTAGAGTTGTTCACACAATTGCTCTTACAAGAAATTGGCCTATTAGGCAGTCAGATGTGAATAATGTCATTCTTAATTGCGTTTTTAAGAGGATGTATACATGGAACATCATCCTATTTTTTAACATCAACACAGCTAACAACTCATTTTCAATCCCCACAAATCTATTTATGGCCTCAACCAAGCTCCTCGGGCATGGTTTGAAAAAATTAAAGAGTGTTCTTCTTCAATCTAGTTTCCAATGGTCAAAAGCAGACACTTTCCTCTTCACTCAATTATCGAATCACTCTGTAATATTTCTTTTTTTGTATGTTGATGACATTATCATCAGTGGCAGCAGTGAATCAGATCTCATTCAGTTGATTACTCACTCTAATTTTTCTCTCAAGGACCAAGGAACTTTACACTACTTCCTAGGTATTGAGGTAAAATGACTGAGAATGGAGATCTCCATCTCAGTCAGGGGAAGTATATTAGTGAGTTTCTTCATAAATCTCGCATGCACAATGCTAGTGGTATCTCAACACCCATGATCACTAAGTCTACTTTATCAGCTAGAGATGGAGATCATATAACAGATGTGACATTATATAGGAACATTATTTATGCTCTTTATTATATAAATTTCAAAAGAACAAAACTATCCTATAGTTTATGTAGACATCCATCCTAGGACCCTCTTAAGCACCTCCTTAGGTCCCTAACACTCACCCATTCACCGCAAACCCTAGGTCGTACTTTGAGTACTAATATAGAGGCCTTTGGGCGCTCCTGGGCCCCATTCGACTCCAGTCAACTTTATAATCAAAGATAAATCTCAAATAATATTCTAAGGGCTTTGAATTACCTTTCCAATAGTCTTCCCCTGAATGAATCGGCCTTACGATTCTAACGACCGGTATGTTTTACTATCAAAAATCGATCTAGAGGCCACCGAGAGCTCACGAGCCCCATTTTGACACTAATAAACGTCCCTACCTGAGCAAAATCTCAATGGATCTTTAAACATCTCTGAATCCCCTTTTCCAACGGTCTATCCTGTGCACAAATCGAACTTATGATTCGAACGAATGATTCATTTTACCCAAAAACTGAACTGAACGCCATCGGGTGCTCTCAGGATCTATTTGACTCCTGTTAACTCTGTAGCTAAAATGAGACTGAATGAATCTTTAAAGGTCACTAAAATCCCTTTCCAACAGTCATTCCCATATGCGAATCAGCATTACGATATGGAAGAATGACCCATTTTACCCCAAAGGGTCATCGAGCACTTTCGAGACTCATTTGACCAAGGTCAACTCTCTTAAGTGAACGAGAATAAATGAATCTTCAAAGGAATTTAAATACCCTTTCCAACGGTCCATCCCGTGCATGATTTTGACTTACAGTTTAGACGAGCGATCCATTTTCCTTCGAGAATCACCCATAGAAAACCTTCTGCTACATTATCATGCCATTCGGACTCAAGAACGTCGGGGCTACCTACCAGAGGGCTACCACAAATATCCTGCATGACCTTATTCATAAAGAGGCCAAAGTCTATGTGGATGACATGATCATCAAATCAAAACTCGAGAAGGTCACATTCCCACCCTTCGGAAGTTTTTTGAGAAATTGTGGCAATACCAGATGTGGTTAAACCCACAAAAGTGAATTTTTGGCATCAAAAAAGGAAAACTCTTGGGATTAATGGTCAGTGAAAATGGAATTGAAGCAGACCCAACCACGAATAAAGTCATGCATAAGATGCCACTGCCACGGACGGAGAAGGAAGTTCGAGGATTCATGGGAAAATTATAGTACATTAGTTGGTTCATCAGCTAACTAACTTCTATCTTCGAATCCATTCTAAAGATTCTCCAGAATGATTCTACCTAAGTCTGGAATAAGCCCTACTAAGAAGCCTTTGACCGAATCAAGAGGTACCTTACACGACCTCCAATACTAATGCCTTTGCAGCCAAGTCTCCTACTCCTATACTTGACCGTGACAGATACTGCAGCAGGGGATTTGCTAGACCAAAACATTAAAGAATCCCAAAAGGAAGGAGCTAATTACTATGCTAGCTAAAAACTAACTGGGTACTAAGTCAACTACATTACTTTGGATAAAGGATGTGTTGTCCTGGTCTAGGTCACACAGAAGTTATGGCATTACATGCTCACCCTCCCCATTAGACTTATGTCCCATATGGATCCCATCAAGTACTTCCTAAAAAGATCGCTCTATCCAGCCGAATGGTTCGATGGTTGATGTTGTTAGTCGAGTTCGATATGCTGTATGTTACGCTAAAATTCATAAAATGGAGAGCAATCTCCAACTATCCTGCTGATTTCCCCATGGAAGAGGTTTATGTTTAGGTCTCTAAATTCCCGAATGAAGATATTCTCTGCACCTCTCAAGAGGACCTCAAATTGTAAATGTTCATTGACGGAGCTACCAACAAGAAAGGATACATCATTAGGATACTGATTATCGCCCCTGGTTACTCTCACACCCCAATTGCCATCAAGATATATTTTCCCCGCACCAATAATGTGACCAAGTACGAGGCATGCACGGTATGCCTCAAGATCACCCTCCAAAAAGGAATCCAACACCTCGACATCTAGGAAGACTTTATTCTTACCATTAACCAAATCCCCAAAAAATAGAATGTCAAATATGAAAAATGCCAACCCTTACAATGCCCACCTAGATGAACTAGCCTCCTAATTTAAGAATGTCACGTTCCACTACTTTCCTCGAGCAAAGAATAGCCTGGTGGATGCCCTATCCACCTTGGCCTCTATGGTTAACATGCTCGAGGGGAAAATAATGGCTCCTTTCCTGGGTCAGAAGTAAGCTAAGCCTGCACTCTTCTACCAAATTAAACTCATTACTGAGGAAGATTATGATATGGACGGGTTATGGTACTATGACATTTGGTGCTGCCTCAAACATGGTAGGTATCCCCGAGACATCGATAAGAAAGATCGTGTGACCCTTCGCAAACTGGTTACCTAATATATCATCTGCAATAAAGTAATTTTTAAAAGAAACTTTGATAGAGCCCATTTACACTATATAGTAGGTACTGATGTTGAAGACATGATGCAGAAGATCCACAGTGGGGAACGCGGGCCCCACATGAATGGTTACATGCTTATCAAAAAGATCATCTGTCAGGGATACTATTTGACCACCATGGTTCAAGATTGCAGTGCCTATTTTTGAAGATGCCTCAAATGCCAACAGTTTTCCAATCTCTAACACTTTTCTACCCGTGAGCTATACAGCATGACCTCTCCTTAGCCCTTCTCTACCTGGGACATCGATATCATAGGGAAACTTACTCCCAAAGCTTTAAACGGTTATGAATTCATCCTGGTTGACATTGACCATTGATTACTTCACTAAATGGGTAGAAGCTGAGTTATACGTGGTTTTAAATGATAATAAAGTGGCCAAGTTTATTATAAAGAGCATTATCTACCAATAAGGAGTTCCCCATGAGTTATTATAAGATAATGGGCTCTATTTCAAAGCTGAGGTTACCGAACTAGTCGACGAATATGAAATTTAGAGGCATAATTTTTTTCCCTATCGACCCCAAACCTATGGAGTAATAAAAGCCTCTAATAAAAGTCTTAAGAACATAACTAACAAGATGACTGAAAGTTACCAAGACTGGACCGACCATATCCCTTATGCCCTCTGGGGATACCTCACTTTAATCAGAACACCTATTGGGGCTACCCTTATTCTTTAATATACAGCATGAAAGCAGTCCTACCCATTGAGCTGGAAATACTTTCCCTCTGCATCCTGCTAGAGATAAAAATGGATGAAGAAGAATCGCACATGAGCTGCTTGGACGAATTATCTCTCTTGGATGAAAAGAGACTAAAGGCTCTATACCATATACAGGGATACCATCATCGGATAGCGTGATCATTCAATGGTAAAGTCAAGGACCGTGGTGTCCAGGAAGGAGACCTTTCCCTTAAAGAAATTATAGAACCTGTTTGGAACCCAGAGGGAAATTCAAGCCAAATTGGAGCGGCCCTTACAAAGTGAAGAAGATTATCTCAGGATGCGCCGATATGCTCATAAACCTTGATGGAGAATAAATGGTGCGTCCAGTCAACTCGGATCGTCTCAAGAAGTTTTTCAGCGCGTTACGACTCTTCTCACCCCCTTTTATTCTAAGAAGAAATCTTCATTTCCCCTAACCCAGAACTACGCGGGACCTGTACCTCTCAAAAATATTTTCTTTTTAAAATGAAACTCATGAAAAAATTTAAAACCCTTAAAGGTACGTAGACAGCCCATACGCCATACATGGGCCCGATCCCCTTCTTTTCACAAAATGTTATTATTTTCTAACCTCTGAGAACGGAGGTTCATTTTATCATTTACATTAACAAAAGGATTATGTACGCCTTAGCGATTAGTATAGAAAATTAAAATATAATAATCATCAAGAGGCGCAATAAAATATTTTCAAAATCAACTTTTATTTCTAATTAGGGATAATGGTGATATTACACAAAGTATCAACAGAGGGAGTCAAACCAACCATCCCTCTCCACTAACCAAATTGTTCCTAAACAAACCTGGCAAAATACACAAAATTATCCCAAAATCCTAAATAAATAAATATATCAATAACCATAGCTTCTAAAAAGTCACCAAAAGCTTCACAAAGTACTTCAACTGTCGGATGGCCATGATTCATCATCATTACCAGCCCCTGGAGGTCCCCAAGTTTCTCATTACATATTGGTGCTTCGTATGCACTCTATGGAGTGGTACTCCTTGATAAATATGGATAGGACCACAACACCCTCTTCCATGCTGCCGAAAGCCACGAACCACCTCTGATCGATCTCTTCTGCCAGGACCTTATCTACTACCCACTTTCATAACCATTTTAGGTAATCCCCAGATACATGCCAGGCCCTCCCATGGACTGTGATGTACGGATAGACGGGCAACGACGCTGCCACAAAGAGTCCAGCATAATCCTCAGTGATTCAATTTAATCCCCCATCAGGAAGAAATTAGTTACGGGGGGGAGGGGACGATTTGTTTCCACTTGAATTGGTGCAGGGGACACCAGGGAAAATAAAAGGATGTTTATCGAAAGCCCACCAGACGTACATACCGATAATCTCCAAGTTGCAAGATAAGGAGCAAGTCCCCCCACCATGGCACTGACCAGCGAAGGCACTCGGCTATATGCTTTACAAGTCAGTCCACCCCACTCTTCATAGATGAACCGAAGCTGAAGAAAGTATGGACAAGGAAATTGGGCACAATCGCTAAAGGGTACTCAAGAGATTTCACGAGACGGAACCTCTCCGCAAGCCACTCAAGTTTGTGCCAGAACAAGTTTTTATTATTTTTGCGAGAGGAACGCAATGGTGTGATCAAAATTTTGAGGAAGAATCTTATGAATTTCTTGTGCTGATTTTAAGGTACGGGGTTTACGTAATATGCTCCTTCAATCTCTCGAGAGTAGTCATTTTGTTCCTCATTTATTTGTACTCATGTTGTTGATATCAAGACGTTTATTAGAATCTAAAATACTGATTCAACTTGAGATATTGTATTTGTTGATGGGCAAGGTGTCATGAAATTTATATATGACACGGAGAATGGTCACCTGCCAATAGTCCAAAAGTCCAATAGCCAAGATGAGGCTTTACGAAGCTTAGGTGAGGTGAGGTGGCCCCCAGTGATCTATTGATGTGTTATTTAAAACTTAAATTGGTAAAATGCTCGGATGTCGCATTGAACTTGAATTCAGATCTTTATTATTGCACTTATTCACCGTTATTATTTTAAGCATCTATTCATGTCATATTGTGTACTTCCCCTTATATTTGTTTTAGATGCAGGTTAGCAAGGATTTGGACGCTATGGATTTTAGACAAAGATGTATGGAGGATTTTATTTTTGTATAGCTTGGCAGTGTCATTTATTTGGAGAGCTTAGTATTATTTTAGAGTGAAATTTAATTGTCAATTTTGGATTGGATGTCATGTAATTTTTGATTTGATATGTTTATTTTTGTATATAGATGCTCTATACTAATTGTTGAGGATTTGGTTTACTTTTAATTATAGTAGCGCCTAATGTTTTATGCGAGGTGTTATAGATGGTATCAGAACTTAGGTATACGATAACCCCCGGGTCTTTGGGTTTGGGTCTAGCAAGTGGATTATATGTGTATCGTTGGAGATAGGGAGTTTTCGTTGCGGACGTGGTAGGCATCTAAGTTAGGATCAGTAATCTTTATGTGAGGATGCTTAGAATTGATTTGAGGACTTTAGAGTTGTGATTATTTCTGAGATAGGATCGAGTATTGATTCGTGAGAAAATAGGTGTAGAAACATGCGGGTAGGATTGGGTGTATGGGGGTCCATTCGTAATATTCAATGGGTTGGCATCTGTAAGCCAAATTTTGTTTGTGCGACTTTACGTTTGACGTTTACGCTTCATCGAATTTCGAGGACGAAATTCTTGTATTAGTGGGGAAGTATGTAACACCCCGTAATTTTTTAGCCGTAAAAATCTTTGTTAAATAAAAAAATTTAAAAAAAAAATTGGAACCTATTTAATTTGGGTATGTCACAATGTTAGTTTTTATATATAAAAATAAGGTTTTAGGGTGAATTTAAATCGGGATTAAATTTGAAAATTATAACTTTTTGTATAACAATCGAAGGAGGATCCAACCTAAGGAGGATAAAAAATAAAAATAATTAAAAATTAGATCGTCCGATTGAGCTAAAATTTTTATAGCGGTTCTGTCTCTCCGTTCGCTACAACATATTAAAATTTCAGCCAATTTCAACAGTCCAATCATTGGTAATAAATTTTTGAGCATTTGTGTTTAATGAGGACTCAAATTCTTTTTGGTATATAAACATAAAGTGACAAGTTTAGGACTTTAAAACACATTTTAGCCTTCTCAAAAATCAGTAGCCTCCTATATTTTTATCTTCTTCCATCAACAAAACCCTTGCCCCATTTAAACCAAGATTCAACCCATCATTTGAAGGTTTATTTGGTGTTTTCTCGACTTTGTGCAAGGACGAGTTTTTATTTTTTTCGCTAGAGGTGTGATCAGAATTTTGAGGCAGAATCGTATGAGTTTCTTTTGATGATTTTAAGGTATGGGGTTTATGCAATATGCTCCTTGAATCTCTCGAGAGTAGTCGTTTTGTTCCTCATTTGTTTGTACTCATATTGTTGATATCATGACGTTTATTGGAATCTAAAATATTGATTCCATTTGAGATATTGTATTTGTTGATGGGCATGGTGTCATAAAATTTTTATATGACACGGAGAATGGTCACTCACCAATAGTCCAAAAGTCCAATAGCCAAGATAAGGCTTTACAAAGCGTAGGTGAGGTGAGGTAAGGCCCAGTGACCTATTGATGTGTTATTGAAAAATTGAATTGGTATCATGCTCGGATGTCGCATTGAACTTGAATTCATCTCTGCATTGTTGCATTTATTCATCGTTTTTATTTTGAGCATATATTCTTGTCATATTGTGTACTTCCCCGTATTTTTCTTTTAATGGCAAGTTAGCGTGAATTTGGACGCTATGGATTTTTGAAGGATTTTAGGGCACGACGTTTGGAGGATTTTATTTTTGTATAGCTTGGCAGTGTAATTTATTTAGAGAGCTTGTACTATTTTCGAGTGAAATTTAATTGTAAATTTTGGATTGGACGTTTTGTAATTTTGAATTTGTTATGTTTATTTTTATGAAATATAGATGCTCGATATTAATTTTTGAGGATTTAGTTTAGTCTTAATCATAGTAGTGCCTCGTGTTTTATGCGGGGCATTACATATGGTATCAGAGCTTAGGTATACGACAACCCTCGGATCTTTGGGTTTGGGTTTAGCATGAGGGTTAGATGTGTTTCGTTGGAGATAGGGAGTTTTTGTTGAGAACATGGCAGGCATCGATGTTAGGATTAGCAATTTTTATGTGATGATGTTTAGAATTGATTTGATGACTTTAGTGTTGTAATGATTTTTGAGAGATGGAATCGAGTAGTCATTCGTGAGAGAGCGCATGTAGAAACATGCCACTAGGATTGGGTGTATGGGTGTCCAATCGTAGTATTCTACGGGTAGGCATATGTAAGTCTTGTTTTATTTGCGTGAGTTTATGTCTAACGTTTATGCTTCGTCGAATTTCGAGGACGAAATTCCTGTATTAGTGGGGAAGTATGTAACACCCCGTAATTTTTTAGCCGTAAAAATCTTTGTGAAATGGACAATTTTAAAAAAGTAAAATTTTTGAAATCTATTTAATTTTGGTATGTCGAAATGTTGATTTTATATATAAAACTAAGGTTTTAAGTGGAATTTAAATCGGGATTAAATTTAGAAATTATAACTTTTTGTACAACAATCGGTGGAGGATCCGACCTAAGGAGGATAAAAAAATAAAATCAACTAAAAATCAGATCATTCGATCGAGCTAAATTTTTTATAGCAGTTCCGTCTCTCCGTTCGCTACAACATATTAAAATTTTAGACAATTGCAACAGTCCGATCATTGGTAATAAATTTTTGAGCATTTCTGTTTAATGAGGACTCAAATTCTTTTGGGTATATAAACATAAAGTGATGAGTTTAGGACTTTAAAAACACATTTTAGTCTTCTCAAAAATCAGTAGCCTCCTCTATTTTTGTCTTCTGCCATCTACAAAACCTAGCCCCATTTAAACCAAGATTCAACCCATGATTTGAAGGTTTATTTGGTGTTTTCTCGAGTTTGCGCTAGAACGAGTTTTTATTTTTTTTCGCGAGATGTGTGATCAGAATTTTGAGGCAGAATCTTATGAGTTTCTTGTGATGATTTTAAGGTATGGAATTTATGCAATATGCTCCTTGAATATCTCGAGAGTAGTCATTGTGTTCCTCATTTATTTGTACTCATATTGTTGATATCATGACGTTTATTGAAATCTAAAATATTGATTTGATTTGAGATATTGTATTTGTTAATGGGCATGGTGTCATGAAATTTTCATATGACACGGAGAATGGTCACTCGCCAATAGTCCAAAGTCCAATAGCCGAGATAAGGCTTTACGAACCGCATGTGAGGTGAGGTAAGGCCCAATGACCTATTGATGTGTTATTGAAAAATTAAATTGGTATAATGCTAGGATGTCGCATTGAACTTGAATTCAGATATGTATTGTTACACTTATTCACCGTTATTGTTTTGACCATATATTCTTGTCATATTGTGTACTTCCCCGTATTTTCTTTTAATGGTGGTTAGCGTGGATTTGGACGCTATGGATTTTTGAAGGATTTTAGCGCACGACGTTTGGAGGATTTTATTTTTTTATATCTTGGCAGTGTAATTTATTTGGAGAGCTTAGTATTATTTTCGAGTGAAATTTAATTGTAGATTTTGGATTGACGTTATGAAATTTTGGATTCGTTATATTTATTTCTATGCAACATAAATGATCTATACTAATTGTTGAGGATTTAGTTTAGTTTTAATCATAGTAGTGCCTCGTGTTTTACGCGGGGTGTTACAGATGGACCAGAACTTAGGTATACGACAACCCTCGGGTCTTTGGTCCTGGGTCTAGCATGCGGGTTAGATGTGTTTCGTTGGAGATAGGGAGTTTTTGTTGAGGACGTGGTCGGCATCGAGGTTATGATTAGTAATCTTTAAGTGAGGATGTTTCGAATTGATTTGAGGACTTTAGTGGTCTGATGATTTTTTAGAGAGAGAATCGAGTAGTGATTGGTGAGAGATCGCGTGTAGAAACATGCAGGTAGGATGGTGTGTATGGGCACCCAATCGTAGAATTCTACGGGTTAGCATATGTAAGCCATGTTTTATTTGCGCGAGTTTACGTTTGACGTTTACGCTTCATCGAATTTCGAGGACAAAATTCTTCTACTAGAGGGAAATATGTAACACCACGAAATTTTTTAGACGTAAAAATCTTTGTTACGTAAACAATTTTGAAAAAGTAAAAGTTTTGGAATCTATTTAATTTTGGTATGTCAAAATGTTGATTTTATAATTAAAAATAATGTTTGAAGTGTAGTTTAAATCGGCATTATATTTGGAAATTATAACTTTTTTTATAACATTCGGGGGAGGATCCAACCTAAGGAGGAAAAAATAAAAATAATAAAAAATTTGACCATCCGATCGAGCTCAATTTTTTATCACAACTCCGTCTCGCCATTCGCTACAGCATACTAACATTTCAGCCAATTTCAACTGTTCGATCACCTGTAATAAATTTTTGAGCGTTTGTGTTTAATTAGGACTCAAATTCTTTTTGGTATATAAACATAGAGTGATGAGTTTAGGATTTTTAATACACATTTTAGCCTTCACAAAAATCAGTAGCCTTTTCTATTGTTATCTTCTTCCATCTACAAAACGCTAGCCCCATTTAAACTAAGATTCAACCCATGATTTGAAGGCTTAGTTGGTGTTTTCTCGAGTTTAGGTTAGAACGAGTTTATATTGTTTTCGCGATAGGAACGCAGTGGTGTGATCAGAATTTTGAGGGAGAATCTTATGAGTTTCTTGTGATGATTTAAGGTACGCGATTTATGCAATGTGCTCCTTATATCTCTCGAGAGTAGTTGTTTTGTTCCTCATTTATTTGTACTCATATTGGTGATATCATGACGGTTATTTGAATATAAAATATTGATTCGATTTGAGATTTTGTATTTGTTAACGGGCATGGGGTCATAAAAATTTTATATAACACGGAGAATGGTCACCCGCTAATAGTCCAAAAGTCCAACAGCGAGAATGGGACTTTACGAAGCTTAGGATAGGTGAGGTGAGGCCCAGTGACCTATTGATGAGTTATTGAAAAATTAAATTGGTGTAATGCTCAGATGTGGCATTGAACTTGAATTCAGATCTGTATTGTTCCACTTATTCACTGTTATTGTTTTGAGCATCTATTCTTCTCATGTTGTGTACTTCCTCGTATTTTTATTTTAGTCGCAGGTTAGCGTGGATTTGGATGTTATGGATATTTGAAGGATTATAGAGCACGGGGTTTGGAGGATTTTATTTTTGTATAGCTTGGCAGTGTAATTTATTTTGAGAGCCTAGTATTATTTTTGAGTGAAATTTAACTATAAATTTTGGATTGGACGTCATGTAATTTTTTATTCGTTATGTTTATTTTTGGGGAATATAGATGCTCGATACTAATTATTGAGGATTTAGTTTAGTTTTAATCATTGTAGCACCTCGTGTTTTACGCGGCGTGTTGCAGATGGTATTAGAGCTTAGGTATACGATGACCCTCGGGTCTTTGGGCTTGGGTTTAGTAAGCGGATTGTATATGTTTTATTGGAGATAGGGATTTTTTTTAGGACGTGGTAGGTATCGAGGTTAGGATCAGTAATATTTATGTGATGATTTTAGAATTTATTTGAGGACATTAGTGTTATGGTATTTTTTAGATATAGAATCGAGTAGCGATTCGTGAGAGAGCACGTGTAGAAACATTAGGTAGGATTGGGAGTATGGGAGTCCAGTCGTAGCATTCTACGTATAGGCATATGTAAGCCTTATTTTTATTTGTGAGACTTTATGTTTGACATTTAGGCTTCGGCGAATTTTGAGGACGAAATTCTCTTATTAGTGGGGAAGTATATAATACCCCGTAATTTTTTAGCCGTAAAAATCGTTGTTAAATAAACAATTTCAAAATCATAAAAATTTTGGAATCTATTTAATTTTTTATGTCAAAATGTTGGTTTTTATATATAAAAATAAGTTTTTAAGTGAAATTTAAATCGAGATTAAATTTTGAAATTATAACTTTTTGTATAAAAATCGGGTGAGGATTCGACCTAAGGAAGATAAAAAAAATTAAAAATCCGACCGTCCCATCGAGCTGAATTATTTACAAAAGTTCCGTCTCACCGTTTGCTATAACGCATAAAAATTTTAGCCAATTTCAACGGTACAATCATTCGTGATAAATTTTTCGAATGTTTGCATTTACTTAGGACTCGAATTCTTTTTGGTATATAAACATAAAGTGACAAGTTTAGGACTTTTAAAACACATTTTATCCTTCTCAAAAATCAGTAGCCTTCTCTATTTTCATCTTCTTCCATCTACAAAACCCTACCAAGATTCAGCTCATGATTTGAAGGCTTATTTGGTGTTTTCTCGAGTTTGGGCTAGAACGAGTTTTTATTGTTTTCGCGAGAGGAACGCGGTGGTGTGATCAGAATATTGAGGCAAAATCTTATGAGTTTCTTGTGATGATTTTAAGGTACGGGGTTTACACAATATGCTCCTTAATCTCTCGAGAGTAGTCATTTTATTCCTCATTTATATGTATTCATATTGTTGATATCATAACATTTATTGGAATCTAAAATATTGATTTGATTTGAGATATTGTATTTATTGATGGGCATGGTATCATGAAATTTTTATATGACACGGAGAATGGTCACCCGCCAATAGTCCAAAAGTCTAACAGTCAGGATGAGGCGTTACGAAGCGTAGATGAGGTGAGGTGGGGCTCGGTGACATATTGATATGTTATTGAAAAATTAAATTGGTATAATGCTTAGAATTCGCATTGAACTTGAATTCAGATTCGTATTGTTTCACATATTTATAGGTATTGTTTTGAGCATCTATTATTGTCATATTGTGTACTTCCCCGTATTTTTATTTAAGTGGCAGGTTAACGTGGATTTGGACGCCAAGGATTTTAGAGCACGACATTTGGAGGATTTTATATTTGTATAGCTTAGCAGTGTAATTTATTTGGAGAGCTTAGTATTAGTTTCGAGTGAAATTTAATTCTAAATTTTGGATTGAACGTTATGTAATTTTATATTTGTTTTGTTTATTTTTGTGGAATATATATGATTTATACTAATTGTTGAGAATTTTGTTTAGTTTTAATCGTAGTAGCGCATCGTATTTTACATGGGGTGTTACACTTCCAGGCATCTAGGTCGTTCAAGGTCTCAGCCAGCACCACAACCACATAATTATGGCGATAAGACATCCTGGCCATTATCACACCAACCTGAGGATCCGTATTCAAATCCCCCGTCACCAACAATAGCCTAAGGAGACGGCCCCAGTAAAGTCGGCATTCCCCAAACCCCTTAGACGCATGGAATACATAACCGCCTGTAGAGAAATGGCCCCTCCACTAACCAATGGTCTAGCCATCGAAGGAAATATGTAAAGCAAATCCGATAAGAAAACTCGTGGAGAAAGAGAGAAATTAGGCATGGCTATCGCCACATTGGGGTTGACCCCAATATGGATGAGAACTCCTGATAAGTGGGACAGACCTCGTCCAGACCAAAATGAAAAATGTGATCTTCGGGGTACCAGAACTGCACTGCCGCAGCCAACAGGTTCCAGTCTATAGCACGATTGCGCTATAAGAAAACTCGGCGCAGGTTAAAAGCGTCATAGTCTACAGTATACAAGCACATATTCTCCCAACCGTATAGATACGAAGCAAATCCTTCATGCATAAGAAGAGCCATTTAAAAATGTGGAATTTAGAGCAAGAAAGAAGAATATAGGTATGGGTGTAGAAACGTCCATCCCACATACCCCTTTTTAGACTTGAAAACTTTGGCTAAAAATAAGGTCCTTAGACTCTCGAGCATAATCCAACCCCACCAGAGTACTCTGAAGTACAGGAAAGTGCAATCAAAGCCAATGGATGATTTGACTTGACCCCCATGTCGATCGACAGGTTAAGGGGTATGCCGATCGGCAACCCCCCTATTTTGGAAAATTTAATCTTTCTTTTTTTATCAATATCAATTTCATAAATATCCTCATGTTAAAAATTACCTCTTGGTTATTTATTCAGTTCTTTCTCCAAAGAAAACCATTTTCACTCAAAAAAATTCTTTGCCCTAAGTTAATCACTTTGACTCCTTTTAATAATAATCCTTTTGCCTTTCATTTCCATTACCATACTTATCTCTATCTTTGCATAAAAATAAACCAACCTCAGCAGCAAATTAAAGTGCATGTAAAGTAAGCCACTAAAATAAAATAATAAAACAAAAGATGCATCTCTTTTTTCCTTCTTGAGTCTCTCTTTTCAAGTTCAAAGCCATTACATTAAGCATACAACGTGGTCAACATCAATCTCCCCTAGTCACAAGGATAAGAAAATCTCAAAAGGAAAGAACCAGAAATGGATGTCATCTCATCCGTAAGCCCTGTCAAGCCAGACACCATCTCATGTGCCAGTAGCCTCCTCTTCTACATCTGCGTGCCTTTAGCCCCTGTGACCCCCGAAGGAAGACTACAAGGGTATAAGGTCACCTATATCCCCAACAAAGATTCAGCAACCACCCAGAAGCAAAGTTCTTAAGCACCCTAACCATGTCAGTGGAAAATTATCTTTTCCTTTACCCAAGGAATCCTAGGAGTCCGCACCCTTACCGATTGGCACCCCCCCAAGACTGCCTATCGGCACCCCTCTCCAAATTTTATAGTGAAAATGAGAGAAAAATCCCAAAATAAAATCGTAAAAGTTCTAAAAATCCCAAAAAATATAGAACCTCGATATTCTCAAGAAAATAATTTTTAGAGCACCAAGCCCCTTATAAACTCTCAAAATCCCCAACCATATTAATTTTACACCCTATCTCCAGCATAAATCCCCGACCGTGTTCATCTTACAAAATCATCCTCAATATATTCCGTAAGCAGAATCAACAATGTGTTTGCATCCAAGTTTACTATTCCCCAGACTAAACATCCCACAAGGTAGTTTGAAGACAGCATAATACCCAACTGGATATCTCAAAGATAAACCCCTCCCCGACGAAGTCCCAAAATAACACAATCCCAAGAGGAATCGCAGATGCATCCGCACGCCCAAGATAAAATAAAAACTCCCTAAGAGAGCAAATCCCCGTATTTCAACTTTAGGTCCTCAAAATTGACCTCACCCTCCAAAACTGGTCACTACAAGTTTAGGTCCTCAGAATTGATCTCGGCCCGCAGAATTGGTCGCTACAACTTTAGGTCTCAATAATTGACTAACCTCGAACCGCATAATTGGTCGCTGCGACTTTAGGTCCGCAGAATTGACCTCGGCCTACAGAATTGGTCGCTATGACTTTAAAACCTTAGAACTAACCTCGGTCACGAAATTGGTCGCTACTACTTTGAGTCCTCAAAATTAACCTCGACCCGTAAAATTAGTACTACAAATTTAGGTCCTTAGAATTGACATCGACATGTAGAATTGGTCGCTATAACTTTAGGTCCTCATAATTGACCTCGGCTCACATAATTGGTCGCTACAACTTTAGGTAGACCTAAAGTCACAGAATTCAGAATTTCGTTCGAGGACCAAGCACATCGAACTTTGTTATCATTTCGTTAGACCACTTTGAGATGATGGGGTGTTAACACTTGAGAAGATCCAGGGAAGCAAGAATCCAAACGACATGTTAACCAAAACAATGACTGTAGATAAACTGAAGTTGTTCTCAACTTCAATGGGTCTTCAAGAGTAGAAGACAGAAAAGTCTCACACCGAGAGTTTACTAATTGATGAAGGTTCTTTTATGGCATTAGTCTTCAAGTGGGAGATTGTTAAAGTATGGAGCCTAAGCCACAATTCTTGACTCGTTTGTAGCAATTGTGAGCTAGGATATAGGCTTTTGGCATTTTCAACAAATGGGTAGAAAATTGGTTGGTAGATGATTTAAAAGTCGAGAAGGTTAATGAAATTGTTCCCCAAAATCTTGCCTATAAATGGACAATGGAAGCAGCAAGTAAGTTAAATAAATACAGAATTATGTAAACTACAAGATAGTGAGACATATTAGAGTGAGAGATATATCAGAGTATGTAGCGGGCAACGTTAGCCTCCACAAAAATTAAAGAGTGGTATTAGTGATACACAATGTAATCTAGACAATAAAAAGTTAGTATTTTTAAAATGCGAGTGATACACAGTGTGTGTTTTGTAAACATCATCACTATTAATGAAACGAGAGTGAGCCGTGGACGTAGCCAAATTGGTGAACCACGTAAATTTCTTTTGTTGTGTCTGCATTATTATCTTGCATTACTTTCTTGCCCAATTAAATATCAAGGTCCTATAAAAATTATTGGCGAAATTTAATTGTGTCTAATTTCTTAACAAAGCTGGATTCAACTAATTCACAAAAGGAGAGAAAAAGAGAAATACAATTTAACAACTAAATAACAATTCAATTTAATAACCAATCTTATATATAACTCCATTTTGGCCAACGCTAATAATGTGTGTGTGTATATATATATATACATATATATTGTGAGTAGAATAAATCATAATAAAGTATTTCTAGAAAATAAAGAATAAAAAGATTATAATAAATGCTCTTAACACAAGATTTTACATGGTTCAACAACTACTTATGTCCACTGAGAAGGTTCTCAGTTCTTATTAATTTTTGAGAAGGTTCAAAATTACATCCCCTTTACCCTGGGGTGAGGGTTGTAATTATAACAATATAATGTAGTTGAGTTGTACAAGGAACTCTCCTACCACTTTATTGGCTCGTGTGGTGACTCATATTTATCTCGTCCGAGATTGTTAGGCGACTCACATTGTAGGTGACCACTTTATTGGCTCGTGTGGTGACTCATAAGTATTTGTCTTTATCCATGGAATAAACATTTGTATTTATCCACGTGATATTGAACCGGGCTTGCGGGAACGTGTTGAGACTTTCTCGATTGCCAGAAATTGGGCCATTATTTTAGGCCCCCGTACATATATATATATATATATATATAAACCAGGCTTGCGACAACGTGTTGGGCCTTGCTCGATTGCTAGAAATTGGACCTTTGTTTTATGCCAATATATATATAAACCGGGCTTACGGCAGCGTGTTGGGCCTTGCTCGATTTCCAGAAATTGGACCTTTGTTTTAGGCCAAACCGGGCTTGCAGCAACGTGTTGGGCCTTGCTCGATTGCCAGAAATTGGGCCTTTTTTTAGCCCCCCGCACATATATATATATATATATATTATGGAATTAATTGAATTAAAAATGTGAATCAATTGGTATTTAATCCGAATTTAAATACTAGCGAGGTGAGAGTGAGTATTTGATTACGATAATTATGTTGAATATTACTGAGCGAGTATAGTAATATATGATTACGAACTTATTAAAATTGTCACGAGTGGAAAATATGACAGTTTTGGAAATTAAGTTGGGACGCGGGTGTCAGGACCAATTTAATGGATTATAAAGTAATTTATTTTTATCTCATCATTATGGTCATTTTGAGTGAGCCAATATGTTCGGGAGTATCGAGATATTCAGAAAAGTCTACCTGGGAGTTTAGTTTGGGTCCCGGGACAGTTTTAGGCCAAACCGGCTACTCGGGAGGGTATTTTAGTCATTTTACTATTTGGTGAATAGTGACCTATGAAATTTAGGTTAAATATATCATTCAACCCTTATAATAATTAGAGTATTGGCTGATACAAACTTGAGAGAGAGAAGTAGAGATAAATGAAGGGTTGTTGGGGCCAAAAAAACATATTGCACCACCACCGTCGCCAGATTTATAACCAGAAAGAGAACACCACCATATCATCTTCCCCAAAGGATCAGAACTTCAATTTCCAGGCAAGTGATTTAACTTGTTATGATTCAGTAAATATATTATCCATGGTAGTTTAGAATTGGAGACTAAACTTGAAAAATTGAAAATTTCATGAATTGGGAGAATTTAATCTTGAATATGGGTAGA
Organism: Sambucus nigra; assembly: GCA_949130495.1. Classification (NCBI taxonomy): domain Eukaryota; kingdom Viridiplantae; phylum Streptophyta; class Magnoliopsida; order Dipsacales; family Adoxaceae; genus Sambucus; species Sambucus nigra. The sequence goes on along the minus strand of OX422216.1, from coordinate 160,952,873 downwards.
ATTCCATGTAGATAAATTCTGGAAAGATTAGAGAATTGAATTATATCCTAAATGATATAAATCACAGATTAAAGCTGAGAAATTGGCTAACTTGAATTGAGAGAAGTTATCTTAGGGTTTAAACATGAAAACTTGATGAACAATTAGATTTATATGCAATTTTCGTGATGATTTGATGATTATGGAACGTTAGAAATCATGTGTTTAGGTATCTATAACATCAAGTATGTTTAATTTAGAGAATGGTATCATGTGATGAATTTTGGAGACAAATTGATGGCCAAAAACGCTAAAAAATCTGGGTTGTAACTAGTCGATCGATCAACATTCTTGAGTCGATCGATCGACTCCCCTGCATTTGTGATAAAATTTCTTTTAAGGTTTAACCAAATTTCGAATTTTAAGAATTATTGGTGTGGATTATTTGAATACATTGGGACAGAGGGAAGGTCAGTAGGGATGTATTTGAGGCCCGGAGAACATTAGCTTGGTTTGGGATTAAATGATTAACTTACGAGTGTCCGACGAGAGTGTTACGGTTGAAAATTATGGAAACTTGAGTTTAATTCGGTTAAACAATAACTTGAGGTTAGAGACAGTAGTAGGGGGACTTTAAATTACTTAATTAAACTTTGGGATAACTGGGAGACTTAGTAACCTTTTGGGGATACGTTTAAGAACTCGAATTTATACGACGAGAGTTATCGTGTTAAACATTATTACGTAAAATAATCGGGATGAAACTATATTGCGTATGAGACTTGTAATATAGGATGGGAGTATACCTATATTGATATGATGATTATTTAGATCGTGTGATTACCTAATATATATATTATTATGTGTATGACATACCTACCATACTTGCTATCACGGGAGGTTGTAGGAAGACGACAGTCTTATCTTGTGTGCCTTCGGGGGGATTTTGTTCGGTACCTCAAGAGCATAGGACTGTGAAGACTTATTTGTGAGTTGATAAGTCAGCTGACCATAGGAGCATAGGTATGTGCGTGACCCATGGGTATGTGAACTATGTTTGCCTCCAATATGTGTGATTTGTATTGATACAGTTCCTAATTGATTCGGAACTCGTGATCCTTATATACGTGATGTACCGAAATTCGATAGCAGAGTATGCGTGCACCACAGCTTAGCCTAGGGGTTCCATATGTGTATATATGTACTGAGTGATATAAATATATACTTGTGATTATTCACCGTTGCTTAGTAGATGAGAATGGCTAAGATATTTAAATGACTTAAAGATGTGGGAACTTAAATAATACATGAGATAATGGATTCAAATAATGAGTATTTGAAATGTAAGTATGTCTTAATTGGGTAATACGGGTGGCTCAATGTAGTAATCCCTATAGACAGATTTAATACAAACTAGTTAGGAAGTAGCATAACTAGGAAGGGTTAAGGATATGCGTTAGGCGTTCACAATAGTTGAGGGGTGAGAATCTCAAGTCAGAGCACGTGAATAATATGAATATAATATTTACTGTATAATGCAATCAAACAATTGCTGTTTTAAGAATATTTTCACCTCGGGCTCTGACCCGTTTCCTTTCATATCTATTTTGTTTTGTCAAAACCTTTTAGGTGCCCAACCACAGGGACGCCAAGCATAGGAGTTCCATTCTATTGATGTGTTGTAGCTGCTTTGGAAGTTACAGGATCTCGGTATTAGATGCCTCCACATCTATCTTTGCTTCCTTCAGAGTCATTCATATCAGTTAAGTCATGTTGCCCATACTTACCTAGAGATAGCAGTTTTAGACTTTCATTTATATCAGATGTTGGCTTTATTTATTCAGACTTGTATTGGGATTATATTTTTCTTTGGGATTACTATTGGAGTGTTTACTCCAAACTCAGTTTATTTCATTACATTGGTTATTCATATGAGGTAGTTTATGGGTGTGTTGAATGGTTGGTTATTCATTACTTGGTTGTAAGTTAATTTAATTAATAAAATTTGGCATATCACTTTTTAAATATTAGGTGGCTAGTAATTATTAAAATGTTTTTTGACAGTGATATTCTATATTAATTTAATAAAGGAGTAGCTAATCGGTATTTAATTAGATGGGGTGTCACAAGTGGTATCAAAGCCAGGTTCTAGAGTCTTTAGGATCTGTATGGCTTGTTATGCTTTCCGCATAGCGTTCTTTGATATCGAGACCTATATTTTAGAACTGTCGTACTCTTTAATTGCACATTTTACGTATTCAGCTATTTGGTGATATTAACTGTAGACTTATAAAGATTACTTATCATTTCAGATGCCTTCTCAATGTGCACAGCGAGTTCCCAGGGGAGCCCAACCCGAGCCTCAACCAGCACCAGTTCAGGGTACTATGAGCATCGCTGAAGTTACCGCTATAGTAGCACAGGCGATAAATGCAGCTTTAGCAGTAGTGCAGCAGGGGCCACCTCAGGCACTGGTGGTGTCCCCAGTTCAGGACCATTCATTCCCATCTACTTCGGAACGTGTCAGAGATGCCTTTCAGAAGGCACATCCTCCAGAGTTTTGTAAGGAGCTCCGATGTTGTAGTGGCAAGCCAACGGAAGAAGGACATCCGGAGGCACTTGAGGATGTATGAATGCTCAGATGTATAGAGGCAGATGCTAGCTACATTTAATCTAGTTGGATCAGCGTTGTAGTGGTGGGAGTCTATTACCACTGCTGAGGAGAGAGATATCTTTGATATTCAGGATTTTTGGGTGCGGCTCGATCACAAATATTTTCCTTCTGTCGTTCAAACTGGGATAAGGTGAAAATTACTCAACCACACCCAGGAGGGGAAGACCTTGGATGAGTACGAGAAATAGTTTACCAAGCTGGTTAATCTGGTACCAGTAGAGGTACCTGCTGAGGAGAAGAAAATACAGATGTTCATGGGTGGCCTCACCTGGAGGATTCGATAGCATCTTCTAGGTAACCTCTCATTGCAGACATATGCTGATGTGCTTAATGCAGCACTACTTCACTGCCAGGACCACCGCTTCCATCTGACAGGGAGTAAGCGAGTAGGAGAGTCCAGCCAGCAAGGCAGGATAGGAGGTAGTGGTGCCAGTGGGGCATAGCCAGCTCAGGGCCAGCAGAGGCAGGGTGATCAGAATTCCCAGTAGGGGGATTCTAAGTGGTTCAGATAGGGAGGTTTTCAACATGGTCAGGGAGGTTATCGACATGGCCAGTAGGGTCAGCAGGGCCATCAGGGCTAACAAGGGAAGCAAGACCAACAGGGCCAGTAGCAGTATCGGCAGGGCCAAGGGATAGGTGGTAACGTCTAGCAGGGACGAGGGGAGCAAGGACAGAGAGGGGAAAATTTTAGTGGTAAGTGTCTCATATGCGGAAAGACTGGCCACAAACGTCATGATTATCCTGAGAGGGGCAGGGCTCCACAGCCGCAGCAACAGGTGCTAGACAGAAGCCTCAGAGATCGAATTTTCCCGTCCCCCTCCCAGCACCACCACAGATGTCAACTTTACCAGCTGCACCAGCGGTCCCAGTTCAGCAGGGGCAGTTATATTATGGGCATGTATACAATATTCATCAGGCCGCAGTCCCACAGCCTCCACCCACGATTGAGGGTACGTTTTATATCGAGGGGACTTTAGGGCGGATATTATTTGACACGGGGGCATCACATAGTTTCATTGCCACTAGTTTTACACGCGCCATAGGGTTATTAGACACGGCAGAGAGCACAATTGCTAGTGTAGATTCACCATTGGGCTATGGGTCACTGATTTTCTTTATCTGTCGAGGCGTAGGTATAGAGATTAGGAGATTGTTATTACCGGCAGATATGCTTGTCTTAGATATGCCTGAGTATGATACAATTATCGGTATGGATTGACAAGTTATGTATAGGGCCATGATTAACTGCTATAATCGTAGTATTGTGTTTTCTATACCAGGTCAGGAGATGTTCCTGGTGGCGATGCCTCATCCTGAGGGAGGATCGTCCACTCACTTATATTACATAGAGTAGGAGACCTCTAAGGAGGTAGTAATCCCACTTGATTCGATTCCAGTTGTATGGGAGTTCACTGATGTATTCCAGGATATTCCAGGATTGGCACCTAGTAGAGAGATAGACTTTGTTATAGATTTGACACCGGGCACTAGGCCGATAGCCCACGCGCCTTACCGTATGGCTTTTGTAAAGATAAGGGAGTTACGCGATCAGATTTAGTAGCTGTTGGGACAGGGATTCATCCGTAGGAGTACCTCGCCTTGGGGTGCTCCCATGCTATTTATGAAGAAAAGGGATTGATCTTTATGGTTATGTGTTGATTATCGAGAGTTGAATAAAGTCACGATATGGAATAAGTATATGTTTCCCCGAATTGATGACTTATTCTATCAGTTACGAGGAGCTGCATTTTTCTCAAAGATAAATTTGAGATCAGGATACCATCAGTTGAGTATCAGGGAGCAGGACGTGTCTAAGACTGCATTCTTGATGAGATATGGATCCTACGAGTTCAGGGTTATGCCATTTGGGCTAACCAATACATCAGCCTTATTCATGGACTTGATGAATAGGGTGTTCAGAGAGTTCCTTGATCAGTTTGTTATTGTCTTCATAGATGAAATTCTGATATATTCTCAAATTGAGGAGGAGCATGCCAAGCATTTGCGACAGGTGTTGCAGACACTGCACCAGCACGAGTTGTATGCCAGATATGAGAAGTGTGGGTTTTGACTGAATGAGATCCAGTTATGGGGGAACATAGTGTCAGAAAAGGGTATATCCGTAGATCCGGGCAAAGTGTCAGCGGTGAGGGAGTGGGGGCTGCCCATGTCACCGACAGAGATATGTAGTTTTTTAGGCCTAACAGGATACTACAGGAGGTTTATTCGGGGATTCTCGAAGATAGCGAGTCCGCTGACACATCTAACTCGCAAAGGGATGACATTCATTTGGGATGACGCTTGTAAGTTAGCCTTTGATGAGTTGAAGGACAAGTTGACTTCGGCACCCGTACTAGCACTACCCAGGTCGGGAGTCGAGTATATAGTCTACACTAATGTGTCCATACAAGGACTCGGGGGTGTGCTTCAGTAGGAGGATCAGGTTATAACTTATGCATCTCGAAAGCTTAAGCCTCATGAGAAGAATTACCCCACCCATGACTTGGAGTTAGCGGCAGTTGTGTTTGCACTTTGGATATGGAGACATTATCTCTTGGGGGAGAAATTTAGCTTATTCACAGACCACAAGTCACTACAGTACCTCTTCACTCAGAAGGATTTGAATATGCGTCAACGCAGGTGGCTTGAATTTGTGTAGAATTATCAGTTCGATATTCAATACCACCCGGGAAGGCTAATGTGGTAGCAGACACGTTGAACCGTAGGCCAGTAGGTGAGGTGGCCGAAGTGTGGAAAGAGAAATGGCAGGAGTTGGGACACCAAGATGCAGTGGCCCAATTATTTATGTCTGTTATGATAGTTACGCCACAGATTGTTACGAGGGTGGTAAAGGCTCAGGCCGTTCTACCAGGATCAGTTAGTACAGCTTCTAGCAGAGGGGGCAGAATCTTACACTGTTGGTTTGGATGGAAGGTTACGCTTCAATGGGAGACTGGTTGTTCCTGAGAAGGATGACTTGCGACACAAGGTGATGACAGAGTCGCACGGTTCACGTTTTGTGGTACATCCCAGTGGGGATAAGATGTACCAGGATATGAGGCAACAATATTTTGGTGGAGTGGAATGAAGAAAGATATTGCCTAGTTCATTTCTAAATGTGCCACTTGTCAGCTAGTAAAAGTGGACCACCAGAGGCCGTTGGGGCTCCTACAAGCGTTAGAGATCCCTATGTGGAAATGGGAGAGCATCTCCATGGATTTCATCACGGGGTTGCCTATATCTCAGTGTGGTCACGATTCGATATGGGTGATTATGGATCGTTTGACCAAGGTAGCTCACTTTCTGCCAGTTTGGACCGATTATGCTATGGGATAATATGCTCAGATCTTCATTGTAGAAGTAGTGAGACTTCACGAGGTGTCCCTTAATATTGTGTCCAACTGGGACAAGATTTTTGTGTCCAGATTTTGGGAGAGCTTCCAGGAGGCCATGGATACAGAGTTACGATTGAGTTCGACCTATCACCCGCAGACTGATGGGAAGACTGAGTGGACGAATCGGATGTTAGAGGATATGTTACGTATGTGTAGGGCTGTGTTTCGGCCGGATCGGATCGAAAAATGCCTATTCGGAAAAAATTCCGATTTTTTCGAAAATAAAATAACTATTCCGATTTCCGATCCGATTTTTTTGGAAAATTAAAAAAAAATCCGAATTCGGAAAAATCGGAAAATCGGCAAAAATCGAAAAAAATCGGAAATTCACAAAATATATTAAAAATCCAGAAATTTCGGAAATTCCAAAATTTCAAAAAAATAAATTATGGATTTTCGATTACTCGAAATTCTCATTTTAAAGAAACAATGAAAATGGCCTAACCCAACATGTAAACACATGAGGATTTGGCTCATTTTTCATTTGTGTAGAAGTTAGGAGGATACTCTCCTTTTATAAAGCATATTTTGGAGCCCTCTCCTTCTCCCAACCGATGTGGGATATGAAAAACTTTCAAAAAATCGGAAAAGAAATCGGAAAATAATTCCAAAAAATCGAAAATAATTCGGAAAAAAATCGGAAAAATCGGATCGGCATAGTTTCGGAAAAATCGGAAAATTAGAAATTCAGAATTATTTCCGATTTCCGATCCGATTTTTTTCTGAAAAATCGGAAATCGAAAATCGGCAAACTAAAATTTCATTTCAAATTCGGAAAAAATCGGATCGGAAATCGGAGAAATCGGAAAGTTCAGAAAAAAAACACAGCCCTACGTATGTGTATCCTAAATTTTGGCCGAGGATGGGAGCAGCATCTCCCATTAGTGGAGTTTGCTTACAATAACTCCTACCAATTTATGATAAGCATGGCTCCATTCGAGGCGTTATACGGTAGACCTTATCGTTCTCTAACTTATTGGTTGTGGGGGATAACAATCTACTTGGGATGGAGGTGATCCAGGATACTTCGTCCAGGATAGAGATGATTCGGAGCCATATTCGGGTTACTCAGGATCCATAAAAGACCTACGCCGATGCCAATAGGTTCTTTCGGGAGTTCAATGTAGGAGACAAGGTGTTGCTGAGAGTATCTCCTATGAAGGGGATAATGCATTTTGGTAAGAAAGGAAAATTAGCACCGAGATATGTGGGGCCATTCCCTATCATCGAGTGGATTGGGCCAGTTGCTTATAGACTTAGGTTCCCGGAGCACTTGCATAGGATCCATGACGTGTTCCATATTTCTTCACTCATGAGATATCTTGGGGATGAATTAGTCCATACTCACATTGCTTTGGAGGAGATTGATTTGTATCCCGATAGTTCCTACGAGGTTGGGGCCGATTGCTATCCTCTACCATAGCGAGAGAAAACTGAGATCGAAGGTAGTACCACTAGTACGTGTTCAATAACGGCATCATAATACCGAGGAGTCTACCTGGGAGCGCGAGGATGAGATGCGCGACAAATATCCCGAGTTATTTTTACCAAGTAATACCTTTATTTCCAAATTTCAGGACAAAATTCCATTATTAAGGGGGAAGTATATAATACCTCGTATTTTTACTGATTTTAATTATGGGATTAATTGAATTAAAAATGGTAATTAATCTGGATTTAAATACTAGCGAGATGACAGTTAGTATTTGATTACGATAATTATGTTGAATATTACTGAGTGAGTATAGTAATATATGATTACCAACTTACTAAAATTGTCACGAGTGAAAAATACCACAGTTTTGGAAATTAAGTTGGGACGCATGTGTCAGTCGTGTCGGGACCAATTTAATGGATTATAAAGTAATTTATTTTTATTTCATCCTTATGGTCATTTTGAGCATGCCAATGTGTCTGGGAGTATTGAGATAGTCAGAAAACTCTACCCGGGGATTTAGTTTGGGTCCCGGGGCAGTTTTAGGCCAAACCGGCTATCCAGGAGGGTATTTTAGTCATTTTACTATTTGGCGACCAACGAAATTTTTGGTTAAATATATCATCCAACCCTTAAAATCATTTGATTATTATCTGCTACAAACTTGAGAGAGAGAGAAGTAGAGAGAAATGAAGTATTTTCAAAGGTTGCTAGGGCCAAACAACCATCTTGCACCACCACCGTCGCAGGATTTGTGACCGAAAATAGAACACCACCACCATATCATCTTACCCAAAGGATCGAAACTTATATTTCTAGGCAAGTGATTTAACTTATTATGATTCAGCAAATATAGTATCCATGGTAGTTTAGAATTGGAGACTAAACTTGAAATATTTAAAATTTCATGAATTGGGAGAATTTAATCTTGAATATGGGTAGCATTTGCATGTAGATAAATTTTGGAAAGATTAGAGAATTGAATCAAATCCTAAATAGGGGTGGCAATTCGGGTTAGTCGTGTCATTTTCGGGTCGCGCTGTTTTTTATTTTAGTATAAGTTGTGGGTACTCTTAAATCTATACAAGTTAATCGGGTCAAGTTCGGTTTATTACCATAAACGGGTCATCGGGTCAAAAATTGCCAGCTCTAATCCTAAATGATATAAATCATGGATCAAATCTGAGATATTGTCTATCTTGAATTGAGAGAAGTTATCTTAGGGTTTAAACATGAAAACTTAATGAACAATTAGATTTGTATGCAATTTTCGTGATGATTTGATGATTCTGGAATGTTAGAAATCATGTGTTTAGGTTGCTGTAACATCAAGTATGTTTACTTTGGAGAAAGGGATCATGTAATGAATTTTGGAGAAAAATCGAGGGCCAAAAATGCTAAAACTTATGGGCTGTAACTGGTCGATTCATCGATCGACATTCATAGCCGATCGATCAACTGGTTCGATCGATCGACATTCTTGAGTCGATCGATTGACTCTCCTGCATTTGTGATAAAAAAAAATTAAGGTTTAACCAAATTTTGACTATTAAGAATTATTGGTGTGGATTATTGTAATACCCCGTATTTTTATTCTTTCTAAATTTGGGGATTTATTAAATTTAATGTGAATTATTAATTTAATATAAATTCGAAAATTAATTATTTTTGTAATTACTAATGTGACGAGAGTTAGTAATCATTGGAAACTTGCTGAATATTACTAATGAGCAAACTAATATATAATATTGGTTCTATTAAATGTCACAAGTGAATAAAATGACAATTTTGGAAATTTAAGTCAGGACGCGCCCGTGTCGTGTCGGGACTAAATGTTGATTAATAAAAGAGAATAAATTATAAGTCATCTGTATAGTCATTTCGAGTGCGCCAAAGTGTCCGGAAGGGTCGAGATAGTCAAAATAATATAATCGGGGGTTTAGTTTGGGTCTCAAGGCGTTTTTAGGCCTAATTAACACCCCGGGAGGGCGTTTTGGACATTTTGTCATTTTTAAGCCTGAAAACCCACGAAAATTGTAAGGTTATATCAGATGCTTAGGGTTGTCTTCTAGGGTTAACACAACCAAAAATAAGTGACGGCCATTGGAGAAGGAGAGGAAGAGATTACCAAGGAGTTCTAGGCCGTAAACTCCTCCAGTTGCACCGCCGTCACCGACAAACGCTAGATCACGCCACAAGGATCACAACCAAACTAATTTCAGCCGCAAATCAGAAACAAAAATTTCCAGGCAAGTATTTATCTTGCTTAATTTCGTTAATGCCATTCATATTAGTTTAGGGTTGATTAGGATGAGTTTTTATGAAAGAAAACCCATGTTGGTGATTAGAAATCGCATGTTGTAGTGATATAAACAATAATCTGGAAATCCCTTTCATATGTAGAGGTTGAACCACGTATTTATATTGGTTTAGAAGTAGAAATTCTGGGAAAAGAATAAGAAGAACCAAGTTAAAGAAATTTCTAGGGTTAATGACAATTATATAAGTTTTGGACCTTTTAATCCATGAATCTTAATGAAAACTCGTATGCTTTACGTAGAATATCGCTCATTTGAGTTTATAATGTTTGTGGTATAAATTTCTGGGAGTTTGGGAGTTAAAAGTTTGGATTTGGATGATGTTGGATGCTAGAACTCGTAACTGGTATTCTGCAGATTTCGCCATACCTGCTTGATCGATCGATCGAGCCAAGAGCATCGATCGATCGACGGTTCGATCGATCGACCCCTTTCTATCGATCGATCGACCCCTTCTGGGAAAAACCAGATTTTTCCTTCGATTGACGTAATCCGATTAAATGCGTAATAAATCTTGATTAATGTTATTAGGACATAATGAAACATAAAGAGGACCAGTAGGGTCAAGGTAACCCCGTTAAGTGGAACTTTAATGAAAGGGGAAAAATGAAGGGTAAACGAGGAAATATTCATACCTAAGAAATCTAACGTGCGTAGACTTAAAAATTGAAATGTCTAGGAGTTGGATTAGAAGATGAGTGAGGGCTTACTGAAATTGTACTTAGGTAAAGGAAATACTTCGAGAGATGAGAAGTGAGTTGGAATAAATTAAATCTCTAAAGTAAAACGAATAAGAGACAAACTGTTATACGTGGTGACTAAATAATAAGTAATGAGGATAAATTTCATAATCATGGGTCGTGAGAATGTACCTAAATGAATATGGTAATAGTAGTATATTTATATGACTGTGTTTATGCATATACTATATACGTGTAAAAATCATGCCCGCGCTACTTGTTATCCCTGAGGTTACCGCGCTGGGACAGTCTTATCTCGATGGGACCTTTATGGGGGATATTAACTCATACCCTAGAAGATAGAATCCTTTGGTACAGGCTATCGGATCGATAGTCAGACGGTCCTCAGAGACGTGAGGGCATGTGATGACCTCTTAGAGACTTGGAAACTATGCTTCGCCTCAATATTGTTTGTGTTTTGTTTCAATGCAGTTCGAGAGTGATTCCGAACTTGTATTTCCCTTAGTACGAGTGATACGGGGACTGGATAGCAGAGTAAGCCCGCACCATAATTATTATGTGGGGTGTTGTTAGAATATATATATTATATGAGTATTTAATATATATATATATATATATATATATATATATATATATATATATATATATAAATATGGAATTTAGGAACTACCTACTGTGTCTATGGTAAGTAAGAAAGGAATAATTATTTTAATTTGGGAATAAGTGTTTGAAAAGTATAATATGTTACTGGGAAACTTTGTTAGTAAATAAGGTTTAAATGAGAACTTTGTTGTTAAATGAAATTAACCTCTTAAACAATTGAATTTGTCAGTTTAAATCTTACGAGCAACCTAAGATAAGATAAGATAAGTTAAACCGTTGGGAAGGTTAGTGCGATAGGCGTGCACATTAGAAGAGAGGTGAGAATTTCTCAAGGGAGTGTCGCACTAATATGTTGTTGCATTGGCCAGTAAATATTTTAAATACTTGCTAAACAAATTTTAAATCATTTTTACAATCGGACTCTGACCCGTTTCCATTTTTCTTTTCTCTCTTGTATATATATGTATATATTACAGGTGCCCAGCCACATGGGCGTCTTGCATAGGATCCTTTGGGAGGAACGCGCTGCAGCTTAGGTGGGAGTTGCAGGCCTCTTGATTAGACGACCTCATTTTTTATTCCACTCCTAGCATTATTTTATCCAGTTGGGCATGTGTCGCCCTTTTTCCATTATTCAGTTGTTTTATTGGATATTGTGATTCGTTTATTTCCAGTATTTACATTTTGGGATTTATTGTTGTCAGGATGTTTTCCTTTAAGTTTTAAATGTTGGATTCAATTAGTTGAATGTTTAATCATTTGGATTATATGTTATAGGATAGTTGTTGTGTGATTCTTTAATTATGAATTATGTAAAGTTAAATGTTGGTTTATAAAAATAAAAATTGGAAAGTAATGTCTAAAATGGTTTTGACACTTAGATTAATTATTTAGGGTGTTTAAATTGGAAAAGTTTTTTTTTTTACGACAGTGATGCTAAGAATGAACCGACCGTTCACCTTGATTATAATTTGATAAAGAACTGATAACCCGGTATTTAATTAGGCGGGGTGTCACAGGTGGTATCAGAGCATCAGGTTCTAGTCTCCTTAGGATCTGTACGGCTTATTTCTCTTTCAGCTTAGCATTTTTGTTATAGAGCCCTATTTTAGGATTGTTGTATTCTTGCTTTTACGATTACGTCTCCAGCTATTTGAGATTTGATAACAACTACAGACTAATAAAAAATTTCACGTTTCAGATGCCTCCGAGACGTGCACCAAAGGATAGGCGTGCCCAAGTCGAGCAGCCAGTAGCTCCGGCTCAGGGAACAATGAATGTTAATGAGGTAGTCGCTATTGTTTCTCAGGCGGTGAATGTCGCGCTAGCTGTAGTACAGCATGCTCCACCCCAAGTTCAGGCAGTGGCGCCAGTACCTGCACAGCTTCCATCAGCATGGGAGCGGGTTAGGGATGCCTTTCAGAAGGCGCATCCCCCTGAGTTCTCGGGTAGTTCAGATATCATCATCGTCAGCCAATGGAAGAAAGATATCCAGAGGCATCTGCGTATGTATGATTAGAAGAAATCTGGGAAATAATTAGAAGAATGTATGTGTCCTCCAAAATTAGAAAAATGTATGTGTCCTCCAAAATTAGGGTTCTTGAGGATTTTGTCAATTTTACCCCATAAATTCAATATCGTTGATGAATTTGAACATGTTTCACGTAGGAAATCATGTAGTTAGGTATATAGTACCAGTAGTAATGTTGTTTGGGAGATTGGGCAAAATTGATAGAGGTTTTGAGGACTTTTGGTGATGAAAGTCGTAGGATAATATATCCAGAATTTGGGAAATATTTGGGCGATCGATCGATCGATCGACCTTGAATGTCGATCGATCGACTGTATCGATAGATCGAACCCTACCTTCGATCGATCGACCTCTTCTGAATTTTGAAGCTTGTTCTTTATTCTTAATGATTAACCCTGTGCCACTTTGTGGGGACCCTTATACATATTTTATTTACCATAATGGGACTTGGGAAAGACCTGAAGGGTTGTAGGCAAGGTTCGTGGGATACGATTCATATGTGATTTAACCGTGGGGTTTCGGGAATATAAATTTAGTGGAAAATCATACGTACGTTATAGTATATCTTGTGAGAATTAAGGAAGACTTAGACCAGTAGAGTAGTGAGGGTGTACCTACTGATTTTATATTATTTTGAGAGGATACACTTCGAGAGTCGAGAAGTACTTACGGATTTGTTATACTTAATAGAATAAAAAGGGGATTTACTTATACATAGAACTCGAGCGTTATATATTACGCATGGCTAGAATAATATTATGGGTCGTGGGCGCACCTAATTTAGAAATTATGAATATTTATATATATATATATATATATATATATATATATATATATATGACTGTGTGTTTGGACATACTATATATCTGTGTAAAAACCATACTCGAGCTACTTGCTATCACGGGGGTTTCCGCATCGGGACAGTCTTAGCTCGATTGGTCCTTCATGGGGGATATTGATTTGTACCCTACAACATAGGATTCCTTGGTACAGGCTATCTGATTGATAGTCAGACGGTCCTAAGAGACGTGAGGGTATGTGTTGAACTCTTAGTGACTTGGAACTATGCTTTGCCTCCATTGGTATGTGTTTTGTGTTAATACAGTTCGAGAGTGATTCAGAACTAGTATTTCCCTTAGTTTGAGTGATACGAGGACTTGATAGCAGAGTATGCCAGCACCATAGATTTTATGTGGGGTGCTGTTAGTATATATATATATATATATTAAATGTGTGACTAATATATATACGTATATCTATATTGAAACTTTCTACTGTGCGTATAAGTGGATAAGAAATGAATAAATGCTTAAACTTTATTATAAGTGTTCAGAAATCTTATAACGGAAATGAGTTATTCTAAATAACGTAAGAAATCTTGAAGAGAATGATTTCCTAAAGTACCTATCATAACCTTACTTTTCACGAGATAAAACCTTATGGAGAATAAGTTAGAGAATCTTATGAGATTTAATAGTACGGTAGGCGTGCACACTAGATGAGAGGTGATAATTCTCAAGAGAGTGTTGCATACTAACATGGTTGTTGCATTAGCCGGTAAGCATTTTAAATACTTGCTAAACTATTTTTAAAACTGTTTTACACTCGGGCTCTGACCCATTTCCTGTCTTTTTCTCTCTCTTGTATATATATATGTATGTATTACAGGTGCCCAGCCACAGGGGTATCATGCATAGGTTCTTTAAATTGGACGCGATGCAGCTGATGTAGGAGTTGCAGGCCGATACGTTAGATGACCTCTTCATGGATTCTATTCTTGTTTTAGTTCTGCTCAGTTAGGGCATGTGTCGCCCGTTTCTCTATTCATTTTGGATTTTTCAGAGATTTACGTTTGTTTATATTTCCAGTATTCGGTATTCCTTGGGAGTTAACTTTTGTCAGGATGGTTTCATGTATGGTTTTGATTTGGTTTGGTTAATCTATATGGATTAATTCTTTTGTGTTGATTGCTATCCGTAGCACTTAGGTGATTCTTAAACTGTTGATTATTTAAAAAGGTTTTCAACTTGAAATTTAAAAATGGAGATAAGGATTTAAATTGTTTTGACACTTAGCTTAATTATTTAGGGTATTTAAATTGGAAATTTTATTTTGTGACAGTGATGCTAAGAATGAACCAACCGTTCACCTTGATTTTAATTTAATAAATGACTGATCACCTAGTATTTAATTAGGCGGGGTGTCACAATGAGGAGAAGATGCAGTGGATAATGAAAATGGGAGTTTGTGACTTTTTTAGATGCAACAAGAAATGCAAAGAGGAGAAAAAGAGTTTAAGGAAGATAGGGATGGAAGTTTGTGATGTTTTATGAGATGAAAGATAATGGAAATGAATGGATGGACTATTTTGCAGTGCCAAATGTGGTTTGGTGAAGAGATGGTAGAGACTAAACCAGTAGATTTAGTCATTTTCTGAGAGATGAGATGGGATAGATCATTTGGAAATGAATACAAACCTTGGGAACATGAACCTTCACTATGTTGTTAGAGAATTTATCTTGAACAGTGTAACCTTCAGAGTCAAAAGAAATTTTGCAATGATTATCTCTAGCCAACTGATACACGGAATTTAAGTTGTGATTGATGTGAGGTGGATGAAGGACTTTGGAAGGGACTAAAGGCTGGTTTGGAGTAGGAAGTAATCCATCTCCAATGTGATGAATGGGAATATGTGAACCATCGCCTATAGTAATGAAGTCAGATCCATTGTATAGTATGGAGTTATGAAGATATGAAAGAGAGTTTGTGAGATGACTTGTTGCTCCTGTGTCTAAGATCCATGTAGCGGTAGAATAGACTTTATAGTTTTGATGTTGGGTTATGTAGGCTTGAGGTTGAAATTTTGAGTCTGGTAGGAAAGAGTTGTCAGGAAACTTTAAAAACGATTGATCATTATAGGTTTGATGTGGAAAAGGTGAGTTAGAAGGATAGGACCATGTGGTTGTTTGGGGTGCTAGATATGCATGGTTAGGTGTAAGATTTTGTGTAGGTGTTATGAGTCTTGGATTACATGAAGTGCATTGGGAAAGATGGACTGAAAAGCATTTGAGTTCATGGATTCATTGGGGTGTTGATTTTGGGTAGAATGAAAAGAAGCAAAAGGGTTGCTATTATGATGGGAGTTGTAATTAGGAAAGGTAATGATGATAGGGTGTATATAGATTTTATTTAACCTATGGTAACACTCAAAGGAAGAGTGGTCACCCTTACCACAAATTTGACAAATTACCCTATTATTGGAGTTAAGATTTCTTCCATTCCCATAGCCTCTCCCTCTTAAATTTCTAATCCTCCCATTATTTCTGAAGCCTTGAAAATTTTAGCACAGTTGATTATCTCTAGGGTTGTACATATTACTCTGTTGAGAGATAGGATTGGAATTAGAGACATTGGAACTTGTTTCAACTTTCTTATCCATGACTAACAATGATGTAGTTGCTTCAGATGCAGTAGTCTCTTTGTTTATATGCATTTATTCTGATCTAAGCATAGAATGTAACTCAAAGAATGTGATGTGATACCCCACCTAATTAAATATCGGGTGATCAATCATTTATTAAATTAAAACAAAATATCCAATTGGTCAATTCTTAGCATCACTGTCGAAAACTTTTTAATATTTACTAAACACCTATTATTTGAAAAGCTGATGTCAAATTATATCTTGTTGTTTAACATAAATCTAAATAAATAATTAGTTAAACATGCACCATTCAATAATCAATCTCATAAGGAATAGATAGACAAAATAAAATAAAATTGACTAGAGTAAGTACTTCCAGCTAAAATCCTAAATAAAATAATCTGACATGAAAACAAATCCCATCACTGAAAAGGAATAAAAATATAAATTAACTATCTCTGAATAAAGTCTGAATAAGGATGGGTAACATGCCCGACTAAAATAAGTAACTCATGAGAAAGAAATGATAAATGTGGAGGCGTATAATAGCAAGGTCCTGCAACATCCACAGCAGCTGCACCACGTCAAAGGATAGGAACTCCTTGAAGCCCTTATACTTTTGACTCAATTGAATCTATATTGTATAAGTGCTCATCTAGTTTGGAAATTGTGACAAAATTATGTCCTCCCTAGTATCCAAAGAACCTCAGAAGTTGGTTTGCTACTCCATCTCTCTATCTTGTTTTGATCAAGATCAAATTGTCAACTCTCACACACAGTAGTATTTATTTTTTGCATATCATACTACATAATAATGTGTGTACATATGTTGAGTGTGTTTAAATCCCTAAGTTGGAATTTTAATAATTTTTTGGGATTTTTTAAATATTTTTTTAAATAAGGTTTTATTAATTAAAACTTGATTTAAAAGTTTTGTGGTCAATTTGTAAATATTATTTGTTGGTTATTCTGGCCTAATGTTACCTTGGGTAGAATCCGAAAGCGGAGTAAACTTTGGGGTGTGTTTTTAATTAGTTTAAGACGCGCGTTTCATATCCTGTTATCATCCAACACTTGTCTTCATCTGATTGGCTGAAACTGTGTTTGTTTACTGAGTTAAAAGCGCGTATGTTTGTAGCCCTTGGATCATTAGCTATCAACGATCTGCATGTCGTCTTGGTGAATCCTAGTACAACCTTCTAAACCAATCCGGATTCGTTTAAGCACCGCCTTATTAGAACCCTTCAATCAAAGTCAATTTGACTTGACTTAATCCTGGC
This sequence comes from Sambucus nigra, assembly GCA_949130495.1. NCBI lineage: Eukaryota > Viridiplantae > Streptophyta > Magnoliopsida > Dipsacales > Adoxaceae > Sambucus > Sambucus nigra. The sequence continues at coordinate 160,935,533 of OX422216.1, read as the reverse complement.
CCTTGGTTTTGATCGAGCCTCTCGAACCTTCTCTTCACCCTATAAAAGGGACCCTACTCTCAGACTTCGAAGAATTTTGCCATTTTCATTTCCTCTGAGAAATAGAGAGTAGAGAGAGAAGAGAGAAGAGAGAAGAGAGAAGAGAGAAGAGAGAAAAGAGAGAAGAGAGAGAAGAGAGAAAACAGAGAGAAGAGAGAGACTTAGAAACCCTAACCCTGTTTCGTCAAAGCCTCTTCCATCCAAAATCAAACACTTCTTCAAAACTCCATATCCAAAACACTACCCTGAGTGTTCTTGAGTGATTGAGAGTTTGAGTTGAGTTTGTTATTGCTGTTGTAACCTCTTGTTCGTTAGATCTTGTTTTCAACTTAAACGTTTACTCAAATCTACTTTCTGATTTCATAGAAATTTAAGATCTGAGTTATTCATGTTACATTACACTTAGTTTCATTCTTTATTTCTCATCTTGAGAAATATATTGTTGATCTTTTTCTATAAATCGTTTGCTTACTGTGAAATCAACAATAAATGCTTTATGTTTCTAGTTCTTGTAAAACTAAACCTTTGACCTAGTTGAAATCACACTTGGAGGTTTTCAATCTCGAAAAACCTTTCTAAAATTCTGAGATTGATTAAGACCTTGTCTGTCCTCCTAGAAAGGTATCCGTGGATTCTGGGAATGATTTAAAGGTCAAATAAGGTTCAAAGTTTTGTAAGAAGAGAGAAAAAGGAAAGATCACAGCATATAGTGTTACTGTAATTTGTTAGGACTGTTTGTACTTAATAAGTGTGTGTGTGTGTGTGTGTGTGTGCATGCATGTGTTAGAGAGCACCTCCACAAACACTTTCACCCTACAACACGAAAAGTGTTGGTAATAAGATCTTGTGAACAAAGAGTCGACGTAAAGTGCTGGAATAAATCAGAAGTTAACAAACTGGGAGAACTACATCTACAATCAGAACTGCAGAGAAGTTTTAAGGACACCAGAGGGTACATTCCTAAACTTATATAGGTCTGAGTTGTTTGCATGTTAGTTATAGAGTTTGTAACTCATATATTTGTTTTAGTGGATTTTTCATTTTACTCCGTAGAGGGAGTCGTGGATGTTTCCTCAATTGGTGAGGTTTTACCACGTAAAAAACATCGTGAACATAATCTTTCTACATATCCTCATCTCATTCTTGGTTGTGTTGAGTTTAAGTTTTTTAAACTTCTTTATAAATTTGTTATTCAATTCTTGATTAGATCTCGTACATACTGATTTGTTAAACACATCTTGTGTTCAAATAGTTTGGTTTTTACGAAAAGAGTTTATTAAAAAAACAGATCGGAGTTACTTAAATAGTTTATTTTTAATAAACGGATTTAGTAACATTTTTCACTCCTAGGTATCAGAGCTTGGTAAACTGCTTTCAAAAGAGATCCTGTGTTTCTGAAATTGTTTTTTGAAAATCAAATATGGACGAGAAAAATGAAAGATTTGATAACTTGACCAGACCTCCAATCTTTGATGGAACCAATTTTGCTTACTGGAAAGTAAGGATGATTGCCTTCATTCAAGGAACTCTGGGAGATGATGTCTGGGACAAAATTGAAAATGGTTACACTTTTCCTACTAAACCAGCCAACGAAGGAAGTAATGAGAGGGTTAAGAAAGCTCTAAGTGAGTTCACTCAAGAAGAGAAACAAGTTTCTCGAAATAATAACAAAGGAAAGAATGCCAAATAAATGAACATGAGTTCAAAAGAATCTCATCCTGTACCACTTCTAAGGAAGCTTGGGACACCTTGGTTACTGCTCATGAAGGAGACACTAGAGTTAAGGCTGCTAAAACCAAAATGCTTATTCAACAGTATAACTCCTTAATTATGTCTGAGACTGAGTCATTTGATGACTTCTATATGAACCTGACTGATATTGTGACCAAACTGCATGCTAATGGGGTGACTTATGACAGACATGAAATTGTATCTAAAATTCTAAGATCATTACCACGGAAATTTGATAACAAAAGATATGCTATTGAGGAAATGTGTGATCAAAATCTCACTCCTGAATTACTCAGTAGTAAACTAAGAACTGTGGAAATGGAACTAGAATTTAAGAAACAATTAACTCAAACCCATAGGAAACAGACTAGTACCAATCTAAGCTTCTCTTCTAAGTTAACTAAGCCTGAACTTATATTCCCCACTTATGATTCTGATGAGGAATGCAATATAAAGAGTTTGGACAATCAAATTGCCTTAATTACTAAACAGTTTAAGAAAATGATTAAGTTTAGAAACAAAGTGGCAAATAAACAAGGCAATTCAAATTATCCAACTTCCTCTAATCACAGGCCTCATGAGAAAAACCATGACAAAAATCACAAGGACTCTCACATTAGACCTAATAGAGACCTTAACAAGACTGAATGCTATAGATGTGGTAAACTGGGGCACATTGCACAAGACTGTAGAGTTAACTTGAACACTCAAAACAAACACACTAGAGCTAACATTTGCAAAACATGGGATGATTCAAGTGATGCTGAAAAGGAGGAACCTGAGTCATCTGATGTTTTTGACCCTTGCATGTACTTCTTTGCCAATATCATATATAATGATGATGTGCTTATGCCTGTGTATGAGAATGCTTCTAGTAACTCTACTCCTGCTATTGAGAATCATGTTTATACTAGTTTAGATGCTTTGATTACTGAGAATGTTGCATGTTCTACTACGGGGTGTGTGAGTCAAAGGGATAGCGATAATGACGATGCCAATGGGTGTGTGAGTTTAACAAATGAATCTTTAGGGGTCACTCCACACACCACACTTAGTGACTCGGACAATGAAGACCTCCCTGACATTCACACACTTTATGCTAAAACTCTCAAGAAAATCACTAGACTAGAAAAGATTGTGAAAGAACTCACTAAGAAGCTAGAAGATCTAAGCCTAATGGTTAAATTAAATACTGAAGAGTATACTACCCAATGTTTGACTCATAAAAGCGAAATCAAAATTTTTGATGAAAAACTCAGAAATTTAAAAGAAACAAATGAAACTCTGGAGAAAAAATACAAAGGGACATTGTTAAAATTGGAGCAAACTAAAGAAAAGACAGCAACTGTTTTCAAAAAAATTACAAAATTTGAAAATAATTCAAAATGTTTTGATGAATTTGTTGCTGAATCAAAAACCAATTCTGATGATCGAACTGGAATAGGGTTTTACCCCAATTTGAAAACACAAACAAAATTTTTTGAAACTATCAAGTTTGTGTCAGAAGGCAAAAGACCTATTGAAACATGCCCAGACTTTCATTCTCTAAAAACTGAGTTTGATTCCAAAAATCAAAATTTTAACATTGGGGAATCAAGTTGCTCTAAACATGAAATTTCACCTAAGGCTAAATACGTCTGCCCTTCTATTAGGAAGAGTGAGTCTGTATTCAAGACTGTCACACCTAGGAATAGAGTTCAGCCTCAAAACTCTTCAAAACCTTTGTTTAGAGACTTTCCTAAGGAGACCTCAATTCTGAGCAATCTTTATTGCTCCTACTGCGACATATATGGTCACTCTTTTGATAGTTGATATGATAGGAGACTAGTTAAACATGTCTATAATCCTCATATCTATCAGAACTTTAACTATTCTAGGAAGAACCGAAACAATTATATACTTCCTAGACAGCCAGATAGAAACTCTAATTATAGAAAGAGAAAGACCAAACCTAAAAGAACATTTCCTAGAAGGAATCCTAAGCACTTTCCTAAACCAAATGCTCAAGTCTTTCACAAAATTCAAAATCATGCGCAAAACATTTTTCAACAAAAATCCAAAGCTCGCAAATTTTATCAAATGAGAGCAAATAAGCGCAAGATGAAAACTAAGGCAATTTGGGTTAGAAAAGATGATCTATTACCTCAGATGAAGTGTAATGTTGTTATTACTGCTTTAAAAGCTGAACACACATCATCTGGTTGGTATTTAGACTCTGGATGTTCTAAGCATATGACTGGTGATGAAACTTAACTTTTAAACAAAACCAGCTTTGCTGGTGGTAAAGTCATTTTTGGTGATGGAGTTTCATCTCAAATCATAGGCAAAGGAACTCTCCAAGAAGCTGGGCTTCCTATTCTTCAATATGTCCTTCTAGTTAAAGGTCTTAAGGCAAATCTACTTAGCATATCGCAATTTTGTGACTCAGATCATACTGTTACCTTTTCAAAGAACAATTGCAAAATTTTAAATGAAAAAGGTGAATGCATAATTACTGGATTCAGGACTCCTGACAATTGCTACACTGTCATGAACAATTCTGAAATCTGTAATGTTGCCAGAATGGATGACAATGAGATATGGCATAACAGAATGGGTCATATAAATTAGGATAACCTTAGTAGACTGACCTCTCAGGAAATAGTTAGAGGAGTTCCTAAAATCAAACTTATACCCAATCTTATCTGTGGTTCCTGTCAAGAAGGTAAAATTGTTAAGGCACCTCATAAGAAAGTCAAAGATATTCTTACCTCTAATCCATTAGAACTCATCCATATGGACCTAATGGGTCCCTCCCAAACTGTTAGTCTCTGTGGACACAGTTACATCCTTGTTATGGTTGATGACTTCACTAGATTTACCTGGGTAGCCTTCTTAAAACAAAAGTCTGAAACATTCCAAACCTTCCTAAAAATTCTTCTTAGGATTGAAAATGAGAAGGACACTCAAGTGAATAGAATTCGTAGTGATAGAGGTGGTGAATTCAAAGACACTGATATTATAGAATACTGTGACTATAATGGTTATAAACACGAGTTCAGTGCTCCTAAGACCCCTCAACAGAATGGTATTGCGGAGAGAAAGAATCGTACCCTTCAAGAGATGGCACGTGTTATGTTACATGCCAAGAATTTACCTAAATATTTTTGGGTAGAGTCCATTCGTACTGCTTGTCACATTATAAATAGGGTCTATCTTAGAAAGAATTCCCAACAAACCCCTTACGAACTTTGGTACAATAAAAAGCCTAATCTCAAATACCTTAGAACCTTTGGCAGTACTTGTTATGTATGCAAGGATAGGGAACACTTATCCAAATTTGAGAGCCGGGGAGATAAATCCATATTTCTAGGATATTCGCCTAACAGTAGAGCTTATCGAGTGTATAATCTTCGAACTAAAACCTTGATGGAATCCATAAATGTAATTGTTAGTGACACTACTGTAGAAAGCAAGACTGGTGAATTTACTATTGAGGAAGAGTCTACAAATATTTTAGAAAATGACTCCTCTGTAATGGATAATTCATTACCTATTGAGACACCTGAGGTACCTAACTGGGTTTCTAAAGATCATCCCATAAATAACGTAGTTGGTAACCCTAGTGAACCAGTGCGTACAAGATCCCAACTCAGAAACTATGCACATTATGCATGTTTTGTTTCAATTATGGAACCAAAGAATGTAAATGAGGCATTGAATGACTCTCACCGGATTCCTGCTATGCAGAAAGAACTTTTACAATTTGTCATTCATGATGTTTAGTATCTTGTCCCCCGTCCTGATCACAAAAAGGTTGTTGGCACGCATTGGATTTTCAAAAATAAGACTGATGAAAATGGTATAATAATTAGAAATAAAGCTAGATTAGTTGCTCAAGGATACTCTCAATTAGAAGGAATAGATTTTAACGAGACCTTTGCTCCTGTTACTCGTTTAGAATCTGTTCGTCTGCTTTTTGCTATAGCTTGCCACATGCACTTTACACTGTACCAAATGGATGTCAAATCTGCGTTACTTAATGGAATACTGGCTGAAGAAACCTATGTAGAACAACCTAAAGGATTCATTAACCCTAAACATCCAAATCATGTATTTCGTCTGAAAAAGGCTTTGTATGGCCTTAAACAAGCTCCTAGAGCTTGGTATGAGCGTCTTTCCAGTTTTCTTTTAGATAAAGGTTTTAAAAGAGGCGGAAATGACCAAACTCTTTTTGTCAAACATTTTGACAAACACATCACTATTGCTCAAGTTTATGTTGACGATATTATATTTGGATCAACTTCTCCCTCAGAAGTCAAATCCTTCTCTGAAACTATGCATAAGGAATTTCAAATGTCCCTTATGGGGGAGCTACAATTCTTCTTAGGCCTTCAAGTCAAACAAAATTCAGAAGGATTATTTTTATCGCAATCCAAGTACGCTTTAGAGATAGTAAAGAAATTTGGCCTCGAGAGTGCTAAAGATGCTAAAACGCCCATGAGTACTACGCTAAAACTTTTCATAGATGAAAATGGAAAATCTGTAGATCCTACTCTGTATCGTAGTATGATAGGCACCTTACTATATCTTACTGCCTCGCGCCCTGATATTATGTATGTTGTGTGTGTATGTGCTCGATATCAAAGTAACCCTAAAGAGAGCCACTTGAATGCTGTTAAACGTATCATTAAATATGTAAAAGGCACTCTAAATCTAGGACTTTGGTACACTAATGACACACCAAGCACTATAATTGGGTACACTGATGCTGACTGGGTTGGATGTACTGATGATAGTAAAAGCACATCGGGATCATGTTATTATATAGGTAATAACTTGGTAGGATGGAGTAGTAAAAAACAAAACTGCACATCACTCTCAACAGCTGAATCTGAATACACAGCCGCTGGTAGCTGTTGTGCTCAATTAATGTGGCTTAAACAAATGCTAATTGATTATGGTATTCAAGAAAACCAATTGCATCTCTATTATGATAATCAAAGTGCGATTAATATTTCTAAAAACCCTGTTCAACACTCGCGAACAAGCATATTAAAATAAGACATCATTTTATACGCGAATTGGTTGTATCTAAGGAATTAGAAATCAATTATCTTCCTACTGATCTACAACTCGCAGATATGTTTACCAAACCTCTAGATTATAATATATTCAATTCACTACGTAAATCTATTGGTATGGTTTATGCTGACTAATAACTTTGCTGTTTATCTAAGTTTTTCCCTTTGTCCATTTGAGACAAAATGGGAGAGAAATTCGAGTCTATTCAATTCTTTCATATGCTAAACAGCTTGATCTTAGTGATTTATTGCAGGTTCTTATTGTACAGTTACTCTCAACAGTTGTAATAGGGTATTCAAATGTACTTAGTTGAGTTATGTACTTTTTTATTTCTAGGTATTGGGTAGATAGAATTTTGATGGGAATAAGTTTTTCTTATTGTCTTGTTGCCCTACGAGTCCTAGATGACTCAAAGGAGATTTTGTCTCATATTTCCAAAGGGGGAGATTGAAGCCCTTATACTTTTGACTCAATTGAGTCTATATTGTATAAGTGCTCATCTAGTTTGGAAATTGTGACAAAATTATGTCCTCCCTAGTATCCAAAGAATCTCAGAAGTTGGTTTGCTACTTCATCTCCCTATCTTGTTTTGATCAAGATCAAATTGCCAACACTCACACACAGTAGTATTTATTTTTTTCATATCATACTGCATAATAATGTGTGTTCATATGTTGAGTGTGTTTAAATCCCTAAGTTGGAATTTTAATAATTTTTTGGGATTTTTTAAACATTTTTTTAAATAAGGTTTTATTAATTAAAACTTGATTTAAAAGTTTTGTGGTCAATTTATAAATATTATTTGTTGGTTATTCTGGCCTAATGTTACCTTGGGTAGAATCCGAAAGCGGAGTAAACTTTGGGGTGTGTTTTTAATTAGTTTAAGACGCGTGATTAGGCATAAATTCTTCATATTTATCCCCTTAATTTCGGTATTTTTATGATCCTGTGCGGTGTAAATAGATTGGATTTGTCTCATATCTATGCTACTAACCCTTTTTGGCAAGTATTTCGTATTTTGTGTATCTCTTATGTGTTTTACAGGTATTTCATGCAAGAAAGATGGAAAAGAGAACTCAAAATAGTGAAAGAAACCAAGAATCGGGGAGTTGAGGGGCATTTTCGTAATTTTGTAGCCTTAGTTCGGAGGTGGGGCCAACTGGAAAGTTTAAGAACTTTCAATTACAAGAATACTGGAAAAAACGGCACCTCAATCCGAGTTACGGTGAAGAAGTTATGCCCATTTGAAGTTGAGAAGAAATTCAAGAAAAAGCTGTCAGACCCAAACCGAACCGAAGCTGAGAAAAAAAACCGGTCCGCCCATTTGTCACGTACCAGATCCGTTACTAATTTAGTCACGCTCATATTTAGTCATTAGGACTCTTTTTATTCAGATTTCATTCATGTAAAAGCTCCATAACAAGTAGGAACATCTAGGAGAAGAATTTACATACTTTGCACCATTAATTCAAGAGCCTTTCGAGTTTTTCTTCAATCTTTGATTTCTTCTTGCATGTTCTTGTTCTTCAATCCTAGTAACTTTTATTTCCAGCACTTTTATTATTATTTACCATGTTAGGCTAGGTTTTTGAAGGTTGGGATACATGAACCCAACCTGATGTGTTAATTGCATGTGTATAACATTAGTCCTCTGAATTTAGTGATTAATTACGACCGTATTGCGTAGTTACACAACAATTGTAGATCTTTATATCTCGTTTGCCTCTGGGTACTCGTGATGATTTAGAGTGCAATTCGAGTGCTACTATCGCGATACTGATTTACTCATCCTCATATTAAGTATGACGCGGGCTTGAACCTCGTATACGTAATGCTTGGGAGTACTAAATTCCGGGTCAAATTAATCAGTTAAATTTACGAGTAGTTTTATACCATCAATACTCTAGGGTTGGGGGATTTTGTCTCTACCTTAATTTTTCCAATTAGTTTTAGTTAACTTCTTTATTTTTTCCCTTTTTCCTTTCTCACTCAATCATCTTATTTTTATTTCTTTTTAGAGTCAAGTTAGGGTTAACAGTCTTGCGTAGGGACACATATAAAAAAATATAAAAAGCACAAAAAGATTCACCACCATCTCTCACAAACTTAATGCAAAATTCTGAAATCACTGCCACACCCCATAATACTCCAACCAGCATTCACGAAAATCCACTTGTTGAGTATAATCCTGAACATCGAGTCTAAGTTCCTTCTCTCTGCCTAGTCTCCATGGCCCCCCGTGATCCTCCCACCAAATACGCATCCACCGACATCCTACACTCCGGGAGCAACGAGTTCCGCTCCCGCCAGGAGGAGCGATGGTGCACCAACTTCTTCGGGTCAAACCGCAAACTCCATATGGAGCGCGCGGTCCAATGGAACGCGCTGCCCAATTCTGTCACGGCCCTCTTCATGGCCCGGGGGTGGTGTCGTTTCCTCAACGAACCCCATGACGCCGTGTGGGCTTCCGAGGTCCGGTTATTCTATGGCACGCTTGTGCGGACGGACCAATTTGAGGCCCAAGCTTACGTTGATGGAACGGTCGTTCCTTTTTCCTTAGCCCTCCTCACGGCCAAATTGGCCACCTTTGGTGTCCCGGACCCCCAAGACTTCACATATCCTAGTAACGTTCCTCCGGTTGCGAAGGACGTCATCATGGCGCGCATTGCTCCTAACGTGGCTTGGGCGGGCCAAACCGTCGCGGTTGGACGACTCAATGAAACGGCGCGCCTCACTTTCCAAATCGTATGCGCCAACATTCTTCAAATGTCCAACGATTCCGCCATGAGGCCTCGGCAAGCCACCTTGACCTACCATCTCTTAGATCCCCAAGCCTCCATCCATTTGGTCCGCACATTGTATGCCGACATCATCGCCGCTTCTTTGGATGAGAAGGGTACCACCCCCTTGCCCTATGCCCGTCTAATCACGTCTATCCTCCAAGACGCCGGCATTGAGGCCCCTGTCGACCGCACCCGGATTCCCGGTCCCTTTGGACAAGGCACTCGCACTAAGAGTGCCAAACAGCTCACCATAATCCGGGCACGGCGCGGTCATGATAGCGACGAAGAGGCTGCCTCGGAAGAGAGCGCGGACGAGGAGGCCGCCGAAGCGGATGTTGAGATGGGTGACGTCGGTGCCGACGACGAGTCGGCGGACGAGGAGGACGACCCGGACTTTGAGTGGGCGGGTACCGATATCTCGACCCGATTGTCCACCCTCGAGACTCGATTTGAGACCTTTGAGAACCGATTCGAGAACTTTGTGATCGACTACCAATGAGATCAGAATCGGGCGGCTCGAAGGCAAGCGGATATCTACCGACGCCTAGGGGACCCTTATGAGCCACTCCCATCGCATTTTCAAGACCCCTATGGCCCCGATGCGCCCAGCTCCTCCCATTCCCCCCCCCCCCCCCCCCCCCCCCCCCCCGTGATGTTTTGTTGCTTATGGACTGTTTTGATGTATTTTTTCTCACATCCTACATATGCTGTATTCCTGTTTGTACCACAGTCTTATGTTATAAAAAGTTGCATTTTCTATATTTGTTTGTTTTAATTATTGCACTTCTTATTTTGCCTTATTTAGATTTTAGTCCTTTTTGCTTGAGGACAATGCAAAAGTCTAAGTTGGGGGGGGTCACAAGTGCATATTTCTAAAACTTCACAAATTTTCAAAAATGCCCAAAAATTTCCAAAAAAAAAAATCATAAAAGTGTGAAAAATCCAAAAATATTTTTGTTCAAAATACATAAAAATTGGAATTCGAATTTTTCAAAAATATCATTAAAAGTCAAATTGGAGTCTCAAAGTGTAAAAAGTCAACATACACAAAGCCGAAATTGACCAAAGATGGAAATTGTGCAAAAATTGACGACTTAACGAATAAATGTGGAGATTAACAAACCCGGTGAGATTCGAGCCTATCACGTTTTGCGAGATTTTAAATCAATCCGAGTTAATTGTTAACTCAAAGTTCCTTTTAGCGCTTAATAAGTTGTCAAAGATCTCAACTCTTTCATTTGATCGGTTTTAAAAAATGTGTGCAATATTGCCTTGAAAAACGTGCCAAATTAGTCTCTAGCTTAAATTCACCTGGAAACGCATATGGTAACGCAATTAGCATTTTGGACAATGAAGTAGGCCCTCGTTTGTCATCCTAAAAATATTGGCCAGAAAAAGAAGCGAAAAATCACCCCTTTTGCAGCCCAAATTGAGCTGAATAATTTTCCCTTTCGTTTGACAACCCGAAAAAACCCAAAAATAGCCGGAATTGTGAAAAAAATGAAAAACTCAGATTTCAAGTCCAAAAAGTGCATAAAAAGGGGCAAGAAAAAAATTAGATATGCTCAACAAATAATAGAAAAAGAAGAAAAAGATGAGCAATAGCCCGGAAAATGCACCACGAATGGACATCACGAATGGTTTTTCCAATTCCAACTTTCCGTACCTCCTTCATTTTACCCAATGCAACCTTAAACCCGAAAAAGTCCTAACCGAGTCCAAATTACGAAATTGAATACCGCGTGGAGAGCTAATACACCAAAAGATAATATAAGAGGTTAAATGCGCGAAATAGAGGCGATGTTCCCGTTTTTAAAACCGTAATCCATTGATGAGATCCTTTCACCATGAAATTTCCGTCTTTATAATTGTATGCGTGATTTTGTATCCATTATATTTACTCTTATTATCACGCATACCAAGCGAAAAAGCCATATTCCGAGTAGTTCGTTTGAGAGAGCTTCCCGCGAGAATTTGAAATCGAAACGAATTTTCGGATAAGTAACGTAATGATTAATCAGTGGAAATTGGCGGTTATATTTCTGGCTTCGCACACACGCACTACAGTTTGAGACTTTTAGACATGACTTAATGATGACTATTTTCTGGAAAAGTTTGAATTATACAATTTTTGGTTATTTTGAAGTTCTTTGAGTCGAATTTTGTGGGTATATTCTCTGCAAACCCTCACGAGACACAACTCGTCCCACTAGGGTAACCTAGGGGTTTAAAGGCTTGTTGCATACGCTAAATGCAATCGCGTGCCCGCGAAAGAGGTAATTTATCCCAATAAAATGTTTTTCAAAAGTTGAGCCTTGCTAGAATTCTTTTACATTGCTCGGGACGCGCAAAGTTCTAAGTTAGGGGGGTTTGATTAGGCATAAATTCCTCCTAAATTATCCCTTAATTTCGGTACTTTAATCACCTCGAACAACGTAATTGGATTGACTTTATCTCATAATCTTGCTATTGACTTATCCTAACAAGTACACCGATTTTCTGGTATTTCGTTATGATTTTACAGGTATCTAATGTCAAGAAATGGAAGAAGGAAACCGGAAGAATAGAAAAAGTCAACAAGAAAAGTCAAAAGGGCAAAAGAGTCATTTTTACCCAGAATCCGGATGAGGTACCTGAAGAGAAGTTGAAGGTATCATCCTCACAAGCACCTAGGAAGAAACGGCACCTCAATCGGATACTCGGAGCAAAAGATATGGACAGTCAAAGTTTGAAGGAAAAGTCAAATAGGCAGACCGGTCCGCCCTCAACCCGGACCGGTCCGCTGTGCAAACTCCAGAGGACTGCGAACCGAAGGCAAACCGAAGAGCACAAAAAATAAAAGAACCGATTCGCCCCGGACCGGTCCTCCTGAAAAATAAAAGAACCGATCCGCTTTAGAAGCGGACCGATCCGCCTAAGGGCCGGACCGGTCCGCCCATCGAGATTTTGTTTTCTGATTCTCCTCTAAAGACTCCGACTTATACTCAACTTCTTGGAATTTCATGTAAGGTATAAAAACCCGAATTATTTTCGTTGTAAAGGAGGCTAGAACGTGGGGAGTTAATTTTAATTTCTCATTTTCTTCCACAAACCCTAGTTGTAGATAGAATTTCCAGTTTTATTCAAGGATTGAAGGTTTATTCCAAGTTTGTGTGATCACCAATTTTATTTATTGCGGCGATTGTTCCTTGGGTAATTTTAGTAAGTTGTTTCTTCTTTGTGATTCTATTTTACAGTATTCTATCAATTGTCCTTAGATTAATCATGAACTCTTGCATGTTAAACACTGTTTTCATCATTTTCGGCATGTCTGGCTAGATTTCCAAGGTCGGGTTATATGAACCCAACCTGATGTGGTCATTGCACGTATAAAGTTAATCCTCTGAATTTAGTAATTAATTTTGACCGTATTGCGTAGGGACACAACAATTGTAGGTCTAAATATCTCGTTTGCCCCTGGGTAACCGGGATGATTGAGAATACAATTCGAGTGTCGTTATCGTGATACTGATTTACTCATCCTTTGATTAAGTATGACGCGGGCTTGAACCTCGTATACGTTATGCTTGGGAGTACTAAATTCCGGGTCAAATTAATTAGATAAATTTACGATTAATATTATATTGCAATACACTAGGGTTGGGGGATTGTATTCCCGTCCTATTTTTCCGTCATCTCATTTAAAAGTTCAATTCAATCCTTCATTCTTAATCTAGGTCATTTAGTTAGCTGCATTTTTCACCATACTTTCATAATTGCATTTAGTGTAATCGAATCCCAAAGTCAAAATCAATCTTTTCTTTTCTTTTTAGAGTCATCGTTAGGATTCCTCCGTCTTATCCCGTCGTCACAACTTCATTGTCCTTTTTCCCTGAGGATCGATACACGACTTGTCGGATTATTACTTGAACGACAGGCTTGCACTTGAGCCTAGAGAGTACACACTTTAGAGACACATTCTGAGTCGTGTCAAGTTTTTGGCGCCATTGCCGGGGAATTAGGTAGACTTTAGGTTAGGTTGGTTAATCCCGAATTTGATCTTTTAAAAAAAAAAAAAAATCCAAAAATATGGGTGTCACGTTTTTGAATTGCCCAATTTGAAATGTCTTACTTTAACTCCTTTGGTGGGTTTAATTGTTATGATAATAGTGAGGAGGAGGACGAGCTCAAGATTTATAAACATTGGATCAATATCACTAAAGATGAGTATAAAAAATACAAGCCCAGTGCTAAGGCCATCCAAATTTATCAAAATGAATTACTTGAAGAAAAAAGACTTGAAAAAGAATATCGGGAAAAAAATCGTTATTGGGAGCAAGAGTTAGATGCATTATTTGAACCCAATGAGGATTTTCCTTCCGATATTTTTGAAGTTGAAGAATGTTTTCAACCAAATGAGGAATCCGAGGTGCTAGAACCAAGGAATCCTACTTTGGAAGAACTCATGCTTATTAGCAAAAAGCAATTCGACGACCTTGCTACTTTAGAGTTGAAAGTTAGAGCAACTTGCAAGGAGTTTAATGATTATTTGGATAGCTTAGAGAAAGTCGGGACTTGCGCTTTCCCTAACCATTTTGAGAACGAAATCATTGAGAGTGATCCAAGTACTTTTGAATCTCAACCTATTATAAATATTTCAAAACCTATTGAGGTTGAGGATCAACTGGCTCCTTGTGTCACCACTATTATCGAACCATTAAATCCATTACAAGAACTGGATGAATGTCTTGAGGATGTTGATCCGATTCTTGTATGGGAATGTTTTTTTGAGATGCTTCATCTTACGGGCCATACACTTAGACGTGTCACTCCACCAGATCCAGTTGAAAATTTTGGGGGAGAAGATTTTGAGGACAAGGACTCTATGCTTGAATTGTTTTCCAAGATGGACTCTTTATGTTTGTGTGCTCTGCTTCCCATACAACTTGAAAAATCTTTGGGACATGATTCTATTTTTCTTGGATCCCAATGGTACTTGTCCCCCTATGCACTCAAATCCCTCATTATCCCCCTAAATTTTTTAAATGGTGATGGTTCATTTCATCCACTTTTCACATGCCTTCCGATGTTCAAACGGAATCCTTATTTTTCGGGAGGCATGCATCCTAGTGAGGGTACACCATTAATCCCTCAAAGTCATATTGTATTTTGGGTGGACCCTCAAATTTTTCGACTTCTACTGTATAACTTATTAGAATTTAAAAATCGTAGGTTGTACAATAGTTAATTTTTTTTAGTTTAGAGTTTTTGTTATTCTTTTTGCTATGCTTGGTTCTAACATGTTTTGTAGATTCAATGGACTCACATTCATCGGGGATCGCTCCAATTGGGTAATATCTTTCTTTTCCTCTCTTTATGTTGTGTTCTTGATTCGCATTGAGGACAATGCAACATTTAAGTTAGGGGGTGTGGGATATTCTTCCCATTTATTTTTTAGTTTCATTGATTTTATCACGCATTCGTTCCAAGTATGTTTTTTTTAGATAATTTAAAAAAAAAAAAAAACAAAGCCAAAAATATTTTTTTTCTTCAAAATAAATAAAAATTGGATTTCAAATTTTTCAAAAATATCATTAAAAGTCGGTTTAAAGTCTTGAGTTGTAAAATTCAACATACACAAAGCCGAAATTGACCAAAGATGGAAATTGTGCGAAAATTGACGACTTAACGAATAAATGTGGAGATTAACAAACCCGGTGAGATTCGAGCCTATCACGTTTTGCGAGATTTTAAATCAATCCGAGTTAAGTGTTAACTCAAAGTTCTTTTTAGCAACTAATAAGTTGTCAAGGATCTCAATTCTTTCATTTTGATCGGTTTTGAAAAATGTGTGCAATATTGCCTTGAAAAATGTGCTAAATTAATCTCTAAACTTAAATTCACCTCGAAACGCATATGGTAAGCAATTGGCAATTCGGACAATGAAGTAGGCCATCGTTTGTCACCCCAAAAATATTGGCTAGAAAAAGTAGCGAAAAATTATCCTTTTTGTAACCCAAATTGAGCCGAATAATTTTCCCTTTCGCTTGACAACCCGAAAAACCCAAAATAGCTGGAATTGTGAAAAATGAAGAAATTCAGAATTTAAGTCCGAAAAGTGCAAATAGAAGAATGCTCAACAAAAATAGCAAGAAAAGAAAAGAAATGAGAAAAACAGAAAAAAAAAATAGAAAAAGAAGAAAAAGAATGAGCAATAGCCAAAAAAAAAATGCACAAATGGACATCACGAATGACTTTTCCAATTCCAACCTTCCATACCTCCTTCATTTTATCCAATGCAACCTTCAACCCGAAAAAGTCCTAACCGAGTCCAAATTGCAAAAATTGATTACCGCGTGGAGAGTTAAGACACCAAAAGATAATATGAGAGGTTAGGTGCGCGAAATAGAGGCAATGTTCCCGTTTTGAAAATCGTAATCCGTTGAAGAGATCCTTTCACCATAAAATTTCCGTCTTTCTAATTGTATGCGTGAATTTGCTTCCATTATATTTACTCTTTATAAATCACGTATACCGAGAGAATAGCCACATTCCGAGAGATTCGTTTGTGAGAGCGTTCCGTGAGAAATTGAAATCAAAACGAACTTTCGAATAAGTAACGTAATGATCAATCAGTGGAAATTGACGGTTATATTTCTGGCTACGCACACACACACTACGGTTTGAGACTTGTAAATATGACTTGATGATGACTATTTTATGGAAAAATTGAATTGCACAATTTTTGCATATTTTGAATTTTCTTTGAGTCGAATTTTGTGGGTATATTCACTGCAAACCCTCACGAGACACAACTCGTCCTACTAGGGTAACCTAGAGGTTTAAAGGCTTGTTGCATGCGCTAAATGCAATCGCTTGCCCGCGAAAAAGGTATTCTATCCCAATAAAGTTTTTGAAGGGTCCTTAACTCATACTCTCGTTCTTTTACATTGCTCGGGACGCGCAAACTTCTAAGTTAGGGGGGTTTGATTAGGCATAAATTCTTCATATTTATCCCCTTAATTTCGGTATTTTTATGATCCCGTGCGGTGTAAATAGATTGGATTTGTCTCATATCTATGCTACTAACCCTTTTTGGCAAGTATTTTGTATTTTGTGTATCTCTTATGTGTTTTACAGGTATTTCATGCAAGAAAGATGGAAAAGAGAACTCAAAATAGTGAAAGAAACCAAGAATCGGGGAGTTGAGGGGCATTTTCGTAATTTTGTAGCCTTAGTTCGGAGGTGGGGCCAACTGGAAAGTTTAAGAGCTTTCAATTACAAGAATACTGAAAAAAACGGCACCTCAATCCGAGTTACGGTGAAGAAGTTATGCCCATTTGAAGTTGAGAAGAAATTCAAGAAAAAGCTGTCAGACCCAAACCGAACCGAAGCTGAGAAAAAAAACCGGTCCGCCCATTTGTCACGTACCAGATCCGTTACTAATTTAGTCACGCTCATATTTAGTCATTAGGACTCTTTTTATTCAGATTTCATTCATGTAAAAGCTCCATAACAAGTAGGAACATCTAGGAGAAGAATTTACATACTTTGCACCATTAATTCAAGAGCCTTTCGAGTTTTTCTTCAATCTTTGATTTCTTCTTGCATGTTCTTGTTCTTCAATCCTGGTAACTTTTATTTCCAGCACTTTTATTATTATTTACCATGTTAGGCTAGGTTTTTGAAGGTTGGGATACATGAACCCAACCTGATGTGTTAATTGCATGTGTATAACATTAGTCCTCTGAATTTAGTGATTAATTACGACCGTATTGCGTAGTTACACAACAATTGTAGATCTTTATATCTCGTTTGCCTCTGGGTACTCGTGATGATTTAGAGTGCAATTCGAGTGCTACTATCGCGATACTGATTTACTCATCCTCATATTAAGTATGACGCGGGCTTGAACCTCGTATACGTAATGCTTGGGAGTACTAAATTCCGGGTCAAATTAATCAGTTAAATTTACGATTAGTTTTATACCATCAATACTCTAGGGTTGGGGGATTTTGTCTCTACCTTAATTTTTCCAATTAGTTTTAGTTAACTTCTTTATTTTTTCCCTTTTTCCTTTCTCACTCAATCATCTTATTTTTATTTCTTTTTAGAGTCAAGTTAGGGTTAACAGTCTTACCTTTGTCGTCACGTTCACTCGTCCTAGTTCCCTGTGGATTCGATACCCAGACTCGCCACTATACTCCACAAGAGTGTAGTTAAAGTTTAGGTTTTTGTATTGTGGTTGGAAGCCGATAACAACGATTAGCGTATTTACACGGACGCTCGGTTTCCGACTCGATCAACGCGCGTTTCATATCCTGTTATCATCCAATACTTGTCTTCATCTGATTGGCTGAAACTGTGTTTGTTTACTGAGTTAAAAGCGCGTATGTTTGTAGCCCTTGGATCATTAGCTATCAACGATCTGCATGTCGTCTTGGTGAATCCCAGTACAACCTTCTAAACTAATCAGGATTCGTTTAAGCACCGCCTTATTAGAACCCTTCGATCAAAGTCCATTTGACTTGACTTAATCCTGGCCCTTGGTTTTGATCAAGCCTCTCGAACCTTCTCTTCACCCTATAAAAGGGACCCTACTCTCAGACTTCGAAGACTTTTGCCATTTTCATTTCCTCTGAGAAATAGAGAGTAGAGAGAGAAGAGAGAAGAGAGAGAAGAGAGAGACTTAGAAACCCTAACCCTGTTTCGTCAAAGCCTCTTCCATCCAAACTCAAACACTTCTTCAAAACTCCATATCCAAAACACTACCCTGAGTGTTCTTGAGTGATTGAGAGTTTGAGTTGAGTTTGTTATTGCTACTGTAACCTCTTGTTCGTTAGATCTTGTTTTCAACTTAAACGTTTACTCAGATCTACTTTCTGATTTCATAGAAATTTCATATATGATTTATTCATGTTACATTACACTTAGTTTCATGATTTATTTCTCATCTTGAGAAATATATTGTTGATCTTTTTCTATAAAACGTTTGCTTACTGTGAAATCAACAATAAATGCTTTATGTTTCTAGTTCTTGTAAAACTAAACCTTTGACCTAGTTGGAATCACACTTGGAGGTTTTCAATCTCGAAAAACCTTTCTAAAATTTTGAGATTGATTAAGACCTTGTCTGTCTTCCTAGCAAGGTATCCGTGGATTCTGGGAATGATTTAAAGGTCAAATAAGGTTCAAAGTTTTGTAAGAAGAGAGAAAAAGGAAAGATCACAGCATATAATGTTATTGTAATTTGTTAGGACTGTTTGTACTTAATAAGTGTGTGTGTGTGTGCATGCATGTGTTAGAGAGTACCTCCACAAACACTTTCACCCTACAACACGAAAAGTGTTGGTAATAAGATCTTGTGAACAAAGAGTCGACGTAAAGTGCTGGAACGAATCATAAGTTAACAAACTGGGAGAACTACATCTACAATCAGAACTGCAGAGAAGTTTTAAGGACACCAGAGGGTACATTCCTAAACTTATATAGGTCTGAGTTGTTTGCATGTGAAAAGTAGGAGGATTCCCGGGGGCTTTGTGATTATCACAATTAAATATCTCAATTAAAAAAGTAATTTCCTTTTCAATAAATGCGGAAGCGTTGAGATGGTTTTAACTTTCAAACATAACAACAGGTGATGGTTCAACAAATAAACAAGGCCGAGTTTTAATTTCTACAAAACGAATTAAAACAAAATTTAAGTCCTAGAAATTGCCTAAGTCATGATTAACCATTATCTCCAAAGTTAGGCGAAACCAATTTTAGCAAGTGACTTGAATAAACCAATTTTACCCAATATTTAATTTAAGTCCCAAATTAAATGAGTGTGAGAGTTAAACCGAATTTTATCTTGAAATTATCCTAAGCATGGATTCTAAATTATTGTGCAAGATAAAATAAATAAAGTCACACAACACCGCGATGTACGAGGAAAAACCCACTAACGGGAAAAAACCTCGGGACGGCCCTAGCCTCAAATCCACTAAAAACGGTATTACAAAATACAAGACAAAAGACTTACTTCCTAAACTCGAACCCTCTCAAGCTGTGATGCTTCTTCTTGTATCAACCTCCAATTAGCAGATAACCAACGGAGCTCCACCGTGGTCTCGGAATTCATCGATCGGGCAATTAGGCACACCGTCACCCTAACATGGAGCCTTTCTCCAAATGGGTAGAAATGAAACAAACTTCTCTTCAATTCGGTGTAGAGAAAAACCGGTGCCAAAACAATCTCCAAGCAATTAATATTTATATAGAAACTTGGATAAACAATTGGGTGTAAACTAGAGTGTGTATAAAATTTTTCTTGAAAGAATTACACTTAAAACTCATTTTGCTCTCAAACTCTCTCTAGGAGATAAACAAGGTTGGAAAAGTTGTCTTGGAAAATGTGTTTCCCGCACATAATAAAGTATGAAAAAGGTTGGTTGAAAACCAAGTGGAGGAGTGGGGAAAAACTGCAAAAAAAACTGCCAAATAACTGTTCCCGCTGGAAGTTCGTTCGAACGAACTTGATTCTCGTTCGAACGAGACTTCTAACGAGTGACCAGCCTGGGCTCGTTAGAAGTTCGTTAGATACCTCGTTAGAACGACCATTCGTTCGAACGACATATCGAACGACTGTCCAGTTAGGGTCGTTGGCAAAACTCGTTCGAACGAACCTGGTTCGAACGACAAAACTCGTTCGAACGAAATCTGGTTCGAACGAAAAAACTCGTTCGAACGACATTTCTAACGAACGTCCAGAAAGTTTATAAAATGCGATTTTGGCCCAGAAACTTTTATATACTTATTTTTAAGTTTCTAATTGATTCTTTATGAAAATACAATGCAGTTTTTATTAACCTAACACCCAATACAAATTGTTCCAAACTCCTATATAAATATAATTACATTCATACCTTGGGAGCATGGAACCTTAGTTGATGACGTAGAAACGAGGCACGCAAACCGGCACTTTGATGAAGCTTTAAATTCTTTGCCGCTACGTCTTCAACATACACTTCATAGGGTTGAGAATATTACAATAAATACTATCCTATGAATAAATGTTTTTTGTCCGGAATTGAGCCAAAACTATATATGGACTCAATTGGAAATTTGTGTCCTTACAAATCTCCCCCTTTGGCTATTCCGGGACAAAAACCAAACAAAAATCCTAAAGGGCCGTCAAGCTCTACTAGACTCAAAACATAACCCGCCCAATCTTGACTCAACCCAAGGATTAAACTCTTTGCCATAGACAGATGCCGCTTTAGAATAATTCCTGCACACTTAAGCAAACTCATCAAATGCATAGGGAATATCAAAATATTAAATGCAATTAGTTAATTACTCCCCCTAAATTAATTCTCCCTTTAAACACATGACCTACTTAGAAAGACGTCTCCCCCTAAGATAAATCTCCCCCAAACGAAGATACGATAATAATAGGATTTACGATAATAATAGAATTAGATACGATAATAATAGGATTTACGATAAAAATAGGATTAGATACCATTTCTCCCCCTATCATCATTCTCCCCCTTTTTGTTCGGGAATAGACAAAGGATAAAGAACTAATAAACAGCATGTGAAAGCTTAAAGTGTTAAGACATGAAAGCATATGGGCAATTAAAAGCAAGGCAAAGATAAACAAATATCATATATATATATGCTATAAATATACCAATAAGTACGTGCATATATAGATAGATATAAACACACACATGACACAAAATACAATAAGTTTGCACACTCGTATGGCAAAAATGTGTCATATGGAAACGGAAGTGTAGGGGTGTGAACTAGCAACAATTAAATTTAGACCCAAACACTTAAGAAACGTTCACGGAGTTCTCATTTGATTGCAAACTTTATCACATTTAAATATAACCTCATGTGACAATATAAAAATTGAACTCAATGAACAAACATACACAATGCATACAAGCCTAGCATGATGATGATTCTACAAACCAAATAGAGTCATGACATTAAAGACAACTAGGATAAACGGACATTGTGCAAACCGTTGATATACCATCCAATTCTCCCTCAATGAGCATATATATTCTTTTGTTTTTGAATGAATATATCAGACAAACATAGGCCTTGGCAATTGCTTTTTGTTTAATGCCAAATATTCTGTTTTTAGGCCTTTGGATCACGTATTTCTTTTAGATCCAATCAACGGTGGCTTACTATCGCAAAGGATTTAATTCATCCTTTCGGAGCCCTTCCCCGTGCATATATTAATTTATCATGTTTTCATTTTTTTCACACAAATCTCACATGCAACGGATTTTGACATGCACTAGTCCTCCTAGGTCATAGATATGTAGATGACTAGATTGATAGGAGAACACCTCAAAAAGCTCAAATATAACATGTGACATTAAGATTTCAAAAGAGCTCGTGCATGTGTGAATAGAGGCATATAGAAATAAAATCCATTTAATCAATACAAAATCCAACTACTCCATATAAAACATGGTAAAGAACATTTTAAGGATTGAAAATCTAAACCAAAAGTTCTAGCCACATGGAAGCGTAAACGATAGGATTCAAACACAAATATATGCCACATAAAGTGTGTCAAACAAAAATACACACAAAACAAAATCTTTTTGAGTTTTTAACATTTTTAATCAAAAATAAATATTTACTCAAAAGGACAAACAAAAATCATTTGTATTTTTCATTAAGCTTAAATGAAATAAATAAAACACAAATGATAAACAAAAAATCTTTTTATATTATGCAGTCAATTCAAACATAAAATATAATACAAAAAGATAAACAAGTCATAATTTCTAGCATGTGATATGAAATAAGGCAATGACTAGAAAATGACTAAACAAGCATACATTTAGCATGTGAATATAGCATGAAGTACAAACGCTAAAGTATGCAAACACTAACACATTCATCCATTAGATTTAGCAAGGTAGGAAGGAAGTGAAAGTAAATGAGAATCAAAATCCCTATTTTGTAAGGTAACCAAGTCGGATTTCCTAACCCAAATTAATGAAGAATTACTATCTTGGGGTGTAGGAACGTTAGCTATCGTGGTTACTTTACTATGGGATTTTCTAGGAATTCGTTTAAGATCTAAACAAAATTTCCTAAGATGACCTTGTCGACCACAATGTGTACAAGTGAGAACATGTCGAAAAGATTTATCTAAGGAGTGATCATTAAATGTATTCATAGAAGATTCTCCTAAAACATTGGTTTTGACTTTAGGGTTAACATCATTACAAGAATTGAAGCCTAAACCAAAAGTGTCATTTTTAATTTGGACCGTTCCTAACATTTTATCTAGTTTTTCCGAACGACACTCCAAATCAAATTTGACATTACTAGAATCTTTTAATTTATTTTCCAACTCAACAATGTTAGATTCTAGTAAAACATTTCGCTCTTCAAAAGCAAGAAGCTCCTTTTTCAAGGATTCCATTAAACCCCTAAGGCTATCTCTTTCGCCTTCTACATATTCAAGCTTTTCTTGAAGAGTCCTCACATGTGTCCTAAGGTCTTCTATTAAGGCACTATCATCAACGACCTTGACACTCTTTCTTAAACAAGCTTCTAACTTCAAATTAGTTCTTTTCAAATTAATAGATTCTTTATATAATTCATGAAAAGCATTTTGAAGTTCACTCACATCAACCTCTTCTTCATTTTCACTCTCTCTTTCTTCTTCACTCTCACTATCATTAAAAATAAGAGAATCATGTACAATGACCTTGGAAGTGGCATGTGCTATAATTTCATCATTCGATGAGTTCTCATTATCACTCACATGTCTAGCCATAAAAGCCACAAAATTTTTCTTAGTTGGGGAATCGATCTTTTCTTCCTTATCACTATCACTAAGGGTTGCATTATATGAAATAGGTCGTTTACCCTCTTTCCTTAGTTTAGTGGGGCACTCATAAGCCCTATGGCCATAACCTTCACAACCAAAACATTTATTAGACTCGTCCCTATCAATATTTTCATTACTAGGTTTAGGGATCTTCTCGGCTCTAGAAAACTTCTCGCTTTTATCATGTTTAGAAGATTCAAATTTCTTAAAATCATTTTTAACTTTATCTTTGTTAAATTTAAGAAATTTTCTAAATTTACGAGCAAACAAAGCCATATCTTCCGAGTCACTATCACTATCGCTCTCTACTACTTGTTTAACCTCTTTGCGGGCTTTTAAAGCAACACCCTTTTCAATTTTCTTTTCAGTTTTAGAGGGAAACATATCCAGTTCATAGGTTTGTAAATCACCTACAAGCTCTTCTAATTTCGTAGAGGCTAAAGTGGGTAAAGAATTTAAAACGGTCACCTTAGGAATAAATCTATCGGGTAGGGACCTTAAAATTTTCTTTACTACACGGTCGTCAGGTATTTTCTCTCCCAAGTTAAAGGATGAATTAACAATATCTGAAAGTCTAGCATAAAATTTATCAAAAGTTTCTTTTTCATCCATTTTGACAGTTTCAAATTGAGTGGTGAGGTTTTGGAGTTTAGAAGCTTTAACGACACTCGTTCCTTCATGAGTTAATTGTAAAATATCCCAAGCTTCTTTAGCGGTCTCACACGTCATAATGCGTCGGAATTCATCCGGTGTGACAGCGCTAAATAAAGCATTTAAACCACGGGAATTAAAATTTGCAAGCTTAAACTCATTTTCGGTCCATCTATCGACGGGTTTGGGAACATGTTCATTTTCAATTAAATGTGTTGGTGGGGTCCAACCGTTAACAACAGACATCCAAACACGTTCATCGATAGATTTAAGTGCCGATTTCATTCGCGCTTTCCAATACGCGTAGTTAGAACCATCAAAAATAGGAAATTTTGAAAATGGGGAAAAATCCATTTTAGCCAAAAATTAAAGGATCTTTAACGAAATAATTTATCGTTTTTGGCTCTGATACCAATTTGAAAAGTAGGAGGATTCCCGGGGGGTTTGTGATTATCACAATTAAATATCTCAATTAAAAAAGTAATTTCCTTTTCAATAAATGCGGAAGCGTTGAGATGGTTTTAACTTTCAAACATAACAACAGGTGATGGTTCAACAAATAAACAAGGCCGAGTTTTAATTTCTACAAAACGAATTAAAACAAAATTTAAGTCCTAGAATTTGCCTAAGTCATGATTAACCATTATCTCCAAAGTTAGGCGAAACCAATTTTAGCAAGTGACTTGAATAAACCAATTTTACCCAATATTTAATTTAAGTCCCAAATTAAATGAGTGTGAGAGTTAAACCGAATTTTATCTTGAAATTATCCTAAGCATGGATTCTAAATTATTGTGCAAGATAAAATAAACAAAGTCACACAACACCGCGATGTACGAGGAAAAACCCACTAACGGGAAAAAACCTCGGGACGGCCCTAGCCTCAAATCCACTAAAAACGGTATTACAAAATACAAGACAAAAGACTTACTTCCTAAACTCGAACCCTCTCAAGCCGTGATGCTTCTTCTTGTATCAACCTCCAATTAGCAGATAACCAACGGAGCTCCACCGTGGTCTCGGAATTCATCGATCGGGCAATTAGGCACACCGTCACCCTAACATGGAGCCTTTCTCCAAATGGGTAGAAATGAAACAAACTTCTCTTCAATTAGGTGTAGATAAAAACCGATGCCAAAACAATCTCCAAGCAATTAATATTTATATAAAAACTTGGATAAACAATTGGGTGTAAACTAGAGTGTGTATAAAAATTTTCTTGAAAGAATTACACTTAAAACTCATTTTGCTCTCAAACTCTCTCTAGGAGATAAACAAGGTTGGAAAAGTTGTCTTGGAAAATGTGTTTCCCGCACATAATAAAGTATGAAAAAGGTTGGTTGAAAACCAAGTGGAGGAGTGGGGAAAAACTGCAAAAAAAACTGCCAAATAACTGTTCCCGCTGGAAGTTCGTTCGAACGAACTTGATTCTCGTTCGAACGAGACTTCTAACGAGTGACCAGCCTGGGCTCGTTAGAAGTTCGTTAGATACCTCGTTAGAACGACCATTCGTTCGAACGACATATCGAACGACATATCGAACGACTGTCCAGTTAGGGTCGTTGGCAAAACTCGTTCGAACGAACCTGGTTCGAACGACAAAACTCGTTCGAACGAAATCTGGTTCGAACGAAAAAAATCGTTCGAACGACATTTCTAACGAACGCCCAGAAAGTTTATAAAATGCAATTTTGGCCCAGAAACTTTTATATACTTATTTTTAAGTTTCTAATTGATTCTTTCTGAAAATACAATGCAGTTTTTATTAACCTAACACCCAATACAAATTGTTCCAAACTCCTATATAAATATAATTACATTCATACCTTGGGAGCATGGAACCTTAGTTGATGACGTAGAAACGAGGCACGCAAACCGGCACTTTGATGAAGCTTTAAATTCTTTGCCGCTACGTCTTCAACATACACTTCATAGGCTTGAGAATATTACAATAAATACTATCCTATGAATAAATGTTTTTTGTCCGGAATTGAGCCAAAACTATATATGGACTCAATTGGAAATTTGTGTCCTTACAGCATGTTAGTTATAGAGTTTGTAACTCATATATTTATTTTAGTGGATTTTTCATTTTACTCCGTAGAGGGAGTCGTGGATGTTTCCTCAATTGGTGAGGTTTTACCACGTAAAAAACATCGTGAACATAATCTTTCTACATCTCCTCATCTCATTCTTGGTTGTGCTGAGTTTAAGTTTTTTAAACTTCTTTATAAATCTGTTATTCAATTCTTGAATAGATCTCGTACATACTGATTTGTTAAACACATCTTGTGTTCAAATAGTTTGGTTTTTACGAAAAGAGTTTCTTAAAAAAACAGATCGGAGTTACTTAAATAGTTTATTTTTAATAAACGGCTTTAGTAACATTTTTCACTCCTAGGACTGGCATCCCTAAGGCTGGGCACCTAAAATAGTTTTACAAAAGAAATAGATGTTGAAGAAACAGGTCAGAGCCCGAATGAAAACATTTTAAAAGTTTAGCAAGTATTTAAAGTGCATGAATACCAGATATTGTATACATGTTAGATCCTCGTACTCTCACTTGAGATTATCACCTCGCAACTATTGTGCACTCCTAACGTAGATTGTTAACCCGCCCTAGTTATGATACCCCGCCTAACGAGTCGATCATATTCCCTTATTAAATGAACTAACCCATTGTGCCCACTCTTTTTACACATATAATACTTTACCAAAATTCTCAATAACGATTCACCAATTATGGGGATCTTATTCATTATTTAATTTTCCACCCACTTAAATTAATTGGGATATTACTATCTTTCTCATCTACGAGTCACATAGTATAATACATTATATATATATACATATATATATATATATATATATATATATATATATATATATATATATATATAAAATACGGCAACCCTAGGCTGAGCTACGGTTCATGCGTACTCTTCTATCAAGTCCCGGTACATCACGTACTAAAAAAAGGATTGTCGGTTCGAAATCACTCTCGAACCATACAAACACAATTCACACACAGTTGGAGGCGAAAATAGTTCCAAGCCTGTGTGATACGCACATACCTACGCACCCATATAATCGTCAACACTACCGTTTTCACAGATAGCCCATACCTAGGTTCTATGTTCTGAGGCACCAATCTAAAATCCTCTCAATGTGCTCATCGGGATGAAATTGTCCCCTTTCTAAAACCTCACGTGATAGCAAGCAACGTAGGTATGTCATACACATAAGTCACATAATTGGTATTCATACCACATGTACATTTATCTCATTAAGATAGGTATACTCACAACCTATAACACAATATTCCATAAGTAGTGTATAACCCTCGAATTCCCTATGTATCATTTATTTAGCATAATATTTCTTTTCACAACAACCCGAGTGTTCCCTATTACTCAATACGATTCCTAAGTGTCCCTTAAGTTAATTCAGTAGGTAACCCACTCTTTCTTACTGGTCTAAGTCGTAGCTTCCCTAAGATACCCATGACATCCTCGTATTTCTCCCGAATTTAAATTCCATTATTTAACTAAGTACACTTAGCCTCGACTCTATATTCATTTCATAATATTAAGTCTCACATCTAACATTTTTCTACTGGTGTTTAGTAAATTTCCAAATATAATTTAGAAATCAATTAGTAAGTTAATTCGGTCATTTCCCATAAGGGCTAAATCATAAAGGGAAGAACTTTCGAATTCTGGGGAACCGAATTGATTCGCTAGACGAATGGATTTGCCCTTGGGTCGAATCGATTTGAAATGCTACAGGTCTCATCTTCTTCCATATTCAGTTACATTTTTCTCCAAATTTCTTAACCCAAATCTCATTGTTCCTCACCGATTTAATAACCCATATTCCCAAACATTTAATATACATTTATGGGTGATTTCTAACGTAAAATTATCATTAAAACATCAAAGATTCAACCTTAGAACTGATTTACCCACGATTATCAGCAAAACCCTAGTTGCATGTTCATCCATGCTCATATACCCCAAAGTCCAGATTTATTTCATTTTCTTACTTTCTTATAATCTGATTTCGATTTCTAAACATATAATATTTCAGTCTACATGCAATACCTATCCAAGATCATATTTTACATTCTCCAAATTAAGCCAAAATATGTGATATTCATGAATAAATCACCCACTTATAACATGGATATTATATATTTTCTAAGTTAATTTCCTTTAATAGTAAGTCTGATTCGTTGTAGATGATGGTATGGTTTCGATCCTCCTCTCCCGATCTACACGATGGTCATGACGGTGGTGCAAAAGTAGTGGTTCTTGGCCTTGGAAAACCTTGGGCACCTCTCCTTCTCCCTCCTATGGCCTCTCTTTATTTTTGTGTTTGATAACCCTAATTACCTTACTGTAGATTATGATATAAACCTCATAATTTCGTTGGTCCTTTTTCTTCAAAAGTAAAAATGACCAAGATACCCTCCCGGGGTGTCGGTTTGATCTAAAATTGTCCCGGAACCCAAACTAAACCCTTGGGTAGATTTTTCTGACTATCTCGACCATTCTGGACACTTTGGCGCACTCGAAATGACCATTTGGATGACTTATTTCCAATTTACTTTTTTATTCTATAATTTAAGTTCTGACACGACTAATACGTGCGTCTTGACTAAATTACTGTAATTGTCGTATTTCGCACTCGCGACATTTATAATATCTTATTATCATTATTATTACTCATTCACTATGTAATATGCAACATAAATAAATTTTAACCCTTATCTCGCTAATCAATATTTATTTCAAAACGGATTAATTTCTCAATTTAATTTAATTAATCCTTATTTTAAAAATCATTAAAAATACGGGGTATTATATGTGATTGATTGAGTTATGGTTCTTAAAGCAATTTTAATTGATGAGTACTCATGAGATAATCCATTTATGGTAAAAAGAACCATCCTCCTCTGCAACTAGACAATCTGCAGCTATCAATTTATCACGAAAGTCCTTTATTTTACCCAAGTATTCATCTATTGAACAATCTTTCTTAGCATTCAGTAGTTTCAATTTTATCTCATGGATGTGTGATCGTGATACTGACAGATATAAACTCATTAAATAACTCCAAATTTTATGTGCATGTTCAAATCCAACAATTTGTGGTAGGATTGTGGGTGAAATTACAATAATTAAGCAGTTAGTCAATTGCCTATCAACATCTAACCATTTTGCAAAATCAGGGTTAAGCATTCGATTACTAGATTGATCAATTATTTATTGATCTAGAATAGGAGTTGATCCATCAACAAAACCAAGAAGATGATTTGCTCTTAGAACATTCTTGACTTGAAGTTGCCATATCATAAAATTCGTAATGTCAAGCTTGATTGTAATCAGTGATGTAAAATTCGAGACAAAGAACACAAGATTTGGTGGGAGATTTACTCTATTAGCTATTGCTTCCATTGTTAAACTCTAACGGAATGATTTAAGCTAGGTTTTGAGAATCACTGGCTCTGATACCATAAAGAAATGAAAAGAACTTTAGAATTTGTTTAAGTGTGAATCAAAAAAGCTTTTAAAGAATGAGATTAACTAAGAATGAGATTGAGAAAAGAAACAGAGATTAAGAGGGGAAGAGCACTAGAATGAGTAGTTTATTAATTCTCATTACTCAATATAGCATACGCATACTCTATTTATACACTGATCAGTTAGTTAGTTATAGCTAACTAAATTTTGACGCAATGACTAACTATTTGATAATGATAGAAAACATAATAAAAGAAAATAACAAAAATAACAAGTGTTTACAAGAGTTTAGGATCTAATATTCTATCAAACTTGGACATTGAATCAACCCATTGTCAATTTCCCATTCTACTGCCATTGCAATTTGGACACGGCAAAAATCCCACATCTCCGCAGCTATCGCAAACAAACCTGGAATCTTTTAAGGGGAACCCTTCTAAAAGCTTAGTCTGTTATCCAGCCTCATGAAGTTGCTTAATCTCATTTTCACCCCCAATATTTTTTCCCACTAACAAACACTTGAGACAAACATAATTCTTTTTTCCAAACCCATCAACTCTTTTCTAGATGCAAAATCCATTGAAATACATCTTCTACCTAAAAATACCCTAAATCCCCATTAAGATCATCCGAACTACACGTCAATCTTCAACAAGTTTTTCTAATTGCCATCAAACTGATATAACACAAAATCATACATAAAATCCTACTTTTAAAGTTACAATATTACGACTTTTTATTACTTAAAAATAGTATATTTCACCCCTTAAATGAAATCTTGGATCCACCACTACTTGCTTGCTAATAAACCTTATCCACTGTTCTACATATGTTTGCTAATAAACCTTGTTTGTTCATATAAAGGGGGGTTTAGATGAAAAAAATAAGAGAATCAGATTGCCAACAACCGATAGCAACGACCAAATCTACTTCGGCTGTGATTGGATTTTTTTTCACTTATCCTAATATTAATTTCTGCTGATCAAGAAACTAACCCTTGCGTGTGATAAAATTGACAATTTTATCAGTTTGCCTGATGGTAAAACCCATTTTCTTACCGTGGCACTGAAACTTGCATGAAAAGTTCCCTTAAATAAATGCATAAATAATCAATATAGCTATGCTTTGCAAATCATCATATCCTTCTCTTTTCGGGTAGTTGTGCATTCATATATCAACAGATTCAACTAGAAAAATCAACAAAATTAGTTTTTTTTTCTTTTTTCTTACAAACCAATTTAGCTGACATGAGGTTTGTAGGCTAAAGTCAAAGCAATACTACCCCCCCCCCCCTCTCTCTCTCACACACACACATGTATATCATTTATATTATAGCTCTAATACGAGATTATTAGAGGTATAAATTCCTATTAATGACACAAAGTTTAATATGAGCATTTCTTTTAGTGAAATCGGCCCCTCCTAAGAAAACCAAAGACTCTACGACTTGCATTCTCATTTAAACTTCCACGTCCAACCCAAAATACAAAATGAAACTCTTGACTCTCCAACTCCCATTCTCCTGCAACTTTCGGTTGCCTCTACCAAATGAATACATGATTTAAAGGTCATCATCTATCTGCCCAAACATTCAACTTCAGAAACCTCTCTCTCAAACCTCGCCCATGTGGGTTGTATAGGTGTATGAATTGAGATCTGTAATCGATTTTTGTGACAATCATTTTTACTACAACAGGAAGCTCAAGCACTGTTTGGTTTTTGTGGTTGCAATAGAGCTCGAACCCACAATTCATTGGGTGTTGAGTTTTAAGGCGAAATGGAAATCTTATGCCCGGACCAAGGCCCCCACGTCTGGAAACTCCATCTTCTCCCAGGCCTTGAAAGATCATGAGGATCAATAAGTAATGGAAGAAGGAGATGGCTATTAATTTCAGATCAATAATAAAAAAAAATCATTTCAGATAGACTGTAATGGTCTTCTTGGATTAAATACTTACAAATGAGAATGAGCTTGACTTTTATTTTTGTGTTGTGGACTTCAATGACTCAACTAGATCCTAACTTTCCACATTTAAAATAGGCGGTTATGATCTGGACCACACAATGATGGAAAAAAACAAGGTGCATATAACATTATCGTTCTCGAGGAAAGAAAGAAAAAAAGTCACTTTTGATTAAAAAAAATCTTTTATATGTAATTACACTTGAAATACTCATTTATAAAGTTATCCATAACATAATTTAGTAAATCCGTGAAAAAAACAGCTCAAAATTGCCCACCCTTCCATACTACCTCTTTGCCTTTTCATATGTTTTTTGTATATTTATTAACCTGCCTTCTCTCTCTCTATTCATCCTCTCTACTTTTGGGTTTTTTATTTGCATATACCTCTCTCTAGCCTTTTGAGTTTCACTAGGTGGATAAACACAGTCATAGTGATTTGTATATATGCAATATATATGACGTATATGTAAACATGATATAAATGAAAATCGGCTGTAGAATTGATTGTGCACATGTTTTTCGATTTTATTTAGTTTTCAATACAAATCTACTTTTGTTATTAGATGAAATGGAGATCTGGTGGGTGTTATAGCTATGACTTGCAAATTATTGAAGCTATCAAGGATGCATCCCTTTACAATTATTTTCTCTCAACAGTATCAAATAATGGCTTTTTTATTCTATGATATTTGAAAAAACCTTGACATTTTTAAGGTATTATATCCATTTGTGAATTTTAATTAATATCTTATGCTACTTGAAACATTTATAAACTAGAAAAGGTGTAATATATTTCAATTTCATTATTTGTTTATAAATATTAAAAATTGTAATTAAAGCTATTACCCAAAAAATCAAATTTTCTAAAGTCATTTTCATGCTTCTTGATCTATTATACATTGTCACATTTTAAAGCTATGTTGGTTTTAATCCAAGGGATGATGCAATAAAAAATGGCATTAGTAGTAAACCCATATACTAAAAATTTAGGGGCATATACCAAATAATCCCTCGAGCATTTTTTAATATAAATTTAGTCCAAATCTTTTTATTTGTTCCAAAAAGTTCCTCAACATGCCGCTAGCGCGTAATAAAAATAAAAGAATATTAGTTAAATAAATGTTTCATGAGCTTTTCGGAATAAAATAAAAGAGTTTGATTAAATGTGTATTAAAATATGTTCAATGGATTTTTTGGTATTTGATCCAAAAATTTAGTCCATTTCTTTTTAGCATAGACCAAACTAAGAATTCTCCTTTTAAGTAAAAAGTGTGGAATGTTTATCTCTTTTTAATAATTGATCTAACACAAATTGTCCCAGTCCATTACAATAATTAAATTTTATATTCGGTAATAACTATAAAATTATATCAACGTTCGAGTATATCACACTAAGAACATGATACATTTATTTTTATTCTCGCATATCGCGCGAGTTACAAACTAGTCCTTTATTGAAAAATGCTAGACTTAACAAAAAAGATGTATCAAATGTGCTTTTAAGGGATGCGGATCCCACCATGTTACACTACTTTTAAAGCACATTGGGACCTTGGGTAAATAAATTCACGGAGCACTTTTTAGGTAAGTGTAGTATAGTATTGCTCTTCTTTATTCTATGGTGAAGGAGGTCACGAATACATGGTTAGTGCTATAGGTACCAATTCAATCAATTGAATTAACCCACCGGCTAAGGTGGCCCACTGATTTGGCATTCCTCATTTGTGATTTGGCATTCAAAGCACTCAACATTTGACCCACTGATTTGGCATTCCTCATTTATTCTTTACCCATATTCATTCCTCATTTGTGATTTAAGAAAAAATTATAAAAAAAAATTATACAGTTTTTTAAACTATAAAAATATTTATTTTAACAACTTAAGATTTTTTTTATAAAAATATTTTTTTAGTGCCGCTTTTTATCGCAATTGGTTAATGGCGCTAGCGCAAACTCACATTCATTAAGAAATGTAAATCTGCGTCAGCGACACTAAGCAATTACAAAGCGACACTAAAAAAATATTTATATAAAAAAAAATCCTAAGTTGTTAAAAAAATATATTTTTAGTGCCGCTTTTTATCGCAATTGGTTAGTACCGCTGGTGCGAACCCACATTCATTAAAGAATGTGACTCCACGCCAACGACACTAAGCAATTGCGATAAAAAGCAACACTAAAAAAAATCCCAAGTTGTTAAAAAAAAAAATTACTGCCTCTTTTTATCGCAATTGGTTACTGTCACTGGCACGAGCCCACACTTATTAAGAAATGTGAATCCGCACCAGTGATACTAAGCAATTGTGATAAAAAGCAACATTACAAAAATATTTTTATAAAAAAAATCCCAAGTTATAAAAATATTTTTTTAGTGCCGTTTTTTATCGCAATTGGTTAGTACCGCTGAAACGGCCCCACATTCATTAAGAGATGTGGATCCGCCCCAAGAACACTAACCAATTGCGATAAAAAGTGACACTAAAAAAATATTTTTTTTTAAAAATCCTAAGTTGTTAAAAAAAATATTTTTTTAGTATCATTTTTTATCACAATATGTTAGTACCGCTAACACGAACCCTCATTCATTAAGAGATGTAAATTCACACCAACGACACTAATCAATTGCAATAAAAAGCGAGACTAAAAAAATATTTTTATAAAAATAATCCTAAGTTGTTAAAAAATATTTTTTTTAATTATTTTTGTTAAAAAAAATCCTAAGTTATTTATTTAAAAAATTGTTTTTTTAACGTAAAAAACAGTTTTTAAGGGGAAAAAAAGGTAAAATATTTGAAACAGGAATTAACCCACAAAAGAAAATTTCTCTCCTACCCACCCACAAGCCATGTCACCCAACCACCTCAGCCGGTGTAATAATCCGGTGGTCTCCAACCGGTACCAAAAGCTTTTCTCCATGGTCTAACTACTGAAAGACGCTACAAATTCAAAAGGTAAGTTTGTGTTCCCAATTTAGAATGAATAGATCAAAGAATTAACTATTATAAATGCAACTACGAACCTACAAGAAATTAGACTTGAAGGCCTTGTGTTTTTCTCATTCAAAATCACTTATTGAAGATTATACAAAATTAAAACCTATAATATTCATGAAACTCAAACCAAAATAACAGGTAGAACCAAACAGCAATTCTTAAATCTTCAATCAACAAGCAATAACATATCTATCACTCACACTGAATCCACCCAGAAAGGGCAAGAAAAAAGATTGATTTCAGTAGAGTGGGTGGAATATATTAGGAACAAGTACAAAAATATAAGCATCAAAAAAGTCATAACATTAGGAGTACCGCATCTTCGCCTGAAATATTCCTATATAACAAAACAGATATAATAGAAGTGATTGTTTACAATAATTCTCTAAATGGCTTTGTATTCTTCAAGCACACTTCTATGTGTTGCTTTTGGTTCATCAGGTCATCACAAGCCTTCAAGCATCGGTTGTGAATACTACTACGACTTCCAACATGCTCCCTCAACCTCTCTTTCTTTTTCCAATTTCTAAACCCCTTGCCAACAAATGTGTCACCACCCCCTTGACCCCCTTTCTTAGGTTTAAATAAATAACAACACAGACAGAATGCAGCATCCGTTTCAACACTATACTCCAACCACCCCTCAAACTCAGCAAACCACGAAGGATTAAATCTACGTTTTTCATTTCCAATTTGCCTCAAAGGAAAAATATGATTTCTGGGCTGACAAGGTCCTTTTTGTAGGTATGCTTGTCGAACTTTCTTTATATTTTTAGCATCATAGCCTAAAATATTTTTTCTCCAAGCAGGGTCTTCTGGAAGATCATCCAAATTGAGCTCTACATTTGAAGCAGGTTGTTGTACTTGAATTTCTACATTTTTAGACCCCACACTCTGAGAAGATTGCACTTCATATTTGGAACAAGTCTCCTCACTTCTCTTTCTTTTAAAATATTTTTCCATCGCCCCTAAAATACATTAGGGGATAAATGTTACAAAGTTAGGCTGCAAAATGATCCTTAAAAATGGAATGAAAGATAAAAGATCATAAATCATGGAGTATCAAATTACTTTCCGTGGAGTTTAGGACATGATGAAATAATTTCAAAATAAAGCCACTGGTTAGGTGATTATAATTTCCGTGGGGTTTAGGACATGTAGCAACGCTAACCGGTCACTATTTAGTGGACTAAGTGTAAAAATCTTAAGATCACCTGTCAAATAAAGGCATTTTTCAATTAAAATAGAGTCTAGAAAGAAAAATTCCAAGGCGGACCTCAACGTATAAAATACTCACAAATACCGTTTCCTCTTATCCTAACTCTTAAAACCTTAAAGATCGGTTTGGTTCAAAACAAAATATGTTTTAACACGATGAAAAATAATGTGGTGAAATATATTTTCACCAACTTAGAGTTAAAAAATTTAACTTTAAATGTGTAAAAAAAATATTTTACTTTTCACCGCAGTTAAAGGTATTTCACATTGAACCAAACAGAGCCTAAAACTTAATCCAAAAAATCTCTTAACTAAAATCATAAATAAAAAATAAAAAAAACTAAAACTCTAATCCCTAAACCCTAAACATGAAAACTAAAAGCTTTGGAAAAAAGAATTTGTCCACACAATAGACAAGCGAATGATATGAAAATTTTCCCAAATTATAAACAAAATTTATAAAAAGAAAGAAAAAACTAATATAACAGGTTCAGTACATTTATAAACTCGAGTAGTATTTTTTGAGAGAGTAGAAACCTCTGTAAAACTAGATAACAAATTTAGCACACAAATAAACAGAAATGTTTTTTTTAAGAAATTAAATACTTGTATACAAACATGTAAAACTAAAAAACTTCTATACAAGTATGTAAAAGATTCAACATTTCAATTCAACCCATTTATAAACTAAAAAACTATATTTTATAGAAACTACATGCAATGCAGTGGCGGATCCGGGATAGGAATTCAGTGGGGCAAAAATGTAAGAGTGGGTTATTTTATAGAAACTACATGTAATTTGAGAGGACTCCTCACCTAAGCAATTTGTTACTAAGTAGCCGCCTTGTGTGATGTCTTTGAGACAAGGTGAAAACGGAGTAGAGTATTTGATTAATTAAGTCATGAAGAGCAAGGTGTGAGGGATTAATAATGGGTGGTAAATGAAGAGCAATGTTAAATATTTGGGCGGTAAAATGAGAAGAGAAAGATGAATATTTAGGCGGTAAAAGGAAAAGATGGCTGAATGGTTAGCGTTAGGGTAATAGCGCCATTACTGTTTTAACCTTGGAAGTATTATTAAATTACACTTTTGACCTTCAACTTTGTATTTACACAAATATGACTCCTGAAGTTTTGATATAGTCGTGAAGATAATAAAGCCTAATGTCCAGCCACCCGCTGTATAACAAAGTGAAGACATTTATAAACGAAAATATTTTTCATGAAAGGTTAGAAATTTGATATAAGTGTGCCGCATAATTAATAAATAATTAACACATTTATGAGCTCAAAATGATTTATATTGATTGACCTTGGATTAAGATGCTCCGCCGTGGGCCACCGCCGTGCCGGCCAAAAATGGGGACATACTAAAATAAAATGGGGTGTTGCTACAATACAATTTTAGGCTTAAGTTTTATATTTACAAAGTTATACAATGAATAATTTTGACACAATTCTATACTCACAAGTAGGGATAGCAATTTAACCCGATTCATTGACTTTTCGCCCGGTTAAGATCCCGTTTGGAATAAACGGTGCGGATATGAATTTTAAAAAAAAGGTAATTATACGGGACGGGTTCGAACTTACTATATATAAGCATACCCCGCCTCGTCCCACCTCGTTTATTTCTTATATTTATTTAAATACCCTTCCTTGATATATTATATACACCAAAATCTTATATATAAAAATAATGTATGCAGGTTTAACATACGGGTTTTAACCCGTCCCGAGCGAGTTTTTGACCCGTGTAAT
This sequence comes from Sambucus nigra, assembly GCA_949130495.1. Classification (NCBI taxonomy): domain Eukaryota; kingdom Viridiplantae; phylum Streptophyta; class Magnoliopsida; order Dipsacales; family Adoxaceae; genus Sambucus; species Sambucus nigra. The sequence continues at coordinate 160,897,962 of OX422216.1, read as the reverse complement.
ATAAACGAGGCGGGGGGCGGTTTACACTTAATCGAGTTTGGGGCGGATTAAACTAAACTCGTTACGGGTAGCAGGGCGAGTTATATTTTTTTTACAAGACGGGTTCGGATTTTGACAAACTCGATCCATTGTCATCGCTACTCACACGTCAATCAATATGTTTAGAATAGTATTCGTAAAACGTGTCCCCATATTTCATCTTCTTTTACCCTAAAGCTTTTATAGACTACAATATTACCCTTGAACTTTGTAGCATTAATTAGACATACCACTCCTAAACGTTAAAATTTAAAACCTATGCTAAAAAATTGCAAAAGCTCAGCCCCCCCCCCCCCCCCCCCCACACACACACACACACACGCCTACAGCAATTGGCTCTACAGTCAAACCTAGAAATATTATGAAGTCAAACAAAAATATAGGATTATTTGGAGTTTGACCCCACTTATTCATTATTGAGTCAAACTCTTACAATTTTCACTTATTAGAGTTTGACTCCCATTGTGACTATTTTCTATACAATAAACTATTTTAATATATATATATATATATATATATACGGAGCCGATCAGGACGGACTCAAAGAACGGGTTTACTAACGGACCACCTCCAAACGATGTAGTTTTGGGGGTGAAATTATAAGAAAACCCTCGCTTCACCCGATTTTTATGTAATTTCACCCCCAAAACTACGTCATCTGGGGGTGGTCCGTTAGTAGACCCGTTGTTTAGGCCGCTCCTAATCAGCTCTGTATATATATATATATCGTAATAAAATGGTTTTTCTCATTAAAAAAAATTATATGCTTTTTACAATATGCTACTTTTAGAAAAAAATTAACTTTATGTTATTTTGACTGTTTTGTTATTATTATTCAAAATTATATGTGCTTTTTGTTTTTTGAGATTAAAAGATGATACAAATCATATTTGTGCGCTAAAAACTTAAATCAATAGAAAATTTATAAACGAATAAAATGACACAGTTAAGTGTTGGACACTCTCTCTTTAAGACAAAATGCGTTCCCACTACGGTGCTCACGGCATTGAACAACGAGCATCTTTTCCCAAGATGAAATGGTCTCGACATGCGCAAGAAGCACTTCAATGTACGTGTCCCACGAACAAATTATGTTTAATACCCTCTCCGACTCAATTAGGAATGGAAAGTATTGAAAAAATATTTTTCTATATTTTTTTTAAATGAAGACAGGCGTTGTATTTATAGGAAACAAAGTGTCATTTCATGAAAATATATGTCTTTTTGTTAACAGCCACTTTAAGAACGTTTTTCATGAACACTCACAACTAATGGTGAACCGTCACGATTTTTTGCGATGATTCCAAAAAAATAGTCACTATTTATATCGAACAGTCACAACCTTTAGCGGAAGTTCAAAAAATTCGTCCCGAAAAAATAAATAGTATTTCCAACAATTTCATAAATAAGTGTGGCACTTTGAAACTAAATTTCTTATTTATCATTTGTCCGTTACAAATGAATAGATCATGTTACTCATCTTGCTACAAGGAACACGTATGTATTAGGTCCCACCATGTTTGAGGTACAGATCCTACTTTTATAATGACTCAAAGTTGACCAAAATATGTATTTGGTCAAAATATTAATTTGTGTAAAAACATAATATTTTCCAACCGTTTTTTTAGAGAATTCTTTTTATTTTCAAAAAACTGCCCATCATCTATAATAAAAAATCAATTTTGTACAATATTTATTAAAACAACTTTTTTAACTATTTTCCATAAATAAAAAGTGGGGAAAATAGTCAAAACATTTTTTTAGTTTTAAAAAGTTAATTTTTTATTTTAAAAAATAACCATTAAAACAATTATTTCTTAAAGAATTGTTTTCCAAAACAATTTAAAAAATAAAATTTTAAAACAATTTTTATGTTAAAAGCTTTTTATATAAAAAAAATAGTTTTTATTCTTTAAAAACAATTTTTTGATTAAAAAAACTTTTTTTTGGAAAAAACAAACTAGTTTTTTTTATAAAAGAGTATTGTTTTTAATTTTTTAACTGTTTTAAAATTTTAAAAATGTTCTAACTGATTTATAAATAATAACAAGATATCTTTTAGAAAATTAAAAAACTAGTTATAATAAGTAAAAAACTGTTTTTCATATGAAACCGGTTTTAGCCGTTAACAAAACTATTTTTTTAGGAAGATTTTTTTTAAAAAATCAAAAATAAGAAATAATTGTTAATTCTATAATGAACTATGATTAGTGGGTTTTAAATTTCTAAAATTAAATAGCATAAATAGTTCAAAACATACAATTTTTTATAAAAAAAACAGTTAAATAATGAACAATTGTTTTTATATGCACAACAGTTTTTAATATAAAAATAACTTTTTATTTTTGTAAACCGTTTTTTTAAATAGAGTTTTTAATTAAATAAAAAGGTTTTATAAAGCAATCTAAACATTTAAAATAATAATTTTTTTCCCATAAACATTTATTTTCTATATAAAAACTTATTTTTTTAAATAATGGTTGTTAGGTAATGAATGCGGGGTATTTTAGATATTTTCGATCTAAAAAAGTGTGGCTTTACGGTTAACTGACGGAATCCATAAAAATGGAGGCAAACCCCCAAGAAGTGAAAATTATAGGGTTTTGACTCAATAATTATGGAGGTTAAACCTCAAATAATTCAAAAAAAATATTGAGAAGAAGTGTAGTGATTTATATTTATTATACCATAGTACCCGTACATTATAGTACAACACATGTAAAACATTTTTTGCAATTTTTTATACTAGTTGTAAGTATCGATAATATTATTTTCCTAAAAGAATATTACCAAATAAGCGGACCCTAAGAGCGCCTTGGGTCCCCAACTTTTTACGATTTTCAGGGGCCCAAAAAAGAATTTCGAAAAAGCTTTTTATGACAATTTTGTTAAAAATGTCATAAAATTAAATAAAATCGTCAAATATAGATTTAAGAGCCTACCCTTTACTCTTGTTTACGAATTTTTTTTCTCATGACTGTTATAAAAGTTGCGTAAATTCGTATTTTTTAACGAATATTTTTTATATAGGCTCTTATGTTTGAGTTTTACCTTGGGCCTGAGATCAACCCTTGATACCAAATTTGAGGGGTTTATTGGGGTTTTGAATAAAAATAATAGTTTTTTGGGATTTAATCTCATCTCTTAAGATTTGTTAGGCTCATATCCCATTTATTTTTAAAATTATAGTAAATCCCATAACTATCCAAAAGTGTCCATAACCACTTTGCAACCGACATTCTCTTTTTTCGCAAAGAATGAGACTTGTCCTATAATGATTAAAATAGGATCAATAATTAATAAAATAAAAATATAAACGTGACTATAAATGAATCTTACAAAATGAGACTAAGTACTTAAACAATCTCCCATAAAATGACATTACAGAGAAAGGACACTCAATAATACAGTTCTACAAATGGTGCTTACTATTTTTTAAATACCTAAATCTTACACGTCCCAAAAGAACAAACAACTTACAAATCATTGGCATTTTAATAATGAGCTCATAAACTTTTTGAGAATACGCAATATGTAAATGTTTTTTGTTGGATTCGATACATTAAAATAACAAAGGACAAGCAAAAATAATTTTGCTACAGTGTTCATTGATAGTCACAGATCCAAAAACATTGAATAACACACAAAAATCATTTTGTTGTTGTGTATTGTTCCTTCATTTGTACATGTATATATTTAGGTAGAAACTTTATGCAAAATTGGTTTTGTTACGCTAAATTTTTGTATATATATGAATTGAAAAGACAAGCTACAAAAGTTAATTATCACTCTTTACTACTTGTTAATTAAGAGTCACTACACCCTAAAGACCAAAATGTCACTTTTGAGCAGGTCACCCTTGTCACGGTCAAGGACCGTGATAAAAAAATATGCATTTTTTGTCACTGTCATTGACTGTGATAAGTCCGTGACACTGTTATCACGGTCAATGACCGTGACAAGCCCGTGACAAGTTTGTCAGTAAAAAAAACCTCACTCTTCTTTTTTCCCACCGTTTTCTATTCCCTACATTTCTCTCTCTTTCTAAGTGACTACGCTCTCTCTCTCTCTACCAGTTATTTTTTCTTCTATCTTTCTCTTTCATTTGTATATATGTGTGTATAAGTGTTCGTGTGTGTGTATATGTGTATGTGTGTGTGAGTGCATGTGTGTGTGGTGGGCGGGAGGGGGTAGGGATGGCGGGGCAGGGTGGTGGTGGTGGGGAGGGGGCTACATATGTGTGTGTGAGAGGGGCTACATGTGTATGTGTGTTTGTGTGTGTGTGTGTGGTGGGACAGGGGGTATTGGGGGGGCAGGTGTGTGTGTGTGTGTGGTGGGGCAGGGGTGGTGGTGGTGGGGAGGGGGCAGGGGGTGTGAATGCGTGTGTGTTGAAATTAATTGGTGTTTAGTTTAATACTTAAAATTAACTGTTAAAGTTGATTTAGGATTTGAAATTAATATTTAGTTTAGGACATGAAATTAATTGTTAATGTTGATTAGACATTATAAATATTATTTTTTAATTTTATTTAGGTTTGCAATTATTATTGTTGAATTAATTGAGTAGATGAATTAGATGGAGTACGGGATACACATTTGTTGGTTTGTTGTTGCTGTTGGATTATATTGGACAGAGGTGGTTGGATATGGAAGTTAGTTGTTAAATTTTTGAAAAATACTTAATTTAATTCACACAAATAAATATGTAAATAATTACATTGTCTTAATTTATCGAGTTGGTTAATTTTGGAAGTGGAACGACCACTTGATTATTGTCAAAATAGGGGGAGGGGGAGTTTTCGACTTTTTTCTAAAATTACTTTCTGTCACGACCCGTTTAAGAGTGGCACGACCACGGACTTATCATAATTAAATGAAACATACCTACAATTACACATAGTGCGCATAGATACTAGCCTTCTAGTTCTTATGCGTACGCATTCAATAGCCCTTAGACCCGTTCGAGAGTCATTACCCCTGTAATGAGATCATTCGAATTGTCCCGTTTGGACAGTTTGGGATTGCATAATTTCTGTATAATAATATTCTTAATGGCTTAAAGTTGTTACTTTTGGAGGAAGTTCTGCAGTCGTATCCTAATGTTCTCTGAATACATACTAGATTGGCAAGTGTGAGTGTTATTTCAATTGATCAATTGAAATAACAATCACACTTGTCAATCTACGTCAGGTACTTGGACAACTATGGGGATATGCTGTCGACTTTTTCTCAAATCGTAACAATGTGCATGAGCTGTTAAGTATATTAGAGAAATATGCGGTCTTGAATGGGATAGAACTACTCACCCTTTAGAGGAGATGGAGGAAATAGGAATTACGATTATGAATTGAAATTTAAAAATCGAATATAAATAAGACATAATTAATTGAAACATACTATAAATCTAAGTTTTGTTTATACTAATCCACGAATATATGCATCTTACTTTTAATAGGTGATTGTTTGTAGTAGCTGTGATGGGATATCCTAAATACAAAGACTGGATGGGGTAGACAAATAGATTGGGGAATGTGTTTCGCAGAGATGCTAATGAATTTGTGAAATACGCAAAGAGGTGTTATAATGATGAAGAGTTTTCGTGTTCATGTGCTAGGTGTAAGAATGGTAAGGTGTTTGAGTGAAAAATAGTTGAACTACATTTGTTAAGATCAGGTATGCAAGATAATTATCGATTTTGGAGTTTTCACGGTGATTTGAAAGTTCCTTTTGTCCCCAAACAAACTTCACAAAAACCTTCAACAAGTAGGATAGATGTAGAAGGGGACGACGTAGATAATAATATGTTAGAGGGTTTAGTTGATGACACGTACGGAGTTCATGAAGTGGAGGAGAATGAGGTCACTGACGATGTAAAAGTTCAGGTGCTCGTGAAGATATCACGATAAACCTTGACGATAACTACCAAAGTTTAAAATTTAAAGCAACCCAACCGTTATACTCTGGCTCTGATAAAGATCAAACAACTTTACATGACATAGTTGGTTGGCACAGTTTGAAGACGCGATACGGTTTGTCTGGCAATAGCGTAACAGAAATTCTGAATTGGGTGAAGGGCTTACTACCCAAGGAGAATACGCTTCCAAATAGATATCCTGTTATGAAGAACAATTTGAAAGGTTTGGTAATGAAGTATAAATCAATTCAAGCTTGCATGTATGACTGCATACCATACCGAAGGGAGTATGAAAATCTCGATCGTTGTTTGGTATGCGATGAACCTAGATATGTCCAATCTATTTGCAAGGAAGGCACAAGCTCAAAAGTTCCTCAAAAAGTGTTGAAATATTTTCTCGTTGGGCCTAGGTTAAAGCGATTTTTCATAGTACCATGGATAGCGGAGACAATGACTTGGTATGCTAGAGCAGAAGTAGGGGATAATCTCATGTGTCATCCTACTGATTCTACAGCTTGGAGGAGGATGGGTTATGAGTATCCCGATTTTGCTCGAGAACGGCGTAACATTCGTTTGGCTATATCAACAGATGGTTTCAATCCATTTATAAATCTAAGTACCAATCAGAGTGTATGACCATGTAATACCCCGTAATTTTATTGATATTTATTTAAGGGATTAATTAAATTAAATGTGAAATAATTGAAAATTAATCCGGATATAAATACTAGCGAGATGTGAGTTGGTATTTGATTATGATGTTAAAATTATTATTTCCGAGTATGTATGGTAATACATGAGTATTGGTAAATATTAAAATTGTCGCGAGACTGAAATACGACAATTTGGGAAATTTAGTTGGGACACGCGTGTCAGTCGCGTAGGAATGTAATTATTTGAATTAAAAAGTGAATTTTATTTTTATCAACTGAATGGTCATTTTGAGTGCGCCAACGAGTCCATAAGGGTCAAAATAGTCAGAAAACAGTAGTCGGGGGTTTGGGACCCGAGGCATTTTTGGGCCATACCGGCAACTTAAAAGGGTATTTTGGTAATTTTAAAATTTTGGGGATTAAAGCCTACGAATTTTAGGAGTTAATTATACATTATTTAGGAACCCACTAAGCCCATTATCAGCATTTGGTAAGTTAGAGGACTACGGGAGTTATAGGAAGGGTTGGAAGAGGTTCCCAAAAGAAAACCCATAACCACCATCTTCAACCTTGGGAGAAAATCTATAGAGAAAGGGGAGAGATCAACCTTCAACCTTCAACATCAAATTCTGAAAAACAATATAAGGCAAGTGATTTGATATTTTTAATGCATTGAATATGTCTTCCATGTTTAGTGTAGGAATTATCTTATATTGAAACTTTTGAAGAAAACCCATGAAATATTTGGAGAAACTTTGAATTTGGGTTAGGATTTGCATGTAGTATAATAATGGACTGATTTAATATTTGAAGAGTTATATATGATGATTTAAAAACGGATTTTGATGAGTAATTGGGCATAAGAAAATTAGGAGTTCATGTTCATAGGGTTTGGGGAAATAATTGGAGATTTACATTAATTCCATGATGGTTAGTAAGAATTGACCCCTAAAATATGTTAAGGAATGATCTAGGGTGATTAGAAATGATTTATAAACGTTAAAACATAATTTGGATGGTCTTAAGGTGGATTTAGAGGAGAGAAGAATTGAGAAAATCGGATTTGGGAATTTCTGGGCTGAAACTGCCATCTCGTTATACGACCTGCCCAGGTCGTTCGAACGACCTCGTTCGAACGAACTTCTAACGAGATGACAGTATGACTTCTAACGAGTTGGTATTTCGTTCGAAGCCCTTCGTTCGAACGACCTCGTTCGAACGAGACTTCTAACGAGTTGACAGAATGGCCTTTTTGGCCTGATTTGATTTCTAGTATCCCGTGGACTTATTTATATGGTGAGATAACTTTCCCTTATTAACTAGTGGGTATAGTTGGGAGATTGGGGTACATTGAGGAGTAAAATTTAGAATAGTGCCTTGAACCGGATGACACTTATGGATTAGGACGCGAATGACTAATCATGAAGTGAGGATAATTGATAACTTAAATATATATAAACCGGGGACTTGTGATTTGTATAACACTAAGTGTTGGTATAAGAACGAGAAGTATACCACAAATAAAATATTATAATATCTAAGATGTGAGAATGCTTAGTATATGTAATTATCTGTGTATGACATACCTACCGTACTTGCTATCATGGGAGGTTGGCGTTCGTTTAGGTCCATCTAATCTTTGTGTGCCTACGGGGGGGATTTAGATTGGTACCTCGAGGACATAGGTCAGATAAGGGCTTATTGAGAAGTTAATAAGTCTGCTGATCATGGGAGCGTAGGTATGTGCGTGACCCATGTAATGTGAACTATGTTCGCCTCCATTGTTTGTGATTGTTGTTAATGAAACGTTTCCTGAGAGATTCGGAATACGTGGTCCTCATGTATGTGATGTACCAGGATTTGATAGCAGAGTATGTGTGCACCGCAACTTAGTCTCGGGGTGCTAGTATTGTATATTTATGGTGAGAATAATATACTGTTAATTGAAATGAATTGTCGTGAATAATTGTGAGTATTAGTAATAGCAACGGTTTGTAAAGTGAAAATGTAAGATTTATAATAAATTGTAGCGCTAAAGTGGGAAAACTGTGTAATAAGGTGCAATACTCTATTAAATAGAAGATGTTGGAATTTGAATTGGATATCACATAGAAATGTTAGATTTAGCGTTGGACTAGATAGATATGGGAGCAGCTAGAATGGGTACAGGTACGATAGGAGTGCACAACTAGTTGAGAGGTGCGGAACTCATGTGAGTGCACACACTATCATGTACTTTATATTCACTGTTTAACGATATTAAACACTTGAATATTTTTAAATTATTTTGACAATCGGGCTCTGACCCGTTTGCTTTCAAATCTATTTTTTTAAAAACCTTTTAGGTGCCCAGCCACAAGGACACCATGCATAGGAGTTCTATTCAGGTGACGTGCTGTAGCTGCTGTGGAAGTTACAGGACCTTGACAGTAGACGCCTCCATCTTCGATCTTGACTCCATTATCAGTTTTTATCATTTATTGGGCATGTTGCTCATTCCTTTTAGAGACATCTTATTTATTCGGTTATTTCAGACTTTGGGTTTTACTTAATTTTAGTGATGCAGACTTTGTATTTCTTTATTTCGGAATTTGGTTTGTTGCGAGGAGTTTTCCTCCAGACTCATTATTATTGGATGCTTATTCTATTGTGACTATATTGTGTTGGTTATGTTAACTTTTCATAATTCATTTATTGAATGTTAGTCGGATTTAATTAAAATGGTCAACTCACTTTTTAAATACTAGGTGGTTAGTAACTATTAAAATGTTTTCGACAGTGATGCTATGAACTGAACCAACTTGGCATTTTATATTAATTTAATAAAGGAGTAGCTACCCGGTATTTAATTAGTCGGGGGTGTCACAGACCAGTGATCCTAGCCCCACTCAACTTCCATCCTTCACAGCGTATGAGACCTAAATTTCCAATGTTGTCTTTGTTGATAACTGGGCCAAAGGCACTAAGTGGTGACATCGACGTCTATATGGATCCCTTGGTAGAAGAATTAAATGAGTTGTGGGAAGAGGGTGTGCAAGCATTTGACTCTTTTAAGAAAAGAAGAGTTTACGCTGAAAGCTATATTGATGTGGACAATTCATGATTTTCCAGCTTATGGGACATTATCCGGTTGTGTAGTACATGGTTATTTGGGGTGTCTTATTTGTGGAGAGGAGACTGAATCTCTTTGTGGCCATCCCCGAATATACCCCCTCGCGGCGCGACGGGAGAGGATCCCTCTAGGTATCGTGCGTCCCTCTCAGGAGCGCTTTGGCCGGCGTCGGTGAATGAGGTGAAAAATGTATAGAAATAGAGTCGCCAGTCTATTTTACTCAAAACAGAAAAAAGAAAAGGGAGCCATCCCGAAGGACAGCATCCAAAGACATACTGATACATACGAAACCAAAATGATTCGAAAAGGGTCCGGAGGCTAAGTTACGAAATGGGAAGGTGTTAGGCACCCATTTCGCCCTTACGGACTCTCATGGGTTGTTGCCATTTTCCTTTATTTCCCTATGATACGTGTGCATGTGTATACGTAGTGGAGATAGGAATCATCGACTTGTATTCTGGAAGAGATAAAGCGAGTCATCCATAGGAATGTTCCTAAAAGTAATATTAGAAAATAGGATTTATGCGATTATCCTAGAGTCGATCATTATAAGGGAGTAATAACGCATGTGGAATAATAAGCCATTAAGAACAAGTATATATATATATATATATATGTATGTATGTATAAATACATGGAATTTAAGAGAGTTAAGCCTAAACAATATGGAAAATGGGAAAAAAGTAAAAACAAAATGGGGCTCGAATCTCGGGTTTTACCCTGAGATGCCTACGTAGCCTATAGAGGCATCAAAGTCCACGTAGTTCGTATGCAAAATGAGGGCTGGTATTTATCCCATAAATCCAATTGGGGACTTCTCTTGTATGTGCGTGTGTGTAAAAAAATGTTTTAGTTGTGAGAAAAGTGTGAGAATTCCTGTTTGGAATTTATGCGCAAATCCTCTTTTTCTTACTTTTTTTTTAGTTTTTATTTATATGAAAATAAGAGATGTGCAATAATATTAAATAAAAGTATATTAGGATATGTGAGATGAGAGAATAAAAGTGCTAAGTAATAAAACAAGTTAAAGCGAATTTATGAGAATTTAAGGAGAGAGTTGAGAAAATTGGACCTTCTTGAAGATCTTGATCTTGAATGTTGGAGAGCAGCTCTTGCACTTGGATGATGATGAAGGGTAGTTAATTCACCAAGTTTGATGAAAAGTATAATGAAAAGTTAAGGTTGGATAGGGATTTGGATGTGGAAATCACGCTGACTTCGAGAGAGGTTTTCTGGATTCCCTGAGAGTGATGTATTTTATATCTGGGGCCCCCTTTGCAATGAGGTCAAGCCCTCCTTTTTATATTCCCAGGGCATTGCCGATCGGTATAGCCATGGTACTGACAATCGGCAGGTGCGTTTAGGCACACTGCCGATAGGCAGGGGCTGGGACTTGCCGTTTGGCAGCCTCTTTCAGGCTCCTTCGAAAAACTGATCGCTGAGCGCAAACCGTTAATCCAAATTACTCATGGGGTGAATCGTTGGAAAGGTAATTCAGAGAGCTTCGAAAGTCCTTGGACTTCTCCTGGGTTCGGGAGCTGACTTTGGATCAAATGTGGCTTGGAAGCGCTCGTCAGTCCTTTAGACGGGAAAACTTCAGACGCAGACGGATCGTTCGTCCGCATGGTAAGTCAGAATTGCGCACGGGGTGGACCGTTGGAAAGGTTAGGAGATTTACTTTGACATTACAAAGAGTTTGAGCCAGTTTGGAGAGTTGACTTTAGTCAACCGGTCCCTGGAAGTATTCGATGACCTCTCAGAGTAAAACGGATCGTTCGTCCATTTCGTAAGTCAGAATCGTGCACGGGGTGAACCGTTGGAAAGGTGTTTCAGTTCCCTTCGAAGATTTAGTCAGTCTTGGTTGAGATGAAGAGTTGACTTTGGTCAAACGGAGCTCGAGAGCGTCTCGTGGCTTCTAGATCAGGTTTCGGGGGAAAATAGGTCGTTCGTCCGCATGGTAAGTCAGAATCGCGCACGAGATGGATCATTGGAAAGGGGTTTCAGCGCCCTTTGAAGATTCATTCAGTCTCGATCGAGCTGAAAAGTTTGAATTTTTGGTCAAACGGAGCCTGGGAGTGTTCGATGACGTCTAGGTTAGTACCTGGGGTATGACTTGGGTTTGCAATGATGAAGGGAGGTGCTAGGGACCTAAGGAGAGGTTAGGGGGTATTAGAATGGGGTGTCTACAGAGCCCCTCGGCGGGTGAGTTTGGAACAAACGATATTCGTTATATAGACACCACATGATGCCTTTGAAAGAGGATGACTGGAGGGTCGAGATCGATTCTGAGGACCTAAGGATGAGGATGACCGATTTTGCTGGTCGAAGCCAATTTTGAGAGCTTAAAGATGAAGGTGACCGATTCTGCGAGTCGAAGATAATTCTGCGGGCTTGAAGGAACATGTTGGGGATGGTTTTAAAGGAAGTAATGACCAAAGCAATGATGAGGGTGACCAATTCTGCGGGTCGAAACCAATTATGCGGGCTTAAGGTGAGATGACCAATTCTGCGGGTCGAAGCCAATTCTGCGGGCTTAAGGTGAGATGACCAATTCTGCGGGTCGAAGCCAATTCTACGGGCTTAAGGTGAGATGACAAATTCTGCAGGTCGAAGCCAATTCCGTGGGCTTAAGGTGAGATGATAAATTATGCGAGCTTAAGGTGAGATGACCAATTCTGCGGGTCGAAGCCAATTCTATGGGCTTAAGGTGACAATCCAAGAACCGAGGTCAATTCTGACCTAACTAAGGTGACGATCCAAGACCGAGGTCAATTCTGACCTAAGAGAGGTGGCAACCAAGGATCGAGGTCAACTATGACCTAACTAAGGTGACTATCCAAGATCGAGGTCAATTCTGACCTAAGAGGGGTGAGGACCGAGGTCAATCCTGACCTAACTAAGGTGACGATCTAGGACCGAGGTCAATTCTAACCTAAGAGAGGTGACGACCGAGGACCGAGGTCAATTATGACCTAAGGTGATGATCCAAGACCGAGGTTAATTCGGACTTAAAAGAGGTGACGACCGAGGACCGAGGTTAATTCTAACCTAACTAAGGTGAGGATCCAGGACCGAGGTCAATTCTGACCTAAGAGAGGTGATGACCGAGGTCAATTCTGACCTAACTAAGGTGACAATACAGGATTGAGGTCAATTCTGACCTAAGATAGGTGACGACCGAGGACCAAGGTCAATTATGACCTAACTAAGGTGACGATCCAAGATCGAGGTTAATTATGACCTAAGAGAGGTAACGACTGAGGATTGAGGTTAATTCTGACATAACTAAAGTGACGATCCAGGATCGAGGTCAATTTTGACCTAAGAGAGGTGACGACCGAGGACCGAGGTCAATTCTGACCTAACTAAGGTGACGATCCAAGATCGATGTCAATTCTCACCTAAAAGGGGTGGCGACCGAGGACCGAGGTCAATTCTGACCTAACTAAGGTGATGATTCAGGACTGAGGTTAATTCTGACCTAAGAGAGGTGACGACCGAGGACCGAGGTCAATTCTAACCTAACTAAGGTGACGATTCAAGACCAAGGTCAATTCTGACCTAAGAGAGGTGACGATCGAGGACCGAGATCAATTCTAACCTAACTAAGGTGACGATCCAAGATCGATATCAATTTTGACCTAAGAGAGGCGACGATCGAGGATCGAGGTCAATTCTGACCTAACTAAGGTGACGATCTAAGACCGAGGTCAATTCTGACCTAAGAGAGGTGATGATCGAGGACCGAGGTCAATTCTGACCTAACTAAGGTGACGATCCAAGATCGAGGTCAATTCTGACCTAAAGAGAGGTGTACATTTCCTTCGGGAAAATTAGGAATTTTGCTGGGGATAAAGATTAGATTTTGGGTTTTGCTGGGGAATAGCGAATGAGCTGGGGAAAATTTAGAGCGTCCTTTGGAGATATTAATGGGGAGAATGATTATCTGGAATTAAGCTGGGGAAATTGCCTCGCGATGTTGTTTTGAGCTGGGGAACTGATTGCTGGGGAAGTCCTTGTGTCTTTTGGAGGCTTTGGGGAGGAAAGGCAAATTTGATGTTGTAAACTCCACTGGGGAAGTGATTAGGTGGTCTAGGTATTGTACATATTTCTTGGGGAGGTTTGAGACCTTTGGGGTATAGGAGGCGATCCTTAGAGATCCTCCGGGGACGTTGTCGGGAGAAGATTCACTTGGCTTTTGAGAGTTTCATTGGGGAAATAGGGGTTTTGCTTGAGGGAGTAAAAAATTTCCTTAGTGAAAATGTTCTAAATCTTTCTTGGGGTTTTTAGGAATTTTCTAAGGATTTTTTTAGGGTTTTCTGATATTTTTGGGGAATTTTTGTACGAAAATTCAAGGGAGGTGCTGGTCGGCATGGTGTGGGGGGTGTCATTCGGCAGTGGCATGGTCTTTTGGACTACCTCATGAAGGTAAAGGGGCAGTGTCGATCGGTAGATGGGGGTGCAATGACGATCGACATGACCCTTGGCATCCTATATAAAGGGGACAAATTCCCTTCATTTTTCACAGCTTCTTGCCTTCTCTCTTTCTATGATTTTTCTCTGTGAATCGTTCTAGCATTCTGTAATTTGAAAAATGGCCACCTTTATGAGCACTATTGTACACAGGGAGTGGTTGACTGTTGATGATTGAGCGAATGTAGAATGGAGGGCCAGGACGCCTCTTGCTTTGGGGAGCGAGAACTCCTTTGATGCGTTCGAGACGGTTGTGGATGAGTGGACCCTACTGTGGGAGCCATCGCCTCATCGTTCTTTGAGGGTGGTGAACCCTGGCGGTGGTTATGTAAGTAAAAATGACCTTTGGCATTCCTTTTTTGTGTTTTCCTCTTTTCTTGGATTTTGACGAGGTTTTTCTCTTTTGGCAATCTGATGTTTCTTTGAAGAACATGGGTGCCCGCGGGACGACGGGGCTTAAGGATGTCTGGGAGCATCTTCTACCTGTGGTACATTGTGTGGTATCATCAGCGGGTTTTGGGAGGTTGACGTCTGCGCTGGATGAGACGCCTCGTTTGACAACGGTCTTGTGCGCTCTGGGGGAGAGATGGTGGGATACTACCCACAACTTCCATTTTGGCTTTGGGGAGATGAATATGACTCCCATAGATGTTCAACAGCTACTAGGGTTGAATTGCGATGGGGAACAAATAGAGGTGGATCGCTCCCCGCGAGTGAGACCGAAGGCGGTGCTAGCGGCGCTCGGTGACGTGGGGAGGATACTATCTGGGGATTCCATTCGACTGTCCCTGTTGAAGGATGTTTTGTTGGGTAGGGTGGTTGATATGGAGGATGGGCTGCAGGTGAGGCAGATGGTCCGGTTGTTTGTCTTGCTAGCGCTGGGGGCTTTATGGTGGCATCGAGTGGCGATGTCGTCCACTTGTGGTTCTTGCCGTACTTGAGGGTGTTTTCGAACATCCCTTTATATGATTGGGGGATCTTGACTTTGGCGACCCTTTATTTTTCTCTGGATGCATTTAGCCGGTGCTGCCGGCAGACTTTTAGTGGAGTCATGTATCTTCTTGAGGTATTCTTTAATTTGTGCATTTTCCTTTCATGCATTCGCACATTCCTTATGCGTCTCATTTTTTTATTGCAAGTTCTTATCTTTGGCAGACGTGGTTCGACGAGGTGATTGGGTGTAATACCCAGCTGATCTCTCTGAAGGATGAGATTATTTGGGACTTCTGCCGGTTGTATCGATGGTGCAAGGACAATCGACAATCGAGGGGATCTCTTTCTCTGGAGGCTGTGTGGAAGGTCTTGAATGGACTGACTAGTGGCACGGTAGGACTTTTCCTTCCTTAGTTATGTTCTTTGTATGCCCTAATTTTGTTTTGGCTTATACTTGCTTGGGATTTTCAGGTGACCTTTTACCCTTGGGGATTGCTATTCAAGACACAGGGTTGACTGAGGTGAACGCACAGCTGCGGCGCTTACTGGCGCATGAGTTTGACCACTCTTGGTATCTCGGGGAGAGGGTGGTTCTACAAATCACTGAGGAGGAGGAGGTGGTGGTGCCACCTGCACGTCCTCTTATGTCTATGAGGTGAGAGCGGCTACTGCCGGAGGATGCGAGGATTGCGGCGATGATCGGTGAGTCCTACATGTTGTACACTGATACGGCTGCACCATATGATTACATGGACTTTGTGACGAGTTGGATGGTGGCGCCCAGTATATATGATGCCTTTACTTTCCTTCCTGCGGGTTCGAGTCGGCCAGTGGGGTCATCCCACAGCGGTGGTGGTCCGTCGACGTCTTTGGCGGCGGTGACTTCGGAGGTTCCCTTCGTGCGGTTGCATACTCCTTCGTACAGCATCCGATGGGCTGATGAAGGGATGGTGCCTATGTTGCACCGTCCTCATGCGATGGATCCGGAGGATCTAGTCTTGACAGAGGAGGTCCTTCGTCCTGCGATATTCTTTATGTTCCTCTATTTCTTTTTGGTTTCTTTTAATCTTTTCTACTTGATACTGATTTTGCCTTTTCTTGCAGCAAGTCTGGGTGTCCACCAGTTGGCTGAGGGACATTAAAGACTGGATATCTTCGACGACTGCCCATATTCGGGATGCGGTTCCTGTTCCTTCTTGCTTGGTGTCGTCTGCCTCATCCGGGGAAGAGTCCGGTTCGGGTAGCGGTGGTGCGTCATCTCGCCGTAGGGGAAAGAGAGCGAGTCACAGGGGTGGAAGCTCTTAGGAGAGAGAGGGTGAAGGGGAAGTGAGAGAGAGAGAGAGAGAGAGAGAGAGAGAGAGAGAGAGAATGTGGGTTTAGGCTGTCCCCCGTTGTTTTTGCTTTTCCTTATTTCCTGCAAAATTTGATGTAACACAGAAAAATGTATATATGCAATGCAATGTTTTTTTTATTATTTTCTGTTAATGATGAATGAATGAATGCACATGCGCTTTTTACTTTGTTTCTGAGACCGTAAAAAGAAAGTTTTATTCAAAATGAGAATTTGTATAAAGATGAGAAGGGGATTTTTTAAATTCTATGGAGAATATAATTTTTTTTTTTTTAATTTTGACAAAAGAGGAAAAAGGGAATTTTTTCAAAAGTAGGGGGTTGCCGATTGGCAAGAACCTTGTCCTGCATATCGGCAGGTCAGTTCAGTCCCATCAATTCAAAGCTTTGATTAGTACCCTCTTCAGCCTTTAGTACCTTGTGGGGCAAGATTCCCTCCGATTTCTGCAGAGGTTGTGTCTTTTGTGGGGGTTTTCAAGTATAAAAAGGGGTAAGAGTGGACTGTTTTCCTCATACCTTCACATTCTTACTTTCTTGTTCTGTGAGATGGCTCTCCCTGGTAGTGTTGAGTTTGCCAACTACCTCGAGACTTTGGAGGCGATGTGCTCTTATAATTTTGACTACGATGCTTGCAACATGCGTCGAGTTTCTTTATGGCGTAATCGGCCCATAGAGTGGAACATGACGATGGAGGCGGTTCAATTCTGGTATCCCGAAGACCATGTATTTCGCTTTGGGTTGGATGAGGTATGTCCTACATACGAAGAGTTTTTTGCCAGGCTGGGGATAAATCTCAGCGTTGCTGCGGATTTACTTAAATTTTCTCGTTCTCCCAGGGATTTGTTGGTCGGGCTTCTTCATATTTCTCCTTCGGCGGCTAGGCCTCTAGTCGTTGGAGGAACGATCTCCCTTTCGGTGATGTTATAATCCGTTCACTTGCATGGGATTGGTGATGCTAGATACGCTGGAGCCGCTGTTCTGGGCTTGGTTTCGAAATTGATGCTGATGACTAGGGACCTACTGGTGGACCCACAACTTGCATCCATTACTTCATGGATGTCATACCATCGCAATCGTGTGGCGGTTATACTGGCAGAGACTTTAAAATGTCTGGATGCCTATCGAGAAGGTCATTTTGACTTTCTGAGGGGTAGCCCCGTGATGCTGTTCATGTGGGTGTTTGAAAGACTTCGCTTGGTGACTCCTCCAGAATATCCTTTGTCGGCTGTACCCAACTTCTTCTCGCGTCCTTTCATCAGTATTGGCTTGGATATTGAGAGCTGGGAGAACTAGTTTGTAGAGAATGGGGGTCTAAATCTGTACTGGTCAATGCCTTGGTGGGGATAGTTGCTGCCTATTCTGGAGCTGGGAGAATATCCGTACGTTCGACTGGTTGGTCTCAAATAGACCTCTTTCTATTTCCCTTAGCGAATTCTGTGCCAATTTGGCTGGGAGAAGATCGTGCCACCTCAGACACTAGACTTCTTTCCGGTATGGGATTTGACTAGGCGTTTGCGCATGTGTCTGGCTCTTTATGGGAGAGTCGACGTTCATCGACCCGTCCCTCTCAGTCTGTTGGGAGAGTTTGGCATATCCCTGGGGATTATATGAAGTGGTTGTGGAGTAGAGTAGTTAGCAAGATGTTGTCAGTGGAGACTGGACAAATGTGTTTAGTCTTATTTAATACCATAGAAGGAGGTGTTGTGGTTTTTCCGAAGTTGGTTCGAGCTTATCGATTTATGGAGCGTCTGCGACACCCTATTCAGGTAGGGGAAGCTTGGGGACCCCATGATATAGATGATGATGACGGAGCAAGCTCCTCTGGTAGCTGTGGATAGGACTCTTGGAGAGTTTATTTTGTGATGTAAAATAAGTGTGGGGATTTTATTTGGCTTTGAAGGTAGGGGAGGGAATTATCCGTTCCTTTTCTTATGTAATTGTACCGTAATTTCTTATTAGTGAAATAAACAAGTTTTTGATCATCCAATTGTGCCTTTTTGATGAGTTTTGTATTTTTGAATTATCTATACCGATCGCTAAGGTATACAGAATCCTTTTGTTCAAGTATATGTTAGAATGAACTGTCATTCTCAGAGATAAGATAAGAATAGTTTTTTTGTGAAAAAGAAAGGGTCGTGCTCATGTAAAATGTGTGAGTTGCCTACGTACCTCTGGGGTTTTGAATTTTTTTTATTTTGCTTGAAAATGGTTTTAGCAGAGGATCAGGCCACGTAGTTCTGGGTAGAGGGAAATGAAGATTTTTTTTTTAATTTTTAGAATATAAGGGAGATGAGAAGAGTCGTAGGGCGCCGAGATTTTGGACTAAGAATTTCTTGAGACGGTACAAGTTGTCTGGATGAGCCATCTCTTCTCCATCTTAGTCGGTGAGCATGGCGGCACCGCCAGATAAGATATTCTTGACAATGTATGGGCCGCTCCAATTGGGCTTGAATTTCCCTCTGGGGTCCCAAATGGGCTCTATTATTTCTTTGAGGGCTAAATGCCCCTCTCGGACACCGCGATCCTTGACTCTCTTATTGAATGATTGGGATATTCGGCGATGGTACCCTTGTATGTGGTATAAAGCTTTCAATCTCCTTTAATCTAGGAGGGTCAGCTCATCGAGACGGCTTTGGCACGAGTCTTTTTTGCTGACCTTGCTTTCAAGCATGACGCGCAATGAGGGTATTTTTAGCTCCACGAGTTGGACTGTTTCCATGCCATAGTAAGGGGTAGCCCCAGTAGAGGTTCGAATTGAGGTTCGGTAGCCCCAGAGGGCGTATGAGATTCAGTCGGCCCAATCTCGATAGCTTTCGGTCATCTTGCTGATGATGGATTTGAGGTTCTTGTTGGCGGCTTCGACTACACCATTGGTTTGAGGTCGGTAGGTAGAATATTTATGTTTCTGGATCCCATACTCGTTGACCACTTCTGTGACTTTTGCCTCAAAATGCAACCCGTTATCTGACACTAGCTCGTGCGGGACCCCATATTGGCAGATGATATTTTTCTTGATGAATTTGGCCACTTTCTTGGCGTTCAACACTGCGTATGACTCAGCTTTGACCCATTTCGTGAAGTAATCAATGACAACCAAGATTAACTTATGTCTGTTAGAGGCCTTGGGTGTAACATTCCCTATGATGTCGATACCCAAGGTGGAGCATGGTCAGGGAGAAGTCATGTTGTATAATTCATGCGGAGGCAGATGCTGAAGATTGGAGACCTATTGGCATTTGAGGCATCTTCGAACATAGGCGGTGCAATCCTGGGTCATGGTGGTCCAGTAGTAGCCTTGTCGGATGATCTTCTTGGCAAGCATGTGAGCGTTCATGTGGGGTTCGCATTCCCCGCTGTGGATTCTCTGCATTACCTCTTCAATGTCATCCCCTGCGATGCAGTATAGATGGGTTCCATCGAAGTTTCTCTTGAATAGTGCTTTATGACGGATGATGTAATGGGCGGCTAGTCTTTGGAGGGTTGCTCGGTCTTTCTTGTTGGAACCCTCGGGATACCTACCATGTTTGAGGAGGTGTCAGATGTCATAATACCAGCAATTGGCTATCTCGGGATCTTCTGTGGTGATGAGGTCAATGTGGTAGCAGTGGGTTGGTTTGTTTTTCTTTTTAATCAGGAAGAGGGCCATTGTTATTCATTCGGGCATGTCGACCATGGAGGCCAAGGTAGCAAGGGCATCGGCTAGGTTATTTTTTGCTCGAGGTAGGTAATGGAAGGTGATGTATTTGAATTGGGAGGCTAGTTCTTCTAAGTGCGCATGGAAGGGTTGGAGTTTCTCGTCCTTGACTCTCCACTTTCTGAGCACTTGACCAATGATGAGGGCAGAATCCCCATAGACATCTAGGCATTGGATACCTTTCTTGAGAGTAACTTTGAGGCCTACCATGCATGCCTCGTATTTAGTCATGTTGTTGGTGCAAGGGAAATCCAATTTGATGGCGATGGGAGTGTGGGAGTCATCTGGGGCAATCAAAAGTATTTTAATGCCATATCCCTTTTTGTTGGAAGCACCGTCAAATAACATTTGCCACCGTAGATTGTCCTGGGCAGTGCAGAGGATGTTTTTATCTGGGAATTCGGAGATCCAGACATCAGCTTCATCCATGGGGTAATCAACGAGGTAGTCATAGATGTCTCTTCCTTTCATGGCTTTCTGCATGACGTACACGATGTTAAACTCGGCTAGGAGCATCAACCACCGAGCCATTCGACTCGATAAGGCGGGTTTCTCAATAAGGTACTTGATGGGATCCATTCGGGATACAAGCCTAATGGGGAAGGCGAGCATATGGTGTCACAACTTTTGGGTGACCTAAAAAAGAGCGACACATGCTTTTTCCAAAGCAGTATAGTTGACTTCGCACCCGACCAATTTGACTGGCTTAATAGATGGATCTTTCTTTGCGGGAATCTTCAAGGTATTGGGCAAGCAAATCTCCAGCTGCAGTGTCAATTATGGTTAGGTATAGGAGCAAATGGAGACTAGGCTGTGGTGGCATGAGTACCGGGGGTTAGTTCAGATATTGCTTGATTCGATCAAAAGCTTCTTGGCTGGCCTCGTTCCAAACCTTGGTTGAATTCTTTTGGAGTAGTTTGAAGATAGGTTCGTAGATGGAGGTTAGCTGGCCGATGAACCGGCTGATGTATTGCAATTTCCCAAGGAAGCCTCAGAATTCTTTCTCCGTTCGGGGAGGTATCATCTCAAGTATGGCTTTCAGCTTGGCATGATCTACTTCTATCCCTTTCTCACTGACCATGAATCCCAAGAGTTTCCCTTTGTAACCCCAAAGACGCATTTATGTGGATTGAGTCTCATCTGATACTGTCGCAGTAGTTCAAAGAACTTTCGGAGAGCGAGGACATGTCCTTCTCTAGTGTTGGATTTGATAATCATATCATCCACATAGACCTCAAATTTTTTATGAATCAAATCGTGCAGAATGGTTGTGGCAGCCCTCTGGTAGGTAGCCCCGGTATTTTTGAGACCAAATGTTATGACATTATAGAAAAAGGTTCCCCATGGGGCGATGAACGCGGTCTTTTCTTGGTGGTCTGGGTGCATTTTGATTTGGTTATACCCGTCGATGAATGACTTGAGAGCATGACTGGCTCTGTTGTCCACGATCATGTTGCTATTGGGTAGCAGATAATCATCTTTTAGAGAGGATTTATCCAAGTCCCGGTAGTCTACACACATCCGAACTTTCCCTCTTGATTTCGGCACATGCACTATATTGGCTAGCCATGTGGGATATTCGATCACACGAATGAAGCCCACGTTCAACTGTTTGACCACCTCTTCTTTGACTTTGAGTGACCATTCGGTACGGAGCTTTCTCAGCTTTTGTTTAATCGTCTTATAATTTGTAAAAGTGGGGATCTCATGTTGAGAAATTTCAGGATCAATTCCGGGCATATCGTCATAGGACCATACAAAGACATCTACGAATTCCTTCAATAATTCTTCGAGTTGTGCGCACTCATGCTCGTCAAGGGTAGCCCATATCATAATCTCGCGTAGTTGGCTACTAAACCGAGGTTAATAACAACAGTCTCTTCTTCATTAACTTGAACGCGGTTATGTTTTTTATCATTAACCTTATTTAGATCAGTTAAGAATTGTTCATTTGCAAAATCATCATCATCAAAAGTTTGATTAGAATTTAAATAATTAATGTAAGGCACAGTAAGATACTCAAAATCTTCGTTTATTTCATTGATAGGAAAAATAACATTGAGAACCTCATCAAATGAGGACTCGATTACATTTGAGCCGGGATATACAACGGAAGAAGAAATAGGGTAAATATTGGGATTAGGGGGGATTTCAATAGGTAGAACTGGCACAGCACGCCAGTTGAGGAGAGGTGTGTCAGCAACGTTAATCATGTGGGATGGAACCAGTGATGTAGTGCATGAGTGAACCATGCATAGTGTCAGCCCCAGTGTCTGTAAGTTGAACGACTCCTTGGAGTCATTTTCCTTAGTCTCTTTGGTATCTTTGATGAGCGGTTGTACATGGTGTTGGGAACTTTCGGCCCATGGGTAGCTATCTTGAAAAAAAATCTCCATTCGGGGTTTCATCTTCTTATCTGTATGGTCATACCATGGTTTCAGAAATCCATAAAAAGGGGAGTCCTCACCCTCTTTGATGAATTGTCCATTCAAGGAGTCACCTGGGATAGTCTGGATGAAGTCTAATCTTCTCTTTGGTCGAGACTGGCAGATCATTTTGAGCTCTTATTCTGATGGTTGATACCCCAAACCACAAGGAGGGAAAGTTTTCTTTAGTTCAATGGGATCACGTATCCCTTGTTGTCTTTGTCCTAGCCCCAGTCCGGGCATGAAGTGCATGTTTTTGAACATCTAAATCACATTGACGTTGCTATGAGGGTCGTATTTTGGACAAACTCTTTCTTTGAAATCGTCCCCCGCTGGGAGTAGAAGTGGCTCAACTCAGAATCCTGATAGGAGCATATCATTTGACCCGTGCTGTATCTCAAGGATTATATTATTGGTGCTTGCACCCTCGGTATTATCATCGTCGCCTAAGATGGTGATGACCCGTCTGTCGATGAAGAACTTTAATTTCTTATGGAGTGAGGAAGACACACCTTTGATACTGTGGAGCCAAGGTCGTCCGAGTAACAAGTTGAAACACGATGGGATGTCAGACCCTATTACAAGTTTTATGGATCCCATCACTTCCCGACGGGCATTATCATAGGCATGTACAACAGAGGAAGTTGGAGCGTGGTCACTTTCTTTCAGTCCTAAGCATTTGAAGGTTCTTAGTGGTCAAACATTCAAGGCGGATATATTATCGACAAGGGAGAGTGGTACAACCCTCCCCATAACTTCGACGGAGATGTTGAGTTCATGATTGTGTTTTGGCCCAATTCTGGGGATTTTTTCTTCGGAAAAGGATAGCATTCGGGTAGAGGTCAAGGATCCGACCAAATTTATCGCTTTTTCTAGTGTGGTAGAAGGAGGAGCTATGGGTCTATTTAGCAACTTGATCAAAGCGTTTCTGTGTAGCTGAGAAGACATGAAAAGCCTCCATAGAGTGATGTTAGCTTGAGTTTTCTTCAATTGATCGAGGATCTTGCTTTCCTCGAGGGTCATTTCTGGCATAGGAAGGTTTTCAACGCTCTTACCCTTATCATTGGTTGGTAGTGAGCTTGGGATTTGGTAGTGCCTCCCTGATCTGCTCATGTGATTTACTGAAGAAGGAAAGATTATAAACCCTATTTCTTCGTCAATCTTGGGTTGTTCTGCCATTTTGTTTATTTTTCCAAGGAGCTCCTTAAATGATATCATCCCACACATGTCGGCCACCGGGCCAGCCTTCTCGAAAGCTTGTTCTTCATTCGAATCTTCGAATTCTTCCCCCCATGCGGTGGCAATAATTCTGTCTTTCCATATAAAGTTGATGCATTCTAAAACTTCAATGGCTTCTTCATACAGGTCTTCCCATTATATGGGGATATGTGAGGGTGAAGGGACCAGGTGCCCTTGTAGCTCCAGAGTATCAAGTAACTCGATCGTACTAAAAATGTTGTTAGTTTACCCAAATAATTTTGTCATGATCTGGATAACATTATCTAGGATGACTTTATCGATCGGTACTACCCAACGGTCTGATTCTCGGGGCTATTTTTGTGCTTTCAAGAACAACGTACTGAACCTCTGGCAATCAATGGTCATTTGTGAGGACAATTTTAACCCGAACTCCAAGAGTTGGTTTAACACTTTTGATAATTCCATACTTCCATTTTCAGAATGGGTACGGATGGCGATACATGCTCTAGTAAGGAGTGACAGTGTCTGATCAGCGAGGCTAGTAGGGTGTAGGAGGAAATATGGGCAGGTTTGGAGAGGTTTAGAAGAATGTATGGATGTGATTTGGTTTGAGGGATCAAATTTTGGGTTTTCTTCTAAGAAGATGGCATTAACATGATTTGGGAGTGGGTTGTGAGTAGTGTTTGGCTTAGGATTGGCTGGTGGGGCAATGGTACCCCGGTCAATTAGACCTTGGATTATGTTTCAGAGGTGAAAGCATTGGTCAGTGGTATGGCCAGCGGTTTGGTGAAAGGTGCAATAGGCATCTGCCTTGAAGTTACTTGGGAGTGAATTTGGCAATGGGAGGGGATCCAAGGGTTTGATAAGGTTTTGACTTAGCAGGGCTTGATAAACTTAGGAGAGGGGGGCATGGAGCTTGGTGTATTCCTTTCGGACTGGGACAGGGCGACTTTCTGGTGCCCATGAAGTGGTTGGTTGAGAGATGTTTTTGATGGTTGAGACTGCAGTACTGACAAGTTTGTCACATTTTCTGGGGGTGAACTGTCCGAACACCTTCTTTGGTTCAACTTCTGTTTTATCAAGAACTTCCTCAATTTCCACTCCTGCTTCTCTAAGAGCTCGAAAGTGGGGATAGTATTGTCCTCCCATCATTGCTCGAACATGGGGATAGTATTGTCCTCCCATCGTTGCTCGAACATGGGGCAAGAAGTCATTCTTCACTATGGTGACTTGTTCTTCCTTGGAAGGCCGATTGGTCATGGTAGCTGCTTTTTCCCTCCATCGGGCTATGAAGTTACTGAATGATTCCCCAGAGTTCTGTTTGAGTAGGTGACCTCAAGCTCTTCGTCGTACTTGTACTGCGACTTGAATTCTCGGGCCACATCCTCCTAGCTACGGATTCTGGACTCCTCGAGAGACAAAAACCATCGGAGGGAGCTATCCTTCAAAGTTTGCTGAAACAATTGGGCCATCACCTCTTCAGAAGCCCGATGATCGGGGGTCCACTTCCTCCTAATTTCTCAATATTTGGTATCTTGAACTTCTCGGGTAACCTTGACTTAGGATAAGGAGACATGTGGGTGTAATCCATGTAATTTTCAGAGATTCAGACTTGGTCGAACTTCTTAGTTAGCATCTTGAGATCTTATTTGACTTTGTTCAATTCTTCCTCTTTCGAATCAACGATTGCAGGTAAGTTAGCCCCAGACTGGGCAAGGTTCGACATCGAAAGTTGGGCGGGTGGCGACCCATTAGCAGGAGGGGCGCGTGGAGCATGCTGATATTATTTGGGAATCCAGATAGGCCCGGGTTGGCCCGTAGAGCGAGGGAATAGGGCCTCGAGCTCTTGAGGAACATGAACCTGGTTTCGTTGCATCTCTCGGACCTCAGTCTGAAGGTTGTCAATCTTAGACACGAGCTGAGCTAAAACTGTCGTCAGATCTAGTTGCGAAACTTGTGCTTGATCTATATTCTCCATGGAAAGCGGATGGATACCGGACTCGGAGGAAGTAACAGGGGAACGGACAAAACTCCAGGGTGATTTGACTGAAGATCGAAGCCAATAAGGAGCCAAGCCAAGGGCTTGCGATCGACCTGAGAAGGCGTAAAATAGGATTTATTTTTTAGAAAAAGAATGAAAATATTTTTGACAATTTTTTTTTGAGATTGAAAGACAAAATATTTTTGGATTAGAAAAGATAAATGTTTTTGGATTTTTTTTATAAAGAATAGAGAAATGTTTTGGATTTTTGATAAAGAAAGGAGAAATGTTTTTTGGATTCTTAATAAAGAAAGGAGAAGTGTTTTTGGAAGATGGGCCTCAGCATGATTATTATTACTATTATTATTATTATTATTATTATTATTATTATTATTATTATTATTATTATTATTATTATTATTATTATTATTATTATTATGTTCTCACTTGTATTAAATTCTCCTAAATGCAAAATGAAATGCCGGACGGGACCCGAGCCTGGAAAAGTTGGGTTTGTAATATATGCAAAGCTATGGTTGGACTTGTAACTAGGCTCACGGTCGGGGTCCCGTTTTAAAAATGCGTGAAAATTAGGGCAGGCAGGCCGACCTGAAATTTTGACAGAGTTTCAGGTTGAAACCGGCAATCTAATATGTGTGTCCTAGGCTTGACACCTATATGCGGGTATGCAGCTTGGTTGGGTGAATTGGAAAGGGTTCCCCCCTTAGAGTGGCTTCCATGATATACGTATTGCTCTTGCGCGAAATCTGTACGTGTGGACAAGCCATTTGATATAACTGAGTGTACATGAATTGCCTCACCATATACCTCATGGGGATGGTACGTGTGAGAGAGAATTCGATATACTTAGCGTACGTGAACGAGTTACCTGCGATATACCTCCTGTCATGACTTTGATCAAGCGGTACGATGAAGGGAAACCGTTTGATATACGTCGAAGGTACTTGGCCAATGGAAGGTGAAAGTCATATCGCTTACGCTAACTGCGCCCTGCCGGGCCAGCGCCCATCACAAAGTGACCCTCCAGTTACTGGACAAAATTTGGTCAATAACTATGCTCTTTGGTGATATCGTGTGAATCACGCATGATCCTCTTATTAGTATCTAATGATGAGAGTGTCTTTCTTGATCATGCCCAATGGGGAGAAAAGTATGAGTACCAATGGTATACTAAGTATGGGTGATGCGTGCAACATGAGGATATATGTGATCCTAGGTGCACGTGGTGTGAGGTGTACATGGAGAATTTTCTACAAGTGTGTGAATAGAAGCATACGCACGAGGCACACATGAATAGTAAAGGGGAACATGCAAATAGGGGGATATATAAGAAAACAAAACACCCATGTAAATAGAGTCTAGCCCTCAAAATAAAATATCCCCAGCAGAGTCTCCACTGTGGCCATCCTCGAATATACTTCCTCGTGGCGCGACGGGAGATGATCCCTCTAGGTCTTGCGTGTCCCTCTCGATCGTTGTCCGGTATGCGATGAACCTATATATGTCTAGGGGTGGCAATTCGGGTCAACGGGTCGTGTTTCGACCCGACACGACAAGGTTTTTTCGAACACGAACACGACACGACACGACACGAATTCCTGTTTTTTTAGCTGACACGAACACGACCCGAATAAAAAATAACACGGCATGACACGACAGGACAACCATAATTTCGTAAATTTCAGGCCTAAAAAACACGATAACACGACACGACATGACTCATAATTAAGACACGAACACGACACGACACGACTTCGTGTCAAAAAAACACGATACGAACACGAAACATCGTGTCAATTTCGTGTCGTTCCGTGCCATTTTTTCGTGTCGTTTCTAAAATTTCCACCCCTATATATGTCCAATCTACTGGAAAGGAAGGCACAAGATCAAAAGTGCCTCAAAAAGTGTTGAAATATTTTCCCGTTAGGACTAGGTTAAAGCGATTTTTCACAGTACTATGGGTAGCGGAGGCAATAACTTGGCATGCTAGGGCAGAAGTAGGGGATAATCTCATGCGTCATCCTATTGATTCTACAGCTTGGAAGAGGTTGAGTTATGAGTATCCCGATTTTGCTCGAGAACGGCGTAACATTCGTTTGGCTATATAAACAGATGGTTTCAATCCATTTGGAAATCTAAGCACCAATCAGAGTGTATGGCCAGTGATCCTAGCCCCACTCAATCTCCCTCCTTCATAGTGTATGAGACCTAAATTTTCAATGTTGTCTACGTTGATAACTAGGCCAAAAGCACCAAGTGATGACATTGACGTCTATTTGGATCCTTTGGTAGAAGAATTAAATGAGTTGTGGAAAGAGGGTGTGCAAGCATTTGACTCTTTTAGAAAAGAAGAGTTTACGCTGAAAGCTATGTTGATATGAGAAATTCATGATTTTCCATCTTATGGGACATTATCCGGTTGTGTAGTACATGGTTATTTGGGGTGTCCTATTTGTGGAGAGGAGACTGAATCTCTTTGTGGCCATCCTCGGATATACCCCCTCACGGCACGATGGACGAGGATCCCTCTAGGTCTCGCGCGTCCCTCTCGGGAGCGCTTTGGCCGGCGTCGGTGAATGAGGTAAAAAATGTATAGAGATAGAGTCGCCAGTCTATTTTACTCAAAGCAGACAAAAGAAAAGGGAGCCATCCCGAAGGACAGCATCCAAAGACATACTGATACATACGAAACCAAAATGATTCGAAAAGGGTCCGGAGGCTAAGTTACGAAATGGGAAGGTGTTAGGCACCCATTCCGCCCTTACGGTCTCTCATGGGTTGTTGCTATTTTCCTTTATTTCCCTGTGATATGTGTGCATGTGTATACGTAGTTGAGATAAGAATCATCGACTTGTATCATGGAAGAGATAAAGTGAGTCATCCATAGGAATGTTCCTAAAAGTAATATTAGAAAATAGGATTTATGCGATTATCCTAGCGTCGGTCATTATAAGAGAGTGATAACGCATGTGGAATAACACGCCATTAAGAACAAGTATATATATATATATATATATATATATATATATATATATATATATATATATATATATATATATATATATGTGTGTGTGTGTGTGTGTGTGTGTGTGTGTGTGTGTGTGTGTGTGTGTAAATACATGGAATTTAGGAGAGTTAAGTCTAAAGAATATGGAAAAATGGGAAAAAAGTAAAAAAAAAAAAAAGGGGGCTCGAGTCTCGGGTTTTACCTCGAGACGCCTACGTAGCCTATAGAGGCATCAAAGTCCACGTAGTTCATATGCAAAACGAGGGGTGGGATTTATCCCATAAATCCAATCGGGAACTTCTCTTGTATGTGCGTGTGTGTAAAAAAGTGTTTTATTTGTGAGAAAAGTGTGAGAATTCCCGTTTGGAATTTATGAGCAAATCCTATTTTTCTTGTTTTTTTTTGGATTTTTATTTATATGAAAATAAGAGATGTGAAATAATACTAAATAAAAAGTATATTAGGATATGTGAGATGAGAGAATAAAAGTGCTAAGTAATAAAATAAGTTAATGCGAATTTAAGGAGAGAATTGAGAAAATTAGAACTTCTTGAAGATCTTGAACTTGATCTTGAATGTTGGAGAGAAGCCCTTGCACTTGGATGATGATGGAGGGTAGTTAATTCACCAAGTTTGATGAAAAGGATGATGAAAAGTGAAGGTTGGAAAGGGATTTGGATGTGGAAATCACGATGACTTCGAGAGAGGTTTTCTGGATTCGCTGAGAGTGGTGTATTTCAGATATAGGGCCCCCTTTGCAATGAGATCAAGACCTCCTTTTTATAGGCCCAGGGCATTGTTGATCGTCATATCCCTGGTCCTAACAATCGGCAGGTGCGTTTAGGCACACTCCTATCGACCTGCCGTTGGCAGTCTCGTTTAGGCTCCTTCAAAAAATCGATCGCTGAGCGCACACCATTGATACGAATCGTGAACGGGGTGAATCGTTAGAAAGGTAATTCAGAGACCTTCGAAAGTTCTTTGGACTTCTCCTGGGTTCGGGAGTTGACTTTGGGTCAAATGTGGCTCGGAAGTGCTCGTCAGTCCTTTGGACGGGAAAACTTCGGACGCAAACGGATCGTTCGTTCGCATGGTAAGCCAGAATCGTGCATGGGGTGGACCATTGGAAAGTTTAGGAGATTTACTTCGACATATTAAAGAGTTTGACCCAGTTTGGGGAGTTAACTTTGGTCAACCGGGCCCTGGAAGCATTTGATGACCTCTGAGAGTAAAACGGATCGTTCGTCCGTTCCGTATGTCAGAATCGCGCATGGGGTGGACCATTGGAAAGGGGTTTCAGTGCCCTTCGAAGATTCATTTAGTCTCGGTCGAGTTGAAGGGTTGACTTTGGTCAAACGGAGCCCGGGAGTGCTCGGTGGCTTCTACATTAGGTTTTGGGGGAAAAGGGTCGTTCGTCCTCATGGTAAGTCAGAATCGCGCACGGGATAGACCATTGGAAAGGGGTTTCAGTGCCCTTTGAAGATTCATTCAATCTTGGTCGAGCTGAAGAGTTTGACTTTTTGGTCAAACGGAGCGTGGGAGTGTTCGATGACCTCTAGGTCAGTACCCGGGGTATGACTTGGGTTTGTAATGATGAAGGGAGGTGCTAGGGACCTAAGGAGAGGTTAGGGGGTATTAGAATGGTGTGTCTACACTCTTTGTCTCCCCACTAGATCAAAAAGTATATACCATTGCCAGAGGAGGTTTTTACCCCCGGCTCATAGTTTCAGAATTGAGAAAGGTTATAATTATTTATCGGGTGGGGTTGAATATAGGCTACCACCGAGAAAACTTTCAGGTTTAGAAATTGAAAGTAAATCTTCTGATTGTGGCCCTAATATGCCAGGTAAGAATCCTAAATTTAAGAATGTCAAGCATAAGAAGACCCCAACTGGGAATGAAACTGAGACAAGAAAGGCATAGTCTAGGAGGTCAATTTTATTTGACTTGCCTTATTGGAAGAATAACTCGGTGTTACATGTATTGGATGTGATGCATGCAAAGAAGAATCTCGCTGAACATATTGTGGGCACATGCCTTGGGGGAGTCATTTGAAGGATGGAGAAAATGCACGAAAAGACCTTAAATCATTGAAACTTAAGCCACAACTATGGTTGAAAGAAGATAGTAGGGGAAGGACAATAATCTCCCCTGGTGCGTTTACTTTGACGAGTGGGGAAAAGAAGGTGATTTTAGACACAATATATAATTTGAAGGTTCCATCTAATTTTTCATCGAACTTGCAAAGGATTGTGAATTATTCTACCCATGATTTACATAAGTGTAAGTCCCACGATTGGCATGTGATCATGCAATTTGTTCCTCTATTGTTTAAGAATTGTTTCTCTAAGCACAAGGATTTACGGAGGACTATTATGCAAATTAATATCTTCTTCTCACTTTTGTGTGAGAAGGTAGTCAATCGAGAACACATAGTGACCACAAAATTGGTGGGTGACCGAAGAAATTTGTGTGTTGGCGAAGTATATTCCCCTAGTATTCTTTGACATAAGTGTTCACTTGTTGGTACACCTATGCGACGAGGTACTTATTTGCGGCCCATTTAGATATAGGTGGATGTATCCATTTGAAATATTGATGAAAGTTTTTAAAAATTACGTCCAGAATACGCGATACATTGCAGTTTCAATTGTAAAGGAATACATCACCGTGGAGTCATCAATTTATACTCGGGAATATATACCTGACACGACCAGCATTAGTGACATTGATGAGTTCGTCAATGAGGGTGGTCATGTGATGGGAAAATGAGTGAAAGTAATGAGACTCCATTATCAGAATGCGTGAGTCTGTCCCGCCGAAGGAGCCGATCTCATTGGCACAATGGCAAAAGTTCATTGAGAATGAGATCGAGGAGTGATAATTGGCAACTCGCCAATCGGGGAGGGCAAATCGGGTGAAAAAGACGAGCGTGCACTACTCCGATCGGACGTCTTACGCCGAGGTGGAGAATAAGATGATGGTAAGTTTTTATTTTTCTATAATTACAGAAATATGGTATTCTGCATTATTTTACTTTGCGGACTCTATACTAATTTTGCATTATTTTATTTCAGGGGACGGGGAGTGGCCCTGGGGGTAGGACACATATGCTCGATGACTATGTGGTGATTCGGACAAAGAAGGGGAAGGATGAGGAGGTGTCCCCGAGAGTCGCAGTCACGATTATAAGTAATCCGACAATTTACTTTTTATTAATTACTTTATGATTTTTTTATTTACTTATTTAACCAATCGTATGCTTTTTATTGTTTTAGGCAAAGCTTAAGGAAGTGGAAGGCATCTTTATCCATGGACACACTCAGCCAAGTGCTTAGCGCTAATCGCAAGGGGATGACAAGGGGGTGAGCTCGCGGGTGGCCAAATCTAGGATCATCGTATTGGAGATGAGCAACAACGGGTTGGCTCGTCAGGTGGACTCGCATGATGCGAAGCTATCAAGGTTGGAGGTGACAGTCTAAGATATGTTCTCATTCGTGAAGTGTTCGTTGGGCAAAAAGGGCAAGGGGAAGGGGAAGGGGAAGGAGAAGGTAGTGGAGGAGGAGGACGAGGACGTGGACATCGCTGCTTCATCGCTAACACATGCGGACTCACCGATTGATGATCTAGTCCCCTACTTGGCTCCCGTCGAGCGGCCTATGTCAATAATTGGTTGGCCAAGCGTGTTTATACTCAACGTATTTGGTGGCACGCGAATAGAGAGGGACTTGAAGGACCCGAATATCATCCAGAATATGTTGGTTCATGGACGTGTGCTTTAAGACATCGAGACCAAGGTGCTCGTCATGCATGTGATAACCGGGAAGGAGAACGCCCCATTGTGGTTGTGTGAACAATACGGCATGATGCATATTCAGGGGTGTCTCAATGCGCTTGCTGTGTGGCCTTAATTCCTCCTCAAACCTACCACGTGACGTTATTTGTATCTATTTTATCTGGACACTTGGATTATATTTGTATTGTTTTGATTTGTTACATTTTGGTTTGGATATGGAATTATATATGCAATGATTTAGTGCATTCTTTATATTTTTTGGATATATACTATCTAAACCGGTACAATTTTGCTATAACATGTGCAAATATGCTGCTGGGCAGTGGCAGTGGCCAAACGGCCCAACATATTTTTTTTTTAATTCTTCCCAGATTTGTCACGGTCATTGACCGTGGCAAAGAAAACTTGTCACGGAGTTGTCCCGGTCAATAACCGTGATAATATTTTAAAGATTGTCATGGGTTTGTCATGGTCTTTGACCATGACAAATATTGTAAGGTTAAATACCGTGACATGACCGTGACAAGTCTAATTAACTTATTACAGTCAATGACCATGACAAGTTCGTGACAACAAGAGTTATCACCCATAGAATTGTCACGGTAATTGACTTTGACAAGTACAACTTATCAAGGTCAATGACCGGTACAATTCAACAGATTTGGTGTAGTGAGAATATTTCACTATTAAGTTCATCCAAACAAAATTAACTATTTTTTCTTTGTTATTTGATTTCAACACATTTGAATAGACAGTTCGATTTAATATGTTTCCACAATAACTAAAATTTTCTTGGTGGATGTAAAACCATTTTCAAGAACACCATAATATTAATCATTGATACATAAATGATTAAATCTTCACATACAATTGTTCTTAATAAAAGGATCTTATATCTTCATGATAATCACATATAATCAATTATGCGAAACATAAAATGGTATTAAAATAACATAGCTCCATCATATCTATAGACACCCCATTCTGTTACCCCCTAACTCTCCTTAGGTCCCTAGTACCTTCCTTCATCACCACAAACCCAGGTCATGTCCCAAGTCTGACCTAGAGGCCATCGGGCGCTCCCCGACTCAGTTTAACCCAAAAGTCAAACTCTTCATCACGACCGAGATTGAATGAATCTTCGAAGGGCACTGAATACCATTTTCAACGGTCCGTTTCGTGCACAATTCCGACTTACCATGCGGACGAACGATCCGTTTGCGTCCGAAACCTGACCCAGAGGCCACCGGGGGCTCCCAGGATCTGTTTGACCTAAGTAAACTCCTTAGCTAAATCGAGGCTAAATGAATCTTCGAAGGGAACTGAATACCATGTCCAGTGGTCCATCCCGTGCACGATTTCGACTTACCATGTGGACGAACGGTCCGTTTAATTCCAAGAGGTCACCAAACGCTTCCAGGGCCTGTTTGACCAAAGTCAACTCCCCAAACTGGGTCAAACTCTTTGGAATGTCTAAGTACATCTCCTAACCTTTCCAACGATCCACCCCGTGCGCGATTTGGACTTACCATGCGGACGAACGATCCGTTTGCGTCTGAACGATTCCCCGTCTAATAGACCGACAAACACTTTCGAGCCATATTTGACTCGAAGTTAACTCCCAAACTCGGCCGTCCAAAGGACTTTTGAAGGTCTCTGAATTACCTTTCCAATGGTCTGTCCCGTGCGCGCATCTGACCAACGGTTTTCCCCCGGCAGCCGATTTCCCGAAAAGGCCTGAAACACACTACCAAATGGCAGGTTCCAGACCCTGCCTGTCGGTAGGTGCCGATAGGCAGGATCAGGTCTATGTTGATCGGAAGTGACCTGAGCCTATAAAAGGAGGCCTTCACTCATTTGCAAGGAGAGCCCAGATCTAATAAAATTCACTCTCAACGAAGGCAGCGTGATTTCAACTTCCAAATCCCTTTTTTACCTCCACTTTTAATCATCCTTTTTCTCAAACTTGGTGAATTAGCCACTCTCCATCATCATCAAAGTGCAAGGGCTGCTATCCAACATTCAAGATCAAGCTCAAGATCTTCAAGAAGGTCCAACTTTCTCAAACTCTCTCTTAAATTCTCTTAAATTATCAATAACTTGTTTTATTACTTAGCACTCTTATTATCTCATCTCACACATCCTAATATACTTTTTATTTAGTATTATTGCACATCTCTTATTTTCATATAAATAAAACCCAAAAAAACAAGAAAAAGAGGGTTTGCTCATAAATTCAAAATAGGGATTCTCATACTTTTCTCACACTTTTCTCACAACTAAAACACTTTTTCCATACACACACACCCCCACAAATAAGAGATCCCCCATTTGGATTTATGGGATAAACTCCACCCCTCGTTTTGTATGCGAACTACGTGGACTTTGATGCCTTTATAGGCTACGTAGGCATCTCGGGGTAAAACCCGAGACTCGAGTCCTTTTCTCACTTTTTCTCTTATTTTCTATTTTCTCTAAATCCAATTTCCTTATAATCTATATACTTTCTCTTAGCGACGTATTACTCCATATGCATTATCGTTCCATTATAACGATCAACGTAAGGGTAATCGCATAAATCTTATTTTCTAATATTATTCTTATATCTTCCTACGGATGACTTGCTTTATCTTTTCCATGATACAAGTTGAGGAATCCTATCTCCACCATATATATACACATGCACACATATCACGGGGGAAATATAAGGGAAAATAGCAAATATCCATGAGATACCGAAAGGGCGGAATGGGTGCCTAACACCTTCCCATTTCGTAACTAAGCCTCCGAACCCTTCTCGAATCATTTTTGTTTCGCATGCACCAATATGTCTTTGGATGCCATCCTTCGGGATGGATTCTCCTTTTTCTTTTGTCTGTTTTGAGTAAAATAGACCGGCGACTCTGAATCTCTCTACATTTTTACACCTCATCTCAAATGACGCCGGCCGAAGCGCTCCCGAGAGGGATGCGCGGGACCCGAAGGATCCTCTCCCTTCGCGCGCCCTCCCGCGCGGCGAGGATCGGGGATGGCCACAATATAATAACTAGAAAGATTGATGGATCTGTCAACCTTAACGATGTTCGATCGGGATGAATATCGAAACATGGCTACATCTTTTATATGGCAAGAACATACTCCAATTTCAACTCATTCCAGTGGTTAGATCTCCCTATATATCAAAAAAACTATTTCAAAATTTACTCTCCTTGAGAATTTAGATTTCTCTCACTTTCCTTTATATTTAGAGTGCCTGAATGATGGAAATCAGTAACTTATTTATAGGCATAGATAAAACCTAAATCTCCAACAATCACTTAATATTAACTGTCCATCAAGGTAGATGTCCTTTGTCTCTTGGTATTTGGAGTACCCTTTCATTAACCAAAGTGACTCTTAGTATTAATATAATTATGGAGCACATAATGGAGAATTATTTAAAATAATTCTAACAATCTCCCATTTGATCCATAATTATCATAAAATGTGCAATAATCTTTGAGTCATCATTGTTTTTTCATAAACATCTTAATCAAACAACTCATTAATGCGAGTCATGGTGATCACCCACTAATTCAAGAGCATGATCGCTTCCATGTACCACAACATTAACAACTCATCCAATAAGGTATACAAATAGGGTTATTCAATAATGGTCCAATAATGTCTTGGTAAAAGACTATTGATGTCATATTATTTCATTAACATGTATGTGTACAATAACAACATAAATAAATGATTCTGAAACACTGTATGATATCATATGGTAGTGTCAAAATAAACACTAAAAATCCACCACATCAAGATTATATCTGCTATAGTTAAGACTCGTATCTTAGTAAATAAGATTGCAACAATAGTATCATAGTAATTCAGAAATATGGTAATTGTGTCGACAACTCCAAGTCCTGAAATTTAAATTACGTTGCCATAATCAATAAATTGTGGCATCAAAGCGTGCTATAAATTCAGATTTTCACAATAGTCTATGGATTGTGTTACACTCCTTAATTATATTGGTCGTTAAACCAAAATAAACATAAATAGATAAGAGTGAACTTCATACTTTCCATAAAAATAGTAAATCTGAGTTGTAATAACTGATCGTCCAAAATGAACAGTCAACTTTAATGTGAGCATATAATCTTTTATTATCTCATAACTTCATCCATTACATATTGAAAATTCATGTAACATTTTGTTTCTGTACTTTACAATAAATTGAATACATAAAGTTACTACCACTAATCACAAGTTGTATAAATTGAATATACAATGATTAAAAAATATAATGGTATTACTTCTAAAAATACCATGGGTGAAAAACTTATTTAAGTTTATAAAATCATTTCTTTATACCATAAGTAAATATCATAAGCATAATAGTTTTTACACACACTAAATGTAACTCTCATCATAATGACTTACTCATCTCATTAGAATTTTATGTCCTTGGAAAAGGTGAGAAGGTTCATTTATAACCTTTTTCTCATTACACATAAAGTATTTTACTACAATTTAACTTTATTCATTTAATTACAATTAATATCGTGTTTGATCTTGATAACCTCTTCATACTCAACTGACATATATTTCAATGAAATCTCGTAGTCCAGTAAGTTTACTTCTTATGATTTGTGAAAACAAACCCAACTATTTATTTATCCTTATGCCAAATTCATATTCATATAAATACACCACATAATCATTTATAATAGTAGACTCCATTTAGGATCTTTTTAATACTATTCTTTATGATTTATCTACATTTGTCCCATAGTGACAATACCATGATTTAGTGGTTGATCATTTAATTGTTCTTTTTTGTTTAAACAATCCAATAACTAAAGGAACAATTCTTGAAGAATGCTATCGGCCATGGGATAGGTACCCTCCCTTCCTTTATAACCATATTCACGATTTGCTACTCCCACTAATTTCACCATTTATAATGAATTTCATATTTGGATTTTTATAATGCAATTAGTACACACGACACCACAATTGTCGGATTGTCACGGTCACTGACCGCGAAAAGTCTGGAGGTGACAACTGTTTTTGTCATGGACTTATCACGCTCAAAGACCGTGATAGGTTCATTAGAATTGTCACGGTCCTGTCACAGTCTTTTACTGTGACAAGTTTTGTCACGATTAAAGACCGTGACAAACTCTAAAAAATTATCACGGTCATTGACCGTGACAAATCTGGGCAGAATTTAAAAAAAAATTATCGGGCAGTTTGGCCACTGCCACTGCCACTGCCACTGCCACTGCCTAGTAATATATTTGTACCTATTATAGCAAAATTGTACCTGTTTTTTTTAATGTAAAAATTTATCATAACATCAATAATAGAAATAATGCACCAAATCATTGCATATATAATTCCATATCCAAATAAAATAAAAATACAATCGATATCCAAACCAAAATGTAACAAATTAAAAGAATTAAAATATAATCTAAGTGTCCAAATAAAAATAGATACAAATAATATCACGCCATATAGTATGGGGTAGGTTCAAGGAGGAAGGAAGGCCATTGATTAGGCATAAATTCTTTCGAATTTATCCCCTTAATTTAGTATCTTTTAGTACCTCGAATAATCTAATTTGTATTGATTTATCTCATTTATATGCTAGTGGCAATTCCCACATAGTGCCTTGAGCTTTGTGTATTTTTCATGCTTTTTACAGTTTTTTAATGCAAGTGAAGAGAAGAGGAATCCAAAGTTGAGAAATCAACAAAGGAAGGAAAGTCAAAGGCTAAAATAGTCATTTCACATCTAGAGCTCGGATGATGGACCAACATGAAAAATTAAGACCTCGCGCCTACAAGCGCATAGGAAGAAGCGACATACCAAACTGAGCCCTGGATCAGAAGTTACGGAGATTCAAAGATGAGAGGAAAATCAAGAGAAAAGAAGATTTCCAAGACCGGACCGACCATGCCCAAAAATGAACCGATTTGGAGGAGATCCAAGCCCTATGAAAAATTAGCCATCGGATCGAACCGGATATAGCAAAAAATGAACCGATCCGGGAAGCATGAAATATCTGAATAAAATCAAACAATGGATCGATCCGAATACAGAAGAAAACTAACTGGTCCGATGCCTTGAAGATCCCTGCACAAAATTGGATACCGGATCGAACCGAAGAATCCCGTCGAACCGGTTCGGTGGAGATTTTCCTAGTTTTTTTCATTTCTAATTTAGAGTTTTACTTGGTTCAAACTCTTGAAGATTTCATAGTGTATTTATTTTAACTTATTGTCAGACATTAAGGAGGTTCGAATATTATTAGTTTTAGAGGGCTCTTGCATAGAAGAACCTTAGTTTTGAAGATTTGTTGCAATTAATTCAAGATTCAAAGTTTATTTCCAGATTTCCTCATTTCAAGTAACATTTGAATTCTGCTTTCAATTTATTTCGTAGTTAGTTAGATTAATTCTTCATTCATAGTTTTCAATTCTTAATTCAAAATTTTTTCTTCTCAATTTTTTTTCCAAAATAGTCATGAGTTCTTGCACTTTAAAAATTGTATTTTCATTTAATTTAATCATGTTCGGCTAAGTTTTTAAGGGTTGGGGTTCATGAACCCAAACCTATGTAATTTACCCATGTAGAAAATAGGGTTTGAATTGAAATTTTAATGAATCGTGTCGTGTAGTTCGTACAACCATCATAGATCTTTCAACCTCGTTTGCCCTAGGTAATCGAGGTGTTTAAGGACGCGATGCGCATGTTAGCTATTCAACACCGCTTTATTTTTACCTTTGATTATGTATGATGTGGGCTAGTACCCTCATATATTTAATTCTTTGGATTACTAAAGACTGGGTTCAATTAAATTTCTAATTCAACA
Organism: Sambucus nigra; assembly: GCA_949130495.1. Lineage (NCBI taxonomy): Eukaryota > Viridiplantae > Streptophyta > Magnoliopsida > Dipsacales > Adoxaceae > Sambucus > Sambucus nigra. Next base: position 160,858,495 of record OX422216.1, on the reverse strand, counting down.
TCTAGTATTCTATACGGTAAATGTACTGGGGTCGGGGGATTGTAACCTAACCTATCTTTCCTTATTCATATTTAATTCACTGCAGTAGTTTATTTCGGCACAATTAGATTGATCAGTAGTTAAATTCTCTTTGCATTTAGTTCGTAGTTATTTACTTCACATTAATCATCTTTTTGTTCTTTTCTCAAGTCAATTTAAGGGTAATCTTCTCTTCCTATGTCATCACGAATTTTCGTCCTATTTCCCTGTGGAGACGATCCCGACTTATCAGATTATTACTAACGCGACAGACTTGCACTTGATCCTATATCAACATGCATACTAGATACACATTTGTGGTTGCGTCAAGTTTTTGGCACCGTTGCTAGGGACTTAGGCATATTTTAGGTTAGTCCATTCAATCCCAACTTTGATTACAAAATTTCAAAAGCCAAAAAAAATAAAAAATAAAAAATCAGAAAAAATAAATAAAAAAGAAAGCATCTCTCAAAAGCCCTTTCATGCAAAATAAAGAACAAACTCCTCAAAATACTCCAATAAGAATTCACGAAAATCTCATCGTTGAGTATAATTCCGAAAGCCCCCACCCATATCCCTCGTGTTCCACAATTCTGGGCTCCACCTCCTACCTCTCCAAACTCCATCACAAGTCACACGCTGAGTCACACGTCTAGAACACTGAGTGAGGATTCTGAGTCCATTGGAGAGAGAGCCATGTTGGATATCGCTAGTTTCGGTACAGGTAAGGGAAACCTACCTTATTGTCCCATGAAAGAACTCCTCTTTCCTGAGCGAACTGTCACCCCTGGTTGCATTTTACTCCCATATAATGTCGGTCAGTTCCACTTCCGTAATGGGATTATACAAATTCTTCCAACTTTCAACTACATGGATTCGGAGAAACCATATCTCCATAACAGAGAGTTCGAAGAGGTGTGTGAAACCTTTAGTGATCAAGCTTGCACGCAAGATGTCATTTGCCTAAAGTTTTTTCCTTTTTCCATAAAGGATAAAGCTAAGACCCAGCTTTGGTATTTACCCCCAAACTCGATCATATCATGGAAGGACACGCAATCCAAGTTTATTTTAAAGTTATTTCCACCACATATAACCCACTATGTAAAGGCTCAAATCTAAGCCTTTCTACAAAGATATAATGAGACGTTTGACAAATGTTGGGAACGATTCCAAGAGTTGGTTAATGCTTGCCCCCATCATGGATTTGAGAAACATCACCTTATCTCTTTCTTCCATCATGGGCTTATGATAGCGTCTAAACAACTTGTTCAAATAATGTGTGAAAGACCGTTTTGAGAATTAGATACGAGTGACGCTGAGGCTCATCTTAATTATGTCATCGAGACTACTCAAGCATGGGACACATCCGATTCTAATGCCCAAAACCGACCTCGACAAGTGTCCACTACTCTTACTGCATCCGGTCTATATAAATTAAATCATGATACCATGGTAGACCGATGAATTGATCAATTTGAGAAGAGTATGAGAGACCTACTCGAGGTATGACTGAGAGAAGCTATCGGTTCCACCCGTTTTGTGAAAGAAAAAGTGTGCGCCATTTGTGAGGCGAGCTATTCAACACAGGAATGCCCGGCGATACCCGCCTACAAGGCTATGCATACCGAGCAAATGGAAGCTATAGGAGGTTTTAAAGGAAAATTTAACTCCCCTCGTATAACCATTCGTGGAGAAACCATCCTGATTTGAGCTACGGGCAACAACAAGCTGCGTTGAATCCACATTCACATGTTGCCTTACCTCCACCCCTCCTCAATTTCAGCAAGCTCCGCCTATGTAAGCACACATGAAAGATCCACCTCTAGGCCCATACATTTCCCCACCAAGGAGGACTCTTGATGACAACTTAACCCTGTTTATCCAATCTCAAATTGCAACTAATGCCAAGTTTGAGCGTATGTTCACTGAGATGCATACAAGCTTATCTAAGTTGCAATCTTCATTGATTGTTCAAGAGAAGGGAAAATTTATGGCTCAAGGCTAAATACCTACTCAAGGTCAAGCTAATGTTAACTCTACATCTTCCGATCAACAAGAGCAATGCCAAGCTTTCACCACTCTACGTAGTGGGCGAGTCATTGATTTATCACCTCCCCCACATGAGAAGCCAAAAGACAATGAGGTTTCGCCCAGCATGAAAGAGGCCGAAGATGACCCCTTTAATGTGAGTGATAAGGAAGACATTAGCGATCCCGAATTTTTTGTGAAATCTCTCACCGCTGCTCCGTTCCCTCAACGGTCGGCCACACCTCAAAAGGGAGCCTCCCATGCAGATATGCTAGATGTTCTTAAGCAAGTGAAGCTGAATTTTCCATTCCTTGATGCCATCCAGTAAATTCCCGCCTATGCTAAGGTCATTAAAGATCTTTTGACTGTGGAAATATAGCTAAAGGTGAAGAAAAATGTCTTCCTAGCACAAAATGTGAGCTCCGTTCTACTTACCGACCTTCCACCTAAGTTCAAAGATTCGGGTGCATTGAGAGAGCCTTATTGGACTTAGGTTCTAGTGTTAATTTACTTCCCTACTCCATTTATAGGAAACTTGAGTTGGGTGACCTTAAGCCCACATGAATCACTCTTCAATTAGCGAATCGCACAGTGAAGGTGCCTCGAGGGATTATTGAGGATGTGATAGTCCAAGTGGACACTTTCTACTTCCCGATAGACTTTGTCATTTGGGACATGGAGCCCTCCATCCATTATAGCAACCATGTTCCCATCATTCTAGGTCGTTCGTTCTTAGCTTCGGCTAATGCCTTAATCAACACATGAAATAGGCAAATGTAGCTGACTTTTGGGAACATGACCCTCGAGAAAAACATCTTCAATGTTGCTAACCAAATGGGTGACGAAGATAAAATCCATTTGGTCGACCTCATAGAGGAGGTTGTAAAAGATCACATCAAGAGAACTATGGGTGGGGACGCGTTAGAAGCATGCCTAGAGGGAGGTTATAAAAGTGAGATCCCATATAACGATTATGAGCGAGAGGTAGAGGAGTTTAAAGCCATATTAGATGAGGGAGCGTCGTTAGAGGAGTTGAGAGATGTTCATTGGGTTTCTAGATTTGAGGAACTACCCCCGAGGGAATAATGCTTGACACCTTTTGAAGAGAAATTTCCTACCCTCGAGTTGAAGAAACTACCCTTTAATGTGAAATATGCTTTTCTAGGAGAGGATGAGACATTTCCTGTTGTTGTCTCCTTTAAACTAGACAAAGAGCAAGAGGGTCAATTGCTATAAATTTTGAGGAAGCACAGAGGTGATTTTGGTTGGTCTATAGCGAATTTGAAGGGTATAAGTCCCCGAATTTGTACCCACAAAATCCACCTCGAGGAGGACGTAAAGCCCTCGAGGGAAATGTAATGGTGACTAAACCCAACCATGAAGAAGTTGTTAGAGCGGAGATTATAAAGTTGTTAGATGCTAGGACAATCTACCCTATCTCGGATAGAAAATGGATGAGCCCAACTCAAGATGTCCCAAAGAAATCGGGAATGACGATGGTAAAAAATGCTAAGGATGAATTAATTCCTCAACACACCACCATCGGGTGGCGTGTTTACATTGATTACCAAAAACTCAATACCGGAACGAGAAAAGATCACTTCCCATTACCTTTCATTGACAAATGCTTGAACGCGTAGCGGACCACCCATATTATTGCTTCCTTGATGGTTATTCTGGATATAACCAAATCGAGGTAGATATACTTGATCAAGAGAAGACGACTTTTACATGTCCATTTGGTACGTTTGCCTACAAACGAATGCCTTTTAGATTGTGTAATGCACCCGCGTCTTTTCAAAGGTGCGTGTTAAGTCTCTTTAGCAACATGGTAGAAAGAGAACTTGAGGTTTTCATAGACGATTTCAACATTTTTTGCCCCTATTTTGACAACTGTTTAGAGAATCTTAAAACGGTTTTATCCCGATGTGTGGAAAAGAACTTAGTCCTCAATTGGGAAAAATGCCACTTCATGGTTATCGAGGGCATAGTTCTAGGCCACATTGTCTCATCTAGGGGAATAGAAGTTGACTGAGCAAAAATAGATCTCATAGTAGAGCTTGCCCCGCCTAAATCACTAAAGGATGTGCGCTCCTTCTTGGGCCATGCATGTTTTTATAGACTGTTTATCAAATATTTTAGCGCCATCGCTAGACCCTTTAGTAACCTCCTTATGAAGGATGCACCTTTTGAGTGGAATAGCGCATGCCAAGAGGCTTTTGATAAATTTAAAAGCATCTTAATTTTTTCTCCTATCATGCAAGCTCCGGATTGGTCTCTTACATTCGAGCTTATGTGTGATGCTAGTGATTATGCGATTGGGGCTATTTTGGGGCAAAAAAAAGACAAGAAAGCTCATGTCATCTATTATGATAGCCGAACGTTAGCCGGGCCACAACTTAACTACTCTACCACAGAGAAAGATTTTCTAGTGGTCGTGTTTGCTTTGGATAAATTCTGTTCATATCTTGTTGGGTCACCCATCATATGCTTTACCGACCACGCGGACCTTAAATATCTCCTTACTAAGAAGGATGCAAAGTCGCGCCTCATAAGGTGGATCCTACTCCTACAAGAGTTCAATCTCTCTATAAAAGATAAGAAAGGGGTAGAAAACGTCGTTGCCTATCATTTGTCATGGCTCTCGTCCAACGTGCCTAGTGATTCGATACCCATAGACAAGTATTTTTCGAATGAGTAGCTCTTTGCTACTTCTTCTCTACCTTAGTTTATGAACATCATTAATTATCTTGTCACGGGAGCTGTTCCTCCCAAATGGACACCGCAAGAGAAGAAAAAAATCATCACTTGGTCACACATGTTCTTCTATGACGATCCATTCCCATTTAAATATTACGCGAACCAACTCATCCGAAGATGCGTACCGGATGAAGAAATTCAAGATGTGATTTGATTTTGTCATACAGAAGCTTGTAGAGGCCACTTCTCCAATAATAAGATGATCGCTAAAATTTTGCAAAGCAACCTTTATTGGACCACAATATTCCAGGATGTGAATGCCTATTGCAAATCTTGCGATACACGCCAAAGGATGGGAGCTATTACCCACCGCGACATGATGCCTCTAACACCTATACTAGTCATTGATTTATTTGATTGCTAGGGTATTTGTGACACCCCGCCTAATTAAACCCCGGGTGATCAGTCCTAAATTAAATTAGAACAGGTTTCTCAGTTGGTTCATTCTTAGCATCACTATTGAAACTTTTTATTTACTAACCACCTAAGTGAAATTAGACTGGTGCCAAGTTTTATCTTTCATTAATTCAAATAAATACACATGCGGAAATAAATCATTAACAATCACAAGCTAACTGAAACCAACCATCACATATAAATAAGAAACTGGCAGAATAATCATCGGCTAAAATCCAACACAAATGTAAAGACAAATAATAATGAATCTCAAGTATCTAAAATAAATACTAAATAAAATCGTGAGCAACATGCTCGAATATCTAATAGAACATCCCTACACTAGTAATAGAAGGAATAGAGGCGCCTATCCAGATTCTGCAACATCCACACATGCTGCAGCAACGAATTCATGGAATGAATCAAGCCTGGCGTCCCTTAGCTGGACACCTAATAGGGTTTGAAAATATTTTATTGCAAGGGTTAGAACCAAAAATATTTTGAAAACATTTAGCAAATAATTAACTTGAAGTAATATAAAATGTATGAATGCGCTTCATATTTAAGTTAGTGTCGCACTCCCTTGAGGACATACTCACCCCTCCACTAATGTGCACACCTAACGATTACTTTAACCTCACCTAGATGTACTACCCCGTCCAACTAGTCCTAGTATAATCCTCCCTTGCCTTTCTACTCTAAACCGAGTATTATTAATGCATGATTTATAAGTTATTTACCACCTTAACTTAGTTAATCGTCTTTCCTTAAAAGCCATATAACATTCACTAGTTATATAAATAATACAATTCACTACATGTATTTAATGACCCGTATATAACTATTTATCCCGTTATATACGTAGAACCATATTACAACATTCACACATATGTTGAATATAAATATAACCCATCCTTTCGAGTAATAACTCACCCAATGTATTCTCTAAAGTACTATCACACTAGGTGTACTCGCATAACCTAGTTATCCCAAGTCAGAATCGCTAAAAAAGATTCATAATAGAGGCGGTCATATTCCTTCCCTGAAAGTGAGATAAGCCCCTCACCCATATAATGGACGCTATGACCTGGGGATATACTCGCCCTACTCCTCAAGCTAGGGGATTCACCCACATCGTGCAACCTCCTCCGATACACTAGAGTTTATATATTAATAATATCTAATCACTAATATTTATATGCACACACGATATATATACTATCACACACCGTATATATATATATATATAAGTATAAAATATCCCGGTTTTACCGTGTACTGAGTCCGTAACACTAGCCTAAATTTAGTATCTCGAGTTTTTGGTCCAACTCTGATTATTAATTAATTTGCACATTAATTAATATAATACTTTTCCGAGTCTATAGTCCGACTCTAAATAAATCTACTCCTCCCAGTAATAATTTAACGCCTTGGTATCACTCAACCAATATACCCAGACTCGCTCACTTGGTCCGTATTTTAATATTTTCCAGAGTCAATATTCCCACTCCAAATTAATCTACTCCTCCCAGTAATTAATTTAATGCCTTGGTATCACTTAACCAATTTACCTGGACTCGCTCACATGGCCCGAATTAAATATCACCCGAGTCTAATCCACGACTCCAAATTAATCAGTTTTCCTCTATAATTAATTTAAATGAGTAGTGTTTCCCTACTACTATACTCGAACTTATTCACCCAGTCCGTTATTTTATTTTTTAGAATTTATTTCCCAAAATTCATTCGCAATGTGTCGCACTTAATTCCCCCACCACTCCCAATTATACTCCCTTATAATTGTTAAGAATTAACTCCCATAATTAATTTTTTTCCTCTTAATAATGCTAGGGGAATTTGCAACACCCATATAAATTCCTAAGCCAAAGTGCCGAAAAACCTGAAGGGTCGATCGATCGACCCCAACCGTCGATCGATCGATCAAACAGGTGTTCGTCTTCTCCACCTTGATGTTTCCTCCATTAACGAAAACTTCCAATTTCTAACCTCTCCCTTGGTCTAACCCAAACACAACCAACATCATGACTATATAAGAACATGATCAGGGCCTCTCATAGAACCTCAAATATAAATTTAATTTCATAAATTTCTACCTTTCTGATTTGGGGAAAATCCCGGGTTTTTACTCGTTAAGTTTCAATTTCATCTACTTACCCCAAATTCGTCCATAATTGCTACTGGGTTTTTCACATGTAAATCAAATATCCTTACAGAACCATGTCACACCATTAATTCCCACATTAAATCTCATTTAAGTGTCCCTTTCATAAAAATCTCGTTTTGTACCCAATGCACCCAAAACGAATTTCTGATTTGACGTCGCAAAAATATGAATTGATTAACATCAATTAATATCACAGCAAGTTAACCACTTGCCTTATGGGTTCGTAGGGTCTGATCCGAGGATGTGATTTGGAAGGTTGATGATGAACTCCTAATTGGTTCCCTGTCTTGTCTCCAAAAGACTCCAAGTTGCAGTGTAACCACTCTCTATGGGTTCCTCTCAATACCCTAGGTTCTCTCTTGTGTTTTCTGCCATTTTCCTTTTCTCCTAAATTAGGTATTAAAGATAAATCCCGTTTTTAGCCTAATGGGCCAAGCCCGAGTGACCCAAATACCCCTGTGTGGGTCCGGTTATGCCTAAAAATTCCCCGTGTCCCATTTCCTACCCCCGGGTACACTTTTTTGACTATCTCGGCCCATACGGACTCAACCGTACACTCAGAATTGACATTCGAATTAATTTATAAAAATCCCTATCTCACACCCAATTTAGTCTATACCGACTCCCGGTTGAGATAAATAAATGCCACGTCACTAATACACGTTATGACGTAAATAAATGATTACTATTCACTTAGTAATTGAATTTTCCTAAATATTAACCATTCACTCTCCGATTAATATTTAAAAAAATATTATCGTAATTAATTCAATTAAATTACGACACACAAGTAATTTAAAATTTTCCGAGTTAATTAAATATTACATGCACAGAAATACGGGGTGTTACAATATTGACTTCATGGGACCATTCCCTCCCTCCTTCGGTTTCTTATACATCCTCGTCGCGGTAGACTATGTATCCAATTGGGTGGAGGCAATAGCTACCCGGACGAATGACAACAAGGTTGTGATTAAGTTCATCCAAGAACATATACTTTCTCGCTTCGGTGCTCCTAAGGCCATCATAAGTGATAACGGCACACATTTTTGCTATAAGCCATTTGAAAAATTAATGAGAAAGTATGGGGTCGTCCACAAGGTTGGGACGACTTATCACCCTCAAATAAGTGGTAAGCCGAGCTAGCAAATCGTGAGATTAAAACCATCCTTGAAAAGACCGTCGATCCTACCCGAAAAGATTGGTTACTTCGATTAAACGATGCGCTATGGGGTTACCGTACTGCCTACAAGAACCCCCTCGGGATGTCCCCATTTAGTTTTGTAAATGGCAAGCCTTTCCATCTCCCCATGGAGCTAAAATCACAAAGCGTATTGGGTCATTAAGAGGTTGAATTAAAATCTTGATAAAGCTGGCAAAACTCGCAAGCATCAATTGAACGAGTTGGAAGAGATGCGCAATGACGCATATGAGAATGCTAAAATATCAAAAGAACGAATGAAACTCGCGCATGATAAGATAATTCACCAAAATGAGTTTCATCTGGGCTAAAAAGTGCTTCTATACAACTCAAAATTACACTTGTTTCCCAGTAAGTTGCCTTCAAAGTGGACGGGTCCATTTGTGGTTCGAGAAGTATTCCCCCACAGAGCTATAGAGCTGGAAGATGCAAAAGGGGGGAAATACCTTCAAAGTGAATGGACAACACCTCAAGCCATACTACGAGGCATGCGTAACGGTCATCGCACCCCCAACACCATCTATGGGGATTGATTGAGCAGTACGTAACGGTCATCGCACCCCCGACGTGTATGTGATAATTCTTGTGTATAGTAGACGTGAATCGGTCAGGTTAGTTGGAGTCGGTAGGTATAGGACACATAAGATAAGTGCGAGAGAACACATGTTGAGAGCGAGCCTAGGGTTTTAGAGCACACATTGAGTGAAGTTAGGTCGATTCCGTGTCTCTATATTGGTGAAAGCCTCCGGAGATGTTGAGAGATGAGTGAATTCAGCCATAGGGGACTCTGCATAATTTTGGGAACCAGACCGGTATGCCCATGGACACCTGAACCGATTCATTTTGGGGAAAAATTAAATAAAAAAGGGATCGGTTCGGTCCGGTCCTGGACACTTGGACCGATTTGAGTTATGATTTTTCTTTGATCATTCCCAAGGTACAACCCCCATCTTCTAATTCATTTCCTTCCCTCCTAATACGTTTTCCCTCCACCATTTCCCTCCTAAATTTAATCCCCCTTCCCTCCCAAAAAACCCTTTAACTCCACCATACCCACCTATAAATACACCCTTTCCCCTCCTCATTTCCATCACCACTCCTCCTTACTCTCATACTCTCTCTCTTCCAAATTTCTAGAGTCTAAACACTGCTACAACACATGGCCAACCAAGGCCGCCTTGAAAAGTACAAATCCATCACGTTCAACGATGGCAACGATGCATACTGCTCTGATCAAGAACAACGATGGTGTGAACATTTTTTTGGCTAATCTCACTGTGACACCCCGCCCAATTAAATATCGGGTGATCAGTCCTTTATAAAATTTATAACATAATGTTCGGTTGGTTCATTCTTAGCATCACTGTCGAAAACTTAAATCCAATTAATTACCTAACATTTAATTAAGCTAATGTCAAAACATTTTCCAGTTTAACTTGAAACCAATTAATTTAATTAATTTATGAACATGCAATTATAAACCATACACAAGAATTGAATGTTGACTGAATTAATTACTAAATAACTAATACTGGATAACAATCCTCTAGTTCAAGCCACAAACCAAACCATAATAAATACTCAATCCAACTGAAAAGAACTACAAAGTAAACTGAGTACAACTCCGCTAATAAGAATGGGCGACATATGCCCGAACCGAGATATCTGAACTAGGAACCGAATGTACTGAGAGAAGCGTCTAACCTGAATAACTCGCAACTTCCACAACAGCTGCAGCTCGGTAAACCATCCAATTATCTAGAATCGGTATCCCTGTGGCTGGGCATCTGTACTAATACATATATATATAACAAAAGAGAGAAGAAATGCAAGAGACGGGTCAGAGCCCGATGTTTTAAAAAGATTTATGAGCAAGTATTTAAAACTGCATTAAAGCAAGTATCATATGCATGCTAGTTCGAACTCTCACATGAGATTCTCACCTCTCGACTAGTGTGCACGCCTAACGTACATCTAATCTAACCTATCCATCCGACACACTCTTAACTAGGAAAATGCTTATCCTACTAGTTACCCCTCGTAGTAGTATCCCGTATTTGATCTTGACATTTATCACTTTAAATAAGTGTTATCACACTAAAGTTAAGTATTTACTATTTACGTTACTGAAGATTTCACTATCTCAATAATCTGATATTATCTCATTTTAGGTATACCGAAAGCATACATATATATCTTTCACTATTATATATGTATTAACCAAATCTTAATAGCCTACAAATATCACATTGTAAGTATAACACAAGTATATATAAATATCCACCACTATTATATATATATATATATACACTAACACAACACCCCAAGGATATACCTGTAGTGCATTGCATACTCTGTTATCATGTCCCGGTACATCTCATACTCAAACAAGGACTATCGGTTTAGAAATCTCCCACGAACTATATAAACAAATCACACGTATTGGCGGCGAACATAGTTCACATACCTATGGGTCATGCACATACCTACGCTCCCATAGTTAGTGACTTATCAACTCACAAATAAGTCTTCACAGTCCTATGTTCTAAGGTACAAGTCAAATATCTCCCCGAAGTCACTCAGGATAAGACTATTTCTACACAACCCCCCGCGATAGCAAGCAGCTAGGTATGTCATACACATAATATCAAATATGGGCATACACATAACCCATCAAATCAAACGGTATACACACCACCAAATGTCATGTTCCACACGTAGTATTACCATCACGTTATTCCCTCTCTCGTAATATATATAAGGATAATATGTCACCCGAAAATCCATAATACATAATCATAAGAAGTCCCAAAAGCAACCACTAATTTTTATTCTTATAAGTTCCATATCGTTAAAACTAATATTGTAAGTATTTATCACTTAATACTCTCGACGCAATTACAATTACGATTATCTCTCTCTCATAATTTTCGAGGTAAATTCACCGTGCCAAATATTTGAATCATTACACCTAAACAACTCCCAATAATTCTGCACTATTTTGGGTTCAACGAACACTAATTTTTCTCACTCAAATTGACTGTTTACACAAATAGGGGCAAAATAGGAAATTCTCTAAAAATTAGAAATCTCGCTCGAACCAGAATGGATCTCGCTCGAACGACTACCACGTGTCATTTGAACGACTTCGCGCAAAATCCAATCTCGCTCGATCGACTTCGAGCGAGATCTCGCGACCTGGGCTATTTCGTCTTCAACCTTAGACAACCTCATTTTTCACCATTTTTTAACCCTAAAACCTCTAAAGATTAAGCCCAAACTTCCAACCATCAATACCAAGTATTATTCTAAGATGTATATGAGATTTCCCATAATCTAACATCATTAAATCGTCAGCAATCATCCATAAAATTCAAAATCCCCAATTTTATTGTCATGAACCCTAGTTCTTAAATTAATATTCATAACTTCTAAATTAAGCCCAGATTGGTTCATAGAAATCACTCTAATTTCGTAGACATCATCCGATCTACATATGGTATTCAAATTCTTATCAAATCAGCCCTAGTTTATGATATAGGTCTCCAATTTCACTCAAATTAACTTTCATAACAGAGGTTTATTAACCTAGATTAACATGAACTTAATTATCGCTAAAGAAAGCAAGAAATAAACAGTTGCCTCGATTTCGAAGGTCTGATCCGTTGGTGTTGTTGGTATGGATGCGTTCCTCGCATTCCGATCTACACGATGGTGGTGGTGGTTATGCAAGGTGGTGATCATAGCTTCTCCTCCTTTGGAATTTTCTCTCCCTCACCCACTGCGGCTCTCTCTTGATTTTGGTGTAACCTAACCCTAATTGTCCCTAATTAGCTGATATATTATTTCTCCAATTTTCTTCCATTTAATTCCTCTAAAAATCCAAATTATAAAACTACCCCTACCGGGTTCCGGCTTGGCCTAAAAATATCCCGGAGTCCAAATAAAATACCCGGGTAGAGTTTTATGACTATCTCGACCCCTCTGGACTCAACGGCACACTTGAAATGATCATACGAGTTACTTAAAATAATTTACCTTTTTATTCCACTTAATTAGTCCTGATACGACTCACACACGCGTCCCAGACTTAATATATCAAACTGTCGTATTTCTCTCTCACGACAAGTTATATAAAATCATCATTCCATATTAATTATTCTCACAGTAATATTAATAATTACTAACTTCTCGTCACGCTAGTAAATATTCAAATTTAATCCGGATTAGTAATTAATTCTCACACTCTAATTTAATTAATCCCACAATAATAATAAATAACATAATTATTTAAATCTTTGAAAATACAGGGTATTACACTCACAAACTGCAATTGGAGTGCCAAACTTTATCACCAACCTCTTCCTTCCTTGGGGTTGGTGTCGGTACCTTAACGAGCCCCACTATGCAGTTTGGGCAGTCGAAGTGTGAGCCTTCTTTGGAACCCTTATCTGCATCGGTGATTTTATTTCCAAGGCGCATGTGGATGGACAATGCATCCCTTTCTCCATCGAGATTCTTGCCCAAAATCTAGAAGAAACGAATGTCCCAAACCCCAACGCTCTCGCCCCCATCGACAAATCCAATAGCATTGCCCGTATAACACCCAACGAGGTTTGGGCTATCGAAACATTTGCGGTACGTAGGATAAGCGACAAGGCGCGTATCACATTTCAAATCTTCTACGCCAATATCCTACAAACCTCGAATGATTCCGCCATGCGACCCCGACAAACGATTCTTGTGTATCACCTTTTTTTTATCGTAACACCCCGATCAACCTGACCCATATCATTTAAAAAGATATATTCTTTGCGGTCTTGGACAAAAAGGGTGTTACCCCTCTCCCGTATGCCCGACTCATAACGTCTATTCTAGCCGACATACTCATTGTTCCTCCCAACGAGTCCCTTCGCCTTCCCAATCCTATTGGCAAGGCACCCGTACTACGAGTGAGCGCCACTGGGAGGTTATCCGAGCCCGATAAGCGGAGGAGGCGGAGGACGATGATGATGTTACAGAGACAGATGATGGGTAAGAGGAGGAAGCCTTCGGGGGCAATGATGTAAGTATGAGAGAAGGCGATGAGGGTGAATATAACGAGGACAAAAATTCTGATTTTGAGCCCCAATGAGCCAACTTTGATATGCGAATCATAGCACTGGAAGCCCGATTCGATGGGTTTATCAATTAATACAATGCTCACCGGGAGGAGGACCGACGCGCATATCGACGGGATACGAGTATGCTATATTTTCCTCCAAGTTAAAATGTACCGGATGACCATGGGTGCTCCTCCCCCGGCCTATTTTATGACCCGTACGATCCAATTCTCCTGGAACTTCTCCCCCTCCCCCTCAGTAGTTTATTCTTTCTAGGCTGCTCATATAATGTTTCACATTTCCTTTTTCCACATCTTTGTATGTTCTCTAGATATATAATGGAAATTGGATTACCTATCATGTGTGTTTTATGCTTGCTTTTGTATCTTGCATTTCGTACTTTGTTCTATTTTTGTTGTTTCTCTCCTTAATTTATCTTTTAGTCCTTTTTACATCGGGACTATGCAAAAATCTAAGTTGGGGGAGGTATGCATGCGCTTTCACATTTCACAAAGTTCAAAATGCCCAAAAACCAAAAAATAAGAAAATTTTCAAAATTTTCCCCAAAAATTGAAAAATTCGAAAAAGCCAAAAATATTTTTCTTCAAAATAAATAAAAATTGGAATTTAAATTTTTAAAAAATGTCACTAAATTTTGTTTGAAATCTCAAATTGAAAAGAATTCAAATTCACTAACCCGAAATTGACCAAAGATAGAAATTGAAAGAAAATTGACGACTTAACAAATAAATGTGGAGATTAATCAACCCCGTGAGATTTCGAGACTTTACTTTTTCAGAGTTTTTAAAATCAATCCGAATTTATGATTAACTCAAAGTTCAATTCAGCGTTGAAATAAGTCGTTGGGATCTCAAAATTATTACTTTGATTGGTCAAGGAATAGTGTGTGATGTTGCCTCAAAAAGCGCGCTGAAATATTTCTAAACTAAAATTGATCTCAAGACGCTTATGACAATATGATGAGTAATTCGAATAAATGAAGTCAGGCCATCGTTTGCTACCCAAAAATATTAGCCATAAAAAGTTATGAAAAAGTATCCTTTTGCTACCCAATTTGAGCCTAATAAAATGTATACTTTTGTTTGATAACCCGAAAAACCCATATAGCCCGGAATTGAGAAAATAAAAAAATTCAGCAATTAAGTCCAATTTGTGTGAAAATGAAAAGGGGCAATAAAAGAAAAATTCTCAAGAAAAATAGCAAGAAAAGAAAAATATGAAAAAAATAGAAAAAGAAAAGAAAATGAGCAAATGCCCGAAAAAGCACTAATGGACATCATAGAAGATTTTTCAATTCCCAAGTTTCCCTTTTTACCCAATACACCTTATAACCGAAAAAGTCCTAACTGAGTCTGGATTGTGAAGTTAATTACTGCGTGGAGAGTTAAAATACGAAAAGATAACAAGAGAAATTAATTGGTGTGTATGAGAGGCAATGTTCCTGTTTCCAAACGACTGTAACCCGACGAAGAGATCTTTTCACCCATAAATTTCCATATTTCAATTTGGTGTCAGTGAATTCATGTTTCAATGCATTTATTCCTTATATCACGGATACCGAGCAAAATAGCCACATTCTGAGTGATTCATTTGCGAGAGTATCCAGTGAGCATTTAAATCAAAATGAATTTTCGGAAAGGTAACGTAATTATCAATCGATGGAAATTTGCGGTTAAATTTCTGGCTTCACACACACACGACAAATTGAGATTTGAGCATATAAATATATGGTGATTATTTCTTCAAAAGTTTGAATTATAAAATTTTTAGGTATTTTGAATTTTGTTTCAGTCATAAACCGAATTTTGTGGGTACATTCACTGGAAACCCTCACGAGACACAACTCGTCCTACTGGGGTGACCTAGGGGTTTAAAGGCTCGTTGCATACGCTAAATGCAATCGCTTGCCCGTGAAAGTGGTATTCTATCTTAACAAAATGAATTTCAAGAGTTAAGTCTTGGTGAAGTTCTTTTACATTGCTCGGGATGTGCAAAGTTCTAAGATAGGGGGATTTGATTAGGCATAAATTCTTCCGAATTTTCCCCCCTTAATTTAGTAGCTTTTAGCACCTCGAATAATCTAATTTGTATCAATTTATATCATTTATATGCTACTGAAAATTCCCATATTGTGCCTTGATTTTTGTGTATTTTTCATGCTTTTTATAGGTATTTAATGCAAGTGAAGAGAAGAGGAATCCAAAACCGAGAAATCAACAAAGGAAGGAAAGTTAGAGGGCAAAATAGTCATTTCAAATCTAGAGTTCGGACGATGGACCAACATGAAAAATTAAGACCTCGTGTCTAAAAGCGTGTAGGAAGAAACGACATCCCAAATCGAGCCCTGGATCAAAAGTTATGAAGATTTAAAGATGAGAGGAGAATCAAGAGAGAGGAAGAAAGGAAGATTTCCAAGACCGGATCGAAATGGTCATGACCAAAAATGAATCGATCCGAAGGAGATCCAAGCCTCATGAAAAATTGACCACCGGACCAGACTAGATATAGCCAAAAATGAACCGATCCGGATGATTCCAATCCCTGTGAAAAATTAGCCACCAGATCGGACCGGATGTAGCAAAAAATGAACCGATCCAGGAAGCATGAAATATATGAATAAAATCCAACAATGGATCGATCCGGATACATAAGAAAACTAACCGGTTCGATGCCTTGAAGATCCTTGCACAAAATTGGATACCAGACCGAATCGAAGAATCTCGTTGGATCGGTTCGGTGGAGATTTTCTCAGATTTTGCATTTTTAATTTAGAGTTTTACTTGGTTTAAACTATTATAGATTTCGTAGTGCATTTATTTTAACATATTATCAGACATTGAGAAGGTTCGAATATTATTGGTTTTAGAGGGCTCCTGCATAGAAGAACCTTAGTTTTGAAGATTTGTTGCAATTAATTCAAGATTCAAAGTTTATTTCCAGATTTCCTCATTACAAGTAACATTTAAATTCTGCTTTCAATTTCTTTCATAATTAGTTAGATTAATTCTTAATTCCTAGTTTTCAATTCTTAATTCAAAAATTTTCTTCTGAATTTTTTTCCAAAATAGTCATGCATTCTTGCACTTTAAAACTTGTGGTTTCATTTAATTTAATCATGTCCGGATAAGTTTTTAAGGGTTGGGGTGCATGAACCCAACCCGATGTAATTTACCCATGTAGAAAATAGGGTTTGAATTGAAATTTTAATGAATCGTGTCGTGTAGTTCGTATAACCATCGTAGATCTTTTAGCCTCGTTTGCCATTTGTAACCGGGGTGTTTAAGGATGCGATGCGCATGTTATCTATTCATCACTGCTTTATTTTTACCTTTAATTATGTATTATGCGGGATAGTACCCTCATATATGTAATGCTTTGGATTACTAAAGACTGGGTTCAAGTAAATTTCTAATCGAAATATAGTATTCTATATGGTAAATGTACTAGGGTTTAGGGGATTGTAACCCAACCTATCTTTCCTTATTCATATTTAATTCACTGAAGTAGTTTATTTTGGCACAATTAGTTTAATCCGTAGTTAGATTATCTTTGCATTTAGTTTGTAGTCATTTAGTTCAAATTAATTATCTTTTTGTTCTTTTCTCGAGTCAATTTAAGGGTAGTATTCTATTCCTACGTCGTCACGAATTTTCATCCTATTTCCCTGCGGAGACGATCCTGACTTATCGGATTATTACTAATGCAATAGGCTTGAACTTGAGCCTATATCATCATGCACACTAGATACACATTTGTGGTCGCGTCAGCCACACGATATAGGAATTTGAGACACCCATCAATATGTGTCATACCGCATTGTTCATGCAACCGCAATGCAGAATTTTCCTTGTTGGTTATCACATGCGTGACAAGCACCTTGGCCTCGATGTTTTGAAGGATATGTCCATTAACCGAAATACTTGGGATGTTATTCGGGTCCTTCACCCCCTCGCTATTCATTGACTATCATATATGTTGCGTAAAAACACGCCTAGCCAATCGATTGTTGACATCGGCCGCTGGACGGGAGCGAAGTAGGGGACTGAATCATCAAGCGATAAATTCACGCATATCGAAGATCAAGCAGCGACGTCCACGTCCTCGTCCTCATCCAGCTCCTCCTCCACCACCTTCTCCTTCCCCTTCCCCTCGCCCTTTCCGCCCAATGAACGCTTCATGAATGAGAACATATCTAGGACTGTCGCCTCCAAGCTTGATAGCTTCGCATCATGCGTGTCCACCTGATGAGACAACCCGATGTTTCTCGTCTCTATTCCAATGATCCTAGATTTTCCCACCTGCGAGCTCACCCCTTAGTCCTCCCCTTGCAATCAGCGTCGAGCACTTGGATGAGTCAGTGGACAAAGATACCTTGTCGGCATCAAACTGCGACTCATGCACTTCCTTGAGCTTTGCCTGAAATGACAAAAAGCACAGGATTAGTTAATTAAGTAAATAAAAAAATTATAATGTAATTAACAAACATTAAACTATCGGATTACTTATAATCATGGCCACGACGCTCGTGGACCTCCTTATCTTCGCCTTTCTTCGTCCGAATTTCCACATAGGCATCGAGCCTATGTGGCCTACCCCCAGGGCCACTCCCCGTCCCTTGAAATAAAATAATGCAAAATTAGTAAGTAACGCAAAGTAAAATAATGAAAAATGACATATTTTTATAATTATAGAAAAATAAAAACTTACCATCTTATGCTCCACCTCGGAGTAAGACGTCCGGCCGGAGTAGTGTACGTTCATTTTTTTCACCAGTTTTTCCTCCCCAATTGGTGAGATGGCAATTGTCGCTTCTCGATCTCATTGTTAATGAACTTTTTCCATTTTGCTAATGCGATCGTCTCCTTTGATGGACGGACTCATGCATTTAGGGAATGGAGTCCCAGGTCTTCCCAAAGTACCGGGCCCGTAAATTCTTCTTCCATGTCTTGTGTTTCTGCCTCAACTGCTCCAACACAAAATTGCGGAGTTCTGGGGGCAGGCTGAATTGTTCCTGTCAAATAAATACAAAACAAAAATAAAGTAAGTGTTAGTTGTAAATAAATATAAATATAAATATAAATATAAATATAATTATAAATTGAAATGGCAATGGAAATTGAAATATAAATATAAATACATTACCTGTAGTGCCGCCCAAATAGATAACTTGAGATCATTTGGCACCTCCCTCCAACTAGTGTACCTCGGGCCGATAATCGTCTGCACCAGCTCGAGGGATTTAGCCAATATGCCCATTTTGTTCTCAAAGTCCATTCCCAATTTGCCCCATTTTGGGAGCCTAGGGACCGAGGAGCCATCGTCACCTCCACTACTGCCAAGCCTTGAAGAAGAAATTTTATGTAAAAATTATTGTTCTTAGTACAAATCAAATGAATTAGAATAGTACAAAGCACTAACCATATTATAAAAAAAAATTGAAACTTTTAATTAATATACTAAACTGATCAAGTACAAATGAATTAAAAGTATTAATTAAACTGATGTCCAATAATAATAAAACACTAGAATAATACACCCATTAGACATGGACTTTGAATTAATGCTTAAGAATTGAATCTAAATATTACATGCACTAAACTGATCAAGTACAAATGAATTAAAAGCATTAAAATATTGTCCGATAATTGTAATACTTATTACAATTCTAAAAATTATTTCAAATTCGGGTTATCATAAAAAATGGATTGATATTCGGCAGGAGCAGCCAAGTCATCCACACTAGTATTTAGACGCTTTGGCGCATGTAGGATGAATGACCACTACTCGTTATTGATATACTCTCTGTAAAATAATTGCTTGACCTTATGAAATGCACAAACAAACAGCTCATCGCTCACGTGTTGTACAAACATATTTTATAAGTCATGTTTACATTAGAGTATATCGTATACCTCTACAATCGTCGAAGAATTATTCAAAGATCTTTCAAGCATCAAGAATGATCCAAATATCAAAGTTCATCATCAAAGGAGTCTTTGCGAGATTAATTTTGGTAAGGTTATGTTTAAGTACCTTAGCATTTCCCTTAGAGTATTGGGATTATTTTTCACAAAATATTTTCTAAGTGTTGGAGCGGAGTTTTTAATGTTTTTTGTCAAAAATATAATTTTTGGAGTTTTTGAGGAGGTGCATTTACCGAGAAAAAGAAAAATATTTAATATTAATGTCGTTCAAACGACATGGCATCTCGCGCGATGTATAAAATGACATTGTATCTCATTCAAACGATATCCAATTTCATTTGAACGAGCCGCTGCCTTAAGTATTTTATAAATAGGACTCTTCAACTATATTTTTCAGAAGAAAACCCGTGCAAAAACTGTCTACATTTTATGAAAATGGCAGTTCAAATTTGTCTTCTTACTTTAGACGTTTAATCCTTTGTGTTTACAATTCACAAAACATCCCAATCCTTTAGTGAATTGTTTTGGAACCCAAAATAGGATCTTGCTGATATTACTCTTGTAGAGAGGGTAAGTCTACATCATATGACTATGTTTCATTGAGGATCTTGCTGCGTGAAGATTATTTGTTGATTTGGACTGAGGTTCATAGGTAGTGCTGTGGTGTTCCTAGGCTGAAGATAGGATTGCGGTCCTTGCGGTATAGCTGCATGTGAACCACTTCAGACGACACTGACCAACGCCTACGAGTATTCGCGTGTCAAAATATATTTCATTGTAATCCGTGTAAGTTGCTTACAAATTATAGTGAAATAAAAAGTTTTGCCCTTTGAGGATTTTTCTGATATTGGTTTCCGTTGCATGCTTATTGAAATTATGATTTCAAATCACATAGTTGCATGTCTAGGGCTGAATTAAATTGGTTTAACTAAATTTTGGGAAGTTTGTCACATAATGATTATTGAATTTATTTGAGAAGTCGCATTATTCCGCTGTAGTACACTCTCAAATTGGTATCAGAGCGGGTTACTCTAATTTATCGCTTGATCCTAATTTTTGTTTATCTAGATACATTTTGACTACTCACGTTGTCAAATTGGTATCAGAGCCTATTGCACTAAGTTATTGTGTTTGATCCTGTTTTTTCTTAAAAATGGTTTTTGGTGGTTTTGATTCTTAATGCCAACTTTTGAAAAGTCTAATTGTAAAATTCACACGAACTCTTGTTTTAAATATTCCGTTGAAAATGATTCAGAGAGGTGTTCGGGTTGTGAGGGTGTTGGTCACATGATAAATGAGTGTCCCACAAATTTAAGGAAGAAATTGAATAAACCGACATCTCATGTTTCACCCTTAGTGATTCGGAAGAAGAAGTTTTTTATGCGTCTAGGCGAGAGCTACCCACTTGAGGGATTAGTGATGATAGTGAGGGTGATGAGAGTGAGGATGGAAGTGTAGATGAGCGTGACTTGCAAACGGCTTTCAATGAACTTTACGGTGAAGCTTTAAAAATAAAGAAAAAAAATTTGAAATTAAAGGCACAATTGAAAGAGTGTGCCTTAAAAAATAATGATGTTTTA
Source organism: Sambucus nigra (assembly GCA_949130495.1). Classification (NCBI taxonomy): domain Eukaryota; kingdom Viridiplantae; phylum Streptophyta; class Magnoliopsida; order Dipsacales; family Adoxaceae; genus Sambucus; species Sambucus nigra. The sequence goes on along the minus strand of OX422216.1, from coordinate 160,837,280 downwards.
GTTGAATATCTTAGGGCACATGAGAAAATTTTGAGAGATAAGCTTGAGTACGTCAAGGGTGAGAGAGATAGTCTTCGAGGTGTGATGGAGGCTATGAAAAAGGATCTTCTCGAGTTTGAGGATTTTAGGCGCGTACTTTAATCTATGATAGGTGAACTTGAGAAAAGTTTGAAAGATTCGAGTAAAGTGAAATTTGATTTGGAGTCTAGGTTTGAAAATCTTGATAATATTTTAGGCACTGTCGAAATAAAAAAGGATAGGGGTGGGATTGGTTTTGAAAAACAAGTTGCACCCATTCCCAAAGCCATCTCCACACGCGTGAGAGAGCCTCCTAGGGATGTTTGGAGAGATCCACCTAGGATTTTTGGGAAAGAGAAACCTAGGAATTTGAGGAGAGCTACCTTTGGGTAACGTTCGCTTCCACATATACACATGTACTCATTGTGGTCGAAAAGGTCACCTTAGGCGTTTTTGTTATAAACTTCAAAACACTCCTAGGAAGTTTAAATAGAGAGTCATACCGATTCCTAAAAACCCCACACCTCGTTACACATTGATTTGGGTTAGGAAATCGGATTTAGAAGCATATGGTCTAATTGTTCACGACTCTCATCTGCTTGCACATGATTCACCCCATGTGAGATCATTTGTATGATTGTGATTGATATTTGTCACGCGCTAGTTGTGCTCCCTGATATACTCTTACTAGTGTTATGACTCACTTTGTTGTTGTAGTTTACATTATTTTATGAGTTTAGCCACTGTTTTAGCACTGTTTTGGTTCTGCCAGCACCTCCCAGGTAATTTTTCTGGAATTTTTTTATTGGACAATACTGTATAACATTCTGGATTGGGGTAAGGATTTCTGTTTTCTCGTTTGAGCGAGATATCATGTCGCGCAAAGCTGTCGTTCTAACAACAAGCGTTTTCGTTCGAGCGACATTGAGTTTGGTTTGAATGACCTATTTGGCTTTCTACATTCATCTATTTCAGTACCCTGGGTTCATATGCTTATGTTTTTGGTACTTCTAGGTTACTGCTATCAGTTTATATGCAGTTACTTTTGGTATTTATGTTTAATTTCTAATACTGCATTGTGCGTTTAATCACACCTTCTTAGATGGATGATTCTTTGTGTGATTTACTATTTTCTAGCATAGGTGATGCTCACACCGATATTATTCCTACTGCTAGTGTGTACCATGTTTTTATTTATGGTTTTTACTTTTGAAAAAATTTGGAAAAATAAAAAAAGATTTTCATTTTTTTTGAAAAATTGAAAAAGACAAAAAGATTTTTGTATTTTGTCTACACCTTATATGAATGCACATTTAGGATGACCAAGTCCCAATTTCTTTCCATTTATCCGTGTGATAATTTGATAGTGTTTCGAAACAATATATTATGTCATCCATGTGCTTTACAATGTTTGAAGTCATTGAGATATTATTAGAGTATACTTCCTACATGTTTGACTCATTATTTCCTTTATTACACATATGCACGAATTTGTTTGATTATTTTACTTGTCTATCACATGTTGGTCGAGTGTTTTCATCTCAATCCTATCCTTAAAACGAACCAAGTGCAATAATACGAGAGTAATAAATGTAGTGCATGTAAAAACCCTTGCCCGTGAGGAATTTGTTTCAATTTAAAAAAAATAATGAGTGCACGAGAAAGGGCTGCGAGTGAATAATACTCACTTCATGAAAGCCACCGCTTAAAAAGAGTTCGTACAAAAACTTAAATCAAAAGAAAAAAAAATGAAATATGCCAAAATTTGGGCCAATAGGTTTTCTCTAAGTTGAGAATTTAGTACCTCATTAGATATAAAAAATGCATTATTATATATGAGGGAGTTTGGTTGGATATATATCAATGGGGTTGCACGTCCTTTGAAAGTTCTCGAAACGACACAAAATAGTTTTGGACGTTATTTGTGTGAAAATCACTTAGGCTTTGATTTGTTGATTTGATTTAGTCGATATCATCTAAATTAAACAATTTTACACCTAAGGATATTTTTTATGTTCAATCGATAGGAGTACACATATGCATCGTGCACATATGCTTGATTGAGTTTTATTACCTATTGAATTTGTTCACACCCATTCATTCCATATCCATGATTTGGTTGTCTTAATGTTATTCATGGTGTGATTTTTGTAAATTGTTTTTATTTGAAAAAAAAAGAAAAGTAAAAAATAGTTTGTGGATCCTTTGAGTATTTCCTCTACATGCATGTAGTTTGATCCATACTTGTGTTGTTCGTCGTGACACTCCATGTTTTGTATGTTTATTCTTTTCCTTGTCTATTTCGGACAAATAAAAAGGGGGAGGACGAATTATGGGGGAGATTTGATTATATTGATTGATATATTTATATCATTTCAAACTCGATGCGTCACGAAGGTATTTGTATTATCTCATGTGTGTAGGTACAAAAGTGAAGATCATTATGTTGTACACCCTGATGAGAAAAGCTTTGATATTTGAAGATTGATGAAGGTTTTTATAGAAAAGATTGAAGACTTACATTTCGAGTACCTTTTCACTTTTGGGTTCATGGGAAGGTATTAGATTTGTATAGGCATTTTGATTTGATAATTCGAATTGTTTTTATTGTGTACCGGCATAGGCATAGAAGGATATTTGTAAGGACATATTTTATAAATCCTATTTACATTAGAGTATGTCGTATACCGCTACAACTGTCGAAGAATTATTTCAATATCTTTCAAACATCAAGACAGATCCGAATATCAAAGTTCTTCATCAAAGGAGTCTCCGCGAGATTAATTTTGGTAAGGTCGTGTTTAACTACCTTAGCATTTCACTTAGAATATTGGGATTATTTTTCACAAAATATTTTTTAAGTTTTGGAGTGGAGTTTTAATTTTTTTGGCAAAAATATAATTTTCGGAGTTTTTGAGGTAGTTCATTTACCGATAAAAAGAAAAAGAAAAATATTTAATATTATTGTCGTTCAAACGACAACCTATGTCGTTCAAACGACATTGGATCTCGTTCAAACGACATCCAATCTCGTTTGAACGAGTCGTCTCCTTAAGTATTTTATAAATAGGACCCTCCAACTCCATTTTTCACAAGAATACCTGTGCAAAAACTGTCTACGTTTTATGCAAACAGTCATTCAAATTTGTCTTCTTACTTTAGAGGTTTAATCCTTTTTGTCTACAATTCACAAAACATACCAATCCTTTAGTGAATTGTTTTGGAACCTAGAATAGGATCTTACTGATATTGATATTGTAGAGAGGGTAAATCTACATCATATGACTGCGTGTCATTGATGATCTTGCTGCGTAAAGATTATTTGTTGATTTGGACTGAGGTTAATAGGTAGTGCTGCGGTGTTCCTAGGTTGAAGATAGGATTGCGGTTCTTGCGTTATAGCTGCATGTGAACCACTTCAGATGACACCGACCAACGCCTATGAGTATTCGCGTGTCAAAATATATTTCATTGTAATCCGTGTAAGTTGCTTGCAAATTATAGTGAAATAAAAGGTTTTGCCCTTCGGGGATTTTTCGTGATATTAGTTTTCGTTGCATGCTTATTGAAATTGTGATTTCAAATCACATAAAGGCATGTTTAGGGCTGAATTAAATTAGTTTAACTAAAATTTGGGACATTTGTCACATAACTAAAATTGAATTTGTTTGAGACGTCGTATCATTCCGTTGTAGCATACTCTCACGTGTTCGTTGCTCTTCAATTTGGACATGTTAACCATGATCAAATTGGTGCCAGGATCAACTTTACAAGCATTTTTAGCCTCAACTCTTACCCAATCACTGTAAAATACAACTTCTTTGAAGCTTACATAGACCAATTCAAATATATTTCGAATTACACCATAGTAAGTCATTTCAGCTTCAATGAGGTTTTTATCTTTTGCGCTTGCTCGAAAGAAAGTAAGAGCCTTTTATGAAATGCTTGAGTTCTATACATTTGTACTTCCTCGTACACCCTTACGCCAAATACATAACCATTCAATCGATACTTTTTGTACTCTTGTGCCATGAACAAGGGTCCAGTGGCTAGGCGAGCAAGCCTTGATGTCACATCACCCGTCTTTAAGAGCTGAGAATATAAATAAATTAATTAGGTTAGTTGTAAAGTTTTATTGTAATGTAACGTTATATAACAACTATTTTCACCATAATTACCTAGTGAAAACCACAACCTAAATTCGCTGTCTCATTGTGCCATTATTTTTTGTCTTTTATTGTTCTCACAAGCTTCATACTTTCTGCATAAAATTAATGTGACGAACGTATTAAAAAATTAATCATGTATAAAATAATCTAAAATAATCAAAAAGTTAAAATAATTTAAACTTATTTTTTCCATTCTTCGACATCTTCATGTGTGTCAAATTGATAACGAGCTATTTGTTCATGTTGCAAACTCGTTAAATTCACTCGTTTGCCCATCACATGACCACCCTCATCGATGAACTCATCAATGTCATCAACGTTGGTCGAGTCAGGCATATATTCCCGAGTATAGATTGATGACACCACGGTTATGTATTCCTCTACAATTGATCCTGCAATGTATCGTGTATTCATGACGTAATCTTTAAAAACTTTCATCAATCTTTCAAACGGATACATACATTGATATCTAACTGTACCGCAAAGAAGTGCCTCGTCACATAGGTGTACCAACAAATGAAAACTTATGTCAAATAATGATGGGGGAAAGTACTTCTCCAACACACAAATCGCTTCGGTAACTGCCAATTTGCGGCCATTATGTGTTCTCGATTGACTGCCTTTTCACATAAAAGTGAGAAGCAGATAATAATTTGCATATTAGCCCTCCACAAACCCTTGTGCTTGGAGAAACTTCGCTTAAACAATAGGGGAACCAATTGCATGATCACATGCCAATCGTGGGACTTACAGTTATGTAAATTATAGGTAGCATAATTCACAATCCTTTGCAAGTTGGACGAAAAATTATACGGAACCTTCAAATTATATATTGTGTCTAAAAGCACCTTCCTTTCCTCACTCGTCAAACTAAATGCACCAGGGTGAATTATTGTCCTTACCCTACTATCTTCTTTCAACCATAGTTGTGGCTCAAGTTTCAATGATTTAAGGTTATTTCGTGTATTTTCTCCATCCTTCGAATGACTCCCCCAAGGCATGTTCCCATAATATGTTTCGTGATGTTCTTCTCTACGCGCATCACATCCAATACATGGCGCACCGAGTTATTCTTCATAATAAGGGAGGTCAAATAAAATTAACCACCTAGACCATGCCTTTCTTATCTCAGTTTCATTACCAGTGGGGGTCTTCTTATGCTTGACATTCTTAAATTTAGGATTCTTACCTGGCATATTAGGTCCACAATCAGAAGATTTAGTTTCAATTTTTGAACCTACAAGTTTTCTCGGCGGTAGCCTATGTTCAATCCCGCCCCAATAAAAAATTAGAACCTTTCTCAAATCTGAAAAAAAAACTCCTATGGCAATTGTATACATTTTTTTAGCTAGCGGGGAGACGAAAAGATTCAGTCTCCTCTCCATAAATAGGATACCCCAAATAACCATACATACTACACATCTCATTATCAGGCCCATACTTAGTGGATATGGTGTTACATTAACTCAACTCCTTACTAATGCTTATAGGACTATTCTGGGGGAAATGATGTTTTAGAAAACCATAACTGGATTTGATCTCACTCGATACATTTTTAGGTATGTCCACGACCTTAAGGACAACACAAAAGCCCTTGAAAACTACTATGTCTCTACTAAGAAATCCCACTTAAGGATGGATAAGGTTATCCAAACTAGTAATCATAGTTAAAATGGGTCAATATGTTTTTACCAAGGATGGATGCGAGTTTAGGGGTCATGAAAGGGATAGATTGTGTAGCCCCCCCCCCCCCCCCCCCCCCCCCCCCCGCGAATGGAATGGGACAAACATAATAGGAAAATATTTGTACAGTTGCATACCTTGTTCTATAATTAACTATTGCATTATGATATTATCCCTTTTTTCATTTCAGTGAAGAGATCACCACGACTCCCTGCTACTGTTAAGGATCTGGTCGAGGCTTATTGTGTGAAGAAGCCTCTCAAGTTTAAGGAATTATTTTATGTTGAAAACTTTATTACTGTTGGATATCATACACCTCCAGGTGGTATCCCTCTAGGGGAAGTTGTTGTCCCATTGGAGGTGTGTGTGATATTTGAGACTAATCCTCGGATAGAGGTCGATTTAGAGTCCAAAGTTGAAGTTGGTACATGTAATAATGCTTTCTTTTCTTGGCTGGTCCTTGTCCTCTTTTTCATGGATTGATAACCTATTTTCTCATCCATATTTATTTCCTACTACCTCAGTACCTCCATCGGAATCTATCGTAGTAATGGCTCCCAGGAATATTGACTGAAAAGCCAGATGATATCCCATCGAAAAGAAGTTAGAGGCTAAGAAAAATTGGGTGAAAGCTGAGAAAAAGAGAGTAGAGGCCAAGAAGAAGAAGGACGAAGAGTAAAATAACTAGGAGGAGAAAAATGCTCGAAAGAAAGTTAAGGAAGCCGCTATGCCCTAGCAAAATCTATGAGCAAGGTCCCTATGTACCCCAATGCTCCTGATGTGGGGGACAAGCGAACTTTTGAGCCCCATGTTATTCAGAATATTCCCACAGTCCTAAGGACGACTGATTTAAGACCTCTTCATCATCTGGTATGAGGCTAGGGAGTTGCTTATCTCTATTGAGAGGTCGAAGAATTTAAATTTTATTCGGCACATAGAATTTCATCCGAGGAGTTAAGAGCTGATCTTGACTCCATTTTTATCACGCCAGTAATGCCACCGACCTGCTGGGGTATCATGGCTATAGCAAAGACTTTGAATTTTTGAGGGGGTATGACCCTGAATCGTTATGAAAGTTAATTCAACATAGGTTATCCATGGTAATTTTCATCATAGTTGCTTTCCATTTTGTACTTTTACTCATCTAGTTATTGACTTATCTTCGTTTGTTGGCAGACTGCTGTAGCATTTACAGTCTTGAGAGAGAAGGCTGTTAGTAATAACTATGCGTATAAAGAGTTGGATGAGCATCATCAGAAGTCAAAGTCCAAGTTGCAGCAAACTTCGGAGGACCTCAAAAAGTCTAGCGAGGAGCTCCAGGAGAGAAACGATCAACTGAGGCCAAGACTATTGCCTTAACACAACTGAGGAAGACAATAACAAGCTCAAGGACAAGGCAACTACTGATGATGCCAAACTGAAGAGTTTGAAAGAAGATGTTGCCCAGATTATACTCAAGAGGGGGGTGAGTTGAGTATTTGCAAACCTTCTGGGTTAAATTAAATTTTTAGAAAATGTTTAATTTATAACACTTAATTCAAATTTCAAATTAATAAATCTTAAATTATAAAACAATGAATATTAATTAAATACTACCAATTAGTTTAAACAAGTTATGTTTCAAGATTACAAGACCTAATACATTTATAAACAATTTTCGTAAATAATAGAAATTAATATTCTTAATTTAATTAGTTATTAGAAAATAATTATTTTAATCTTAAAATATATTTACCTAATTTTTGAATTTATTTAATTTGCAAGTCTAAGTGCTTAAAACATAAAATTAAACAATCACAAGCAAATAAATAAAAATAAATGCTGAAAATAAATAACACCGTATTTTTAACGTGGTTCGGCCAAATCCCGACCTAAGTCCACGTGCCTAGAGAAACTTCCGACTCCTTGCGCTTCAATATTCCTGATCCACTTGACGGTAGGATCAAAACACCAATTATACAACCGAGCAGTAAAACCGTCTACTAGTACAACCGAAGCTAAAAATCCAAGCTTCAAGTCTTTACACAAATGGAGTAAAAATATGATGTATAATGTTTAAAACTCTTCAAGAAAACAAAATAAGACCGAGTTTCGTCTTGGTTGAGACTTCTCAAATGAATCTGATTTTGGCTCAAGTCTTCACTTGAAATCTTGTTGCTGAATAGGATTTCTTGGGCTCTTGGATTTCTTCTTCAATAAATATCTGAGTGTCAATTTGTTGTTATCTTAAATTTGAGTAGAACTGAGTAAGAAGTTGTGTTTCTCTCTTGAATGTGTATGAGCTGAATCGATAATTCTTGTTCCTCCTATTCACTATGTGTATGAGCTAAATAAATAATTCAGTTTCTCTTCTTGAATGAGAGTATGAGCTGAATGAAAAATTCTTGTTGTTCTTCTTCACTGTGTCATTTCAGTTCTAAGTCTTGCTTTAACTGATCGTTGTCTTCCTTTTTGTAGGTTCCAAAAATAATGACCGTTGGATAACAGTATGGACTTAAAATATGAATGTTGGAGCTTCTTCAACAATTTAGAGAGCATTAAATGCTCATAATCTTTGAGAAGATAAACTAAATCCATATCTGACTAAGATAGAGAGAAGAAGAAGACTGATAGAGAGAGAGAAATGTTAGAAGGAAAATGAGAAATACAATGAACACAAAACGAGTGGAGTGTTAGATGGTAGATATTATCTCTGCAGGAAATAAATGCGGGTCCAAGAAATAATGACATACACCACTTGAGTATAAGTTTTTTGAATAAAAAAATTATCTCACTAACTGCTGGTCTTCGAAGACTAAGGCTACAACTGGCACTAAAATGGTGGCACAAATCTTAAGATAAATAAATAGGTTTTAGGTTGTTAGCATGAGATAATAAATATACAACAAAAAAAATTTAATTGTGCTCACGGAACTGCTATTAAAGATATACATTATTTTATAATAACGTTCGATATAATAAAAATGTGAAATTTTTTTTATTTGATTATAAACAAATCGTTCAGTAAAAAGGATTATACAAAGAAAATTTATCCTAGTCTAAAAATGAAATGCACGAATATTGATGAATATTACTGACATATATTAAGAAGAAAAAAAATAGAAGTAAGAGCCATTATAGACAATCATGTGGCCCAAACTAAATTATAAACAAAGGCAAGTGGCATTGACATATGACAGATGCGATAGACACATCTTTCAATCAAAACTACCAAAGAAAAGTAAAAGAAGGATCCAAAGAGATATGTCCCAAAAATAAATCTCCAAAGACAATAAATAGATTGACGCGTACAATTAAAAAAAGGTGTTAATAGTTGTTGATACTAAATTTAGTCTGCTGACATGGACCAATCACTAGAAGACACGTGTCAACCTACGTGACAAATTCGAATACTTTCAACAGATCATACTGTCACCGAGCTACTCAAGCGCCCCCAGCAACTCAATCATACCAAGCAGCTTAGGTGCCCCGAGGAGCTTAAGGCTCCGAGCAACTTAAGCGTACCGAGAAACTCAGGCGATCCGAGCAACTCAACGTGCAGAGCATCCAAATCTGGAGAATAAAAAAGACGACTGCGCATTAAATGCTCATTATTATCGTACATATGTATATGTCTACCAGATAACAACGCATTGTCCTTTCACATGTACAACCTCCAGGCTATAAATACATTGTAACCTCCTCATTAGAAGGGGACTCTGGATTTCTTGGTAAACTCACTTATCAAGAATTCTAGGCAAACAGTCAGCAATACAAAAACAGTGGACGTAGGCCATTCTCATAAGGCTGAACCACTTTAAAAATCTATTGTCTCATTTAATTATTCATTTTTATCTGTGATTAAAATAATTAGATCAAAATCTAGTTTTTTACATCAACAGATTGGCGCCGTCTGTGGGAAACGACTGTAATTATCGTTTTTCACCAAAAATAATTCATCATCAATGGCTGATCATCCGAAATCCAGTAATCGAAATGCTGGGATCCCTCCAAATACATCTACTCCCCCAAATGTTCCAGATCTAGCTGCTATAATGGATAATTTAGCCCAAGGGCAAACGGCCATGCAAAAAACCATACGTCAACTTATACTAACTCTTCAAGGCGGAGTGCCGGCCCAATCAGCACAACGAAGCGTTCAGAGAAATACCCATTTGCTTTCTTCAAGAACTAGGTGAACGTTATTCCCAGAGGAATCTCAATCTAGACGTACTGACTCATATCGTACCGAAAGATCTAGTGATCCTTTGTATCAACCAGGCGGGACTTCGTTAGTACGAGCTACTGATTTCCACCGAAACGTCACTCTATCTCCAGAAAGGACTAGTGCTCTAGAAAGATTAAGTAGAGTCTATACTTTTGATCGTTTGGGCCCTAAGAGGAACAAAACCCCTCCTAGGATTGCGTTGAGGAACTCTCCACGACCATCCAATCTAAGGGAAGGCTCTGCCCAATCATGACCAGCAGCTCGATCCCAAGAGGAAAACTCAATACGATCAGTTGCTCAAACAAATAGGCCCGAGGAGGGAAACGACGCTTGGAAGGGCTCTATTTAAAGGATGGAGGATAGATTAGGGGAAATGGCTAAGGCCAAGAATCCTCTACAAAGAATTTTTGTCCAAGGGACACCATTTGTATAGGCAATTATGGATTTTCCCACACCATCAAAATTCAAAGCTCCTATGGTAACGCCTAAGTATGATGGAAAGACTGACCCTATCCTTCATATAAAGCAATACCAAGCTACTGCCGATATCTATGCAGTTCCAGACGAAATGAGATGCAGGGCATTTTCAGGAACTCTCACCGGGTCAACCCACATATGGTACAACAACCTTCCACGGGGGAAGATCGCGACTTTCTCTCAACTGGAAGAGCTCTTTATTAGGAACTTCTGTTTTGGAGCGAAACCAGTCAAACGAGTAGCACACTTGCTGAGTGTTAGACAGAAGGTAGGTGAAATCACCAGGGATTATATTACTCGTTTCAAAAATGAGAAGCTTAAAGTAATTGATTACGAGGAGAAAATAACAATTACTGCTCTGATGAGTGGATTGTTGCTCGATAAGTTGTACTACACTCTAGCTAAAGACCCGCCTAGGACCATGGCTGAATTGATGGAAAAAGCAACCCAAATCATGAATGCCGAGGAATCTATGGCTGCGAAGAAGAATGCAGACACTAAGGAGACCAAGGTTGAAGATGGTAAAACTGAAAAGAAGGATCAGAAGAACAATGGTGGCAACAGGCAGTCGAAAGGAAAGCAATCACTAGAGCAGATGAAGAAATTTGGAAATTATACTCCTTTGAAGGTAGATATAAACCATATTCTGGAGGAGATCAAGAACAGCGAGGATCTAGCTTGGCCAACAAAAATAAAGGCAGATCCTGACAGAAGAGATAAGTCCAAATATTGCGAATTCCACAAAGACCATGGTCATACGACCAAAAGTTGTATAGCACTCCAGAATGAAATTAAATCACTCATCAGACGAGGAAAACTGGATACGTATGTTGATTGCCAAAATGGTGGAATGACTAACGATCGAGGAAGGAAAAGGTTTAGGTCTCCTCGTCGAGAAAAAGAAGACAAGAAGAGAAGTCAGGAAGAAGATCCAGAAAATGACCAAGATGACCCCAATCTCCCCAAAAGACCAAGGCAGCCAGAACGTGAGGTATTTTCAATCCATTTTGGATCATTTGAATGTAATGTTATTACAGGTGGAGATGCAAGAGGAGGATATCTGACTGCGGAGAGAAAAGCTTACCTCAATGAGGCACAAGCTTGCTCGTACATTGAGCGAATAAACTTGGCAAAAGATGATCGCCCGAGGAAGGTGAATAAAGACAAACTGGTCATTGGTTTTTCTAAGAATGACCTGGCAGGTGTACTATATCCTCATGATGACCCATTGGTGATCAAGATGAGAATGAAAGAAGTGGTGATTTCACGAGTACTGGTGGATAATGGTAGCTCGTCAGATATCATGTTTTACCCATGCTTTGATAGTTTGAACCTGAAATTAGCCCAATTGTAGCCCTATCATAGGCCCCTCCTTGGTTTTACTGGTAAAAAAGTTTTTCCACTTGGGGCGATCAAATTGGATATGCTTATTGGTACATGGCCTGCTTGTCGAACAGAAAGAGTACGCTTCTTCGTAATGGATAAAAATGTTCAATCAGGTTATAATATCATCATGGGAAGGGTAGGTCTAAAGAAGTTTGAGGTAGTACCATCTACTGTACATTAACCCAACCAATTTTAGAGTGGGAGTTGTGAAAGGCGACGAGAAAGCAGCTCGGGAATGCTACTATTCATCTGTCGAACAAGAGGAACGTGAAGAATCCAGGAAGAAGACTACTACCTATCAAGTGGATGAAATAGAAGATGCAGAGATTGAAAGGTTAGACCCTAGAGACGAGTCTCAACTCGTGAAGGGCCAGGTCATGGAGGCTATAGAAAATATCATTCTGGACGACGAGCATCCAGAATGAACAACTCAAATTAGTGCATCACTGGATGTATCGATAAAACAGGAATTGATAGCATTTCTAAGGCCCAGAAAGCAGACTTTTGCATGGAGTCATGAAGACATGCCAGGGATAGACTCGAGTTTCCTGTGTCACGAGCTCAACGTGAACAAAGAAATCAAGCCAGTGAAGCAGCGAATAAGAGTGTTCAGTCCTGAAAAGAACCAAGCTATACAGGAAGAAGTAAAGAAACTACAAAAAGCCTCTTTTATTGAGGATGTCAAATATCCTGATTGGCTAGAAAATGTGGTGATGGTAAAGAAGAAAAATAACAAGTAAAGGATGTGTGTAGATTTCATCGATCTCAATAAGGCATGCCCAAAGGATCATTTTCCTTTACCCCGAATCGATCAACTAGTGGATGCAACCTCGGGGCATGAATTTTTGAGTTTCATGAATGCTTATTCTGGTCACAACCAGATTAAAATGAAGTCTGAGGACAGGGAAAGTACCTCTTTTATCACCCCAAGGGGAACTTATTGCTATAATGTTATGCCTTTTGGACTTAAAAATGCAGGTGCAACATATCAACGGTTGATGAACAAGGTGTTTGCAGAGCAAATCAGTCATAACATGGAGGTTTATGTTGGCGATATGCTGACGAAGAGCAAGAGAGCTGTTGATCATCTCGTTGACCTAGGTCAGACCTTTGATCAACTAGAGAAATATCAAATGAAGTTGAATCCCACCAAATGCATATTCGGAGTACGAGAAGGTATATTTCTCGGGTATAGTGTTAACCAACGAGGGATTGAGGCAAACCCTGAAAAGATTAAGGCTCTATTGGAGATGCGATATCCAACCACGAAGAAGGAATTGCAAAGTCTCACAGGGTGAGTTGCAGCGCTTAATAGATTTGTGTCACGAGCAATAGACAGATGCTGCCCATTATTCAAAACACTTCAAAAAACTTTTGAGTGGAATGATGAGTGCGAGGAAGCCTTTCAAGAACTGAAGAGATATCTGGGGACGCCTCCATTGTTATCTAGACCAGTGGTGGGAGAAAAACTATACTTGTACCTAGAAATTTTAGAAAATGCCGTGAGCTAGGCATTGATAAGAGTGGAGGATAGAGTACAAAAACCAATCTATTACACCGGTAAGGCTTTTTGAGGAGAAAAAATCAGATATCCAAGGTTGGAGAAGTGGGCACTAGCACTGATTGAAGCAAGCAGAAGGATGAGGCCATACTTCCAAGCCCATACTATAGTGGTGTACACCGATATGCCATTAAGACAAGCTCTACATAAATCGGATAAATCAGGAAGATTGATGTACTGGGTAGTAGAACTTGGTGAATATGCTATAGTCTATGAGACTAGATCGTCGCTCAAAGGGAAGGCAGTAGCGGATTTCATCACAGAGTTTATTCAGGAAGATGCCTCCGAAGAACAGGATTTGAATACAAACCAACCCGTGGATGTTACAGGATCATCAAATTTAAACCCCGACTAACTTAAATCAGTAGACGAGCAAGAGAAGATGATCAACGAGCAGCGAGAAGTGCCAGAGGAGGACAAAAAGAAGCACCAAATATTCCATCGAGGAACTCTGTCTGATAAAAAAATTGATGATGAAGTACCTGTGTATGGAATTTATATGTGGATGGATCTTCGTGCAATACATGCACTGGAGCAGGAATTGTGTTAAACAATCTAGATGAGATTGATATGGAGTATTCTCAGCGCTTTCAATTTAAATCCTCTAATAACGAGGCCGAATATGAAGATATGATCTTGGGTTTAAATCTGGCTAAAACCCTGAAGGCAGATCAGGTCGTTGTATTCAGTGATTCCCAGTTAATCATAAATCAAATTCTGGGGGTGTATGCAGCAAAAGGAAAATTAATGGTCAAGTATCATGCAAAAGCAATGGAGGTGGTATCGAGTTTTACCGCAGTTCAGTTGATTAGAATACCAAGATTGGAGAATGCAAGAGCAGACGCCCTAGCTCGGTTAGCATCATCCACAGGCACCGAACTACGAAGAACAATCCCCATAGAAATCCTGGTTGGTCGAAGCATAGACGAAGATCTAGTGATGAACTTCATTGCCCTCGACTTGGTACCATCTTGGATGGATCCCATCAGGGCCTATATTTAAGAGCGGGCTTTACCAACTGATAAACTCGCAGCCAAGAAATTAAAGTTTAAAGCTGCTCGTTATGTATTGACCAGTGGCATTTTATATAGACGAGGAATAATAGCAGGACCACAAAGATGTGTCCATCCCTCCGAAGTAAAAAATTTGATCGAAGAGGTCTATGAAGGGTCTTGCGGAGCCCATGTAGCAGGTCAGACGCTTTTGCAAAGAATAACAACGCAGAGGTATTACTGGCCAATAATGAGAGCTGATTGCGTAGCTTATGCTAAGAAGTGCGATAAATGCCAACGCTTCTCTTCCATCCGAAGAACTCCCCAACCATTATTAACACCCATAACGTCCCCTTGGCCATTTTCCATGTGGGGGATAGACTTGGCCGGACCACTTCCAACGACCAGGGGAAGATTTAAATACCTCGTGGTTATTATAGATTCTTATACTAAATGGGTGGAAGCTGAGCCTCTTATTGATATGACATTTGACAAGGTCTATCAATTTATTTGGAAGAATATCATTTGTAGATATGGTCTTCCCCATGCATTCATTACTGACCATGGAACCAAGTTTGACAACGAGGAGTTTGCTGCATATTGTCATCAATCCAATATATTAAAGATCCACTCTGCACCAGGCCATCCCCAGAGCAATGGGCAAACTGAGGTGACAAACAGAACGCTACTGAATGGTTTAAAAAAATGACTGGATGATGCAAAGGCAAAATTGGATTAACGAGCTACACTCTGTGTTGTGGGCTTATCGCATCACACCACGAACAGCAACGGGAGAATCCCCATACATGCTGGCATTTGGGAGTGAGGCTGTCATACCTGCTGAATTGGATCTACCTACGCATAGAGTGATTAATTTCAATTATCCTGTCAGTGATTTGATGAGAAGATTAGACCTGGATATGTTCGAAGAAGTTAGGGAAGAAGCAGCAATCAGGAATTTAGCATATCAACAACGAACAACTTTATTTTATAACAAGAGAGTGAAGAAGTGTGATTTGAAGGAAGGGGATTATGTGCTAAAGAAAGTGATACAAAAGTATAACAAACTGGAAGCCAACTGGCATGGACCCTATAGAGTAACAAAAGTTGTTCGTCCTGGGACAAACAAGATTGAAACCTTGGAAGGAGAAGAATTCAAGAATGCATGGAATGCAGAGCATCGGTGCAAGTATTATCAGTAATCGAAATTCCTATGTAATGCAGTTTCTTCAGTATGAATAAAGTGATGTTTCACCCAGTTTCTTTCTTTGTTGAAATTTTTTGTAATATTAGTGCTGCACACTACACATCAAATTCAGAGCAATTACCACCAACTCTGGTTGGTCGGGAATCAATTACCACTAACTCCGGTTGGTCGAGAAATCAATTACCACCAACTACGGTTGGTCGGGAATCAATTACCACCAACTCCGGTTGGTCGGCAAATCAATTACCACCAACTCCGATTGGTCGAGAATCAATTACCACCAACTCTGGTTGGTCGGGAATTAATTACCACCAACTCCGGTTGGTCAGCAAATCAATTACCACCAATTTCGGTTGGTCGGGAATCAATTACCACCAACTCTGATTGGTCAGCAAATCAATTACCACCAACTCCGGTTGGTCGGCAAATCAATTACAATCAACTCCGATTGGTTTGTACTAAACTAGGCAAGAAGCTGGACGACCTCTCGGGGCATCCACTGTCTAGGTAACAAGGTAATCCATACGAGATTAATACAACTAAGCAGGAACATGGGATGTAAATCATTCCATTGCTTAGGCCCAAAGAGTGACAAGTCACTATAATCAAGCAACAAATGGGATAAGTATAATATATACATATATATTTACCAACCAATAAGCAAGGACATTCTACAAATTATTTAGAAGAAAATAAAATGGCAAAAGACTAAAAATTTCTTCATTCAAATCAAGTAGAATTACATATGATGTGAAAAATATACTTCATTACATAAAAAACCCTATTCTATTGGTTTTTTACCTTTTGCCTTGGAAACAGGTTCTACCCCAGCAGGAGGATCATCTAATGCATAAGGGGATTTTATAAAATTTAAATCTCGCAGCATTCGAACATTCATCACGAAGGGCCGATCAAGCAAGTGCTTTGGGAGAGATATCTCAAAGTTTGCATGAAGACTGTAATCGCTGAGATACTTGGAGATCAAGCATTGAGGAATTTCCCGAGCAGGAATCCAACTAATGTCAATTTTAAAAGGAGGCACGAGAAAATCGAGCACTCCAGGGTCATAATAATCCCATAAGTAGTGGCCCTGCTCCAATTTTAGCACACACAGTGCATTCAACCACCCTTGCTTGCACCCCTTGTTATTTGACTACTGGATCCAAGCATCAAGATGGTAAAGGGCTTCATTATACCAAGCCATCCAAAACTCTCTGGGTTGTTTATGGAACTGATAAGTTAACCTCTCCAGTTGCTCATGGAGACTCTTCACCAGAATTTCCTTATTTTCCAAAGCAGAACTCTGGGAAGAGAGTTGGTCAATAAAATTCAGAATCTTCTTGGACATTTCTGCCAAAGCTTGATTCTTCGCCATCAATTGAACTGCCTGATTCTCCAAGGCCGATTGAGTTATCGCTTCTTCAATAGAAACCCGACCAACCCTTGCTCATCAACGAGAAGAATATTTTGCTCATCCACGAGTAGATGCGGAGGGTCCAGCTCTTTTTAAATTTTCCTACTCATCTCGTAAGTTGGCATTTTCTACCTCTAAGAAAGAAAAACCTTCATCATTAACAAGGACCAAGGCTCCCGAAGAAGAAGTAGCAGATTTGAGTTGCTTTATTTCCTCTTGCAAAGCAATGTTCTCCTGCTCCAACAACTTGGCGATATGCATGTGCTCTTCAACTTAAAGCTTCAGAACACTCTCTTTCTTCTCACGAGTAGAGATGAATTTATCATACCCTTTGTCAGCACTCAATTATTGATATTTTTTCTCCTATCCTTGATGCAAAAGGGCAGAAGATTCTTTATACTGTTGTTGAAGTTCCTCGATCGTTCCCTGGAGATCTTCAATCATCTCGTAGTAGGCCACATTATTGGTAACAACACGATTGAGCAAGCACTTTAAGTATTGGTAAGCTTTAATTGCTCGGTCAGAAACTCCTGATCCAAGGATGTCAATTATCTGGGCTTCATTAAGATCTGCATGACCAACTTTAAAATAGTCATTGCATTTCTTCATCAATTCTATATCATGAGTTGATAAGAGCTCCATCCTGGCCATAAACTTGCAAAGAGAAGAAATAAAAAGAATCAATAATGATGCAGACAGAGCAAGTAAAAGAGAAAGTCAAGATGAATAACCAAAATTTCAAAATTTTTATTCATCATAAGAGGAAATACATAGTTCGAGGTTACATTCAAGAGAACAACAAAATAAAAATCCCGAACAACTTTACACCTTCTCCTTGTTTCCTTCGACTTCCTTAGAAGGCCTGGATGAAGGGGTTGGTTGCTCGGAAGACAATGGTAGCTGCTCGGTAGAAGTGCTGGTTGGTTGGAGTTGCTCAGAAGGTTGAATAACAGGAACAGTAGGGACCTGATCTCCAGTCATCATAGAGGATTCATCTGAAGCAGCTTCATCCTATTCTTCTTCTCCAGGAGAGGGATGAGGGCCATGAGTGTACTGCTGGAATAACTCAGAATTCTCAGCAACCTACAGCTCCTTTAAGGCTACTACCCATCCATTCCTAAAATATTTAATGCCGGCATACTCCATTTGAGAAGACATGACGGCCAAACCGTTGTTCCAGCCTTTTCCCAACCAGCACTGAATGATTTTTTAATTGCAGTTTTCCTTTTTGCCTTCTTCAAGGAGGTTCTTTCCTTAAGGAGCTCCTCGGCAGCCTTCAACTTTTCTTCCACCTCCGTTTTCTGTCACTCAACATCTTGAAGTTTGATAACTTCCTCTTCAGCAGACTTGAGCTTAACCTCAAGATCCTTGTTGCTCTGTTCAAAATCCTTATTGCTCTATTCAAACTCCTTCAATTTCTTCTCCAATTCCTTGGAGGCATTCACAGCTTGATTTTTCTCCAGCTCAATGGACTTGAATTGCTTCTTCCAAGCAACTTTATCTTCCTCGTACTTTTGACGAGAATCTTTTAAAGATTGGGTCAACCCAACAAAAGATTCCTCTACTCCACCCGAGGAGCTTGAAGCCCTAATAGCTCCATCCTTCTTTAAAATGCTATTGAAACACGTCACCAGCTGAAAAAAGAAACAACTTTAAGTCAATATATGAACATAATATTAGAAAGTAAAATACTTAGGCTAACAATACTTACTGACGCAATGTGTTGAGCAGCCAGAGCAGTAATTCTCTCACGAGAAAGAATATCTTCAATGCCTTGGACTTCTGGGACAGTCCAGGATCTTACCAAGCCCACAACAGAGCTCGGAGGAACATAAGTTGGAACACCACCTTCAACATTTGAAGGTTGAGAGATAGGTTCAGCAGGTTTCTCAGAAGAGCTCTTCTTTAATCTCCTCAGAGGAGCAGGAGCATTTTCAACTAAAGACGTTGTCTTTATTAGTGATATGACAATAACATCGCTCAGAGGAGAAATAGTAACAGTCTTACTCGAAGCCCCAGGGGGATTCTCGCCAGCTTCCTTAGCAGCAACATGAGGGGGTACATCTATAGTCTTTGTCCCTTCTTCTGGGACATCCTGTTTACTTTTCTTTGCCTCTATAGCAGTAGAGGAAGATTTGTCAAAAAAGGCAGGAGCACTTCTCTTCTTCATCAAATCAGTGATGGGAATGCTTAAGTTAGAAGAAGAACCTTCCACAATAATTGTAGAGGTTGGTACTTAGTCAAGATCAACCACCACAGGACGAGGAAGAGAAGTAAAAGACGAAATGTAGCTTTTGTATTGCAACAAGTAAGAAGAAGATCTAATATTCTCCTCAGCAACAGATTGATGCAAGCTCTAGATTTGTTTTAAATGCTTTAAATTAACCTCGGTTTCTTTTGGAGGTTTCCTTTTGCTATCAATTGTAACAAACAAAATCAAATGTCAGTGATGCATTTTATCAAATAAAAAGAAAACAAGATTTCAAAAATAAAAACAACCTATCCCATTGCCATAAAGTGGACACCTGGAACCTTGGTATACATTATCTCCATTTAATGGAGGGTGTTGCCAATTTTTCATCACAACCCCATGATCGAAATAATCCCTATTGGCATCAGGGAGATTGACAACTAAAGCTCTATTCAAAAACCTAGTTTTTAAATAGAATGTGGTATCATTGACAACCCATCTGTAGCAATACATAATCTCTGGAATCCCTAAATGGGTTCCATGAAGTTAATTCAATCTATGTACGCCATTAACTATCCTCCAGGTATTTGGAGCTATTCTTGCAGGAACAACATCAAAATATTGGCAAAACTCCAAACATATGGAATTTGGCGGGAAAGAAAAGCCACATTCGGCTACAAAAAGACTGGGGAACCAATGTCCCTCAGCCAAAGAAAAATAATCAGAAGGTTGAGAAATTTCTTCCAAAATAACCCACGAAGGGATTGAAAATTCAGACCGAAATTTGTCAAGCGATTCAATAAGATAAACCATGATGAACAAAGTAAATAAAGGAGAGGGAAGAAAATATTACAGAAAAAGAGAGATCAGTTGACAATGAACGATGGAAAAATGAAGGCACAAGATAGAGAGAAAATGAAGAGTTCAAAGATACATATTTGAAAAGTGAAAGATGATAGGATTTTTGCCGCGCTTAAATACTTTATCTCGGGAATAGAGAAAGGCAATGATTACAAGGGAAGAAGTTTGCATTTTCGGCGACTAAAAGAATAAAAAGGCACATATATCGAAGTGGCCATGAAAATTCAAAATATTTATGAAGCCTGATACTATGCGCTCAAAAAGGAGCTATATAAAACGAACATTTTCCTAAAAACCGTAAAAACCAATAATCTAAGCAGTTTTCAAGCAGAATGTTCCACATTTTTCTTCAACCTCAAACTGTGAAACATTGGGGGTTTCTGTTGATACTAAATGTAGTCTGCTGACATGGACCAATCACTAGAAGACACGTGTCAACCTATGTAGCAATTTTGAATACTTTTAACATATCATACTGTCACCGAGCTACTCAAGCGCCCCGAGCAACTCAATCATACCGAGCAGCTTAGGTGTCCCGAGGAGCTTAAGGCTCCGAGAAACTTAAGCATACCAAGAAACTCAGGCGGTTCGAGCAACACAACGTGCAGAGCATCCAAATCAGGAGAATCAAAAAGATGAATGCGTATTAAATGCTCATTACCAGATAACAACGCATTGTCCTTTCACATGTACAACCTCCAGGCTATAAATACATTGTAACCTCCTCATTAGAAGGGGACTCTGGATTTTTGGTAAGCTCACTTATCAAGAATTCTAGGCAAACAGTTAGCAATACAAAAAACAGTGGACGTAGGCCATTCTCATAAGGCTGAACCACTTTAAAAATCTATTGTCTCATTTAATTATTCATTTTTATCTGGGATTAAAATAATTAGATCAAAATCTAGTTTTTTACATCAACAATAGTCTTGTAAAAAAAATTATATTTAACTATTTATATAATGTTTAGGTATTCATATGTACTGAAATATATATTTAAAAAAAATATTTTCTATTAACAAAAAAAATTTAACAATAAGTACAAATATACATATTCTATTTTATGCAGGTATGAAAGAGTAGACTTTGACGTGTAAGTCTTTTCAAAGCAGGATATTGAAAAATGAATCTAACCTTGTGTAATACGCCGCACTTTCATGGATATTTAAATTACATAAATGGGTGTAATTTGGAGATTGGAGGAATTTCTTTGAAAAATAAGTTTTGGAGTTTATGAGGGTTAGATGATTTCTGATGTGTGTTACATTTACTTTTGGGATTAAGTAAATGAGTTGGACCATTTTAATTACATGTCGCAGTTGGGTAGATGGACAAAGGATAATATTTTAATTGGAAAACCCGTATCGAGATGTGTTGGGTTTAATTAATAAATTGCAGTTAAGTGACTCGGATGGAAATTTTGAGTGCGCGATTGGTTTCAGAATGGTCGAGATAGTCCGAATAGAGTATCCATGAGTAGTGTTTGGGTTCCAAAAATTTTTGGACCAGTAGGGACTCGTTATTGAATAAACGAGTCATTTTTGGGTTTATAAGGGATAAACCCTTATTTATCTCTTTATAAGGCATAAGAGAGAAAGAGAGAGAAAGAGAAAGAAAGAGAGAAAAGAAATAAAAGAGATAAAGAGAAAAGAGGGAGAAAAAAAGGGAGGTTCCGACCAAACTCTGCGGGATTCAACTCAAGGTCGTCGGATTTTTTCCACGAGGCAAGTGTTTACTTGATTTATTTAATTGAGTGTGTGTATCTCATATTATAGTTGGTAAATTGTATAATTTTGGGATAGAAACCTTAAAATAAATTCGGGAAATTTGAGTATGGGTTTACATATTGATGTAGTGTAAACTCTTAATGATTTCTAGTGTTAAATTCATGATAATCGAGTGTAGAAATTGTTAGAAATGGGAGAAATGACAAACTAGGGTTTATGGTTTAAATCTAAGAGAAATGGTTTAATACCACACACTTATTGAGGTGTTAGTTATAAATCAGTGTTAAGATGATTATAGAGTTGATGGTTGAGATTAGAAACCATTAAAATGGAGCTTGGGTTGATATTTGGGTATTTAGGAGATTGAGTTGCCCAAACAGTGCCCCTCAAATAGGGAGAATCGATTTGGGTCTGACCGAATTGATTCGCATAAGGGGATCTGTAAGGCTGTCTCAGGCCAAATCGATTCGGATTGAGACCGAATCGATTTGCCTTTGAGGACCTTCTTGCAGAACACTTTCCGAATCGATTCGGATGGAAACCAAATCGATTCGCCACCCCGAATCGATTCACATTTTGGGCGAATTGATTCTCATTTGCGGCGAATCGATTCGCTTTGGTTGAAATTGGTAATTTTCTTCCCTTAAGTGTATGGGGAGTTAAATCACTGTTTGGGGATTTATATGGGGGATCCTAGTTATGATATTGGGACTCCTAAATGATGACTTTGAGGGTGAGTAAACCTTGAGATGAAAGAGATAACCTTGGATTAATTTAGGGTACAATCTGGGGAACGGACCTAGTGAATGTTCGGGTCGAGCAACATTCGAGAGAGAGGTTTTCGGTAAATGTGTAGAGATACGTACACGATTAGAATGTTTATGGGCTGAATACATTTGAGTAAATCCTAGGATGCGATTAGGATGGATTCGAGGATATGGGCTAACGAGGATTAAGCGACTATCCGATGCGTCTATTGATGACTATTATGATAGGTGATGTGATACCTATAGAACCCAAGTAAGTCGATAGTATACTTATTTGGTTAGTACAAATTGGTGTATTCGGGAGTTTATATAAATCCTTAAAAGTGATTTAGGTGCGAGTTACATATTAAGTAAGATAATACTTATTGGATTAGTATTTTAAGTGTTCAAATACTTATTTACTATTACGAATGGGGACATTCGGGGTTGTTGGCTATCGCTGTAAAAGTTTGGCAGTTATAGCAACATATATATGAGAGGTAGTATACTATATATATGGAAGTTGTTAAAGTATATAAATGAGATAATATTAATATATATATATATATATATATATATATATATATATATATATATATATATCTGTGTGTGATTGATAAATTTATATCGTAGAGGCCGGTTCCACGGACTTTCCTTTGGCGTAGGGTTAGAACAGACAGATTATATATTTCTCTAGTGCGATCCGGGGATGTTGCACGATGTGGGTGAATCCCCTGGCTTGAGGAGCAGGGAGAGTATACAGGGGTGGCAATTCGGGTTAGTCGTGTCTTTTTCGAGTCGCGGTTATTTTGAGTTGAGTATAAGTTTTTGGTACTCTTAAATCTATACAAGCTAATCGTGTCATGTTCGGGTCATGTTCGGGTTATTACCATAAACGGGTTATCGTGTCAAAAATTTTCGGCCCTTATATCCCCAGGTCATCTTGTCCCGCGTACGAGTGCGATGTGTGTACTCCACTTGCAGAGGAAACATGACCGCCTCCACCGTTGTGTATTTTTACCATGACCATGAGTGAGTCTGGCTTGGTACCGTGGTTGAGTGAGTAAACCCTAATTCGAATAGGCACTATGAGACTGCATCCTCGAGATATAGCTCGATGGGATGGTTATTATACTTATGATTGTGATAGGTATAATTATACTTGTCATGCATAGTATGTTGTATGTATATGAAGATAAATTATCATATAAAGTAAACATATATAATAATGGAAAGAATGATAAGAGTTATTCCACTTTCGGTAGATTTATATTCGAATTTATGTGGATATGAGAAATAGGTTGTAGTGATATATATGTATATATATATATATACGAGCTATATATATATACGCGTTATGTGTTGAGGGCTCAATGGATCTCGACGATCAACATTGTCATGTAGTAGTCTATCGGGGGGGGTCCTTGTTTGGCTTCTCGAGACACCCCACGCACGAACGTAGAGCAACGTTGGGAATTATGAGAAGTTTAGCCCTTAGTACTCGGTTATAGGGATTTTTCAGAGATTGGGTGAAACGGATTAGTTAGGCAGGGTAGCTTAACTAGGTTATTTAAAAGGTATGTGATAGGTGTGCACTATTAGAAGAGGGGTGAGGGGTATCTCATAGGAGTGCGATACCAACTTAAATATGAGATAAAATCATATTTTAATCATATGGCATTTATGCACTTGCAAAATATTTTCAAAACTCGGGCTTTGACCCGTTTCTCTATTTTCTTCTCTCCTGCTATATTATATATATAAATAGGTGTTCAGACACAGGGACTCCTGGATGATGTTCCTTTCGAGTCAGACGTTGCTGTAACAGCTGTGGATGCATGCAGGTTTATTTTTAGACGCTTCTATTCTTGTGATCTAGATAGGAAGCATTGTAGTAACACTCGGGCCAAAAGCCCAATTGTATTCATTTATTCTTTTACAGCTTTTTAGTGCGGCATTCAATTTGGTTGTATTATGTTGAGCCGAGTGTTCGGTTATTTTATTTCTTTTCAGTTTCATATATATAAACTGTGTGAATGTTTTATTTGAATGGTTTGATTAAAAATATTAGTTAAATAAAATTTTGACGCCATATGAGAAATAAAATTGGTCTTCGACAGTGATGCTAAGAATGAACCATATGAGACTCCTGTTTTAATTTGGTACATGATTGATCGCCCGGTATTTTATTAGGCGGGATGTCACACCTTGGATAAGGAATTTTGTTTTACATTTTCCCCGATGAAAGATGTGTTAGCTTTCTTCCAAGGCAATCATAACGCGCCCATGCTTATAAAACGTGATAAGACAATACATAAGCAAGAAATGGTTTTCACCCATCCAAAACATATATTTATATATAATAATATATATATTTACGGATAAATGAGACACAATATATATATATATATATATAGGCAGTTAACAAAAAAACGTATAAAACAATATATACAAAAATGTGTATATATAATTATTGAGACCAAATCTCAAAACAAGTAGTAGCTCCCGCAACTAGGACACTTACAAATAGTGTATCTTTCCAAATCAAATCAGCAGGATATGCACTTTGTTTACAAATATTTACATAAAAGGTGGCCTACTTATATAGAAATATTCAGACTTTCAATTTTAAAAAATATATAAAGTTATACTATATAACATATTAAGAATATTTGCATATCAATTATTAAAGCGGATGTATAACGATAAAAAAAATTCTTTGAGTATAAAAAATATAACTAAGTGAATGTTGTGACTAATAATTATACATATATTATGTAATATACATTTTGACATAACATATATGTTAAGAACATATATAGTAATAGTTATATGTATAAAAGTAATATATAATAACTACTATATATGTAGTAATAGTTACATCTCTAATAATAGTATACAAATAAAATAAAAATATTATATATAATATAAATTGAGAAATATTTAGATTGTATTTAATAAAAGTGTGTTTGGAATCATCAATATCGATAGATTATACTAAACTAAAATGTACAGTAATTATAATTAAAACTAATTAAATATTAATTAAAAGACTAATTACATTATCATTTAACAAAAGCTTTGAATAAGGCCAAGGAGGGTTTGACTACATCTAACCGAGCATTAGAGACAGCTATTCAGGCAAACACAAAGCTGTTTCAGATTCTTGAGAGGACCAAAGAGGCTCAAGTAACTGCTGAGGAGGTTGATGTAACCAAGTATAAATCTTCAGTAGATTACAATGTTAACTACGTGGTTTCTTCATGGATGGGTACGAGGAGTTGAAGAAGAGAGTGATGGCTCATTACCTGGACATCGCATAAGTGGTGAACCGATGGCAAGGCGACAATGTTGAAGCCACCGCTCTTACTGCTGAGCAGATGATGGCAATTCATGAGCCTGCCACTGAAGATATAATTACCTCCTTGTAGGTTATACCTGAGTTGAATCCTCCAGCAGGAAGTAATAGTGCTCATGCTAATTCAGTTGCCCCACATGTGGTCAATAATGAGAATTCTTCTTCAGCATGATATTTTTTGTGAAGCTTTCTATTTAATTAATTGCTTTGTCTTGTAATGGAAATATGAACTTCTCTTTGTTTTGTCTGCATTCTCATTATAATCGCATAATATGTTTTGTTCAAATTCACATAAATGATTTTTTCATATATATTGATTATAGCTTCCCTTCTCTATCGATTTTGGTTGACTAGAATTGCTCACAAATCATGTTTAGGTACTTTAATAGTATAGTCGGTTGTCGTCCGACCTGATCTATCTTCAACAATTCTAGTTGTGGATAAACTTGAGTTGTTCCGACCTGGTTTCTACTAGAGTTTTAGCCAACTCAATAATCTCATGGATGAAAATTATATGTCAACACTGATTACCTTGGTCGACCACAAAGTTTATAAGGACTTATCCTTGCGTTGGATTATGGTCGGATCTTTATCATTCATAAAGCATGGAATCCCTTTACTTTGGTAGGAGTGCTTCTTGTTCGCGACCTGTCATAGGATGAGATCGTACATGAATCTTGACTTCTTGATCGTGACTTGTTTGTTCAACGGAGTTACATATAAAGTTCAACTTCTTGTTCATGACCTGTTTGTTCAATGAAGTCATACATGAAGTTCTTGTTAATCCCATTTATTTGCAACTTGTCTTACGACGAGATTGGACGTGAGTGTTTAGTGTTTGGTGATGTATATTGATATGTACAAATCCCATGCCCTAAAAAAAAGAGTGGTGGAAGAATTGAAATTTTATTCATAGCAAATAGGAAGTGCATACTTCATAACAATACAAAAAGAAAAAGCTTTGCCACTATATTATAGATAATAATTTCTCAGGTGCTCTGCATTCCACGTATTCTTAAACTGCTCACCCTCCAAGGTCTCAATTCAATAGGTTCCTAGCCTGACAATGCTGGAAATGCGATAAGGGTCGTGCTAGTTGGGTTCCAACTTGTTTCATTTTTAATCACTTTTTTAATACGTAGGCCCTCTCATTTAGACTGCCCAACCTTAATTTTTTTATTATAGAATCGATTCGTTCTGTGTCGATAAGTAGTTACCCTTAATGCGGCATTTTCCCTTACTTCTTTCATAGGATTAAGGTCTAATTTCCTCATCAGGTCACTTCACGACGAGTTAAAATTAAGAACATGGTGGCTAAGAAGGCCGATCTCAATTGGAACTACTTCTTTCGTGCCAAAGGATAACATGTTGGGAATTTCGCCCATGGCCATCTTGGGGGTGGTCATATAAGCCCATAGAACACTCTGTAGCTCATTGATCCAATTTCCTTTTGCATCATCTAATCCCTTCTTGATTCCATCCTGAAAAGTTTCGTTGGTTACCTCAGTCTGGCCATTGCATTGGGGATGGCCTGGGGCATAATGCAGCTTTTGTATCTTAAAGAGAATACAGTAGTCTTCAAACACTTGGTTATCAAATTAGGTACCATGGCCTGTAATGAAGGAATCGACAAACCGTAATGGAAAATAATGTTTTATGTATGAACTGGAAGACCCTTTCATATGGCATTTCCACGAGGGGCTCAACTTTTACCCACTTGGCGAAGTAATCTACAATAACCACCAAATATTTGAAACTTCTCCTAGTCTTATGTAATGGGCCAACCAGATATATTCCTCGAATTGGAAAAGGCTAAGGGGATGTGATTGATGTGAGCGAGGCTATTGGAGTGTAATGATGGATCTTAGCATATTTCTGGCATTTTTCACATTTTTTTACATAGTCAGCACAGTTGTGACACCCCGCCTAATTAAATACCGGGCGATCACTCCTTTATTAAATTAAAATCAAGGTGAACAGTTGGTTCCTTCTTAGCATCATTGTCGAAAAATACCTTTTCCAATTTAAACACCCTAAATAATTAAGCTAAGTGTCAAAACAATTTTAGACATTTCTTTCCAAATTTTATTTTATATAAACCAACATTTAAAACTTTGCATAATTCACAATTTAATAGTCACACCACAACTATTCTGGAATATTCAATCCGAATAATCAAATATTCAACTAATTGAATCCAACATTTAATACTTAAATGAAAACATCCTGACAATAATAAATCCCAAGGAATAACATACTAAAAAAAAATTAAATGAATCACAATGTCTGCTAAATAACTGAATAATGGAAAGGGCGACACATGCCCAACTGGAATAAATAATGCTAAGAGTATAATCAAATGAATGAGGTCGTCTAAGCAAGAGGCCTGCAACTCCCACCTAAGCTGCAGCTCGTTCCTTCCAAAGTATCCTATGCAAGACGCCCCTGTGGTTGGGCACCTGTAATATATACATATATATACAAGAGAGAAAGGAAAATAGAAACGGGTCAGAGCCCGATAGTGTAAATGATTTAAAATTT
This sequence comes from Sambucus nigra, assembly GCA_949130495.1. Lineage (NCBI taxonomy): Eukaryota > Viridiplantae > Streptophyta > Magnoliopsida > Dipsacales > Adoxaceae > Sambucus > Sambucus nigra. The sequence continues at coordinate 160,808,742 of OX422216.1, read as the reverse complement.
GTTTAGCAAGTATTTAAAATGTTTACACGCCAATGCAACAACATATTAGTGCGACACTCTCTTCTAATGCGCACGCCTATCGCACTAATCTTCCCAATGGTTTAACTTATCTTCTATCGCACTAATCTTCCCAATAACTTATCTTAGGTTACTCGTAAGATTTAAAACCGAAAAATTTAATTGTTTAAGAGGATAATTTCATTTGATCACAAAGTTCTCATTTAAACCTTATTTGCTAATAAAGTTTCCCAGTATCATATTATGCTTTTCAAAACATCCAAATTGAAATCATTATAAATTTCTTACTTACCATAAGCACAATATGAAATTCCAAATTCCAGAATTTAATATATATATTAAATACTCGTATAATATATATACTCTAACAGCACCCCACATAAAAATTATGGTGCGGGCATACTCTGCTATCTAATCCCTGTATCACTCGTACTAAGGGAAATACAAGTTCGGAATCACTCTCGAACTGTATTAACACATACACAAACAATATTGAGGCGAAGCATAGATTCCAAGTCTCTAAGAGGATAACACATGCCCCCACGTCTCTTAGGACCGCCTGAACTATCGATTCGATAGCCTGTACCAAGGATTTCTCTCTTCTAGGGTACGAGTCAATATCCCCCATAAAGGTCCCATCGAGATAAGACTGTCCCAGCACGGTAACCTCAAGGATAGCAAGTAGCGCGGGCACGATTTTCACACATATATAGTTTATGCATAAACACAGTCATATAACTATACTAATATTACCATATCAAATTAGGTACATCTCATAACCCATAATTACGACATTTGTCCTTATTTCTCATTATTTAGTTATCACGTATAACCGTTCATTTCTTACTTTAATTTGAGGGATCATTCCAACTTATTACGTAACACTCATGGACTCTATCCTCCCAAGTGTAGAATTCAGTAGGTACTTGTCTATTATTCCATCGTAACTATTTCACGCGTCTCTCCCTTTAATACACAACCCCATCGTCCCTTATGTGTAAGCAACCCAAAAATGTAAATATCGTCTTAGATTAAAGGTCTCATAGTTATTCTTAAGTCTTACTGGTTTCCTTTACCTTCCAAAATATTTTAATAAGGATGCCCAAATATTATTTTTTACTCATCTAATTTATATTTAACTATTTACAAAGGGGAAATGTGAGTCTGTCAGAAGGGGTCGATCGATCGATGGCAGGAGCTCGATCGATAAACTTCTGGTTCGATCGATCGATCAAACAGGTATGCGAATTCTGTAGATTAATAGTTACGGGTTTCATAATCTAACCTCAATCAAATCTAGATTTTTCACACCCAAACTCCCTAAAATTTGTACTGCAAACAGTGTAAACCCATATTATACATCTTCAACGTAAAGCATGCAATTTTTCATCAATAACCATTGATTAATAGGCCAAAACTCATATAAATCTCAAGAACCCTAGAATTTCTTTAACACGGTTCTAATTAGTCTTTTTCCAGAAATTTCTACTCCTAATTCATCATAAATTCATGGTTAAGCCTCTACATGTGAAGGGGTTTCCAGATTATCATTCAAATCATTACTACATGCGATTTTCCTATCTCCAACATGGATTTTCTTCTACCAAACTCATCCTAATCACCCTAGACTAACATGAACGATGCATTAAAGAAAATAAGCAAGATAAATACTTGCCTGGAAATTTCAAAGTTCTGATTTGTGGACGAATTTGGTGTTGTCGCGTTCCCCATCGCGCGATCTACGCGTTGGTGGTGGTGGCGGTGCAATCGGATGACTTTTTGGCCTTGGATTGCTTGGAAAGTTTTCTCCTTCCCTCTCCTATGGTCGTTCTAATGTTTTGAGTCTGCTAACCCTAATGGACTATTCTAAATGGATCTTATAGCCTAATAATTTTCGTGGGTTTAATTACCCAAAAATGCAAAATGTCCAAAATGCCCTCCCGGGGTGTTAAATAGGCCTAAAAATGCCCCGAGACCCAAACTAAATCCCCGGGTATACTTTTCTGACTATCTCGACCCTTTCGGACACTTTGGCGGACTCAAAACGACCATACGAGCAACTTATAATTTATTCACTTTTATTAATAAATATTTAGTCCCGACGCGACACGGGCGCATCCCGACTCAAATTTCCAAAATTGTCATTTTATTCACTCTTGACATTTAATAGAACCAATATTATATTACTTTACTCATTAGTAATATTCAAGAACAAGTTTCCCATAATTACTAACTCACATCACGTTAATAATTATAAAGTGATTAATTTTTGGATTTATATTAAATTAATAACTCACATTAAATTTAATAAATCCCCAAATTAATATAGCATAAAAATACAGGGTATTACAACAGTCTGCCTTCATCATGGTCTAATAATAACCCTGAGTGGTGACTCGTTTTATTAGAGATCTTCCTTCGAAATGTGCCCCGCAATATCCTTCATGCACTTCTTTGATTAAGTTGCTCAATTCGATTGGGTGAACATATGTAACAATGAGACTATGTATCCCCGTCTATACAAGATCACTCCTTCCAACACATAGTTGGCTACTTTTTATCAGAGATTCCTCGCTTCTTTTAGGTCAGACGACGCAGTGCCGATTTTAATGTAAGCCTGTGTTGGGTTTATCTATGATGGGCTGAGATTTATTTCCATGATGTTGAGTGCCTCCTTATCTATGCTTCAATGTGTGAGTATTTCCATCGGGACAGTCCTTCATAATTTTATTCGAGTAGTTGACGTTAAACATGCCAATACATCTACTCATGTGTTTTCTATTCTGGGGATTCTCGGCATCTTAACCCCTGGAAATTTTTTCAGACACCATTTTGTTTTGTCCAAGTACTTAACCATGGATTCCTCTCTGGTTTCATACACCCCGAATAGTCAATTGACTACCAACTGGGAGTCACTGTACGACAAAACCTGCTCGACACCTAATGACGAGGCCAACCCAAAGCCTGCATAAGAAACTCATACTCGGCTTCATTGTTGGAGGCTTTAAATTGAAATCATAGTGGGTATTCCACATATATCTTATCTGGTGTAGTGATGATAAGGCTTGCTCTGCTGCCTATGGTGCAGGATGAGTCATCCACAAATAGTTTCCATGCGGGGATTTCTTGGTCGAATTCTCCTACGAAAAATTCCCCATGTTTGAATAATTTATTTATCTGCTCCTGGACATGAACAAGTTCCTCTCGCCCAATAGACGATTTTGGAATATCCTTGTTTTGACCTGACATTGGCATAGTTGAGCTCTTGCTCGTAAGGATATGCTCGTCTGTCTTGAGGGGTGAGCTCTCTTTCGAAGAAGTCTGCTTGATATTAACTTCAATCGAGCTCTCTTCCTTAGAAGTATGCTTTGCCATACATGCTAAGCTCTCTCCCGAAAGGAGTCTGCTCGAAAGGTTTATCTTCGTAAGTAAACTCAGCAACGAATTTTGCCACAGTTTGGCCCTTAATTACTATTTTGGATTCATACTGAATGTCGTATTCTCCAAGTTCTACAGCCTAAGCCATCAATCGCCCTGACTTTTCAGGCTTAAGGAGGACCTTCCGTAGAGGTAAATCTGTGTAGACAATAATAGTGTGTGCTTGAAAGTAGGGATTTATTCTCTTTGAAGCTTCGATTAGCGCCTAGGATCATTTTTATAGCTTAGGATATCGGATATCCGCTCCTCAGTACGCTTTGCTGTCGGATATATGGACCTCTATACCCCTTATTCCCGTCTTACTAGAGCTGAACTAACTATTGATTCTGATATGGACAGATAAAGCTGAAGTTTTTCCCCAATGATTGTTCTTGATAGGATGGGTGTCAACATAAAATACCGCTTTAATTCCACGAACACAGTTTCACACTCGTCATTCCATTCAAAAGTTTTTCTTAAGACTTTAAAAAATGGAAGGCATTTATTAGTAACTCTAGAGATAAACTTGTTGAGAGTGGTGACACGTCCTATCAACCTTTTCACCTTCTTCTTTGTTGTCGGGGACTGCATGTTAATAAGGCCTGATCTTCTCGGGTTGGACTCAATCCCTCTTTAGTTGATGACGAAACCTAAGAAAATTCCTTTTTTCACACCGATCGAACATGCCCTTGGTTAGATTCAAGTTTATCTGATGCTTTTCTAATTGATCAAAGGTTTACTGTAAGTCCTTTACATGATCCACCGCCCTTCTGCTCTTAGTGAGCATGTCATCGACATATACCTCCATGTTATTTCCAATCTAATCTTTAAACACCATGTTTACCAACCTATGGTAGGTGGACCTGGCATTTTTTAGACCCTAAGTCATGACATTGTAGCAATAAATGTCTATGCTGGTGATGAATGATATTTTTTTTCTCGATCTCTCGGCATTATTCTGCTCTGATTGTACCCAGAATAGGCATCCATAAAACTGAGCAGCTTGTGACCTAAAGAGCCATCATCTAGCTAGTCTATCCTGGGTAGTGGTTAGTGGTCTTTGGGGTAAGCTTTATTCAAGTCAGTGGAGACCACACACATCTGACATTTATTATCTTTCTTATGTACCATTACCACGTTAGAGAGCCACTCAGGAGATTTGATATCCTCAATGAAATTAGTCATCTGTAGCTTCTAAACTTATTCTTGAATTGCCATATTCTTCTTGGCATTGAAAACTTGTCGTTATATCTTGATAGGTTTAGTATCTTTTACTATACTTAGTTCATGACACGTGAAATCTGGGTCAATTTCGGGAATGTCCTCATAGCTTCAGGCAAACAAGCTCTTTCGCTGTCAGAGGAAGTTGACCAAGTTTTTTTTGAGTTCAGGCTTCAGGGATGAACCAATCTGGATAGACTTCTTTGGGTATTTTTCATCAGGTATGACAGACTCGATCTCTTCGACTACTTGTCCTTTTACTAGTTCTCCTCTTCTCGCGGATCTATTATTTCAATTTGGTAGGTCGTAGTCAGCTTCTTTTGTCCCTCCTAGTACGTCGATGTATAGTAGCACTCTTGGGCCCCTATCTGATTCCCCTTGACCACACCTAGGGATGGAAATTCGGGTCAAAGGGTCGTGTTTCAGGTCACATGACACGATAAGGTTTTTTCGAACACGAACACGACACGACAAGAATTCATGTTTTTTTAGTTGACACGAACACGACCCGAATAAAAAACACCACGGCATGCCATGACACGAATACTAGAATTTCTTAAATTTCACGCCTAAAAAATACGATAACACGACACGACATGACTTAAAATTCAGACACAAACACGATACGACACGACTTCGTGTAAAAAAAACACGACACGAACACGACATATCGTGTCAATCTCAGGTCAATTTCGTGTCATTTTTCGTGTCGTTTCTAAAATTTCCACCCCTAACCACACTTACTCCATAGTGGGTTGGGAATTTTAAACACCGATGAACTGTAGATGGTACAACTTCAAATTTTTTCAACTCAATCTATCGAGAATAATGTTATATGCCGAATTTTTTTTTTATCCAGGACGAAGAGGCGCATTTTTTCTATTTGGCATGTTTGCCAGGCACCTACTATAACCTCCAAGTAACTATTACCAAAGGGTACACTTTCTCATCCGAAAATATGATCAGAGGGTGATGATATGGCGTTAGCTTGGTATCGTGAAGTCTCAACAATCTGAAGTAATTATAAAATTTAACGTCTGTAGAGTTGCCATTATGGACGAGGATCCTAGCCACCTTGCTTTCATGGACCATCATGGTGACGACTAGAGAGTCTTCGTGAGGGTATAAGACTTCAGATAAATCTTCTTTGGAAAACCCAATAATGAGATAATCTTTATTCACCTTTCTAGGGGGAGTATCCACGTTTCCTGTTATGATATGAGCATAAGCCTTTGCCTCGTTTAGGTAGGCCTTTCTTTTAGCCAACTCGTCTCCTCTTATGATAACTCCACTAACGATGAAATGGCATCTGAAGGAGATCATCTTAACCTCATGGGCTGGTTCCTTTGGCTTCTTTGGAAGATCTGGGTTGTCATCTAAGTCTCCATCTCGCCCCCTTTTCTTCTTATCTACCTTCCAGCAAGGGGATTCTAATCGTCTTTGTGAGTGCAGAAAAATTCACAATAAAAAGATTCATAAAAGCAATCACAAAAGGAAGAAAGTAAATGAAATCACACACAATAACGATGTACATGGTTCGACAACTTGCCTACTTCCACAGAGAGGTTACTTATTTTCTATTAAGTGTATAATTTTTTATCCTTTTGCCCCAGGTCAGGGAGTACAATTTATACATACGTTTGTTACAGAGTTTGAGTTATTTAAGGAACTCCAAAATCGTACGTGGGTTGTCCATGAGGTGCTCGAATATCTCGACCAAGATTCTTGGTACCTGATTTGACTATATCCACGAGTATCCTTCTCAAACTAAACTGCCCGTTTAGGAATTGAGCCATGATTTGGGCCAGACCAAATAACTCAAGTTATCTTGGTTGACTACTTTCATGAGCTTGTAAAAAGCGGGCTACCATAATTTCCCCTGAATTCTTTGGGCTAATAACCATGGGCCAACAGATTTTGAAAAGATAATTTCCTTGTAAAGATATGTGGAAGCGAAGATGGTTCAACTTAAACAATAAATTTTAAGTTATCTTCAAATTAAAATTAAACCAAGTGAAATTAAAGTTCAACAATTAATACAAATCACTTAAACCAATTTTACCCAAGTCCTAGAAAATTTCCTAAGTCATATTTTCAATATTATCATGTTAGGCCAAACCAATTTTATCAAATTAAATTAATGACTTGAATTAAATTAACATAAACATTACCCAAATTAATTTAGCACCAAATTAAACATAAGTAGTGATTAAACCAAATTTTATCTTTTTACTCAAGCATGCGTTCTAAGTGAGTTTTGTGAAAAATAAAATAAATAATAAATCATTACGCCGCGAAGTACAAGGAAAAACCCACAACGGGAAAAACCTCGAACGACCCTAGACTCAAACCCACTAAGTATGGAATTTACAATTACAAGCAAGATGACTTACAACACTCGAATCGACTCCTTCAAGCCCCGACGTGTCTTCTTGTAACAACCTCTTCCTAGCGAATAACCACAGAGCTCCACCGCGGTCTCGGAATCCATCGATCCGACTTTTTCTGGTCACCGTGACCCGAACAAGGAGCCTTTGTCCAAGTGGGTAAGTCAACGCAAACAATCTTCTTCTTTGTGGGATTTAGAAGCAAACCCAAACTTTTCTTCAAATGGTAGAGATAAAAATCGGTGCCAAACTCCAAGCAAAGTATATATATAGATGAACTTGGATAAACAAACTTTGGGTGTAAAACAATAGTGTTTTAAAGATTGTTCTTTGAAAAATTAACACCCTAAACATGAAATTTTTCTACTTTGAATTTTGCTCTCAAACTCTCTCTTTTAGATTCTAGGATTTGAAAAAGTTAAAAAGAAAAAATTGGTTTTCGCACTTAATTAAGCAGGTAAAAAGTTAGTGGGAAAAACTTCTCAAAACTGCTAAAATAACTGTTCCCGCCAAAACTCGTTCGAACGAGCCTTCTAACGAAGTAACGACATTCCAGTGGCCAATGTGGGAACTCGTTGGCAAACTCGTTGGCAAACTCGTTGGAACAACATTCTCGTTGGAACGACAAACTCGTTCGAACGACAATATCGAACGAAAAACCAAAAAGTATAAAAATTCAATTTTTAGCCCATAAACTTTATTTTAAAGTTTTAAAGATACTTTCTGAAAATAAACAACAGTTTAAAATAAACTTACACCCATACAAATGTTGTTCCAAGATCCTATATATATATATATATATATTAAAATGCAATTGATCCATGTTGATGACGTAGAAACGAGGCACAATACACACGGCGTTTGACGAAGCTTTATAAACTTGGCCGCTACGTCTTCAAATTTAGTATGTCATAGGCTTGAAGGATGGTAAAGTATTCTATCCTATGACTCAAACGTTTTTGTCCGGAATTGAGCCAAAACTACAAAGGACTCAATTGGAAATTTGTGTCCTTACAAATCTCCCCCTTTGGCTATTCCGGGACAAAAACCAACAAAAATTCTAAAGGGCCGTCAAACTCTACTAGACTGACAAAAATGTCCCACCCAAAATAAAAATACAATGCTTGACTCAAACAACCCAAGGATCAATATCTTTGCCGACGATGAAAATTGCCACTTAGAAGAATTCCTGCACACTTAAGCAAACTATCAAATGCATAGGGAATATCAAGAATATTAAATGTATAAAATATATACTCCCCCTAAATTAATTTCCCCCTTTATCAACTATGATCAACCTAAGAAGATAGCTACTCCCCCTAAGTTAAATCTCCCCAAATTAAGATACGATTACAATAGGATTAGATACCATTTCTCCCCCTATCATTCTTCCTCTTTTTGTTCAGGAATAGACAAAGGCTAAAGAATCAAAACATAACTTATCTCCCCCAATAAAAGATAAGACACCCCTTAAACTAAACAAGGGATAAATAGAAAAGGATAACAAGCTAAACATGCAAATGTGCATAAAGTGATGAGAACATTAAAGCACTTGGGCAACAAAATCATAACAAATCCAACAAATAATAACGGATACCAACTAGGATGCAAGAAAATGATACCAATATGATACATAAAGTATTAAGCATGTGATATCAACAAAGAATGCAACAAGTTAGATACCAATTATGAATTAAAGCATAGATGGACTAGAAAGCACGGCAAAGACCAAAAAAAAATATCAAATATATACATACTCTAGATATACCAAGGATGCACACGCACACATATATAGATATAAACACACAAATGATACAAAATAAGATAAGCTTTTCACACTCGTATGGCAAAAATGTGTCATATGAAAACTAAAGTGTTGGGGTGTGAACTAGCAACAATTAAATTTAGACCCAATCACTTAAAACATGTTCACAGAGTTCTCAATTGATTGCAAACTTCATCACATTTGAATATAACCTCATGTGACCATAAAGATTGAACTCAATGAACAAACATACACAATGCATACAAGCCTAGCATGTAGATGATTCTACAAACCAATAGAGTCATGACATTGAAAGCGCAACTAGGATAAACGGACATTGTGCAAACCCGTTGATATACCATCCAATCTCCCTTAATAAGCATATCTATTTGAATGAATATATCAAACAAAATAGGCCTTGGCAATTATTTTTTTTAATGCCATAATTCTATTTTTAGGCCTTTGGACCACGTATTTCTTTTAGGTCCAAACAAACGGTGGCTTACTATTCGCAAAGGATAATAAATCCTTTCGGAGACCTTCCCAGTGCACACATATATATATATATATATATATATATTTATATCTCACACAAATCTCACGTGCAACGGATTTTGACATGCACTGGTCCTCCTAGGTCACAAATATGTAGATGACAAGATTGATAGGAGAACACCTCACAATGCTCAAATATAACATGTGACGATTAAATTTCAAAAGAGCTCATGCATGTGTGAATAAAGGCATATAAAAATAGAATCCATTATATCAACACAAAATCCAACTACTCCATATAAGCATGGTAAAGAACATAATAAGGATTGAATATATAAACCAAAAGTTCTTGTCACATGGGAGTGAAAAAGATGGAATTCTAACACAAGTATATGCCACATAAAGTGTGTCAAACTAAAATACAAAAAAAAAATCTTTTTGAGTTTTTTGAAAATTTTTAACCAAAAAAAATTTACTCAAAAGACACACACAAATCATTTGTATTTTTCATTAAGCCTAAATTGCTAAAAGGTGAAACACAAATAATAAACAAAAATCTTTTTGTATTTTTTCATTTAAAGCAAACAAAAATGAAACGAATATAATACAAAAGATAAACAAGTCATGATTTTTAGCATTAGATATGAAATAAAGCAATGACTAGAAAATGACTAACCATGCATACACCTAGCAATGATATATAATATGAAGCACAAAAAGCTAGAGTATGCAAACAAAACTAACACAATCAACCTTTAAATTTAGCAAGGGAGGTTTCATGTGAAAGCAAATGAGAATCAACAAATCTAATATCTAGCACGTCTAAAAATGATTTCCTAACCCATACAGATGTATATTTAAAATGATGGGATTTGGGAACTAATGAAATGCTAGACATAGACTTCCGATGACTTCTTTTAAGATCAAAATAAAATGACCTAAAATGATCTTTCCTACCACAATGCAAGCATGTGTAAACACGAGGAATGTTACCTAAGGTGCGACCTTTTCTAAAGTCATTGGATAAAGCTGACCCCCTAAAACAAACAATGGTTTTAGCTTTAGCAACGAAAGTATTTGAACTAGATGAGCTAGAACCATTACAACTACTACTCTAGTCTTGTAAATCATTTTCCATTTTTAAAATTTTGGACTCAAGTAATAAATTAGACTCCTCAAATTTACGGGACTCCTTCTTTAAATTTTCTATAACTCCTAGAAGGTTATCACGTTCTCCCTCAATGTGAGTAAACTTGTCCCTAAGAGTCTTTATCGACTATCACTCTCTTTCTTGGACTTTTTTAAAATATTAAAATTGTAATTTATGTCCATGAGCTTTTCACGAAAAATATCTTTTTGAGATAGCGAGGTTTGCAAAAATTCAACTTTAGCTTTAAAACAAGAATTTTTATTTTCAAGAAATTTAATTCTTTTTGCAAATCTCAAGTTTAATTCTCTTTATTTTTCATTAAACTTATTAAGCCCATTAAATTCCTCTCGAACAGCAAAAACTTCATTATCATTATAAATGGACACATTATCATTAAGACGTCCCATCGAGAGGTAGAAAAACAAAAATGAAAGTGAGTCAAAAATTGAACCACCAAAAAATACAAGGAGCACAAAAATAATAAAAGCCAAAAAACGGATCTTTGACGTGATAAATTAGCGCTCCGACTCTGATACCAATCAGAAAAGGCGTAGGATCCCAATTTTAAATTATTTTTACTACAAAAAGATAATTTCCTTGTAAAGATATGTGGAACCGGAGATGGTTCAACTTAAACAACAAATTTTAAGTGATCTTCAAATTAAAATTAAACCAAGTGAAATTAAAGTTCAACAATTAATACATTTCACTTAAACCAATTTAATCCTAAGTCCTAGAAATTTTCCTAAGTCATATTTTTTTGAATATTATCATGTTAGGCCAAACCAATTTTATCAAATTAAATTAATGACTTGAATTAAATTAACATAAACATTACCCAAATTAATTTAGCGCTAAATTGAACGTAAGTAGTGATTAAACCAAATTTTATCTTTTTAGCTAAGCATGCGTTCTAGGTGAGTTTTGCGAAAGATAAAATAAACAATAAATCACTACGCCGCGATGTACGAGGAAAAACCCACAACGGGAAAAAACCTCGGACGACACTAGCCTCAAATCCACTAAGTATGGAATTTAGAATTACAAGCAAGATGACCTACAACACTCGACTCGACTCCTTTAAGCCCCGACACGTCTTCTTGTAACAACCTCTGCCTAGCGAATAACCACGGAGCTCCACCACAGTCTTCGAATCCATCGATCGAATTTTTTCTGGTCATCGTCACCCGAACAAGGAGCCTTTCTCTAAGTGGGTAAGTCAGCGCAAACAATCTTCTTCTTTGTGGGATTTAGAAGCAAACCCAAACTTCTCTTCAAACGATAGAGATAAAAATCGGTGCCAAACTCCAAGCAAAGCATATATATAGATGAACTTGGATAAACAAACTTTGGGTGTAAAACAGTAGTGTTTTAAAGATTGTTCTTTGAAAAATTAACACTCTAAATATGAACTTTTTCTACTTTGAATTTTGCTCTCAGACCCTCTCTTGGAGATTGTAGGATATGAAAAAGTTAAAAAGAAAAAAATTGATTTCCGTACTTAATTAATCAGGTAAAAAGTTAGTGGTAAAAGAAGTGAAAAAGTGGAAAAAACTGTTCAAAACTACCAAAATAACTATTCCCGTCACAACTCGTTCGAACGAGATTTTCATTCGAACAAAGTCTCGTTCAAACGAGCCTTCTAACGAAGTTCCAGTGTGAACTCGTTAGAAATCTCGTTCGAAAATTATTCTCGTTCGAACTACACTTCGAACGACATTTTAGTGGCCAATGTGGGAACTCATTGGCAAACTCATTGGAACGACATTCTCGTTCGAATGACAAACTCGTTCGAACGACAATATCGAACGATAAACCAAAAAGTATAAAAATTATATTTTTAGCCCAGAAACTTTATTTTAAAGTTTTAAAGATACTTTCTGAAAATAAACAACAGTTTAAAATAAACTTACACCCATATAAATATTGTTCCAAGCTCCTATATATATATATTAAAATGCATTCATACGTTAGGAGCAATGGAACCATGTTGATGACGTAGAAACGAGGAACAATACACATGGAGTTTGACGAAGCTTTATAAACTTGGATGCTATGTCTTCAACTTTAGTATGTCATAGGCTTGAATGATGGTCAAGTATTCTATCCTATGACTCAAACGTTTTTGTCCGGAATTGAGCCAAAACTACAAAGGACTCAATTGGAAATTTGTGTCCTTACGGATTTTAACTGGGTCGGAGGTCCAGGTCCTTATAATATAGTGAGAGTTCGTGATGGCATCATGGTAAGAACAAGGCTTGCAACAAGAGCAAACCTATCTTAATAAGGTAAATGAAGCACCAAAATCTTCCTTGGAAGTCGAAACTCTCATTTTAGTGTTTTGGTTAGGGGTGGACAAAAAAAAGACCGACCCGATTGGACAGAACCGGACCCACTTTTATAGACTTTTTTTTTATAAATCGGTCGTAATTCAGTCCTAAATTAATAGACCTAAATTTTTTTGATTCGGTCAAAATTATCCCCTTTAAATTCGGTCCTCGGACCGGACCGTACTGGACCGTTTATTTTAATATTATATAAAATATATATTTTTTGTATAAATATATCATATATGTTTGTTATGTTTAATAACTAAACCCTAAAAAAACACAACAAAAGAAAAGAAACATACGCACATATCTCAGACTCTCACTTTCACTTTCCTCTCACTTTCTTTCTCTCACACTCACTTTTACTTCCTCTCTCCCATTTTAACCTCTCCCATTTACACCCACAACCACCAAGCGGCACCTAATCCGACGCACACCCACACTAGATCTATCACACAGCTCAACTCACCATAAGTTCCTCAACCGTCCCAAACGGAAATGGCTAGTAAAGATCCGGCGACGGAGCACCTCAACTCCACAGATCCGGTGACTAAAGCTCCAACACCAACATTGTGGTATATGTTTTTTTTCTTGATTTCTGTTGTGATTTTTAAATGGCCAAATGTTGAGATTTAATGTTTTCAAAGGCTGCTGCTGAACTTATTTGTTGCTCCTGAACTGTTCAAATGTCCAACTGTTTATAATTTCACTTCGTGCTGCTATTGAACTTATTTAGTCTGTTGATTCATTGTTGGTTTAGTGCAAAAGTGAAAAACAGCTGAACAAACTTCGGTATTGGTTTAGGAACTGTAAAAAGAAGCTTAATTTTTTGTTTACTCGTTGAACAGACTTTAGTGTTGAACACACTTATTTATTTGTTATTTTTACTCGTTACCCTGGCAGTATGTTATTAACAAACAATGGGGGTTCTTGATTTAGAGTAATTAAAAAATAGAGTTTTGGTGAGTGGAGAAGCATTGGAAATATACACTGATACATACTGCTGAATTATACTAAATAAATGTAAATGCGGACCGATTATTAATCGAACCGGATCGAAAATAGCCTAGACCGAATAAATAGGCCAAATCGATTAAATCGGTCCGAAATCGATCTTCTCAAATATAGGATCGAATGATTCGTATCGACACCTAAAATCATTGAAAATCGTATCGGATCGTGCCCACCCCTAGTTTTGGTGATCAGTTGAGGCTTGCTCAAGCATTTGTTCATTGCTTCTGGTCGTTCTTGTGCACAATCCGTCCTAATATCTTCTCTTGCTTCAAAAGTCAAAATTTCTCTCTTTTTGTGATTTCTCAAATCTTCATCACCGCCTGTAAGTTATAGTTCCTGCCTCTTCTTGGTACTTTTTCTCTGTACTAGCTAGTTACTATAGTTAGGGGTTCTTCTTGCTTTGTTCAGTTATGGCAATGTTGGATGGTAAATCTGTATAAGAATTTAAGCATAAGTATAACATTCCTGAGTGGGTAATTATCGTTTGTGCCCCCTTCCCCGTAATGTTCACAAAGTGGATGGGGGCATTGGATTCATACCGTGTTGATAACTCAAGGAGGTCTGACTTTTCCCCTAAATGAGTTATTTCTTAGATTTTTTAGGTATTTCACCATTGTTCCTGCTCAGTGCGCCCCAAATGTATGGAAGATAGTAAACAGTGTTCATTGGATAAATACTCTGTATGGAACAAGGTTGGAGCTTTCCGAGATACAGTACTGTTATGCATTCTTGAAAAGCAAAGAGGGATTATTGTATCTGAAAACCAGAAAAGCTGAGCGAGTTCTGGTGGTAAATCTCCCAAATTTCCACAAGGATTACAGGAAAAGTGGATTTATTGCAAGGAACTAGCAGCACCCACCACTGTTGGAAGGGGAAGACCACGTGACCATCCCATTTTTTACTATCGAGGGGCCGAAATAAGTCACTTCCTTTTTTTCCTTTCTGCTAACTTCTTGTAGACTTCTCTTATTTTTATGGTTGATTTTTCTCTTCTTTGTTATCGCAGATCGTGCCAGGAACTAAGAACCTGACATTACCAAGATCAACACTGAAGAGCTCACGAAGACCTGGAGCATAAAGGAGAGATTGGTAGAAGGTGAGCATCCTAGGTCATCGGACTTTCTCTAGGAATACAAAAAAACATGCACCAATTTTATTTCTCAACCAGTCGATCATGTCCTAGTTTTAAGAGCTCCAGAGGTAGGTCTTTCTGAGGAGGAAAGTTCTAAAGAAAAAGAGGAAGAGAGCGAGGAAGAGAGAAGATGAGGAGTAAAAGTTGGAGGAGGAGTAGAAATAGAGTAAGAAGAGGAAAAAGAAGAAGACATGGCTACTCTAGTCAAGAAGAGGAGGTTGAGGCTTCCTGATGACAATGATGACCATGCAGTCCTATTTGACAGGATTCTTGCTTTAAAGATTTCTACGATAGATTCTCCTAAGGGTTGTGCAACTGGCCCGTCCGATAAAGGGAGAACGAGAGAAGGAAAGAGAAGAAGAGAAGAAGAAGAAGAAGAAGAGAGAGAGAATAAATAAGAAGAAAGAGAGAAAAAGAAAGGTGAAACTAAGAAGTTAGCCTTACAGTTCGTTGGAGGGCCCATCGTCCCTAGTCTTGATGGGGATAGTGTGGGCGATTCCCCATTTTTGGCGCCAAACCTACTGAAGAGGTCAGTGCTTATCGCTGATCACGAGAGGTCCTCGAGGTTAGGGCCATCTCAACTCGCCTTAAAGACTGCACAGGGGATGGCTCTGGTAAGACTCTCTTATTTGTCTTATTTTTTTTGCTATTTCCCATTTCTGTTCTGATTCCCTGTCATACTATTTTCTCTGTAGATGCCATATGACTTCATTACCCTTCTGGAAAATCACTCTGACATCTTTAGAAAGGAGTAAAAGCTGAAAAAGGCCCTGGAGGTCGAGAAGGTGGCCTTTACCAATGCTCGCCAATCATGGGAGCATGAAAAAAGTTACATGTCTAATGCATATGAAGCTTTGGGGGTTGCTCAGAAGGTGATTGTTGTTAAGAAGTCTGACTTAGTGGAGGCTAATAAAGAGCTGACTGGTAAGGTTTCCACGTTAGAGGGAAACCTCTCTCAAGCCACTGATGAGAGCTATCATGAAGGTTTTTATAAAGCTTATGAGGATGCTGAATGCCAAATGGCTTATGCTTGTAAGGTATCCTTTAAGAGGGTATGGGACCATGATTTAAATGATGATGGAACTCCTGCAGGTTCTGAACTCTTCACCCTTCATTCTCCTGGTCCTAACCCTCATATTAAAGATGAAGAAGAAAAGGGCAGTGACTAAGCTACTAGAAACACTGAGATTGTTCCTACTACGGTTGACGGGAGTGCTGGTGCTGTCCAGGAACAACAGGTGGTTGACAAGCGGAAGACCAAGTGAAAGACTAGGGATCTTGTAGACTAGGAGTTCCCATTTTCCTTCTACAATTTTTAGTTTGCGTTGGCCTGTACCCTTATTTTGTAAACTTCGTGTACTGGCCAGTGCCCTTATTTTCTTTTTATGTGATAATGAAATTTACCCCTTACTTCATGTGTTCATATATTTGTGTTTATGTTAATGCTTGCTTCTGGTTTGATATGTATTGTTTGTAGTTTACTGATTTAGATCGCTATATTTCTCCCAATTCTCAATTGGGGAGAATTCTTGAACCTGATATCAACTTACAAGCTCGCAATACCTTTGTGGAAATCTACAAGTCACTAAGATATCTAGGAATGAATAATAAAAAAACCAGACTGAAGTGATTGTGAAATTAAAGGATGATCTCCAGGAGATGGAGGAGATAGGGGCCTCCGTTTAAGAGGAATTTAATTTTTCGAGGGCCTAGATTTTGGCGAGGACTGAGGTCGACTAAGTGGGCGAGGTCTTGTAGTCTGAAAATGATGCTCTTCTAAAGGAGGTGGCGAGATTGAAATCTTTTATAGGAGTATCAAAAGACAATGTCAAGAAGCTGAGATACTCTTTTAAGGTAGGACCTAGAGAAGTATGGAGGGAGGGTTATAATGATGGTTGGGCAGATGGCCCAGTAATACTTAAGGAGGCTGAAAGAATTATTTTTTCTCGGGGATGGCTGAGCGCTCTTAAATAGGAGAGAACTCCAAAGCAATCCAAGCTTTGGTATAAGTACCTGGTTAAATGTCCTGCCCATAACTATAATCCTTTTTCGAAAGATGACGAATGAATTTTGGTCGATGCTATTCCTCCCCAACTCTTGGATTAGGATCTCAACGAAGATGTCGAAGAATTTGCTCCGAATTCAGATAATGGTCAGAGGGCAACTGAAGCAGAATATCTTGCTCGACACCCTAGCCCTTCTTAGGCTTTTGTGTATCTATTTTTGATTTTATGACTGTAAACTTATACTCTTAATAAAGAATTTTCTTATGTTTTGAGCGTGTGCTGACTAAACATATTTTGATTTTACATCTTTGTAGGTTACTTAGCACTTTTATCGACCAAAATGATATTGATTGGCCAATAGTTGGCTTTAGGCAGACTCATACTCAATTTGAATCGTTTTGGGCTTTGGTAGCCGATTAAATGATGTTTAAGTGTTGGCATTGTGCCTTTCATATGTTTGAACATTCTCCCAGTCCAATATGCCTAAGCAGTATCATTTTGTTCACTTTACCTTTTAGGTCACGTCGTCACACTTCCTTAGGCCTAGGTGAGATGATGGTGAGAATGTACCCGATTATTGGGCAATCTACCCGAGCAGGTTTTTTACGACCATCAGATGTTGGCGACCAACTAAAGTCTTTATTGCCTAATGATCCCCAAAAGCGATTTTGTTGTTGCCAAGGTAACTCATGAGGCCCCTTATGTTAAAAACAAGGGTCTGAGGGTAATTCCAAGTGTTAGTATTTGACTTTATAACCCTGTTCATTAAACATTCAAAGTATGCACATAGGAGATATCGTTGGAAAAGGTGAAGATTAATGAGATGAGATGAGTTAAGAAACCAATGTAAACTTTGAGAATAGATGGGCCAGTCCGACCTTTATTTACTATAAATTTTCTTATCAAGTAAGAAAAATTGCAAAAAAAAAACTAAAACTTCTGCTAATTAAAAAGATAAAAAAAGAAGATCTAAAAGTAGAACTTCTTGAGATTGAATGCGTTCCATGCTCTTGGTATCTCCTTGCCCTCCAGTGTGTAAGGCTTCATCATGAAGGACTTGGTTGACCAATGTGGTTCTCATAGTAGGGAGGCCTACTTCCATAGGGATAATAGTCTTCATGCCATAAGCGAGGGCAAATGGTGTTTCCCCGGTTGGTTTTCCAAGCATCGTGCGATAGGCCCATAGAACATGAGGGAGTTCATCCACCCAAGCACCCTTAGCTTTTTCCAATATTTTTTTTATCCCATCGATCACGATTTTGTTACAAGCCTCCGCTTTCCCATTACTTTGGGGATATGACATAAAACTGAAGTAGTGCTTGATTCCGTGATCGTCGAAGAAAGATTAGAAGAAACCACTTTCGAATTATGTACCGTTTTCAGTAATGATGGTTCTTGGTATCCCAAAGAAAGTTATGATCTTTCTTCATATGAACCTGGTCATGTCAGAGTATCAGATGTTCACCAATGGTTCTGCCTCAACCCATTTAGTGAAATAATCAGTGGAGACCAACAGGTACTTGCGATTTCTAAAAGCAGTAGGTAGTGGTCCCACGATGTCTAATCTCCATTACACAAAAGACCATGGAATAGTAAGAGATTTAGGTCGTTGGTTGGATGGTGAACCATAGGCGAGTGATTTTGGAACTTTTCATATTTGCGAACATATGTGCCAGCGTCTTTCTGCATGTGAGGCAACCAATATCCTTCCTTGATCGCTCGAAAGGCTAATGATCTTCCACCAGTGTGACTCCCACATATGCCTTCGTGAATTTCATTAAGTACTATCTCTTCATCTTGTGGTGGATGCACTGGAGGTAGGGGCTTGTGAATGACCACGTATAGAGATTACCTTCTGGGCTAAGGTAGAAAGGAACAACCTTGACTTTGATTTGGTGTGCCGACCTCTTATCATATGGTTGTTCGAGGAACTCAATATGTATTGTCCTTTTCAGGTCAGAGTCATTTGCTGAGCTTAGTGTTGTTAAGGCATCAACGTGACTGTTCTGACCATGCAGGAATTATTGAACCTCCACCGGCTCAAAGTCTCTCATGAGTCCTCTGACTACGTAGAGGTATGCTATCGTTCGATCGTCTTCTGCATTAAAATATCCATTGACCTGTTTTGAGACCAGATTGGAATCACTAAATACGTTAAGGCGTCGTGCCCCTAGTAGTTTGGCTTCTCACAAACCTGCAATCAATGCTTTATATTCAGCTTCGTTGTTGGAGGCTTTAAATCCCAGCCTAATTCCCTATTTGATTATCATGTCTTCGGGGTTACGAGAACAATCCCTACTCCTGCCCTCTTGGAATTTGAGGCTCCATCAACATACATTGTCCAGTTTTTGGACATTGCATCACATGTGATCAATTGCTCTTTGTTCAGCTGATATGTTACTGATCTCCTATGAACTCAATAATAAAATCTGTTAGGATCTGTCCCTTGATCACTATTCTGGGTTGGAAGTGGATGTCGAATCTTTCGAGCTTGACTGCCCACTTCGAAAGATGCCCATAGAGGTAAGCTTTTTATAGAAAGGCCTTGAGTGGGTGAGAGGTAATTACTATTATGGAATGAGCTTCAAAGCAGTGCTTCACATTCCTTGAATAAAAAACCTAGGCATATGTGAGATTTTCCAGAAGTAGCGTCTTCCTGACATAGTAAATCGGATGTTGTTCTCCCTTTTTTTTACAAACTAAGGCAGAGCTCACAGTATGGTCTAATACTTCCAGGTAAAGGTACAATTATTCCCCATTATTTGGAATTACCAACAGTGGGGGCTTACTAAGGCAAGACTTTACCTCTTCCAAAGTTTGCGAGCAGTCTTCATTCCATACTAGGTCTTTTCCTTTCTTTAAGAGCTGTAAGAATGGTCGGTAGCATTCTGAAGACATAAAGATGAGGTGATTGAGCGCCGTAAGCATTTCAGTAAGCTTTTGAATAACTTTCAGTGTCTGAGGAAGCTAGACCCTGGTGATATCATCGATTTGGCCTGAATTGGCCTTAATTCCACTTTTACTCACTAGGTAGCCTTAGAATTTTCCTGACTGGACCTCGAATGAGCACTTACTTGAATTAAGCTTCATTCGGTACTTCTTGAGGATTTTAAAGGTTGTTGATAGGTCTTAAAGGTGATTGTCCTTGTTCTTAATTTTGACGAGCATGTCTTTTATGTACACTTCCATTATCTCTCCCATCTGTTTGCTAAA
Source organism: Sambucus nigra (assembly GCA_949130495.1). Taxonomy (NCBI): domain Eukaryota; kingdom Viridiplantae; phylum Streptophyta; class Magnoliopsida; order Dipsacales; family Adoxaceae; genus Sambucus; species Sambucus nigra. The sequence goes on along the minus strand of OX422216.1, from coordinate 160,788,594 downwards.
CATCTTGGTTACCAATATTTTCTAAGTTATCTTGAGTTCTTGAGAACAAAAGGCATAACCTTATAGAAATACAAACCAACTGAGGTTATAAAGGAGGTCTTATCTTGGTTGGGCCCGTATAGCGGGATCTAATGATATCTTGAGTAAGCATCAAGTAAGTTCATCCTTTCGCGAGTCACTGTGGCATCGACCAGTTGATCTATCTTCGGTAGAGAGAAGCTATGTTTAGGACATGCCTAGTTGGGATTGATAAATAGATGAAAACCCTCTAATTGCCATTGCTTTTAGGTACTACAACTGGGTTAGATAACCATACAGGGAACTGAATGTCCCTGATGGATCCTGCATCTAGTAACTCCCTTACCTCTTTATCCACTGACATAGCTTTTTTAAGTGACGTTCGACGAGCCCTTTGAGTAATGGTTTTAAAATTAGGATCAACGTGTAGATGGTGACATGCCAAATTAGGATCAATCCAATGCACCTCGTAAGGCTCCCATGCAAAAATATCTATATTGCTTATAAGGAGTGCAACCAGTTCCCTTTTCTCCTCATTAGTGAGAGGAGATCCAATCAAAAACTTTCTTTTTAACAAGTTGTCATCGGCTATAACTTATTCCAGGCTTTCGATGACCCTGTCTGTAGTGTGGACCCTAATATCTTCCACCCATGGTCGACCATACCGTAGTTCCCAGTTGGAGAGAACGTCCCCTTTATGGGATTTTTCTTGGGCATTTTTGGGCTCCTTCTTTTTTGGGCATTTTTGGGCTCCTTCGGATTAAAGCCTAATTATCATGGATCTCTCCCACTCAACGATCCGTGTTGCACTTCAACTTTTGATTATATTTGGATGGTACGATGTGGAGCCAACCTCTACCCAAAATAGCGTGGTATGGGGACTCGATGTCCACAACTAAGAACTCGATTAACTTTGAGATGTTCCCGGCCCTAACTGGCAAGGTAATCTTTCCCAATGGCATAGTAATCCTTCATGTGAATCCAACCAATGAGACAGTGACTAATTTAAGGTCGGAGACATTTAATTTTAGCTTATGGAACAGGTCCAGATACATCACTTTGGATGAACTCCCCTCGTCCACCAGTAGCTTGTCGACATCCCAGTTAGCAATCCTAATCGTTATTACTAATGTGTCATAATGTGGGGTCCTTACCCCAACCAAATCCTCTTTGGAGAACACGATGTGCTTTGTGTAATCAATATCTTCTGGTCGCTGACATTTTCTAACTTGAATCTTGGCTGGGTCGATCTGAAAATCTTCCATCGCGACAGTCATTTTCTTGAGTTCCATTCTAACGGCATTGCCCTGAATCTGTTTAAGGTTTGACATCCTATGAATGACAGCAAACTCGTGTCCTGTATCATCATTGAGGACATTGTCTGGTTTCTGGTCGCCATTGGTTGCCACCTTCTATATTTTCTTATCAATGTACTCTCTAAGGTGTCCTGCCTGAACTAGCTCTTCCAGACGTTACTTTAGAGTTTTGCAATTTTCGGTTCTATGACCACCCTCCTTATGGAATGCGCACCTTAGTGCATTATTTCTCTTGGTCGGATCTCCGCCCATTTTCTTGGGCCATGTGACGAAGGTATCATCCTTGATTTTGCTAAGAATCTTATAAATGGGTTCCTTAAAGGTTGTGTTAACAGCCGTGAACGTCTTGGAGGGGTTATTCTTACCTCTACCTTTGGAGCCATTCTTTCCCCCATTCTTGCTTCCATTTTCTAGGTGTCATTCATCCTTATCCCCTTATTCAAATTTTCTCATCCATTGTCTCCCCCGTTAGGATAGATCACGTCTTCGACCTTAGCGTATTTCTCGATACGAGCAATAAGATCATCGATGTTTACGGCTTCCTTCTTAGTGAGAGATTAATGTAGCAGGGAAGTGGTCGACAAGATGATTTTGAAGGATGCTATGGTAACTTGCTCCGAGCAGTCCTCGATCTCATTAAATATCTACCAGTATCTCTTGGAGTAATCACTGAGGTTTTCTTGAGGCATTTTCTTCATAATGAGCAATGCATTCATTCGCTTAGGATGGGAGCTGCTCGTTATGAACCATACCGTAAAAGCCTGTGCAAATGCTATGAAATTGTTGATTGACCTGTAAGGGATCCTTCAAACCACTTATGTGCTACACCATGAAGTCTAGAAGGGAATATCTTGCACATCAGTGCATTATTGTGGCTCCATAAGGTCATTGCATGCCGATATTGCCTAACATGATCTATGGGATCTGTTTTCCCATCATAGATCTTGAACCTAGGGACAACGAATTTCTTAAGGAGCTCATCGCGTTCAATTTCTCGTAAGAAAAGGGGTCTTCATCTGAGAATTTAGAGCTCTTCTATCAAGATCTCTGACTCCTTGGTGCGCCGAATATTTATCTATCTCCCTACGGACCGAAATCCTTAAATCCTCACTTGGTCGGTCATTGTTCCTGTGGCGCCTCTCCTGGCGGCCACACTCTGATCATGCTCACTATGGTATTTCACGTTCAGTTGTCTCTTGGTTATGCCTAGGACTCCTTCCTCGGCTGGGGGAATTTATCCCCTGAGGACTAGGGGTCATGTCTTGACGCTGCCTTGTGTTTCAAGAGAAATATCTCTCCATTCTTTCTAGTCGCCTCTTGAGACGAGCATTCTCTTCTTCTTCGCGGCACATCGCCTCTTCCTGTTCTTGAAGTCTGGCTTAATAGGCATCACCCAACCTGTAAATCTAGTGGACCTTGGAGGTCCATGAATTTTTTCTGAGGGTTCCCTTTCCCGGCGAAACCTTGGGTTTGAATGTTAGCAAATTTCAGACCTGACCCTAAGAGGGGCAGGCTCTTCCTGAACATCATCGTCTTGTGGAATGTTGCTACTGTGGTGAGACATTGATGGCTTTCTGGTAATGAATGCTTTTATAGAAACACACGTCATTTCCCATACACAACAGTAATTGTGAGTGTAGAAAAATTCACAATAAAAAAATTCACGAAAGCAATCACAAAAGGTAGAAAGTAAATGACATCACACATAATAAGGATGTACGTGGTTAGACAACTTGCCTACGTCCACGAAGAGGTGACTTGTTTTTATTAAGTGTCTCTCAACGATTACAATTTTTCATCCTTTTGCCTCAGGTCAGGGAGTAAAATTTATACATATATTTGTTACAGAGTTTGAGTTGTTTAAGGAACTCTATTATCATACGTGGGTTGTCCATGAGGTGCTCGAATATCTCAACCGAGATTCTTGGTACTTGATTTGACCATATCCATAAGTATCCTTCTTTAACTAAATTGCCCGTATAGGAATTAAGCTATGATTTGGCCCGGACCAATACTCAAGTTATCTTGGTTGATTACTTTCGTGGGCTTGTAAAAAGTGGGATCCCACAGTATTTTACCCTTACGCTCATTCGGATCTACTCGACCATCCTTATCCACATACCTGAATGGATTAACTCTTTTGATTAAACTCTCAATTTCATTTTGAGATAGATGCAACTGTCTGTATTGTGGTCGTGGTCCCCGTGAAACTCATAATATTCTCTCTTGTCATGCTGGTTGGTGGGTACTTTGAGCTTTTCAGGCCACCTGAAGTTTTTGCTTCCTCCGAACTCTTCGAGGATGTGGTTGAGGCCAACGGTCAAGGGGGTGTACTCATCATACTTTTTTGGCTTCTCGAATTTCTTATCTTTCTAATCCTTCTTCTTATTTCTCTTACTGGAGGCAGCCTTTGAATGATCCAAATTCTTGGATGCCATGGCCTCCTCGACGTTCATGATTTAACCTGCCTTGGCCAAGAGTTTTGTCATTATTTTGAATGGCTCCTAAGCCAATGTCCAAAATAGCTTTTCGGGCTGCAGCTGTAATGCCTCGACCCGGATTTATGGGTTACTCGTGAGTCAACCCAATCCGAATTGAGTCGTTAGGTGTGAAGTGCAATGGACAACCAATATAATGTTGCTAATCCATTTTTTATAATTAACATTTCACTCGATTCACATACGACTCCGGTTTCAAGGCATCCTATGTGTGGGGAGCATGGGGAGCACCCTGAGTCCAAGTAAACAGAGCTACTAATGTAAAGATAAATAAAGTTCTTACCTTCAAAACACTCTCAAAATACGAAACTGCTCCCAAACTGCCGTAACAAAGAGAGGGTGTGAGTCGATGCCTAGTTGTAAAATACAACAGTGCATTATAGAATCGAACGGTAGAAAGAGACTCAACATGTTATGACTACTTATACATGCAACTTTCTTGTATATACATACATATATATACTATATGCACCGAAAACTATTTTTATGCAAAAACGTTACTCACCTGGATTAATTCTCCTTAATCTCATAAAAGAACTTCATATTAATACGTAGCATTTATTCCTGCATATAACTCATGCAGTTAAATACTTAAACAACTACATTTGTTTACTGAAAGTCATGCCATTACCAAAAATTTCCCTTTTGTACACAACTAACTCATTAGTATTTCCATTGAAAGCACCCATTCAAAACACATGTACACCGCATTGGAAAATACTCATTTATCTTTTGGAAAACCTTTATGAAAGCATTCTTGTGTTAATTACCAGTTGAACCTATAAGGTTACCTAACTCACCCATTTAACCACTTATACCTTAGGCCTTTGATTTACCCTGTGGATATTTTTATACTTCATATTACTAGTCCATTTAACCCTTAACTAAAACATTTATTGACTCGTTCAAGTTAGGTTTTACTCACATATTTTACCACACAACCCGTTTCATGATATGTTCCACATTCCATTATCTTTTCTCGAAATCATTAACATTAACCACATACTTTAACGGGATCCACATCACCGGTTATGTGCACCATATGCCCTGACCATATATTTAGGGCTTTCACCCAAGGGATCCAGACCCTTATTGCTTATTTCTCGATTTCATCCGAGTCTTTACTTACGTGTTTAACATTTGGAATGTGTCCACATTATTCCACTTCTCTAATTTTAGCCGGCCGAAGCCAAAACTACGACTTAACCATACGTTTTTCCATTGACGCTTGGAAAATTTTTTGTTTTCTCTTTTAAGTCCCTAATTCACACACATGTGATTTATACTAAAATCGTTCACATTTTAGGACTTAATTCAATTTGACCCATACTAGTGTAAAGACGTTCTTTGACTTTTTTATTCCATAAAAATGTTCCCCTTTAAGTAAATTACCCATTTACCCATTATTTACCAACCTTCTACTTTAATCCTTTAACAAGTATTATTTCTTAAAATGATAATTAAGTTTCCAACTTAATATTTAAAATACCTTTAGCCATTTTAACTCTTGTTAATACCACACAATTACCCAACTCTTACATTGACACTTTTACACTTTGAATATGTAAATAATACCTTTACACAATAAACTTCCATTTTTCACACATTCTTTACAGACCAAAATTCCCGTTTGTCTTATTTCATGTTTAGACTCAACAAAAACTTTTTTTAAACTTGTTCACATATTTATTATCAAAATACTACAAGTTTATATGCATGAGAGAGTGGACTTTAATTTTCTTAAATCTGTTTACGTGGTTGAAATATACATTCATTCTAGAATTTATACCAGTTGCAATAAACATGCATTTTCCTTTTATTCTTAACAAGAATATAATTTCCTTACATTTTATTATATAAAATGTCCATTATTAGTTTTTACTAGAAAACACACTAAAATAATGTCATCACACATTTTTATCCTATAAAAATGTTCGTTATTCCTTTTTACTAGAAATACACCAAAATGATATTCTCTTACATTTTTATTCTATAAAAAAGTTTATTATTTCTTTTTACTAGAAATACACCAAAATGACATTCTCATACATTTTTATTCCATAAAAATGTTCATTATTTCTTTTTACTAGAAATACACTAAAATGGCATTCTCTTACATTTTTATTTCGTAATGTCCATTATTACTTATAATAGAAGATACACAAAACTGATATTTTCTTACATTTTTATTTCATAAAAATGTTTATTATTACTTTTATTAGAAAATACACAAAACTGCTATTTTCTTACATTTTTATTTCATAAAAATGTTTATTATTATATTTTAAAATTTATTATATTTTCAAGACTTATTTTATATCATCCTTTTCATACCATTTCATACTAATGCTAATATGGCTAATAGTCAACACTAGAATGCAAGCCAATAAACTACACATATATTTATCCTAATATATGTAAATAACATGCTGAAACATATTCAACATCTAACTTAAACCAAAGTTAGTATCTCCCACCTTAATTGACTCTAAAATGGTTGTGGTGATGAAGATGGGTGACTCCTCCACCTCCAACGGTGGCCCTAAAAGAGAGTCATAAAATCTCTACCAAACATTCCTCCATGGGAGCTCCATTATACTCCAAAAAGATGCTTCCACAAATACACCTTCTTGCTCCAAGAATTCCCTCCGTAAAGTCTCTTTAAAAACTCATAAATACTTGTATTTTTCCTCTTCAAACTCCTAACCACTAACTCTATATGTTGTGGTTATGTCATAAAAGTGGGGGGAAACTATTCATTTTATGTGAGTGTGTTGTTTAGTAACCCTAAATGGCCGAAGACGGTGGCAAATATGGAGTTTCAAGCTCCTAATCAGGGGGAAATGGAAATGGAATGGCCTCCCCCTCATAATACATGACTTCCCTCTCTCTTATAATCCACACAACTCAGATGCTTACTAAGCAGAGAACCTTCATCACCCCAAATCCGCTCCATATCAGGTACTAATGAGCCCACTAGTCGATAACACAAATAAATCTATGGTTGTCGTGTTGACAACATTTGATGGTGAAAAGTGGGTTTGCAAAACCCTTGGTTTCTATCCTTGTACACAGAACAAAAGGATCCCATAATTTTATCCTAGGCTTGTTATTTGATCGAAAAGTCAGGCCCAGGAGATGACTGTCGTGATCTTGGCTAATGGACGTTTAACAACGCATGAATACTTCAACATGTCTGACTTGGCCTTAAAGTCGTTAGAACGACTGAGGTCGTCGTTGGTCACCGTTCCAATGCTACTCTCAGTTAGTACCTACAGTATACAAAACCCTTTTTTTTTGTTTTGTTTATGCCTTTAATACATATATCCCTTTTTTTATTATTACTCGTCTATATATATTTCTCAACTATTAATTCTTTCAATATTTTTTTTTGTTATTTTATTAATTTCCTCAACATATGTTTTTATAAGACTTTTATATACTCCATAATTCAATCATTTTCTTCAACTCAAATTTATACCTCATCATATATAATCCGTATATGTAATTTGATTAATTTATTGGGTGGGATATTACAGTAGCCAACTCATTAGTGCGATTATGGTAGTTTGCTCATTATAATCTACTGTGACACCCCGCCTATTCTAATCCTGGTTGATCAGTACATTATCAAATTAAACAGGAATCATTAATGGTGTCATTCTTAGCATCATTGTCCAAATCCAATTTATTTTATTTATACCCTAATGGCCCAGTGTCAAAATTTTAATTCTTATCATTAACATGCAATTTGATATAGACTAAATAAATCACTTTCACCACCAAGCACATAATAATGAATCATAAGATAACAAAATAAATAAATGTGACTGGAATAACACTCTAGATAAAATCCCAATAAAGACATCATGAATAAAATCCAAATTTCATACTAGAAATAAAATAAAAGTACAATGTCTCAAATATGACCATCAACTAAGAATGGGTGATATCCCCGATGGGGATAGCTAGAATGCTAAATATGAACTGAAATGTGTGGAGGCGTCTAATACTAAGGTCCTGCAACTTCCACAGCAGATGCAACACGTCAAGTGAAGGAACTCCTAAGACTGGCGTCCCTGTGGCTGGACACCTAAAATGTTTTTACAAAAATGGATTTAAAACGGGTCCGATCCCAAGTAAAACAGTTTGAAAAAGTTTAGCAAGTATTTAAAATGCATCAAAATAAGATATTATATACATGTTATCTTCACGTGCTCTCACTTGAGATCCTCACCTCTCAGCTATTGTGCATGCCTAACGTACTACTCTAACCCACCTAACTAGCCCGACTTACATTTCTTCGCGTCTAATAATTTATAGTGCCCATGTAATGACTCATAAATTTTAATGATTTTATATGAGGATTAATTAAATTAAAAGGAGAAATTAATTCGGATTAAAATAAACATTAATTAGCGTGATAAGGATTGATATTTATTTGTATGAATTATATTGAGAATAACTTAGTGAACGAGTAATAAATTAATGAGAAAGTATTATGATTGTCGTGAGTGAGAAATACGAAAGTTATGGTAATTTAGTCGGGACGCGCGTGTGAGTCGTATCGAAACTTAAAACGTATGAAATAAACTGTGAATTATTTATGGATCATTCAAATAGTCATTTGAGTACGTCAGTGTGTCCGGAAGGGTCGAAATAGTAAAAAAAAGTGTACTCGAGGGTTTGGATTGGGTCTTGGGATATTTTTAGGCCAAACCAGCACCCCGGGGGTATTTTGATCTTTTGAATTTTTAGAGAAAAGCGACCTACGAATTTACCCTGTTTATATCAGTATATATGATGAGGGAGTTAGGGTTAGAAGTTAGAAAATCAATGGAGAGGATAGGAGAGACCATTTGAGAGGAAAAAAAGAGGGGTTGGAGATGTAGCACATTGATCCATCCAAAAGTGTTGCCCGAATCGAAATCAAAATGTGGAGAGATCAACTTCATCATCATCAAACAAATTCAGATCATTAATCATAAAGAGGCAAGTGTTTATTGCAATATCTTTTGAAGTTATAATACCCATGTAGTGTAGGGTTCTATATTTGATATTTTTATATAAAGTTCTTAAAAAATTAATGAATTAAACACATGATCTTGGGTAGGATTACATGTAGATTGATCCTTGTATGTAGAGGATACAAAATTAGATGATACGTGATGATTTAAATGGGAAAATATGGGATTTATATTGAGTATGAATGAAAAACGTGAAAATTTAGGGGGTTTGATGAATAAATGATTTGATCCGTTCTTGAGTAGAATTCATAGTGTTTTGATGTTAAATTCACTTAGAAATCATCCTAGTAAATGTATATGATGTTGGAAAAGGTTAGTTGTAAGTTTGGTGAATAAACATGATGGTGGTGTTGAATAAAAATGGTGAAAAATGAAAGAATTGAACGAAAAAGATGAACTGCTACTTTTCGAATCGATTCGACAAGGAGAACCGATTCGACCCTTGGACAAATCGATTCGGTTTGCATAAATCTGTTTTATTTCCCTTATTAAGCCCTTAAAATGTGATTTATATATGGTGAAACTTTTTGGACATCCTTATAATGTAATGAGGGGTATACCAGATGACAGTAGGACTATGATAGGGCTGTGACTTAGTGTTAATGAGAGAATTAAGGCGAGGTTTAGTCGGGATTAAATCGAAAGGTAATTTATTTGAGATCACAAGGATGAGTTACGGGGATTTCAAATGGAAGTATTATATAGACTAGTAGAATATGAGTGAATTAACTACTGAATTAACGTAAGCGGGTAACTAGGGCCCTTCGAATTGAGAATAATACTCGGGAGTTCACGATAGAGGTATAAAATTGTAAATTGATAAGTACGATAAGTATTCAAGATATATATACTACGTACGAATGATAATTACATGTACACCTATATGGAATATATTATAGGTTGAATAAATATCTATACAAATTATATTATAGGTGGAGTGTATACCTATACGTATGATAATTATAGGTTGTGTGTATACCTATATGGATAATAGTTATAGGTTCTGTATAAACCTATACGGATTATATTTATAGGTTGTGTGTATGCCTATATGCGACATATGGATAGGTTGTATACATGCCTATTATTTGCTTTCTTATGTGTGTGAACATACTTACGCTGCCTGCTATCCGGAGGTTTTCGCGCAGAGGGCGATCCCACCTTGATGATTCCAGTGAGGTCTGGATTTGTTCCCCAGAACATGGAACTTAGGGCGGATCACTATGTGTATTAGTGTGTCTGGCGTGTCGTTTGGGTACATTAGGTATGTGCATAACCCAAAGGCTTAGAACCATATTCGCCTCCATTGTGTATTGATTTATTTTGGATTCGAGGAGACGTGCCGAACCAATAGTCCTTGATTGAGTACGAGAGGTACATGAACTTGATAGCAGAGTATGCAGACTCGCACCGCGGTTCTTATCCCCGGGGATGCTAGAGTTATATATATAGATTGTGTGACATATCTATACAGACATGTGTATTTTCCTACTTGTATGTGAAAGCAGTAACTTTAGATAACGTAAATCTAAATGTGATTTAATTAAGAGATATTCTACCTAGTGTGTGATGGTAATAAAGTTAGATAGAGTATGTCTAAAAGATGATTTAACTTGAGTAACTTAATAAAATGGTTTAACGATAACATAGGTGAGATGTTATTTATGGTTCATAATAACATACGATAAATGTTAATTATTAGTGTACGAAAATGTACTCTTTGGGCGGTACGGGGGAAGTTAAAGAGATATTTAACTAAGGACTTAATGAGTAAAGATTGGAAGAATGTGGCGTACTATATGGGTGGTATTGGAGAGATAAACATGTTAGTGGTCCGATGGTTATTGATGAGACCTAGTTGGGATGGGTAGCATATCTAGGTAGATGACGTTAGGCGTGCACATTAGTTGAGAGGTGAGGAACTCAAGAGATTGTATCCTGAACAAACATGAGTAATTAATAATTGATTTTAAACTGTGATAAATACTTGCTAAATCTTTTCAAAATACTTTGGGCTCTGACCCGTTTTGCAAAATATTTTGAAAACCTTTTAGGTGTCCAGCCACAGGAACGCCAAGATTAATATTTGTTCTAGGGATGCGTAGCTGCAGCATTTATGGATACTTGCAGGATTTAGACTAGACGCGTCAGTTGCTTCTTTCCTAGAGTAGGATTCAGGTTCAGTTATTCCATTTGGGCATGTTAGCCTTCAGCTATTTCTTTTATTCAGTTTTTCAGACTTTGTATTTGTGGACTTAGTTTATTTCAGTAGATTTTTAGTTGGACTTTTGTATTATCAATCGATGGTTTATTCAAAATTATCTTATTCCGTATTTATCTTGTAACGAATTTATATTACTACTGCATGGATGATTTGGTAATTGCTTTTATTTTATGCATGTTGTTAATTAATGAAAGATAAAATTTGGCATCGGTTTATTTAAAACGTAGGTGATTAGTAATTTAAAAAGTTTTCGACAGTGATGCTAAGAATGAACCAGATGAGATTCCTGTTTTATTTTTATGAAGGACTGATCACTAGGTATTTAAATAGGCGGGGTGTCACAGACCACCCGTATTGTCCATACAATACTCTACTACATTTCCAATTCCTTTTATTTATTATGAGTCACCAGTTTATGAATAAGTTCTCATACACTTAGAGTAATTTAGATATCACTATCTATCTTATCTACTAATACACCTGTAGTAGAATCAATCACACGAATATATATATATACATCACTATTGTAATATATACTTATACGGCATCCCTAGGTGGAGACCTGCGATGTGGGCATACTTTACTATCAAGTCCTGGTACATCACGTACTAAATAAGGATATCGGTTCGAATATTGCCCCCGAACCATAAATCAAATCACACGTATTGGAAGCGAATATAGTTCCAGGTGTATGGGTCACACACACACACCAGATGTGCCCAATTGATCGTCGAAACTATCATACACACAGATAACACGTATCTAGGTTCTATGTTCTGGGGTACTAGTCAAAATTCTCCCAATGGGATCATCATGGTGAGATTGCCCATGACACGAAAACCTCCCATTATAACAAGTGGCTTAGGTATGTTTACACATAAGAGTTTACATAATAGGCATTCACACACCCTATATATACATATAACATTAGTATCGGTGTACGCTCAACCTATAATATATGTTTCATACATAGTATATATATAACTACCAAATATTCTACGTATTATCAATTCACCATTATACAACTCATCGCATTTTTTTGAGAGTTTTTGCCCACTACTCGAAGAGTCCTAACCACCCCATTAGATTATTTCAGTAGTTAAATTATCCTTCAACCACTGGTCTGATCTTAAGTTAACTCACACTCTCCGTGACCCATTCTAATTTACGAGAGATCATTTCATGTCAAACTAAGCCCCGTGGTTCACTCCTATTCTTCAATACCCCTCATAATTTTTGTGAGATCAAATATGAAACATGCTAAATACTTTATTAATAATAATTCTCTTAAATTGGAAAGAAATCACAACTCTAACCTATCAAAAATTTAAATAAACCAAAGTCCAGATTACCAGGTCCCCCGAACCGGTTTGAGGGAACAGGCAAACCGGTTCAGGTGTACCTCCGAACTGGTTTGAGGGGTCTGTCGAACCGGTTCGAGGTAACTATCATTTCATCTTCTTCACTAATACGATTTTTTCACCATTGTTAACCCTTAAAACCCCTAAGATTTAATCCCAAATTCCCAGCATAGTGTACTAAAAATTATACTAGCATATATCCATGATTTTTAACGCAAATGAATCTCTAAATCATCATGAAAATCCATGAAATGGATTTAATTCAACACTAAACTTTCAGAAAATCTTATACTATCATCTTTATTTAAGAACATCATCAAAATCTAGATTTCTTCTGTTATTACTCCCACATATGATCTAATTTCACGTTCTAATTATATAAGGGTTTTGTCTACATGATATTCCTACCCAAATTCATTATTAAATTCTCAAATTCAAAGCCAAATTCATATTTCCATGATTAGTATTCACTCCTACTGTAACATGGATAATACATCTAATCAAAATTTAACAAGATAAATACTTGCCTCTATATTTAGGTTTGAATCTCTACATAAAAACGGTAGGGTTGGGTTCCTCTCCTCCCGATCTACGTAACGGTGGTGTAAGAATGGTGGTTCTTGGCCTTGGAACACCTCTCATTCTTCCTCTCGTGGCCTTTATTTGTTTAGGTAACTGATAAACCTAACTTCCCTTACATATAAGATAATATAACTCTCCAATTTTCTTAGGCTCTATTTATCAAAATTTCAAAAGACTGAAATACCCCTCCCCGGTGTCGGTTTGGCCTAAAAGTGCTCCGGGACCCAAACTAAACCCCCAGGTAGACTTTTCTAACTATTTCGACCTTTCTAGACACAATGATGCACTCGAAATAACCATTTGAATTATCTAGAATGAAATTACATTTTATTTTCCAATTAAGTCCCGACACGACTGACACGTGCGTCCCGACTAAATTTTCCCTCATAAAATAAGAAACATAAAATATCCCCTAACCTTAGACATTTCTCCCCCTTTTTTACACGAAAAGTCAACGAGAAGCAGAAAGACATAAATAACAGGTATAACATGGTGTAGGCAGAAAAATTCTACTAAGATCAATTCCAAGTAAAAATCACACAAGACACGGTGTACGTGGTTCGACAATGTGCCTATGTCCACGAGGTGTTTCTCTCTCTACTTATTAATCAATTTGCAACAATAAGGATTAAATTCTCCTTTTTACTGGGATTAAGGGTTATATTTATAAAAGATAGGAAGAGGTTGAATCGTGTAGGACTCTAAGACTCTTAAATGTAGTTATAATGTGATTGAATAGGTCTAGGTTTGAGATCAGGTCTTCATATTATTCCCATCTTCAAGTTATGAACCTTATCTAGGATGTCTGTGATATGGAAGATCAAACATTATAAATTTTTTATTCTATGGGGGAGAAACGTGATAGGGGAGATCAGATATGGGGATATTCTACGTTCCCATATTTCTTGCTTTAAGGGGAGAAATTTTGTTTTATGGGACTTTTGGGGAGATACAGTTTTATTATGCTATTTCATATGCTTGGAGCACATACTTGTTTTATCAATTGATATTATACGATTCTTATCATATTTCAAATGCTTACATGCTTTATATCATCTATATCTTATTAATTTTTAGGAGGATTCCTAAAGCAAGCTGAGTTACTCTTTGTGCATGCTATTACTTGTGTAATATTCTTTGTTATTTCATGTTATTTCAGGTATAATCATGTTGATTCTGACTCACCATTTCAGACTCGACTTTGATGGACTCCTATGTGCATTAATTCTTACTACTCTCATTATATGGCTAATGTGGAGGGGGATTTGTATAGGTAATCAATAGTATTTTGGATTTTGGGGTTTTGACACGGAATAACCATAGGAGGAGATTAAAATATTACATTTTGTATTGTAAATTTTGTATATTAAAGCTGGCTAAATTCCGTGACAAATATTAAGTCGTTGAGTCACTTGAGCCACATATACGCATTCATTTGGATTAGATGGACTTTTGAACTTGAAAATTATGCAAGCCGCTCTACAACACAAGACTTCCTTTTCCGCATACTTTAAAGACACATCCTTTGGCATTTGTGAATTGAATTTAAAGCTACACACACTTGCATATTTTTTTCAAAACGTGTCTTTTAAAATGCATAAACAAGTGAATTTGTACTCAGTAGTGTTATGTAAACCTTTTAGGACTTGACATAGCTTGTAGTGATTTAATTGGGGCTTATGTGTGTTTTCTACCCTCAATCCCTTCGCACGGTTGAATATAAACTTGTACACACAGACCTGTTTGCACGATACACAAATTTCACGTGCGCATGTATGTGAGCACATTTCCGCACTGCCTGGAATTATCTTCATGACAAAAGTCAACCTTGCGTACAATATTGCAAATTTTAGAAAAAAATCTATAAATAGGTCAATTTCCTCATATTTACAAATATTTTAAAAAATCACAACTCAAACACACTTATGAGAGAATTTTTTAGGCTACGAGCATTTTACCTTTCCTTTCTATTTTAATTCACGTGTTCCTTCAAAAATTGATAAAACTTAGATCTATACGTGACATTTGCTTTTGATAGAGAATTGAGAGTGTTTTGGTTCAGATCCACATAACTTTGTTCAATTCAATTTAGATTTACACTTGAATTGAAGATCTATCACCCCTAGATCTAAAATTAGAGGTGCTTCGATTTATTGGAAGAATTAGAGCATGGCATGATTCCAAGGAGAATAATGGAGTTTCTCATTCACTTTATGGAGTTCAATGTGGATTTCTATGTTCAATGGAGAAAAGTGCAAAGTCCATTGGCAATTATTCGTGAGGGTATGAATGAGAGATACCTTCTTGCTTTGTGTAAAAAGTCTTTTCAAGTTGAAATAGAAATTGGAGTGCATTGAGGGTTTTTATCCCTAGGTGAGGGTTTTATATAAATAAATATTAACCCTTGTCTCGCTAATTAATATTTATTTCCATCCGGATTAATTTTCCAATTTAATATAATTAATCCCAATTACTTCCTAATATAAAAATAATTAAAATTACGGGGTGTTACATCCTCAAACTTCTCATTATTGAAACGAGTAATGAAGTCATGCATAGTCTCGTCGACCTTTTGCCGCATGTTGATCAAATTGGCAACTCTCTTGCTAGGCTTGGCTCTGAAATAGAAATTGCTGACAAAGAAATTGTCCAATTGATGAAAACTAGAGATCCATCCTCATGACAAGTTGTTATACCAGATTTGATCTAAACCAGTGATCGTGATAGAAAATGCTCGACAACGCATTTCATCCGGGATAGAGTAGATATCAGCAACGACTTAGAATTAATCTACGTGTAAGATGTGATCGTTTTTTCCATCATATCTTGGGGTAATGACTGGTGGTTTGAACTTTGTTGGCGTCGGGTAACACACTATCATTGGGAAAAAGGGGGACCTCTTTAAGAAGTCTTTGTTTAGGGGGTTCTTTGATATGACAATTTATGCCAAATGATCCCCCACTCGCAGGATGGATCCCTTTCAGGGCTGATCTTCTTGCTCGACCTTTAATGCAACGGACTTCATTATTCGGCCATGGCTTTTGAACGAGCTCTCTTCCTAGGAAGTTTGCTCGGCTTGGGCCAATCTTCTCATGCTCACTCTGTATTTGGTCGAGTATTGTGATTCCCTGGTGATTGACCGAGCTGATTCTTCTTGACACACATTGTGTTCTCTGGGAGCTATTAACTGTCAACGACACGAGTATAAATGATCCAAAGCATATCCTCTACTTAGCCGCTCCATCACAATGGGCATGTCCTTAGAGAAGTATTGATCATCATAGTATTCGATTGATCTAAGGGAGGAAGTGGCTCTGGTCGATAGGACCTCTCCTCCCGTGATCCAGAATGCCTGGATGCACTCCTGCCATCGTGCGAACCCAAGTTCAACCTCCTTGGATTTTCTAGGGCTTGCATCCTGTACGCGTGCCTGTTATCTCTGTAAGGGGATGGCGGTAACATCTCTCCTCTTCCTTTCAAAGTTCCTCTTCCGATCGAAGTGGAAGGATCCACTACATGCTTGTTCTGCCTAGCCTGGAGCCTCTGTATCATCTGCTTAACACTTTCTTGTATTGCCTCCAGGCCCTTTGTCAGGCTCATCAAAATTCCTTATATTTCTCCTAATCCCACCCATGTTGAGGGTGGAAGTGCTTCTGCTGGGCGGCTGATTTTGGGTTTTCGTCCATTTCCCAGAATTTATGAGCATTTGGTTGGGAAAAAGGAGGGAAGTGTTTAGGGTTAAGAATGGCAGGAAACTACAAGGGCTTGTCGAGATCCCACAGACGGCGCCAATTTGTTATCATCTAAAATTGGTTTATGAATTTTATGTCTTAGCTAGGGAATTTTCAATAATAAGCAATACCAAATAAATGATTTAATTATGAGAGTACTAAATTGAAAGAGAGAAGGGGGTGAGAAGTAACTAGAGACGACAAGTATTTACGTGGTTCAACCCAAAAAGGTGCATACGTCGGACAATGAGAATAAGCACAAGATCTAGTTTGTTCTCTCTTTCTCTTGAGGGTTTGCATACAGTGGATAATAGAAGTCCTTTATCCCCTGGGATCCTGTGCTAATTATAATTAATTATTAGAGAATATTAAGAGACAGGTGGAGTGCCTTTATAGGTCAGGCAGTTACACCTTTTACGCATACTATCACAGGTAATGAGGAGTTTGTTACAGCACAATCGGAGTGGGTGGGTGCTTAAATTCATCACGTGCACAAGTATGATAAGCGTGACCAGTGATCTTCTCTTAGGTGTATAGGCGAGTGCAAAGGTGATATTTTTCTTAGTCAACTAATGAAATTAATTAACACTGTGAGACACCTGTCAAGACAGTAGATGGAATGTCAGGGCTGAGCATGAGTATATTTGAACCGAGCACATCTATTCCTGGACGAGCAAAATTAAATAATGAGGACGACCTCTTTATTTACCTTTAGAGAGATCACATGGCGTATTCTGAAGGATCCACATGGTGTTCTTTATTTATGGTATAACACACATATATTTTTTTATCTTGCTAGTTCTTAATCCCGTGCAATGCGCGAGCGTTTTGCAAATTTATTAACAAATCTTATGTGCATTATATTTATGGACTGGATACTTGGTAGCCCTTGATCATGTATTAATATTACAGATGTATGATTCCACTGAAGTCCCCATGCAAGATTAATGGTTACACCGTACAGTGACCGTAAATGAACATTATATATATATATATATATATATATATATGTAAATAAATTGATAGATATAAGCAGTAATGAAGGAACAAATAATTTCTTTTAATAGTTGTACATACTTAAGATTGGTACTTTTGAGCTCCTTGATCATGCATTAATATTATAAACGTAGGATCCCACTACACTCCAAATACAAGATCACAAAATGACGTGTAGTGACGATAGAGGTGCATGATATATATATATATATATATATATATATATATTTATCGAAAAAGCAAATGTTGTAGTTGTAAATAAAGCATGTACATGCTTAAAAATTTAGAAAAATAATTGATAGTGAGAACAATTTATTTAAATATCGAAGAAAATAGTCTTAATTTCATATATATTTCAGTATAAAAAATCAACTTCAAAACCTAAAAAATTATCTACATAACACAATACAACAATAGTATAATCCTTAGAGTGCTAATTTGCAACACCCCACCTAATTAAATAATGGGTGATCAGTCCCATACCCAATTAAATCAGAATATACAGTTGGTTCATTCTTAACATCACTCACGAAAATATTTTCCTATCACCTAATACTCAATTAAGCTAGTATTAAAAACTTTCCAATAAAAATTTTATTTTACCATTTTGAAAAATTCTACACATTCCATTCCACAACAACAATAAACTGAATAGATATCACAATAGAATTTAAATTCAACTGGAATAAACTTTCCAGAAAATATCCTAATACATAAATCCCAACAATACTAAATGTAACACAATGACACGAGTATAAAATCCTAACTCAAATAGAAAAGAAATAGCTGAAATCCTCTGGGGCGACATGCCCTCAATGAAAGATCACTACAGAGTATGAATCAAATAAATAAAGGCGTCTAAACAATACAGAGCCCCATAGCTCGTTAACCATCATAATCCTCTATGGCTGGTGTCCCTGCGGCTGGACACCTGATATAGAAGATACAAGAGAGAAAAGAGAATATGCAAGGAAACGTGAGAAGTGTGCGCGTGCGTTCAAATAGAGATATTATTTAATTAAACTCAGTTTTTATCAATTAAGTCCTAAACATGCATCTAAGTGTGATTGAACAAGATGAAATCATGCAAGAACATTCAAACACACACATGTGAGGAAAAATCCCCTAAAGGGGAAAAACCTTTTATTTTTAGTATAATATTGTAAGAAACGGTTACACGGATTACAGTAAAATTACAGCATGACATAGAAATACCCGCAGGCGTCAGTTCTGTAGTCGGCGGCTGGAATCTCCCTCGGGAGCTCCAGGTGAGCAGCAATGAAGAAGGAAGGCGGCTTCTCCACAATGGTTGAACAAACTCAAGGTTGTGTTCTTGGGTTACAAAAGGATTCACAAAGGTTTGGCAAAGTTGTGTGAATCAAAACATGAGTCTTGGGACTCAAAAATATGAAGACTAGATGTATTTGTACTCTCAAAAAACGTCTCTCAAGTGCAAAATAACTCCCCCGAAGTTAGTTTTTATAGGGAAACCAATAAAGAGTTTTAAAAATCTTGAACTCTATCTAGCGTCAGGTACCCCGAACCGATTCGGGTGTACCGCGAACTGGTTCGCCCCCGAACCGGTTTGGCCCTGGTTCGCAGAAATTCACTGGTTTGGGGACTTAACCACTTAGCATTTTTCCCAAGTCTTTTTCTTGGAATTCTCTCCATTTTCAATGGGCCATAATATCTTCACCATAGCTCGGATTGAGGTGCCATTTCATCCAGTATTTTCATTACGGCAAGCTCTTCAACTTTCCAGTTGACCAGACCTCTAGACGATGACTATAAATTACCAAAATACCCTTGAACTTCCATATCTTGCATTCTTTTACTGTTTTGACTTTCCTTGCGTACCACTTGCATGTAGTCCCTAAAAGCATGAACGTGAAGTCGTTGAGGCAGGTGTGGGACACATGATGGAGATAATGAATGCTTGATTTTTGAAATTTGGATTGAGGCCGTCGTGTGAGATCGTGAAGAGACGTGCCTTTTGTAGCGGCGTACGACATATACAAATATAAGATAACGGACATGAGAAATGTCCTTACAAATCTCCCCCTATGTCTATGCCGGTACATACATAAAAGATCTGAATTATCAAATACAAAATTACCTATACAAATCTACCCTTCCATGAACCCAAAATTGAAAAGATACAAATGAATAAGACTTCATCGTTTGTTCTTCAAATCTTCAAGAATCTCAAAGCTTTTCTCATCAGGGTGTGCAATTCAATGATCATTAATATAGTACCTACACACATGAGATAAAGAAAATACCACGTGACGTATCGAGTTTAAAATGAGATAAACATAGATACCAATTTATGATGAAAGCATAAGTCATATCTCAAAAACTCCCCCAAAATTCAAACTCCCCCATAATATGTTAATTCTTTCTCCCCCTTTTTATGATGTCCCCAAATAGACAAATGAGAAGAATAAATCAAACAAGAAAAATCGCGGTGTCACGGTATTCTAAACAAGGGATCAAACAAATGGCAAACGTGCTCTTGCAAGGAGATGCTAAAAAAAAACTTTCACAAACTATTTTTGATTTTTCAATTTTATCATACAAAAAATAAGATACAAAAAATCACACAATGGATTTAAACTAAAACAACCAAGTCATGGAAATGGAATGAATGGGTGTGAACACATTCGATAGGTAAATCAACTCAATCAATCATATGTGCACGATGCATATGTGTACCCCTAACGAATGAACATCAAAAGAATCCTTAGGTGTAAAAATTGTTGAATTTAGATGACATCGTCTTATGCAAATCAACAATTCAAGGTCAAAATAATTTCCGCCCCAATAACGTCCAAAACTATTTAGCGCATTTTCAAGAATATCAAGGACATGCAAACCAGTTTTAATTCTCCATCCAAACTCCTTCATATATATATATTTGAGGTAATCTAAATTCTCAAACTTTGGAGAATTGGTGCAAAAACCTAAATGGCCCATACTTGGCATGAATTTCTTTTTATTGCCTTTAAATTTTTTCGGGCTCTTTTAAACCTCTTTGGACCCCGGATAATAAAAATCCTCCATTTTTTAGGTCCAATTTAACGATGGCTTGGTATTCGAAAAGGCAAAATGAACCTTTCACAGCCCTTCTCCGTTTTCAAACAAAGCACATAAACTCACAAAACGGTTCTTATATGCACAATTTGCTTATAAAAAAATTATCGCGCTGGGTTCGTTTTATGGACAGGATTGAAGTGAAAACACCCAACCAACAAGTGATAAGACAAGCACAATAATCAAACAAATTCAAGCATGTGTTCAATAAAGGATATCATGAGTCAAACATGTAGGAAGTAACAACAAAGTACATCTTAATGACTCCAAACATTATAAAACACAAGGATGAATTGACGTATTGTCTCGAAACACTATCAAATAGTCACATAAAAATAATGGAATGATGTTATGACTCGGTCATCCTACGTGTTCATCCATAAATGGTGCAAACAAAATATAAAAATCTTTTTGAATTTTCTCAAAATAAAATCTTTTTGTATTTTCAAAAAAAAAAATTAAAAGCAAAAAATTTATACAACAAGTACACAAGTCATAACACTAGCAAACATGTATCATGAACCCACATCTAGTGTATGACAAACATGCGAACACAATCATCTATATGATATGGCAAGAGAAGAACCATGTGCAACCAAACGCGAGTCGTGAACAAAAAGACCATAAGCCTCTAAATCAGATTTCTTAACCCAAATCGATGTGTAACGAGGTGTGGGGGTATTAGGAATCGATGTGACTCTCTCATTAAACTTCCTAGGTCCATTCAAAAGTTTGTAACAGAAACGACTAAGATGACCTTGCCTACCGCAATGTGTGCAAGTGTAAATCGGGCGGTGAATGTTACCTAACAGAGGTCTTCTCCTCAAATTCCTAGGCGGTGTTGTCCTCAAATTCCTAGATGGCGCATTCTGAATTTGCCTAGGTGGCTCTCTCCTAATGTTCCTAGGAGGTTCTCTCACGATGTTCCTAGGGGGATCTTTCCTAAAAAACTTAGGTGCCTCTTTCTTAACAATCCTTGGAGGCTCTCTCACACGTGTGGGAATGGGTGTAACATGTTTTTCAAAACCAATCCCACCCTTATCCTTTTTAATCTCGACAGTGCCTAAAATCTTATCAAGTTTTTCAGACCTAGACTCCAAATCAAATTTCACCTTACTCTAATCTCTCAAACTTTTCTCAAGTTCACCTATCCTAGATTAAAGCAAGTGCCTAGACTCCTCAAACTCAAGAAGCTCCTTTTTCATAGCTTCCATTACGCCTCGAAGATCATCTCTCTCACCCTCGACATATCCCAGCTTCCCTCTCAAAATTTTCTCTCGTGCCCTAAGTTCTTCAACTAAAATATTATTATCATTTTTTAAAGGCACGCTTTTGCAAATGGGCTTTTAATTCTAAATTTTCTTTCTTTGTTTTCAAAGTTTCAGCATAAAGTTCATTGAAAGCCGTTTGCAAGTCACGCTCATCTTCACTACCATCCTCACTTTCATCACCCTCACTTTTATGGGATTCACTCTGAGTTATTGTGGAAGAAGTATCATCGTCATTCTCATGAGTAGACACACAATTGGGAAGGACACGCTTACTAGCATAAAAATTTTCTTCACTCGGGTTACTCTCACTAATGGTGGCAACACAAACAATTGGTTTGTTAAAACAGTCCCTCATTTTGGTGGGGCACTCATCTAGGTTATGGCCAATCCCCTCACAACAAAGACATCTCTCAGATTCTTTCCTTTTAACAAAAGTTTTAAAAACAGATTTCACACGAGATTTCCAAATAGAGTTTTCAAAAACTTGAGTTCTAATATCATCAAAACCTCCGAAAGCCATTTTTACAAAAATTAGGAACAAACCTCAAAACTTAGTGCAACAGGTTTTGACACAATGTGAGAAGTCAACTTGTATCAAAAAAATAAATCCTTGAAAAATCAGGATCACGAGATAAATTAGCGTAACCCGCTCTGATACCAATTTGTAGAGTTGCACTTGCATTCAAATAGAGATATTATTTAATTAAACTCAGTTTTTATCAATTAAGTCCTAAACATGCATCTAAGTGTGATTGAATAAGATGAAATCATGTAAGAACATTCAAACACACACATGTGAGGAAAAATCCCTCAAAGGGGCAAAACCTTTTATTTTTACTATAATATTGTAAGAAACGGTTACACAGATTACAGTAAAAATACAGCGTAACACAGAAATACCCGCAGGCGTCGATTCTGTAGTCGGCGACTGGAATCTCCCTCGGGATCTCCAGGTGAGCAGCAATGAAGAAGGAAGACGGCTTATCCACAAAGGTTGAACAAACTCAAGGTTGTGTTCTTGGGTTACAAAAGGATTCACAAAGGTTTGACAAAGTTGTGTGAATCAAAACATGAGTCTTGGGACTCAAAAATATGAAGACTAGATGTATTTGTACTCTCAAAAATGTCTCTCAAAGTCTTGCAAAACAACTCCCCCGAAGTTGGCTTTTATAGGGAAACCAATAAAGAGTTTTAAAAATCTTGAACTCTATCCAGCATCAGTTACCCTGAACTGGTTCGGGTGTACCGCGAACCGGTTCGCCCCCCGAACCGGTTTGGCCCTCGGTTCGCAGAAATTCGCTGGTTTGGGGACTTCAACACTTAGCATTTTTCCCAAGTCTTTTTCTTGGAATTCTCTCCATTTTCAACGGGTCATAACCTCTTCACCGTAGCTCGGATTGAGGTGTCATTTCTTCCAGTATCTTCGTTGTGGCAAGCTCTTCAACTTTCCAGTTGACCAGACCTCTAGACGGTGACTATAAAATTACCAAAATTTCCTTGAACTTCCATATCTTGCATTCTATCTCTGTTTTGACTTTCCTTGCGTAACACTTGCATGTAGTCCCTAAAAGCATGGAACGTGAAGTCGTTGAGGCAGATGTGGGACACATGATGGAGATAATGAATGCTTGATTTCTGAAATTCGTATTGAGGCCATCGTATGAGATCGTGAAGAGACGTGCCTTTTGTAACGGCGTACGATATATACAAATGTAAGATAACGGGCATGAGAAAAATGTTCTTACAAAACGAGTCAGAGCCCGTTGTTAAAATAGTTTTGAAAATAGCAAGTGAATAATTGCAATATTTATCACTTATAATATATATGTTAGATTATCGGACTCTCTCTTGAGATTCTCGCCTCATATCTAGAGTGCACACCTAACATACCTCTAAATCATACTAGTTACTATTCTCCATTCTAACTAGTTCATAACTGTATCAACTAATCATAGCCCACAGCTATCCCGCATAATTTACATATATCTAATAAGATTCAACATGGATAAGCATTTTTATTTATTCAACATAATTAAGCATTATCATACTAAATTAATTACATACTATTATCTTTCAATTTTACTTAATTCACACAGAAGATAGATCTAACCAGTATATACATATTCATTCAATTCATTATATATATATATATATATAATACAATACGGCACCCCGAGACTTAGCTGTGGTGCATGCATTACTCTGCTATCATGTCCCAGTATAGCTTATCGCCGTATAGGGGACTACAAGTTCGGTAAAGATTCCTCGAACCACAAATATCAAATAACAAATAACGGAGGCGGACATAGTCCTAAGCCTTTGGGCTATTCACATACCTACGCACCCAAATGACCGTTCTATACCATTGTTCTCACTAATGGTAATCGACCTAAGTCCTATGTTCTCGAGCGACAAGTCGAAGGTCCCATATATTCATCAGGATAAGACTGTCCTCACACGCAAACCTCTCGTCGATAGCAAGTAAGCTAGGTATGTCATACACATAAATTATCAATCAATTAAATCGACATTATCATCTGCCTATATAAAATTAGGTACTTACACTAGCTAGATCATGTTAGGAATTCTTCTTATCACAAGTTCCCGTCGTATTTATTGAATACTACCCACACTTGTGATCATTATTATCATCATATTTTTTTTTGTAGTTATCACTCACATAATATTTTATCCGACCCAAGTACCCGTAAATATATCATCAATATTACCCTTACTTGATATAACGATTATTCCCCTCTAAGTCGTAATATAATTATGTAGATATCTCTCACAAAATCTAATCCTCAAATTCAATTAATTTTCCAACATTAACCCAAGTCCCTCGCTCCTTGTTAATGTACCAAAATTAATAAAATCTCACCATGGGCCAAATTACCATGGTCCAATTATTTTTTTTCTTTTTTCGATAAAGGTACATTTTGCCAGAAATATAAAATTACAATTTTGAGGCTTTTCTGCTCCGATTTTAAAAAAACTTAAAACTGCAAAGTTGTGCATAATGTGATTTTATATAATATCTTATGCTCACACTACCAATTTCCTCTTAAAACAGTCCTAAAATTATCATACAATGTTCGTCATTTTTCAATAATTTTTTTCATGCATTTTATCCTTTTTCTTTTTCATCAAAACTACACAAATCAATCCAAAACTTCTCCTAATTAATCTCAATTGATATAGCAAGATATATGATCAGTTTCAAATAATCAAACAAACTAAAATCATCATATAGTTTAGATTAAATCCTATCATTCCCTTAATTCTCATAGGTTATTATTTCTCCAAAAATCATATTAACTCAAGCTTCTTATATCATTTGAAACCCAAAATTTGTGGTTTAAATCATTTAAACAGAAAAATATTTATTCTATCTAATTTTCATATCAAGAATAAATTTCAAAAACTCTATAGTTCATCCTTAAATCATGTAAATTCATACTTCTTTCTTATCCTATCTAACATGGATATTGTAAGCAATAAATAAAGCAAGAATTACACTTGCCTTAATTATGTAGGCTGAACCTTTGGTGATGATGGTGTAGAATCCTGATAATACGCAAATATCGTGTATTTCATCCGTCGCACCTACGCATTTTAGCCCCCTCGGGTGCCTTAATCTCTATATTTAAGCCCGTTAACCAGACAACCTCGGTTTATATTGTTAACATGCTATAGGAGGTATAATTGGGCTTTTGTAGGTATTTAGGTACTAAGTATGAAGTTCAGACGCGTTCCGGTGAAGTTCCATACGCAATCGCACATTCAAGGGCATTTTAGTCATTTTAAATATTGGGCACCTGGCCCAACATCTTCATGGAAGTTGTATCCATCCTCGCAAGCTTCGCGTGGCCGCAAACGGTGCGCAATTTCGATTCATAACGAAGAAGTTACGACGATTTTAGCGGACAAGAAATGCAAGCCAAAACAGGGGAAAATGCAGTCTGCCCCTGCTTGATCGATCGATCGACCAAATGGTAGATCGATCGACCCTTCCCATTTTTGCCCCGTATTATATGGTCGATCGATCGACCCCCTGTTTTTCAGCAGATATTTTGCTTTTCTTTTCTCTTTTCTTTTCTAATTTAATTCCCACTTGGTATATAAGCCAATGTTGATGTAATAAACATAGGTGAACGTTTTTAGATAGTTTTAGAAGATAGAATAGTTAGGGTTTGGGTGATTTTCTTAGTTCTTCTTCATTTCTTCTTGGATTGACACACTTTTGGGCTTGAATGTTGACTATTCATCATCCTCTCCATTAATATAGTTTGTATTTCTTCATTCCTTTCTTTCTAGTTAATTTACAAGCTTTCTAATTTAGGTTTATATGCTTTATTTACATGCTTTGATTACTTGCTTTGTAGTGTAATTTTACCGCGTTTATTTATCGCTTTCCATTTATCGCGTTTTTAACATGCTTTCTAGGTAACTTAAATTAGGTTGTGTTTGAATTGAACTCACTCGGGTTGACGCGTTGCTTTGCTTTGGTGATGGAGTTTGCGGGTCTATTTCGAGTGTGTTGTCCTAGTTATTATGCCTAGGATATTTGACGGGGCATATCATGTATGTCCCGTGCTTACGACCTTTCGCGCGCAATTTTCGGGATATTTGTTGACGCCAAAATCTTATTAGGCTTTTATGATGATTTAGGGCGTGACAACCCTTGATTTAATTAACTGTCGAAATGAGACGCATTTGTAATAACTTGTCGACCCATGTAACCATTTTATACTACTTAATTCGGGTGAGGGATATTCGACGCAACCTATATTTTTACTCGCTTTCATAATCTAGTTTCAACACATTGCCTAGATTAACTTTTCCTTTTAGTTTGTAATCATCTTTGACACTTTTATTTTAGGAGTATTAAATCACTTAAATTCTAACAACTTGTCCCTGTGGATTCTCGATACCCGACTTAGCGCTGTGCTTGCCTCGCAAGTGTAGTAGTAACTTAGGTTTTTGTATTGAGTTGGCGAAATGAAAACAACGACTGTGCACTTTACACGCGCACACTTTTCGCACTTAATCAAAATGGCGCCGTTGCCGGGGATGAGTTTGTTTTAGACTTTATTTGATTTAGTATTTCATATTATTTTCTTTCTATTTGTATTATTTGCTAATATTTTGCAGAACTTCCACATTTGAGCACTTAGAAACACTCGAATTTTTCCCGCGCGCACTTACTTTGTGGAATTCGCCACTTCGAGCCATTTTTGGGGTAAGCATGTCTTATTCCAATTCTTTCGGTAATCCTTGTCATAATTCTCAAAATTCTCGCAAACCTATGACTTTCGGTGAATACTTAGAATCCCAAAGTATAACAAATTCAAATATGACTTTGGGCGAGTATAACGACAGTCAAAACTTAGGTTATTGGAATTTTGATGATGATGACAATGATTTTGGGCCTTTACCTCCTTATAATAGGAATTTTGAAACGAATTGCAATAGTTTTCAAAATTCCTATAATAATGAGTTTTCGTTTAAGTCCGATGGTAATTTTCAAAGTTCCCAATTTCATGCATCCGCACTTCGACCCATGACATTCAGTGAGGGCTTGCGTATGTATGAAATTGAGAAAATTGATAATCGCTATCGAGAAGAAAATCGTTCGTGGGAACATGAGTTGGATTTATTATTTGAGTCCGACGACAATTTTGCTTCCGAGACTTTTGAAGTCGAGGAATGTTTTGAACCAAATGAGGTACTTGTACCTACTTTGGAACAAGCCATTCTAAACTTTGCCCATCTCGTAATAGATATTGAAAGTGAGGATGAAAATGACGTAATATCTATTTGCAATGAAATGATTTCTTCTTTGGCCCCCAAAGAAGAACATTTCATTGAAAATAATATTATTTCCTTTGAAATTCCAACTTCATGCGATGATGATTAATCTCATGAGTTTGAATTTCTTTCATCCCCATTTTCATTCTCTATTACCCCACCGGAACAAGTACCCGATGATTCGGTTTCGAACTTTAATGTTTTAAACCCTATCGCCGATGAGGAGTACTTGCTCGAGTCGCCCTCCACAATCGCATCTTTGCCTTTGTGTGCGCCGCCTCCTATTCCAACTTCAAAATCCTTGGGAGGATATTCGGCTTTTCTCGGTCCCCACTTGTTTTTGTCACCCGCCTTATCCAAATCCCCCATCGTCCCACCAAAACTTTTAATTGGCGATGGTTCATTTCTTACGCCTTACACATGCCTTTCGTTGTTCAAACGGAATTCATATTTTTCGAAAGGCATGCTTGTATGTGAGGGTACACCGGTTATCCTCCAAAGTCAAATCGTTCTTATGGTGGACCCTCAGCTATTTAGACTTCTAGTGTATAGTTAGTGTGGAGCCTAAATAGTAGGTTGTATATAGTTAGCTTTTTTTTCTTTCTTTCTTTTTATTTTTCTTTGCTTTTTAATTTAGTTTAGTCTAATTAGTTAACTCTTTGTTATTTGTTTTTGCTATGCTCGGTACTAACTTGTTTTGTAGATTCTTTGGAATTGTTCTTATGGGGATCGCTCCAATTTTGGGTAATATCGCTCTTTTCCTCTCTTTGACTTGGTTCTTAATTTACATTGAGGACAATGTCAAGTTTTAAGTTAGGGGGTGTGGGATATTCTATCCATTTCTTTATTTAGTCCATGTTTTTGCTCACGTGTTAGTTACTTAGTATGCTTTTCTTAGAAAAATTCAAAAATTTCAAAAAGATTTTCTTTATTTTTTTTCTCCTTTTTTGGGCATTTTGCCTTTGTTTCCGATGAAAAATTTAAATAATTGCCCGATCCAATTGATAACCCAATGATGCATGTTCTCGATTTTAGAAGTTATTAGACTTTAGTCTCAATTATTGATATTATGAATAACTTCATGAATTAAACTTTAATCCCATGAGCACATGCATTTTTATTGTTATATTGATTTGGTTTAAGATTTTTATAACTCGGTAATCTTTTGTTGTATTGTATATACTTACACCGAGTAAGCTTTGTACCTTTCGTCGTTTGTGAGTGTATACACTATTCTTTTCTCATTGAAAACGTTGAATTCGTTGTTAATCTCACTATCCTTTCATTTGACCGTTCATTAATTGAGTTCATACTTGAAATGTGTTACTTGAGCATGATTTTCATTTATTGTTTTGACTCGAGAATTACGTAAACGTTGTGAAATGATCATAGGCCCTCTTTGATATATCACCCATATTAGCCTTGACCTCACCCTTATATGTTTACCCTCGTTAACCCCTTTGAGTCTAAATATTAGCCTTTCGTTTCATAACCTAATTACCATAACTAACTCTAAATTGGAGTTTTAGCCCATACATACACTTTCCATACCTTTGTTTGGAATGTTACTTGGGATTGAATGATGTTGTTATGATGCCGGTTGCAATTTAGGCATATGGGAGTTTGATAAGTAAAGAAAAGAAAGTAGTGAAAAAAGTGAGGAAAAAGAGAAAGCAAAAAGCAAAAGAAAATAAAAGAGAAAATGAGCAAAAGAAGAAAAGAAAAAGAAAGAGAAGTTTGTATATGTTGTATATAGTTCAATAAGCTTTGATTACTCTCCCCGATGATATATCTAATGCCTTTTTGGAACTTGTTTTCCGATTTTGATATTGCCCGTATTATCCCATTATCCCGAGTTTTCATTCCGAACACTTTGAGTCCGTATATACATTCCTTCATTTCGAACCCTAGCCTAGCCTACATTACAACCCTACAAGTCCTATGTGATCTTAGGTTGGTGTAATTTAAAAGTCATAATAGTTTTGATAATCTGTGAAAATGCATTTCGCCTCTTTTAGTGTGGGGTATCTTTCATTGAGATTACAAGTTTTTATTTCCTATATAGCGTTCTTCATTTGTGACATGTGTGCGGCCTAGTTTCCATTTACAATTACCCCTTATGCCCGCATGTTCCGTGTGTTACCTCACTGTTTTGAGTGAATTCGCTTGATGAGTGTAATGCCCATGAGGATTGAATATATGCTTGCTTTAATGTTTATCCAGTTTATTTAAGTTTTTCGCCAAATCACACTTTGCATGTGCTCCCTCCCCTCCCACATTTTAAGGTTTCAATTCTATGAGGTGAATTCTATAATGTTAATGATTTGGACTTTTGTTTGAATTCATTCAATGTGATAATAATGTGTATGGAATCCTTTTCGTTATTGTTGGGCTTGTCGCATGTTGGTTTGGTCATATTTTAAGGAAACCATGTGATGTTTGTGGGTACCATCTATGAAAACCCTCACGAGACGACACTCATCCACTAGGGTGACCTAGGGGTTTAATGGCTTATTGCATACGCTAAATGCAATCGAATCGCCCGCAAAAGTGGCCTTATCTTTTTATTGCTTTTATACCATACTTTTGTACTATCTCATGCTTTTGGTTTGCTTGTAGTTCTTGTTGCATCGTATTTCATTGCTAGGGACTAGCAAAGTGTAAGTTAGGGGTGTGATAATACGCAAATATCGCGTATTTCATCCGTCGAACCTACGCATTTTAGCCCCCTCGGGTGCCTTAATCTCTATATTTAAGCCCGTTAACCAGACAACCTCGGTTTATATTGTTGACATGCTATATGAGGTATAATTGGGCTTTTGTAGGTATTTAGGTACTAAGTATGAAGTTCGGACGCGTTCCGCTCGATTCCTGTACACAATCGCACATTCAAGGGCATTTTAGTCATTTTAAAGATTGGGAACCTGGCCCAACATCTTCATGGAAGTTGAAGCCATCCTCGCAAGCTTCGCGTGGCCGCAAATGGTGCGCGATTTCGATTCATAACGAAGAGGTTACGGCGATTTTAGCGGAGAAGAAATGCAAGCCAAAACAGGGGAAAATGCAGTCTGCCCCTGCTTGATCGATCGATCGAACCTTCCCATTTTTGCCCCGTCTTATATGGTCGATCGATCGACCAAATGGTAGATCGATCGACCCCCTGTTTTTCAGCAGATATTTTGCTTTTCTTTTCTCTTTTCTTTTCTAATTTAATTCCCACTTGGTATATAAGCTAATGTTGATGTAATAAACATAGGTGAACGTTTTTAGATAGTTTTAGAAGATAGAATAGTTAGGGTTTGGGTGATTTGCTTAAATCTTCTTCATTTCTTCTTGGATTGACACACTTTTGGGCTTGAATGTTGACTATTCATCATCCTCTCCATTAATATAGTTTGTATTTCTTCATTCCTTGCTTTCTAGTTAATTTACAAGCTTTCTAATTTAGGTTTACATGCTTTATTTACATGCTTTGATTACTTGCTTTGTAGTGTAATTTTACCGCGTTTATTTACCGCTTTCCATTTATCGCGTTTTTAACATGCTTTCTTGGTAACTTAAATTAGGTTGTGTTTGAATTGAACTCACTCGGGTTGACGCGTTGCTTTGCTTTGGTGATGGAGTTTGCGGGTCTATTTCGAGTGTGTTGTCCTAGTTATTATGCCTAGGAGATTTGACGGGGCATATCATGTATGTCCCGTGCTTACGACCTTTCGCGCGTAATTTTCGGGATATTTGTTGACGCCAAAATCTTATTAGGCTTTTATGATGATTTAGGGCGTGACAACCCTTGATTTAATTAACTGTTGAAACGAGACGCATTTGTAATAACTCGTCGACCCATGTAACCATTTTATACTACTTAACTCGGGTGAGGGATATTCGACGCAACCTATATTTTTACTCGCTTTCATAATCTAGTTTCAACACATTGCCTAAATTAACTTTTCCTTTTAGTTTGTAATCATCTTTTACACTTTTATTTTAGGAGTATTAAATCACTTAAATTCTAACAACTTGTCCCTGTGGATTCTCGATACCCGACTTAGCGCTGTGCTTGCCTCGCAAGTGTAGTAGTAACGTAGGTTTTTGTATTGAGTTGGCGAAATAAAAACAACGACTGTGCACTTTACACGCGCACACTTTTCGCACTTAATCAAAATGGCGCCGTTGCCGGGGATGAGTTTGTTTTAGACTTTATTTGATTTAGTATTTCATATTATTTTCTTTCTATTTGTATTATTTGCTAATATTTTGCAGGACTTCCACATTTGAGCACTTAGAAACACTCGAATTTTTCCCGCGTGCACTTACTTTGTGGAATCCGCCACTTCGAGCCATTTTTGGGGTAAGCATGTCTTATTCCAATTCTTTCGGTAATCCTTGTCATAATTCTCAAAATTCTCGCAAACCTATGACTTTCGGTGAATACTTAGAATCCCAAAGTATAACAAATTCAAATATGACTTTGGGCGAGTATAACGACAGTCAAAACTTAGGTTATTGGAATTTTGATGATGATGATAATGATTTTGGGCCTTTACCTCCTTATAATAGGAATTTTGAAACGAATTGCAATAGTTTTCAAAATTCCTATAATAATGAGTTTTCGTTTAAGTCCGATGGTAATTTTCAAAGTTCCCATTTTCATGCATCCGCACTTCGACCCATGACATTCGGTGAGGGCTTGCGTATGTATGAAATTGAGAAAATTGATAATCGCTATCGAGAAGAAAATCGTTCGTGGGAACATGAGTTGGATTTATTATTTGAGTCCGACGACGATTTTGCTTCCGAGACTTTTGAAGTCGAGGAATGTTTTGAACCAAATGAGGTACTTGTACCTACTTTGGAACAAGCCATTCTAAACTTTGCCCATCTCGTAATAGATATTGAAAGTGAGGATGAAAATGACATAATATCTAACACCCCAATAGACTTTTCTGACTATTTCGACCCTTCTGAATGCAACGGCGCACTCAAAACGATCATAAGGTTGATATAAAATAATGTTTCTTTTTTATTTATTTAAATTAGTCCCGATACGTCTCATAGCGCGTCCCGACTTAAGTTTCATAATTACCGTATTAGTAACTCACGGCAATATAAATAACATTGTTGATGTAAAAAATTAGATCGCTCTAATTATTCAATCACAGATAAATAAATAAGACAAAGATTTTTAAAGTGGTTCGGCTAGGAATAAAGCCTACGTCCACTGTTATGTTATTGCTGAGTGTTTGTGGAATTCTTGATTACAAATTCTCTTAAGAAATTTCGGTCCACTTGAATGGGTTTGATACAAGGTATTTATAGCCTTGAGGCTGTACATGAAAGGTTCGATACATTAAATGATATACATGTGAAAGGGTAATACTTTTAATGCAGCGTGCGCGTCAAGAATATAAGCATTCAATGAATATCTGAACTGTTGATTATCTGGAAATTAATGATACGACCGAGGTGCAGCTCGGACCGCCATAGCTGCTCGCTGATCAGGAGTTCCTCGGAGAACTAGACTTCCTCGGTGCGCTAGAGTTCCTCGGAGAACTAGAGTTCCTCGGTGCGCTAGAGTTCCTCGGTGTGCTAGAGTTCCTCGGTGTATCCTCATTGCTCGGAAAGAAGCATGGTTGGTCGGGAAATGAACTTCCTCGCTGCTATTGTGCCACGTAGATTGACACGTGTCTTCGTATTTATTCGTCCACATCAGCATATTAATTTTGGTATCAACAGAAGCCCCCAATGTTTCATATTTCGAACTTTGAGGAGTATGGAACATTCATTAAATGATATACATGTGAAAGGGTAATACTTTTAATGCAGCGTGCGCGTCAAGAATATAAGCATTCAATGAATATCTGAACTGTTGATTATCTGGCAATTAATGATACGACCGAGGTGCAGCTCGGACCGCCATAGCTGCTCGCTGATCAGGAGTTCCTCGGAGAACTAGACTTCCTCGGTGCGCTAGAGTTCCTCGGAGAACTAGAGTTCCTCGGTGCGCTAGAGTTCCTCGGTGTGCTAGAGTTCCTCGGTGTATCCTCGTTGCTCGGAAAGAAGCATGGTTGGTCGGGAAATGAACTTCCTCGCTGCTATTGTGCCACGTAGATTGACACGTGTCTTCGTATTTATTCATCCACATCAGCATATTAATTTTGGTATCAACAGAAGCCCCCAATGTTTCATATTTCGAACTTTGAGGAGTATGGAACATTCTTTCTCGGTATATGGCAATATTAAATGACTTTCCTGGGTTTCAGGAACATTGTGTTCAAATTTCCTTCTCATTTCGCAGCTTCCGCCCTTTTTTTGAATTTTTTATAAGCGCTTCGATCTCCGTGTAGTTTTTGTCCTTTTAGCCGCCGGAAGTTTAATAGTTTCTTTTTGGTAATAATTTCTTTCGCCGCTTCCCAATGCAAAGTATTTAAACTTCTTAGGTAACCATACCGTCTTCTATTTTTCCCAATTTTTTGCTTTCAAGCTTTCTATTCTCTCTTTAAGTCTTGTGCGTTCGTTCTTGTTTTCGTTCGTTGTTGACAGCTCTCCCTTCTTCCTGTAAGCTTTTTCTTCCTTCTTCTTTTACTCACCATGGTTTATGTTATTGAATTTGTTGAAAAATTCCGTTCTGATTTTTCCATCCCATCTTGGGTAATTTTGGAAGAGTTTTCTGGAACTCAAGATTACCTTCATTTGGCTGAGGGACATTGGTTCCCCAGTCTTTTTATTGCTGAATGTGGTTTTTCCTTTCCACCAAATCCATTGAGTCTCGAATTTTGTCAATATTTTGATCTTGTCCCTGCAAGAATAACCCCCAATTCATGGAGAATAATTAATGGGGTGTACAAATTAAATCTAACTCATGGGACTCGTATTGGGATCCCTGAGATCATGTATTGCTATAAATGGGCTACTCTAGATAATATTTATTACTTAAAAACTAGGTTTTTAAATAGAGCCCTTGTAGTTAACCTCCCTGACTCAAATAGGGATTATTTTGAACATGGATTGGTTATAAAAAATTGGCAACATGCCCCTTTAGCTGGAGATGGCGTATACAACGGTCCCAGATGCCCTCCATATGGCAATGGGATAGGTTTATTTTTCATTTTATTTTATTTATGAAATTATGCTTTCATCATGTTTGACAAAATGTATGATTGATATCTCGTTATGTATTTATTTGCAGTTGATAGCAAAAGAAGAACTCCAAAAGAATCAGAGGTTAATATCAAGCATCTGAAACTTATCTGGGGTTTGCACAAGAACGTTGCAGACGAACACATCAGGTCTGCCTCATATCTGCTACAGTATAAGAGTTACACAACCTCTTATACTGCTCGCCCTGTTGAACCAGCTTCAACTCCAGAAGGTTCATCTTCAGATTCTCATCTTCCTTTAAGTCAAAGGATGGGTAAGAAAAGAGCTCCTCCTGCTCTCTTTGATGATGTTACTTCTGTTGTTGGGGCCAAGAAAAGCAAAACTGATGCCCCAGAGGGGACTAAAAAAGTGGATGCTGGGTCTTCCAAAGCTACCGAGAAGCCCCCAATGGTTCCGAGCAAGAAAAATGCTCCTGTAGATGTAATTACAATCTCTCCGACCAAGACCTCTTTGGTTGAAGGTTCTGACCGCCCGTTGAAGAGATTGAGGAAATCATCCTTAGTTACTCCGGCTGAAACTGCCTCCTCCCTACCTGCTGGTGGTACTGATGTTCCAAACATCATTCTTCCAAGTTCTGCAATGAACTCGGTTGTACCCGAGGTCCATGGTATTGATGAAAGAATTCCTAGGGATATGCTGACATCCTTAGCTGCTCGTCACCTTGCTTCAGTAAATTTCTTATACTTCTGGTTTTTCTTTCTTTCTCTGAAAGCTTGCATTTTGTATTGACTTTGCTATTTTTCTCATCTTTCAGTTGGTGAACTGTTTTAATAATATTGTGAAGAAGGATGAAGCTATTAAAGCTTCAAGCTCCTCGTCAGGTGTAGAGGATGCTCTGTTGGGTTTGACCCAGTCTTTAAAGGAATCTCGTCAACAGTATGTTGACGAAAAAGCTGTTTGGGAGAAGAAATTAGCTGTGGCTGAAGCTGAGAAGGTGAAAATGGCCGAAACCTCCAAGAATTTGGAGGAGAAAGTAAAAGGTTTAGAGGTTAAACATCAGGAATATGATGGCCAGCTGAAAAAGGCAGAAGAAGAGTTATCTACCCTGCGAGATATCAAGGTCAAAAAAGAGGAATTAGAGGTGAAGCTCTCCTCGGAGAAGTTGAGGAGAAAGGTCGCAATCAAGAAACATTTCAGTGCTGGTTGGGAGAAAGGATGGGAGAGAGGGATAGCTGCAATGACATCCCAAGTCCAATATGGGAAGTTGAAATACTTCCACGATGGCTGGGTAGCTGCTCTGCAAGAGTTGAAGGTCCAAGACGATTCTGAGCTATTCCAACAACATCTCCCTGGTCCTCCTCCACCAATTGTGGAAGAAGAAGAAGATGAGCCTGCCTCAGATGAGTCTTCTATGGCTATGGGTGACCCAGTCTCTGCTTCTCAACCCTCTGTAGTCGAGGACGTTTCTTCTATGCCTCCTCCTGCCGAGAAGATTCCTGCTGATCAACCCGTTGATACCACCGAGCAACCGAGCTCCTCGTCCCAGCCTCCCGAGAAAGTCTTGGGGGATAAGGAAAAGGTGTGAAGTTGTTCGGTATCATTTCTATATTTCAATTCTTGTAATCGAACAATGTAACCTTTTGATGATCTAATAAAATACATCTTCGTTCCTCTTCTTTATTGATACTCTGTCTGCTTTTATTTATTAACTCCTGCTTCCTCTTCTTTATTAGTTTTTGGCCAGAATGGAATTGATATCTGCTCCTGATACTGAGTTGATGCGACAATGCAATGGATATTATAAAGATGGTCATACAGACCTAAGTGTATCAGAGATTGTCGACATCCTTGGTCACGATGCCTCAGAACAAGCAGTTGAGGCTTACCGGTATCTGAAGGATTTGCTTGATAGATCTGTGGCCAATAATGTGGCGTATTACGAACTGATCGAGGAACTTCATGGTTCCATAGAGGATCTTCAAAATCAACACAATGCAACAATGGCCTCATTGCACGAGGATTATGAAAATAGATACCAGCAACTCTCTTCTGAAACAGGCCATAAGAAGATCATTGTTGGATACGATATTAGGGAAAGGACCTTAAAAGGTGAAGTTGAAGCTTGCAGGCAGATTGCCGAGATCCTGGAATAAGAAAATAATAATTTACAGAAAAAGTTGGCTCAATATGAATCTGCAGCATCATCTTCCACTGCTCTAGTGCCCGTTACTGATGAAGGTTTCTCTTTCTTAGAGGTCGAAAATGCCAAATTAAGGCAAGAACTGGATGATTTAAGAAGATCTGCAGTTTCTGGGACTGCTCGTGGACGAGGAAGAGGTTCTCGGGGGCGAGGAAGAGCTGCTCAAAATGTTGCCGAGGAGCAAAACTCTCCAGTCGCTTCTCGGAGCCGATCAAGAGTTCTTAGTCGCAATGTTGAAGAGGCTCGTACCCAATCTACTTTGGAAACTCAAGTGTTGATGTAAAAAATTAGATCGCTCTAATTATTCAATCACAGATAAATAAATAAATAAATAAGACAAAGATTTTTAAAGTGGTTCGGCTAGGAATAAAGCCTACGTCCACTGTTATGTTATTGCTGAGTGTTTGTGGAATTCTTGATTACAAATTCTCTTAAGAAATTTCGGTCCCCTTGAATGGGTTTGATACAAGGTATTTATAGCCTTGAGGCTGTACATGAAAGGTTCGATACATTAAATGATATACATGTGAAAGGGTAATACTTTTAATGCAGCGTGCGCGTCAAGAATATAAGCATTCAATGAATATCTGAACTGTTGATTATCTGGAAATTAATGATACGACCGAGGTGCAGCTCGGACCGCCATAGCTGCTCGCTGATCAGGAGTTCCTCGGAGAACTAGACTTCCTCGGTGCGCTAGAGTTCCTCGGAGAACTAGAGTTCCTCGGTGCGCTAGAGTTCCTCGGTGTGCTAGAGTTCCTCGGTGTATCCTCATTGCTCGGAAAGAAGCATGGTTGGTCGGGAAATGAACTTCCTCGCTGCTATTGTGCCACGTAGATTGACACGTGTCTTCGTATTTATTCGTCCACATCAGCATATTAATTTTGGTATCAACAGAAGCCCCCAATGTTTCATATTTCGAACTTTGAGGAGTATGGAACATTCATTAAATGATATACATGTGAAAGGGTAATACTTTTAATGCAGCGTGCGCGTCAAGAATATAAGCATTCAATGAATATCTGAACTGTTGATTATCTGGCAATTAATGATACGACCGAGGTGCAGCTCGGACCGCCATAGCTGCTCGCTGATCAGGAGTTCCTCGGAGAACTAGACTTCCTCGGTGCGCTAGAGTTCCTCGGAGAACTAGAGTTCCTCGGTGCGCTAGAGTTCCTCGGTGTGCTAGAGTTCCTCGGTGTATCCTCGTTGCTCGGAAAGAAGCATGGTTGGTCGGGAAATGAACTTCCTCGCTGCTATTGTGCCACGTAGATTGACACGTGTCTTCGTATTTATTCGTCCACATCAGCATATTAATTTTGGTATCAACAAACATCATATTCATATATTACTTAAATATCACTAAATAATATTAAGAATCATATATTTCAATATCCCCAAGTAATATAAAATCCAGAATAATCCCAATTGATTAATTTAAAATTAATTCCAATTAATCCCATTAACTTTTAGTTTAACTCATTTTAAAAGTCATTAAAATTACGGGGTATTACACAATTTTAAACACGGAACAATGACACGACATGTAATGGTACGAAATTAACTCAAATTAACACGACATGTCTTGTTTGTGTATGATTTTTCTTACATAGTCGTATTGTATCGTGTTTGTGTCAAGATTGTGACTAATATTAGTCGTACTATTCTTGTTTTACTTGTGATTTTTATTTAATATGAGGTTTAAGTTGGTGTAAAATTATTAATTGTATTAGTTTTGTAGTATCATGTTTGAAATAAGTCGTGTATATGTTAAGGTAAAAAACATAATTCAATGTCGTGTTTTTATGCATATGAATCAATATCTAACCAATTGTTTAGTTACGTAAACTCTATGCTGGATTGTAGTGGGTTACAATTAATCATCACTTAAACATATCATGCACATACAACCATTAAAAAAAATATTCAGAAAGTTTAATGATGACTAATACATTTAATTTTGGGCAGCTTTAGGGGGAAAAATAAAAAATGAAACTTTGCAGAAAATGAAGGCCTCAAAATAGTATATGCATACCACAAATTAATTGATTAATATGATTCAATAAACACCTTTTATGCATTACGTAGATAAAAAAATGTAGGAGACTGGAAAATACTTACGAACGGGCATTCTTCTGTCTTTGTAACAATATCACCATTAGTGAGTATGTTGTATTGTAAACACTTAAAAACACTGTACATGTAAAATACACAATAAGACCATCACCCAAGAAATGCAAATGATCTTGAAAACTTATCAAAAGATATAAACGCCATCTTCTCACCAATGATATATCAGTTCTCCATGTTGTATCAATAAATTCTTTTTTTATCAGCA
Organism: Sambucus nigra; assembly: GCA_949130495.1. Lineage (NCBI taxonomy): Eukaryota > Viridiplantae > Streptophyta > Magnoliopsida > Dipsacales > Adoxaceae > Sambucus > Sambucus nigra. The sequence continues at coordinate 160,749,030 of OX422216.1, read as the reverse complement.
AAAGAATTTATAAGCTTAAGATCATTAACGTACTAATTGAAGAATAAATAAAAAGGGAAATCGTGCATTCACACACTATACCTCCACTTATTTTTCCTTGGAGCAAACCTATATATCATATATTTTTGGCTTTAGACAAATCAGCCATTTCAGCGCCGCCACTTTCTCCAAATACCCAGGGATAATCTAATGACAAAAAAATGTTTATCGTAGGGCCTCATCGTTAAAAAATGCAAACGCCTTCACTGCTAGCCTTTCCTCTACACAAGATGCCAAAGATTTTGTTGGGAAATACGGATGGATTTGAGGATTTCTTTTTTTTTTTACATAGATATGGGGTTTTCGAGGGAGAAGATAAATGAAATTGGAGGTGCCTATTATTAATTTCTGTTAACAGGTTCAAGTATATCCAATGAAAAACTAAATTATTAGGAAATGAGATGGTAAAGAAGTTGAGTCAGAGAGAGAGACATGTCGTTTCAGGTATAACGTAAGAAATGGAGCGTTTAGGTAACATATCTGATGGTTAGCAAATATTCATTGTTTTCTCAATCGGGCCTATTTTACGGATAAGAAAATAAAGAGTCGCTTATAAAGAAGGACATGGGGGGGATGAAGAATTAATAGACTGGGGTGGAGGCGGATGGTATTGATTGAGGATTGAGAGGTGTGTGAGGTGAATTAATCTAGTGTGTAATTAAAGGAGAGAGATGATTGTGTAAGGTGATGAGTGAGGCAAGCTTTGTGAAATGAGGGCCAACTGGCGAAATTAAAGGAGAGGGACATGTGGTCTTTTGAGAGCTAAGTGAGAAAATTAAGGAACGTTTGATCTAAGTTGTTGACTTAAAATTCCTTGTTGCCACGTGAACAACTTCACACAATAGAGGCATTTAGTATTGTAGAGCGTTTTATATAATTACTAGATGTGTGAACGGGCGAGGCGCCATGTGAGACACACAAGGAAGAGGAGAAAATATGAATAGAAAATTTAAATCAAGTAGATATTTTTCACCACAATCTTTAAGACATTTGTTCAAACAATACATAGACGATATGAATTATTATGATCTAATATTTTGTGTACCCATAGTTTTTTTTATAACCAAAACAATATTAAATTGATATTCAGGATCAGAATACGCACGGGCCAACATAAATATGGAATATTTTACATAAGAAGAATGAGAAATAGCAATTGTAAAAAAACAAATATTAAATTGACATTCTGAATGAGTTGGTTTCAATATATATAGTGGTAAAGTGAAATCACACAACTATGTTGTGGGCACTACTCAATGATTAAAAACCTGAAAAATACAATTTCTTGAGAAGAAAAAAGGATTTAAAACAAAAAAAAAATGAAAAATCTCAAACTTGCTTGTGAATTTACCAATATAAATTCTGGAAAGCACAAAAACCGACGAACAGTAAAAGTAAATTGTTCTCCAATCAACTACAAAGGGATGGTTCCCCAATCAACTACAAAGGGGAGAATAATATGAAAACAGGTTAGCTCTTGGAATTTACCTAGCGTGAAAGGAACCATTCATTAAAATTCTGATAAAATCAAAAGCAAAAAATAAAAACCCCAACGGCATACAAAATCCACATCTCCCAAATGAACCGAGATCGCCACAGCATACATTGGCGGAGATGATATCATCTCGGCTTGCAAAAGTTAGTAATTGCACACTATATTATTCACACCCTCGGGGGAAAAAGTCACTTTACTCGTGCATTTGGCTTGGTGGGTGAGCGTGTGTTTGAAGAGAACAGTTCTTTTCTTCTTTTTAAGATATTGGAGTTATGAGTGCCTAACAAGCGTATCTGCATACATTGCAATCCCTTTACACCTAAAACCCATATCAGAGAAACCATCATTCCCTTGTTAATTTCTTTTCTTGTTAAAACCCATATCAGAGAAACCATCGAAAGAAAAGACCAACATATCGAACATGAAGGGAAATTCTGTTCAAGGCCCTTGAAAGTTAACTTTTTATGCTTTCTAGATGTTTCCGTCTCATACTTTTCAATAAAATATCAAAAGTTACATAAACCATAATAAAAAGAATAATATCTGTAGTTCGAACTTCCAACATAAGCGACTAAAATCGGAATAATCTTTATCATGTTGTCGAAATATAATTATACATCTTTGTTCCAAAAGTTGATGCCACAATTAGTGGCACCGCATCACATATAATCTCCATGACAAGTGAATTTCAAGTAACTCACAAAAGGCCTGAAAAAGTAGTGCAAATTAAGCAACTAAATAACAGTTTATTAATTTAATCACCACTCCCCTATATCTCCATTCTGGCAAGTAAAAAGTAACTTACATTCCATAATCCGTTCCTCGATTGGATGACACACGAAGCAAGTGCTCAATACAACAAGGGCCTGTTTGGTTGTCCCCAAAATTGTAAATTAGTCCATTTAAAATTAGCTCATTCATGAATTGCCTTATTATTAGTGTTTGGTTACAAGAATGAACAAATTCAAAAATGAACCAATTCATGTTGATTCACAAAAATTTAAATTAGCTCATTTCACCAAAAACTTGAAATTGCACAATTTATAATTACAACATGAATCTTCAATGCACCACTCCCATAGAGTACCTCTCACCATACTACTCTCTCTCTCTCTCTCTCTACACACACACACACACACACACACACACACACACATCAAAAGTAAACAGCTCCATTTTCTTTTCCAAACACATCACAAATTAAATTTAAACCCATTTAAAATTATTATATCGACAATCTATTCATTTTAAATTGATCAATTTATAAAATTAAATAATTTACGCAACCAAACAGGCCCCAAAGCATTTTCCCAATTATTTGAAGACCGCTATTCATATGATTCATGTTCAAGGATCTGACAAAATTACTATCAACTACCTATCGCAACCCTCCTCCATCCGGACATGGGACCGGCAATGTCCAAAAAAATATATAAGAAGTTAAACACAACCTAGTAAGAGTTGCACAACGCAAGTGCTACTTCCAAATTAACTCAAAAGAAATCCAAATGGACCAGGCAACAACAATTTAATGGTAAATTTGTTAATTCTTCAAGTCTTTCAGAGAGTTCACAAGAATACTAACATCTAGATAACATAAACACCTAAAAAAAAGTCTCAAACAAGGTCCTCAATTAGTAATTGTTTATTCAAAAGTAATCACAACAAAAAACAAGAGAAATTAGGGCATCGTCTCAACTTCCCCTCTTCTTCCTCGAACACCTTTCTACCTCCATTCCACCAATTGGCATCCCCACAGCTATTGCAAACAAACCCGGGATCTTTCAAAGGGAACCCTTCTAAAAGCTTACCCAATCATCTAAATTCATGAAGTTGCTTAATCTCATTTGCACCCCCAACATATTTTCCTCTAATAAACACCTGTGGCAAAACGAATCCTTCATCTCCAAACACAGCCTGCAACTATTTTCTATGAGCAGAATCCACTGGAAATCTCTCTTTCCTCTATACATACCCTAAATCCCTTTAAAATCATCCTCATCGCACAACAATCTTCATAAGTCTTTCTAATTCCCCTCAAACTAGTATTAGACAAAACAATTCTATCACTAGGTAAACAAAATTGACCAGAGGGTACTAAAGAAGTCTTAATGTTAATTTCTTTAGGTTCTTTGGAGTCCAATTTCCTAGTATATAATGCTCGTCTGTAACTCGATACGGCCCATTTTGGAACACGCATGTCTTCTCTTTTTTACTTTTTTCTTCTAATTTTACTTTTTGTTGAAAATCAGTTTTTTCTAATTTTTATATATATATATATATATATATATATATATAATAAAGTAGGATGGTGTTTTCACTATTCATAAGTTGCGGACATACTTTGTGGTTGAGATTGAAGCCACCTAGGCGCGAAATGAAGGGTTGAGATTAATTTGCACTTAACACATTCCCCCAAACCCTATCTCATCCGCCTCCCTCTCATTCATTTCTTCTTTGTCCCTGTTTCAAGACAAACCCTCCCAACACTTACCCTATTCTTCGCCGCCCTACGCCTCCACTGTCTCCCTACGCTTCCACCGCCCGCATCTGACAGGTAATCTCTCCCACAAATGGAGGTTTCTAATTTAGGGTTTAAATTTAGGGTTTTTATTAATTTTGGGCTTCGATTTCGGGTTTTTATTTCAATAGTGGGTTGCTGTGTACTTTTGGGTTTCGATTTTGGGTTCTTAGTTGAGAATATGTTTTACATTTCGATTTTGGGTTCTTAGTTGCATATATATGTTTGTGTTTCATTTTTGTGCCAGATCTACACAATGTGTTAGATATTTGAATTAGTTCTATACATTTTGTGTTAGATCTATATTTTTTTTTTAATCTTAGATCTATAGAGTTTATTTTGTGTCTTTTTATGTCTGTTGTATTACACTCTCATGAATATCCACATTTGACACATGATTGTGCAGGTAAAATTAGGACATTATTGTAGATTGATTTCATTTTGAACATCGCTTAGAAGCAAATTGAGAGGATTCAAATATAGTTAGATCTATACTTTTTTTTTAATCTTAGATCTGTAGAGTTTATTTTGTGTCTTTTTATTTCTATTGTATTACACTCTCATGAATATCCCCATTTGACATCATGATTGTGCAGGTAAAATTAGGTCACTATTGTAGATTAATTTAATTCAGAACATCGCTTTGAAGCACATTGCGAGGATTCAAATTTAATGAGGTCATTAGCTCCATACATATTGTGGGAGATCAAATTTGGTTTTTTTATGCATAATATATATTCTAATTTGTTCTATTCTTTCATTTTGCAGGTATAAACTATGTTGTGTCTTCAATCTCTACCACAATTGATCAATGTATGGATATTGTTACATATTGTTTGTCAATTTGATTGGGGCTCCGAATGTTTTATTTTCCAGTTTCTTTAATTTTGTGGGTTGCATGTGTATCGGTTATTTCTTTTTTGTTTCTTATATAAGCAATATATAGTTTTCATAATTAGTGTGTTAGAATTTTAAATGACAGATTCATTTTTCTTTCATCTCTGTTTAGGAAAATATGTCCCTATGTTCGTGTTTTATTTTAAACCAGTATAGTAAATTACTGTTCGAGATTTTTCAGTTGAAAAAGATAGATGTATTGGGGGTTTTGACTGAAGTTTCATAAAATCAAGGTTTGACTGATGTATTGGGAGTTTAGCTGAAGTTTAAAATGTCCACTTCATAACTACATGTATAAGTCTATGATGCATATTACTGAAGCATATTCTGAGCTACTAACGCATAACTTGCTTTTAATCTCCTAATGAAGGATTTCAGTAGCTATTGTTAATTCATAGGCTTAGGATCGATGGTATAATATTGCTTAAATATTAAATAGTTTATATATAGTTTAGATTCGGACACGTCATGTGTTTGTATAAATCTCGCATCTTTAAACATTTTTAGCGTTGCATGTATATATTTATGCTTTTAATTACCAATTCTGATTTTAAGCCACTTTCTACAAATTATTTTGAATAATGATCGTTAGGCTACTTTTGGCACGTTCATGTATATCACAACGGTTCCTTATATCTTAGCTGATTGCTTGCTTTGTAAATTGATTAATAGGAATAACTGTTTGCCTTATATTGTGACCTCTGTTTTTTAATTCATAGGATTCAAAACCAACCTAAAAAAGATGACTTAGTAGTCATTTTGTTAAATAATTTTTAGAAACCTACATTATTATTCAAAAACATGTATGAGCATGTTCTATTTGTATTTTAAGCATGCATTTTAAGCATGTATTCAAAAACATTATTCTCCATTGCTTCATTCCACCCTTTTCTTCTTTTACATGTTTTTGGTTGTGCATAGATTCTTTACAAAGGTGCGAAGCCGAGAAAGATAAACTGATATAGTTTGGGATAACTACTTTCATAATTAGCAATTTATTTGGATACCAATTACGAGGATATCTCTTACATAAATGAAACAAATTTTAGTATTAAAAGTTTGGAAATTTCCAAGTTTGGGATATTGCAATTACTTTTATGGAGTTTTGTTAGTTAATTGATTGGATGTGGGCCAGCGTATTTGTATTATGTTCAAGAACTATGTATGGATTAGCGGTGAATTTTTGTAAGCACTATTATTCTTGATGCAAATATGATGGAGTCCAAATTCAAACATGCTCCTCTGAGATGGATTAATAGCCATTATTATGCAATATTATGAATAACAAACACCCTTAATAGTTTTTTCTTCATTTCTTTTTGTTCTGGGTACTTTTTGGGATTTTCGGATGAAGTCATTTAAAGACTATCCTCAGTTTTTGCCGCATTTGATCATGAAGGAGACAATAGCTAGAGATACTTGAGTTGTGATATATGGTGGATGTTGTTTATATCTTGGTTGGTTCTTCAGATATATGTATGGATTCTGATTGATTTAATGCATACTTTTTCTGTGTTTTATTTTTCTTCTAATGGAACCCGAGTAAGTTCAACAGAGGTATAGTAGTTGCCATATAATTGAAGATGTATTATTGGACTTTTGAAATCTTGAATGTTATAAGACATGGAGCTTATAATATCAGACTCTAATTGAATTTTATAAGATATGGAGCTTATAATATCAGATGTTTACATCTGATATTATGATGATTCTAATATAATCCATGTTTGCATGACCCTAATTCAAGGTTTAGTTATTGTGCGTGACGTGTTTTAAGTGTTCTTTATTTGATTTTTTTTGTTTACTTCCTTGATAATTTAGCCACGAAACAAAGATTTATGCGCATGATACTGTTTGCTGTTTGCTATTTTTTCCTTTGTTTGATTCTTTAATTTTTTTGGTTAATGCAGTGAACATGGGTCCGGGTAGACACATAATAAAGTCAAGATAATTCTCCTCGCCCACACTTGAGACTAATTAGGTGCACATATGCGCGGTTGTCACCTGCTGTAACAGTTACTTTCATGTATGAACCTGAGATCCATATAATTGAAGAGATCATAGACATTGATCTTGACACCGAACAGGTTATTGTGGTTAACTCCAAGGCATACACGTACAACGATGAAGAGCTCGATTTAATTTGTTTTTGTTTGTTCATAAACAAAGCTTTAAATGTATATTTGGTTTGGTTCAGTCATAAATAGAGCTTTAATTTGGTTTATATATAGTTATACCTGTATATTTGGTTCATTTTGTTCATATTTGTTCGATTTGTTCATATATAGCTATATATATTTGGTTCAGTTTGCTCATATTGGTTTGAGTTGTTTATATATAGCTATATATGTAGAGCATAGCTTTAATTCATATATTTATTCTCTTATAATCAAGTGGTCTCGAGCTATGTTTTGAGAGGCATGAGAGCCTCTAATGTACGAGATGGACAAAATCGCTGGGTGAGCACAACTGGCAAGGTGAAGCCACTTCCTAGCTGCGAAACACTTCCAGCCCAAGTTGATCGAACAAACAAGGTGAAGCCACTGGTTCGGTTTGTTCATGAGCGTAGCTTTAATTTGGTTTATATTGTGTTATACCTGTATATTTTGTTCACTTTCTTCATATTGGTTCGGTTTGTTCATATATAATTATATATGTAGAGCATAGCTTTAATTTGGTTCGTATTATAGAGCTGAGATTTTGGTTTGTTAATGAGATTTAGTTCATATATTTCTTCTCTTATAATATGGTGGTCTCGAGCAATGTTTTGAAGGACCTAGGAGACTTTAATTTAGTTCGTATTTGGTTCGGTTTGTTCATAAGCATAGCTTTATTTTGGTTTACATATAGTTATACCTTTATAATTGGTTCATTTTGTCCATTTGGTCCATTCCTATATTGCAGCAGATTCAGGTATGCTCAAATGCACTTAGTCCCCTCACCTTAAGGTATGCTCAAGTGCATTTGTTGAATCTGCTAAGTGCATTTGAGCATTTGAGAAGATTCAACATTTCAACATGTTGCAATAGTCCCCTCTCCTTAAGGCTGATGTGATTCAATAGTTGGGGTATTTAATAAGTTATGAACCTTGCCAGAAATATCATCAACCCAAATTCCCTACAGAATTCCGACTGCAACCCAAATAGATTCCAATAACCATTCGCGGTGTGTCCCTCTCCCATTAATTAGAACATCAGCCCAACAATATTTTCATTAATCAATAACTGACAGACTTGGTTTCTAAAACCAACTCAACTAAGTAACACTTTTCTGCTGACCTTCTATATTCAATGTAATTGGGACTATTGTGATGCGTGAATGTGGTATTCAAGAATAGAATAACTCTGAACGGATTCTAACTGCTGATTACTGAGCACCAATATCACAGTGGAGCGCTTGAAATTTCGAATAAAGCTAAGTGGCCTTTTTTATTTTATTCCCGTTATTTTCATATATCAATTTTAATATCTGCCCAGCTGGTGACCGAATATCTATTAAGGCCTGATTGTCTCTCATAATATATGTCATGATCGCCACTCGGCTCAGAAACTGGTTTATAATAATATATCTATTAAGGCCTGATTGTCTCTTATACTTTGATAGAGCAATTTTTTATATATTCTCTCCTAAATCTGCTCGAATTGATATTGGAGTTTCATAGCAGCCCTCTGAGGATTTTTGTAGTCCCATCTCATATGTAATTTTGTTTGAGGCGTGCAACCTGATCATGACCACCGATGACTGACCGAGCAATAAAATCCATCGATATATTTGACGATTGTAACGCAACATCTTAACTTCATAAATCAATTGCAATGATTATTTTCCCGTTGCGTTCTGCTTTAGCGAGGACTCCCGAAACCAAGTCTCCCTCGCCTTAAGGCTGATGTGATTCAATAGTTGAGGTATATTATAACTAGCTATCAATTTTTTTTTACACGTTTTCTGATTTGGAGTTTATTTCTCTATCTCCGTCTATGTGGTTTTTAAGTAGCTAACTTTTAGAATTAGGATTTTGTGCCTGCATTATAATAAACTTAAATAGGTTTGGTTCACGTGATTCTTTTTTTGCCTATACAATTGTATTTATTGATTCTTATTGATAACAAAATTCATTACATATATGGCTTATAACTGAAATTCTGTGTGTATATGTATAACTTATAACATAGTTTAGATGTATATTGGTTAGGGGTTCGCGTGTGCGTTTCTTGGTGGACTGATCTTGGATACTCTCCCGATTTGAAACCTAAATGCAACAGATACACCGAAGATCAATACACAATATAGGTTTGATGAATGCAAGCATCAGGTATAATGTATTTTGCTGGTGAATTTTTGTACAGGTGTTTAGAAATGTATTTTGATGGGGATGATGTTGTTTATAGCAGGACGAATCACATAAACACACGACATTGGACAACAAGCCAGGTCAAGGAAGCGATGGAGTAGGTGGGCCCACCGCTGTAGCTGTTGTAGCTCAAAAGTGTTATCTTTGGCAGTTCATTGCCTCTTTCTATCAACACGTTGTGGTCCAGAGGCGGGTGAAGAACCCACTAAAAGAAAATGAAGTAGTTGGAATAACTAATTACATTGACTTCGGCTTTGAGTTACAGACCAGCATTGATGATTACAAAGCTTCAAACAATATCAAAGATTCTACATTTCAGGTTGTTGCATCTTGGCAGGCTAATAAAAACTTCTTAGTGAAGGGGAAGTTGGGGCCTCTCGGTTCGTCTGTAGCGTTAGCATTCAAATCATGGTGGAAACCTTCTTTCACTTTTAGCATCTTAGCTACTAGAGATCATAATGTTGGAAAGACACCATTAGGATTTGGTATCTCTGTTGACAATGTTAGAGAAGCTAGTTATGAAAGGGTTGATCTGAATTCTGTAATATTGACTCTAAATAAGGAGCATCTAGCAGAGGGCATTCAGTGGAAAATGGTCAAGAGACAAATGTTACAATCAGATGTTAATTCAGGGAAGTTTGAAGGTGTACCCGGGGAATTGAGACCTTTGGGTAAAATTTTATAATATTTATGTAATTTATTATCTTAATTTTTGAATGGTTCCAAAAAGTAGGTTGTCGTGCACTTGGACAATTGCCATTGATTTCAGTTTTGTAATTTCATTGGTTTGAACCAGTGAACGAGGCCACATATATCTTGCAATTTCAGGCTTGAATTCTGTCAATTTATATTGTTATTATTTTACAAAAAAAAAATATTGACGTGCACTAATTTCTTAACATTGCCAACGTGCCATAAAATTTAACTGGTGTGTACCCATGTTTTTTAATTTCAACTCACATAATATTTCAGCTATCATATGTTTATGCAAACTGAAATTAAGAGATATTAAGATGGCTGTTCTTTTACAAATTTGTGGGTCTCACTCTCTTTAGCTGTCAGATTTGGGGGTTGGATTTCCAGAAATAGAGCTTCATATAATTGATCAGAGGAAGGTGAAGTCCCACTCTCCCCATTTGCCTCACACCTTCGTGCGGCTCTTCATCCAACCGAGGTAAATAAATCCACTTTTTTATCTGTCTAATTAAACATACCATACTCATTTAGGTGTTTGATTGATTTTCTAATGACCCCCGTATCCATATTTTAATTGAGATATGATGATTATAAGTGTTTTAAAATTTCATTTTGAATGTTATGTTGTCAATTATTTCATCAACTCTTTAATGTTTGGCAATTTGATGGCAAAGCTCTATTGGTTTTAATATCATGCATGGTCTGTTTATGTTTCTGATTTGTTTCAATTTGTTTTTAGGCTGATTTGTTTCTATTTTAATTTGTCTTTTATAGGTTTGTACTGATCTATTTTAATTTGGTTCTGATGTCAAAGCTCTATTGTTGCTGATTATATGTTGATACAAGTCTCAAGATTGATACAACAGTGGCATGGCAGTTATTATGTTGGTAGAGTGATAAAAAATGGACATACATTTCTTTCACTTAAAACATCATTATTGGTAAACATTGAACAATCATTTCATAATATAGAAATTTGATACGACAGAAATAGGCAATGTGGATGGTTATTTCCTAAAATATCGATATACCCGAATCTCTGCGATTGTTGACTAGAAAGCTCTCAACATTGCCACGACAATCAACTGATATGCTGTAGTTGGGGTTCTATCTCTTTAAACTCAGGGAGGATTATTGTGTTTGATTCCACACAGACAAATAATATGCTGAAATCCTTACTTATAAAGGCTAATCTTAAACAGACCTTTCATCTTGCCCACTTTAATCCACGTAGAGGAATGCACAACAGAAATAAGAAGGCGATGGAGCTCATCGCCAAAGGGTGAAATGCTGTGAAGGAAGTTGATAGAGTGATTGATTACTACAAACTCAATGATAAATGCCTCATCCCTCTCCTCAGGACGGCAAAGGAGAACTTTGAATTGGCTCTGGAGGTTGACAAATCAAATACATATTGGGTGTCCAGACTGCATCACAAATACCGTATCCCTGGGGCATGTAAAGCTATAGGAGCTGCATTATTAGTCAAAGCTGTAGATATGGGCGATCCAGATGCAGAATACTAATTGGGCTGATGTTTAAGAGTTGAGAATGATTACGTTCAGTCAGGTCAACAGGCCTTCTATTATTTGGAGAAGGCAGTGGACAAGTTGCGTCCAGGTGCTCTTTAGGAGGTATGGCCATCGAGAGGAGGCAAACGTTGCAAGGAATGCATGGGTGGAGAAGTGTTGAGATCTTGATGCTCTTATCGCTCACAAGTTTAAGGAGATTGAGGCATTTTTGAGTGACTGCAACTAAGATATCCACAGGGTAAAACTTGAAAATGGTCTACAATATGATCTAATTTTGTTTGGTTATTTTACTATAGAGTTGTTAGTTAAAGTGAAAAATTACCATCACACTACCATATGTTTTGATATTCAACCTTTTGTGCAGGATATGACTGCAATTCTATACATACTGGATGCATACATGATAATATATGCAGTATAAATGGTGGGACAGTTTAATAGAAAAACGATAAACATTTCAAAAACTATTTTCAACCATTTTCTAAAAGCTTTACGTGAATGTTTAAAAAACATTATGATCTTTGGTTTGTTTTCGAAATTAAAAAATATTACAAACTTTAGAAATTTTGTCGGGGAACGAAATTTTCACCATTTTGCAATTAGGTACTTTGAAATTTTTGGAATTTACGTCGTGCTTTCAGGCACGAACATATATAAAGAAGTTGTTCATGTGTTCCGAACTCGAGATCAACTGTAGCTTTAGTGAGGGCACTTGTCATCGTATTAAGGCACGTCTTTATGCATTTCAAAACTATCAGTGTGCCTTCAGGCACGGGTATACCCTAGTGTGTGTATATATATATATTATGTTTTTTAATCAATTTATCAATTAATAAGTCATGTGCAAGGCACATGGCAGTTAAGTCTAACTGTTGAGTACCGGAATAGGTACCAAACGCAAAATTGGGTAATTATGAACATATTTAAGTTTAAAAAAACAAATAAAAGAATTGCCGAGACCATCCATTAGCTCGCACGAGTTGAAAACAGATTATATATGAATGCCTTACACAAAACATGGTGCTTAGTGTGCACCTCATATTTAATTAAACTTCCAGACTATATTGACATTTCGGGGGGAAAAAGTCAAATTGAATTTAGAGCCCTCATTACAATTTCAGGATTCAGTTTTGTTCAACAGATACAGCTCATGAACCTTTGATAATCTCAGAACAAATATGATATGGCTCATCCTACAAAAGCACAGCGTTTATGCATGAAGTCCTGTATATTTCAATATTGTCCACTCTACTTCTAATTTTTATTTGTATCTCAGGAGCCCAATTTATAGAACAACACATAATACTTGCTTCAAGTCACCAAAAATGCCACCTTTCCCTAGCATGTAATAACATTTTGACAATAAAGTGAAAAATTTGAGAGAAAATATCATTCAATTATAAAACATGGAGATGTACAAATAAAAGTTTGCTGCTAAGTTTTAACATCTCAAATTAAGGTTCAAATCAAACGCGACATTTTCATTTATTTTTATCGATAAGGAAATGGGTATAAGCGTATGTGTATTAGACCTTGTACAAAACTAGCAACAGATTTTCGAGTTATTACATCATCATTTCAGATTTCTTTTATATTATGAGTAGCATTATTCAAGTTCACAATCAAATCAAACACTCCAAGCTTTTTCACGGCTTCACAGACACAAAAATATAAACTGGAAATAATTTCATTAACAATTTGATAATCCTGCACACATACACAAGATCATTCAAGGATGGATTAACAAAACAAATATTTGGATGAAACTGGAATACATTCCCAATGTCTCTACTCACTAGTATGACCATCAGCTAGACTTGGATGTGGCAAATGTAGCCCATTTCACTGAACCACAGATTCTCTGCCCATGACGGGTGATATTGGGCCAAAACATATTTTGATAATGGGCTGAAAACAAGTTGGGCGCGAGTAGGAATGAGTTTGAGCATGTAAACCATATTTCATTAACATTTGCCCATTTGGTTTCTCAACCTAATCGCCTCCTCTTCTTTCTCAGCCCATATTACTGAACTAAACTACAGTACGCCCGCTTGAAGGAAGATCTAACCATGAGATAGAAGAACTAAATTGCAGATTGAGAGCGATCATATGTATATATAAACATAGATTACTGACAATCTAATGGCGAGGTTTGTTCCATCTTCTCTCTCATAAGGTGGTTGTTGCAACCCTAAGAGTGTAATCTTTCTTTTATTAAGGGGAATGATTTTTTTCTCTGTGATCAAATTATTGGGCTAACCCTTCCCAGCCCAGAGGTAAACCCGAATCAACCCTCCCGTATGTAATCTTGAATCTCCAAAACTAAAAAGGTTTTTGCGGTGAATTTAAATGTTCGTCGGAAACAAAACAGTTTATCTTTTTTTGTGTTTTTTTTCAAGAATTTGGAGTTATGAGTGAAGAAAGTGTATCAGTGTTCCAACCTCCAACATAGATAACATCTTCCCCTACAGGCCCTCTCGAAGAAACTGTCTTTCAATTGTTAATTTTGTTTCTTGTTTGTAGAAGTTGCATATCGTTAAGAGGTTGCATTATCATAGTACACATACTGTTTCTGTTTGTAAAGAGTGCCATCATATCCAATATCAGATTCTGTTTAAGGTCACTTCAGAGGTTTTATACTTTCCAGGTGTTTTCATTCGATCTTGTTCAATACGATATATAAAGTTCTATGAGCCAAATAAAAAATGGATCCGACTACTTTAGAGTTGTACAGAACCTCGACATGATAGAGTGATTATCTTTGCACTTCATTTTAAAATAAAAGGTCAGGATTAAATCAGTTTATAAATAAACAAATAAAAACAAAGTGCATATAGAACCTGGATTAACTCGGTTTATAAATAAGTAAATAAATAAATAAAATGAAATGTAGCCATTCAACTTTATCCCAAAAGATCATGCCCCGGTAAATCCATCACATTTAATCTCCATGGCAAGTGAGTTTCCAGTTCAACTAATTCAGGAAAAAGTAGAGAAAAACAAAAGTACAGATTTAGGAACTACATAACAGTTCAATTTAATAACCAATCCCATATATAACTCCACTCTAGGCAAACAGTAATAGTATATATACAAGTATAAAGTAACTCACAAATCCATAATTCATTTGTTGATTGGACGACTCTCTCACAATGAAAGTGCTACTCACAAATTAGGTCAAAGAAATCTATATAAACAAGGAAACAACAATTTGATGGTCAATCTTTTAATTCTTCGAGTTGTTCAAGGAGATAATGAACAAAAATTCCAGCAGCTAGACAACAGAAACAACTCAGAATAAACAAGTCTCAAACAAAATCCTAAACAGCTAAATATTCACTAGATTAGTAATAGAAAAAATAACAACATAATAATAAAATGAAATAAAATAAAATAAAAGAACACTTGCCAGCATTCAAGAGCAGCAAGTTGGACAACGAATCAACCCATTCTCATTGCAATTAGGGCATCTTCTCAATTTCTGTTCTTCTTCCTCAAACACCTTTCTACTGCCACTGCAATTTGGACATGGCAAAAACCTCGCATCCCCACAGCTATCGCAAACCACCCCGGGATCTTTCATCGGAAACCCTTCCAAAATCTTACCCAATTCCCCAACCTCGTGAAGTTGCTTAATCTCATTTGCACCCCCAACATTTCTCCCTCTAACAAACACTTGCGGCAAAACAAACCCTTTCTCCCCAAACACACCCTGCAACTCTTTCCTATACGCAGAATCCATCGAAATATCTCTTTCATCAACACACACCCTAAACCCCCTCAAAATCATCCTCGCTGCACAACAATCCTCGTAAGTCTTTCGGATCCCCCTCAAACTAGTATAATACAACACAATCCTATCTTCAGCCCCAGGCAAACAAAATTTACCAGAGGGTACTAAAGAATTCGCAGTACCAATTTCTTCAATTTCTTTCATTTCTTTACACCCCAATATCTTAGAGGACAATGCTTTCCTATAACTCGAAACCACATTAGGGTCCATCTTCGACAACAACGATTCTTCGGATAAATGCTTCCACAAAGGCTTTGAATCCGCGTGTTCCACCAATTCATAAGAATCAAAAGGCTGATTTTTCTTGGTTGAAAAAGATTTAGGGTATGGAATGATATCAAAATCAAAGTCATCTAGGCCTTCCATCAACTCCCAAGTGTTGATTACTGAGTCTGGGGATGATTGGTCTTTTGGGTCAGTTAAAGTTAGGGTTTTTGTGATGTGGGTTGTTGATGGGGAGGAATCTTGGGTGGGGTTAGGGTCAATTAAGACAAGAGAGCCATAGGTGGTGGAGGTGAGAGAAACTAAGTGATTAGTGTCACCTTTGTGGATGGGTGGGTGGTGAATTAAAGGGTTTGGGAGAGAGAGAGTTCTGGAAACAGGTGAAAATGGGGATTGTGAAGAGGAAGGGTTAGAGGGTTGTTCTTCAGTGGGTGTGGTGAAATGGGTTTGGGGACGAGAAGCTGAGCAACCCATGAATGGAGAGGTAATGAAGGGGAGGGGACAATGTTTTTTCTTGTGCTTCTTTTTCTTGGTTTTACTCACTAAAGTACCTTTTCGGTCTATCTCTATCTCTCTCTCTCTCTTACTTTTGATTTGCTTTTTGTGTTTGATGAGAGTGTGTGTGTGTGTGTGTGTGTGGGTGGGATAGAGCTTTCAGGGGAGTTGAGGAAGAAGATGGAATTAATGCTGATCAAAGGAAAACGTAGAAGTTGCTGTTTGTTGAATTAATTGATGAGGAATGAGTTTATTAGGCTGAGCTGGTGCTAGTTATTGTGATGTAGCTTCTAATTTAAGATGTTGATTTACATAATCTTTTCTCTCAAAGTCAATTTAGACAATCTTTTGTATCAAAGTCAATAAATACTATTTCAATCTATCAATTAGGTAATAATGTGTCACATCGATATTTATATGTTTAAATTTTACTCTCGTTAAATTTAAATATAAATTAATATGAGTGTAACATGACAATGTATAACATTAAATGTGTCGAAATCATGAATAGACGTAATAAACCCATAAAGTTTTCATATAATGTCTATTGAACCCTTCTATAGTTAAAATTATAAAATTAACTCACGTGGAATGTACATGTCCTTTTTAAATGAGCATTTTTACCTACCAAATTTTCTACAAATTAATTTTAAAAGATCTTATTCATATTTGTACTTACTATTGGTAGTAGTTTATTCATAATATGTTTTAAAAACAAAACCATATAAATTTTAAGAAAAAAATGAATTTTCTTAATGATTATATGGCAAAAGTTAACTTAATGAGTTGATTAGTGATTTCATTTTAAATATGTAGTTAAATCCTTTTGCTGAAAGTTTTCAAATTTTTACATTTAATTTTTTTAGTTTAGTTAAATAATTTTGAGTACATAATTTCTTAACTCGTCAAATTAATTCATTCAAATTAATTTATCAAATTAAATACACAAAAATGATGTGAAAATCTATCCTTGATATTTCACAAATTTACGGCGCAAAGATATTTCTTTCAGATTTATTAACTTATCAAATAAAATATGCAAAAACATTCATTTATATATTCATTACACAATAAAGTAAACTGAAAAAATGGATTACACTAGAATGATAAAGTTATATTTTAGAAAAATAAATGGCTTAATATAATCTTTAAGAAAAAATGAGAAAATTATTTAGCTACATTTTTTTCAACAAAATTTCCGTAATTAACTATCAAATTATTATTTTTTAAACATAACTATGAAATTATTTATGTTTATATTGTAATACGTATTGTTTTATTTTTTAAAAAAATAAAAAAAATAATTTTTAATAAGTTTGGCATTTAAGAGGACAAAATGCTCCTTAAAAAAGGCATGTGCATTGCACATGCTTTAGTTCAGTAATTGTAATGATCAATTTGGATGGAAGGCACCACATTAATACGTTAGGGGCTAAATATAAGTACAAATAATACTTTAGGGACTAAATAAACATTGTTTGAATACTTTAAGGAATGGGTGGGTAATTCATTCATATGTTAATAATCTATAATGTTATGTTCAAGTTTTTTAGGTCAGTGTTGATACCAAAATTAATATGCTGATGTGGACGAATAATACGAAGACACGTGTCAATCTACGTGGCATAATAGCAGCGAGGAAGTTCATTTCCCGACCAACCATGATTCTTTCCGAGCAACGAGGATATACCGAGGAACTCTAGCGCACCGAGGAACTCTAGCGCTCCGAGGTACTCTAGTGCTCCGAGGAACTCCTGATCAACGAGCAACTATGGCGGTCCGAGCTGCACCTCGGTCGTATCATTAATTGCCAGATAATCAACAGTTCAAATATTCATTGAATGCTTATATTCTTGACGCGCACGCTGCATTAAATGTATTACCCTTTCACATGTATATCATTTAATGTATCGAATCTTTCATGTACAGCCTCAAGGCTATAAATACCTTGTATCATCCTCATTCAAGGGGGACATGAATTTCTTGAGAGAACTTGTAATCAAGAATTCTGCAAACACTCAGCAATAACATAACAGTGGACGTAGGCTTTATTCCTAGCCGAACCACTTTAAAAATCTTTGTCTTATTTATTTATCTGTGATTGAATAATTAGAGCAATCTAGTTTTTTACATCAACAGATTGGCGCCGTCTGTGGGAAACGACTGTTACTATCGTTTTTCATAAAAAATCATTTATCATCAATGGCGGATAATCCAGAATCTAGCAATCGAAATGCTGGAAATCTTCCAAATCCATCTGCACCTCCAGATCTGGCCGGAATTATGACGAATCTGGCTCAAGGACAAACCGCCATGCAAGAATCTATGAAGCAACTCATTCAAACTCTTCAAGGCGGTGCACCTATATATTCAGGGCAAAGGAGTGATCGTGGGCAATCGCGATCCAGACGTACTGGGTCATATCGCAATGGAGAATCTAATGATTCTTCTTATCAACCTGGCCGAACTTCATCAATACAGGCTACGGATACATATCAACGTATCACTCTCTCTCCGGAGAGAACTAGCGCTTTAGAAAGATTAAGCAGGGTGTCTCCTTTCAGTAGGTTAGGACCAAGGAGAAACATGAGTCCACCTAGAGCTCCATCGAGAAGTTTACGGCCACCATCAGGTTTGAGAGAAGGATCAGCACAATCACGACCAGCTACTCGTCGAGATAAATCTCAGGAAGATACGTCAGAGCAATCAATTGCTCGGACTAAGCGGCCTGAGAAAGGAAATGAAGCATGGAAAGGTTCTATTCAGCGATTGGAGGATAGATTGGGAGAAATGGCTAAGGCGAGGAACCCTTTACAGAGAACTTTTGTTCAAGGAACACCTTTTGTGCAAGCCATTGTGGATTTTTCTACACCATCGAAATTCAAAGCACCTTTAGTGACCCCTAAGTACGATGGAAAGACAGATCCTGTTCTTCATATAGAACAATACCAAGCTGCTGCCGACATCTATGTCGTCCCCGACGAAATGAGGTGTAGAGCATTCTCGGGAACTCTTACCGAATCTGCACAGATATGGTATAATAATCTCCCTCGGGGTAAGATCTCAACTTTTATTCAATTAGCCGAGTTGTTCATTGGCAATTTTTGTTTTGGGGCAAAGCCGGTAAAGCGAGTAGCACACTTGCTAAGTGTTTGACAAAAATCAGGTGAAAGTACTAGAGATTACATAACTCGTTTTAATAACGAGAAGTTGGAAGTCATAGATTACGAAGAAAAGACAGCGATCACTGCTTTGATGAGTGGTTTGTTGCCTAACAAGTTATACTACACTTTGGCCAAAGACCCACCTAAAACTATGTCGGAGTTGATGGCAAAAGCGGCCAAAATCATGAATGCCGAGGAGGCTATGGCTGCAAAGAAGAATATGGATAAAGAAACCAAGGTGGAGGTCGACAAGTCTAAGAAGAAAGAGCAGAAAGGTAATGGTGGTGACAAGCACTCCAAGAATAATCGGACGACATGGGAAGTCCTAAAGAAATAGGATAATTATACTCCATTGAAAATGGGTATTAATCACGTTTTAGAAGAAATCAAGAACAGCGAGGAAATCAAGTGGCCAGAAAAATTGAGGACAAATCCCGATCTAAGGAATAAGGCCAAATATTGCGAGTTTCATAAAGATCATGGCCATATGACCAAAAATTGCATAGCCCTTCAGAACGAGATTGAAACGCTCATCCGAAGAGGAAAATTGTCAAAATATGTAGACCGCAGGGGTGAGAGGAAGAATGATGATAGAACTAGAGAAAGATCTAGATCTCCTCGTCGTGCCGAGGAGAAAAAGAAGAGGGACCATGAAGATGATTCAGATGATGACCCCGATCTTCCCAAGAAGCCAAGGAAGCCTGAACGAGAGGTATTTTCCATACGTTTTGGGTCATTTGATTGTAATGTTATTACAGGAGGAGATGCAGGAGGAGGAGACCTTACTGCAGAAAGAAAAGCTTACCTCGGAGAGGCTCAAGCTTGTTCATATATTCAGCGAATAAATCTGGCCAAGGATGATCGTCCGAGGAAGGTAAACAAAGAGAAGTTAGTGATTGGTTTTTCAAAAAATGACCTGGCAGGTGTTCTTTACCCTCATGATGATCCTTTGGTGATCAAAATGAGGATGAAGGACGTGGTCATTTCAAGGGTGTTAGTAGACAACGGTAGTTCGGCAGACATCATGTATTACTCATGCTTTGATAGCTTGAATTTGAAATTATCTCAACTGGAACCTTATCATAGACCCCTTCTGGGTTTTGCTGGCGAGAAAGTTTTTCCACTTGGGACGATCAAGTTGGACATACTCATTGGAACTTGGCCTGCTTGTCGAACAGAAAGAATACGCTTCTTTGTGATGGATAAGAATGTGCAGTCAGCCTACAACATCATCATGGGAAGAGTTGGATTGAAGAAGTTCGAGGCAGTTCCATCTACAGTACATCAGTGTTTGAAATTCCGAACGAATTTTGGAGTCGGAATTATGAAAGGTGATCAAAAAGTAGCTCGGGAATGCTATTATTCGTCTGCCGAGCAAGAGGAACTTGAAGAGTCAAGGAAAAAGACTACTACTTACCAAGTGGAGGAAGGTACAGAAATTGAAACTCTTGACCCTAGGGATGGATCTCAACTCGTAAAAGGGCAGGTGGTGGAATCTACATAAAATGTTATTCTGGACGACGAGCATCCTGAACGAGTAACCCAGATAGGATCGTCGTTGGATGTTTCAATAAAACAGGAGTTGATAACTTTCTTGAGAAATAGGAAGAATACTTTTTCTTGGAGTCATGAAGACATGCCAGGAATAGATCCAAACTTCTTATGTCATGAACTCAATGTGAATAAGGAGATCAAGCCTATGAAGCAGAGAAGAAGAGTGTTTAGTCCCGAGAAGAACCAGGCCATACAAGAGGAGGTCGAGAAACTCCAGAAAGCCCAATTCATTGAAGATGTGAAATATCCAGATTGGTTGGCAAATGTGGTGATGGTAAAGAAGAAGAACAACAAATGGAGAATGTGTGTTGATTTCACTGATCTTAACAAGTCATGCCCAAAAGATCATTTTCCATTGCCCAGAATTGATCAACTAGTGGATGCTACTTCGGGACATGAGCTACTCAGCTTTATGGATGCATATTCTGGCTACAATCAGATCAAAATGAAGCCTGAAGACAGGGAAAGTACTTATTTTACTACCCCAAGGGGAACTTATTGTTATAATGTTATGCCTTTTGGTTTAAAAAATGCAGGTGCAACATATCAGTGGCTGATGAACAAGGTTTTTGCCGAACAAATCAGTTGCAATATGGAAGTCTATGTCGACGACATGCTAACCAAAAGCAAGAGATCTACTGATCATCTAGTTGACTTAGGCCAGACCTTTGATCAACTGGATAAATACCAAATGAAGCTCAACCCGACGAAGTGTACCTTTGGAGTACGAGAAGGAATGTTCCTCGGATACATCGTCAATCAACGAGGTATTGAGGCAAATCCAGAAAAGATCAAAGCTCTTTTAGGGCTGCGATCCCCAACGACGAGGAAAGAAGTACAGAGTCTTACCGGACGAGTTGCAGCGCTCAACAGATTTGTATCTCGAGCAACTGATAAATGCCTCCCATTCTTCAAAACACTGCGAAAAAGTTTTGAGTGGACTGATGAATGTGAGAAGGCCTTTCAAGATTTGAAGAAGTATTTGGGAGCCCCACCATTGCTGTCTAGGCCAATAACAGGAGAAAAGTTGTACTTGTATCTAGCAGTATCAGAGAATGCAGTCAGCTCGGCGTTGATCAGATTGGAGAATGGAGTCCAGAAGCCAATTTATTACACAAGTAAGGCTTTCCGAGGTGTAGAAATCAGGTACCCAAAGCTAGAAAAATTGGCACTGGCATTAATTGAAGCAAGTAGAAGAATGAGGCCATACTTCCAGGCCCATACAATCATTGTATATACTGACATGCCATTAAGACAAGCCCTTCACAAGCCAGAAAAATCAGGAAGATTGATGTATTGGGCAATAGAACTCGGTGAATATGATATTGTGTACGAACCCAGATCATCATTAAAGGGGCAAGCTGTAGCAGATTTTATAGCAGAATTCACATACCCTGATACCCCCGAGGAACAAAAGGTACTTGCTGACCTACCTGTGGACGATACAGGATCAACAGACACAGATCCAGACCAACCAAGGTTGGTAAAAGGACTTGTGGATGTAGAAAAATCATCATATTCAAACCCAGACCAACTCCGGTTGGTAAAAGGGCGCGAACAGATAACCGACGAGGAACGAAGGATACCCGGGGATGATGAAAGAAAACAGATGATATTTTACCGAGGAACTCTAACAGATAAGAAATTTGAAGACGAGTTACCTACATGGAGATTATATGTAGATGGATCATCTTGCACAGCTGGTTGTGGAGCAGGGATTGTTTTAAACACCCCTGATGATGTTGACATGGAGTATGCCTTGCGATTCCAATTCAAGGCTTCCAATAATGAAGCTGAGTATGAGGCCATGATAGCAGGTTTTCACTTGGCGAAAGTTATGGAAGCACGGCAAGTAATTGCTTTCAGTGATTCTCAATTAATTGTGAATCAAATGATGGGAGTATATGCAGTTAAGGGAGAATTAATGGTGAAGTACCATGCGAAGGTGATGGAGTTATTGGCAGAATTTGATGCTATTCAATTGGTGATAATACTGATGATGGAGAATGCTAGAGCAGACGCATTAGCCCGATTAGCGTCAGCTACGCGCACCGAGCTGCGAAGAACGATACCAATTGAAGTATTAGAAAGTCGGAGCATAAAAGAAGACCTGATGGTGAATATAATAACCCTTGATTTAGGACCATCTTGGATGGATCCTATCAGGGCATACATTGAAGAAGGAGAATTACCAGAGGACAAGCTAACTGCAAAGAAATTGAAGTATAAAGTTGCTCGGTATGTGTTAACTAATGGTGTTTTGTATAAACGAGGAATTATGGCATGTTTGCAGAGATGTGTGCATCCATCAGAAGTCAAAGAATTGGTTGAAGAAATCCATGAAGGATCTTGTGGAGCTCATGTAGCAGGTCGGACACTTTTGCAAAGGGTAATGACACAGGGATATTACTGGCCGACGATGAGGGCTGATTGTATAGCCTATGCCAAGAAGTGTGACAAGTGCCAACGTTTTTCCTCCATCCGAAGAACTCCACAAGCATTGTTGACACCCATAACTTCACCTTGGCCATTTGCCATGTGGGGGGTTGATCTGGTTGGACCATTGCCGACGACCCGAGGAAGGTTCAAGTATCTCGTCGTGGCAGTGGATTATTTTACTAAGTGGGTGGAAGCTGAACCACTAATTAATATGACGTACGAGAAGGTATATCAGTTCATTTGGAAGAACATCATTTGTCGATATGGTCTCCCCCATGCTTTCATCACAGACCATGGAACACAATTCGATAATGAAGAATTTGCTGCCTATTGTCATCAGTCGAACATTTTGAAGTATCATTCAGCACCAGGCCATCCCCAAAGCAATGGACAGACTGAGGTGACGAACAGAACATTACTAAATGGTTTGAAGAAGAGGTTAAGTGAAGCTAAAGCAAATTGGATTAATGAGATCCAATCAGTACTATGGGCTTACCGAACAACTCCCCGAGCAGCAACTGGAGAATCACCATATATGCTAGCATTTGGAAGTGAGGCTGTGATACCTGCCGAGTTGGGTCTTCCAACTCATAGAGTGCTGAATTTCAACTCCCCATCCAGCGATTTGATGAGAAGACTGGATTTGGACATGCTCGAGGAGGTTAGAGAAGAGGCAGCTATTAGGAATGCTGCTTACCAACAACGTACAGTTCTGTTCTACAACAAAAGGGTGAAGAAATGTGACTTAAAAGAAGGGGATTATGTGCTAAAGAAAGTCATTCAGAAGCACAATAAGCTGGAAGCAAATTGGCATGGACCTTACCAAGTTACAGAAGTTGTTCGACCAGGAACTTACAGAATAGCAACTCTAGAGGGAGAGGAATTTAAGAATGCATGGAATGCTGAACACCTGCGCAAGTATTATCAGTAATGTAAAATGTAAAGCATTTCCTTCAGTATGAATAAAACGAGGAAGTTTCACCATTTTCCTTATGTTGAAAGTTTTTCGGGGAATACTAGTATAATATACACTACGCAAAGAAAAAAAAATACTCCTTTGGTTAGGAGGCGACACTAGTGTGACCAACTACGGTTGGTAAGATATCTAGTGGACAACTCTAAGGAGCCAAAAAATACTCCTTTGGTTAGGAGGCGACACTAGTGTGACCAACTACGGTTGGTAAGATATCTAGTGGACAGCTCTAAGGAGCCAAAAAATACTCCTTTGGTTAGGAGGCGACACTAGTGTGACCAACTACGGTTGGTAAGATATCTAGTGGACAGCTCGAATGAGCCAAAAAGTTCGAAAGAACTAATACTACTCCTTTGGTTAAGAGGTGTATACCAGCATGATCAATTACGGTTGATAAAATAAAAATATACTCTCACATTACAACTTATGTTGGTCGGGAGATAAAATTATTACAAAAAAGTTCTTTGAAGAACAAAATATTCCAAAATACACCAAGTATAGTTGTTCGGGGATAAAAACCCACTAACTGTAGTTGGTCGACGAGGACAAATTATTTACCTTAGTTGGTCGGACACATTTTATGAAAATATTTGAAATTGAACCAAGTATGGCTGGTCGGGGATAAAAACCCATCAACTGTAGTTGGTCGACAAACTTTATTTATCCACCATGGTTGGTTGGAAACAGTTTGAACATTTTATCCTCATTACTTTATTATTAATTGATTGAACAACCTTGATACTTGTAACTTTTTATTAAGTTGCTCAATGAACAATATTGTTGTTATCTTTTTAACAGATACATATGCACAAATACAAAGGTGTTTAACAAACACAACAAAATAGCAATACAGATCTACAAACAAAAATGAAAGTCTTTTCATTAAAATTCAGAATAAATTACAAGTTACATGAATGTACTAACTACTACATTGATAGTCCTATTCTATTGGTTTCTTGCCTTTTGCTTTAGAAATAGGTTCTTCGCCGGCAGGAGGATCTTCCAGGCAAAGGGGAGAATTAATTAAGTTCAAGTCCTTCAACATTCTGACATTCATTATTGAAGGTGTATCCATTAGATGCTCTGGACGAGATACTTCGATTTGGGAATGAAGGCTATAATCACCGAGGTATTTTGAAATTAGGCTACGAGGAATGGAACGAGCTGGGATCCAAGCCATATCCAATTTGAAAGGTGGCACAGGCAAGTCTAGTAATCCTGGAGCATGATAATCCCATAAAAAATGCCTTCGCTCTAATTTTAACACGCCCAGTGCGTTCAACCACCCTTGCTTATAACCTTCATTGTTGGCATGTTCAATGCGAGCATCCAAGTGAACAAGAGCTTCATTATATCCTGCCATCCAGAATTCCCTGGGTTGCTTATGAAATTGAAAGGTTAATCTATCCAACTGTTCGAGAAGGTTTTTGGCAAAGAGATCCTTAGTATGTAGAGCAGACTTCGTTGCAGTAAGTTGATCCTCCAAGGATAGATTTTTCTTGGACATTTCTGATAGAGCCCGATCTTTGACGTTTAATTGGAATTCTTGAGTTTCCAAAGTAGATTGGGTACGAGCCTCTTCAACATTGCGACTAAGAACTCTTGATCGGCTCCGAGAAGCGACTGGAGAACTTTGCTCCTCGGCAACATTTTGAGCAGCTCTTCCTCGCCCCCGAGAACCTCTTCCTCGTCCACGAGCAGTCCCAGAAACAACAGATCTTCTTAAATCATCCAGTTCTTGCCTTAATTTGGCATTTTCGACCTCTAAGAAAGAGAAACCTTCATCAGTAACGGGCACTAGAGCAGTGGAAGATGACGCTGCAGATTCATATTGAGCCAACTTTTTCTGTAAATTATTATTTTCTTATTCCAGGATCTCGGCAATCTGCCTGCAAGCTTCAACTTCACCTTTTAGGGTCCTTTCCCTAATATCATATCCAGCAATGATCTTCTTATGGTTCAGAAGAGAGCTGCTGGTATCTATTTTCATAATCCTTGTGCAACGAAGCCATTGATGCATTGTGTTGATTTTGAAGATCCTCTATGGAACCATGAAGTTCCTCGATCAATTCGTAGTATGCCACATTGTTGGCCACAGATCTATCAAGTAAATCCTTCAGGTACCGGTAAGCCTCAACTGCTTGTTCTGAGGCATCGTGACCAAGAATGTCAACAATCTCTGATACACTTAGGTCTGTATGACCAGCTTTATAATATCCATTGCATTGTCGCATCAACTCAGTATCAGGAGCAGATATCAATTCCATTCTGGCCAAAAACTAATAACGAAGAGAAAGCAGTAGTTAAATAAAAGCAGACAGAGGATCAACAATGAAGAGAAGCAAAGATGTGTTTTATTAGATCATCAAAAGATTACATTGTTCGATTACAAGTAATGAAAGAAAGAAATGATACCGAACAACTTCACACCTTTTCCTTGTCCCCCAAGACTTTCTCGGGAGGCTGGGACGAGGAGCTCGGTTGCTCGGTGGTAACAACAGCTTGATCGACAGGAATCTTCTCGGGAGGAGGAGGCATGGAAGAAACGTCCTCGGTGGCAGAGGGTTGAGAGGCAGAGACCTGATCACCTATGGCCATAGAAGATTCATCAGAGACAGGCTCATCTTCTTCTTCTTCCACAATTGGTGGAGGAGGACCAGGGAGGTGCATCTGGAATAGATCAGAATCATCCTTGATCTTCAGTTCCTGCAGAGCAGCTACCCAACCATCGTGGAAGTATTTCAACTTCCCATATTGGACTTGGGATGTCATTGCAGCAATCCCCTTATCCCATCCTTTCTCCCAACCAGCACTGAAAGATTTCTTGACTGCAACCTTTCTTCTCAACTTCTCCGAGGAGAGCTTCACATCCAATTCCTTTTTTTTGACCTTGATATCTCGCAGGGTAGATAACTCTTCCTCTGCCTTTTTCAGCTGGCCATCATATTCCTGATGTTTAACTTCTAAACCTTTTACTTTATCCTCCAAATTCTTGGAGGTTTCAGCCATTTTCGCCTTCTCAGCTTCAGCCACAGCCAACTTTTTCTCCCAAACAGCTTTTTCCTCAACATACTGTTGACGAGATTCCTTTAAAGACTGGGTCAAACCTAACAGAGCATCCTCTACACCTGACGAGGAGCTTGAAGCTTTAATAGCCTCATCCTTCTTCACAATATTATTGAAACAGTTCACCAGCTGAAAGATGAGAGAAATAGTAAAGTCAATACAAAATGCAAGCATTTAGAGAAAGAAAGAAAAACTAGAAGTATGAGAAATTTACTGAAGCAAGGTGACGAGCAGCTAAGGATGTCAGCATATCCCTAGGAATTTTTTCATCAATACCATGGACCTCGGGTACGACCGAGCTCATTGCAGAACTTGGAAGAATGATGTTTGTAACATCAGTACCACCAGCAGGTAGAGAGGAAGCAGTTTCAGCCGGAGTAACCGAGGATGATTTCCTTAATCTCCTCAACGGGAGTTCAGAACCTTCAACCAAAGAAGTCTTGGTCGGAGATATTGTAATTACATCTACAGGAGCATTTTTCTTGCTCGGAACCACTGGGGGCTTCTCGGTAGCTTTAGAAGACCCAGCATCCACCTTTTTAGTCCCTTCTGGGACATCAGCTTTGCTTTTCTTGGCCCCAGCAACAGAAGTAACATCATCAAAGAGAGCAGGAGGAGCTCTTTTCTTACCCATCCTTTGACTTAAAGGAAGATGAGAATCTGAAGATGAACCTTCTGGAGTTGAAGCTGGTTCAACAGGGCGAGCAGTATAAGAGGTTGTGTAACTCTTATACTGTAGCAGATATGAGGCAGACCTGATGTGTTCGTCTGCAACGTTCTTATGCAAACCCCAGATAAGTTTCAAATGCTTGATATTAACCTCTGATTCTTTTGGAGTTCTTCTTTTGCTATCAACTGCAAATAAATACATAACGAGATATCAATCATACATTTTGTCAAACATGATGAAAGCATAATTTCATAAGAAAAATAAAATGAAAAATAAACCTATCCCATTGCCGTATGGGGGGCATCTGGGACCGTTGTATACTCCATCACCAATTAAAGGGGCATATTGCCAATTTTTTATAACCAACCCATGTTCAAAATAATCTCTATTCGAGTCAGGGAGGTTAACTACAAGAGCCCTATTCAGAAACCTAGTTTTTAAGTAATAAATATTATCTAGAGTGGCCCACTTATAGCAGTACATAATCTCAGGGATCCCAATACGAGTCCCATGAGTTAGATTTAATTTGTGCACCCCATTAATTATTCTCCATGAATTGGGGGCTATTTTTGCAGGTACAAGATCAAAATATTGACAAAACTCAAGACACAATGGATTTGGTGGAAAGGAAAAACCACATTCAGCAATAAAAAGACTGGGGAACCAATGTCCCTCAGCCAGACGAAAATAATTTTGAGGTTCAGAAAGTTCCTCCAAGATTATCCAAGATGGGATGGAAAAGTCAGAGCGGAAATTTTCAAGAGATTTAATAATGTAAACCATGATGAATAAAAGAAGAAGGAAGAAAATCTTACAGGAAGGAAGGAGGTCTGCTGACAACTAACGAAGGAAAAGATGAACGCACAAGAGAGAAGGAGAGAATAGAAAGCTTGAAGGCAGAAAATTGGAAAACGTAGAAGACGGTATGGTTACCTAAGAAGTTTAAATACTTTGCATTGGGAAGCGGCGAAAGAAATGATTACCAAAAAGAAACTACTGAACTTCCGGCGGCTAAAAGGACAAAAACTGCACGGAGATCGAAGCGCTTATAAAAAATTCAAAAAAAAGGCGGAAGCTGCGAAATGAGAAGGAAATTTGAACACAATGTTCCTGAAACCCAGGAAAGTCATTTAATATTGCCATATACCGAGAAAGAATGTTCCATACTCCTCAAAGTTCGAAATATGAAACATTGGGGGCTTCTGTTGATACCAAAATTAATATGCTGATGTGGACGAATAATACGAAGACACGTGTCAATCTACGTGGCATAATAGCAGCGAGGAAGTTCATTTCCCGACCAACCATGATTCTTTCCGAGCAACGAGGATATACCTAGGAACTCTAGCGCACCGAGGAACTCTAGCGCTCCGAGGTACTCTAGTGCTCCGAGGAACTCCTGATCAACGAGCAACTATGGCGGTCCGAGCTGCACCTCGGTCGTATCATTAATTGCCAGATAATCAACAGTTCAAATATTCATTGAATGCTTATATTCTTGACGCGCACGCTGCATTAAATGTATTACCCTTTCACATGTATATCATTTAATGTATCGAACCTTTCATGTACAGCCTCAAGGCTATAAATACCTTGTATCATCCTCATTCAAGGGGGACAGAAATTTCTTGAGAGAACTTGTAATCAAGAATTCTGCAAACACTCAGCAATAACATAACAGTAGACGCAGGCTTTATTCCTAGCCGAACCACTTTAAAAATCTTTGTCTTATTTATTTATCTGTGACTGAATAATTAGAGCAATCTAGTTTTTTACATCAACAGTCAGTGACTAGTGATTTTTTAACTATTGATGGCACATTATAAATACATTTAGATCAATATTCTATCATTTTAATATAAACCATTTGTTATAAAAATCACTCTATCGTAAAGTGACTCTATATCCTATAGGATTCTTGTCCCCCTCGGTACTTAATAGAACTCTAAAAGAAAACAAAGTTAAAAAGGTAAAAAAATAAATAAGAAAGATAATGTTATAAACTTTGGTTTATAATGATTGTTTATTGATTTACAAAATTGAGTTAGCAATATATTCTAATTGACTTGTTTCCATACTTAAAATAATATAAGTGAACATACATTTAAGAACCTTAATTATGATAATACCTTAATTAATTAACACATGTGGTGATACTTTGTGTTGTTTATATAATATCTAGGCTCCCACCCCTCTTTAACATCATTATACACTCATTTGTAAAGCATATCAAGAGCTTGGGGGGAGATAATGCATATAGTCTTATTGACATCAAAATCCAAACATTCATTATGAGAATGCATAATGTCATATTATCATTTTGAAAATGCTTATAGACATAGAATACACACACACACACACACACACACACACACATATATATATATATATATATATGCATGATAAAACTCTAAAATGAGATCCTAACTTATAGACCAGTTTTTTTGCACAAGAAATCCAACTCTAATCTATACTATTATTACATTACAACGAGGAGGGAGATGCAACCACATTGTTAATGAGACTCGAACCTTGATTGTTCCGAAGATCGGGTGGGTGTCCTACCTTTTGGACAACCCACACACTTGGACCAATTTTTTTTAAATAGCAAAAAAAAAATTTTGAGGGAATTATTTTTACTGGATATCTAAACATTTCATGGATATCCCAAAAATCAACTAGAAATAAGTTTTTTTTTTAATATATCAAAAAAATCTGTCAGTTTATAAGCAGTTTGAACACACGGGTCAAACATTAAAGTTGAACACATGGATAAATTTCCAATATAGTTGTAACCAATCGAATATACTTATCGACTCTGAAGGGGACATCTAACCTCCATAGATGAAACCACAAGCATACTAGCTAAGATGTAATAGAAATCATTAGGACTTCCTAATCATCAAACTTCTATATGACACATATCACACAAACCTAAAGTGCCACCACCTAACGGCCTACACCAAAACCAGAT
The DNA here is from genome assembly GCA_949130495.1 of Sambucus nigra. Taxonomy (NCBI): domain Eukaryota; kingdom Viridiplantae; phylum Streptophyta; class Magnoliopsida; order Dipsacales; family Adoxaceae; genus Sambucus; species Sambucus nigra. The sequence goes on along the minus strand of OX422216.1, from coordinate 160,718,149 downwards.
AATTGCTAGCTAACACTACCAGAACAAATGCAGCAGAATAAGAATGGCAATCAACTTAGCCGATCTCCAACTAAAAGAAAATGGGACAACGTGATCAAGACCTTGACTTTACTATCAAGGTACAAATCGAAATCGTCACCAGGCAAGCGTGATCGGCTCCAACCAACAACGACGTCGAAAGATCCACTATCGACCTCACCATGGCACACCCGAAAGGAATATGAACCTAAAGCTCTGATACTAAGTTGTAATGCCCCGACTTAGATTTAAGAGTTAGTAAAGGATCACCCCGATCCGATTCGTACGTTAATTTTGAAGTGCAGTGAAACAATCTAAATAAAGTTTCTAATTCATATTTATTGCTATTTAATGCTACTCTTGTTAGTATGCGATTCCAATTTTCATCAACTATGTGATAGGACCCAATGGAAGTTCCCCAAAGGCCAAGTAAACAGAGCTACTAATCGTAAATGAAAATAATTACTTACTTGTATAATGCTCTCAAAGTACGGGACAATATGCAACCTGCCATAACAAAATGAGGAATTTGAGCAGATTGCTCAGTGGGAACATATACAAATGCAAATTAGAAACACACGGCAGAAAGAACACTCACACGCTGCAATTATATGCATATGAAAATACGTATACATCTATATATATACTTTTGAAAATACATGTCCCAATGTATAAACCGTGTTATTTCGAAAACGTTATTTAATATTGTTTGTCCTCACTGTCTATACAAAAGAATCATTTTGTATTTTATGCTTAAAACTAGCATATTCTTCCCATTAACTCACCAAGTTAAACAATTTATAATTGTTAAAAAAACTTTTCATTCACTTTCAAACGTTTATTACTCAAAGTTCATTAACTCATACTAGAGTTTCTTAATCTTCACTTAAGGCTTTCTTTCAACACACACAAGTATCGTGTTAAGGAATCTTCATTAACATTGAGAGACGTATAACATGAAAACTTGTGTTATTATGGGTTTAAACCTCATTAGGAAGCTTGACTACCCGTTAAGTCACTTTGCTTAACTATTTCACTTCCCTTATGGACATTTGTAATTATTCTCAATTTACTTGCCCACTTCGTTAATCGGAACTTTGATCACTCACACAAATTAGGTTATTTTTATCTCATAATTAATTTCTTATCATGTTCCGATTACATCATTATCTTTGGGATTTATCCAATAACCACGGACTTCGTGGCCTTTCACCACCGGTTTCCGCCTCCATATGCTACTGTAATTACTTTGGGGTCTTTCACCACTAGGGACGTCATGCCCTGCTTAATTATTTTTTCGGCATCATCTGAATATTTCAATATATTTTCAATGTGCTCAATATTATTCCAATGTTCACATTATTCCATTTTTCTTTTTACCCGAACGAAGCCAAAACTCGGGACTTTACGACCCCTTCTCATATTATACTTTGAAATTTTACTAGTTCATGTACTTTACACTTTAACCTTGATTTTTATTTCATAAAAATCATATTCGTTTAGGACCTTTTCGTGTAACATCTACTCTAACATTTTATTTCATAAAATGTTCCACTTTAAGTAAAATTACTATTTTACCCATTTGTTTTCAAAACCACCCATTTCTCTATTTTCACAAGTGTTAATTTTCAAAAATACAATTTAGCCATCCGCACTAACTTCTTAAGCGTTTTAAACCCTTTAACACTTTTTTACACTTGGAGTAATTCTTTACTTGATCGGAAATACTTTTACACCTTTAATCCCTTTTTAATTCCGTAAGTGTTAATATTTAACAATATTAGTAAGTTATACTCGCTAACCTCTCCATGTTTACCCATTAACACTTAATGAATAATCTTTCTCAAAACGCATATTTCTTTACATTTGACTCAAGAAATATGTTCACACTTAAGACTAATTTATAAAAATTGTCATTTCCTTTTTATTTTATATGTAGTCTTTTAACCTTATACTCGTTATATCCCTTAGTCCCTTAGTCCCAATTTCACACGTTCAAAGACTAAAATTCTAACTTTTCTCATTTTATGTTCAAACCCAACAAAATGTTCTTTAAACTTATTTAAACACTTAATGTCAAATATTACAAGTTCATATGAATGAGAAGATGGATTTTAAACCCAAAGATCCTACTACATGGTTTAACTAAATATTTATCAAAGCGAATCATATTTCCACACCTCCAAAGGTGGCCTTAAAGGGAGTTAAAAAGCTCCACCATCCAATCTCCAATGAAATCTCCAAAATACTCCATAAAATGCACAACAAACCCATCATCTTCCTTCAAGAATACTCTCCTCAAATACCCAAAACTCCCAACAAACACTTTTATATTTCGTAGCTCTATTTTTAATAGTGGAGAAATAAATATTTTGGTGTGAATGCATTTGCTAGGGCCTTTAATAGCTGAAGGAAGTGTACCACAAATAGAGGGAGCAGTGAACTCCTTAGGAGAGAAAAGTGGTTAGTAGGGGTTCTCTCCCCACACCTATCTTTTATACGCATAATAAGGCATTAATACTTGATTCATCCAAATTGTCAAGTTCCAAGAGTGACATGAAGTTTTGGTCGACTACTCTAATGGTGACAACAGACTGATTTCGTAGTTTTGCAATTTCCATGGTTCTTTCTTTCATACCCAGGGCAAGACTCATGATTTATTATATGCAAATCTCGGTTGCCTTCATTCAAAATGCCAGGCCCATGTGCTGGCAAAAGTATGGATCAACGATTGAAAAGGTGATAGCGAAATTGGTAGTGCTGCAATCGACAGGTCGTCGTTCGAACGACATTTTCGTGACATCACTTATCGTTCGAACGATAAATTTGGTCATCTGAACCTGATCATCTGAATGACCCCCTACTATCGACCAAATCCTTTGTAAAGTCCTATCTTTCTAAACTTTAGCACATTTACCCTAACAACTTTCTAAACTCTTTTAAGGAGGTACTTAATTTGATTCAAATGAAAAAATAGAAGTCCTAAAATCAATAATTCTCTTCATTTCATTCCAATTCGTTACCCACAAATTTCCAATAATTATCATCAAGTCTCTAGATCAGTTTAAATAGGAATACAACCTAGTCATAATCATCCAAGTCGCCATATTTTTTTCATATTATCATAACTTTATACGGGGAGTAAATAAAATGTTTAGGGCAGGGTATTACATTCTTCCCTCCTTGTGAAATTTCATCCTCGAAATTTCTAGTCTAGAATCCAACCATCTTCAATTTGCTTCCAATCCTAGAGTCTTCTCAACATTGTGGTCTAAACTTAAGGATTTTATTTTTTATCAATTACCTTGCCAATTCGATCATAGCGAACCCTAAGGTCTTAACACTAACCCCAAGCACGTATAACTCATCCATAGAAAAAATTTTGAGGCAATCAATATTCACCAATTATCATACTATCACCAGTGAACTCGTTATCATAGATCTTCCCTATGCTAGGGTTCACAACCTACATTTCCTCAAGCAACCTTGAATCATGCCTAGCCTAGGCTGACACATCCTTAACCTCACTACTTATCACGTCATTAATCATGATATGATCATCAAGTCCAATTGGTTTACCCGATCGATATCTTCTATGATATCCTTACGTTAACTTAGGGTCATCCTTAGTGTCACAATACTCATATATACGAGCGATTTTATCCCCAATCTACACACTCCTGAGTAAATTAAAACACTAACATCTAACACTTTATCAGGATCTAATACTCATAACTTTCTCAAGTCACAACCTCGGGACGCATGACCAAATTGTAACTAGATATACTGAAACATGTTATTCGAAAGTGAAGCAACCAAGCAACACATGCAGCTACGTGCAATAAACACGAGACCATATGAACATACAACTAGTATAAGATAATGGTGCTTCCAAGAAGAGCGCACTTGTTTACCGTGATGCACCAACCACTACCGGCTTTACCCACATCACTACTGAGCTTATACAGCGCTAAACCCGAACCAAAATAGATCAACAACTTCCCATTATCGAGATCAAAGAAGACACAAGGAATGCAATGAGTCAAACGACCACCATGCCCAAAAGAAAAATAATTATTTTTTGACAAAAAATTGTGCCACACGAAGTACGAACCTACGACATAACCTCAAAGCCTATAACCCTCATCGGTATTTGCTAAAGTCTTACCTTTGCCACATACCCTGACTTGACCCATTAATCCCAACGAATCCTAACCATAAATTGTCAATCCTTTCCAGGAAAATGGGGCACAAAGCCAATTCCTTTGGAAAGCTGAGACGCTGAGCTTCCCTCCTTAGGACCAATACTACTTGCTCCATCACTAGTAAGTAGAACCATCCCAAGTTAAGACGAAGTTAAGTATTTTAGGGCCTATTGCCTATCACTGAACCATCGTACTTAGGCCTTCATAATTTTAACACATGATAGCTAACCTCAATTTCTTAGGTTACTCTCATCAAAGGAAACGCAATGCCCACATGATTTCAAACATTCAACTCATGGACCACTTCTACTAATCTTAGTAACACCCTACATGATTTCTTTCACTAGTGTCACACCAATTAATTCAGGTAGCGCATGCAGATGTTATAATCAATTTCAAAACTTTACTCCAAGCGTCATCTCCAAAACCATGATGAACATCATCGTGTTTTAAATCTTCCAGGTGCATCATCTATCCTTTATTAATTTACTTTTGACATTGTCTTCAAAGGTACAAGTCTTATTGTGACCTATGCTACACAACCTCGAATTTACTACTACGAAATGTATATCACCACATTAACCTTGACGCAACAATGATTCTCCCAAATGTTTCATAGAAAATACGCCCATTTAATCATTTCCCATAAGTGACATATACATTCTTGTGTAAGAATTATTACGGAGGAATACTATATGATAACTGATCACGATCACCAACTCATAACCTCAAAGCATCAATCCTAGCCACTACGTGTTACACCAATTGAAAAGCTATACCCTCGACATCATAAGGAATTTCAAAGGTTCACGAAGAGACATCATCGTCATCGTAATTCATATCGTGTATTGCCTATAAACACCAAGGCCCACACCACGAATGCCACAAGATATCCTATTCCTCAATACCATATTATTATCTCTAAAACTATATTTATACCACTAGAGTTTTGGTAGTACACAGGACATCGGGTATTGCCTAAAAGGAGGCTCACCTTAGTGACGTCGTAAGAGGTCCTATTCTAGAACATCATAATGCTAGTGCTTAATAGTAAATCACCAAGATTTTCTAGGTTCACTCGTAGGTTACCTCAAATCATCATGATTGGCTAGACCCACATTATAATCAAGATACACAAAATCCAAATCCTCAGCCAAACGGCCCAATATGTTCTTACCACATAATCAATACTTATAAATGCCTCTCAGTCACCTAACCTCCATAGATGAAACCACAAGTATACCAGCTAATATGTAACTGAAATCATTAGGACTTCCAATCATGAAACCTCCACATGAATAATCTCACATAAGCCTAAAGTGACACCACTTAACGGTCTACACCAAAACTTGATACTTGCTAGCTAACACTACCAAAACAAATACAGTGAAATAAGAATGACTACTAACTTAATCGATATCTAACTCAAAGATAATGGCACAACATGCTTAAGACCTCGACTTTACTATTAAGGTACAAATAAAAAACGTCACCAGGCAAGCGTGACCTACTGCAACCAACAACGACGTCGAAAGATCCACTACCGACCTCACCACGTCACACACGAAAGGAACATGAACCTAAAGATCTAATACCAAGTTGTAACACCCTGACCCAAATTTAGTAAAGGATCAACTCGATCCGATTTATACGTTAATTGTGAAGTGCAGTGAAATAATCTAAATAAAGTTTCTAATCCACTTTTATTACAATTTAGTGTTACTCTTGTTAGCATGCAGTTCTAATTTTCATCAACTACGTGACATGACCTAAGTAAAGTGCCCCCAAGGCCAAGTAAACAAAGCTACTAATCATAAATTCAAATAACTACTTACATATATAACGCTCTCAAAGTACGAGACAACATGCAACCTTCCATAACAAAAGGAGGAATGTGAGCCGATTTCTTAGTGGGAACATATACAAATGCAAATTAGAAACGAATGGGAGAAATAACACTCACATGCTGTAATCATATACATGTGAAAATACGTATATATATATACTTTTGGAAATACATGGCCCAATGTTTAAATCGTGTTATTTCGAAAACGTTATTTAATATCATTTGTCCTCCTTGTCTTTACAAAACAATCATTTTGTATTTTATGCTTAAAACTAGCATATTCTTCCTATTAACTCACCCAGTTAAACAATTTATAATTGTTGGAAAATCCTTTCATTCACTTTTAAACGTTTTTTACTCAACGTTCACTACCTCACACCAGAGTTGCTTAATCTTTACTTAAGAATTTCTTTTAACACACACGAGTATCGTGATAAGGAATTTTCATTAACATTGAGAGACTTATATAACATGCACACTTGTGTTATTCTGGTTTAAACTTCATTAGGTAGCTTGATTACCCATTAAGTCACTTTGTTTAACTACTTCACTTCCCTTATGGACATATGTCATTATTCTCAATTTACTTGCCCGCGTTCGTTAATGGGAACTTTAATAACAACACAAGTTAGGTTATTTTTATCTTATAACCCATTTCTTATCATGTTTCGATTACATCATTATCTTTGGGATTTATCCAACAACCACGGACTTCGTGCCTCTTACCATCGGTCTCCACCGCCATATGCTATTGCAGTTACTCTAGGATCTTTCACCAGGGACGTCTTGCCCTGCTTAATTATTTTTTCGGCATCATACGAATAATTCATTATCTTTTCAATGTGATCAATATTATTTGAATGTTCACATGATTCCACTCTTCTTTTTATCCGACCGAAGCCAAAATTTAGGACTTTACCGCCCTATCTCGTGTTACACTTTGAAAATTTACTAGTTCATGTCCTTTACACTTTAACCTTGATTTTTTATTTCATAAAAATCATATTTGTTTAGGACCACTTCATGTAACACCTACTCTAACATTTTATTTCATAAAATGTTCCACTTTAAGTAATATTACCATTTTACCAATTTGTTTCGAAAATCACCTTTTTCTCCATTTCACAAGTGTTAATTTTCAAAAATACAATTTAGCCATCCAAACTAACTTCTTTAGAGTTTTAAACCCTTTAACACCTTTTTACACTTGGAGTAATCCTTTACTTGATTGGAAACACTTTTACAACTTTAATCCCTTTTTAATTTCGTAAGTGTTAATATTTCACAGCATTAGTAAGTTTTACTCGCTAACCTTTCCATGTTTACCCATTAACACGTAATGAATAATTTTTATCAACATTCTCAAAATGCACATTTCTTTACTTTTCAATCAAGAAATAACTCAACAATTAAGACTACTTTATAAAAATTGCATCTCCTTTTTACTTAACATGTAGTCTTTTTACCTCATACTCGTCATATTCCTTAGTCCCAATTTCACGTGCTTGAAGATTAAAATTCTAACTTTTCTTATTTTATGTTCAAACCCAACAAAATCTTCTTTAAACTTGTTTAAACACTTAATATTAAAAACTACAAGTTCATATGCATGAGAAGATGCATTTTAAACCCAGAAATTCTACTACACCGTTTACCCAAATATTTACCAAAGAGAATTGTTATTTCCAAATATTTTATTTCATAAAATGTTTAAGACCATAAATCCAAAAGATACCAATTTTCATAAAATACCATATTTCAATATTCAAAATCCTTGAAATATTTACTTATTCTTTAATTTCAACGAAATATCGTTTTTCCATAGAATCACATCATTTGCAAATATTTTATTTCGTAAAATGCTTTTCATCTACAACGCTAGAAAATACACCATTTTCATAAAACATCAACTTTTATCATTTTAAACCAAGAATTGTTTATCCATTCTTTATTTTTAACCAACAACATTTTTTCAACATGTTTATTCCATAAAAATGTTCATTATTTCTCTTTACTAGAAATACTCTCAAATAATATTTTCTTACATTTTTATTCCATAAAAATGTCCATTATTTCTTTTTTTTACTAAGAACGTCATTACGACACATTTTATCTCATAAAAATGTTGAATGGATATATTCTGAAATTTTTCATGTTTTAAAACTCATTTAAAGTCATCCCTTAAAGCCCATTTACCCATGAAATAATAAAAAATCACTAATTTATCTCATGGATGAAAACTATTCACAAATCCTATATATATTAAACCCAATATATGCAAATAACTAATTGAAATTATACTCATCAATAAACCTAAACCAAGGTTAGTAAATCTCACCTCAAAGACTCCAAAAATGGTCGTGGTAGTGTAGAAGATGGGTGATTCCTCCACCTCCAAATGTGGCCTTAAAGGGAGTTAAAAAGCTCCACCATTCAAGCTCCAATGAAATCTCCAAAATACTCCATAAAATGCACAACAAACGCATCATCTTCCTTCAAGAATAATCTCCTCAAATACCCAAAACTCTCAACAAACACTTCTATATTTTGTAGCTCTATATTTAACATTGGAGAAATAAATATTTTGGTATGAATGCATTTGCTACGGACTTTAATGGATGAAGACAGTGTACCACAATGAGAGGGAGCAACGAGTTCCTTAAGAGAGAAAAGGGGTTAGCAGTGGCTTCTCTCCCCACACCTCTCTTTTATACGTACAGTAAGTCTTTAATACCTGATTCATCCAAATTGTCAGGTTCTTAGAGTGACATGAAGTTTTGGTCAAAAACTCTAATGGTGACAACAAACGGATTTTGTAGGTTTGCAATTTCCATGGTTCTTTCTTTCATACCCAAAGCAAGACCCATGATTAATTATATGTAAATATCGTATGCCTTCATTCAGAATGTTAGGCCTATGTGCTGACAAAAATATGGATCAACGGTTGAGAAGGTGACAGTGAAGTTGGTAATGCTGCAGTCGACAGGTCGTCATTCGAACAATTGAAAAACTTTTACTAAAGCCGTTTAATACAAGATTAAACTATTTAAGTAACTCCGAACTATTTTTTGAAGAAACTCTTTTCTTGAAATCAAATCAAGTTAATCACAATATGTGTTTAATAAAACATGGACGAGATCAGTTCAAGATTTGTTAACAAATTTTGAAAAACAAAACTGAAAAGATTAAATCAGCACACCAGCAAGAATGAGATGAGGAGATGTAGAAAGATTAATGACAAGAGATTTTTAACGTGGTAAAACCTCACCCAACTGAGGAAACATCCACGACTCCCTCTACGGAGTAAAAGAAAAAATCCACTAAAACAAAATATATCAGTTACAAACTATATAACACACATACACACAAATGAGTCCTATACAAGTTTAAGAATGTACCCACTGGTTTCCTTCTAACTTCTCTGCATTTCTGATTGCTGATGTGGTTCTCCCAGTTTGCTAACTTCCACTTTGTTCCCGTCTTTACGTCGACTCTTGTTTCAAGATCTTATTACCAACACTTTCAGTATTGTAGAGCGTAAGTGTTTGTGATGTTGCTCTAACACATGCATGCACACACTCACACTTATTTATACAAACATTCCTAGCAAATTACAAATCAGATCTATATTCTGTGATTTTCAATTTCTCTCTTTTTAGAAAACTAAAACCTTATTTGACCTTTAAAATGATCCCAAAATCCACGACTATCTTGCTCGGAAGACATTTCAAGATCTTAATCAATTTCAGGGTTTTAAAAAATGTTTTTGAAATTAAAAATCGTCAAGTGTGATTCCAACTAGGTCAAAGGTCTTGTTTCAAAAGAACTAGAAACATAAAATGATTTTGTTGATTTTGAAGATGAAAACATTTACAGAAAATAATCAATAAAAGATTTCTCAAGACGAGAAACTAAGAATGCAGATCTAAGTGTAATATAACATAAAATGACCAGATCTATAATTTCTACGAAATAGAAATACAGATATAACCTAATGTTTAAGTTGGACATAAGATCTTAAAACAAAGAAGTTAAACAAGAAACAACTTTCAAACTGACACTCAAAAACTCTCAAACACTCAGGGATGGTGTTTGGTGTAAACTGGTTTTTGAAAAAAGGGTTAGGTTTTGAAAAGGGTTTGAATGAATTAGGGTTTCTATTCGCTCTCTGGTTTCTCTCTCTTTTTTCTCTCTCTTCTCACTCGAATTAAACGAAGTGGCAAAAGTCTCTCTAAGGCTGAGGGTTAGCCTCCTTTTATAGTGGGCTGAGAAGGATCAAGAAGGCTGAGATGAATCTAAAGACTGAGATTTAGTCTAGGCCTTTTGACTTCCATCCAACGGTTTAAGAGAAGCGGTAGGTTAAACACTTTCTGATTGGATAAGAGAGGTTCATAGGGATTGGGTTTGGAAGCATGCAGGACGTTGATAGCATCAATCCAAGGGCTGAGATTGATCTACGATTTTGTGTCTTTGAAGAAACACAAAATGAATCGATATCAGGTTGACATCTATAAGGCTAGGATTGACCCTCACGTGCGTGTCTCAAACTAATTACACAGCCAACCTCAGTTCTCAAGCGCTTTCGGTTTCTACCCAAGTGAACTTTATAGGAATAAAACCAACAATCATAATTTATAGAATCACCCCAAAACTTTTTAATCCCAATTTTAATTATGAAAAAAATTATTTTTAAAAAACATTAAACATTCCCAAAAACTTATTAAAAAATAGTTTTAAGGGAAGTTAACACACACAACATACACACAATCAATTTATGCAATATATGAACCATGTATGCAATCCTAATGTGTGTGAATGTTTGTGAATATACCTTTGGTCAATCAAACAACAGGAATGAATTGTATAGTAGTGTCTGAGGCTCTTTGGTATCTAGGGGAGGAACTCAATTTTGTCACTATTTCCAAACTAGATGAGAACTTATACAATGTAGACTCAGGCGAGTCAAGAGTATAAGGTGCTTCAACGATGTTCTCGCGACTTCACTTGTCGTTCGGACGACATATCTGGTCTTTTGAATGACCCCCTACTAATGACCAAATCCTTCGTGAGTCCTATCTGTCTAAACTTTAGCACATTTGCCCCAACAACTTTCTAAAGTCTTTTAAATAGGTATTTAATTTTATTCAAATGAAATAATAGAAGTCATAAAATCAATAATTCTCTTTATTTCATTCCAATTCATTATCCACAAATTTCCAATAATTGTCATCAAGCCTCGAGATCAGTTTAAATTGGAATACAACATAGTCATAATCATCTAAGTCTCCATGTTTTTTTTCATATTATCACAACTGTATACGGGGAGTAGATAAAATGTTTAGGGCGGAGTATCACATCCATTCTCCAATCAATCTTAAGTGTTTCGAGTGAGAGTGAGAGTGAGAGTGAGAGTGAGAGTGGAATTAAGCGTGAAAGTGATCTCCAAAAGGCTTTTAGAGATTTGTACATCGAGACTTTGAAGACTAAGAAGTTGAATAAAGAGTTAAGTCTTAAGGTATTAGATTTAATGAAAGAGATAGAATTTTTTAGGCGAGTCAACTCGAGAAGGTGAAGGTTTCTTTATGTGAGCAGTTGATCGTCTTAGGTGGGGAAAAGAGTGAATTGACCAACACTTCGGTAAGTTTTATAAGATATCTTCAATCTTCATTAAAGACTCATGAGAAACTTGAAGCCCGTGTATCCCAACTTGAGAGAGATCTCAAACTTGCCTGGGAGGTCAAGGCTACTATGCTACAGCACTTCCGGCCTCTGTATCAGCACCCACCACCACTACCCTCACAGCAAGTGGTGCTACCCGTTCAGGAATAGGGCTCAGTATAGAAGAGAGCTAGAGAGTCTTTCACTAAGGGATACCCACCAGAGTTTATTGGGATTCTAAATATATTACTGGCCACTTAGTGGAAGAAGGATATTCAACGACACTTGAGGATGGTTGAGTGCACGCCAATGCACAAGCAGATGTTAGCTTTGTTTTAACTGGTAGGGGTAACATTACAGTGGTGAGAGTCTGTCACCATACTGGAGGAGCGGGACCGATCGACTATCGATGAGTTCTAGGTCAAGTTTGAGGGGAAATTATTCCCACCCGCCATGAAATCAAAGATGATGAGGAAGTTTATGGACCTTAATAGGAAGGTCACACTGTAGCATAATATGAGGAGGAGTTTACCGCATTGTCTTATTGTAACAACACGTAATTTTATCCAATAATTAATTAAATTAATTCAAAATTTGGACAACTAGCTTAAAAGACTCCTAATATGAGTATATATACGTCTTGGGTTATTTAGAAGAGTCTTCATAACATAAAACTCTCTAGACTAAAAAATAGGGAAAAATAAAAATCCCCCTTTTAGATAATTTATCACGGTTTTAAAGTGTGATGAACTGTTTATCACGGTTCTGGAGCATGACTAACATGCGAACTGTTTTAGTTTTATTAGGATTCTAATGCCACTTTAATTCTCTAATCTTTCTCCACTTAAATTAATATGGGGTTAAGACTTTTCAAACATATTTTCAGAACCTCTAAGAGCAGTAGACCCTTATAATTTTCATCTTCTTCCTCCTACAAACCCTAGCCCTATTTAAACAAAGATTCAACTCATGATTTTAACGCTTATTTGGTATTTTTTTTTAGTTTGGGCTAGAACGATTTTTTATTGTTTTCGCGCAAGGAATGCAACAGTATGATCAAAATTTTAAATCAAAACCTTATGAGTTTGTTATGATGATTATTAAGGTATGGGGTTTACGTACTATGCTCCTTAAATCCCTTGAGAGTAGTCGTTTGTTCCTCATTTATTTGTACTTATATTGTTGATATCATGACATTTATTGGAATCTAAAATATTGATTCGATTTGAGATATTGTATTTATTGATGGGTATGGTGTCATAAAATTTTTATATAACACGGAGAATGGTCACCCACCAATAGTCTAAAAGTCCAATAGATTGGATGAGGCAACAGTCACAGTTGTGATATGGACGAGTGTACTATATCACACCTAGAGAGAGACCAACGCCAGTTCAGGTGGTGGAGGATACGTTCTCTATCTTTTGGCATGTGGGGAGCATTTTATTTAGCATTGGTTCATCGCATTCATTTGTTAATACTAGCTTTGCTCATGAATCAGGGATGATAGATTTCGCATTTGACAGCGTACTTTATATTGATTCACCTGTGGGTAGAGGGGTACCTATACGTTTAGTGTACAGAATCATAGGGATTGATATTGGGCGATTTAAGTTTGTGGCTGATCTACTCATGTTAGATATGTCTGAGTATGAGGTTATCTTAGGGATGTATTGGCTAGCTATGGACAGAGCTTGTGTTTATTGTTATGGTAGCTCCATCGCCTTCGCTATTCTGGGGATAAAGATGTACTTAGTTGCAATTGGTGTGCTGTAAAGAGTGTATGATTCAAGTGTAAATCTTTCGCAACAAGTAGTAATCGGTAAAGACTGGGATCGTATTCCTTAGGTGTTGAACACTCCTAGGAGAACAAGATTAGGCTAAAGGATATTCTATAAACATCACAAAGGAAAGTGTAAAAGATGATTTAATTGTTTGAAAATATGATAGTGTTTAAATGTCAAACTATCATGTGTAGAATTAAAAAATATTAAGGCAACTACAAAGATGTACCAACACGAACTAAGTTAAGCTTGAGTTCAAGAGATAAAAAGGGATTGAGGTTCACTCTCCCACCTTGGATTCCCTAATAAAGATGATAGGTCTTGATTCAAATTAATTCTAATCGAGCATAAATAATTAGATCCGAACATCAACCATGTAGAGACTAAACTCATCGATGGAGGATTAGGGTTAATTAGTTATTGCTAAAATGGGTTGGGGTTATAATAAAGCATCAAAGACTACCCCTTAAATGACAAGGAAAGTTAAGAGACTAGGATACTCCAATACCAACACAAGAAGTTCAATTAGAGAAATTATAAACCAAACCCTAAATATGAAGTTCAAGCATCCTAGGTGGGATTATGATCCTCAACCTTAAATTTAGCTACCCATACTAGGAACTAGGCTACACATGCAAAGGAACCACATATTTAAGCTAACCATCAAGTGTAAACACAAAACAATATAAGATAGGATAATAAAAGCAATTTAAAGCTAAGGAATATAAGTAGATATGTATTTAATGAACAAAGGTTGCATTAATTAACAACTAACTTGTGAGAATTCAAGTCTTTACAAGTAGGAAGAGCAATAAATACACTTGACCTGGAAGAAAGAAGAGAGTATTTATGTCTATCCAACAACTATCCCAAGTAAACTATATCTTCAAATGAAGGAAAAACCAAGGATAGAAACCAAAAATCTATCCAAAATAGCAAACTAGTAATAAGGAAACAAAACAAAAAAAATCTGCATAACCGAATCGATTCGGAGGAGTCCGAATCGATTCACATGTGGGACACTGATGCATTAGTAACAACCGAATAGATTCGGCAAGGGCCGAATCGATTCGGTCCTTCTTTCAGAGGTTGATCCTTTTGTCTTTATTTTCCTAAAGTTTCACCGAATTGTCCTTAACTTCTTCGTTCTAAGTTGGATTCATGCACCGTCCGAGTCCACGCGAAGATGAGAAGGAGGAATACAACTTTCGTGAAGATACTGAGACCAAAACTTGAGTACTGAATTTACTAAAATGCACTTGAAGATGCAGTTGTCAATGGAGCTTCTCCGAAACTTATCCAAACTTCATAACTTGCATTCCCGAGACCTATAAAAACTCAAATAAGGCACACACACACACAATATATATATATATATATATATATCAAAGTTCTAAAAAATGCGGGGCGTGATCGAGGCGTGGAGTCCAAGCCTTAAGCCTTAAAAGCCTAGGCGGGCCTTGGCGTAAAAAGGCATGAAAAGGCGTTTAGGTCTTTTTAATATATTTTAACCATAACAAGGCTATTAAAATACTAAAATTGTACATATCATAAAAATATGTCTGAATATTTGCAAATAAAAATACTATTTGATTATTTTGGATGAGATAATAGTTCGATTTGTAAAAAACCTTTAAAGGTGATATCGTTTCACTAAAGCATTGTTGTTTTTAGAGAAAAAGTACGCCTTAAGGGTTTTACCAAGCATAAGGCGTCAAAATCTAAAGGCGGGGCGTTTCTCCCAAGCCTCAAGCCTAGGCGGGTTTTTTAGAACAGTGATATATATATATATTTATATATGACCAAAATGGGGTTAGTCAATAAATGAGCATAAAAAATGAGAATAACACATACGAGAATGCTAGAATGTACAAATTAACGGGGTTTGAAATACAATAAAAGTGACTTATCACACCTCCTAACTTATACATTGCTAGTTCCGAACAATGAAGCATGAAGAAACAAGGGCCATCAACAAAACCAAAACAGGAGAAATATGTACAATGAAGGAAAATGACACTTTCGTGGGCAAATGATTGCATTTTGCATATGCAATAAGCTGTTAAACCCCTAGGTGGACCTAGGGGACGAGTGTCATCTCGTGAGAGTTTATTGGAACATTTTGATCGAGGTGGAAATCGAGCGTCCATGTAAATACGCTAGTCGTTGTTATCTTCTTCCGACCGCAATACAAAAAAACCTAAACTTTAACTACACTCTTGCGGAGTATAGTGACGAGTCTGGGTATCGAATCCACAGGGAATGTTTGATAGATTTTAATTGATTTATTACTGCAAACAAAAAAGTGTAAAATATGATGATTGAGTGAGAAAGGAAAAATGGAAAAATAAAGAAGTTAACTAAAACTAATTGGAAAATTTAGGTAGAGACACAATCCCCCAACCCTAGAGTATTGATGGTATAAAACTAATAATAAATTTAAGTGATTAATTAGACCCAGAATTTAGTACTCCCAAGCATTACATATATGAGGTTCAAGCCTGCACCATACATAAATAGAGGACGAGTAAATCGGTATTGAGATAGTTACACTCGAATTGCATTCTGAAGCATCCCGGTTACCCTGAAGCAAACGGGATCCAAAGATCTACAATTATCGCGTTTCTACGCAATACGGTTGTAATAAATCATTAAATTTAGAGGACTACTTTTTATACACATGCAACTACCACATCAGGTTGGGTTCATGTATCCCAACCTTTAAAAACCTAGCCTAAAATGAGAAATAATAATAAAAGTGCTGGAAATAAAAGTTACCAAGATTGAAGAACAAGAACATGCAAGAAGAAATCAAAGATTGAAAAAAATCGGAAAAGCTCTTGAATTAAAGGTGCAAAATATGTAAATTTTTCTCCTAAATGTCCCTACTTGTTATGGAGATTTTACATCCATGAAATCCTAATAAAAATAGTCCTAATGACTAAATATATAGGCTAGAGGTCGTTTAGAAGAGTCCTTAAAACACAAAACTCTTTTGGCTAAAAGATAAGCACAAAATACAAATCCCGTATTTGGCAATTTGTCACACTTAGAAAGCGTGACTAATTTTGTAATGGATCTGGAGCGTGACTAATGACCGGATAGGTTCTTTTAATTTTCATCAACTTCGATCCGTCTTCGGTCTAGGGTTCTCTGGAACTTGGTATTTCGGATCGGTCCGATCCGAATCGGTCCAATTTTTCTTTGACTTTTTCTTCTATCTTTGACTGCTCATAACTTTCACACCGGGACTCCGATTGAGGTACCGTTTTTTCCATTGTTCTTATAATTGAAAGATATTCAACTTTCCAGTTGGCCCCACCTCCAGAATAAGGCTGAAAAATTACGAAAATGCCCTTTAACTACCCATTTCTTTGTTTTCTTTCACTGTTTTGAGTTCTCTTTGGCACTAACTTGTATGAAATACCTGTAAAACTCATAAGAGATACAAAAAATACGAAATAATTGACAAAAAGGGTTAGTAGCATAAATATGATACAAATCCAAGCTATTTACACCGCACGGGATCATAAAAATATCGAAATTAAGGGGATAAATGTGAAGAATTTATGCCTAATCAAACCCCCCTAACTTAGAACTTTGTGCGTCCCGAGTAATGTAAAAGAATGAGAGTATGAGTTAAAGATCCTTCAAAAACTTTATTGGGATAGAATACCTCTTTCGCGGGCAAGTGATTGCATTTAGCGTATGCAACAAGCCTTGAAACCCTAGGTTACCCTAATAGGACGAGTGGTGTCTCGTGAGGGTTTGCAGTGAATATACCCACAAAATTCTTTATTGACTCGAAGAAAAATCAAAATACTTAAAAATTGTACAATTCAAACTTTTCCAGAAAATAGTCATCATCAATTCATGTTCAAGAGTCTCAAATCATAGTGCGTGTGTGCGAAACCGAAGATTTAACCGCTAATTTCCATCGATTGACCATTGCGTTACTTATCCGAAAATTTGTTTTGATTTCAAAATCTCACGAAATGCTCTCAAAAACGAATCACTCGGAATGTGGCTATTCTCTCGGTGTGCGTGATATAAAGAGTAAATATATTGGAACCAAGTTCACGCACATAAGTAGAAAGACAAAATTTTTATAGTGATTGGATCTCATCAACGGAATACGGTCTGAAACACGGGAACACCGCCTCTTTTTCATGCATTTAATCTCTTTTATTATCTTAGCTCTCCACGCGGTAACCAATTTCGTAATTTGGACTCGGTTGGGACTTTTTCTGGTTATATGGTGTATTGGGTAAAATTGGAAAAGGTTAAGAATTTCGGGATTGGAAAATTTTACTTATGATGTTCGTTAGTGGTTTTCAGGGCTATTGCTCATTTTCTCTATTTTTGTTTCTATTTTTCACTTCTTTTATTTTCTTGCTATTTTTGTTGAGCATATCTATTTTTTCTTGCCCCTTTTTATGCACTTTCTGGACTTTATTTGATAAATATTCGATTTTCACAATTTCGGGCTTTTTGGGTTTTTTCGGGTTGTCAAACGAAAGGAAAAATTTATTCAGCTCAATTTGGGTTACAAAAGGGATAATTTTTCGTTACTTTTTTTGGACAATATTTTTGGGTGACAAACGAGGGCCTAATTCACTGTCCAACATACTAATTGCGTTACCATATGCGTTTCGAGATGAATTAAGTTTAGAGATCAATTTTGGCATATTTTTCAAAGCAATATCACGCACATTTTTCATAACCGATCAAAATGAAAGGATTGAGATCCTCGACGACTTTTTAGACACTGAAAAGAACTTTGAGTTAAAAATTAACTCGGATTGATTTATAAATTTCACAAAGATGAAAGACTCGAATCTCACCAGGGTTGTTAATCTCCACATTTATTCGTTAAGTCGCATACGTTCGCTCAATTTCCATCTTTGGTCAATTTCGTTTTTGTGTATTTTGAATTTTACAACTTGAGACTTTAAACCGACATTTAATGATATTTTTGGAAAATTTGAATTCCAAGTTTTATTTATTTTGAACAAAAAAATATTTTTGGGTTTTTTCAAAAATTTCCAATTTTTTTGGAAATTTTCTAAAAAAAACACACTTGGAAAGAACATGTGATCGAATCAATGAAACTAAACAATAAATGGAGAGAATATCCCACAACCCCTAACTTAAATGTTGCATTGTCCTCAATGCGAATCAAGAACATAACATAAAGAGAGGAAAAGAAAGATATTACCCAAAATGGAGCGATCCCCGAAAAGTACGAGTCTATTGAATCTACAAAACATGTTAAAACCAAGCATAGCAAAAAGAATAATAAAAACTCTAAACTAAAGAAAATAAAAAGAAATAAGCTAACTATTGTACAACCTACGATTTGAAATTCTAATAAGTTATACACTAAAAGTTGAAAAATTTGAGGGTCCACCCAAAATACAATTCGACTTTGAGGGATTAATGGTGCACCCTCAATAAAAAGCATGCCTCCCAAAAAATAAGAATTTCGCTTGAACAACGGAAGGCACGTGTAAAGCGGAAGAAATGAACCATCACCAATTAAAATTTTTAGGGGGATAATGAAGGATTTGAGTGCAAAAGGGGACAAGTACCATTGGGATCTAAGAAAAATAGAATCACGTCCCACATATTTTTCAAGTAAAATGGGAAGCGGAGCACACAAACAGAAATAGTCCATCTTGGAAAACAATTCAAGCATAGAGTCCTTGTCCTTAAAATCTTCTCCCATAAAATTTTCAACTGGATCTGGTGGAGTGACACGTCTAAGTGTATGGCCCGTAAGATGAAGCATATCATTAAAACATTCCCATACAACACTCAAATCAACATCCTTAGGACATTCATCCAGTTCTTGTGATGGATTTGATGGTTCGATAATAGTGGGTACACAAGGAGACAAATGATCTTCAACCTCAGTAGATTTTGCAATATTTGTAAGATGTTGATATTCAAAATAACTTGGATAACTCTCAATGATTTTATCCCCAAAAGTGTTAGGTGAAGCGTAAGTCTCGACCTTCTCTAAGTTGTCCAAATAATCGTTAAACTCCTTGCAATCTAATTTTCAACTCTGTAGCAGCAAGGTCGTCGAATTGCTTTTTGCTAATAAGCATGAGTTCTTCCAAAGTAGGTTTCCTTGGTTCTAGCACCTCGGATTCCTCATTTGGTTGAAAAAATTCTTCAACTTCAAAAATATCAGAAGGAAAATCCTCATTGGGTTCAAATAATGCATCTAACTCTTGCTCCCAAGAACGATTTTTTTCCCGATATTCTTTTTCAAGTCTTTTTTCTTCAAGCAATTAATTTTGATAAATTTGGATGGCCTTAGCACTGGGCTTGTATTTATGATACTCATCTTTAGTGATATTGATCCAATGTTCATAAATCTTGAGTGCCTCCTACTCCTCACTATTATCATAACAATTAAACCCACCAAAGGAGTTAAAGTAAGACATTACAAATTGGCCAATTAAAAAACGTGACACCCATATTTTTGATTTTTTTTAAGATCAAATTCAGGATTAACCAACCTAACCTAAAATCTACCTAATTCCCTGGGAACGACGCCATTTTGATTGTGGTGGAAACTGAGCGTCCGTGTAAATACGCTAGTCGTTGTTATCGACTTCCAACCACAATACAAAAAAAAACTAAACTTTAACTACACTCTTGCGGAGTATAGTGGCGAGTCTGGGTATCGAATCCACAGGGAATGTTTGATAGATTTTAATTGATTTATTACTTCAAACAAAAAAGTGTAAAAGATGATAATTGAGTGAGAAAGGAAAAAGGGAAAAATAAGGAAGTTAACTAAAACTAATTGAAAAATTTAGGTAGAGACACAATCCCCCAACCCTAGAGAATTGATGGTATAAAGCTAATAATAAATTGAAGTGATTAATTAGACCCAGAATTTAGTACTCCCAAGCATTACATATATGAGGTTCAAGCCCGCACCATATATAAATAGAGGACGAGTAAATAGGTATTGCGATAGTTACACTCGAATTGCATTCTGAAGCATCCCGGTTACCCAGAAGCAAACGAGATCCAAAGATCTACAATTATCGCGTTTTTACGCAATACGGTCGTAATAAATCATTAAATTTAGAGGACTAATTTTATACACATGCAACTACCACATCAGGCTGGGTTCATGCATCCCAACCTTTAAAAACCTAGTCTAACATGAGAAATAATAATAAAAGTACTGGAAATAAAATTTACCAAGATTGAAGAACAAGAACATGTAAGAAGAAATCAAAGATTGAAGAAAAACCGAAAAAGCTCTTGAATTAAAGGTGCAAAATATGTAAATTCTTCTCCTAGATGTCCCTACTTGTTATGGAGATTTTACATCCATGAAATCTTAATAAAAATAGTCCTAATGTCTAAATATATAGGCTAGAGGTCGTTTAGAAAAGTCCCCAAAACACAAAACTCTTTTGGCTAAAAGATAAGCACAAAATCAAAATCTCGTACCTGACAATTTGTCACACTTTGAAAGCGTGACTAATTTTGTAACGGATATGGAGCGTGACTAATGACCGGATCGGTTCTTTTAATTTTCATCAACTTCGATCCGTCTTCGGTCTTGGGTTCCCTGGAACTTGGTATTTCGGATCGGTCCGATCCGGATCGGTCCGATTTTTCTTTGACTTCTTCTTCTATCTTTGACTGCTCATAACTTTCACATCGGGACTCCGATTGAGGTATCGTTTTTTCCACTGTTCTTGTAATTGAAAGCTATTCAACTTTAAAGTTGGCCCCACCTCCGGAATAAGGTTGAAAAATTACGAAGATGCCCTTTAACTCCCCGTTTCTTGGTTTTCTTTCACTATTTTGAGTTCTCTTTGGCACTAACTTGTATGAAATACCTGTAAAACACATAAGAGATACACAAAATACGAAATACTTGCCAAAAAGGGTTAGTAGCATAAATATGAGACAAATCTAAGCTATTTACACCGCACGGAATCATAAAAATACCGAAATTAAGGGGATAAATGTGAAGAATTTATGCCTAATCAATGATACCCACAGATATCAAGTCAACTCACACAATGATAAATCGAAAACCAAAGCATAGCTCAACAATTATCAAAGAAGCATAGTTTATTAACAAAGTGAACGAAGCTTATGCTAAAGATGGCAATTATCGTCATTAAGTAGGTAACTTCAATAAAAATTGAAACCATGGAATGTGAAATAAGCGGACACATGTGGTATTTTGGATTTGGAAAAACTTTCATAATCCATGTAAACGCTAAAGCATGTATACTCAAGTTCTCTCCAGACGTTACAGTCACAAATTAAAACCCTCAGAAATAGGATGTAACACACATGGGACATGAGGTCGTAAAGAGTAATCGTAAAAGGAAACAAAGTCGCACACATTTCATCAATTAAGAACGATATATAAAAGTGAAAAATACAATCTCATGAAAGGACATCATATATTAACCAATGTGAAATGAACTTAAACAGATTATTGCAAATGTTCGATTTTTGAATCACATTACCCTAGGATCAAGTAGGACTTTTCGGGAATATAATTTGGGGAATGCTAGGGTTAGGAAGCGAAAGTCTATGTACGAGAGAAAAGGGGATTCGGGAATAACACATGAGATAATGGAATTAGTGGGAAATATATGGAATCGAGTTCAAATTCCAAAAGCAAGATATTCAAGAGAGTAAGACTTTTCTTTTCATGTACATTGGAACCATTTATTTAGTTTTCTTTTCTTTTCTATTTGTCTTTTTCTCGATCTATTTTGTATTTTTCTTTTTCTTGACCACTCAAATCTTGATTGCGAACCATATTAAAACAAACATCATTCAATCCCGAGAATAACCCAAACCGAGATACAAAAGGTGTATAAAGGTTTATAACTCCGATGTGGAGTTGGCTTGGGGATTTGGAATGAAAAGAAGGGTCATAAGAGGGCTTAACGGGTTTACTAAGGACATGTATAAGGGTAAGGTTAAGGTCATATGGGGTTTAACACAAAGAAGGCCTAGGATCTTTTCTTAAAGTTTTATGTGATTTTAGGGACTCAACACCATTGAAAATCATGCTCAAGTGATAATTCAATTAATATGCAATCAATGAAAAGAAAATGAGATTGTCAACAAGATCATTTTTCAAGAAAGAGATAGAGTATATGTATGCGCTCACAATTGAATATTAGTCTCAATTCTCACTTTTTTAATGGTATAGCATGCGCCTTATAATCACGAATTTGAAACGCTTTAAACCAACTCATAAACAATTATTTGTGTAATGCGCTCAAAGCTTCACAGTTTAATTTTATGAGGTTATTCACAATGCAAACAATCTACGGGCTAAAGGCTAATAAACCATAAACTCTAAGCATGCATCATCACTATACAGAAGGATAAGGTGATCATATACGTAATCATTGGAGACAAGGGAGAAAAATAAGATTTTTTTTTAAAAATAAATACTAACATCATAATCGGTATTAGAAATGTAATCCATACCCCCTAACTTGAAATGAACATTGTTCCCAATGTTAGTAGGGACAAAAAAGGAAAAAGGGTTAGAAAATAGTCACCCCATAAGGAATAACTCGAGGACTGCACAACGGCATGCCTGCTACATATTATTACTAAAAATAACAAAATATATATAGGAGAGATATATACAAGATAGGTAAAAGAAAAAAACTCAGTAATTTCATTAATATAATATGGAGTTGCGTACATCTGGAGCAAAACCAAAAATGAGAAAATATAATAATGAACTCTCTCCACCACAACATACACAATTATTAAATCCCAAAAACATAATAGCCGTACAAATTTTAAAAAGAAACCACAATAATAAAAGTAACATGAAGGAAAACTAGCATCAACATATGATAAAAGAAGGTCCCTAAGAAGATTTGGGGAGACGACTAGAAGAACTCGACGCGTTGGGGTCACGCGGGGGGATAAGGATCAAATAAGTAAGGAGACACAGTAGCCTCGCCCCCGCGTAGATGTGGGAACAGGTCCATCTGTGCCCGTGCTAACATGGATATGTCCCGCTCATACGCGCATCGAAAATCCGCAAATCCCCTCTCGTGACTGTCACTAAAAGCAACAAAATCAGTTTGTAATGTATCCATCCTCGCAGACAACTCTCGAATGGGATCCATCAGAGGTGGAACAGGAGGAGGAACCTTCGGGACATTCAGCAACAGAGCATCAAAGTCAAAAGGGATATCACCAGCCACATGTTCTATCATCAACTGTCTCTTTTTCTCCCAATAGGCTTTCCCTATGGTCTTCTCGATTGCAACGTCATCAAGTAATGAGGGAAGCCTAGGTATTTTATCGGAGGCGACTCCTTCACAATGAGCATCTATACAAATCCTAGAAACCAATCGTGCATAAGGGAGAGTAGTGGTTCCCTTATCACAATAAGCGACATTCAACATTTGTTAAAGCACTAAAGTAGGAAGGCTAACATCGGTATTGGTGTCTAGGATATGTTAAAGAAAGTGGGATTGTTTTGACCTAAGGATCGATTTTTTTTGGGTGTGGATGATAGAGTTGACGATTATGAGATAGATAAGTCGGTGTGAGCCGGGCATGTGCCTAGTAGGGAAAGTATCACTAGCCCATACATGCCCAACGCCAGACGCGCTATAAGGACTTCGTTTTGTACAAGGCAAGAGGGTCGCTAGATGGGTACCCATATAACTCCAGGATATCAGCACCTCTTAACATCATAGAAAGAATCGTCCTTGAAATTTAAACTATTCTTCGTCGAACAAACGCCTCATAAATTCCGTCTCCTATCGAGACGAGTGATGCATAGAACTTTCTCACAAGTTCCTCATTAACGATCCCCTTCGCTGCTAAGTGAGCCTCCCAATGGAATTTATGGAAACGCCTCCTAACCTTGTTAGGAATGTCTATAGGCTTTATGGGACGCTCGATAGCAATCGCCCTATTTGACAAAAAATTCTCCCTCTACCAATCTCGTTCTTCCTTTGAATGGAAGGTTTCAAATCCATAGCGACCGAATACGGTGTTGGATGTAGGCTTTTGAGCCATTACGAACCTACAAAAATTTCAATTTAATACATACACAATTAGTGTAATACAGAAAATC
This sequence comes from Sambucus nigra, assembly GCA_949130495.1. Lineage (NCBI taxonomy): Eukaryota > Viridiplantae > Streptophyta > Magnoliopsida > Dipsacales > Adoxaceae > Sambucus > Sambucus nigra. Next base: position 160,693,513 of record OX422216.1, on the reverse strand, counting down.
AAACTAAGTGTGAAAAGGGTTAGAAACAGAACAAAAGATGCATGTCGAAAGAAAATAGGCGGATATGCATACCCGACATGCACCACACTCAATCAAGGAATAACCGTTGTAAATGTTTGAAAAATGGTGCAAAAAATGAAGCAATTATGCACTAACTGCCCATTGGGGCATTTTATCGAACAATATGTGTGCATTGAGTTCAAACTAGGGAGAAAAGTATATTTGATTCATTGAAATGCCCTGAAAAATACACCTCAATCAATCAAACAACAATCACATGGTGTATTTGTTGTTTATAGTTGGAAATCAGTGGATAAAAGAGAATTTCATTACATCAAGCACAATAAACAAAATGGAAGAATATTTTCCTATTTTGAACACAAGACGACCAAATTACAACTAGAAATTAACATTAAAAGGTTTGAAATTATACCTTGAAGGAGTATGCATTGAGAGAAATAGAGAAATTAAGGGGTATTGAAATGGTTGAGGATAGAGGTGGAGTGAATGAGATTATATGAATAAAGGTTGTTTTGAAAGGTCGGATAGCAGAATCTATTCCGAGTAGTCTGAATCGATTTGTAAAAAATGAATGGGCTCACTATCTAAGGATGAATCGATTCGCAGGATAGCAAATCAATTCGAAAATGTGCTACTTTTCTACTATTAAGAGGCGAATCGATTCGCATATGGCAAAATGGATTCAAAAATTGGTTTCTATAACTTTCTGCTTCACTGTTCCTCCAATCTCATGGGTTTCAAGTTTTGGGCTGGAATTTCTTAGCTCTAAGGACACTAAATGATATAATGAAGATGTAAAACAGGTTCAGGAAATTTTTTTTGCAACCCCACATGTGCCGAGGGTTGGTCGACATAAAAATATTATTTCGAGAGTCCTATTTGGCCCATAAATGGGGCCGAACAACGGAATTGATTCCGAAGAAGGGTAAAATGCCTCTAGAAAGGGTTTTAAGCATTGATCATTCACCTTAAACCGGTTCCAATCCTTTGGGTATTCTATCTCAATCGCGCCGTGAGGAAATACGGTCCTAACCACAAACGGACCAGTCCACCTCGTCGTAACTTTCTCGAAAATAAATGAAGCCAGGAATTGTACGAAAAAACTTTCTGATCGGGGTGAAAAGTTTTTCGGAATATGCTTTTATCTTGTCTCTCTTTCACTCGTTGCTTATAAATTCTTGCACTCTCATATGACTAATTTTGAATCTCCTCCAACCCATCGAGTTGGAACATTCGTTTCTTTTCGACTTTGTCCAAGTCGAAGTTCAACTTCTTTATTGCCTAATAGGCCTTACGCTCAAGTTCAATAGAAAGATGACAAGGCTTGCCATACACAAGCCTAAAGGGCGAGATTCCAAGGGAGGTTTTATAGGCCATGCGGTATGCCCATAACGCATCACTGAGTCTCAGGGACCAATCCTTACGGTCGGGATTGACCGTCTTTTCAAGGATATGCTTAATATCTCGATTTACCAACTCAGCTTGGACACTAGTTTGAGGGTGGTAGGTCATTCCAACTTTATGAACAACCCCATACTTTCGCATAAGGTTCGTAAATGGAGCATTATAAAAATACGAATCGTTGTCGCTAATTATCGCCTTTGGAGTTCCAAAGCGAAAAGTATGTGTTCCCTAAGGAACTTTAGCACCACTCAATTATCATTGGTCTTTGATGCTATGGCTTCCACCCACTTAAAGATGTAATCAACCGCCACTAGGATGTAAATATTTCCAAAATAAGGGGAAAAGGAGTCCATGAAATTGATGCCCTAACAGTCGAATACTTCAATCTCAAATATGGGGGACATCAACATCATATTTTGAGTAGTTATGGCTCCCAATTTTTGGCAATGCTCACATAAAATGCAGAATTCGTGTGCATCCTTGAAGAGTGTGGTCCAATAAAATACGCTTTGCAAAATCTTTGCAGCAGTTTTCTTCGAAGAAAAATGGCCTCCAAAAGCTTGTGAGTGGGAGAATTGTATAACACTCATAATTCCTTCATCAGGAATGCACTTCTGGATGATTTGGTCTGCCCAGATTTTAAACAGGCAGGGATCATCGAAGAAAAACCTATGCACCCAAACAAAAAACTTCCTCTTCTCTTGAGGGTTCCAATGGGATGGAATAGAACCAGACATGAGGTAGTTCACTATGTCAGCGAACCACGGTAGAGAGGAAGCGAAGAACAGTTGTTCATCCGGAAAGACCTCAACAAATGGGAGTTGATCCTTGGGTGTTTAGAATGTCAAACATGACAAATGGTTGGCCACGACATTCTACTCCCTTTTTATCCTTAATAGTCAAATTGAACTCTTAGAGTAAAATCACCCACCTTATCAAATGCGGGTTGGCGTCCTTCTTTGAAAGAAGGTATTTTAATGTCGCATGATCAGTAAAACAAACAATGGGAGATCCTACTAAATAAGCTTGGAATTTATCTAAGGCATATCAACTGCCAGTAACTCTTTCTCGGTGGTCTAATAGTTTAAATTTTTCACCGTTAAGAGTCCGACTCAGGTAATAAATCACATGGGGCTTTTTATCGCTCCTTTGTCCTAACACGACCCCAACAGCGAAGTCACTAGCATTACACATCAACTCAAATGGTAAAGTCCAGTCAGGGGTTTGCATTATGGGAGAAGTGGTAATCATGATTTTCAACTTCTCAAAAGCTACTTGACACTCATCACTCCATTCGTATGGGGTCTCCTTAGAGAGGAGATTACATAAAGGCCTAACAATGGAGCTAAAATCCTTTATAAATCTTCTATAAAACCCGACATGCCCAAGAAATGACTTCACATATTTGAGGATTTTTGGAGTGGGTAAATTGTTAACGACCTTAGTCTTAGACTTATCAATATCTATACCTTTCGAGGACACAGTGTGTCTGAGAACAATCCCTTTTGTGACCATGAAATGACACTTTTCCCAGTTTAGCACGATATTCTTCTCCACACACCTAGACAAAACTTTTTTAAGGATAGAAAGACAATGGTCATTGGTGTTACCAAAGATGCTAAAATAATCCATAAATACCTCCAAACCTCTCTCTACCATATCACTGAACATACTTAGCATGCACCCTTGGGATGTCGCCGATGCACTACACAATCCAAAGGACATTCGTTTGTAGGCCAAAGTCCCAAAGGGGCATGTGAATGTTGTTTTGTCTTGATCCTTAATATCAAGATCAATTTGGTTATACCCATTATATCCATCGAGGAAACAGTAAAAAGGGTGGACGAAAACACCTTCCAATATTTGGTTGATAAAAGGAAGGGGGAAATGATCTTTCAAGGTCATGGCATTCAGTTTCCTATAATTTATGCATACACGCCACCCAATGGTGGTGCGTTTGGTTATCAATTCTCCCTTCTCATTCTCGACAACCGTGAATCCTGATTTTTTAGGAACCACATGTATCGAACTCACCCAATCGCTATCCAATATACGGTAAATTATGTCCGTATCTACAGCTTTATCACCTCCGCTCTCACTACTTCTTTCATAACCGAGTTAAACCCACGTTTCATGTCACGGGAGGGATTTTCATCCTCCTCTAAATGGATTTTGTGAGTGCAAATTAAAGGTCTAATTCCCTTCAAATCCGCAATGGTCCACCCGAAAGCACCCTTATACCTCCTTAACAAGTCCATTAATTTTAGTTCTTGACCCTCATCAAGGATAGATGAGACAGCTACGGGATATGTCTCATTATCACCCAAATATGCATATTTTTAATTCGATGGGCAATTGTTTGAGATCAAGATTAGGAAATCGCACATCTGAGGGCACCTCGTATGAGTCTTGAGGAGGTAAGTCCTCAGAAGCTGAACACCAATTAACATCGTCAATCCTCTCATCCTTATCTAACAACAAACTTATAAACTTGAGTTCTTCATTGTACGGAGAATAGTTATTCTCCAAGTCAATTGAGTTCACCAAACAATCCTCCAAAGTATCCGAGAAATAAGTAGCATCGAAATGTACCTAAACTACCTCTTGAATGAGGTCAACTTCCTGGACATCATCATCATCATCCATTTGCTTTACAACATTGAAAATGTTCATCTCCAAAGTCATGTTTCCAAATGTGAGATTCATTTTTCCATTCCTAGAGTTAATTAACGCATTCTAAGTTGCTAGGGAAGGACGACCAAGGATGATGGGAGTAGTATTACTACTCGGAGAAATAGGGTGAGTGTCCAAAACTACAAAGTCCCCTGAAAAATAAAACTTGTCAACTTGGATTATGACATCCTCTATAACTCCCCTCGAAACCTTAACGAAAAGATCTGCTAATTGGAGGGTTATCTTGGTGGGTTTTAGGGTATCCTAAACCGAGTTGTTCATACACATGATATGGTAATAAATTCACACTCACACCTAGGTCGAGCAAGGCTTACTCGATCTTGAAGTTACCTATCACACAAGATAAAGTGAGACAATCGGGGTCTTTGTTCTTGGGAGGTAGTTCAGACTGAATTATCGAGCTAACATTTTCGGCTTAAAATGCTTTCTTCCTCACAAATAACTTCCGCTTAACAGTGTTCGAGTTCTTTAAGAACTTGGCATAAGCGAGAACTTGTTTAATAACATCTAAAAGGGTAATATTAATTTTCACTTGTTTGAACATCTCTAGGATGTCCGCATTGTAGACATTTCCCTTTGGAGGAATGAGCCTTCGGGGATAAGGCACAGTAACGGGATACTTGGAAATCACTTCCGACCCTACTTGAGGTTCCTCTTCCCTTTCTCTTAAGGAAGCGTCTTCGACCTTTATTGGATCGTGCGAGACTTTCTTACTAATGGTGGGGATGGGAGGATGGATAGATTTATCAACAACTTTCTCGCTCCATAGAACGGTAATAGCTTTTGCTTAGTCGAAAGGGGGATTCGAAGCGTCGATCGCATAATATTACCCACTGGGCCTTTGGGGTTGCGAAGGGAATTTTCCTTTTTCTTGAATACTCAATGATGAGGTTAACTTTGAAATTTGCACTTTAAGTCGAGATTGGTGGCTTGTTGAGAAGTAATGAAAGATTGAAGTGTTTCATCAAGACTTATTTTATTCGGGTGAGCATACGGTGGTACGGGGGAGGATTAGGTCCCGGAGTGGGACCTTGCATTTGCACTTGAGGAGGAGGAGGTTAATTATAATGATTTTGATAACTGGGGGGAGGTTGATTTTGAGATTACCGGTAGGAGAAACTGGGATGGTTTTTCCATGAAGGATTATACCCTTCTCCTAGAGGAGTCATAAATTATTTCTTGTAGGTGTCCATTGCGTTAGCTTGATCGTGAAGCAAAACTTTGTGCGTCGGGATTGTAGGACAATCCTTGGTTGAGTGGTCTTCTACGTCACAAATAACACACGAATCTTCTACGTTCAAAGGAGAAGGATTATAATTTATGGGTTCCCGACTCTTTTGATCCATGGCTTCTATATGCTTGGAAAGTTGAGCTAATCTTAAGGACGTATCATCCCCATCGATGAGGTGATATATCCCATGGCGTGAGGTGGGCGAAATGGTTGAACGCGAATTGGTTTTTCTAGGGTCTGAGGTGTCCCAAGCTTGGGTAGTCTCGACACAATATTTGAAGTGTTCCCACGCGTCATCAGGGTCTAGCCCTAAGAACTCCTCGGAGCACATTGTCTCCACTATTTGTTTCGCACTGAGAGAAATCCCATTATAGAAAAAGGAAACTAATATCCATTTCTCAAAATCGTGATGTGGGCATTTATGGAGTAGCTCATTGAATCTTTCCCAACATCGCACGAAAGTCTTACCCTTGGCTTCGAAAAAGGTTTAAATTTGACCTTTGAGAGCGTTAGTACAATGGGTTGGGACAAACTTCTTTAAAAACTGCGCTTGCATATCGTGCCAACTACCGATGGAATTAGGAGACAAGGACCAAATCCAAGTTTTGCCTTTTTCCTTTAAGGAGAAAGGGAAAAGTTTGAGTCGGGTTATATCAAGAGGAAAATTTTGGTCGCTAAAAGTAGCGCAAACCTCCTCAAAATATCGGACATGGAGATAGGGATGCTCACTTTCCATTCCATGGAAGGTTGGAAGTAGTTGAATCATTCCATTATGGAAATGGAATTAAGCAGCGTTATACGGGAAGATGATACACGACAGAGAGGTGGTCTTTTCTGGTTGCAAGTACTCTTTCATCGTCCAATAGGGAGGATCGAATTTACCTCTACTACCATTCTCACTCTGATTGTCGACCATAGAATTAGTCTCGGAGTTGGTTTTGATGTGGGCTTTGATTGAAACGGAAGGAGTTAGAGATGATCTCCAATAATCTGAACACTCGCTGTATGAGGAGGGACTAGCTATGGGATTTGGATTATTCTCGCTCTTGACTTGTATCTATGGGATTTGGATTGATTTTAAAAATCGTGTTGTCACGGTGACCATAGGGAAGCTGTAAGGACACAAATTTCCAATTGAGTCCTCTTATAGTTTTGGCTCAATTCCGGACAAAAATATTTATTCATAGGATTTTATTAATTGTAATATTCTCAAGCCTATGAAGTGTATGTTGAAGACGTAGCGGCAAAGAACTTAAAGCTTCATCAAAATGCCGGTTTGTGTGCCTCGTTTCTACGTCATCAACTAAGGTTCCATACTCCCAAGGTATGAATGTAATTATATGTATATAGGAGCTTGGAACAATGTTTATTTGGGTGTTAGGTTTAATAAAAGCCATGTTTATTTCAGAAATAATTTAAAAAGAACTTTATATTAATATATATATAAATGCTTCTGGGCCAAAATAGAATTTAACAAAAATTTCTGAAACTCGTTCGAAATTTCGTTCGAACAAGATTTTTCGTTCGAACCAAACTTCGTTCGAACGAGACTGCTTTCTAACCTAACTGGTCAGTCGTTAGATAAGTCGTTTGAATGACTTTCTCGTTCTAACGAGGTATCTAACGAGGTTCTAACAAGCCCAGGCTGGTCGCTTGTTAGAAACCTCGTTCGAACGACAGTCAAAGTCGTTCGAACGAGAATGCCAGGCGGGAACAGTTTTAGCAGTTTTTTGGCAGTTTTCTCCCATGATCCCCACTTGTTTTTTAACCAACTTTTTCCAGCCTTATGAGGGACGGGAAACACTTTTTTCCTTCTAACTTTTCCAACTCATTTCCATCTCAAAAAGAGAGTTTGAGAGCATAATTGTTTAGGGAAAAGGTTCATGTTTTGAGTGTCATCTTTTAAAAGAAAAATTTCACACTCTAGTTTACACCCAATAATTGTTTATCCAAGTTCTCCTACATAAATATCAATTACTTGGAGGTTGTTTTGGCACCGGTTTTTCTCTACACCGAATTGAAGAGAAGTTCGTTTCATTTCTACCCGTTTGGAGAAAGGCTCCATGTTTGGGTGACGATGTGCCTAATTGTCCCATCGGTGTATTCCGAGACCACGGTGGAGCTCCGTTGGTTATCCGCTAATTGGAGGTTGATACAAGAAGAAGCATCACGGCTTGAGAGGGTTCGAGTTTAGGAAGTAAGTCTTTTGTCTTGTATTTTGTAATACCATTTTTAGTGGATTTGAGGCTAGGGCCGTCCCGAGGTTTTTTCCCGTTAGTGGGTTTTTCCTCGTACATCGCGGTGTAGTGTGACTTTGTTTATTTTTATCTTGCACAATAATTTAGAATCCATGCTTAGGATAATTTCAAGATAAAATTGGATTTAATTCTCACACTCATTTAATTTGGGACTAAAATTAAATATTGGGTAAAATTGGTTTATTCAAGTCACTTGCTAAAATTGGTTTCGCCTAACTTTGAATATTTGTTAATTATAAATTAGGCAAATTCTAGGACTTGTATTTTGTTTTAAGTTGTTTCTTAAGATATTAAAACCCGACTTTGTTGTTTTGTTGAACCATCACTTGTATTCAACGCTTCCGCATTCATTGATTAAAAAGGGAAATTATATATTTTAATTTGAGATTATTATTTCAAACCCGGGGATTCTCCAACTGCGTTCTCAAATTGGCATCAGAGCCAAAAACGATAAATTATTTCGTTAAAGATCCTTTTCTTTTTGGCTAAATATGGATTTTTCCCCATTTTCAAAATTTCCTATTTTTTATGGTTCAAACTATGCGTATTGGAAAGCGCGCATGAAATCGGCACTTAAATCTATCGATGAACGTGTTTGGATGTCTGTTGTTAACGGTTGGACTCCACCAACTCATTTAATTGAAAATGAACGTGTTCCCAAACCCGTCGATAGATGGACCGAAAATGAGTTTAAGCTTGCAAACTTCAATTCCCGTGGTTTAAATGCTTTATTTAGTGCTGTCACACCGGATGAATTCCGACGCATTATGACATGTGAGACCGCTAAAGAAGCTTGGGATATTTTACAATTAACTCATGAAGGAACGAGTGTCGTTAAAGCTTCAAAACTCCAAAACCTCACCACTCAATTTGAAACTATCAAAATGGATGAAAAAGAAACATTTGATAAATTTTATGCTAGACTTTCTGATATTGTTAATTCATCCTTTAACTTGGGAGAGAAAATACCTGACGACCGTGTAGTAAAGAAAATTTTAAGGTCCCTACCCGATAGATTTATTCCTAAGGTGACCGTTTTAAATTCTTTACCCACTTTAGCCTCTACGAAATTAGAAGAGCTTGTAGGTGATTTACAAACCTATGAACTAGATATGTTTCCCTCTAAAACTGAAAGGAAAATCGAAAAGGGCGTTGCTTTAAAAGCCCGTAAAGAGGTCAAACAAGTAGTAGAGAGCGATAGTGATAGTGACTCGGAAGACATGGCTTTGTTTGCTCGTAAATTTAGAAAATTTCTTAAATTTAACAAAGATAAAGTTAAAAATAATTTTAAGAAATTTGAATCTTCTAAACATGATAAAAACGAGAAGATTTCTAAAGCCGATAAGATCCCTAAACCTAGTAATGACAATATTGATAGGGACGAGTCTAATAAATGTTTTGGTTGTGAAGGTTATGGCCATAGGGCTTTTGAGTGCCCCACTAAACTAAGGAAAGAGGGTAAACGACCCATTTCATATAATGCGACCCTTAGTGATAGTGATAAGGAAGAGAAGCTCGAATCCCCCACTAAGAAAAATTTTGTGGCTTTTATGGCACATGTGAGTGATAATGAGAACTCATCGGATGATGAAATTATAGCACATGCCACTTCCAAGGTCATTGTACATGATTCTCTTATTTTTGATGATAGTGAGAGTGAAAAAGAAGAAGAGAGTGAAAATGAAAATGAGGTTGATATGAGTGAACTTCAAAATGCTTTTCATGAATTATATAAAGAATCTATTAAATTGAAAAGAGCTAATTTGAAGTTAGAAGCGAGTTTAAGAGAGAGTGTCAAGGTCATTGATGAAAATGCCTTAATAGAAGACCTTAGGACACATGTGAGGACTCTTCAAGAGAAGCTTGAATATGTAGAAGGCGAGAGAGATAGCCTTAGGGGTTTAATGGAATCCTTGAAAAAGGAGCTTCTTGCTTTTGAAGAGCGTAATTCTTTACTAGAATCTAACATTGTTGAATTGGAAAATAAATTAAAAGATTCTAGTAATGTCAAATTTGATTTGGAATGTCGTTCGGAAAAACTAGATAAAATGTTAGGAACGGTCCAAATTAAAAATGACACTTTTGGTTTAGGCTTCAATTCTTGTAATGATTTTAACCCTAAAGTCAAAACCAATGTTTTAGGAGAATCTTCTAGGAATGCATTTAATGATCACTCCTTAGATAAATCTTTTCGACATGCTCTTACTTGTACACATTGTGGTCGACAAGGTCATCTTAGGAAATTTTGTTTAGATCTTACACGAATTCCTAGAAAATCCCATAGTAAAGTAACCACGATAGCTAATGTTTCTACACCCCAAGATAGTAATTCTTCATTGATTTGGGTTAGGAAATCCGACTTGGTTGCCTTACAAAATAGGGATTTTGATTCTCATTTACTTACACATGCCTCCTCCCTTGCTAAATCTAAAGGATAATTGTGTTAGTGTTTGCATACTTTAGCGTTTGTACTTCATGCTATATTCATATGCTAAATGTATGCTTGTTTAGTCATTTTCTAGTCATTGCCTTACTTCATATCACATGCTAGAAATTATGACTTGTTTATCTTTTTGTATTATATTTTGTGTTTGAATCGACTGCATAATATAAAAAGATTTTTGTTTATCATTTGTGTTTTATTTATTTCATTTAAGCTTAATGAAAAATACAAATGATTTTTGTTTGTCCTTTTGAGTAAATATTTATTTTTGTTTAACAAATGTTAAAAACTCAAAAAGATTTTGTTTTGTGTGTATTTTTGTTTGACACACTTTATGTGTCATATATTTGTGTTTGAATCCTATCGTTTACGCCTCCATGTGGCTAGAACTTTTGGTTTAGATTTTCAATCCTTAAAATGTTCTTTACCATGTTTTATATGGAGTGGTTGGATTTTGTATTGTTTAAATGGATTCTATTTCTATATGCCTCTATTCACACATGCACGAGCTCTTTTGAAATCTTAATGTCACATGTTATATTTGAGCTTTTTGAGGTGTTCTCCTATCAATCTAGTCATCTACATATCTATGACCTAGGAGGACTAGTGCATGTCAAAATCCGTTGCATGTGAGATTTGTGAGAAAAATGAAAACATGATAAATTAATATATGCACGGGGAAGGGCTTCGAAAGGATGAATTAAATCCTTTGCGATTGTAAGCCACCGTTGATTGGATCTAAAAGAAATACGTGATCCAAAGGCCTAAAAACAGAATATTTGGCATTCAAAGAAAGCACTTGCCAAGGCCTATGTTTGTTTGATATATTCATTCAAAAACAAAAGAATATATATGCTCATTGAGGGAGAATTGGTTGGTATATCAACGGTTTGCACAATGTCCGTTTATCCTAGTTGTCTTTAATGTCATGACTCTATTTGGTTTGTAGAATCATCATCATGCTAGGCTTGTATGCATTGTGTATGTTTGTTCATTGAGTTCAATCTTTATATTGTCACATGAGGTTATATTTAACTGTGATGAAGTTTGCAATCAAATGAGAACTCCGTGAACGTTTCTTAAGTGTTTGGGTCTAAATTTAATTGTTGCTAGTTCACACCCCTACACTTCCGTTTCCATATGACACATTTTTGCCATACGAGTGTGCAAACTTATTGTATTTTGTGTCATGTGTGTGTTTATATCTATATATATGCAAGTTCTATATTGGTATATTTCTAATGTCTATATATATGATATTCGTTTATCTTTGCCTTGCTTTTAATTACCCATATGCTTTCATGTCTTAACACTTTAAGCTTTCACATGCGGTTTATTACTTCTTTATCCTTTGCCTATTCCCGAACAAAAAAAGGGGAGAATGATGATAGGGGGAGAAATGGCATCTAATCCTATTATTATCGTATCTTCGTTTGGGGGAGATTTATCTTAGGGGGAGACGTCTTTCTAAGTAGGTCATGTGTTTAAAGGGAGAATTAATTTAGGGGGAGTAATTAATTAATTGCATTTAATACTTTGATGATCCCTATGCATTTGATGAGTTTGCTTAAGTGTGCAGGAATTATTTTAAAGCGGCATCTTTCTATGGCAAAGAGTTTGATCCTTGGGTTGAGTCAAGATTGGGCGGGTTATGTTTTGAGTCTAGTAGAGCTTGACGGCCCTTTAGGATTTTTGTTTGGTTTTTGTCCCGGAATAGCCAAAGGGGGAGATTTGTAAGGACACAAATTTCCAATTGAGTCCTCTTATAGTTTTGGCTCAATTCCGGACAAAAACATTTATTCATAGGATTTTATTTATTGTAATATTCTCAAGCCTATGAAGTGTATGTTGAAGACGTAGCGACAAAGAACTTAAAGCTTCATCAAAATGCCGGTTTGTGTGCCTCGTTTCTACGTCATCAACTAAGGTTCCATGCTCCCAAGGTATGAATGTAATTATATGTATATAGGAGCTTGGAACAATGTTTATTTGGGTGTTAGGTTTAATAAAAGCCATGTTTATTTCAGAAATAATTTAAAAAGAACTTTATATTAATATATATATATAAATGCTTCTGGGCCAAAATAGAATTTAACAAAAATTTCTGAAACTCGTTCGAAATTTCGTTCGAACGAGATTTTTCGTTCGAACCAAACTTCGTTCGAACGAGACTGCTTTCTAACCTAACTGGTCAGTCGTTAGATAAGTCGTTCGAACGACTTTCTCGTTCTAACGAGGTATCTAACGAGGTTCTAACGAGCCTAGGCTGGTCGCTCGTTAGAAACCTCGTTCGAACGACAGTCAAAGTCGTTCGAACGAGAATGCCAGGCGGGAATAGTTTTAAGCAGTTTTTTGGCAGTTTTCTCCCATGATCCCCACTTGTTTTTTAACCAACTTTTTCCAGCCTTATGAGGGACGGGAAACACTTTTTTCCTTCTAACTTTTCCAACTCATTTCCATCTCAAAAAGAGAGTTTGAGAGCATAATTGTTTAGGGAAAAAGTTCATGTTTTGAGTGTCATCTTTTAAAAGAAAAATTTCACACACTCTAGTTTACACCCAATAATTGTTTATCCAAGTTCTCCTACATAAATATCAATTACTTGGAGGTTGTTTTGGCACCGGTTTTTCTCTACACCGAATTGAAGAGAAGTTCGTTTCATTTCTACCCGTTTGGAGAAAGGCTCCATGTTTGGGTGACGGTGTGCCTAATTGTCCCATCGGTGTATTCCGAGACCACGGTGGAGCTCCGTTGGTTATCCGCTAATTGGAGGTTGATACAAGAAGAAGCATCACGGCTTGAGAGGGTTCGAGTTTAGGAAGTAAGTCTTTTGTCTTGTATTTTGTAATACCATTTTTAGTGGATTTGAGGCTAGGGCCGTCCCGAGGTTTTTTCCCGTTAGTGGGTTTTTCCTTGTACATCGCGGTGTAGTGTGACTTTGTTTATTTTTATCTTGCACAATAATTTAGAATCCATGCTTAGGATAATTTCAAGATAAAATTGGATTTAATTCTCACACTCATTTAATTTGGGACTAAAATTAAATATTGGGTAAAATTGGTTTATTCAAGTCACTTGCTAAAATTGGTTTCGCCTAACTTTGAATATTTGTTAATTATAAATTAGGCAAATTCTAGGACTTGTATTTTGTTTTAAGTTGTTTCTCAAGATATTAAAACCCGGCCTTGTTGTTTTATTGAACCATCACTTGTATTCAACGCTTCCGCATTCATTGATTAAAAAGGGAAATTATATATTTTAATTTGAGATTATTATTTCAAACCCGGGGATTCTCCAACTGCGTTCTCAGAAGCTAATCGTGTAAAGAGAAATTCTAAAACCTAAATTTATTGCCAATACCCGACAACGGCGCCAAAAAATTGGTGTGCTCTAAAGAGTGTATGATTCAAGTGAAAATATTTCGCAATAAGTAGTAACCGGGAATGTACGAGATCGTATTCCTCAGGGATTGAACACTCCTAAGAGAATAAGATTAGGCTAAAGGAGATTCTCTAAATGTCAAAAATGGAAAGTGTAAAAGATGATTTAATTATTTTAAAATGTGATAGTGTTTAAACGCCAAAATACTATGCATAGAATTACAGAATATCAAGGCAACTACAAAGATGTACCAATATGAACTAAGTTAAGATTGAGTTAAACATATAAAAAGGGATTGAGGATCATTATCCCACCTTGGATTCACTAATAAAGATGATAGGTCTTGATTCAAATTAATTCTAATTGAGCATAACTAATTAGATCCGAACATCAACCATATAGAGACGAAACTCATCGATGGAGGATTAGGGTTAATTAGTATTTGCTAAAATGGGTCAGGGTTGTAGTAAAGCATCAAAGACCACCCCTTGCATAACAAGGAAAGTTAAGAGACTAGGATACTCCAGTACCAACAGTTGAAGTTCAATTAGAATAATTATAAACCAAACCCTAAATATGAAGTTCAAGCATCCTTGGTGGGATTATGATCTTCAACCTCAAATTTAGCTACTCATACTAGAAACTAGGTTACACATGCAAAGGAACCGCATATTTAAATTAACCATCAAGTGTAAACACAAAACAATACAAGATAGGATAATAAAAGCAATTTAAAGCTAATGAATACAAGAAGATATCGATTTAATGAACAAAGCTTGCATTAATTAACAACTAACTTGTGAGAATTAAAGTCTTTACAAGTAGGAAGAGAAATAAATACACTTGACCTAGGAGAGAGAAGAGAGTATTTCTATCTATCCAACAACTATCCCAAGTAAACTATATCTTCAAATGAACGAAAAACCAAGGACAAAAACCAAAAATCTATCCAAAATGGCAAACTAATAATAAGGAAAGAAAAAAAATTCTACAGAACCGAATAGAATCGGAGGAGTCTGAATCGATTCGCATGAAGGCAACTGATGCACTGGTAACAACCGAATCGATTCAGCAAGGGAAGAATCGATTCAGACATGCTTTCAAAAAGAGGTTGCTCCTTTTGGATTTATTTTCCTAAAGTTTCAGTGAATCGTCCGTAACTTCTTCATTCTAGATCGGATTCATGCATCGTAGGAGACCGTGTGAAGATGATAAGGAGGTATACAACTTTCATGAGATACCGGGACCAAAAATCGAGCCCTGAATTTATTAAAATGCCCCTGAAGATGCAACTGCCAGCAAAACTTCTCCAAAACTTATCCAAACTTCACAACTTACATTTCCGAGACCTATAAAAACTCAAATAAGGCACACACAATATATATATATATATATATATATATATATATATATATATATATATATATATATATATATGACCAAAATGGGGGTTAGTCAATAAATGAGCATAAAACTGAGAATAACACGTACGGGAATGCTAGAATTTACAAATTAACGGGGTTAGAAATATAATATAAGTGACTTATCACACCCCCTAACTTATACATTGCTAGTTTCGAGGAATGAAGCATGAAGACACAAGGTCCATCAACAAAACTAAAACAGGAGAAATATGTACAATGAAGGAAAATGCCATTTTCGTGGGCGAACGATTGCATTTCGCGTATGTAATAAGCCATTAAATGCCTAGGTGGCCCTAGGGGATGTGTGTCGCCTCGTGAGAATTTCTAGGGGTGATACCCATAAACATCAAGTCAACGCATACAATACCGAAGCTTAGCTCAACAATTATCAAAGAAGCATAATCTATTAACAAAGTGAACAAAGCTCACGCTAAAGATGAAAATTATCGGCATTAAGCAAGTAACTTCAATAGAAATTAAAACCATGGAATGCGAAATAAGCGGACACACGTGATAATTTAGATTTGGCAAAACTTTTATAATCCATGTAAACGCTAATGCATGCATACTTAATGAAGAACAATATATAAAAGTGAAAAATACAATCTCATGAAAGGATATCACAAATTAATCAATGTGAAATGCACTTAAACAGATTATTGTAAACGTTCAATCTTTGAATCACATTACCCTATGATCCAGTAGGACTTTTCGGGAATATAATTTGGGGAATTCTAGGGTTAGGAAGCGAAAGTCTATGTACGGGAGCAAAGGGGATTCGGGAATAACACACGAAATAATGGAATTAGTGGGCAATATAGGGAATTGAATTCAAATTCCAAAAGCAAGATATTCAAGAGAGCAAAAATTTTATTTCCATATACATTGGAACCTTTTATTCTGTTTTCTTTTCTTTTCTATTTTTCTTTTTCTCGACCTTGTTTTATATTCTTCTTTTTCTCGACCTTCTTTTCAATTTTTCTTTTTCTCGACCACTCATAGCTTGATTCCAAATCACATTAAAACAAATATCATTTAATCCCGAGAATAATCCCAAATCGAGGTACAGAAGGTGTATAAAGGTTTATAACTCCAATGTGGAGTTAGCTAGCTGATTTGGGACCAAAATAAGGGTCATAGGAGGTCTCAACGGGGTTTAATAGGGACATGTATAAGGGTAAGGTTAAGGTCATATAGGGTTTGACACAAAGAAGGCCTAGGATCCTTTCCTAAAATTTCATGTGATTCTCGGGACTCAACACCATTGAAAATCATCCTTAAGTGATAATTAAATTAATATGTAATCAATGAAAAGAAAATAAGATTGCCAATAAGATCATTTTTCAAGAAAGAGATAGAGTATATATATGTGCTCACAATTGAAGATTACTCTCAATTGTCATTTTTGTAAGGGTATAACATCCGCCTTATGATCACGAATTTTAAATGCTTTAAACCAAATCATAAACAATTATTTGTATAATGCGCTCAAAGCTTCACAGTTTAATTTAATGAGATTATTCGCAATGCAAATAATCTATGGGCTAAAGGCTAATAAACCATAAACTCTAAGCATGCATCATCGCTATACTGAAGGATAAGACGATCATATACGTAATCATTGGAGACAAGGGAGAAAAATAAGATTTAAAAAAAATACTAACATCATAACCGGTATCATAAATGTAATCCATACCTCCTAACTTCAAATAAACATTGTCCCCAATGTTAGTAGGGATAAAAAGGGAAAAGGGGTTAGAAAATAGTCACCCCATACGGAGTAACTCGAGGACCGCGCAATAGCATACCCGTTACATGTTAGTACTATAAATAGTAAAATATATATACGAGAGATAAAAGAAAGAATAAGGAGTTGCGTACATGTGGAGTGAAACCAAAAATGAGAAAATATAGTAATGAACACTCTCCACCACAACATAAACAATTATTAAATCCCAAAAACATAATAGTCGTACAAAGTTTAAAAAAAAACACCATAATCAAAGTAACATGAAGCAAAAACAGCAGCAACAAATGATAAAAAGAGGTCCTAAGAAGAATCGGGGAGGCGATTAGAAAAACTCGGCGCTTTGGGGTCACGCGGGGGATAAGGATCAAACAAGTAAGGAGGTACAGTAGCCTCGCCTCCGTGTAGATGTGCGAATAGGTCCATCTGCGCCCATGCTAACATGGATATGTCCTGCTCATACGCACCTCGATAATCAGTAAACCCCCTCTCGTGACCGTCCCTGAAAGCTGTAAAATTAGTCTGTAATTTACCCATCCTCGCAGACAACTCTCGAATGGGACCCACCGAAAATGGAACATGAGGAGGAACCTCCAGTACATTCGGCAACGGAGCATCAAAGTCACAAGGGATCTTAGCAGTCACGTGTTCTATCATCAACTGTCTCTTTATCTCCCAATAGGCTTTCCTTAAGGTCTTCTCGATTGCAACGCCATCAAGTAATGAGGGCAACCTAGGTATTTTATGGGAGGGGACTCCCTCACAACGAGCATCTCAATAAATCCTAGAAACCAATCGTGAATAAGGGAGAGTAGTGGTTCCCTTATCACAATAAGAGGCATTCAACATTTATTGAAGCACTAAAGCAGGAAGACTGACAACGGTGTTGGCTTCTAGGATATGGTAAAGAAAGTGAGCTTGTTTTGACCTAAGGACCGATTTGGTTTGGGTGGGGATGATAGAGTTGATGGCAACAAGATGGATAAGTCGGTGCGAGTCAGGAATGTGCCTAGTAGGGAAAGCATCACCGACCCATAAATGCCCCGGCGCCAGAAGCGCTATAAGGACTTTGTTTGGTAGCAAGGCAAAAGGGTCGCTAGATGGGTACCCATATATCTCCGAGCTATCAGCACCTCTTAACAGCATAGAAAGAATCGGCCTTAAAATTTGAATTCTTCTTCCTCGAACAAATGCATCTTAAATCCCGTCTCCTATCGAGATGAGCGATGCATATAACCTTCTCATATGTTCCTCATTAACATCCCCCTCTGCTGTTAAGTGAGATTCCCAATGGAATTTCTACAAATGCCTCTTAACCTTGTTAGGAAAGTCTACAAGCTTTATGGGACGCCTATTTGATGAAAATTTCTCCCTATACCTATATCACTCTTCCTTTGAATGAAAGGTTTCAAATCCATTGCGACCGGATACGGTGTTGGATGCAGGCTTTTGAGCCATTACGAACCTACACAAATTTCAATTCAATACATACACAATTAGTGTAATACAAAAAATCAAACTAAGCGTGAAACGGGTTCAGAACGAAACAATGGGTGAATGTCGAAAGAAAATAGGCGGATATGCATACCCGATATGCACCACACTCAATCAAGGAAAATCATTATAAATGTTCGAAAAATGGTGCAAAAATGAAGCAATTAAGCACTATCTTCCCAATAGGGCATTTTATCGAACAACATGTGTGCATTAAGTTCAAACTAGGGAGAAATGTTTATTTGATTCATTGAAATGCCCAATAACCGATGGGTTAGGAAAAACTTCTTTAGAAACTACGCTTGCATATCGCGCCAACTACCGATGGAATTAGGAGACAAGGACCAAATCCAAGTTTTGGCATTGTCCTTTAAGGAGAAAGGGAAAATTTTTGAGTCGAGTTACATCAAGAGGACGATTTTGGTCTCTAGAAGTAGCGCAAACCTCCTCAAACTCTCGCACATGGAGATAGGGTTGCTCACTTTCCATTCCATTGAAGGATGGAAGTAGTTAAATCATTATATTATGGAAATGAAATTGAGCAGCGTTATACGGGAAGATGATACACGACGAAGAGGTGGTCCTCTCCGATTGTAAGTACTCTTTCATCGTCCTATAGGGAGGCCCGACCTCCCCTCTATTACCCTGGTCACTCTGATTGTCGGCCATAGAATTAGTCTCATAGTTGGTTTCGGTGTGGGCTTTAATCGAAACAGAAGGAGTTGTAGATGGTCTCCCATAATTCGAACACTCGCTAAATGAGGAGGGACTAGCTATAGGATTTGGATAATTATCTCTCTTGGCTTGCATCTATGGGATTTGGATTGATTTTGGAAATCGTGTTGTCACGTGATCACAGGGAATGTAATGGTGTAAAGAGAAATTCTAAAACCTAAAATTATTGACAATCCCCGACAGAGGCGTCAAAAAGTTGGTGTGCTCTAAAGAGTGTATGACACAAGAGCAAATCTTTTGCGATAAGTAGTAAGTGGGTAAGACCAGGATCGTATTCCTCAGGGATTGAATACTCGTAGGAGAACAAGATTAAGCTAAAGTAGATTCTCTAAACGTCAGAAAAGGAAAGTGTAAAAGATGATTTAATTGTTTGAAAATGTGATAGTGTTTAAACGCCAAACTATCATGTGTAGAATTAAAAAATATCAAGGCAACTACGAAGATGTACCAACACGAACTAAGTTAAGCTTGAGTTCAAGAGATATAAAGGGATTCAGGATCATTCTCCCACCTTGGATTTGGTAATTAAGATGATGACTCTTGATTCAAATTAATTCTAATCGAGTATAACTAATTAGATCCGAACATCAACCATGTAGAGACTAAACTCATCGATGGAGGATAAGGGTTAATTAGTTAATACTAAAATGGGTTGGGGTTGTCGTAAAGCATCAAAGACTACCCCTTACATGATAAGGAGAGTTAAGAGACTAGGATACTCCAATACCAACACATGAAGTTTAATTAGAAAAATTATAATCCAAACCCTAAATATGAAGTTCAAGCATCCTACATGGGGATTATGATCCTCACCCTTAAATTTAGCCACTCTTACGAGGAACTAGAATACATATGCAAAAGAACCACGTATTTAAGCTAACCATCAAGTGTAAACACAAAATAATACAAGATAGGAAAATAAAAGCGATTTAAAGCTAAGGAATACAAGTAGATATGGATTTAATGAACAAAGATTGCATTAATTAACAACTAGCTCGTGAGAATTCAAGTCTTTACAAGTAGGAAGAGCAATAAATACACTTGACCTAGGAGAGAGAAGAGAGTATTTCTATCTATCCAAAAACTATCCGAAGTAAACTATATCTTCAAATGAACGAAAAAACAGAAAATCCAAAAATCTATCCGAAATTCCAAACTAGTAATAAAGAAATAAAAATAAATAAAAAAATCGCGGAACCGAATCGATTAGAAGGAATCCGAATCGATTCGCATGAGATCAGTTGATGCACATCGATTCGAACCTGCTTTCAAAATGAGGTTGCTCCTTTTGGCTTTATTTTAGCAAAGTTTCACCAAATCGTCCATAAATTCTTCGTTCTTGATCGAATTCATACACCGTCAGAGGCTACACGAAGATGAGAAGGAGGGATACAACTTTCGTGAAGATACCAAGAACAGAACTCGAGTGCTAAATTTATTAAAATGCCCCCGAAGATGAAGCTATCAACAAAACTTCTCCGCAACTTTTCCTAACTGCACAACTTGCAGACCTATAAAATCTCAAATAAGGAACCCACAATATATATGAAAAAAATGGGGGTTAGTCATTAAATGAGCATAAGAACTGGAAATAGAACGTACATGAATGCTAGAATGAACAAATTAACGGGGTTAGAAATATAATAAAAGTGACTTATCAGCAATTCCGTGCTAGGGAGAGGGTCAAGCACCAATTTTTGTATTACATTAAGGAGGAGACTTATGCAGAGGTCATTATTTCACAAATACCCATCCCGATTATTAAAGAGTTTTTAGATGTATTTAGAGAGATTTTAGGGTTTCCATTTAGTGGGAAGATCGAGTTTGTGATTAACTTGATTTCGAGTACGAGACCCATCACACGTGCACCGTATCACATGGCTCATCTAGAGATAAGAGATCTTAGAGATCGGATTCAACAGTTACTGGGTCAGGTGTTTATTCAGAGGAGTAATTCACCATGGGGTGCTCTCGTCCTGTTCGTTAAGAAGATGGACGGATCGTTGAGACTTTGCATTGATTACATGAAGTTGAACAAGGTCACTATACATAAAAAGTATTCGTTGTCTCATATTATTGACCTATTCAACTAGCTGAGGGGTGCATTATATTTTTTTAAGATTGATTTGAGGTCGGGGTACCATCAACCAAGGATTCAGGAGCAGGATGTCTAGAAGATAACATTTCTAATGAGATATGGATCATATGAGTTCTTAATTATTCCTTTGAGACTGACCAATGCATCGGCAGTGTTTATAGACATAATGAATATGGTGTTCAGGGACTTTCTAGATCAGTTTGTCATCGTGTTCATAGATGACATATTGATTTATTCTCGAGCCATAGAGGATCACGCACAACACTTGTGGGTAGTCTTGCAGACGGTACGAAACCATTAGTTATATGTTAAGTTTGAGAAATGTGGATTTTAATTACGGGAGGTGCGGTTCTTGGTCCACATAGTATCTAAGATGGGGATATCGATGGACCCAGGAAAGTTTCAGTAGTGATTGAGTGGGAACAACCCACTACACCTACATAGATGTGTTGTTTTCTAGGATTGGTAGGGTGCTACCATCGCTTCATTCAGGGTTTCTAACAGATAGCCGAACCTCTAACGAATTTGACAAGGAAGGATGTACCATTTCTTGGGATGATGCTTATCACTAGGCTCTTGATGAGCTGAAGGCCAGATTGACTTCAACTCTAGTACTTACGTTGCCTCGTGGAGGGATTGACTATAAGGTATTTATGGATGCGCCCTTATGAGAACTTGGAGGGGTGTTGATGCTGGAGGAGAGGCTGATAGCTTATGCTTCTCAAAAACCTAAGCATAATGAAGGGAATTACCCCACACTTGTTTAGAGGTAGTAGTGGTTCTATTTTCTTTACATATTTGGAGGCATTATCTCTTGGGGGAGAAATTTTAGTTGTTCACAGACCACAAGAGCTTATAGAACTTGTTAACATAGAGTGAGTTGAACATGAGACAACGAAAATGGCTTAAGTTTGTGAAATATTAGCAGTTTGATATCCAATAACACTCGGGAAAGGCAAATATAGTGGCAGATGCTTTGATTCGTAAGTCGATAATTGAGTTAGCAGCGGTGTGGAAGGTGACGGGAAAATCACTTCGTACTGATGATTTATCACATGCTTTTATGGTAGTTATCACCATCACACCCAAGATCATCATTCAGGTCGTGAAGGCACATGAAGGGGACTATATTTCTCAAGAGAAGGTTAAATAATTATTAACAAAGGGGGCAGAGCACAATTTAATTGGATCAGATGGAGGATTGAGATTCCAAGGCAAGTTGGTAGGTCCAGAGGATAAGGAGTTACAATGATCCGTTATAACGGAGGCACATGGGTCACATTTTACATTACATACCGGTGGAAATAAGATATACCGGGACATGAAGTGGTAATATTGGTGGGCAGGTATGAAGAAGGACATATATATTTTTGTGATTAAGTGTGCCATATTCCAGTTGGTAAAAATGAACCATCAGTAACCAATAGGTGTTTTACAGCCTCTTGAGATTTCGTTGTGGAAATAAGAGAGCATTTTTATGGATTTTATCACAGGGTTACCTATGTCACAGTGGGGACACAATTTTATCTGGGTGATCGTTGACTGTTTGATAAATGTGGCTCACTTTTTGTCAGTTCGAACATATTATACTTCGGAGAAATATGCCAAGCTTTTTCTTGCATAGATTTTGAAGTTGCACGAGGTATCGCTCAATAGCATGTCAGATAGGGACATGACGTATGTTTCCCACTTTTGGAGTAGGTTCTAGTAGGCATTGGGGGATGGATTTGAGGTTGAGTATCTCTTATCAACCACAGACAAATGGTCATACAGAGAGAGTAAATTTAATATTGGAGGATATATCGCATATATGCATATTGTACTTTAAAGGTAGTTGGGAGTAGTACTTACCATTGGTGGAGTTTGTGTACAACAGCAGTTACCAAATTACTATTAGGATGGCACCTTTTGAGGCATTATATTGGAGGCCTTATCGTTCACCCTCATGTTGGTTGAAAGTGGGGGAGAACAAAATTATCAGATTGGAGTTCATTTAAAATACCCCAGAGAAGGTGAAGATGATTCGGGCTATGATTCGAATTGCCCAGTATTGACAGAAAAGTTACACTGATGCAAACTGGAGGCACTTGGATTTTGAGTTCAGTAATCATGTGTTAATTAAGGTGTCTCCCATGAAAGGAGTGACGCGATTTGGTAAAAAGGGGAAGCTATATCCTTGGTATGTGGGACCGTTCTCTATTATTAAAAGGACTAGACTAGTGGTGTATCAGTTGGTATTACCAGATCATTTACAAAGGATGCATGCTATTTTCTATATTTTGACATTTCGAATATTTCTTAGAGATGAGATAGCTTACCAGCATATAGACCTCGATGAGATAGAGCTTCAGCCTAACGTGACTTATGAGGAAAGACCCGTAGCTACTCTGGATCGGAGGGAGCGTAGACTTAATTCCAAGGTCATCCTTTTAGTACAAGTGCGGTAGGGACACCATAATGACGATGATTCGACGTGGGAGAGAGAGTACAACATGCGAGAGAAATATCCAAAACTCTTTTAGTCGGGTATATTTCGAATTGCAAGGACGGAATTTTGTTATTATCGGGGAGAGTGTAATACCCTGTATTTTCATACTAAATTATTTTTAGTAGAATTTAATTAAATAAATTCGTGAATAATTTTTTTTTATTATGATTGTATGTTTATATGATTCATTTATGTATAATGTTTTCACTCATAGAAAATAAATTGTATGTTGATTGAATTATTGTTATGTGGTGATTAAACATAAAAAAATGTGAAACTTGTGTAGATATATTTTGGGCACATTTCTAAGGGAATTAGAGATTCGTGTTGGTGTTTTAGACATCTATGTTTGGGCCAGAGGCATAGATATACCCTTAGGGGATTTATCGGGTCAATTCGTGTAGTGTTTTGGGCTTATTTGAGGGTCCAAAAGTGTTGGTTGAAGTGTAGTATGGGATTAGGGGTTACAAGATGATAATTATCAGCCTAAGAGTCTTCCTATCCATAAGAAAGCAACCGTAGCAGCCCCACAGCCCATTGGAAAAGTTACCAAGGTTAGAAAATGGAGAAATAACAAGGATCCAAAAGGAGAGACTCTAATCACCAGTTTAAGGCAAAAAATCTCTTGCTAAATCAATTACAATTTATTTTTCACTTCATTTATGCATTTTCTCATAAAATTCTGGGTTAATTGCATAATTTGATGACTTTGAACAATTGGAATGAACTCTAGGATTTCTTAGAATAAATCTGGAAATAATAATGTTTAAGGATTAAACCGTTGATGTAAAAAATTAGATTATGCCTAATTAATCAATCACAGATAAAAATAAATAAGACAAAAGAATTTTAAAGTGGTTCAGCCTTATAAGAATGGCCTACGTCCACTGTTTTTGTTATTGCTGACTCTTTGGGAATTCTTGATAACTGGTTTTTACCAAGAAATTCCGAGCCCCCTTATAATGAGGATGATACAATGTATTTATAGCCCTGAGGCTGTACATGTGAAAGGGTAATACATAGCTGTCCCATAGGCATATACATCTGTATGAAAATAATCAGCCTTTAATGCGCATTTAATCTTCTTAATTGTCTGGTAATAAATGCTCTGATCGAGGTGCAGCTCGGACCGCCTAAGTAGCTCGGTATGTACAAGTTGCTCGGAGTATACTGGTTGCTCGGAGAGTCATAGTTGGTCGGGGAGGTTGAGTTCCTCGAAGTCAGGGTGTTGTTCAAAAATGTTTGTAGGTGCCATATATAGTGACACGTGTCTCCTCATAATTGATCCACGTCAGCGGACTAATTTTGGTATCAACAGAAGCTCCCAATGTTTCACAGTTCGAGGTTGAGGAGTGTGGAACATTCTTCTCGAAATATGGCGGGATTAAATGGTCATCCTAAATTTTAGGAGTGTTTTCCTTGTATTTATTTTTCCTTTCGAGTTCATAGAATCAGACTCTTCGAATTTTTCTAACTGCTTTGGTCTCCGTACCCTTTTTTGTCTTTTTAGCCCCCGGTAGCGCAAACGTCTTTCTTTGTAATCATTATTTTTACCCAATCCCAAAGGGAGGTATTTAAGCATTGCAGAAAACCCTATCGTCTTTTACTTTTTCAAATTTGTATCTTTGATTTCTCCATTTCCTCTCTATCTTGTGCGTTCATTCCTTCCATCGTTCGTTGTCAACTGATCCATCCTTTTTCTGTAAGATCTCCTTCCTTCTTTTTTATTTCCTTTATTCATCATGGTTTACCTTATTAAGTCGCTTGATAAGTTTCGTTCTGATTTCTCTATTCCTTCATGGGTCATTTTGGAGGAACTTTCTGAACCTTCAGATTATTTTCGTTTAGCTGAGGGACATTGGTTCCCCAGTCTCTTTGTAGCTGAATGTGGCTTTTCTTTTCCCCCAAACCCCTTGTGTCTGGAATTCCGTCAATATTTTGACGTGGTTCCTGCAAAAATAGCCCCCAATACATGGAGAATAGTTAATGAAGTCCATAGATTAAATCAGATTCATGGAACTCGTATAGGAATTCCAGAAATTATGTTTTTCTATAGATGGGATGTCAGTGACAGTACTTTTTATTTGAAAACTAGGTTTTTAAATAGGGCTTTAGTCGTCACTCTCCCAGATGCCAACAGGGATTATTTAGAACATGGTGTAGTTATGAAAAATTGGCAACATGCTCCACTAATTAGCAACGATGTGTATCAGGGTCCTAGATGTTCTCCCTGTGGCAATGGGATAGGTTGTTTTTACTTTATTTTTGAAATTATGCTTTCTCTGTGTTTGATAAAATGTGTCACTGATATTTTAATTTTTATTTATTTGCAGTTGACAGCAAAAGAAGGTCTCCAAAAGAGACAGAAGTTAATTTAAAGCATCTGAAACTTATCTAGGGTTGCATCAGACTGTCGCTGACGAATATATCAGATCAACTGCATACTTGTTGCAGTACAAGAGTTACACCTCGTCTTTTACTGCTCGTCCAGTGATAAGTGACGTAGAACCAGTACCAGCTTCTGAAAGTTCTTCTCCTGAGTCACATATTCCTCTTAGTGACAGAATGAAGAGAAGAAGAGCTCCTGCCCTCTTCGAGAAATCTGCCTCTATTACTGGAGAGGCAAAGAAAAGCAAGCAGTATGTCCCGGAAGAAGGGATAAGATAACTTGATGCACCTCCTCCCGCTGCTACTAAGAAGGTTGTCGAGAAGCCCCCTATGGCTCCAGACGAAATTGAAGCTGTTTCCCCTCCAAGCGAGGTTGTAGTTATATCACTGACCAAGACGACATCCTTGGTCGAGAATGTTCTTGTTCCCACGAGGAAGCTGAAGAAGAGCTTCTCGGCTAATTTGTCTGAATCCATCTCTCAGCCTCCAACTACTGGAAGTGGTGTTCCCACTTTCGTTGCTCTAAGCTCTGCCGTGAGCTCGGTAAAGTCTTGGATCATCCCCGAGATCCAAGGTATTGAAGAAAATCTTTCCCGGGATAGGGTTACCACTTTGGAAGATCAGCACATTGCCTCAGTAAGTATTGCTAATCTAAATTTTCATTTTTCAATGTTATGTCCTTGCACTGACTTACAGTTATTTTGTTTTTCCAGTTGGTAACCTTCTTTAATTCTATTCTGAAGAAGGACGAAGCCATCGAGTCGTCCATCTCCTCGGGTGGTGTAGAGGAGGCTTTTATAGGTCTCACGCAGTCTTTAAATGATTCTCGTTAGAAGTATGTCGATGATAAAGCTTATTGGGAGAAACATCTTAATTCCACCGAGCAGGAGAAGGATCAGGCTATTGAAGTCTCCAAGGGGTTGAAGAAGAAAATAAAAGACTTGGAGAAGAAAAACAAAGAGCTCGAGGGGAAGCTCCAACATGCTCGAGAGTTTGAAAACAAGCTCAAATCTGTTGAGGAAGAGCTAAGTAGACTTCGTGACGCTGGTCGTCAGAAGGAAGAGGCAGAAAGGAAATTGAAAGCTGCCGAGGAACTTTTGTCTGAGAAGCTTTCCTCGGAGAAGGTGAAAAGGAAACTGGCTGTGAAAAAGTCCTTCAGTGCTGGCTGGGACAAAGGTTGGAATAAGGGTTTGGCTGCCATGGTCTCACAAATGGAGTATGGCAGCCTTAAATATTTCAGGGATGGTTGGGTGGCTGCTCTGACAGAGATGAATGTCGATGAGAACTCCGACCTGTTTCAGCGACACATTCCTGGCCCCCCTTCTACTCTCGGGGAAGAAGAAGAGGACGAAGCTGCCTCCGAGGAATCTTCTATTATGGTTGGGGATCAGGTCCACACTGTTGAACTTCGCTACGAACAGCACCAACTAACTATTACTCTTATCGAGAAGCTTCAATCAACCAACATTTCAGTCGAGCAGCTTCCAGCACCCACCGAATAACCTTCTATGCCATCCGAGCAACCTACCTCCTCGTCCCAGCTTCCCGAGAAAGTTTTAGGAAACAAGGAGAAGGTGTAGAGTTATTCGGACTTTTCTCTCTGTTTATTTTTATCAAATGTAACTCTGAACTATGTACTTCTCTTTTATGATGTAATAAAATTTGAAATTTTGATTGTTCATACTGTTGATTATCTTCTTCTTGCTTTGTTTGTATTCTTATTAATTCTTGCCATTTCTTCCTTTTACTAGTTTATGGCCAGGATGGAATTGTTATCAGCTCATGATACAAAATTGCTGAGATAATACAATGAATACTTCAAAGATGGTCATACAGATATGATTGAAGCTCAAATCGTTGATATTCTCGGTCCAGATGCTTCAGAGCGAGCAGTCGAAGCCTACCAGTACTTAAAGTGTCTGCTCGACCGGGCAGTGGCTAATAATGTAGCATATTATGAGATGATTTAAGACCTACAGGGCACTCTCGAGGAGCTTCAACAACAATACAAGGAATCTACAGTACTTTTGCACCAGGGATATGAGAAGAAGTATCAGTAACTAAGTGCTGATAAAGGATATGATAGATTGTTTGCTTCTTACGATATAAAGGAAAGAACTTTGAAGACCGAGGTCGAAGAGCACAGGTAGATAGCTAAGTTATTGGAGCAGGAAAACAATAACCTACGAGGAGAGATTTCTCAGCTGAAATCTGCTGCCTCTACCCCGGGAGCCTTGATCCCTGTCAACGATGAGGGTTTTTCTTTCTTGGAGGTTGAGAATGCCAATCTGAGAGACGAATTGGAAACCTTGAAGAGAGCTGGTCCTTCTACCTCTGCTCGCGGACGAGCAAGGGTTACTCGAGTTACTATTGAAGAAGCTAGAACGCAGGCAGCCTTGGAGAATTAAGCATTCCAGTTGGTGGCAAAGAATCAAGCATTAGATGAGATGTCCAAGAAGATTCTGAATCTGGACGAGCAGCTCTCTGCATAAAAGTCTGCCTTGGAGAGTAAAGAACTTTTAGCAAAGAACCTCCTCGAGCAATTGGAGAGGTTAACCTATCAATTCCACAAACAGCCCAGGGAGTTTTGGATGGCTGGTTATAATGAATCCCTCTACCATCTAGATGATCGGATCCAAAATGCAAATAATGTGGGTTACAAGCAAGGATGACTGAATGCCTTGTGCGTGCTCCAGTTGGAACATGGTCACTATTTGTGGGATTACTATGACCCTAGGTTGCTCGATTTGTCGGTTCCACCTTTCAAACTGGATATGAGCTGGATTCCTGCTCGGGCCATTCCTCAATGTCTGATTTCAAAGTATCTCGGTGACTATAACCTTCATTACAACTTTGAGATATCTCGCCCGGAGCACCTTCTTTATTGGCCATCTGTGATGAATATCAGGATGCTCAAAGATATTAATTTCATAAATTCCCCCTATGCTTTAGACGATCCTCCTGCTGGCGAAGAACCTGTTTCAAAGGCAGAGGGGAAGAAACCAATAGAATAGGAATCTTGATGTAATAATTTTTTAAATATGTATTTCATTCTCAATGTATTTTGTTTTGGATTTAATGAAAAACTTCTAGTTTTATTTGCAATTTCGATTGTCTTGAAAATATTCTGTAAGACATTTCTTTTTATTTACTAATGAATGTGCATGTATATCTGTTAAAAAGATAGAAATATTTTGTGTTATTTTAAATTTTCGACCAACTAAAATTGGTGAAAACTTATTGTTGACTATCTTGAATTGATGATAATCATCTGACGACCAACCAGAGTTGGTGATATTTCGTTTTTTGACCAACTATGTTAGTAATTTAAAATGCCATAAATACCAAGAAATTTACCACTTATTAATTTTAAGCCTTGAAATGATTTTCATTTGTTTAACCAACTGTTTTTGACCAACCGAAGTTGGTGTTTTTAGTTCTCGACCAACCTTAGTTGGTAAATTTTTTATTCCCGACCAACCTTAGTTGGTGGATTTTCTTGCCAACCAACCGTAGTTGGTATTTCTGGAAATTTTTTTATTCCCGACCAACCTTAGTTGGTGGATTTTCTTCCCAACCAACTGGAGTTGGTATTTCTAGGAATTTTGTATTCCCGACCAACCTTAGTTGGTGGATTTTCTTCCCAACCAACCGGAGTTGGTACCGACCAACCTTAGTTGGTGGATTTTCTTTCCAACCAACCGGAGTTGGTATTTCTGGGAATTTTTTTATTCCCGACCAACTTATAGTTGGTGAATTTTCTTCCCAACCAACCGTAGTTGGTATTTCTGGGAAATTTTTTATTCACGACCAACCTTAGTTGGTGGATTTTCTTCCCAACCAACTGGAGTTGGTATTTCTGGTAAATTTTTTATTCCCGACCAACTTATAGTTGGTGGATTTTTTTTCCAACCAACCGTAGTTGGTATTTCTGGGCTTGATGCGTAGTGTGTAGCACTAGTACTCCGAAAAATTTTCAACAAAAGGAGAGAATTGGGCAAAACATCCACAACTTTTATTTATATTGAAGAAAACTGCATTACATAGGAATCCCCAACTACTGATAATATTTGCGAAGATGCTCTGCGTTCCATGCATTCTTAAACTCCTCCCCTTCTAAAGTTTCAATCCTCTATGTCCCTGGTCGAACAACCTCTGTTATTCTATAGGGCCCATGCCAGTTAGCTTCCAGTTTATTCTGCTTTTGAATTGCTTTCTTTAGCACATAGTCCCCTGCTTTCAGATCACACTTCTTTACTCTTTTGTTATAGAACAGAGCTGTCCGTTGTTGGTATGCATCATTCCTGATTACTGCTTCCTCTCTATCTTCCTCGAGCATGTCCAAGTCTAACCTTCTCATCAAGTTGCTGATAAGGGAATTGAAATTCAGCACTTTGTGTGTTGGGAGGCCCAGCTCGGCAGGTATAACAGCTTCATTTCCAAATGCTAGTATATATGGAGATTCTCCAGTTGCTTTTCGGGGAGTAGTACGATAAGCCCACAGTACAGAATGTAGCTCGTTGATCCAATTTGCCTTTGCATCATTTAATCTTTTCTTCAAGCCATTCAGCAACATTCTGTTCGTCACTTCAGTTTGCCCATTGCTTTGGGGATGGCCTGGTGCAGAGTGGGTTTTTAATATGTTCGACTGATGACAATATGCAGCGAAATCCTCGTTGTCAAATTGTGTTCCATGGTCGGCGATGAATGCATGGGGAAGAACATATCTACAGATGATATTTTTCCAAATAAATTGGTACACCTTTTCGTACGTTATGTCGACAAGAGGCTCGGCTTCCACCCACTTAGTAAAGTAATCCACTGCGACGACGAGATATTTAAATCTTCCTCTGGTCGTTGGAAGTGGCCCGACCAAGTCAATTCCCCACATGGCAAATGGCCAAGGGGAAGTAATGGGTGTCAACAATGCTTGGGGAATTCTTCGGATGGTGGAGAAGCGTTGACATTTGTCATATTTTTTGGCATACGCTATGCAATTAGGCCTTATTGTCGGCCAATAGTATCCCTGCATCATTATCCTTTACAGAAGTGTCCGACCTGCTACATGGGATCCACAAGACCCTTCATGAACTTCTTCGATCAAGTCTTTCACCTCGACGGGATGTACACATCTCTGCAAGCCAGCTATAATTCCTCGTCTATATAGAACACCATTGGTCAATACATAACGAGCAGCTTTAAACTTTAGTTTCTTGGTTGCGAGTTTATCAATTGGCAAATACCCCTCTTCAATATATTCCCTGATAGGATCCATCCAAGATGATCCTAAATCAAGGGTAATAAAGTTCATCATCAGATCTTCATCTATGCTTTGACTAACCAAGACTTCAATTGGGATTGTTCTTCGTAGCTCGGTGCGTGTGGCTGATGCTAAACGAGCTAAGGCATCTGCTCTGGCATTCTTTAATCTTGGTATTCTAATTATCTGCACTGCCATCAGACTTGATAAAATCTCCATCGCTTTTGCATGATACCTGATCATTAATTCTCCTTTGGCTGCATATACTCCCAGTATTTGATTTACGATCAACTGCGAGTCACTGAATACAATAACTTGCTCTGCCCCCATGGTTTTTGCCAGATTAAGACCTGCAATCATAGCTTCATATTCAGCCTCATTATTAGAAGCCTTGAATTAGAAGCGCAGAGCATACTCCATATCAACCTCATTCGAGCTGTTTAAAACAATCCCTGCCCCACAGCCTGTAGTGCAAGATGAGCCATCCACATATAGGTTCCATCTAAGTACCTCGTCTTTAAATTTTTGATTGGACAGAGTTACTCGGTGAAACATTTGCTGCTTACTTTTGTCCTCCTCTAGCGCTTCTTACTACTCGTCGACCATATTCTCTTGCTTGCCGACCAATTTCTTTTGCTCGTCGACCAACTTCTTTTGTTCGTCAACTAACGTAAGTTGATTGGGGTTTAAATTCGATGATCCTGTAACATCCACGGGTTGGTCGGTAGCCAGCTTTTACTCCTCGGAGGTATCAGGATAGGTGAACTCTGCTATAAAATTTGCTACTGCCTGCCCTTTTAGTGACGATCTAGGCTCATAAATTATATCCTATTCACCAAGTTCTATTACCCAATACATCAATCTCTCTGATTTTTCTAGTTTATGAAGAGCTTTCCTCAATGGCATATCGGTATACACGACTATGGTATGAGCCTGAAAGTATGGCCTCATTCTTCTACTCGCTTCGATCAGCGCCAATGCCAACTTTTACAGTCTTGGATATCTGATCTCTGCTCCTCGGAAGGCCTTACTAGTGTAATAAATTGGTTTTTATACTCCATCCCCCACTCTTATTAATGCCGAGCTAACTGCATTTTCTGAAACTGCCAGATATAAGTACAATCTTTCTCCCATCACTGGCCTAGACAACAGTGGAGGTGCTCCCAGATATTTCTTCAACTCTTGAAAGGCTTTCTCGCATTCTTCATTCCATTCAAACATTTTTTGGAGTGTTTTGAAGAATGGAAGGCATCTATCAGTTGCTCGTGACACAAATTTGTTAAGTGCTGCAACTCGCCCTGTGAGACTTTGTACTTCCTTCTTAGTCGTTGGAGATCGCAGCCCTAATAGAACTTTGATCTTTTCAGGGTTTGCTTCAATACCTCGTTGGTTGACAATATATCCGAGGAACATGCCTTCTCGTACTCCGAATATACACTTTGTGGGATTCAACTTCATTTGATATTTATCTAGTTGATCAAAGGTCTGGCCTAAGTCAATTAGATGGTCAACAGCTCTCTTACTCTTTGTCAGCATATCATCAACATAAACTTCCATATTGCAACTGATTTGCTCTGCAAACACCTTGTTCATCAGCCGCTGATATGTTGCACCTGCATTTTTCAAACCAAAAGGCATAACATTATAATAATAAGTTCCCCTAGGGGTAATGAAAGAGGTACTCTCCCTGTCTTCAGGTTTCATTTTAATCTGGTTGTAACCAGATTAAGCATCCATAAAGCTCAACAGCTCGTGTCCCGAGGTAGCATTCACTAATTGATCGATTCGGGGAAAAGGAAAATGATCCTTTGGGCATGCCTTGTTAAGGTCGGTAAAGTCTACACACATCCTCCACTTTTTGTTCTTCTTCTTCACCATTACTACATTCGCCAACCAGTCTGGATATTTGACATTGTGAATAAAGCAAGCTTTCTGGAGTTTCTCGACCTCTTCTTATATAGCTTGGTTCTTCTCGAGGCAGAACACTCTTATTCTTTGCTTCACTGGCTTGATCTCTTTATTCACATTGAGCTCGTGACATAAAAAATTTGGATCTATTCCTGGCATATCCTCATGACTCCAAGCAAAAGTTTATTTTCTGCTTTTTAGGAAAACTATGAATTCCTGTTTTAGCGAGGCATCTAACGACGAACCTATCTGAGTTGTACGTTCCGGGTGTTCGTCGTCCAGAATGATATTTTCAGTAGCTTCCACCACCCGACCTTTCACGAGCTGCGACTCGTCTCTAGGATCCAACGTTTCAATCTTTGCACCTTCATTCACTTGGTAGGTAGTAGTCTTTTTCCTAGATTCCTCCAGTTCTTCCTACTCAGCAGATGAGTAGTAACATTCCCGAGCTACTTGTTGGTCACCCTTTACAACTCCTACTCCAAAATTAGTTGGAAATTTTAGGCTTTGATGTACCGTAGATGGTACTGCTTCGAACTTCTTCAATCCTACCCTTCCATAATGATATTGTAAGCTGACTGGACATTCTTATCCATCACAAAGAAACGTACTCTTTCTGTTCGACAAGCGGTCCATGTGCCGATGAACATATCCAACTTGATCGGCCCAATTGGAAAAACTTTCTCTCCAGCAAACCCAAGGAGGGGCCTGTGATAAGGTTCCAACTGAGACAACTTCAAATTTAGACTATCGAAGCATGAGTAAAACATGATATCTGCCAAGCTACCATTATCCACCAGTACTCTTGAGATTATTACTTCCTTCATCCTCATTTTGATCACCAATGGATCATCATGAGGATATAGTACACCTGCGAGGTCGTTCTTGGAGAAACCAATGACCAACTTTTCTTTGTTCACCTTCCTCGGGCGATCATCCTCAGCTAGATTTATTCGCTGAATGTATGAACAAGCTTGAGCTTCATTGATGTAAGATTTCCTTTCCGCAGTAAGGTCCCCACCTCCTGCATCTCCACCGGTAATAACGTTACAATCAAATGATCCAAAACGAATTGAAAATACCTCACGTTCTGGATGTCTTGGTTTCCTAGGGAGATCAGGGTCGTCTTCTGGATTATCTTCATGATCTCTTTTCTTGTTTTCTTCTGATCGACGAGGAGATCTAGACCTCTGTTTTGCTCGATCGTTGCTTTTTCTTTCATTTCTTCGATCAACATACTTGGTCAGCTTTCCTCGTCTGATGAGCGCTTCGATTTCATCCTGGAGAGCTATGCAATTTTTGGTTGTGTGACCATGGTCTTTATGGAACTCGCAATATTAGGCCTTATTCCTCTTGTCAGGATCTGACTTCATTTTCTCAGGCCAGTTTAGTTCCTCGCTGTTCTTGATCTCTTCCAGGACATGGTTTATGTCTACTTTCAAAGGAGTATAATTTTCAAATTTCTTCAATACTTCCCATGATGGCTTTGTTTTTGACTACTTCTCGCCACCATTATTCTTATGTTCTTTCTTCTTAGCCTTATAAACCTCCACTTGGTCTCTTTAGTGTCCATGTTCTTCTTCGCAGCCATAGCCTCCTCGGCATTCATGATCTTGGCCGCTTTTGCCATTAGTTCTGACATGGTTCTGGGTGGATCTTTGGCCAAAGTGTAGTACAATTTATTGTGCAACAGTCCACTCATCAAAGCTGTAATTGCTATTTTTTCCTCGTAATCAATAACTTCAAGCTTCTTGTTATTGAAACGAGTTATGTAATCCCTGGTGCTCTCACCTATTTTTTGTCTAACACTAAACAAATGTGCAACTTGTTTAACTGGTTTTGCTACAAAATAGAAAATTCTAATGAAGAGCTCGGCCAATTGAAAGAAAGTTGATATCTTCCCCCGAGGAAGATTATTGTACCATATTTGTGCAGATCCAGTAAGAGTTCTCGAAAATGCCCTGCATCTCATCTCGTTTGGCACGGCATAGATGTCGGTAACAGCTTGGTATTGTTCTATATGAAGGATAGGGTCAGTTTTTCCATCATATTTAGGGGTCACCATAGGTGCTTTGAACTTCGATGGTGTGGAAAAATCCAAAATTGCCTGTATAAAAGGCGTCCCTTGGACAAAAGTTCTTTGTAGAGGATTCTTGGCCTTAACCATTTCCCCTAGTCTATCCTCCAACCTTTGAATAGAGCCCTTCCATGGATCCTTTCCCTCCTCGGGCATATTGGTTCGAGCAATTGATCCTGTTGAAGTCGCTTCCTAGGATCTATCTTGTCGAGCAACTGGTTGTGATTGGGCAGAACCCTCTCTTAGATCAGATGGTCGTCGAAAGTTTCTCGACACAGCCAGTAAATGTTACTGTTTTTGTGAAAATGTTATATATATATTGTGTAATATTAACACAGTAAATGTTACTATTTGTGAAAATGTTATATATATAAAACTATTTCATAAATATATTATCACAGTAAATGTTATTGTTTGTGAAAATGTCAGAAATATAAAACTATTTCATTTTCTGGTATATACAATATATATATATATATATATATATATATATATATATATATATATATATATATATCTAATATGCTCCTATTTTTAAAGTTCTGTGCCACCCCTATTCACCCCAAATTGGCGCTCCAGATGATCCCGATCCCATTTATCCAATCTTATTTTCAAAGGTCCGCGTCAGCTGCCCCCATGATACTTCGGTGGATTCAAAGCCCATTTATTTAATAGTCTCTTATTTTTAAAGGTCCGCGCCAGCGGCACCGCATGCCACCCTTACCCACCCCAAATCAGAGCTCTGACGAAGGTCGTTGAAGCTCTAATAATGGTGGTAAGGATTGGATACCGCTAGCGCGAACCTTCAAATATAAGGTAATTTTGAAAAAAAAGGGTTTGAATCCACCGTATATATATATATGCTGTGTAGTATTAGCACATTAAATGTTACTGTCTGTTTGTGAAAATGTCACATATATAAAACTATTTCATATTCTAGTGCATACAGTAAAGTTTATTGTTTGTGTAAATTTTTTTCTTTGGAATTTTATAGCGTTCATAGATCTTGTTTGATAGATCTCGTCGAACAGATTTCAAAAACAGTAATTTTGTGAAAAACGGATTTGTGAATCAAAAGTTATGATGATTTGAAGATTAAAAAAAAAGTTCAACCACTTATGTAACTTCCTCAAGGAAGTTACGGATTGTTGGTTTTAAAAGGGTAAAATTGGAAAAAATGTTCCAAAAAATTAGGAATAGGACTTATATGTAAGAGAAAAACATGATGGGACTAGAATGTCTATAAGAACGTCTAATAGGATCTAAACGTAAATGCCCCTTTTGTTAACCCTTTCATATAAAAAATTGTACATTGTCAAAACCATTTTCAAATATTTAAAAAAAAAACTATACATGGTTTTTAAAAACAATTGTGCATGTTAAAAAAAACTATTTAAACAATTTTTGTTAAAGTAAAGTGTTATTTAAAAAACACTGTTTTAAAAAAGCACGTACTTTAAAAAAGTGTTTTAATTGATGTATGCTTTTTTATATAAAAAAATTAACAAAAAATGTACATTTACAATAAAAATTGGGTTAAAATATGTACAATTTTAAAAAAAATAATTGAAATATTAAAAAAAAACACAAAAAGTTTTAAAAAAACACTTGAAAGTAGTTTTAATCAATGGACATATAAAAAATATTCAAATAATGTTTACATAAAATAATTAAAAAACATGTTGTTTTGTATAATAATGTATCAATTTTATAAAACAGTTTTCTGTAGAAATATTTTCTTTTGTAAATATTATGTGTATAAATTATATTTTATTTTTGTAATTTTTTTATGTTTGTGATTTTTATAATTAGGTTTTAAAAAATGCACAATTTTGTAATTAAAAAAAAACTAGCGCCTTGTTTTTTGTGAAAAAAATACATAAAATATTTATTTTAAAAAATAATTTTTTTGACTTAACTCGTATAATAATATTGTATTTTGACATAACCCCCATAACAAAGGAGCACATTTTCATCCGAAATATAGTGGGGGTTATGCCAAAATATAAATTAATTGAGTTTTCTAACGTAGAATAATGTCTGTCACATTTTTGGTGGTCGTGTCTAATTTTTTATATTCTAGACATTATATCAAAAAATGACATTATTATTGTGCGATAAGTAAAAAAATGCCATTTTTATGCAAATTGTGACTTTTATTTAATGGTGTTGTAATAGTGATCTTCAATTGGTTTATGAATGGAAATGGCTTTTTAATTTGATGGTTTGTATATAATGGTATTATATCATTTTAATGAATTTCATCAAGTTAATGATGTAAGTAAGAAAATGTAGTAAATAAATCACTCATTCTAGGCCTTATGGCACAAAGATTGGGACATATCTTTAAATAAAGAGTGAATATATTAATAAATGATAAGATTTTGCCTTCTATTGAATAAGATAAAAATGGACAAAGATTAAGTACATCCATAATGAGAAAATGTAAAAGTATGTATTTGTCAAAGAGTTTACATTGATGGATACACAGTAGTACAATGTAAAAATATAGTGGGCGGTGGACTTTTTTCAACCAAAGATATGGGCCCAAAAGTGGGAGTAAACATTTACCCACCAAGTATATATATGTTAATGCAACCGTTAAGCATCAAGTATAAATTGTAAATGCAACCATTGGTGAATATTTTTTTATTCATTAAATCTGGACGGGACATTATTTACCGCGCACAACATCTGGGCATGTAATAGTTTATCGCTCAGCTCTGTAGATCTCATTTATTCACAATGTATCCACAATACAAATTTACACGACGCTTATACATCTGAACAGTAAACAATGAATTGTTTCTTATCCATTGTGAAAAAACCCAATACAAACGTTATCGCTTACATTTTTCAGTGTGGATGGGCTGAAAGAAAAGAGTCTCTACATAAATTAATGAACTTTTGAAATATGCAAACTCTCGGGTTGAAAGATAACATTTCAACTAATTAAGTAAGGAGGTCTAGAGGAGATATGATCCAATTGTAAAATAGTGTATTTACATGAACCCTAAGATCATGAACATCATGATAATCACCTCATAGGTATGTGAAAAGTGGGATAATGTAATACCTCCTTTAATCATCACGAATGTGATGTCGCTGTTTGTTATCGCGGATTTCCACTTGTTCGACCACCTTAACAGTCCTTCAACGGAGAATTTTGACTTCTCTCTACTTACTTATAAACCTTTATATTTGTATTTCATGGCTACCTTTTAGATGGAAGTAATGCATCTGTTTATAGGTGGCGAGAGGGTTGAATTCCAAAGATAAATTAATCTTAACCATCCATCAAGGTAGAGATTCATATATATATATATATATATATATATATATATATATATATAGTTGCTCCCCAATAAAAAATAGACTTTAAAACTACTTGGTTAATAAAATTTGTACAATCTCTTCCAAATTTTGAAATCAATAAGATTTCTTTTTGTTGAAGTAATACGAGGAAGCTTATGATTCATACCTAAGGGGTCCGCATTCAAAGATAATGAGTTTGATTCCGCCCATCAACATAAACTTGAAATCACGAATCGCAAAAAGTAATCTTATTGTTTCGCAAACCTTATTCAAAGCACACGTAATAGTTTGATGTGCGTTCAAGCTACTTGGAATGGATAATCTTTTGTATAAAAAAAGGGGAGCAAAGCACATATTCATTTATTATTTAACTTAACAATACCTATATAACAGGACCAACAATATTAAAAAAAAACAAAAAAAAAATCATATTAGGCTTAGTAATTATTATTACTAGGTTTTAACCGCGCGCGATGCGCGGGAGCTTTAAAAAATTATGTATAATTGTTTTAAAATAATTAAAATGTTATTTAATTTAAAAATAAATAACTATAAGAAAGCTCATCATAATGCTAAATAGAAAACATTTCCACATATTTTGAATTTGACAATATATATATATATATATATATATATATATATATATATATATATATATATATATATATATTGGGGGGGAGGGGTAATAAGTATACTACATTTAAATTGTATAATAAAAATGAACATGTCATTGTCTTAAACAACTAAGAGCACAACTAATAACATTGTGTAGAAAACTAATTATGACACAAATGTATTTTTAGATTTAATATTTATAAGAATGAAGCCAATCAACACATACGTAATCAAATAATCACAAAATTCAATCAAAACAAACAAAATCAACATTTGGAAATAGATAACAAAGTGTGTGTTATAAGATAAATATATTACAATCCTATACAATTAGATTAAGTTTCGTCAAAGATTACCAATTTAAGTCACAAAAGATGCTCCTTATTCATTTGGATATCTAACATCAAATAAAAATGTATGAAAATCATTTGAGATGTACAAATCGAGGCACCATTGAGCTCCTACTGAAAAATCATTTAAGATCGCACAAATCTCTCATTTATCTCTTCTCTAAATCTTCGGTATATAGGGTGTACAACCAAATCACCTAAGTTGCCTCTTTCTCCGATTTGAAACCACCATAATTTTTGGGAGCTCCATTATTTTTAGGGAGCTCCATCGTGCATAACTTCATCAAATCAGTAGTCTCCGACGGACCTGTGTCATCAATGCCCTATTCCGATTAACCATTGGGAAACCCATCTCAAATTAGGCATAAAACCGATCCACCACAAGAAGCCAACCCGATTCACCATAGGGTTTTTATCTTGGAATAATCCGAGGAAGCATGTGGGTATAAAAAAGACGATTTAGTGATAGAGTTACCGATTTTCAAAATTTAAAATAAGAAGTCATAAAAAATTCTATTATGTTCCATCTAACCCCCCCGATGAGAAGTCAACGAATGTAGGATACCAACAACAATATTATAGAAACTGATAAATTAGCTCATATAAACAACCTCTCTTCCATCCCAATTATAAATGAAATCCCAACAAATGCCAAACTCAAAAGTTCTATTGCAAGATGAACAAAATGATATATTATACCATGAGCACTTAGAGCATAGCCTCAGACGCATTAAAGAAAACCAAAATAAAACCCAACACAAACACATGACCAATTTGATAACAGAAATTGAAGATAGCTACCTATTTTTGCAGCGTCAAACCAGTGATTACTAGTAGGGTTCAAACCAACTTTCAATAAAAAAGAAATGGTAAAAATGGAAAAAAGAAAACGAAAAAACATCAGTTTATGAGTGAAGTTAAGAGATTGGGGGAAAGTAGAAACCAATATTATCCAAAATATTTATCTGAAACTAAAAAAAAAATAAAGAAAAAACAAATGAAAATTTAATGAACCATAAGAACTGTAATGAATTTTTTTTAATCCATTTTGATGCTCTTCTATGGCGTTGCTGAGAAAACCATTTTTTTTAATTTTATTTTTGGTGCTTCAACCCTTATTCAAGTGAGTTCAGAGATGTAGAGATTGTTGTTTATATGATTTATTGATTTGTAGAGAAAAAAGTTTCATGTTTTCTGTAAATCTTTCTATAGACCCAAATGGTGGGATTGTTAACTGAGTTGAAACCCATTTGTGTGGGATGAATAAATGGTAGGGACTGTTAAAAGAGAGCACGGGTTAGAAAAAGAACACACTTTAGTGTATAATCCAACCCGATTCACCTCTGAGTCTAGGAAATCAAGCCATCGTTGAAATCCAATGCAACTCATATTGAGCCATCTCCGGCCGGCCCATCTCACACTGAACCATTGACTCACCTTGGGTATTCATCTGGGGTACAAACACGATTCACCACCTATTAGTGGAATCGGGCCACGTTGAGGTTCAACTCAGTTACCGATTTCCCTTCATCTACAAAAATCCCTTAAACCATTTATACAGGGTATGAAAAAGAAAAATGGAAACCGGTAGTTTACACGGGGTGAAAAACCTTCAAATCAAAAAATAATAACCCACATGAACAAATTTGGGATTTACACCTGAAATCGACTCACCTATTTCGTCGCACCTGTTCAACACAGAAGGGCAGTGAACATCCTCTTCCAACTCTTTGTGACAAATGGAATCCTAGTTGCCAAACCTTGTCAACTATGGCACGTCAATGATCCACCCATTTGATTGGCGCATGTCTTTTGCTTTCGCTGGCATCCCCGCCGCCATCCTCTTTAGTGGATCCATTGTCATCACTGAAACTCTGGCCAGTCTCATCGAACGCAAAAGGGATAAGGCCAGAAAGGGCGCAGTTAAGAAGATCCGTGGTGTGGATGATGTAGGATTCATATACCTGAAAAAATAGAGTTGAGGAAATAGGTGATTTAAAAGAAGAGTAAGGGGAATACCTGATGTGCTGCCACTGGATTCTTCAAACCCCTAAACTGGATAGGGAAAAGTCTCGTTTAGGAGGAGAGAAAGATGGGTTGGAAGAGGAAAAACACGTTTAGTTAACAGGAATAGGAAGAGCCGAAGACTGTACAAATTTATCAAAAATAAGAGAGATGTATTGTATTAATCATAGGAGCCTCGTGGCAAAATAACAAAAGGTGACACCATTTTATATATTAGATATTAAATTTATTGTAGTTTATATAAGTTTATTTTTTTAGGTATTTTAACATATTGCCAAGACAATTATTCGGTTTTTGGCCATTTATTATTTTAAACGCACGTCCATATTTAGGCAGGGTAAATAAAATCGTGGAGATCTGCCACTTGGCGACTTCTAGTGGTAAGGCTTATGCCATTCGTACATTAATAATTACTCAATACAATCATACATAAGTAAAATAACAATGAAAAAAATTAGGACAATACGTCTC
Organism: Sambucus nigra; assembly: GCA_949130495.1. Taxonomy (NCBI): domain Eukaryota; kingdom Viridiplantae; phylum Streptophyta; class Magnoliopsida; order Dipsacales; family Adoxaceae; genus Sambucus; species Sambucus nigra. Next base: position 160,651,686 of record OX422216.1, on the reverse strand, counting down.
TTGTACTTTGAGTATCAATTTACTCATTCGGTATTCAACCAAGTTTTTATCGGAAGTTTTAGAATAAGTTCAAAAGCCATTTTCTTCATAAATCAAAACAGTTCGCAACAAAATAAATATTGTTGTATTTAAAAAAAATATAAAAAATATTGTTATTTTATCACGTGAGCCAGAATTGATCTAATAGTATAACTAAAGAGGGGAGAGAGAGGACATGACTTTTTAACTGAATTTATCCAAATCGAAAGCAACCCGAGCAAAAGCGAAAATCCAGAATGTTGCCCATTGATTCCACTTCAAGGTTTGGCTTTTAGTTGGATATAATTTCTTATTCCTTTTTGACAAAAGATATGATTTCTTAATGCAGTTGTTATTTATCTTTAATTGCCAGCTCTACCGCTTTGTAGACATATTTTATTAATGTCATAACCATTTGCGTAAAGAACAATCAACAATAGACTAATCTACAAATTCCCAATCATTTTGTCAGCAATGGCGTATTAAAATTTTAAAAGTGAAAGACGTGTACTAAAATTTAGAAGATTTGATTTTTTCGCCCAAATACTCGTACTCTTTTCTGTTGGGTCAAAAACAAATTCCATAGTAGTTATAATATTTATGTGAATGTAAAGTAGGATCTATACATATTATATTGTATTTTATTTTGTACTTTGATTATTTCACTTTTAAATTTATGTGCAAAATTTGAAATGACCAACTACACAAACACATGTAAATACGTATTTTACACCATTATTTAGAAAAAACTAGCATGTAATCCGCGTAATGCGCAGACGTTTTTCAATTATTTTTATGTAGTGTATTTAATAAATTTGTTATACAAATATGAAAGTATGGGTACATGGGACTATGTTCTTTTACATACTATTGTATTATGGCGTAAGTTGATAAAAAAATAATGAAAATCTTCAATTTGATTTAGGGGTTTATTAAAAAGATCTAAAAAGATCCGTTATTAATTAAAATATAAATAAGAAAAAAAATATAACACTCTCGACAGGATAATAACATAAAATATCTTCTTAATGTCAATCCATCAACATCATTTTTTCACGATCTCCTAACAGAATTCACAAAATTAAGAAACAAAAAATACTTATTAAACACTCAATCTTGCATTATAAAACGATGCGTAACAAAGGATATTAACAAAAGCAAGAAACAAAACACGAAAACTCCATGTAAAGCAATCCCAAATCTTCAAATTATAAAATAAAAATAAGAACTACAACAAAGTTAGACAAAAAGAAGAAAATGAAACGGTTAATAAATTAAAGGAATATCATCAATTGAATTTTTCTCATGTTCATAGGTCCAAAAACTTACTGTCCAATGAGTGATCAGATTTAGCAAACAATATTTTTTTTCTTCATAAAACGGTGAATTTTCTAACAAAAATGACATTGTCATGGGAATTCCAAAAATAAATTACAAACCTTAATTTATATATAACTTTTCATAAGAACCACTTCCAATTCAATCCCACACAATCATAGAGAAATTCAAATTAACCTAAAAATTTCACATTGTTATACCGTGTCAAGTGAGAAACAACATCCTAAATCATTCTACAGGTGAGGGACCGAAGAACAACAAAAGTATTGATTCTCATCAAGACCATATCCAGACCATTTTGGGCTTTTGATTTCGCAAAATGACCAAATGGTAAAATGCATCACAAATATAATATTGTATTGGTACTCTAAAGGGTGCATCACATAAAACAGGTAAATTTACTAATATGTTATGTGCATTTTTAAACACAAAGTGAAGGATACAACCATCATGAGTGTCATCAATGGTAGTCTTAAGAAAACTGTCTATAGGAAGATTAGTATCGCTGAAATAGAACTCAACCTGAGCCCACAAACAAAAGCAAAAGTTATAAATTTCTAGTGAATCTATACACAAAAATAAACTCAACCTGTCAGATAACATTTCTTCGTCCAATGATGCTTTCCACCAAAGTTAACACTAATAGTATTGTCCATATGGTTTATCCAATCTGAGGTAATGGGTTATATAAAAGGGAAAGAATGAAAGGTCAGAAGAATGAAAGGGTCGTCAGAAGAGGATGAAAGGGTCAGAAGAGGAAGAGTTTGGGAGAAAATAATGTATACAGTTAACTTGGTAAAATGCAATTAAAAGATAATTGGTGGTAAGGCCGGATTTCAATCAAACAAACACATCATTAATGGGAATTTATACCTCCAATACTATTTTTTTAGAGGTATAATATAGATTTATTATTGAATACGGAACATGTTTTATGGCTCTTAATATTGTTTTATAAAAAAAATAAAATTTAATAATCAAACATGTAAAATAGAATATACAACATATTAATTTCTTTTTATGAAAGACAAAGTGACGTGACAATGTATAATCACGGTGCATTTTGCAGCTCCATTTCACATTATTGGGAGTCGGGAATAATTTTTACATTGCTATTACAACACTTGTACGTAATAACAAAATTTACATTACTATTAAAGAAATTCTAAAAGTAACTTTACATGATAATTTGGCAAAAACGAAACACGTCATAAAGTTACCAATTAATGAGCCAATCCTTAATGGGTTTCTAATCATAACGGGTAGATTTGTTAGACGCATATAAATGGGTTACGAAAACGCAATCATACATGAAATGAACTTTATATATATATATATACTATCCAACATGCCTCACTTAACTTACTTATGAGCATACCCATTTTTAAAAAACAACAAAAAATGTATTTTCAACTAAATTTGGTATACATGATCTACATAGCAAGGTGATCATGTACAAAAAAAATATCAAAAAATTCAATCCGGAAGTGGGTGAGATCATGAAAAAAATTCGAATTATTGAAAATGCACATATATACTCACTTTTCATTTCACCCATTTCTAGATTGAATTTTTTGATGATTTTTTTTTGTAAATAATCTCCTTGCTATATAGATCATGTATACCAAATTTTGGTTGAAAATATATATTTTTACTATTTTTTCAAAATGAATATGTTCATAGGTATGTTAAGTAAGGTATGTTGGAGAGCCTAACTGTATATATATACATAGGTGGTAAATCCTATTGTTCAAGATTCAGTGAACACTAACCAAGAAAATAGAATTATCATGCACAAATACAAGAACAAGAAATACATGGTATAAGGACAAATTTTCAAGTAGTGTCAATTTGTATGTATAGATATTATTCCGGAGAAAATTTAATTTGAGTCATAGATAGATTTTTACTTATCACGATTCCCATATAGTAAATGACGTATTGCTTGAAGACGTAGCAACCAAGCTTCAAGATAGATCATGCCGTATTTATTGGAGCACGTTTCACATTTTCATATCACATTGAATTTCGAGATATTCTCAGGTATGAATGCATAATGTTTATGGGACTCGAAAAATATTTTAAGAATGTTATTTTGTTTAAAAATGAATTTAAAAGATTAAACATGTTTTTAAACTGTTTTAACTTCGTTTATTCTGAGATAAACATGTTTTAGAGTCATGTAGATCTTTCCTTAGAGTTTAGAAGGATCAAACGACATTTGTTGTCGTTCAGACGACATCAGCAGGTCTTTTGAACGATATGCGTATCTCGTTCGAACGAGATGCATATCTCGTTCGAACGAGATGCGTCAGTCGTTCTAATGACATGGTGATATCGTTCTAACAACGTGTCGACTTAAAGTTTTTTATTTAAGGTAATTTATTCTCAGAATTTCGGGGTGTATAGAACCAAAATACATAATAGAACAGTTACGTTTTTCTGCATTTGTTTTCTAAGGATTTCAAAGCTAAAAACATCCTCATTGTTTATGAAGATCCGAGCTTTCATACATATGCTATAGATATCTTGTTTTCACTATTGGTTTATTCATCTATATTGAACAAGTTATTTCGTTGGTGTTTTGTGGTGAAGAAACGGTGAAGGCCGTGTTCCGAATCGTAGACGGTTGCCAAAGATGCATCGGTGGATACCGAGGTACACGTGGACTCGTGTGCTGGGGACAAATATTATGGAAGGATTTCTATGTGGGAACTGTGGAGGAGCGATTAAACAGAAGAAGAACATCAAGGCTTGTAGGGTATCGAGTCGTTGAGAAAGTTTATCTGTTTTTCTTCGTAATTCACTACATTAAAAAGGCCAAATTGACACCCTTTAGCCGGCCAGACTTGTCACGGTCATTGACCGTGACAAAAAAACCTGTATTTGTTATCACGGTCAATAATCGTGACAAGTTCGTGATAAGGCCTTATCTCGGTCAATGACCGTGACAAGTCCGTGACAAGTATAGTTGTCACGGGATTGTCACGATCAATGACCGTGACAATTCTTATAATATTATCACGGTCAAAGACCGTGACATGTCCGTGACAAGTTTAGCAGCAAAAAACCCTTTTCCCTCCTTTTTTTCTCACCGCTTTATTTTCCTCCACTTTCCCTCTCTCTCTACGCGCTGCTCTCTCTCTCTCTCTCTCTCTCTCTCTCTCTCTCTCTCTCTCTTCCATTTATATATATGTGTGTTTGTGTATATATCTGCATGTGTGTATGTGTGTGCGTGTGTGTGTGCATGTGTGTGTGGTGGGTGGGGGAGGGGAGGGGAGGGGGTGTATGTGGGTGTGCGTGGTGGGGGTGGGGATGTGTGTGTGTGTGTGGTGGGGGCAGGGCGTGGGTGGGGGCAGGGGGTGGGGATGCGTGTGTGTGTGTATGTGAGCGCGTAGTGTGCGTATGTCCGGGAGGGGAAAGTGATGTCGGGTGTGTGACGGGGGGTGGGGCTGCGTGCGTGTGTGTGGGGAGGGGGGATGAGGGTGGGGGTGGGGCAAGGGGAAATGGGGCGGGGGTGGGGCTTGTTAATTTTTTTAATTAAATTTTGATTGGTTTATTAGATATTTTCCCTCATACGCAAGTAGTGTCCCTTGTAAACAAATTGATTGATTATTAATTTTTTTAGTAAATTAATATATGAAAGTAGGATTGCCCCTCATTGTAAATTAGTAAATTTATAATTGTATACTTTAATTGTTAGTTTAATTTATGAAAAGAATTAATTGAGTAGATGAATTAGAAGGAGTACGGGATACACATTTGTTGTTGCCATTGCGGTTGGATTATAGTGGATCGATGTTGGGTTGGTTAATTTTAAAAGTGGCATGACCACTGGATTATTGTCCATATGGGGGTGGGATTTTTCAACTTTTTTTGAAAATTACTGTGTATAACGAGCAATATATATATATATACTTGAAATTACATATAGTCCGCATAGATACTAGCCTTCTAGTTCTTATGTGTACGCATTCAATAGCCCTTAGACCCGTTCGAGAGTCATTACCCGGGTAATGAGATCTCTCGAATTGTCCCGTTTGGATAGTTTGGGACTGCATAATTTCTGTATAATAATATTCTTAGTGGCTTAAAGTTGTTACTTTTGGAGGAAGTTCTACAGTCGTATCCTAATGTTCTCTGGGTACATACTAGATTGACAAGTGTGACTGTTATTTCAATTGATCAATTGAAATATCACTCACACTTGCCAATCTACGTCGTGTACTTGGAGAACTATGGGGATATACTGCCGAATTTTTCTGAAATCGTAACAATGTGCATGAGCTGTTAAGTATATTACAGAAATACACGGTCTTGAATGGGATAGGACCACTCACCTTTTAGAGGAGATATAGGAAATAGGAATTTCTATTATAAATTGAATTTAAATTTGAAATTTAAGAATTGAAGACATAATTAAATAAAACATACTATAAATCTAAGTTTTGCTTATACTAATCCATGAATAATCACTTCTTACCTTTAGTAGGTGATTAGTTGTGGTAGCTGTGATGGGATAACCAAAATACAAATAGTGGATGGGTGAGACAAATAGAATGGGGGATGTATTTCGCAGAGGTGATAATGAATTTGTGAAATACACAAAGAGATGTCATAATGATGATGAGTTTCCGTGTTCGTGTGCTAGGTGTAAGAATGGTAAGGTGTTTGAGTGGAAAAAAGTTGAACTACATTTGTTAAGAACGGGTATGCAAGATAGTTATCGATTTTGGAGTTTTCACGGTGAATTAAAAGTTCCTTTTGTCCTTGAACAACCTTCACAACAACCTTAAACAAGTAGGATAGATGTAGATGGGGACAACGTAGATTATATGTTAGAGGATTTAATTGATGATGCACACGGAGTTTATAAAGCAGAGGAGAATGAGGTTACTGATGATATACAAGGTTCAAGTGATTGTGAAGATATCACGATAAACCTTGACGATGACTACCAAAGTTTAAAATTTAAGGCGACCCAACCGTTATACTCTAGATGTGAGAAAGATCAAACAACTTTACATGCCATGGTTGGTCTGCACAGTTTAAAGACGCAATATGGTTTGTCTGAAAATAGCGTGACAGGAATTCTGAAATGGGTGAAGGGGTTACTACCTAAGGAGAATACGCTTTCAAATAGCTATCCTGTTATGAAGAACAATATGAAAGGTTTCGGAATGAAGTATAAATTTATTCATGCTTGTGTGTATGACTTCATACTATACCGAAAGGAGTATAAAAATCTCGATCGTTGTCCGATATGCGATGAACCTAGATATGTCCAATCTACTAGTAAGGAAGGCACAAGCTCAAAAGTGCCTCAAAAAGTGTTAAAATATTTTCCCGTTGGGCCTAGATTAAAGCAATTTTTCACAGTACCATGGATAGGGGAGGCAATGACTTGGCATGCTAGGGAAGAAGTACGGGGTAATCTCATGCGTCATCCTATTGATTCTACAGCCTGGAGGAGGATGAATTATGAGTATCGCGATTTTGCTCGAGAACAACACAACATTCATTTGGCTATATCAACAGGTGGTTTCTATCCATTTGGAAATCTAAGCACCAATCAAAGTGTATGGCCAGTGAGCCTAGCCCCACTCAACCTACCTCCTTCAAAGTGTATGAGATCTGAATTTTCGATGATGTCTTTGTTGATACCTGGACCAAAGGCATCAAGTGATGACATCGACGTCTACCTGGCTCCTTTGGTAGAATAATTAAATGAGTTGTGGGAAGAGGGTAAATTTGACTCTTTTAGAAAAGAAGAGTTTACGCTGAAAGCTATGTTGATGTGGATAATTCATGATTTTCCAGCTTATGGGACATTTTCCGGTTGTGTAGTACATGGTTATTTGGGGAGACTGAATATCTTCGTCTATCCTTTAACTCAAAAAATGTATACCATTGCCATAGGAGGTTTCTACCCCCAGCTCATACTTTCATATTTGAGAAAGGTTCTAATTTTTTATTGGGCGGGGTTGAACATAGGCTACCGCCGAGACAACTTTCAGGTTCAGAAATTGAGAGTAAATCTTCTGAATGTGGCACTAATATGCCAGGTAAGAATCCAAAATTTAAAAATGTCAAGCATAAGAAGACCCCAACTGGGAATGAAACTGAGATAAGAAAGGCATGGTCTAGGAGGTCAATTTTATTTGACTTGCCTTATTGGAAAAATAACTCGATGCGCCATGTATTGGATGTGATGCATGCAGAGAAGAACTTCGCTGAACATAGTGTGGGCACTTGCCTTGAGGGGAGTCATTCGAAGGATGGAGAAAATGCACGAAAAGACCTTAAATTGTTGAAACTTAAGCCACAACTATGGTTGAAAGAAGATAGTAGGGGAAGGACAATAATTCCCCTTGGTGCGTTTACTTTGACGAGAGGGGAAATGAAGGTGCTTTTAGACACAATATATAATTTGAATGTACTATCTAATTTTTTGTCCAACTTGCAAATGATTGTGAATTATACTACTCATGATTTATATAAGTGTAAGTACCATGATTGTCATGTGATCATGCAATTGGTTCCTCTATTGTTTAAGCACTAATTCTCCAAGCACAAGGATTTACGGAGAGCTATTATGCAAATTAGTATTACCTTCTCACTCTTGTGTGAAAAAGTAGTCAATCGAGAACACATAGTGGCCGAAAAATTAGCGGTGATCGAAGCGATTTGTGTATTGGAGAAGTACTTTCCCCCAACATTCTTTGACATAAGTGTTCACTTGTTGGTACACCTATGCAACGAGGCACTTCTTTGTGGTCCAGTTAGATATCGGTGGATGTATCCGTTTGAAAGATTGATGAAAGTTTTTAAAGATTAATTTTGTAATATGCAAAAAATATGAAGCCTGTGAGAACAATAAAAGATGAAAAACAATGGTACAATCAGACAGCGAATTTAGGCTGTGGTTGACACAAGAGGTAATTATAATGAAAATGACCATTATATAACATTACATTACACTCAAAATTTACAACTAATATAATTAATTTATATATTCTCATCTCTTAAAGATGAGTGATGCGACATCAAGGCTTGCTCGTCTAGACACTGGACCCTTGTTCGTGGCACAAGAGTACAAAAAGTATTGATTAAACGGTTACGTTTTCGGCACTAAAGTGTACGAGGAAAGTAAAAATATACATAACTCAGGCATTTTATATAAGGCTCTTACTTTCTTTCGAGCGAGCACAAAAGATAAAAACCTCGTTGAAGCTGAAATGACTTACTATGGTATAATCCGAAATATATTTGAATTGGATTATATAAGCTTCAAAGAGGTTGTATTTTACTATGACTGGGTAAGAGTTGAGGATAAAAATGCTTCAAAGTTGATCCTGTCACCAATTTGATCATGGTTGACTTGTCCAAGTTGAAGAGCAACGACCACGTGAGCGATGAGCCGTTTGTTTGTGCATTTCAAAAGATTAACCAAGTGTTTTACTCAGACTATATCAACTACGAGCCGTGGTTAATTATCCTACACACGCCAAAGCGTCTAAATAGTAGTGTGGAGGGCTTGGCTGCTCTTACCGAATATCAATCCATTTTTTATGATAACCTGAATTTGAAACAATTTTTCAATTTGTAATAAATTTTCCAATTTGTACTTTATCAATCCATTTTTAATGCTTTTAATTGATTTGCAATTTATCATTTTCTCTCTTGTGTAGTGTGCGTGTGTGGACAGTAGGGGTGGGGGTGGGGATGTTTTGGATTTGTAGTAATTGTACATATTATGAGCTAGATGCTTTTGTTTTGGAATTCTGAATTGAGGTGTTAAACAGTAACAATTCATTTGGATTTGTAGTAATTGTACATATTTGCATGTCTTCTTCTAATTCATTTTGATTTGTACTAAGAACAACATTTTTTTATAGCAAATGTCTCCTTCAGGTATTAAGGTGAGGATGATGATGCTGGTTATGATGATGTCGTCTGGGCTCGGTGGTAGCGAAGGCGACGAGGGCATCTCGGACCCTAGGCTCCCCAAATATGGAAAATTAGGGATGGCCATTGACAACAAGACGAGGCTATTTGCGAGATCCCTCAAGCTGGTAGAGACGAACATCGGCCCGGGGTACACTATCTGGAGGGAGGTGCCAAATGAGCTTAAGTTAGCTGTTTGGGTGGCACTACAGGTAATGTATTTTTATTTTTATTTATATGAATATTTTAATTTTAATTTTAATTTCAATTTCAATTTCAATTTCAATTTCAATTTCAATTTCAATTTCAATTTCAATTTCAATTTCAATTTATTCGCAACTAACATTGTATTTGTTGGACAGGAACAATTCAGCCTGGATACAAAGCTATGCGATTTTGCCTTGGAGCAGTTGAGGGAGCAACACAAGACATGGAAGAAAAATATACAGACCCGGTACTTTGGGAAGACCCGAGAGTCCGTTATCCAAATGCGTGAATTCATCCCGCCGAAGGATCCGATCTCATTGGAAAAATGGCAACAGTTCATTGACAATGAGACCGGGGAGCGACAATTGGCATCTCGCCAATCGGGGAGGGAAAACCGAGCAAAAAAAAAGAACGTGCACTACTCCGGCCGGACGTCTTACGCCGAGGTGGAGCATAGGATGATGCTAAGATTTAATTTTTCTATAACTACAGAAATATATTATTCTGCATTATTTTACTTTGCGGGCCCAATACTAATTTTACTTTATTTTATTTCAGGGGACAGGAAGTGGCCCTGGGGGTAGGCCACATAGGCTCGATACTTATGTGACTATTCAGATGAAGAAGGGGAAGGATAAGGAGGTGTCTCTGAGCATCATGGACACGATTGTTAGTAATCCGACAGTTTACTTTTTGTTAATAACGTTATAATTTTCTTATTTACTTATTTTACTAATCATGTGCTTTTTATCGTTTCAGGCAAAACTTAAGGAAGTGCATGAGTCGCAGTCTGATGCCGACAAGGCATCTTTGTCCACAGACGCACTCAGCTAAGTGCTTGGCGCTGATCGCAAGGGGAGGACAAGGTGTTATGCTCGCGGGTGGCCAAATCTAAGATCATCGAGACGAGTGACACCGAGTTGATGATCCACTCCCCTATTTGCAGGAGGACGAGGTGCAGGATGACGAGGATGTGGGCCTCGCTGCTTTATCACCGACACGTGCGGACTTTGATGATCTACTCACCTATTTGGATCCCTTCAACCGATCGATGTCGACACTTGGTTGGCCGAGCGTGTTTATGCTGGACATATTTGATGGCCAGCGAATAGGGCGAGGGTTGAGGGACCCGAATACAGTCCAGGGTATGTTAGTTCATGGACGTTTGCTTCAAGACATCGAGTCCAAGGTGCTCGTCATGCATGTGATACCCGGGAAGGAGAACTCCCCTTTGTGGTTGCGCGAACAATGCGGCACGATGTATATTGGTGGGTGTGTTAATTCGTATATCGTGTGACCTACTCACCTCCTCAGAGTTAACCTTACCCCAGATATTTAGTGACATTATTTGAATTGAATTATTGTTTTAAGTTGTTATATTTGAATTTTATTCGGATTATATCATGATGCATATTGTTTTGAATGTATATTTGCATTATCTCTATTTTATTTGGATATATAATGTTTGAACATGTCTAACGCTGCTACAACAGGTACAAATCAACTGTTGGGTAGTGGCAATGGCTATACTGCCCAACAGATTTTTTTCCAATTCTGCCCCGAATTGTCACGGTCATTGACTGTGACAAGTCCGTGACAAAGAAACTTTTCACGGACTTGTCACGGTCAATGACTGTGACAACAAAAGTTTTCACCCCCAGAATTATCACGGTCATTGACCTTGACAAGTCCAACTTGTCAAGGTCAATGACCATGAAAATTCGAAAGATTTGGTGTAGTGATTACCGTATCATAGTGATTGTCTGGCTTGGGTCGTCAGAGTTTTTTTTTTCTTAGTGGCTTCCTCGTACATCCATCATTGCTTTTGTGAACTTGATTTATTAGACTTGCTTTAATCACTTAGATGCATGTTTAGGATTAAACAAGATAAAATTGGACTTAAGTAAAAGTGGTTCACAAACTTGGTGTGTATTGAAATTGAAAAATGTTTTTAAAAGACAAGTTATTTTCACCTAAAACACACTTTTAGAAAGGGGCCTACAAATTGGTATCAGAGCTAGAAACATTTTTATTGTGTGTGATCCCGTATGCTTGTAGGTAATTTCAAAAATTTTGATGCGTTTAGAACTCCTATTTTTTATGACACTAATTGTGCTTATCGAAAAATTCAAATGAAAAGTGCACTTAAAGCTATTGATGAGCGTGTTTGGTTATTAGTAAAAAAAGGGTGGTCACCACCGATCACTAGAAATGAAGAGGCCACTAGTTTAAAACCAGTTGAGTTATGAACTGAAGCCGAACATACACTTGAAATTTATAACTCTAAAGGTTTAAATGTTATTTTTCTCGCCTGTCACCCCGAATGAATATAATCGTATTATGATTTGTGAGACTTCGAAAGAGGCTTGGTATGTTCTTGCACTCACTCACGAGGGAACTAGCACAGTTAGGGCGTCTAAACTTCAAAACCTCACTACCCAATTTGAGACAATTAAAATGTCAGAGAATGAGAAATTTGATGAGTTTTACACTAGATTGTCCCACATTGTCAACTCATCGTTTAACTTATGAGAGAAAATACCCAACAACCGATTCATAAAGAAAATATTAAGGTCCTCGCCTAATAGATTTGATCAAAAAGTGATCGTTTTCAACTCCTTGGGTATGCTTGAATCAACGAAACTAGAAGAGATTGTAGGTGACTTACAAACCTATGAACTTGACATGTTTACCTCCAAGCAAGTGCCAAAGAAAGAAAAGGGCATTGATTTGAAAGCTCGAAATGAGGAGACTAAAGTTTCAGATGATGATTCTGACACCAATTTTAAAGATGTAGCTTTGTTGGCAAACAAGTTTAAAAAGTTTCTTAAGTTCCAAAAGTAATCGAAAGATGCCAAAGGACATGAGAAATTTAAGAACAATAAGGCTAATCACGTCCCTAAGAATCGAAGTGAGAATGATAAGAGGGATGAGTTGAGTAGATGTTTTGGTTTGAGGGTTATGGCCATAAGGTAGCAGTGCGCCCCACAAGATTTAAGAAGGAGGGCAAGAAACCGATAGCATATAATTCCACCTTAAGTGATAGTGAACCGGAAGAGGGAGAGTCCCATTAAGCGCAACTTTGTAGCATTTATGTTATGTCATGTGAGCGACGACGATAAATCTTCTCATCAATATACTCATGTGAATGAAACTTCCGAGGCCATTTTGTGTGAATCCCAAGTGAGTGAGGGTGAATCTAGTGAAGAGGAGGAGGTAGATGTTAGAGATTTGAAAGTTGACTTTAATGATTTATATGAGGAAGAGGTTAAGGTGAAAAAGTAAATCTTGAAGTTGCAAGCTAAGTTGAAAGAGCCTGCCATAGAAAATAATGATGCATTGATTGAGGATCTTAGGGCACTGGAGAAAACTCTTTGGGAGAAAAAAATACGTTGATGGTGAGAGAGATAGTCTTCGTAGTTTGATGGAGGCTTTGAAGAAAGATATTCTAGAGTTTTAGGAGTCTAGGCATTTTATTAGAGTCTAGGATTAATGAGCTTAAGGAGAGATTGAGAGACTCAAGTAAGGTGAAGTTTGATTTAGAGGCAAGGTAAAAAAAGTTGGATATAATTTTAGGTACCGTCCAAATCAAGGATGATAAGTGTGGTATAGGAGTCGATGATCGTATTGAACACATTCCCAATACCAATACCAATCGTGCGAGAGAGCTAACTAGGAACGTTAGGAGAGGTCCACATTTATGTCACTTTACTCGTTGTGTTTTCATTTGCACTCATTGCAGTAGGAGGGGTCACCTTAGACGTTATTACTATGACATGAAAAATTCTCCTAGGAAGTATAAGAATAAAGTCGTTTCGGTTTCCAAAACCCCCATGCGTCATTTCACACAAAAAGATTTTTGGTTTTATAATTTTGAGAAAATACAAAAAGATTTTGTCCTTTGAATCAGATTTTTTTTTTTTAAAAACACAAAAAGAATTTTTATTTATTTTTGTGTCATGAGTTTCCATGTTTGATATGACATATTAATGTGCTTAGACCGCCATCACATCATTATCCACGTGGCTAGGACATTTGGTCATATTTGTAGATGCTTAGAATGATCTTAACCATCAATTAATGGGTTTATTTCAAAGTTGATTTGCATTTGGACTCGAATTTGTATATATGCCATCGCACTCACATGTACGACTTTATATGAATGTTTTGCTTCTCATGCGTATTTGAGTTTTGTGAGACGTTCTCCTCTCAATTTTGTCATCTATGATTAATAAGACTAAGGAGGAGGTGTTCATGTAAGAACCATTTTTTGTGAGGATAGATATTTCTTATATTTAAAAAAAATTATGAGTGTTCACGGGAAAGGGATGCGAGAGAATAATAATCTCGTAGTGAAAGCCACCTTTTAAAAGAGCCCAAGAAAAAATTAAGGCAATAAAAAGAAACATGCGCTAAAAATGGAGCCAGTAGGATTTCTATTAGGTAAGAAAAGTAGAAACCTCAAAAGATCTAGAAAAATAAAATATGAAAATATGAGGGTGTTTGGATGGAAAATAACAACGAATTTTCACCACGAATCCTAATGTGGAAAAATCGAGTTATGACGCTATTGTTTGTTAAATCGTCAAAATTCCGGATTTATGTGCATGTTGTTAGTTTAGTTCATTAAGATTAATCTATTAATTGTCACATATGGATAAAACTTAGTTTGATGACATTTAACTATCAATTATAGCTTCTTGATTGTTTCGATGTGTTAAAGTTGTGATCCATTTGTTGTAGTTCCCGCCCATTCATTCCATATCCATGTTTGAACACATTGATACTATGTTAGCATGGAACTCATACTTGTTTAATTTTTCTATTTTGAGTCTATTTTGCTACTGTTTTGATATTCCAATTGCTGTTTTCATTAAATTTTCTCACTCGAAAAATCTTGCATTTTTTTAGAGCTGGAAAATAAAAGTTTTTGAATTCGTTCAATGACTTTTGGATGTCGTTCGAATGACATATCCATGTCGTTCGAAGACTGGATCGAGCGACCATAGTAACGAGATGTTTAAAGTGTCATATATGTCTGTTTCTTAGGTAGTTTCTTGGAGTGCTTCACGTGACAAGCTACTATTTTTGGTTGTTTATTGCATGGATCTAACGACATGCAATGTCGTCCAAATGACCTGGCATTGTCGTTCGAACGACCTGTGTTGACATGAGTTGACTTTTTGACTCTTTATTATGTTTTTGTACCTATTTCATATATGTTATGATATTACAATGTTTTGGTACATCTGGTCAATTTATATACGGTATGTACTAATTATTCATGCCTGATTCTTATACTGCATTGATCGTTTAGTCACATCTTTTTTGGTATTGATGATTTCATTTGTGTGACTGCTTGCTAGCTACGATTTGGTATCTTCTGATTATTATTTGCTGGCTATCCATGTTTATCTATCTATGCTTCATCTAATTTTTTTAAGGATAGATATTCATTTTTTTATCTTTTTCTTTGGTTGTCTATTCGAAATAAAAAAGGGGGAGAGACGATATGTGATGTAGTTTTGTTTGATGAACACATTTGTTTATCATGTTTTTCTAGTACTATTTTACAAATTGGTATCATATGATTTGCTCACATGTTTAACAATTTGTTTGTTTTGCAATTTGGTATTATAATGTTTTATATCATTTCTTTCTCTATACTTCACACGGTATTTGTTGTTTCATGTGTGTAGTGATTATTTAGAGATTTGAGATTTTGCGACTACATCACATGAAGACAAGTTTATGATATAGGTTTGACATTTGTTTACTAGATCGTGTCTTGTATTTTGTTTTTGGGTTTATGGGATAGGATTTGGGTCATTAGGCTTGACGGCCCAGCATAAGCATTTCACTGTTTTGGTTTTGTCACCATATAGCCAAAGGCGGAGATTTTTAAGGACAACTTTCTAATTATTGTCAATTTATATGTATTGACATTATTCCGGACAAAATCTAATTTGAGTCATAGATAGATTTTTACATGTCATGATTCCCACATAGTCTATGACGTGTTGTTTGAAGACGTAGTGACCAAGCTTCAAGATAGATCATGTCGTGTTTATTGGTGCACATTTCACGTCTTCATATCACATTTCATTCCGAGATACTTTCAAGTATAAACGCATAATGTTTTAGGGACTTGGAAAATATTTTAAGGATGTTATTTTATTTAAAAATGATTTTAAAATGTTAAAAATGTTTTTAAACTGTTTTGACTTCATTTATTCTGAGATAAACATGTTTTATAGTCGTGTAGATCTTTCCCTTGAGTTTAGAAGGATCGAACGACATTTTTTGTCATTCAATCGACATCAGCAGGTAGTTCTAACGACATGCATATTTTCTTCAAACGGGATGTGTAAGTCATTCTAATGATATGGTGACATCGTTCTAACGACGGGCTGACTTAAAGTATTTTATTTAAGGTAATTCTTATCAGAATTTCGGGATGTGCAGAACAAAAATACAGAATAGAACAATTACATTTTTCTACACTTGTTTTCTAAGGATTTCAAAGCTAAAAACATATTTATTGTTTATAAAGATTAAAGATTTCATACATGTGTTATAGAGATCTTATTTGCACCATTAGTTAGTTCATCCATATTAAACAAGTTGTTTTGTTAAAGTTTTGAGGTGAAGAAATGGTGAGGGTCGTGATTCGAATCGTAAACGATTGTCAAAGCTGCATCGATGGATACCGAGGTGAATATGGACTCGTGTGGTATGGAAAAGTATTATGGAAGGATTTCTACGTGGGAACTATGGAGGAGCCATTAAAGATAATAAGGGCGTTAAGGCTTATGGGGTATCAATTCGTTGAGTAAGTCTGTCTGTCTTCCTTAGTAATTACTGTATCATAGTGATTGTCTGACTTGGGTCGTCTGAGGTTTTTTCCTTAGTGGTTTCCTCATACATTTGGCGTTACTTTTGTAAACTTGATTTATTTTACTTGCTTTAATCAGTTAGATGGACGTTTAGGATTAAACAAGATAAAATTGGACTTAAGTAAAATTGGTTCACAAACTTGGTGCATATTAAAATTAGAAAAAGTTTTTTTAAAGATAAGTTTTTTTCACATAAAGAACACATTGAAAAAGGGGCCTATACATGGTTTGGTAATGTGTCTATATCCATATATGTCTCTTCTATCTTATTCACATAGTTTTAATATTACTGGTTACATTCCCCTTCTTAATGGGAGCATAATTTAAATTTATAATAATAATTAGTAGAGTTTTTCGGACTCCAATCACTGCCATAGTTATCCCTCGCTAATCGTCTTTATCTTTTCCTTGGTCTCCATAGGTTATCTTCAATTTCTTTCTCCACATAATGAAAATAGTCAATCGGGTCAGTGGACCATATGCATCCTTCCCATGCGTAACAAATTATTTTCCCTCATAATTGCATCCCAAACTCTATTATTGACTAAGGTTTTAGTGGTTTATCATTGTTGAAATTACGACTGGTCCTGATTGTTCGATTATACTTGTTCGGAGGGAAAAGAGGTGACTTTGTTGGCAATGAAAAGTCATTTTTCTCATTAAATATTAGGGTCACACTTGTAGTTTTCTCGCCTTATCTGATAGGTATGTCGGACATTTGAACAACTGAGTTGAAAGGACGTATACTTTTCAAGCCATCATCTAGGGAACTGCATGCCTAATGATGGAGTTTGCGCAGGAATTCAATACAATCCACCAAACATCTCTCCTTCATCATTTGGACTTCATTTTTGAAAATACAAGTGAACCTTTAAGAGTACAGCCTTTAGTGTGCCTTGTTATTCTTTGCAAGTCACTTTTCTGCTCATGTTCTTAAGCTCTGTCAAATTTATTCTTTCCTTTGTTTATAGTTATTGCAAACTATAGTGTGGGTCATAAATGAGAACACCATTGAAAACTTCAAACAACATTATATTCCTAACCAGATTACAATTGAAATGGTGTTTGTACCCATGGAATACTATAATGTTGATGGGGGTCACTGGATGTTCTCCCAATTTTTGGTAGAGGCTGATATTTAATTTCCCCCAACTTGCTCTTCATAGAGTTCCGTGAATATTTCAAAGTGGTCCCTGCCTAGTGTTCTCCTAATATATGAAGGATTGTAAATGGAGTTAATGTCCCGAATGAGCTTTACGGGACCCGTTTAGGGATTTTGGAGATCCATTATTACTATACGTAGGTCTTGAGAAGGTCTATTATTTGAAGGCGATAAGAGTAAAAATATCCCTTTTTATTAATTTACCATATTACAACAAGGGACATTAGTCTCATGTCTTTACAGTGAAGAACTAAGAAAATTTGATCATCGTCAAAGGAGATAAAACCTATAATGGCCCTAAATGGGGATTTCAAATAAGTTTATGTCCACCCTTGGGGTCTAGATGAACTTGTTTTGAAACTCCTTTAAATGCCTACTTTACTTTCTGCATTTGGAATTTTTTTGTAATGTTTTTCTCTTTTTGGTTGTGCAATTTGTCGGAAAAAACAACTTACATTGGACGAGGTGAACTTTATTGACCTCAAGAAAATTCGAGCGATAAAATAAATATTAGGGGACTTTAATCATCCCAAGTTGGTAACTTTTCTTATCTCATACATGTCCCCAATTATGTCATTTACTGCTCCACCGGTTGATAGAGAGACAGAGATTTTAGAGGGGTACATCAAGCATAACGCCTTGTGTGGCAGTGCTTTAGGGGATCTAATTCTGTTGAGCCTTTCGATGTCTCCACTCTTCCTAACGTGGACCTAACATCTTTAGAAAATAATAAAAATCTAACGAGGAAGATCCCCAACCTCATGGGTGATGTCATTTTCCACACTTTCCCCAATTCTATCATGACGAAAATAAAGGAGGTCGGGTGAGCCTTAGACCCTATTGCTATAGAGGATTCTCCAAATAAGGCATACACCCAGTTTGTGAAGAAGAATAAGATTACCATCGACGTTGTCATCCATTGTACATTTTCTAGTTTGGAAATATTATTCTCGAAAATGGTAATGATCTTGTCTATGGATATGTTGCCAAGCAACCATAGTTGGCTCTTGGACTTTTAAGGGTAACTTACCTCCCTCGCGACCAAACCTTGACCCCTGGGCTGAACTTAGAGAGGTTGGCCATGCATGCCACCCATGAGTTTTCCCTTGTAAGTTTCAAACTTTATTCTTTTCATGTTGTAAGTTTAATATGTTGATTTATGTTGTTCTTATTATGCTTATCTTGTTTTGGAGTTCATTGTGAATTTATTCAATCTACTTGACCAAAGTTCTAACCAGATTAAGGAGGTCTACGATCTGGGTCCCTCTATGGATGATGTCTAGAAGGCTATAACACTCCAAACTTTTGGAAATACTCAAATTACACGTGTCACAATAATTTAATTAAATTGAAAAATAAAGTGAATTGAATAAATAGTAATTAGCGAGAAATGGATTAATATTTATGTATTTTATTCGGGACACATGTATGAGTTTGCGTTGGGAATAAGATGGTAAATTAATGATGGGTGACTCAGATGATGATTTTGAGTGCACGATTTATCCAAAAAAGGTCAAAATAGTCAAAATTAAGTACATGGGTGTTGTGATTTTGTTTTTTGGGATTTTTAGACTAAATGGGACCTGCATAGGAGTATGTGGGTCATTTGAAATAACCATGTTAATTTAGTTTTGGAATTAGGCTTATAAAATGAAAGGTTCACGATTAAATAGAGTCACTTGGTTATATAAAGAGTTTAAGTTGTTATATAAAGAGTTTAAGAGAGAAGTTAATGAAAAAAGAGGAAGAAACTCAAATAACTCAAGATGAATACAAGAGGGAATCAAGAGGAAATCATTTGGGAGAAGATTTTGGAGATTTGTAGGCTAGGATTATCATCAACAAAGATAAAATCAGACTCTACAAACCTTAAGGCAAGTGTTTAACTTGCTTAGTATTTTAAGTTAATTCATATTAGAGTTGGTGACAAATGTTTTGGGTGGGATTCGTATGAAAAATGGGTTTTTGGAACATGATTTCATAGGATTGATATGTGGATTATGTAATATGAAATCTGAAAGTAAGATCCTATGTAGAAAGATAAAATCTTGATTGAGAATATTTGAAAATCGTGACATTTTGTGATATCGTGGAGAATTGCACAATTCTTGAATTGAATGATGAATCCCACGTAAATGATAATGCATATATGAATTAAATATGAAAATGGGTTAGTTTCATATTTAGGATTGATAGAGAATAGGAATTCTTGGTGGAATTAGGTTTATAGGTGAATTAAAAAGAGGAAACCTTATTGAATTACGAAATAGGTAGAACTGCATTTTTCTACAGGGGTGAACCGGTTCGTCCTTAAACCGACTGGTTCGAGAACCCTGTCATACTGAGTTTGGTTATTTAATTGGGTTTTGAGATTAGGATGGTCCTGGATTGATATAGGATGTCTATAAATAAATGTAAGGCATTTGAAGTATTGTTATAAATATGGTAATTGGCCTTGGGATGGTTGGGATATATCTGGGGTAAGATTTAGAGTATTTGGGATGAATAATAATCAAAAAATTTAAGCAATGAATTCGTGATGAAGATTCAGGTAAAACAGGATACGGGCTGGTTGATAATGTTTACATGTCCTGAAATGCTATTGTAGGGATAAATTACTTAAATAAGTGAATATTTAAATAATTGGGAATCGAGATTTGACTCGGGAAGTACATGCCAGTTCTACGAGTGACAGCGTAGACAACCAGGTTTATTATATATATATATATATATATATATATATATATATATATATATATATGGTATAGAGGCATTATATATATGTATGACTATATCTGTGTGAATGATATATATGGAACATACATATCCTAGTGAATATGCTATCGGTGGAGGTTGCACGCTGTGGGAGATCTCTCCTGGTGAATCTCAGTAGGTGTAGTATCGGTCCCCTAGGTCATAGGTCTGTCGCACGACCACACTATGTGAGTGTAGAGTCTGGTGGGGGTAATGTGGTATGGTTATGCCCCATATATGTATGACTATGACCGCCTCTGGTTTATGTTTAATATTTGGGTTTGGTGGTGAGATTCTGTCCATGTTTCCCTAGTTGAGGTGTGTATTCCCCGGAACTTGATAGCATGCTAGAGATTCACATCTAGTGAGTTATTACTTAGAGGGATGGTAGTTATATATATATATAGTGAGTTATATATATGCATGTATACTTGACGTGATATAAAAATACATATATAGAAGTGAATAAAATTGTATATGGGCATAAGACACTAAGGTGTGAATATTGAATTAATAACTAGTGAAAGTTATTTGAAATGAATTGATTAATTATAATTGAGAATTGTAATTGTTAAAATGCATACGTTAAGTGTGCACTATAATTGAGGGATGAGTATTATATCATGAGAGTGCAACACAAGTTTAAATATGGAAGAAAGCACTCATATGTATTAATGCATTTTAATTAATTGTAAAATATTTTCAAAAGAATTTGGACTCTGACACATATCACAATATTTTCGAAACCTTTTAGGTGTCCAGCCACAAGGACGCCACACATGAGTATTATTTTCAGGTCATTGGAGCTGAAGCCGCTATGAAATGTGCAGGTATTGTTTATCCATTTTCTATCTTTGAGATTCTAGATAGGACTCGATCAGTTATTATCTAGGCATGTCGCCGATTATCAATTTATATTTTAGTTTTAGTTAATTCAATTTTATTGGATTATTGCATTAGATTATAAATTGATGGTTTATTTGGTCAATGGATTTTTATTATATTTCAATACTCAGATTTGATTAAATGATTGTGTCGTTAAATAATTATCTAGAATGGTCTATGGTAAATGGTTTTATTTACTGTAATTTAATTAAAGTTAAAAATTGACACCAGAGGATGTAGATTATAACAAGGCCATAGTATTTACAGATGAATATTTGGTAGGGGTGATAACCCCACACAACGATGCACTAGTAATCATGCTCAGGATTGTAAACTTGGATATGGACATGATACGTGGGGATCAAGGGAGTTCTTTAGAGGTAATGTACTAAGAGCTTTTCCACAATATCAAATTGAAGATGTCAGATTTGAAGGAAACGACCGTCCCCTTGGTTGGCTTCGCAGGAAAATTAACTATGCCATTGGGGAAGTTAGTCCTTCCAGTGAGGGCAGGGAATATTTCAAAGCTCATTGAGTTTCTAGTGGTTGACATTGATTCACCCTATCATGCCATCATCAGCAGAGGGTGGTTTCATGCTATGAGAGAAGTCTCCTATACTTACCACTCAAAACTCAAGTGCATCACATTTTGGAGTATAATGAAGATCAGAGGCGATCAATTCATTGCACGAAAATGCTACATTGCCACCATTAGAAAGTTAAGAAATTCCCCCCAAATGCCCCATGATAGGGTTACTCCTTCCAAATAGTAATTAAGCCACGACCGATCGGTGGTGGAGGAGACTACGATCCACCTTGCTGATAGGGTTATAGAGAGGATGAAAGAGGAGTTTTTAACAAAAGCTGACCAGAGAGAAAGTTCCTAATAAGCACCACGTTGTCCAACCATGAAAGGACGGAGTTGATCACCTTTCTGAAGCAAAACCTAGATATTTTTGCATAGGATCCATATAACATGCAGGGATTGATCCCATAGTCACTTACCATCGCATTCACGTAGATTTGACATTTAAGTCGATCATACCAAAAGCTCATCGCCTACCCCGGAGAAGGCAAGGGCGGTGGGAAAGGATGTAGGGAAATTTCTAGAGGCAAGGTCTGTAAAAGAGTTCAATTCCCAACGTGGCTCTCATATCCAGTGGTAGTACATAAAAAATGGTAACTAGAGAGTCTGTATAAACTTTACTGATCTCAATAGGGATTTCCCCAAGGATTGTTTCCCCCTGTCAAAGATAAACCAACTAGTCAATGCCATTATATCTAATAAATGAATGAGTTTTTAGGATGCTTACTCGGGGAACCACTAGATTCTTTTGTTTAGCCCTGACTAGGACAATATTTAATTCATTATGCCAATGGTCTTATATTATTAACAGGTCATGCCTTTTGGCCTCAAAGTGGTTCGCAAGCTGATATCAAAGTTTGAGGAAATATACATTTAACAATTCCCCCGGAGGCACAACAACCCTATAGATGATTTAGAATTCCTAAGATTAATAGTAGATTTCAATATCAGCAGAACAATTAAAGTGTATTTACTCCCCAAGCCTAGCATTAAAAAGGGGGTGGCCCTTAAGCATGTTCTTTCTATTGAAAAAGGCCCAAGATATATGGATCCAATTACCGCTTACTTGCAGAATGACGCATTTATGATCAATAAAAAGTAGGCTCATCAAATCAAGGTGAAAGCTACTCGCTTTTATCTAGGTCGAGGGGAATAAATTTATAGAAGACCTTTAACATGCCCTTACCTTCAATGCATAAGCCCAAAAGATGTAGATCGAGTTCTCTATAAACTGTATGATGGAATCTGTGGGAGCCATGCTAGAGGAAGATCTATGGCTTTCGAGAAATTAAAGAAGGCTACTGGTGGCCATATATGTAGAAGGACGCAAGTGTTTATGCTCAGAAGTGATAAAAATGCTAAAAATTCTCCCCAATGCTTCATTAATCGGCTAGGGACCTGAAGCCCCTAACCAGTCTATGGTCGTTCACACAGTGGGGGCTGGACATCGTATGGCCACTCCCTACTGCACCAGGAAATCATAAATACTTATTGGTCGGCATTTATTATTTCATAAAATGGATTGAGACGAAACCACTGGCAAATATCAAAGATGCTGATATGATCAGGTTCATTCGGAGGAACATTATAACTCGCATTGGGGTCACCAGGATAGTTATAACGGATAATGGCACATAATTTGAAAGTGGACCTTTTCAAGGTTTTTGTGACAATCATGGAATCAAACACTACTTCAGTTCTGTGTCATACTCCCAAAGTAATGGACAAGAAGAGGCATCCAACAAAACGATGCTCGACGGCATGAAAAAAGAGGATGGAAAGAGCAAAGGGTGCTTGGGTGGACAAGATTCCTCCTATTCTCTAGGTATATCGTACTATGCTGAGGAGAACTACTATGGAAACAACCTTCACTATTACCTATGGAATCGAAGCCGTGATACCTCTCATAGTTGGTCTGCCGACCATAAGGACCAACATTGCCAAACAAGGACTGAACGAAGAAGCTCTTAGAATTAAACTTGACCTAGAAGAGGAACGGGGGCAACATACCATGATGAAGTTGTCCTCCTACTGGCAACAGTTGGCAAAACAATACAATAGAGGGTTAATACCATGAAATTTATAGTCGGGGATTATGTCCTCAGAAAAATCTTCGATAGAGCCAAAAGGCCCCCAGATAGCAAGTTAGGGCCCAAATTGGAAGGTCAATTCGAAGTTATCGGAGATGATTTGCAAAGAACCTATCACTTGGAAATAATGAATGGAAGAGAAATACCCAGAGCATGGAATGTGTCCAACCTCAAGGAATTTTATTTCTAGCATTTTTAGTTTTTGTAAATTTTCATTTCAAAACTTATGATGCTCACAGTTTAAATTCTAGTTATTAATAAAGATCCAAGTTATTCTCTCAATTACTTAGGTTTTTAATTACTTTGCATTATTCCAAAGTAAGAGTCTCATAATTGACATCAACTTGCAAACGTCGATAGACTTACCTTAGCTTAATTACAATTAGAGACTTGCTTATTACAATTAAACTTAAGGTCTTCGGGTCTTTGTCATTACAAACAAAAACAACCTCATAAATTGCTCAAACAAGAAAAATCACTATAGGGGATCCTCAAGCATTAGATGAACTCGACTTGGTCGGATAAAATCCTAAACGGGTGGATTTCCCTTACACCAGGTGAATTTTTACCATAGTCTGTTGAAGGCCTAAGGTAGTTTTACGATATAACCTAAAAGGTAAGATACGACAAATATAACACATGCTTGGCATAAAGGAGTGAACAAATGTGTTAGATTGGTAATAAATAAACTTGACTATAACATTCGATTATAAGTTTAAAAAAGTATCAATTATAATGAAATCCAACCAAAAACTATAACAATTACAACAAGCTATGGTCAGCGAGCAAGATATTCGGTGACCTTTCTTATTCGACTGTTGTCAGGATCTAGTTGGAACTCATTATCACTCTCATGAGATTCCAAATAACTTTTAGTAAGCTTAAGATGAATAATGTACGAAAGGACCTATTTCTCCTCGATGCAAAAATGCATATATGCTGGGCAGTCAACTTGGTATATATACCAAAGTTAGGAATCCTTGGGAACTTTTAAAATCCCCAAGGAATTCAACAAACCATGTTTGTAAGCCACACTCTTAGCCTCCTCTAATATGATAGGACCATCCGATCAACCTTCATCGTAGCCTGCCGACCACACCGCTCAATGACCCATCCTAAACAAGTAAATAAGCTTAGTCCGATCACGACTAAGTTCAATGACCATTGCATGATCTCTTCAGCTACTTTCCTCAGCATCAAAAATCTTCTTCTTAAGCTCATCATTCTCAAACTGGAGAAGGACACCAATATCACCAATGTATTTATCCCCAGTAAGTTAAGCCCTCATATTATTCACTTCCTCTTGCATCAGGGAACCCACATCCCCGAAGTCCTTCAAGTCATCTTTCATCCTAGAAAGCAAGGCTGACTAGTCCTTATAGTCACTAGTTATCTTCTTAAAAGCCTTACGAATAGACACAAATGCTCGGCGAGCCTGAACACTGGCATCCTGACCAAAGAGGACATTTAAATCACCAACAAAGGAAGAAACATCCTCAATAACAGACTACAAAAAGTAAGCACAAACAAAAGAAAGAGCTCAGTAAGGCACTTGAACAACACTGAAAAAAGGGAAAGTTTTCTCCATTAATAACTTTAAAATGGGCAAAGACCTTACAAACAGAAAATAAGGAAAAGGTATAAGAAATACAAGTATTAAATTATGCACTCTTGTTCTTCACCTGCTCCTCAATCTCCACGAATTTATCCTTGGACGCCCTATCCCCACTCTAGTCGATTGGGATGCTAGTTGTTTCTTCATCTTCAACCCTCGGTGGAGAGCAACGTTTGTGTTCACCAAAGAGGTCAAATTCTGCTGGACATTAGTCCTCACCAAGGCTGCATCCCAGACTTTCTTGAAATTGGAATTTTGGATGAACGTCAGCTGAAATTTACCATCCTTAAAGACGTCATTATAACCTTTATCCTAACTCAACTCCTTAACGGAGGGAAATCTCTCAGCCTTCTTTATTAATTGAGCATTCTCAACCTTCAGTTGATCATTTTCTACCTCCAATCGGTCATTCTAACTCTTCAACATGCCCATCGTATCACTGGTGGACTTCTTCTTGTCCTGATAGGCCTTCCTGGAATTAGCTAATGCCTCCCTTGATTTTTAAAAAGCTTCGTGGAGCTCATCATTTGCTTTGTATTGGTATAAGCGACCATCTAAAATCTGAACAAAATTTTCCACAAACTACGAACAAAAAAATAAGGGATATGTGAGATAATATCTATCTCAAAATCAAAAAATGTGTAAGGAGGGGAAAAGAAAAGCGTTCCTTACATATAACAGAGTTTGAACAACGTGAGATGAAATCTACTCAGGGGAAAATTGCTTAACTTACTTACAATTATCTATGAGCACAACCCCCCTCAAAAGGTCAAAAGCCAGGGAAGGATTCCTGGCCACAGATATTACCTTTGAAGTCATCATAAGAGGAGGAAGATCACCTTTTTTGTAGGGTTGAGGGGCCAAAGTTGCCTTATCCTTCTTTTTCTTCTCCTAGATGACTAAGTTTGAGTGAACATGCTCAGTCCTCTTCAAGGAATTGGTCTTGGGAGAGAAGGCACCAGTCTCAACATCATTACCATCAATAAATAAATTCTCTTCCTGGGGGCCATGGAGTCCTCATCTTCAGAAAGTATAGACTCGGTGTAGAGAGATTCAAAGGAAGAGGAGGCAAAAATTCCTCGTCCAATAAAGGGAGGTCAAAAATACTGTCCACTCGGAGAGTATTAAATCTTCCCATTATATTTTTGTATTCCATGATGAAATAGGTTGAATGGGGATGATGACCACTAGTAAAAAGTTCATTCAACCTCCAAGATCTTTGTAACTCTGCCCTATTGATATTGGTAAGGGCATGTTACTTCTTCATCGAGTGAGCTATTCAAATTTATGAAATAAAAATTCCATTAGTCAAGGCAATTCAAAATATGGAAACCACAAAGAAGTGTGAAAGAAATAAGTGTTGACCTATATCACTCCCCTAAGATGGGCATAAGAACTCAATGTACTGTTGGTCCTCAGGGAGAGGTGAATGTTGCCAATTCTGAGAAATAAACCCTTGATCTCAATATCCCTTATTGGAATCAGGGGGGTTCACTTTAAGGACCCTATTGGCTTTTACACCTTCAGGTACACAACACCATCATGGGTGTGAGACTAGGAGTAATAATATTTGATTTCTGGGATAGCCAGATTTGTCCCAAATAATTCATCAATTTTGTGAACCCCATTGACAATAAGGCAAGTATTGGGGGTACATTGAGCTAGAAAGACCTAGAAATATTCACAAACTTCAAGAAATAGTTAGTTTGGGGAAAAAGTTAATCCATCTAAACCATAGATAGGGTGTGGATCCACTGGCCCCCATCAACTACAATAGGATTTTTAGGTAAGGGGGCACACTCAGTTGTAACCAAGGAAGAAATGGAATATGTCCTCCTAAAGTCATCTAAGTTCTTTCCATGAAGAACGTTCACCATTTTTTACAAAGGTAGAAGAATATGTAATGGATACGATTAGAACATAACTGGAAAGATTAAAAACGAAGAAGAAGCAAAGTGCACTTATAGAGAAAGAAATGAAAAAAGAAGCTTCAAAAGACTTTTTGAGCAGAAACGGGGGGAAAATGATGAGCGCAGAGTTTAAAGTAAAGTGACTTTCGAACTGTCTGCGGGCAATCATATGAATTGGATCTCAAGAATGGTTTTAGCGGTTTAAATTTCCAACAATGACTAGGGTACGCCCGTCAATTTTGACTAATCACGAGAATGCCTGACCAAAGGTTTTTAGCGTCATTGGGATAAACTTTTTGGACCTATAAAGGATTTAAATTTCTTTAGGAAATTTATGGCCCAATTTTGGTCAAGAATTTTAAGGGGAATTGTGCGGCCTAAACTTTATTACCCCATATTTTTAGAAATAAAACTATTTTTGGAATAAAATAAAATTTATAGAAATCAAATTAATTGGTGAATTTAATTAATTATTTATGAATAAATTGATTATTATCATTTCATAATTATGTGAGATTGACTTTGCATGTTAAATAATTTCGTTAGAAATAATTGCATATGATGTGTGACACAATTGCAAATATAATTGTTGAATAAAAATAATTGGGATGCATTTCAGGAGGTTTTATGGGGTAGTTTAAGTGTTTTAGACCTTTATAAATGGTCTTGGGGTATAGGTTTATAAGTTTTGGGGTTATTGGGCTAGTTTAATAATGGGTTCGACCTCATTTGGTGCTCCAAAAATGGTATATGAGGTTTAACTCAGGATTTGGGATTAATATAAGTTTAAGAGTAAGGTTAATAACTCCCCACACTTAATCTAAACCTAAACCTAGCAGCCACACCGCAAGAGAGAAAAGAACAAAGGCCAAAGAGGATAAGAGGCAAAGGATTCGATAGGGAATCATCAAATCACTATATTCAGTCAAGAATTTTCTTTCCTAATTTAAATGTCTAATGTATTTCTTGATTCATCGTAGTGAACCCCATATAATTTTTGGGGTTTAGTATGAAATTTGTGATTAATTGGTAGGATTTGATATCATGTTTGTAGAAGAAACTAATATGAAGTTAGTAGCTTAAACCCTTAATTTTAGGATGATGATGATAAAACTCATACCATATTACTAATGAATAAATTGGAAATATTGATGTATATGTAAAGGATTATAACTCATGATAAGATCTAGAAATTTAGATAATTATGATCCATATGTTATGTTAACACATGATTATAATCTAGGTGAACTTCATATGGAAACTTGAGATTTATAGTTACGGTCATTGATATAAATTCTGGGTCATTGGATAAGAATTTGAGGTTAATTCTTGTAATTAACTATCCGAAATTGATAGAATAAGACATAGTGACAAGTTCGTATGTTGTTAAAACTATATAAACTTTTAGAACAAACTTTGGGGTTGAATTGAGGAATTTTGCGTTAAGAAAACATAGCAGATCTGGGTTTTTGCCCTTGTGACAGGAAAATTTAGGACCGGGGATGGATCCGGGGGATTTTTAAAAAACCATACGAGTTGGTGGGACGGTGTTTAGATAAACAATGATTTTATTAAAAATTATTTTGTGGCACAAATATTAAATGGGTAACTAAACTTAACTAGATGGTTAAATATTCTTGGGAAGAGGAAGGAATTATTAATTAACAAGATGATAGATTATTAATGTATGCTTATTTATGGGTAATCATTTGGGATATATTGGGTAATTATAGAGTAATTACTCATACATATTATGTGAGAATAATATGTACTTATATTTATTACGTGGACATACCTATGTTCGTGGACGGTCCTATCGATTGGTGTTATGTGCATTCGGGACCATATCACACGTCGGCACAAGTGGGCTAGACGTTGTGTGTGTTGTTATTATAGGTACTATGTAGCAACACCACTTACGAGAGGTTGGTCTAGATTCTGGGATGCTTTGTCATCGGTGGATTATGGCCGTGAACCGGTGTACTGCGTAGGGACCGCCCCACTTGTGTGTGTTTTGTGATGTCTGATTGGATAAGGGATTCCTTTGGACTTACGGATAGAGCACGAATGAGACACTACTGGTAGATGCCTTTGAGTGTCTCGTATATGAAAGGAAATATATATAATTATACAAATTAAATGATATTAATTCAGTTGTCTAAGAACGTTTATAATAGATTACATACCCAATACCATGTAGTGTGCATAATAGATGCTTACGCCATTTTTATGAGTAATATGAATGTAGATTATTATGTTTTAGTATGTTAGTTATACTAAATGCCTATTATATTAAATTGACACGATTATCATTTATTTTCTCAACACTTGTTTGGTCATTCGAGAAATATCACACTTAGATGAGGGGTGACATACATAATGTATGTGAGTGACAATAGGGGATACTTACTTTGAATTTACTCTATTATTGTACTTTAAATTCAGTAAGTTAATTCTTGCAACTCTAGGGCACTGACCCAAATTATAAATATTTTCTCCCCCCAGGTGCTCCTAGACAAGGATAACAGGACAGTTGACGAATCAACCTTGTAGTCTCTTATTGCGTATCGGATTCCAGATTTGTTAATTCTAGATTAGGTTGCTACTCTACTTCAATCTATTTCTTTTTGGATTACTGAATGGGCATAAGCTCGAAGTCTATTTATTTCATGTTGGTGTGAGACATTTATGATTATGTTGGGTTTCATTTACATTATGTGAATGTTGGATTTTATCATCATCTTGGATATTAATTTAAATTAAATTTAAATTCAATATTGGTTTAGAAATAGATATTTTTAGGGTTTGATGCTGAGAATGGTATTAATTGACAAACAATCCCCATCTTCGACGTATCGTGTCTTGCCAACCTTTACTTGAGAAAATGGGGGTTGTTATACAAACCATAAAATTCCAATTTCGGGTGGTCCGAGAAGGCCCAACAAGATCACTATACCTCCCAGTCAGGTTTAACGATTGGTGGATTAATATGAACGCTTATCACGTGGATAGACATAAGCATTTTCCATTTGATTATTAAAAGGCTTATCTGGTTACCTAATATCTCAGATGAGATAAACAAGAGTCACCACATAAGCCAATAATAAGATAGGAGAGTTCCTTTACAACTCAATCGCTTTACATCACTATAAATACAACCCTCACCCTAGGATCAAAAGGGATCTAATTTTCGAACTTTAAGACAAATTAATAAGAACTGAGAACCTCTTGTGTTGTGAGCATTTTATTATATTCTTTCAATTCCTTGCTTTCTAGAAATACCTTATTTTGATTAGTTTCACTCACAGTGATTACATGATATTATGTTTTATTATCTTTCTACCATCTTAATCATGTTGATAATTATCCTGTACTAACGATTAATTTGGATTCCACATTATTATGGGCAGTATGGATTATTATTATGACCGACCTATATCACATTTTTCTGAATATTTCATTTTTTTATTCTTTCATAAATTGAATTTAATTGGATAATTAATTTAAAAGTATAAATTAGATTTTGATCTCCAAGTTTTATTTTAATTTAAAAATGGTTTTATTTTTGGAAAATTAAAATAGTTAGATAAAAAATTTGTACAAGTAAATTGAAAATTACCAGTGATTTAATTAGGTGTTTAGAATTGAATAAATATTTTTCAAAGCGCCCTCATGTTTAAAATATTAAGTGGGATAGGGGTTTCAATGTAAAACCCCACAATCTCCATTGGTATTTAAATATGTAATGTGATTAATTCCTCACGTCAACTTTGTCTGCCCCCTCGCCCCAACATATGGAATTAATCATGGCATTAGATATTATTAACGCTCTTAAGTGATAGCTCCTTGAATTTGAATGTGTGTGAATTTGATCCCCCCAACAAGGAAGTTTTGCAAGAGCGGATTCAGATTCAAGGAATGAACTAATGGTATACACTTAAACATAATTAATTATATCCTACCCAAGAGAGTCACTGTCATTAATTGTGAGACAAAAAGATGACGACTATTTGATTATGTTGAACATAAGATTCGTGGACTATCGAGATAACATAATTAAAAGATGAAAAATATATATAGTTCAAAGTGGGATAATATAAGTTCCCAATGAGAAATCTCATTTTACAAGGAAACTAGGATGCTCGATGGGTTGTGTTTGGAAATAGAGGGATACAAAATTAAAATTTAAATCAAAAGTCAGTTCTCGGATGTTTAATTAGAAATTAATTTTTTCACTGATAATTGTAAGATTTTAAAAATGAATTTAACTTTCACTCACTGGTTTTAGATTTAAAGTAAAACTTTTATAGGAATAAATTTCAAGGACTAAAAATAATGTAATTGGACATTATTATAACATAAAGGGATAGTAACTTAGTTGACCCACGATTTTTATTGATGTTTTAAAATTGTGATGTGATTAACTTCTCCTGTTAAGTTTCATTGGCACGCACCTCAATTGGTGGAATTAATCATAAAATCACGGTATCTTAAAATTTATAATAATTATTTTAATTAAGTGTTTTGTATGTTTACTCCCCCAATGGGAAAGTTCTATATATTCATGTTAAATTTTAAAGAATGGACTTATGGGAGTTTGTAAAGATCGAAGTTGACAAATGGAGCCCAAGTAAGAATCATTTTGTAAAATAATTTTTATCATCGGGTAAACGTGGGATTCTTTAGTTTAGAAGTAGTTGGGGAAACCTAGATCCATTTCGTAATCTAATTGTGGGTATAATCGAAGCCAAGGCACAATGTTAGTTATTGAGAAAGGTCGACTTCTTTCTCGAAAGGGAGGTAGAAGGATAAGACTAAGTCTCAGGTACAATAGTTTGGGGTTAACAAAGTTCATATCCTCACTAGTACTGGAAAAGTCAAAAGGTGGGTATTCACATTATGTACTTAGAATATTTGAAGAGGGAGCATTTGGTTGATTCAATCTCTATGACGAAAAAGGAAATAAAATGTTTTTTCTCCTAAAAGGAGATGCATGATTTATGATCTGTTTTGTAAGAACCTTGTGTGTAGACTCGATAACTATAAATCATGACCTCAACTCTTTGCAAAGGTCCAGGTGACTAGACAACTATTTAAACCAGAAACATTCTAAATAATGGGCATTAAGAATAAGGAAACATAATTAGCAGTAGGTAATTTATTTTTGCATTGCCTTTGTACAATTTTCATAAGTTTCCTTGGTCTTACTTTTTAAGTGGTGTTGTCACACGCTCCCTTAGACCTAGTACTGATCTTTTACGAGAATGCACCTATTCGGGGGGCTATCCACCCGTTCAAAAGTTTATCTGACCAATGTGGTTAGATTACTAAGTTCTTAAGGATCCTTCCTAGGTATTTTGTTTAACTGGGCAACATCTTATGTTTGTGTATTGTATTGACGAAACATGTGGTCTTAGTTTAACGATTAAGAGCACAAACAGTCCCAATAAGGTACTGTTCAAAATAAGTAAACAATTGACGTATAATATGATGTATATAGAAAAATAAATTGCTTTGTCACTTAGAACAATCGAGGCTGATTAAATTATGAAACAAGAAAAATTTGACTACCAACAAATGAAAAGAGTTGACAATTGGAAGGAAAAATTAAAAATAAAATTTCTTGAGGTTATTCCATGCCCTCCATTATTTTCAGGTGATAGGCTCCTTGGAGGTCATCTTTGGTAACTTTGAATGAACCTTCCCAGTTTGGTCCTAATTTTTATTTAACAATGTTCTCATTCTGCAGACGATCTTTCCACTACACCAAAATATATGACTTATCATTGGAAATGGCAGTTACAAATGACCTTTTTCAGAGCTATTCGCCATCAAGATTTGGGGGGGTGACAAAAACTATTTATCACTATGCGAGCAGTGACAAATATTTTGTATAACCCCTATGGGGTTACAAATGGTTATTACAATTGCCCTTCCTATTTCGTCACTTCTGACAGAAATAATGAATCTAATGTTTGTGACTCCTAACTACAGTGACAAAATAGGCTAGAGGGACAAATTTTCCACTGCTCGTAAGTGTGACAAATGTCAATGACAAATATCCCTACAAAGGAACTTTATCACTGCTAGATTCCTTGCAAAACTAAATTTCGAAATTCTAGATATCGTGTAAACATAAAACTTGTTTAAACTTAAATTTCACATCAAGAATAATCATATAAGCCCATTCAAGACATCATACAAGTCTAAAAATATTTGGTAGAATTTTCTTTATATTTCGGACATTCCTGACATCCTATAGGCATAAACATGTTTAAACTTAAATTTAACATAAAGAATAATATCGCATAGGTCCATTTTAGGCATCATACAAGTTTTAAAAAACAACAGCATATAAACCCATCCCGTGCGTCAAATATAAAATGAACCTCGAAATAAAAAAAAAACATAAATAATGTGGCTCCTACTGGTAGTAAAGATCCCACGATTTGTGAATTCGAGGTATATGAACTTTGGGTGTATTTAAGCGATAACAACCTCCCTCGTGTACTTGTATTACACATGCTGAGCAAGTTCAATGAAGTCATATCCCATACACGTGGCTCCCCGGTATACACCTGTTCTTTAATCTATGAAAACTACATATGCCTGGTATGTCATGTGTATAGCTGCAAACATTCAAATGCAGATAAAATCAATAGATAAGTGATAAGTGATATTTTTTGGTGGGGTGGGGTGGGGTGGGGTGGGGGGGTTAGGGGCGACTAAGTAAGCATAAATGAATGTGTGAAACATTCAAGACTTCACAAAATCCCAACTTCTCCCCAGAAAATATACAATAAATGACACTCCAAACAAGACAATTTTAAGAGAAGTTATTCTCATTTCAAAAGTAAGAAACATATCACGATGTATTTAAAAGATAAAATCCTAACCGATGACAACTTCAAGAAATTATTGTCTTTTGTGACTTATTTTCTTGTGTACACGTAAACCATGTTATATTTATTTGCATTATTTTTTTATTTGTCAAGGGTATGAGAGGCAATGACTTCCATGCATTACTGTATTTTGATATACTGATTCTCGATAACAAGTATTTTGGTCAATTTTGTTCATATTTTCAATTGTAAATATCAAACCCAAAGCACATGTAGGCATTAATCTCTCTATGAGCCCAGACCTAAAACTAAGTAAAGTAATGCACATATTGTGCAAAACGTGCAATCAAATTAGAAATTAATGTTTATGAAGCAACATTAGACCAATTTCAGTAATAATTTGGATATTTTTGCTATTAAACACCCATACATAAGAATCCAAAAACTTATGACCAAATTATTCCATTACATGAGAGAAATTATAGCAAAATCATGTTATAATTTTTTGGATGTTATCCAGTTAAAACCAATTACAAAATACATCAGCAATATTTAAATTGATGATTTTGGGTGGGTGGGGGTGGGTGGGTGAATACATAAGGGAAAAGACTTAAAATTGTCGCAATTCTATGGAGATAGTGTGATGAGACTATGTATGCAAAATGCGGTAGATTGGATTATGTACACTAAATGTTTAAATCGATAGCTGAGCTAGATATTTTGTCTTGGATAACTATAATTGCTGGTTGTTTTTATCATGGTGATGTTTTTGAGGCACTAAATACTTTATAAAAAATGGAGACTTATGGTGTAATGACAAATGCAGTTACATTTGTAGCAGTTTTTACTTCATGTATTCATTCGACAAACCCTGATCGTTTCATAATCCTACCAAATTTCCTATCCTTTACACTCAGCTCCTTAACCAAATTTCCTATCCCTCACACTTAGTTAATTGCAACCCAGACTATTTCTAGAGAATGAATGCCAAAAATTATTAACAAACTAGTTTTCAAAAAACACCCAAACTACACTTTCACTATATTGACTTTCATCTATCAACATGCAATGTAAATCAAATAAGTATGATCTCCCCTATTTTTCAAAGTAAATAAGATTAGATATTATTATTATTCTTCCAATCAACATTCATGGGCAAAGCCACGCCCGAATAAAGAGGTGTCGTAGCCTCTGCCAACATTTCCAAAATCAGCATAATACTATATTACTTACACTACTTTATAAAACAAGCACAAACTTATGTACAATTTCTTACTTACTTATTAACATATTGATAAAAACTCTCAACCGGTGGGAATAGTTCAAGGAAATATTATTCTTATTTCATAGATTATGAAAGCATTTGCATTTAGTATGTTAGTTTTGTGGATTTCTTGCAATTTACCCTTATTGTATTGTGAATAAAATATATGTTACTGGATGTACATGATCTTATGAGACCTTAGCAACAAGTCCCCACTAATGTAGAGGGAGGTGATCCTAATATCATCATGAGAAATAAATAAGTTATTATCACGGGTATGCAGTAATATGAAAGAAAACATGGCATTTAACATATCCATAAATTTTTTTCCATCTTTATCATTCTATTGAAAAAAGATTAAAGGCTTGATGAAGCAAAATGAAGTGGATGAAATCACTCTACAGTGTCCTATGGGCATATCAGATTACACCTAGGACCCCAATAGGGGAAATCACATTTATGTTGGCATATGGGTATGAGGTTTTTGTTCCAATTCAAATCGACTACCCACGACACAAGGTTAAAAAATTTAAGGAGTGGAACAACGAGGAGAAAAGGAGGTTAAACATGGTTGAATAAATTACAGAGGATGCATAGATAAGGTAGGACCTATATTAATAGAGAGCTATTAGGTACTATAACAAAAAGCTTAAGAGTCGACCACTGAAAGTAAGGATTTATGTCCTCAAGAAACTTATCCAGAAGAAGAACAAACACCACCAAAATTTGCACAACCCCTATAAGATTACTGAATGAGTTCCAGGGATATATCAACTTGAAAAACTTGAGAGAGAGAACTTTTCTAAACCTTCGAACGTAGAGCATCTGAATAAGTATTACCAATTGGCTTAGGAATGGGGAGTGTGTAAATAAAAGCTTCTTCCATAATGTGAATTTCCCGATGTGGATGCATGAAAAAATAAATTTCCCTATTATCTTACTTGTTAATTTATTACATGCTCCTTCTTTTGATAAATTTTGTTTGTTTCATAAAAAGGGAAATGTTTACGGGATCTGAACACACATACATTTCTTAGACTATGACATGAATAAGGGTCAGCTGTTGAAAAAGATAAACCTAGTGAAAGCTCCACCCATGTTTAGGACAAAGCTATAAGGGTAAACAATCATAATCTCAAACGATTAAGGCCAAGACCCTAAAGACTACATACGATCTGATAAGTCTTAGTAAAATTTGTTAATGGTAAAAAAATAAAATTCATAACTTAAAATGTGATGGGCCAAAGCTCAAGTAAAAAAATGCTTTTTCAAATAAATTTCCCTCGTCCTAATGTATAACTTGGATACAATCTAGTATAAAAATTAGACTAAAAAAGTTAATTAACTTGACTAATTTTATACAAATTAGTTCAAGGATAAGTGTGGATTGATATTTACTACATGTTTGGTCAATTTAAGAAAAATTTGTTTGAGAACATTGAAATTAAAAAGTAACTCTCATCCCGATGCAAAATTTAAGTATGGACTATAATAAACATAAGAAGGAGAACCGTAATATGAGTTTCACTTGGAGAAATTTACCAATTGGTTTGGCCAATTTCAATGAAAATTATTTTGAGAAAGAATTAACACTTCATTAATTTTTCAGCTAACATAAGAAGAATTGGTTGGAAAATAATTTTTTTAAGGCTCGACCTATTAAGGTTCGACCTCGAATTTATAAGTGGGTGTGAGTTATAAGGTTAATCATATGGGGGGAAACTAATAAGGAGACTTGAAAACATGACATGCCTAACTAAAATACTCATAAAACAACCATGAACACAAAATACATTAAAATGGAACATTAAGAACCTTTATCATAGAAAAAATTAAACTCCGAGGAGAACAAAATTTCTAGGAGTTATGTGTAGCATCCCTCAGAAGGGGAGAAATGTTAAAAGGTTATAGACTATATATTCCAAAAATATATTCATCAAAGGACACGTAGGGACGAGGACATGTTCGATAAAAAAAAGATAATGAAATATAAGTTGCTCCGTCCTCAGGGATGCCATCATCCAGAGTAAATCAACAGCAATTGTATCATCTCCCTCAGGAGCATCATCAACAAGACGCTCGGCCATAATGTTAGACTTAGCCTCAGTTGTGTCCTTCTCATCCTCTCGAGAATTAAATATCAAGGAGATGGATTTTCACATGTTATCATTAATCAATAATGTACAAAACTCTTTAGAAATGTTTGGATACTCACGGCTGACCCTTACTTTTATCTCTTCATAACCATGGTGAATATATTACAAACCAAGGTCTTAAAACTAAACAAAATCATGATAGTCAGAAATGGCATGTTCTTTCGACTTCTTAGTGAGAGCAACAACATCTTTATCATATCTCTTTTGAAACCTTTCCTCGCCTCTTTGAAGAGCAACCGTATCATCATTTCTCTCTTTTGTCAGAGTAGTGATCTCAATCTCCTTGTCCGTCTTGCAGTATTCCAAATCCTTATTCTTCTTCCCCACGAGAGCTTCATATTTGCCTTTATAATTACCCAAAGCTTTCTTATTGTCATGTGCACTCTCTAAAGCATCATTATCCTTTATCATCCACTGCTGAAGGTCTAGCATTAACATCAAGCCCAATGGAAAAAAATAGACGAACGCTTTAATGGACATGGAAAACTTAAAACTTTAAAATTATCAAGTAAATGAAGGGTGAAATCTTAGAAGACCTTATTTATTTAAAGACCAACCTCTTCCCCACTATCAAGATTAAAAAAATATGTCTTATCACAGTCAGGTAAGTTTTAAACCAAAATGTCACGATCCCTCCCTGAATTCCCATAAAGGGTCTTAGGATAATATTAAAGAAGCTTTGAAAGCTTCCCGGATGAAGGGAGATTTTTTTTTACTAACATTACAAGTTATACTCACAGTTCCCTCTGTCTTATGGGAAGGACCAGTCTCCTTCCTAAATTTCTTAGGAGGTTTGACGGTGACAATCTCCTTTCCATTCCTTTTTAATTGAGCCTTCTTCTTTGGCTCGCTGAGTTTCGCCTCAACTTTAATCATGCGGACTCTCACAAGATTATGGATCATCATATCCCACCATTCATATGATAGATTAGAGGGGTTTTCTAAACAAAGTACGAACAAGAGTCAGATTGTTAATTTGAAAACATCTGAAAATAGACAAGATATGAGGGAGAAAGCTTGTGAAGTTCTTCTTAAGGATGAGGGTTGGAGATGATGTTGAACTCCTTAAGATTTTCTAATGGATACATCTTTTCAAAAGTCATAATCCTAGCATTGACAATATAGTCTACTAACTGCCAATGAGCAGCACTCAAATCTGCAGAAACTCAGTCTGTAAAAACAAAGAATCAATAAGAATGTTATTATCGACAGTAAACCATTGAATTACTATGATACAAAATTAAAGGAAAATAAAATGTACTAATCAAAATAGGTTTTCCCCAATCATGAGGAACCCTCAAGGATCTTTCTTTCTCCTCTTCATCTAGTAATTCCCAGTCTCCACTTATATAAAAGAAGACAATTTTCCAGTTATGGTTGGACGTTTAGGAAACCCCAGGAAGTCTACGTCTTGGGTTGAGATGACTCAGAAAGTAATATCCATGGAATTTCTTAGTGGATAAAAGTGTGTAAACACTTATGAATATTTCCCCAGTGATGTTCTTAGTGTAAACACATTACCTAGATATGAGGTAACTGAGTATTAACTCTCAATAATTGGGGGTAAGTTGTGGGGGAGTGACCCCAAGGTTAGATGTGATGTCTCATATGCACGTGTGTATTGGGAGAGGAAAATCTAAACAAAACATAAATTCATAAAGTGCAAACTCATTGGCATTCTTCATATCATAGATTCTCTCATATTCCTTATGGCCCCTAATAATGATAAATATTTTTATTTCGAAGAAGTTTCTAAGCATGAAAGCCATCATCCTATCAATGACACTCCTATAAAGGTGATCTCGCGAGAAGTCTTTGGTATAAACCTCCTCATCATCAACAGTCTCCTCCTGAATATCATGATTCATAGGGGGTAGTCAATATCAAGGTCTACAATGGAGGTATGATCCAACTCCCTATCGTACCCATTAAGGCTAATTGCCTTTTGAGCATCAGGCGCACTTCCAGAAGTAATAGCCTTAGAATTAAAAGAAGACGAGGCCTTTAGAGTCTAAAGGGGATGATGCCTCGGAGGGAGAGTGAGAATAACCAGATGAAGAAGACGAGTCCATGTTCTCAACATTTGTAATGGTCCTAATAAATAATATAAAGTCACAATATGCGTCGAATGACGGATTAGCACACAAAAGTGAATGACTAGAGAATATTCATCCACAAGTCACAATCTTTCATCAACATTTGGCATAAATGAACATGCACCTTCTAATGGGACAACATGGGCTATACCACATTGTTTTATAAACCTAGTTTGACCTTCAATCTTAAATGGATTGGTTCGAGTATATTCGACTTTAAATCTAAACAATATCTCTTAAGGTCAATGATTGAGGGGATAAACCAAGCGTCATGTAATTAAGCTAGTCATTGTTATCGAGTCCCACTGTAATATAAAAAAGCTAAACTTTAACTACACTCTTATGGAGTATAGTGACGAGTATGGGTCTAAAAGATGATTGTTTTAATAAAAAAATTATAAGCTAGGCAAATATTGAAACTATATTAACAACAAGAATAAAACTATAGATTGAGAATTATATCCCTCACCACGGGTTAATTAGCATAAATGGTTACATGGGAAGATTTCAAGAATAAATCTCATTTTGGACAATTAATAAAATATATAAATTTTACTCCTTAAATTCTCATACAAGTCTACCATGATTTTGGCGTCAACAAATAATCACGAGATTACTTGTGAAAGGTCGTAAATATGATGCATATTATTTAACTAATTAAATTATATAAATTAATTATGTATACTTGTCATGGCTAGGGATGTCACCATTTATAAGTGTTATTTAAGTTAGATTGGAATATGGACTTAAGGCACGATGATTACTTAATTAAGTAATCAATATTCAGACTCGTATCGAAAAATTATTAAATAACTGAGTTGTTAGTTTATTTTTGGGTATATTTGATAATTAACTTTTGGGATGCATAGAATATTTATTTATAGTTTCAAACGATGGTTTAAAGGCCTAATAGATTAATATAAGGATCGGTCTTGATTTTAAGTCATTTAGAATTATTTTTGGGCTCTTTTAGGTGAGGCCCATTTGGGGACCAAACCCAATTTCGGGATTTAAGGGTTGAAATAGGCTAGTAGCGATCTCATTTTTATCACAAATTCAGTGGGGAACCACTAGAGGGATTAAAGAGAGAAAGCACTAAGAGGAAAGGGACATTTGGGGAAATTAGGGATTGATTTCTCAGTGAATCCACAAAGAAAGTTCTATCTGGAATATGATTATGATAGAATTATTATTTGGTTTAAATTTAAGATTAACCTAATTTAGAAGTTAATTAGATTGAATTACCTTTATAATGGTAAATTTCCTCATGAATTTGGTTTAAACTAATAGATAATAATTTAATTTATTTTATTTTGAGAATCCTATAAAAACCTTATGTTTAATTGAATCAATAAATGAAAATATGTAAAATAAAATAAACTAGGTTTCTTGAATATTGAATGGGGTTTTTATTGAAACTTGGGCTAGATATGGGATTTGATGATGGAATTACGTTCCAATAGTTGTTTTGATGTGTTGTTATCAAATGTTGATTGAGGTCTTGTATGATGTTTTTAAGTTCATTAATAGAAGTTTAAGAGAAGAAAATTATGATTAAAGATGAAGAAACTCATTGCCATCCAAGTCGAATTCCTTCGGTGCAAGTTGGCCTCGAAATTGGACAGGAGGAAAAACCAGAGAAAACCCTCTCTCCCGAACGTGTGGGGATATGAGGATATATGAGTCATCCTCCCATCAATCACGTTGATCTTCACGGTCTCCCTCAGATATAAATCCATCATCATCAAAAGGGGATATACACGAAGAAATAGAGTCGCCAACCTATTTTTCTCAAAAGCAAGTAAAAGAAATGTTGTTGTCCCGAGAGAACAACACAAAAATATGTATTGATGCGTACGAAACCAAGTGAATTAAGGGTTCAGGGACTAAGTTATAGAATGGGAAGGTGTTAGGTACCAATACCACTCTTCCTGTCTCTCATGGACTATGATAATACTCTTTTTTTTTCCAAAGTGTCATACATGTGTGCGGTGTGAATAACGGGCGGAAGAAATCATCTCACTCATGTCATGGAAAAGACAGAGTGGAATCATCCTAAGGAGTGTACCAAAGAAATGTTATAAAACTAAATATAATGTGAGTTTTTGTCAAATTAAAAGTCACTATCAAGAAGTGAATGTGTATGTCAAGTGGAACACGAATATTTAGGAGTTTGTGGACTCACAAATACTAATAAACACAAGGAAACATAAAAAAAATAGGACTCAAATCCCAGGATTGGCCTGGGACACCTAAATAGCCCAAAATACATCAAATCCACGTCGCAAGGGTGGGATTTAACCCATAAATCCTAATTTAGGACTTCCTTTAGTTTGCTTTTTAAAAATTTTGCACAAGTGTAGAAAATGAGAAAATGAGAAAATCCTAATTTAAGGTCATAAGAAAACCCTATTTTTGGCTTTTTAGATTTTATGAAAATTAAATTTATGTGTGCTAAGTATTAAAAAGTAAGATTATTTTTTATATGAGATAATTAAATAAAAGATATATCAAATGTAAAAAGTAAGGTAAACAACTACTACTAATTGACTGAGTTGTAAATGGATAAGGGTAGACTTTCTAGAGAACTTTAATTCTAATTTTAAAATGGTAGATGGATGATTTTAGTATGGTTGGAAGGTGGTGAGTTAAGTATGGAAATTAGGGTGGAAAATAAAAGAGGTTGATGTAATGAAGCGGAGAGATTGTTTGCAAAAATAAAATTTTAGCACACTAATTTCGAGGGGAATGTTATGATTTCACAAGGGGAACCTTGAGAATGAGGTCATGGTCTTCTTAAAAAGTTAGTGTTTCATGGGGTACCGATAGGTATAGGCCCTAGCCTGCCTATTAGCATAGCTCCAGCCTTACTGGCCAATTAAAGTACACCCTGTCGATGGGCAGGGGGTCTGGAGTGCCTATAGGCAACCTGGGAGCATCTGGTGGCCTTTTGGGGTACAAAGGTTTGTTGGTGTGAACAATGGGGACAATTTGCACAGGGTATGGACCTTTGGAAAGGGGATTCAGAAGCCTATGGGTTTTTATTGAGATTCAATCAGGTTGGAGTGTTGATCGAGCTTAAACAGGGCTCGAAAGTGCTCAGTGGCCTCTAGATCAAGTCCTAGAGTAAAAAGGTAAGAATGCATGAACCATGAGGTCTTTGCGGACGGTATGGATGGTTGGAAAGGGGTTTTAGGTCCTTAAAATATTTCATTGAGCTTCACTCTATTTGGAGAGTTGATCGAGGTCAAATGAGGCATGGGAGACACTAGATTAGGTCTCGATGTAGAACCTAGGGTTTTAAGTTGAGAGGAGGGAGTATTAGGTACCTAAGGATGTATTAAGGAGGTAATAATATTGGGTGTCTATAGATCCCCTTGACTATCAAGCTTGGAATAAGAGAAGGTCATCGAAAGGTAGACACCTCATCGATGTTCGAGGATTAGGGACCTTGTTGGAGGTTAGAAGGTAGTTAGTTAAAGGGATAAGGTCAATTCCGAGGGCCTAAGGGATGGAAATGATTGTTCACCGGGTCTAGGTAAATTTTACGGACGAAAAGACTAGTGATGAGTCATTAAGGGGGTCGAGATCGATTTTGTGTACCTATAGAGTGGAGACGATAAATTAAGAGGGTCGAAGTTGATTCTGTTGACCTATGTTGATTTTACAGACCTAAGGAGTTTGAATGATTAATTCATCAGGTCGAGGTCAATTTAGGGGACCATTAGAGTTGAGACGACCGATTCAGAGGGTCAAGGTCAATTCTGTGAACCTAAAGAAAAAAAATAACTGATTCAGGGCATTGAGATCAATTTTGTAGAACTAGGTCGATATCATGAACATAAAGGGTTGAAATGACCGATTTAGTGGGTCAAGGTCAATTTTACGGACCTAAAGAGTGGAAATGACCGATTCATGGGTCGAGGTTGATTCTTCAAACCTAATTAAATTATGGGGACCTAAAGGGTTGAGAAGATCGATTCAACAAGTCAAAGTCAATTCTGTGGACCTAAGGTGTTGAAAGATCAATTCAAGGGGTCGAGGTTAATTTTGTGAATCTAGAGAGTTAAAATAATTGATCCAGTTACACCGTAATGCACTCCTTAAGTATCTTTCTCAATTACAGGTTCTAACTTATCATTGCAATAAGTATATACAATTTCCCTAAGTGCAAAACATAATCCCCTTAAAGATATGCATGCAAGAAGAAAATCATGAAGAACAAGCATGGAATATATAGCATATTAATAGCATGTCAAATATGATGGAAGTAGGAGTGTAAGTATCACAATAAGACCAATGTGTTGTTTTGAAAGTATCCATTTGATAACAGCAAATTGTATCCATTTAAGCTATAATATGTATTTCTTCCTGAAAAGATACCAAATACGCCTTATCATGCATCCTTTATTCTAAATTAGAAGATTCTTTAACCCTAATCCACCTTCTTCCAGAAGAAAGAAAACATCTTCCCAAGACATTTTAGCTCCATATTTCTATATATCAATCCCAAACCAAATAAATTACCTTATAATCTGCTTCACTTCTTTATTTACTTTCTTTTGAATTATGAAAATATTGATCCAGTATACATGTATACTTCTAAGAACAAAAATTGCTAGTTATAGTCTACTTGCATAGGATAACCATATGTTAGTTTGGGATTTATCTTTCTTGATCAACTTATGAATGAGGTTTTTGCAGTTATGAACCTTCAATTTAATAGATATTTTGATAAATACGCTTTCTTCATTCTCATCAACTTACAAAAGGAATCTTTTATCTCTTCACTAACCCCAACAAAAAAAATCACATTTAACCTTACCAAAACCCAAACCAGAAAGATTGTGAAAATTTCTAAGAATATTTTCCACCTCTTTTAACGATCTCTCTTTAGTCTTTGCCATCACAAATAAATCATAAAAAAATAACACGGGAAAGGTAAATTATTGATAATTTTGGTGAAAATAAAAATCACCCTGGCCCACTGCATCATCCATCATCCAAGAAAATGTTTCCATTACAAGTAA
The DNA here is from genome assembly GCA_949130495.1 of Sambucus nigra. Lineage (NCBI taxonomy): Eukaryota > Viridiplantae > Streptophyta > Magnoliopsida > Dipsacales > Adoxaceae > Sambucus > Sambucus nigra. Next base: position 160,606,890 of record OX422216.1, on the reverse strand, counting down.
GAATAAGTATGGGGATAAAGGGTCACCATGTCTTATGACATTTGTGCCTATAAACTAGCCATTAATACCCCCATTAACATTGAGAGAAAAACTTGCGATCCCAATGAATTCCATAATCCAATTTACAACCTCAACAGGAAATTCCATAGTTTTTACCAAATCTCTAATAAAACTTCATTTAATAGAGTGACGAGCTTTCATAATATCAATTTTTATAGTACATCTAGGTTCTCCTCCATTCTTACGATGTCCCTTTATAATTAATTGCATCAACAACACATTTTCAATTAAAATTTTCCTATGGATGAAGGTTGATTGCATAATGTTGACCAAATTAGGTATAATATTCGTTAGTCTTCTCACAATTACCTTAGATATGATTTTGTAGCTAGTGTTATAATAAGAAATTGGTCTAAAATTTCTCATAGATCTAGGTTTAGGAACTTTAGGGATAATTCTAATTATTATACTATCCCATTGCTTTAGAATCTACCATTTTTTTAAAAACACTACTTTAGTCACATCCTTCCCCATAACCTCCCAATTCTGCTTAAAGAACCTTGCATTATAAGCATCAGGACATGGAACTTTTTTTAGTTAATATTAAACATAGCAGCCTTAATTTTATCAGTATTAATAATATTTTGAAGGTTATTCTTTTGATCTTAAGTAAGCCATCTATGTCTTTTATTCATAAGTAGACCTGGCAAAATGATGCATGACACGATAATACGACATGAACCGACACGAAGTTTTAAGTTAATGGGTGGACCCTTAATGGTTTTGGGTCATATCCGTGCTAACACGATAAGATACGATAGTAAACGAATCGAGTTAGTGTTGACCCTCTTCATCAGTTAATACCCGATAAGACCCGTTAAAACCCATTATTTTAAGGAAATAAATATATGGTTGTGATTTATAAAGAGTTTATAAAGCTTAATGTTTATTTAATCATAACAATTTTTACTTAATGAGAGAGTTAGTAATGTCAATGAATTATTTGGTCTAATTGTGTTAAAAAATGAGCTAATATGTCAGCTTGTATACGATTCAAAATAAATAATTATCTTAATGGGTAATAATGGGAGAACACGACACGACACGTTAAGATAACGGGTTGGGTTTGAATATGTTTTTTTCACATGATTAAAAAGTAACCCATTTAGACAAGAACCCGATAATAGCCGAACACGCTAAAAATTGACACGAACATGACTTGACACGACCCATTGCTAGGTTTATTCATAAGTCTTTGTTTAGCATTAGTAGCACTCTCACTAGCTAACCCAAGCGGTTTAAAGAATAAAATCATGGCTTTATTGTGAATAACATTTTGTCCATTTAAAAAATTCACATCATAAGAATTTTATTCCTAGTAGTATGACTTATAATCTTTTTATGGAAAAACTCATTATTCTTATTTCCTAAGGCAATCCACTGAACTCTAGATTTTTGTCTAAATAATTTTTTCTCAACACTTTTAATTTCTAGTTATTCAAACTGAAGATGAATTTTCAAGTTTATCAAATCATAGTCTCTCCCTTAACTATTAGCTTCCTTTAGACATCATCAAATTTCACTTTCTTCAATTTCATCCTCTTTAAAATATATTCGTACCATTTTAATTAATCTTCCTAAACTCACTTTTCAACTTTTTAAGTCTTCTAACCACTCTGTACATAGGGCTCCCATTTAACTTAATTTCCCAAACCTCAATTAAAATATTTCTAAAAAATTTGCCATCATCCAAAAATCAAATAACTTAAAAGATCTATTCACTTTCTCTCTTGAAAAATTAACACTCAATACCAAAGGAGTATGGTCTGAAATACAAGGATGATCTATTTATAAATATGACTCTATAAAATTCTGAAGCCACGAGTCATTATGAAACATCCTGTTAATTATCCTTTAGATATTTACTTTTCCTTCTCTGTTATTATTCCAAGGGAACTAGTTCCCATGAGAAATCTTCTACTCCATATAGGTATGTTAATAGTGTAAAGTCGTGACGTGTGATAATGGATTAAATTAAATTCGCAAGTTTCCAAGTACCCCTTATTTAATTAGAGTCCGTAAACATGCATCTAAGGTGCATGTGTTAACCCATAAATAAATAAAGCATGTGGCATAAAAATATGTTGAGACACAGATTTCAGGAAAAACCCCTTTTGGGTAAAACCTTTATTTCACTATGAATATATAAATCGCAACTTAAAATTACATAGAGAAATCTGCAATGGATCAAGGCGCAGTCAACCCACAAAGACACGCAGTCTTGAACTCAGCAAGAGAATACACACAACACCCTCTAAGGACTCGCGATCCAAACAACAAAGGAAGAACCGCAGCTCTCCTTAATGACACGTAGCCATAAAACTTTGTAGAGACTCCCTCAGCAATGACACGCAGCCCTTGGTTGCAAAGATCTCCTCACAAAGGTTGAACAGTAGAAAATCTTATGTTCTAGGGTTCCAAAAGATTCACAAAAGTAATTGGGATTTTTGTGTGAATCAAAAAGATGTTTGGCACATCAAAAAACGAAGTCTTGTTGTGTTTGAACTCTTAGAAACGTTTTCTCAAAGACTTAAAAAAGTACACCACCGAAATAGGTATATATATATAGGAATTTTGAGTTGGTGGGTAAAACACTCAAGGATCTGTTCGAAATTATCCAAGGCGGATCGGTCCATTTTGGAGGCAAATCGGTCCGACCTCGGATTGGTTCATTTTTAAAATGGGCTTCTTCAGTTTGCCTGCGATCCGGGGTATACTAGTTCTATGCACAATGGATCGGTCCGGTATAGAGGCGGACCGGTCCGAAGGCGGATTGGTTCGTTTATAAAAGGGGCGGACCGGTCCGGTTTACCAGAAAATAAAAAAAAATTTAAAAGCCTATTTTTGCTTTTATAAACTATTTTTACGAAAAAAAAATTCATAAAAAATTTCCCAATACTAAGTATGAAACTTTAAGGGACTGAAAAACAAAACTTTACCAAGTTCATTCTCGCAGAGGTTATGATGTTGAAGACGCTTTGATATTCAGATCTGTTGACGTAGATGCGATCTTGAGTTTCTTCAATGGTGTAACGACATACGACATACATATTGACAATGGACAAAAATGTCCTTACAAATACATTTATTGAAGTCTTTTAATTCAATCCAATCAATACCAGCACCACCTTCTCTCCCATCTTCCTTTCTAACAGTATTGAAGTCTATATCAATGATCTAAGCCTCATTATTAAACACAATTTCATTTCTCACAAAATATTTCCATAAGTTGAATCGTTAGCCCCTACTATTTACCCTATAAACCCCAGTCATAATAAAGGATTTATTATTTTCTCTAATAAACCCTAACATAAAGAGATTTGTTCATGCTACTAATATCCTCCACATTGTAAAAATTTGAATTCCATGCAATCCATACCTTACATATCCCACTAGCAGGGGTGATATGAGGAAGATTCCATTGAGGAAAACCACCACTTATCAATTTATCAATATTTTCTCTCCATACTTTAACTTCAACAAAACAAATCAAATTTATATCATTGTCCCTAACGTATTTATTTACTTTACTCTACTTATGAGGGAGATTACACCCTCTAATATTCATTAAGACACCCCATCATAGGACCCTCATAAGCACCTTCTTAGGTCCCTAGCACTCACTCGTACACCATAAACCCTAGGTCATTCCTCAAGTAGCGATCTAGAGGCCACTAGGCGCTCCCGGGCCTCATTGGACTCTAGTCAACTTTTCTATTTGAGTAAAGACTCAATGAATCTTCTAAGGGCTATGAATTACCAATCTAACGGTCTGCCCTGTGCACAAATTAGCCTTATGTTTTGGATGAACGATCTATTTTACTCTTAAAATTTGATTTGGAGGCCATCGGGGGCTGTCGAGCCCCGTTTTGACTCCAATCAACTTCCTCGCCTGAACAAAAACTCAATGAATCTTCAAATATCTCTAAATTCCTTTTCCAATGGTCCATACCAAGCATGAATCGGCCTTACAGTTCGGACGAACGGTTCATTTTACCTCAAAAACTGATACGGAGGTCACTGGGCGCTCCCAGGCTCCATTTGACTCCTTTCAACTCTTCAGCTCAAACAAAGATGAATGAATCTTTGAACGTATCTAAATACCCTTTCCAACGGTCTAACTAGTGCACAAATTAGCCTTACGGTACGAACAAATGACCTATTTTACTCTGAAGGGTCATCGAGCACTTTCGGGTCCCATTTCATCAAGGTTAACTCTTTGAACCAAATGAAATATCGAAACACACTGAATACCCTTCCTAATGGTCCTTCACATGCGTGAATCGGCCTTACTGTTCAGACGAACGATCTATTTTCCTTTGGAAATTTCCTATCTAGAGACCAATGGGCACTTCCAAGCCTCTTTTGACGTAGGTAAACTCCCGAACCTGGGAGTGGCTCAATGGATACTTGAAGGTCTCTGAATACACTTTCCAACGGTCTAGCTCGTGTGTGATTATGACTTACGATTCATGTTTTACGATCTTTTTTTTAAAAACCTGCCTCAAACTGCCAATTGGCAACCCTTGGACCCTACCTATCGGCAGTGTGTCTAGGGTTCTATGTCGATAGGCAATCTAGGACCATGTCGATCGCCCCCACCCCCCATTGTACCTATAAATAAAGGCCATGATGTCACTTTAAAAGACATAACTCAGGACCCCTAAACATCCCTCTCAGAAATTTAGAGAGAACTCCCTCTAATTCAAAACTGCACTTTCCTTAAAAGCCCATTTCCTACATTCCTTCCATCCTTTTCATAATATTTTGAGTAAATTCCCACCCACCTCCTCAAACCACCATCACTTCATCTTAAGATTAGCACATCTACAATCAAGATCTACTTCAAGTCTTTATAATGAGGTCTATTTATTCCATTTGTCTTTAAATTCTCTTACTTTTGCATTAGTTACTTCATTTTCGCCTTAGTACTTTACTTCATTACATCACACATCTTAATTTCAAAAAATTTATTATTATTATTCGTACATACTTTATTTCATAGAAAAACCCAAAAATAAGAAAAAGGGGGTTCACTTGTAAATTTCAAATGGGGATTTCTCATCACATTTTCTCACACAAAAACACCCTTTTCTACACACACATATAAAAAAGTCCCTAGTTGGATTTATGGGTTAAACCCCATCTCATATTGTCTTTTAACTACGTGGACTTTAATGCCCCCCGGGCTACGTAGGCGTCTAGGGTAAATCCCTCGACTCGAGTCCTCCCATATATATACATTTTATATGCTTGTTTGCTTGTGTCTTATCTGATATACATAATCATCCCTTCATAACAACTTGTGAATCTACAAACACTTACATTATAATTTTTTTTTTTATTTTGGGAACACTCCTAAGGATGACCTCACTTCGCCTTTATCCATGATGTGAGTCGAGAGATTCCATCTTCCATTTATATTATGCTCATAAGCACACACATTATGGAGTTCTACAGGAGAAATTAACACATGCCCATGAGAGGCTGGGAGGGAAGAATGGGTGCCTAGCACCTTCCTATTTCGTAACTTGGTTCCCAGACCCTTGAACTACTTGGTTTCACAAGCATCAGTATTGTCCTTGATGCCGTTCTCTCGAGGCGGCAACATCTTATTTGCCTGTTTTGTGCAAAATAGGTTGTAAACTATATCTCTACATATCACCCCACATTGACAACAATCGAACACCATGATGAAGGATGCAATCCTACACGCACGACAGAAGGGGATGTATATAGGGATCCACCTCGGGAGCACCCTCCATCGAGACTCGAAACTCCTCGAGATGGCCACAGTGGCGACTCTGTTAGGGATTATTTTAAGAGGAATATACTCTATTTTCACATGGGCGTTATTCTTTTCTGCATGTGTGCGTATGCACCTACCTTTACGATCCCTTTGCTACTCTATTTACCCTTTTTAAATATCTCTCTCATGTATATATCACCTCCCACTTATTTATACACTTCACACACTTGTATATACTCTCTATATACACTTCACACACTTACACTTAGCTTTACTTTACTTTACATTCACATGCTTCACACACCACTTAGAATATCCATGCTTATGCATCACTAGCACATAACCACATTTCTTACACTTGTATATATTCTCACTTGTGCATACCACCCATCCCTTGTAGTTGATCCATGTATAGGATCACTACCACACACACTCACATGTATATATTCACATGTCATTTACTCACTCACATGTATCCATGCGTAGTATAATTTCCATACAAGATATACTTGTATATGCTCCCCATTTAGTGCAGTATTCCATTTACTCAATATAAAAATAAAAATATGATAAAAAACACTATCTTTCCACAATATGTTAATTAAGGCTCATGCATTTTTGCACACTACATCATCCAAAGCATGGCTATAATGATTAAAATTGTATCCCGTCCAAGTGAATCCCTTTGTGATGGGTGCTGGACCTGCGGGTCGCATTTAGCCTAAGCAATATTACTCTCACCTTCCATTTGCCTCATTCCATCGACGTGTATCTAATGATTCTTCCCACATCGTACATCTTGACCGAACTCACAATGGGAGGTATATAGTTGGGAACTCATTCACATTCATCGAGCAAATAAAATTTTCTCTCTCAGTTACTATCCTCACGAGGCATATAGTGAGGCAATTCTCATACACTCAAGTATATCAAATGGCTTTCCACTCCTACCGATGAATGATTGCCCTTATGGCAAGAGACATATCGTGGAAGTCATAACAAAGGGAGGAACCCTTCCACTAACCCAATAATTGCATAAACCAAATATAGTTGCCACCACTCATATTTAGTCTGCCGGTTACCATGCGAAACTTTGCCAAAATTTTAGGTTGACATACCGCCCGAATTTTTGTGTGATTTTGCCTTTTTTCAATCAGGACCCTCTCTGTGAGCTTAGAAACTACTCCAACCTTGTCTTACATATTTTCAAACCCTATTTTCCCAAACTCGGGTCCTATCTGACATTTTTTATACATTTAGGCAAACCTAATACAAGTGAGAACCTAATAATAACATTAATAAGAATCATGACGAGATTCCTCTCCTTTTTTAAAAACACCAAAAACATTTTCTCCCCCTTTTGAAATACCCAAAATTTTCTCCCTGCTTCTTTCAAAAATAAATTCAGGCCATTTTCCCTCTCAGGTCGATCACATACCTAATTTTGGTCTGCCTCCCTATTGGCTTCGGTCTTTCGTCAAATCGCCCGGAAGCTAGGTGCATTCTTCTGCTACCTTATCCTAGTTTATGATTTACCTTCACAATCTCTTCAAGGAGAACACTGACCAAGAACCAAATGTGTAACCCAATCTGATGACCGTCTTGGCCCAACTTAGTTCTAAGATTGATAAACTTCAAACCGAGGTCTATGAGATACAGCGTCACGAGGACCTAATTTTTGAAGAAATCGAGGTTCTCTTTCCTTGTGCTATAGGTCCACCCGCTCTTGAGCCATTTGGGTCGCAAAAGAGTATCAGCATGCTTCGCATACCCCACCTGCCAATGGTCTATTGCCAACTCAATTCCTAATTCCGAACCTTACCCAACCAGGAGATAACTTTCTAGTACCCATGAATCCTCAGGAAGAGGAACTGAATAAGGTCTAAGAAGACCTCAAGTTGTTATCGAAGAAGTTTGATCAAGTTAAAATATCAGGGAACTACATGGACGGCACCCATATGTCTCCTTATCCCAAAGCTAAACTTCCAGAGAAGTTTAAGATGCCATACATCAAGAATTTTGGGAGAAGAGGATCCCAAATTGTTCATCTTCGAAGCTATCACCAATCCATGACCCTCCTTGGTGCCTTCAAAAAGATAATGGCCCAAATGTTCCAGCAGAGCTTGAAAAAGCATGCCCTCCATTTTTTCCCTCGATGAATCCATAATTCATAGTTAGGAGGATGTCGCTTGGGAATTCATGTCTCAGTACTAGCACAATGAAAAAATAGGGGTTATACGCAGATATCTAGAGCTTCTTAAGAAGAATCTTGGGGAAATAATTAGTATCTTCATAGAAAGGTGGAGAGAAAAAGCTTCTACCATGACCAACATGCCTTCCAAATAGGAACAAGTCAGTATTGTGAAAAACTTCTTTCCTCATATTCAAGCATCCAGGGGAGGATCGTATTACCCACGCTTATGAGCCCTTGGAGAGGTTGGTGTAGAAATTAAGGAAGGCACTACTAAAGTCAAATCTAAGCCAAATAAAGTGATCGGACAATTCACCCCCCCAGAAATATGAGAAGCCTGCCAGTGTAACAGTCTCAACCATCAATAATATTTCACGACCTGCTACCTCTTAGGCACTGAAAAGTCGCCCCACCCCTACCAAGAAAGAGTACACTAAGCTCCATGTTCCCCTATATAAAGTCGACTAGGCCCCATTGAGCCAAAATATCATCAAACCCTTGGACCCTTGTCCACTACTAAATCCAATCCCTAAAAATTTTGAAGTTGATGTCCATTGTGATTTCCACTAGTCTGCTGGCCATACTATCGATCAATGCTTCCACCTACGAAATGTGATCCAATGTTTAATTGACCGGGTATCATTGCCCCACCATCTACTCCTAAACCCAATACGACTCATAACCCAATTTCAACTCATAAAAATGCCATTTTTCTAGAGAGTGACCCAGAATTTGATCCATCTGCTCAAATTGTGCCTAGTAAAGCACCCATAATACCCATAATCTCACCCAAACCACTCAAGGGTTGCCCTTATTTTCTCCTACACCCTACCTGCTTCACCGACCAAGATTTGTCACTCCTTACAAGGGATTGCATTATCATTCGTATCTGGTCTGATGGGAAAGACATGGAGTTACCAATTGTGTTGAACTAATTCTTGGAGTTTGGGCTAAAAGTGCCCGCAGAAATGACTGTTGATTGTTGTAAATTCATTGAATTGTTCATTGAAGCCTGAAAATGAGCTCGGGAGTCAGATAAATAGGTGGTACCTGTTAAAGAAGTTAGTCTCGATAATGTGGTACATATAATGGCCGATAAATTTCGACAGATAAGTGAAATTTTTAGTATTGATGAGCTAGTCACCTTTTTGAAGCTTTAAGGATGGATGGTCCCTTCGCACCTACACCTCCCCGATGAGTGGGAAGATTTGTATGATAAAGTCGTCGATGTTGTTGAATGTATTGACTTCTTTTGGCAAGAGGACATAGTCTCCACTAGATGGGGAGATGACTTTGACAGCTCAGATGATGAACCCAGTCGGGTAAAAACCAGTCTAGTAGGTAGTCTATGCGGAATGAAATCCTTAAAAGATTTATTGGGGGAAATCAATAAGGTGGCCATTCAGGAAGAATGAAGACAAATGATTCCCGTTCTTCCCCACTTCAGTAAAAATCACATAACTAAGTCAAGGAGACATCACAAAGATCTGATTCCATATGTGACCGAGATAGATACAGGAAAGTGAGTTATCTAAGAACTTCTTATGCCAAAGATGACCATTGAAGAAATCAAAATCCTTGATTAGCTCAATATAAACCAAGCTAACATCACCTTATAGGGGCTTTTATGTCCTCCCAATTGTACCAAAATGCTCTGATAAAATGCCTCACCGAGCCTCTAGTCCCTCTTTCCACCACTCCTGAAGAAGAAATAAACATGGTTGGCTCCTTGACCTCTTCGAGATTCCTTTCCTTTTTCGAAGCAGAGATACCAAAGATTAGCTCAAATTAAAATTATGCCCTCAACATCTCCGTTAAAGTATTGGGAAAGACAGTCCAACTCTCACTTGCTGATAATGGATTTGCCCCCAATGTTTGTCCTCTCAGAACCTTCAATTGCTTGGGTTTGAAAGTTAGTGATCTCACTCCCACTTTCGTCATTGTGTATGCTTACGATAATACATTTTGAAAGGTAATGGAATTTATAAAATTCACAATAGGGGCTATCACTATCAATCATGTCACTGAGTTTTAATTCATTGACATACTTGCATGTTTCAACCTTCTTATTGGTTGTCTATTGCTCCACAGTATCTGAGGGGTATCTTCTTCTCTTTATCGGGAAATAAATTTCTTCACCAAAGTCCAGGTTATCACCATCTTAGTGGATGACGATATTTTAGACACCGAAAGTAATAGCATCCCAGTATTAGAGATCCAACATGGCACATATGACATGCTCCTGTATGGCTTCAGAGTTTACCTATGTCTCCTTCCAGTAGGAGATAATTTCAAAGTTTGGGTCTGTTCGTAACCTAACCCACATGGCAACGTCAACGGGATTCATATATTCAAGAACATGCACTTCATTCCAAGAATGGGGCTAGGGCGGCACCAGTAAGGGATCCTTGAACCCATAATCTTTAAGGAGGCCTTTTCCCTATGTGGCCTGGGTTACCAGCCCTCACCAGAAAAATTTAAAGCACTCCGACGACCACGATCGAAAATAAGATTAAAAGAAGAAAGGACTATTTCAAGAGACTCTTTAAATGGAAGGTTTATTAAGTAGGGTAAATACTTCCCCTTATGCGTCTTGCCTGAACAATGGTATGACCATGTTGACAAGAATATGAAATCAGGGCTTGAAATATTCTTTCAAGACGACAACCCTTGGGTCGAAGACTACTAACATGAAGTTCAACCTCTCACCGAGAAAGCCGTAATAGTTGTTGGGGATTCTGAGGAAAGTGATTCCGAGGATCATTCAACTTATAGACATTGGGGTTGAGTCTCTGCATGATCCAGATGTTGTGCCATCGGACCCATCAACTCAAATTAGAGCTACTGACATGATTTTTTTCAGCTGGAATGTCGATCCTGTCCCACCTACCCAGATTCAATTTGACCTTGCTATCTACCCTATCTGAATCTCTTCATTTGATGTTGTTGTTCCTTTTTATGATATCAATGTAACTGAGACCTCTTTTAACGAGGTTCTCAATGTCATTTTTCTCAAAAAATTCTCAAAAATGAAATAAATAAAATTTTGTGTATCTTGATGGTGATGATTTAACAAATAAATAATTATTTATCGATCTTAATAAGGAGAATAACAAATAACATAACCGCGTTTATATTAATGATGATGAGACTTTGTTATTAATCTTGATTCTAATAGCCATCAACACGAGATTAGGATAGGTTCCACCTTTAACGAGCATGAGCGTGCGCAATTCGAAGAGCTAATGAAGGAATTCATGGATGTCTTTGCATGGTCCTACGATGACAAACCCAATATTATCTCAACACGACCTCCCAACATTCCCAGAAAAGAAGTCGGCCAAACAGAGTCTACAAAACCTCCGCAACAAATGATCTATCAACGTCAAAGAGGAAGTGGTCAAGAAACTAAATGTGGGTTTCATTCGCATAGTCAAATACCAAACATGGTTCGCTAATATCATCCCCATGACGAAATCGGGAGGAAAAGTCCGCATGTTTGTTGACTACCAGGATTTGAATAAGGCATTCTCAAAGGATAATTACCCATTACCCAACATCGATAATGATATGAGAAATCATCCACTTATCGTCCTCGTACCAGCAAATCAAGTGTAAAGTGCATAGTAAGAAAATAGATCAAGGAAAGAGAGATAAAAGATAAGATGTAGAGTGGTTCGTCTATTAAAATGAGCCTACGTCCACTTTGGTGCCACATTCTCATTATATATGCTGTTTGGTACATAGTAATTAAGCCTAAAGAGACGTATAAGCATGATAATGAAATATAGTACATGACTATGATGATTCTGGTGGCTTCGGGATGGTGGTTTCGATTTTCCTTCCAATATCCCCCAAGTTATGCTTAGTGGCATAGGGAGAGTAATTAACACCAGGCCTGATACTAATGTAGGGAATGAACCGAGCCCCTTATCTCGAGGTGTTGTCCTTTGTTTATAGGTGATGTTGTATTGCTGGTGGATAAAAGGGTGTGCGGCCAGTTAATATGATAAGATTGGGGCCGCACCCTGTAGCAAGTAGGGTCGCGCCCTATAGCATGAAGGGGTGATACCCTGTGGATGAGAGGCGGGGGAAGTTGCCAGTGAGGCAGGTATGGATAAGGCGGCAGCCTATAAGTTATAGGTTGCGGTAGCAAGTCTTTGCCACTTGCCCATTGTATACGTTCCGCGGTAAGGTACTATATATGTCGTATCAATAACCCCCCAAGTTATAGTTCCAAGAGATTGTGATTGACGATGCGGCTGAGTAAGTAAGTCTTCATAAGATACCACGGTATTTTAAAGGCAACGCTTCATCTTCTCGTGGACTCTTATATAAATGGCAGTTGGTTATGGCCTTCATTACGTTTTCCAAACCCTTGATAGCAAATCGAAAGCCAATCTCTATCCATTTCTCCTCTTAACTTTTCTAGCGACCTTTCAGGCCAGTGTGTGTGAGGCGGTTTGAGGTGGCGCAAGATGGTTTGAGGCTGAGCAACCAGTTTCTATCCTTTTCCAGTTAATTTTTTGACCAAACACTTCATGTATATCATTATAATTTAATCCTTCCAACTATTCTTGATTCTTTGATTGGAATTGAATTTGTGCTTTTGAAAAATAATTGGTATAATCGAATGATTCATCATTCGAATTCATTTATGCCACTTTCATGACTAATAAAACTCATTTAAAATCATTTAATAGTATGGATTATAACAGAATATGATTTCGTTCTTGAATTAATCTTCAACTGATGAAATAAACCCTTAATCTTTCATTGTTGACCCAAGGGGCAAATGCTGTTGGCTAGGCTTAGATCTTTAGGATTTCTGAACTCCCATTATGTTCTTGACGTTCTTGAGAAAACTCTTAAAATTTTAGGGCTTCAATTACCAAAATTTAATCAACCTTAAATACTGCTATTTTATTATAAGGTCGTGGCTTGATGAATATCTGGATGTGGCATAACAAAATCCCTTGATGAATATCTGGCTGCGGTATAACAAAATTACTTGGAAAATTTAGGGTAATTAGGTAATGTCTACAGCCCTTCATTACTGCACCATGTAGACATCTAGCCGCGGCATGTAAATATTCCCTTGCCTTTTAAGGCCCTTAGGTTAATATCCGCATAACTTAGCCCCTAGTCCAATGACTACGTTAAGATTATAACCTCCTTCCCCAAAACACGATGTCGCGACAGAAGTTAGCTTCTAAGATGAGAGAGCCCAACACTTGGTGTAGTTAGCCAATTTTGCTTAACATTTCTTATTTACCCTTCAAATTCCTGTCACGGCCTCAAAGAGGCCTGTAATGACCATATTGGTTGTGTCACCTAACTGCGGACTATATGCTTTTCAGGTATTGCTGTAGCCATATGAACTTTGACCCAGAAAAGTTTCTAAAAAATGTTTAGAATAAACACTTTGGAGTTTCTCCTCCTAAGCTTCCTTCAGTGAGTCCTTTGAGGACCATAGGGTCGTGCCAGTTGAGAGATTGCCCTAATTGTGTAGTGCTAGATTCAGACTCATATTTCATGATCATGGAGGAAGAGTCCAACTCAAGTAATCAATAAATCGATATAGATGCTGGGCAATGGGTACATCTGAGGTTAGGGACACACCTGTTGGCACATCTGGGAGGGCTGAGAGACCTCTTATTGCACTTAGTTTCCACAACACTATGAACCAAGAGTGGGTTGATCAGGTGACTGAGGCCTTTGAATTTCCTGAGGGTTTGATGTGTTCAGCACCCGCCACGGAGTAAAGGCCATGCACATCACTTGCTGTGATAGGGTTTGCTTCCCCCTTCACGCTTTCATTTATTGGCTGTGGCTACCTATCCTTGTTCCAGTTAGAAGAATTTTTCAAACAATGAGGTTAGCCCCAGCCCTATTAGATCCCAATGGCTAGAGGGAAATTCTTGCAACTATTGTAGTGAGGAAGAAAAAATTTAAGAGAGACATTACTCCTGCGGAGTTTTTCTACTTCTACCGCCCAAAGGAAAACTCCATAAAATTTATGGGGTATTATTACTTTTCTTTTCGAGATAGATATGAGACCCTTTATTCTGGGAGGCCTACCAGCGTAAAGAACTGGAAGGGCAAATATTTTTTTCATTTTTAGAGAAGGGTGGGAGATCCACCCCGAATAGACCGAGAGGGAGAAAACCTTTAGGATGCCGCGACACTAGGGATGTCCCTCTAAGCTTGGTAAATCTTGATGAATTATGGACGCGTCCCCTTTTTATAGTTGCATATCATTCTCCATTTTTTGCTTCTGTACTAACCTTTGCATTTTTCTGTAGTTCTTGACAATTTGTAGCTGAGTGAGCAACAAGAGAAGAGGGTTGGTGAGGTCGCGATAGTTATTGCTGACAAAAAGAAGTTTAGCACTCTTGTAACCTCTACTTCAATATACAAGGGAGGATTCTTTCGCAATAAATCTATTCCCAAAGAGATGGGTGCTTAAGGTAATACTATTTTCTTTGGTTTTTGATTCCACGGCAATTGTTTTCAAACTTGGATATTGATGTTGCTTTATTTCTTCTCAGGTGAGGATATTGATAGATCTCTGTTAGCAGCTCAGCTTGCTGAGATGGATGAGGATGCAACTGTCCTCAATAACACATCTAGGTAAAGAAAAAAGAAGAGGACCAACTCTAAAGCTCCTGTTGCAGTCACTTTTAGTGACCAAGTTGAGCCTGTCACGCCCACTTTGCCGTCTACAGATCAAAATAATCTTGTCGTTCCCTTCAACCAGCCTTTGGGTCAAATAACTCCTGTTGCACCTATCATTCAGGTTATGGAAGTAGCTTCTCATGAGAGGCCAGAGGGTAATTTTAACGATGACATTGGAGCTCACTTGGAAGAGAAAGGTCTAATGTCATCTCTCTCTGACCAAGGTGGTCGCGGCACTTCACCAGTTCATGTGAGAAATTATCCTATTCCTCCATATATAATTATTGTCAATGCAAATCTGGCACCTCCACAAAGCAGGCGTCTGCGGCCACAACTGCACAGGCTAGATCCTCATTCTTCTTGGGACACAACTGTACGTGCTGTCTATAAGATAAAAAAGGTGGTCGATGGAGCCATCCTAGATTGGTTGGTGGATGAGGACCACGAGTACGTGGAGTCTTATGCCCTCCATAGTATGCTGGGAGTGAGTAATTATAGATTTCTAATAATTCTTCTTTTTAACTTCATTTTTATTTTATAACTTTCAATACATTTACAGGTTGCAGAAGCTGTGATGACCCAGAAACTTAAGTATGAGGGTCTATATAGGCTTAAGGAGGTCGTGGATAATGTTCACAATGCCGATTTAGAGAAGGCAAGGGCTGACTCCTTTGAAGCTGGAAAGAATTCTTCTGCTGCGGCCCTTGAGTTATATAAGATGAATGCAGATGCCACCATTAAGGCTGCGAAATAAGCCAAGCGAGATGCTGAGGAGAATTTTAAGCAAGCCGTAGACTCTCTCAAGGCCTCCCAAACTCGGGTTATTATGGTTTCCCAAGCTGCAGGACTTTCAAGAAGAAAGATTGACCTTCTTAAAAAGAAGTTTGAAAAATTGGAGACCAAGGCTGATAATGATGTTGTGGCTCACACTGAGGCCCTAAAGAATATGGAAGAATATCATTCCTTGGACATTAAGAAAATTGAGGAGGACCATGCTGTGGCTATCAAGAAAAAGGATGAAGACCATGCTGAGGCTATCCAATTGGCCATTGATAGCACTGTGGAGTCATTAAAGGCTTCCAAAGACTTCTACATCATCAACAATAAAGCCTACCTCCACGGCTTCCAAGAATTGAGGCATAGGGTCATAAAAAATTTCTCAGAGTCAAAAGAGCAAATCATATCCTGGAAATTAGGTGATGCTGAGCATAACCAATGTATGGCTGAGATTAGGGCTACCGCGGAAGAAAGATCCAGAAAGATAGCCGAAGAGGCTGCGAAAGGTGATCTTACTGAGACTACGGCTGATGATGATAAAGTTGAGGAAGAGGACGATGTGATGTACTAAGTCATCCTTTTCTCTTCTTTTGCTTATGTTGTGATGTATTTTTTATGAACAATTTTAGAATCTCTGGACTGTTGATTCATTTGGGCTGTGTCCCTTTTTGTAAGCTTGCCTCAATATAGGTTGCATTCACTTAATTTTCTTGCACTTTTGTTGATATACTGCCTTTGATTACTAAACTCAGAAGGTGTCACACCCTTCGGTATAGGGCTGCAGGCTTAATCAATACCAGTACATTTTCTTAGATTCTTGGTTTCCTTATTTCTTTATTGTCTGCATTTATATTTGAATGAGTACAGCTTTCATATTTGAATTGTTGCCTGCTCGGATGATTTTGAAATACTTCACTCACTAATGCAAATATAATGTCATGGCTTGTTACACTTTGACTCGGAGTTTTCACAACTTGTATTACTTTCCAAGCCTTCATTCTAACTCAGAGGCTGAGGTGCCGTAGCACTTTAACACTTTGGTAGATTGATGGGATGCGGACATTTTGAATGTTTGAATACCCTCTACTGTAGCTTTATTTGGATCCAAATCCAAGTCACCACCGTAATAAATCTTATTCTTTTTTGGTGGGTGTGACATGTTAACAATCCTGACATGCCACATGCTGCATCTTCTGAATGAATGGACTTAGCGGATACAACCATTCTGATAAGGCTGCGACACCTTTCTAGCCCTCGAGAAATTGTTGACATCATGCTGGGTTGAGGCCATCTTCTTTCTGCAGCTTTGGTCGCTTTAACTGCCTTTCATGGATTTCCTTCAGTCGCTTCGCTTGCATTTCGTAGCTTTCCTTTAGTTGATTGGGTTATTTTCAGGCCCCCCCTGGTCTAAGTATTATAAAGCTAACCCAAGCTATGTTTAGATATATATAATGCCTTCATAGGCTATAATAGGATTTTTCGCCGACAATTAAGTCTTTGTCCCCTTCAAATATAGGATTATCCATAGACAATCAAGTCTTCGGCCCCGGTCGGTTATTATCAGGCCTTCCTGGGATAGGTATTATGAAGCTTCCCCAAGATAATATGAGATCACCAAGTTAATGATGTTTCCTGGGGGAGCAACCTCCCTGGGGTAATGATGCATCCCGAAAGCTAAGAACGGGAACTGTAGCCCTTGTGGATAATGACGCATCCTGAAATCTAGGAAAGGGCACTGTAAGCCCTTGTGGCTAATTACATATCCCAATAGATGCTTTCAAGAATGTAATCATCGCACGCTGAGATTTAGTCTCCATGTGTGGCATTATAAGCTAATTTTTTTGTCGTTCTCAATAGTTGCTTTTGTTATTTCCAATTATCATTTGCCTTTATATAGTTAGGCGCCACGACGGGTGTTGTGGGCCCATTTAGATATTATCATTCCCGATATAACATACTGTCTCAATTCAGAATCTATTTTAAGACAAAGAGTCTTTTATAAGATAACCTTTAACAGGAATGAGAATCAAACTATGGCACTATAAAGTGAACTTGATTTCATATATATATATATATATATATATATATATGACTTTTTAAGGACGACACAAAGTTTAAATTAAAAAACTTAAGAAGAGTTTTACTATAAAATAGAGACAGATGAAATGTGAGAATAAGCAAGAAAATGGGAATGTGGCCTGTCCAGCTAGGCTGCATCCCTTAGGCATCCTTGAGGAAGCGCTGCAGCATTCCCTATCTTATGAGCCTCTCAATTTCATCTTTTAGAGCAGATCATTACTCAGTGTCGTGGCCGTGATCCTGGTGAAATTTGCACCATTTGGCTTTGTTGTGGAGCTTTAAGCTTCTCTGGCCATTTCAGCAACTTATCTTCCTTGATGAATTCGAAGATGTCTTCAACTGGGAAGGCCAACGGGGTGTAGGCCTCGAAGCATCTTTCGGCTTTCTCCACTTTCCTCTTTTGAGACTTGCTAGCTGCCTCTAGGACTGGTGCTTCCGGTATGGCCGCAGCAGTAACGGTTGACGAAGCAATATTCCTGGGTGCCGCACCCACATGGGATGAGGCTGCGGCCTCAAGCATGAGCCTCTGGGTCAAATAGTTGACCTGGGTTTGGAGTGAAGAATTACTGTTGTAGATATGGTTGAGGTGATTGTACAGTTGCACAATCTTATCTTTGACTTCTGTGCTCTCGTTGCATTCTCCTTCCATTTTCTGCTTTGTTAGTCTTTAAAAATATATATAATCTAAGACAAAAATAACAAAAGTGAGTAATCACAGAAATACTAGATTAACGAAGTATGAAGTTGGGATGCAGCACTTGCACTGTTGCATAAGATTTTCTGATGAGGACGGTCTAGTGAGGAATGCAAGTATACTGTCGTGGCTCTAGAAATAATGGAATTCACCAAGGTTGAGCTCAAGTCCATTCCTTGATGTTTTGAAGCTTCTGTAATGCAACTGCACTAGTAGAGGCAGTGGAAAGAAAGGTAGTTGAACTACCAGGCCACATCCCCTTCTAAGCAATGAAGGGAACAATCCTAAGATTGAAACCCAGAAATTGAGTTTTTCTCCCGTAATATGTGGAGAGCATACCTACTAGGGTCTATCCAGGATAAAACAGCATCTCGATGCACAAAACGACATAGTTCTAGTGATGAACCCTACATCATAGGCAAAGAACAACAAAAAGGGAGTAAATACAATTCTTCCCTAATCACTCACCTTTTACGGGGCTAAAGCCCATCATGCTTTTCGGCATTATCTAGGTGAGGTGATATCATAGGGGTATGTAAAATAGATCTAAGGTCATAAGAGAGAGACCCGTAAACAAATCTGAATATATGAGATACACATTTGAGGGTGTAAATATAAAATAGAGCCCAATAACCAAAATTTACTCATGAGATGATGATCCAAAGGATCCCCATGAATAAGATAAGGTGTTTAAGAACTCAAAACATAGAGAAACAAGATTGAAATACCTCGATTCCCACAGACGGTGCCAAATTGATGATATGAGAAATCGTCCACATGTCATTCTCGTACCAGCAAATCAAGTGTAAAGTGCATAATAAGGAAATAGAGCAAGTAAAGAGAGATAAAAGATAAGATGTAGAGTGGTTCGGCTAGTAAAATGAGCCTACGTCCACTTTGGTGCCACATTCTCATTGTATATGTTGTTTGGTACATAGTAATTAAGCCTAAAGAGGAGTACAAGCATGAGAATAAAATATAGTACATGATTATGATGATTTCGGTGGCTCCGGGATGGTGGCTGCGATGCTCATGCCAATAGCCCTCAAGTTATGCTTAGTGGCATAGAGAGAGTAATCAACACTAAGCCTGATTTGATGTAGGGAATGAACCAGGCCCCTTACCTCGAGGTGTTGACCTCTATTTGTAGGTGATATTATATTTTTAGTGGATGAAAGGGGGTGCGGCGAGTTAAAATGATAAGACCGGGGTCGCACCCTGTAGCATGAAGGGGTTTCACCCTGTGGATGAGAGGTTGTGGCAGTTGTCAGTGAGGCAGATATGGATAAGACCGTAGCCTATAAGTTATAGGCTATGGCAGCAAGTCTTTGGAACTTGCCCATTGTATACGTTCCACGAAAGGTACTATATATGTCATATCAATCGACATGATCATGGAAAACACAGTCGGCCATGACCTAAAGTCATTTGTCAGTGGATTTGTCAAAAACAACCAAATAGAGATGCACCTTGACCATCAAGAGAAAACCTCCTTCATCACCCCATGGGGAACCTTCTATTACACTATCATACCATTCGTACTCAAGAATGTCTGGGCTACCGACTAAAGGGTTGCCATAACCATCTTGCATGACCTTACTCATAAAGAAGTCAAAATCTATGTGGACGATATGATCGTTAAATCTAAGACTAGGTAAAGTCATATTCCCTCCCTCCAAATTTTTTTTAAGTGACTGCGGCAATACTAGATGCGGTTAAACCCACATAAATGTGTTTTTAGCATCACAAAAGGGAAACTATTGGGATTCATGGTCAATGAAAAGCGAATCAAAGAAGATCCTACCAAGCTAAAAGCCATACTTGAGATACCACCCCCACAGACGGAGAAGGAAGTCTTAGGATTCCTGGGAAATCTACAGTACGTCAGTCGCTTCATCTGCCAATTGACTTCTACCTGCGAACCCATTTTCAAACTTCTCCGGAAGGATTCTACTAAAGTTTGGAATGAGGCCTGTCAAGAAGCCTTTAACAGAATCAAGTGATACCTTACCCGAACTCCAGTGGTTATGCCTCCGTATTCAGGTCTCCCCCTCCTCCTGTACTTGACCATCACAGACACTACAACGGGGTATTTTCAACACCTATCCAATAAATAATCCCGTAAGGCAAGGGTCATTAATTACTCCAGTCAAAAACTGGCCAGGTACAAAGTCAACTACACTACTTTAGAGAAAGCATGTGTCGTCTTGGTCTGGGTCACACAAAAGTTACAGCACTACGTGCTTGCCTTTCCCATCAGACTAATATCCCATATAGATCCCATTAAGTACTTGCTAAAAAATCTTGCTTTATCCAGTTGAATGGTCCAATGGTTGATGTTGCTAGTCGAGTTCGATATTGTGTACGTCACACAAAAAGCTATGAAAGGGAGAGCCTTCTACGACTACCTTGCAGATTATCCGATGGAATAAGTCGATGTTTGGGTCTCCGAATTCCCAGAAGAAGATATTCTCTACACCTCTTAGGAGGATCTTCGATTGGAAAATATTCTTTGACGGAGCTATTAACAAGAAGGGATATGGCATTAGGATACTCCTAATCACCACTGATGACTCTCACAACCTAATTGCCATCAAACTAGACTTCCCAAGCACCAATACCACGACTAAGTATGAGGGATAAAATGTAGGCCTTGAGATCATTGTCAAGAAAAGAATTCGGTACCTAGATGTTTAGGAGACTCTGCCCATATCGTCGGCCTAATTATAAAAAAAATGGAAAGGCAAACACGAGAAGATGCTATTCATCAATGCCCACCAAGAAGAATTGGCCTCCTAGGTTAATGATGTCACCTTACACTACTTGCCCCGTATAAAGAATATCTTGGTTGATGCCCTTACTACACTGGCTTACATGGTCGACAATGCCCGAGTTAATGATAATGGACTCTTTCCTAGTTCAAAAACAAGCTAAGCCTACCCATTTCTACCGCATTGAGATCATTTTGGGGGAAGATTCTAATATGGTCGAGTTATGGTACTATGACATTTAGCGCCTCCTTAATCATGGTAGGTACCCTAAGATGCCGATAAGAAAGACCTTGTGAACATTTGAAAACTGATTGCCTAGTATATCATAGGTGATAAGTCACTGTTCAAAAGAAACTTTGAGGGAAACCATTTTCACTGCAATGAAGAGGCTGATCTTAAAGAAATGATGCAGATTATCCACAGTGGGAAATGCGGGCCCCATATGAACAGTCACATGCTCGCCAAAAAGATCATTCGTGAGGGGTATTATTGAACTACGATCGTTCAATATTGCGTTGCCTATGTCCGAAGATGCCTCAAATGCCAATAGTTTGCCAATATCCAACACTAGAGCTGTCAACGGGTCGTGTTAACGGGTTAACGGGTCGTGTTAACGGGTTAACGGGTGAAAACACCCTTAACCCGTACACGACCCGTTAAGACTAACGGGTCAAATTATAATACCCAAACACGATCCATTAATATTAATGGGTACACGACCCGAATCGTTAACACCCGTTAATATTAACGGGTCTAAACGGGTAACGGGTTGGGTGACCCGTTATTACCCGTTAGTACCCGTTAGCACCCGTTAATACCCGTTAGTACCCATTAATACCCGTTAGTACCCGTGTAATATTGGTTCGCATCACACGACCCAATAAAACCCGGTACCACTAACGGGTGATAATGGGTATAAACGGGTTTAATCGTGTAAGAGTACAAACACAAACACGACCCGTTATGATAACGGTTCTACCGTGTTGACCCGTTAATGACCCAAACCCAATAAGACTAAACCCATTAACTTATAATTTCATGTCGTGTCGTGTCGTGACTCATTTTTCCAGGTCTATCCAACACTTACCTCCTAAAGAACTATGCAACATGACCTCTCCTTAGCCCTTTTACACTTGGGGCATTAACATCACAGGGAAATTTACTCCCAAAGCTTCAAATAGTCACGAATTCATCTTGGTTGCCATTGATTACTTCACCAAATAAGTCAAAGCCAAGTTATACGCGGTGATTAATGCCAAGAATGTGTCCATGTTTATTAAAAGAACATCATCTACCGATACGGTGTTTTGCACGAGTTATTCTTAGATAATGGGCTCCATTTCAAAGTTGATATTACAAAACTAGTTGACGAGTATGAAATTTAAAGACACAATTTTTCTCCCTACCGTCCTTAAGCCAATGGTGCTATCGAAGCCGCCAATAAAAGCCTCAAAACCATATTCAATAAAATGATTAAAATTTATAGAGATTAGGCCGACCAGATCCCTTATGACCTCTAGGGCTACCGCATTTCAATTAGAATGCCTACTGGGTCTACCTATTCTCTAGTGAACGATATGGAAGCAGTCCTACCCATTGAGCTGGAAATACCTTCCCTTTATGTCCCGATCGAAAGAAAAATTGATAAAGAAGAATGGCATCAGAGACACTTTGATGAACTATCACTCTTAGATGAAAAGAGATCGAAGGATCTGTACCATATACAGGGGAACCATCGCTGGATAGCGTGATCATTCAATAAAAAAGTCAAGGATCGTGGTGTCCAGGAAGGAGACCATACTTTTAAAGAGATCATTAACCCCATCTCGGGCCTCAAAGGAAATTCAAACCGAATAAGAGTGGTCCCTACATCGTGAAAAAGATTCTCTTAAGAGGTACTGCTATGCTCACAGACCTCAATGGAGAAGAAATGGCACGTCCAGTCAACCTGGAACGTCTCAAGAAATTTTATCCTTAATTCGAAATCTTGGCGCACTACGACTCTTCTCATTTCCCTTCTATTATTAAAAAAAATTCTTCATTTATCCCTACCCATAACTACATGGGACCTGATCCTCTAAAAGAGCATTTTCTTCTATAAATAAAACTCATGAAAAAATTTAAAACTCCTAGAGGTATCTAGGCAGCCCATACGTCATATATGGGTTTGGTCCCCTTCTTCTTGACAAAATGCTATTCTTTTCTAACCTTCGAGAATGGAGGTTAATTTTATCATTTACATGAACAAAAGGTTTATGCATGCCTTAACGATTGTATAGATAACTCAAATGCAAAATCAGAAAAGGGCACAACAAAATATGTTCAAAATTAACTTTTATTTCTGACTAAAGAATACAACGCTATTACATGAAGTATAAACAAAGGAAGTTAAACCAACCACTCCTCTCCTCTGACCAAACCGTTAATAGACAAACCTAACCCTAAACCAATCTACACAAAAATTATTCCTAAAAACCCCAAAGCCCCAAATACAAAAATACCCAATTACTATAGCTTTATAAAAATCACCTAAGATTCATAAGATACTGCATTTAACTGCCAGATGACACTGTTTCATCATCGTTACCATCCCTTGTATTTCATGGGGCAATACGCCCTGACAAGCATTAATCGAACCACAACACCATCTTCCATGGTGTCAAAAGCCACAACCACCTTTGATCGGTCTCTTTCGCCATGACTTTATCTAATATATGCTTCCATAACCACTTTAGGTAGTCCCGAGACACATGTAAGGCCCCTCCCATAGACTAGGATAGATGGATAGATGGTCAATGGCATTACCACAAAGAGCCCATCATCATCCTCAACGATTCAGGCAATCCTCCACCGAGAAGAAGTTTGTTATATGTGGGGGCACAATATATTTCCACCCAACTTGGCACACAAGATGCCAAGGAAAATAAAAGGAAGTCTGTCGAAGGCCCACCAATCGTATATACTAATAATCTCCAAGCTATAAGATAAGAAGTAACTCCCCCACCATATCACTGGCTAACGAAGACACCGGGCTCCATATACTACAAGCCAGTTTACCCAACTCTCCACAAGTAGGCCGAAGCTGAAGAAGGGTTAGGCAAAGAAACTGGGACAACCGCCAAGGGATACTCAGGAGGGACCTCCAGGCAAAACCTCTTTGTAAGACACATAAACAACATTATTGGGCTCCCCCTCAGAGATATATAATGACCCCCCTTCTAAGAATTTGGGTTATTCAGGGTCACACCCGACAAAATTATGGCGATTGGACATCCAGGTCGTTAACGCAATAACCTAGGGATCAACATTCAAATCCCCTGTCACCAATAATAGCCTCAAGGTAAGGTCCAAGGCGACAACCCTAGTAAATATGTCATCCTTAAAACCTCTCAGGCACATTAAATACATAACTGCCTAAAGAGAATTGACCCATTCGATAACTAACAATCTAGCCGTTGAGGGAGAAATGTGAATCAACTCCGACAATAAAACCTGGGGAGAAGGGAAGAAATAAAGCATAACCAATATCACACTATAGCTAACCCCCAATATGAACGAGAACTCCTCATAAGTGGTGCATACCTCATCTAGGCAAAAAAAAAGACATAATCTTCAGGATACCAAAACAGTACTGCTGTTGCTAATAGATTCTGTGGCTCGGTTACATCATAAAGAAGCCCTGCATAGGTTGAAAGCATTGTAATTCACATTATATAAGCACATGTTCTATAGAACATCAAGGTAAGAAGCGAATCCTTCCCACATAGGAAGAGACATTTGAGAATGAGGAATATGAATCAAGAGATAAAAATGTGGGTATTGGTGTAGAAAACCCATCCCACACACCTCTTTTTATTTTTAAAATCTTTGGCAAAAGATGAGCCCAGGAAACCCGAGTAAAATCCAACTCCACAAGAGTACTCTGATGTGAAGGATAGTGCAATAAATTCCTAGGGATGATTTGACTTGACCCCCCGAGCGGTGCAATTGATATGGATTTAACTCATAATTATGCTACCAACCTTTGTTGGTAAGTATTTCATGTTTTTTGTTCCTCTTATGTGTTTTACAGGTAAATTATGCAAACAGTGCGAAAGAGAAATCGAAACAATGAAAGAAAGGCTATAAAGGCAAGTTCAATGGGATTTTCATAATTCTTCAGCCCTATCTCGAAGGAGGATCCAACTGGAAAGTTAAAAAGATCGTAACAATGAAAACATTGGAAAAAATGACACCCAAATCCGAGCTACGGTTAAGGAGTTATGATCATTTGAAGTTGAAGAAAAATCCTAGAAAGAAAAGAAGAAAGCTTGAAAACTTTCTAAGTGTTGGAAAGGAAGGAAAGGAGGGACAAAGCAACAAGATTTACTGAACCACAGTGTGAATTGGTTCCGGGGCGAACCGGTTCGAGGTGCATGATGCGCGAATTTTTCCCTTAATGTTGATTGGTCCAAAGAGTCCTATTATGTTACAAACTCTTTTAAAACGTACATGTATCATTGTATTGACTTAGAAAGCATATTTTTTTTTATAGTTTTTGATAGAGAGACAAGTAGGAGAATACCCTAGGAACATAGCTTTGATTTGGCAATTCAAGATTGATTATTTTCAGGTTTGATCTCAAGTTTTAATTCAAGTTTCATTCTCTCAATTTATTTTTGCATGTTATTCTTCTTACACGATTCAGTTCGTTTCTAAGTTTATAATAATTTCTTGCATGTTTCAGTACACTTCCATCATGATTTGTTTCACATGCAACGTAGTTAATTCATGCATAGTTAGGTTCAATATGTCGATCTAGATTTTTTAGTGTCGGGGTGCATGAACTCAACCCAATGTGATAGTTGTAAGTGTATAAAATTAATCCTCTAAACTTAAGGATTTATTATGACCGTATTGCGTAGCGAACACAAATATTGTAGATCTTTGGATCTCGGTTTCTCTGGGGTAATCGGGATGCTTTAGACTTCAGTGCGAGTGTAGCTATCGTGTTACCTCTTTACTTGTCCTCTGATTAGATATGGTGTGGGCTTGAACCTCATATACGTAATGCTTGGGAGTACTAAAGTCTGGGTCTGATCAATTACTTAAATGTATGATTAGTTTTATTCTAGAAATACACTAAGATTGAGGGATTGTATTCCCGACCTGTTTTTCTCATCATATAGTTCAAGTTTTAGTTCAATCATCATCAGTCTTTTAGGTAATTTCGAGTAATTGCATTCCATCCATTCCTGATTTCATTAAGTAATCATTTTCAAAATTGCATCTAGTTGTAGCTGTTTCACCATTCAAATCACCTTTTCCATCTTTTTAGAGTCAAAGTTAAGTTGACCGTCTGTCCTTCTGTCGTCACGATTTTCTCGTCCTATTTTCCTGTGGAGACGATCCCGACTTACCGAGTTTATTACTAACGCGACAGGCTTGCACTTGAGCCTAGAGAGTACGCACTTTAGAGACACATTCTTAGTCGTGTCAAGTTTTTGGCGCCATTTTCGGGGAATTAGGTAGATGTAGGTTAGATTCTGTTAATCTAAAACTTCGACCAAAAAATAAAAATAAAAAAAAAATCATAAAAGCATAAAAAGATACGTCATCTCTAAAAAGCCTGTTAATGAAAAAGTTTGAACTCACTCTAACTCCCCAAAATACTCCAACCAGCATTTACGAAAACCCGATAGCCCTCACACTCCAAACGTTCCACAATTATGTGTTCCACCTCCCACAACTCCACACTCAATTGCAACTAACACTCTGACATCCCTCTTAGGACACACCACAGAGCACGCACCGAGCATACCAAGTGAGGATATAGAGTCATCAAGTGAGAGAGCCATGTCATAACACGGTAGTGTAGTCGCAGGTGAGGAAGAGGTCCCGTACCGCCCTTTGAGAGAAATCTTATGTCCTAAGAGAACTGTCACTCTGGGATGCATTTTACTCCTGCATAATGCAGGAAATTTTTTCTTTAGGAATGGGATGATCCAGATACTTGCCAACTACCATGGAATGGAATCAGAAAAGCCATATCTCCACATCCGGGAATTTGAGGAGGTGTACGAGACCCTCAGTGATCAAACTTGCACAATATATGTGATTCGCCTCAAACTCTTCCCATTCTCGCTAAAGGACAAGGCTAAGACCTGGCTATGGTCTTTACCTCCAAACTCGATTGCATCATGGAATGACTTGCAATCTAAATTCCTTAAGAAATTATTTCCTCTACATCGAACGAACTCCATCAAGGCTCAAATTCAAACCTTTCGACAATCAGAAAATGAGTCGTTTGATCGATGTTATGAGCGATTCAATGAGTTAATCACTTCGTGCCCTCATCATGGATTTGATAAATTGCAAATCATTTCCTTCTTCCATAATGGGATGAATATAAATTCCAAACAACTCGTTGAAGCCATGTGTGATGGTCCCTTTATCGACCTAAACGCCAATGATGCTGAGCTTCACCTTAGGTATGTTTTTGAGACTACCCAAACATGGGATACATCTGACCCTAGTGCTCATAATCGAATGCGTAAAATGACCACCACTCCATCGGTGGCCGACCTATTTAACGTAGAAAAGGATACCATGATGGCCAGTTGACTCGATCTACTTGAAAAAGGAATGCGAGAAGTACTTGAGATATGTGCAAGAGGACCAACTGGATCCATCCCGAACCCCATTGAGAAGGTGTACGTGCTATTTTTGACGCGGGACATTCAACAGAGAAATGCCTGACAATACCCGCCTATAAATTTATTCTTCAAGAGAAAGTGAATGGTGTAGGAGGATTTAAGGGTAATTTCGGTGCACCGCACGGGAATTCCTACAACCCTTTTATGGAAAAACCATCCTGGTTTAACTATGGGCAATAAAATGTTGCGATGAATCCTAATTCACATGTTGCCCCTCCCCCACCATCACACTTTCAACAAGCACCTCACATGTTGGGACATGTGCAAGCACCACCACCTCCAGGGCCATATATGACTCCACCGTGGAGAAGTCTCGAGGATATGATAAACCAATTCATCACTGCCCGGAATGCAACCACTACTAGTCATGATCACATAATCAACGATATAAATGCAACTACTTCAAAGATGCAATCATCGTTGAGCATCTAAGAGAAGGGAAAGTTTCCTGCCCAGGGCTAAAGACCTCCCCAAGGTCAAACTAGTGTTAACTCCACCTCTATAGAACATCATGAGAAATGTCAAGATGTGACCACTCTTCATAGTGGAAGAGTTATTGATTTATCACCTCCTCCACGCAGCGCAACCAAAGGCAAGGAGATTTTTCCCGGTATGAAAGAGGCCGAAGATGTCCCCTTGAAAGAGAGTGATAAAGAAGACACTAGTGAGCCTGAGGCAGTAGTGAAACCACCCTCCGTGGCACCATTTCCTCAAAGGCTAGTTCTTTCCCATAAACGAAACCCTAGTGATGAAGTGCTAGACGGGCTAAAGCAACTAAAGTTAAATTTACCTTTCCTCGATGCCATTAAGCAGATTCCAACTTATGAAAAAGTCATAAAGGACTTGTTAATAGTGAAGAGGAAGTTGAAGGTAAAGAAAAACGTATTTCTAGTACAGATGATGAGCTCCATTCTACTTAATGATCTCCCACCAAAATTCAAAGATCCCTGTGCACCTACCATTTCCTGCATCATTGGAGAATATAAAATTGAAAAAGCCTTACTTGACTTGGGAGCAAGTGTTAATATCCTCCCTTACGCCATGTATAGGCAACTTGATCTGGGCGACCTCAAGCCCATAAAGATCACTCTCCAATTGGCGAATCGAACCGTGAAGATCCCAAGAGGTATAGTTGAGGACGTGATCGTCTAAGTTGACACTTTCTACTTCCCGATAGATTTTTTCATTTGGGACATGGAGCCCTCCTTCACCTCAAGCAATCATGTTCCCATTATTCTCAGGCGCCCATTCTTAGCTATGGCTAACGTAATCATCAATACTCAAAATGGGAAGATGCAACTCACCTTTTGGAATATGACCTTAGAGACTAACATCTTCCATATAACCCAACACACAAGGGAAGAAGATGATCTTCACATGGTGAGTTTAATCGACGAGATCGTAGAGGCGTACTTTGAGGAAAAATATTATGTAGATGCCCTAGAGACTTGCTTATTGTCAATCCACGAGAGTGAGGGGGAGTATACTAATTTTGAAAAGGAAGTTGAGGAGTTGAGAGAACTACTTGATGAGAAAGCGTCGGACAAGGATGCAAGAGATGTAAGTTGGGTTTCTCAATTCGAGGAGTTACAGCCAAGGGAGGAATTCATGCTTCCTTACGGCGATAAATTTCCAACCCTTGAATTGAAGAAACTACCCTCCCATGTTAAATATGCATATTTAGGAAAGAACGAGACATTTCCTATTGTTGTCTCCTCTATCCTAGACGAAGAACAGGAGGGTAAACTATTAAAGATTTTGAAGAAGCACCAAAGTACTTTTGGTTGGTGTATTACTAATTTAAAGGGGATAATTCCTTTGATTTGCACCCATAAGATCCATCTCGAGGAGGATGTAAAGCCCTCGAGAGAAATGTAAAGAAGGTTAGACCCCAATATGAAAGAAGTGGTGAGGACCGAAATCATTAAGTTATTGGATGTCGGGATTATCTACCCAATCTCGGATAGAAAATTTGTAAGCCCTATTCAAGTTGTCCCAAAGAAGTCGGGCATGACAGTGATTGAAAATGCTAAGGGAGAGATAGTTCCCCAATGTACCACCACCGGGTAGCACGTTTGCGTTGACTATCGAAAATTCAATGCCGTAACTAGGAAAGACCATTTCCCCTTGCCATTTATTGATCAGATGCTTGAGAGAGTAACGGGCCACCCTTACTATTGCTTCCTTGATGGTTACTCCGGATATAACCAAATTGAGGTAAATATACTTGACCAGTAAAAAATGACCTTCACTTGCCCCTTTGGTATGTTTGCCTACAAATGTATGCCATTTGATTTGTGTAATGCACCCTCGACCTTTCAAAGGTTCATGTTGAGTCTATTTAGAGACATGATTGAGAGAGAACTTGAAGTGTTCATGGATGACTTTAGCATTTTTTGCACCTCTTTCGATCTTTTTCTGGCAAAACTAGATAAAGTACTTACCCGGTGTGTGGAGAAGAACTTAGTGCTAAATTGGGAGAAATGCCATTTTATGGTCACTGAGGGAATAGTTTTTGGCCACATAGTTTCATCTAAAGGGATTGAAGTTGATAGAGCTAAGATAGATGTCATAGCCGATCTACCCACACCAAAATCACTCACAGATGTGCGCTCCTTCTTGGTCCATGCAGGGTTTTATCAAAGGTTCATTAAGGACTTTAGCACCATCTCTAGTCCCTTAAGCAACCTCCTTATGAAGGATACCCCATTCGATTGGAATGAAGCATGCCAAAGTGCTTTTGAAAAATTAAAAATTATGCTTATTTATGCTATCATCATGTAAGCACCGAATTGGTCCTTACCATTCGAGCTCATGTGCGATGCAAGTGATTTTGCAATAGGGGTTGTTTTGGGATAACAAAAGGATAAAAAGGCTCATGTCATCTACTACACTAACCGGACTCTTACCGGACCACAACTCAATTACTCCACTACGGAGAAGGAATTTCTAGCCGTAGTATTTGCTCTAGACAAATTTTGATCCTATCTTATTGGGTCACCCATTACTTATTTCACCGACCACGTGGCTTTAAAATACCTCCATGTGAAGATAGACGCAAAGTCGCGCCTCATTAGGTGGATCCTACTCCTACAAGAATTTAATCTTTCCATTAGAGATAAAAAGGAGTAGAAAACGTCATTGCCGATCATCTATCTCGGCTTTCATCCGACGTACCTAGCGATCCGATACCCATAGACGAATATTTTTCGAATGAGCAACTCTTTGCTACGTCTTCTTTGCCCTGGTTTACGGATATAATGAATTATCTTCTCACGGGAGCCATCCCTCCCGAGTGGACACCGCAAGATAAGAAGAGGTTCATTACTTGGTAGCGCATGTTTTTTATGACGATTCCTTCCTTTTTAAATATTGCGCTGACCAAATCATTCGACGGTGCGTATCGAATGACGAGATACTGAAAGTCATCCAATTCTATCATTCGGAAGCTTGTGGAGGTCACTTTTTGACGAAAAAGATGGCTGCTAAGATTCTTCAAAAAGATTTCTATTGGCCCATAATATTCCAAGATGTGAGAAATTATTTCAAATCTTGCGATAGGTGTCAAAGAATGGATGCGATAACCCGACGAGGCATGATGCCATTAACCCCGATACTCATTATTGAGATCTTTGACTGCTGGGGTATTGATTTCATGGGCCCTTTTCCCTCCGTCTTTTGGTTTCCTACACATCCTTGTCACTGTAGACTATGTTTCTAAATGGGTGAAAGCCATAGCTACCAAGACAAATGAAAACAAAGTGGTGATTAGGTTCCAACAGGAACACATACTTTCCCGCTTCAGTGCTCCAAAAGTGATAATTAGTGATAATGGCAAGCACTTTTGTAATAGGCCAGTCGAGAAGCTCATGGAAAAGTATGGTGTCATTCACAAGGTTGGAACGACCTATCACCCACAAATGAATGGGGAGGATGAATTAGCGAATTGAGAAATCAAGCACATCCTTGAGAAGACTGTCAATCCCGACCGGAAAGATTGGTCACTTCGATTGAATGATTCACTATGGACCTATCATACCGCATATAAAAATCCACTCGGCATGTCCCCATTTCACTTTGTGTATGGAAAACCTTGCCATCTTCCCATTGAATTAGAGCACAAAGCGTATTGGGAGATCAAGAAGGTGAATTACGACATGGATAAAGCCAGTGAAGCTCGCAAGCTTCAATTAAATGAGTTAGAAGAGATACGCAATGACGCGTATGAGAACGCCAAAATTTCCAAAGAAAGGATGAAATTCGCCCACGATAAGATTATTCGACGCAAAGAGTTTCTTCTTGGAAAAGAAGTGCTTCTCTATAACTCTCGGCTTCATCTATTTCCAAGAAAGTTGCGGTCTCGATGGACTGGCCCGTTCATTGTGAAGAATTTATTCCCTCACGGAGCTGTGGAATTAGACAATTTAAAAGGGGGGAATACATTCAAGGTGAATGGATAATGCTTAAATCCATATCAAGAGGCGTGTGTGGAAGAAGTCGACACCATTTGGTTGTCGGACCCTGTTTACGGGGAAGATTGAGCTGAAAATGAGAGGTCATCGCACCCCCAACGCATATGGGGTGATTCTTGTGTATAGTAGTAGTGTTTGAGTTAGAATAGTTATGAGTCCAAAAGCAAGGGTCATGATAGGCATTGAAGTAGCACACTTTTTGAGAGATCTTGCATGCATTTCGAGGGCTTGGTAGAGGCTTTTCAAGGAACCCGAGGGTCTAGGATATCTTAAGGGGCCATAATCAAGTGTTGAGGCATGAGAGAACACTTACAATTTGAGAGATGAGAGAAATAAGTTTTCCAGGACAGCAGGTTCCCCCGAACCACTGGGTGAACCGGTTCGGGGGCGAACCAATTCGGGGGTCCTGGAAGATTCTTCCCCCTCTTTTCCAAATTCATTCTCTTTTCCCCCTTCCCTCCATTCATTTTCCCTACGAAATTTCACCCTCTAGAACTTCCCCCTACCAATTTACACTCCAAATTCACTCCCTCCTTCATCTCCCTCCATACCTATTCCCATTTCCCATAAAAAGTCACCCCCACACACCTATAAATTCACCCTCACCCCCTCTCCATTTCTCACACTTCATTTCACTCTCCCTCTCTTCTACACCATATCACATCTATATCTATCTCTCTCTCTATCACCATGTCGCGCCCCCCCAAGCAAACTTCCGTCCTAAAAAATATAACGACACCACCATCCTCGATGACGAGGGTGCGGGAGTATTTCGGTCCGTCCAAGAATGTCATTGGGCCGAGCGCTATTTCTCAGTCACTCGCCCACTTCATATCGAGCGGTTTGTTAATTGGGAGCAGCTGCCCGGTGAAGTCACCACCCTTTTTCACCGTCGGGGGTGGTATTCATTTATCTATTCTACGAGAAATAAAGTTTTCAAATCTGAAATTTGACAATTCTACGTGATGCTCGTGCGCAAATCCTCCACTCTCATGAGGCATATCTTGACGGCATTCAGATTCCCTTCTCCGCCGCCATCATTGCGGGCACAATGCGAGAAAAAGGAGTTATCCTCCCCGTGACCTTCATGTATCCCACCAATGATGCCCCCCGCACCAAAGCCTAATGTGTCACCCGAATGGCACCGGGGGAGGACTGGTTGCGCGATTCATTTTCGATATGAAGTCTTTCGGACACGGTGCGATTCACGCACCTCATTGCATGTGGAGCAATCCACCAAACCACCAATGATTCAGTGGTCAGGCTATGTCATGCCAACTTCCTATACCATTTCCTCGACCCCGAGAGCACGATTAATCTGGCCTAGCTTTTATATGTGGACATCCTCCATGCAGCCTATGATGAGTGGGGAAAAGCAACGCTCCCCTACGCCCGCCTTATTACTAAACTTCTGAATGATGCCGAGGTGGATGCTCGGGGGTAGCAAGTCTGAATCCCTCGCCCAATTGGAGACACTTCCACCACACGTAGTGAACGCCAAATGAGGGTGGTCCACCCTGACCGTCCTATTCTCGATGAGGGTGCGAGTGAGGAAGAACATGACGCCCCAATGATGGATGTGGGGGGAAAAGATGAGTATGATGAAGACGAGGACGACGACTCAGATTTTGAGCCCCCGGGTGTAGATTTTGATAGGCACCTTTCGGCGGTGGAAACCCATTTGAACGGTTTCCTCACCCAATACAATCGAGACCAAGCGGCCTATGAATGGGATCAAGTGGCCTACCAAAGGGATACGAGCATGATGCATTATCTCCAAGCCCATTTATACGAGCTCAACTTCGGTGGACCCCCTCCAACCTTCTTCTATGATCCGTATGATCCCAACGTACCCTAACCTTACAATCCACCTCCCCAGTGAAGCCCATGTTTATTTTTGTTGGTTGAGATGTGATTAGGTGTTTAAAAATGTTGATTGTGTAATTCTCCCATCACCCGTGTAACACGGGCTCTTAGTATCTATAAAAAAAATTGTATTTCTGTTTTATTTGTTCCTTTTATTCTCTAGCACTTTTAATTCGCTTTGAGTTAGATTTTAGTCCTTTTTGCTTGAGGACAATGCAAAAGTCTAAGTTAGGGAGGGTCACAAGTGCGTCTTTCTAAAACTTCACAAATTTTCAAAAATGCCCAAAAATTTCCAAATAAAAATCATAAAATTTTGAAAAATCCAAAAATATTTTGTTTCAAAATAAATAAAAATTGGAATTTAAATTTTTCAAAAACATCACCTTTATTCTATTTGAAGTCTCAAATTGTTAAATCTCAATTGCACTAAGCCGAAATTGACCAAAGATGGAAATTGTGCGAAAATTGACGACTTAACGAATAAGTGTGGAGACTAACAAAACTCGATGAGATTTAGAGCCTATCAATCTTTTTTAGGTTTTAAATCAATCCGAGTTAATGGTTAACTCATAGTTCTAATATAGCGTTTTAAATAAGTCATTGATGATCTCAATACCCTTGTTTAATCGGTTATGGTAAATGGAATGTTGTCTTGAAAAGAAAAGCGCACTACAAATCTCTAAATTAAATTAATCTTGAGATGCATATGGTAAATTAATAAGTAATTCGGACAATGAAGTAGGCCATCGTTTGTTACCCAAAACTATTGGCCATAAAAAATTGTGAAAAATCATCCCTTTTGTAACCCAAATTTGAGTCGAATAAAAATTTCCCTTTTCGTTTGGTAACTCGAAAAACCCAAGTAGCCCGAAATTGTGAAAATTGGTAATATTTATCAAATAAAGTCTGAAAAGTTCATAAAAGGGGCAAGAAAAAAAATAGTAGAAAAAGGCTCAACAAAATAGCAAGTAGAGAAAAAGAAGAGAAAATAAGCAACTGCCCGAAAAAGCACTAAGGGACATCATAAGAAAAAAATTCCAATTCCGAAGTTCTCAACCATTCCCATGTTACCCAATATACCTTTAACCCCAAAAGTCCTACCGAGTTCGAATTGCGAAATTGATTACCGCGTGGAGAGCGAAGATACAAAAAGATAATATGAGAGATTAAATCGTGTGAATTTTAGGCGATGTTTCCCGTTTTTCCAATTACCGTAATCCGATGAAGAGATCATTTCACTAAATAATTCCGTGTTTCATAATTGTGTGGATGAACTTGCGTTCCATTATATTTAATCTTATAAATCACGCATACCGAGAGAATAGCCACACCTTCGAGTGATTCGTTTGTGAGTGTATTCAGTGAGATTTTGAAATCAAAACGAATTTTTGAAAAGTAACGTAATAATCAATCGGTGGAAATTAGCAGTTCGATTTTTGGCTTTGCACACACACACACGACAACTTGAGATCTTTTGAATATGAATTTATGGTGATTATTTTTCAAAAGGTTTAAATTATACAATTTTTAAGTATTTTGATTTTTCATTGAGTCTAAGTCGAATTTTGTGGGTATATTCACTACAAACCCTCACAAGACACCACTCGTCCTACTAGGATAACCTAGGGGTTTAACAGCTTGTTGCATACGCTAAATGCAATCGATTGCCTGAAAAAAAGGTATTTTATCCCAATAAAGTTTTTAAAAGAGTTTTGATGTTATTCTTTTACTTTTACATTGCTCCGGACGCGCAAAGTTCTAAGTTAGGGGGATTTGATCGGGTATAAATACTGTATCTTTATCCCCTTAATTTCAGTACCTTGGTGAACCCGAGCGGTGAAATTGATATGTATTTAACTCATAATTATGCTACTAAGATTTATTGGCAAGAATTTCGTGTTTTGTGTTTCTCTTATGTGTTTTACAGGTAAATTATGCAAACGGTGCGAAAGAGAAATCAAAACAATGAAAGAAAGGCTAGGAAGGAAAGTTGAAGGGAATTTTCATAATTACGCAGCCCGATCCTGAAGGAGGATCCAACTGGAAAGTTAAAAGCCTCAGAACAACGACAATACTAGAAAAAACGGCACCCAAATCCGAGCTACGGTTATGGAGTTATGATCATTTGAAGTTGAAGAAAAATCCTAGAAAGAAAAGAAGAAAGCTTAAAATTTTCTTAATGTTGGAAAGGAAGGAAAGGAGGGCCAAACCAGAAAGATTTACTGAACCACAGTGTGAATAGGTTCCGGGGTGAACTGGTTTGGGGTACCTGTGAACCGGTTCGGGGTACCTGTGAACCGATTCGGGGTACCTGCGAACCGGTTCGAGGTGCCTGATGCGCGAATTTTTCCCTTAATGTTGATTGGTCCAAAGAGTCCTATTATGCTACAAACTCTTCTAAAGCGTACATGAACTACACCAAATCCTGCGAATGGTCACGCCCAGTGGGTCACGGCCCAAGTCCGCGACCAGCTGGTCGCGGACTTGGGCCGTGACCTACTCAATATTTTGTGTGACCATATTTATTATCACACTAAATAATCGATGCTCTAAAAGTGGTCACGGACAAAGTCCGTGACCACAGTGGTCGCGGACTTGGGCCGTGACCAGGTCATGACCAACTTGGCGCCAAACTCACGCCAAAATTCCCTCCAAGCTTGGTCGCAGAGGGGTCACAGCCCAAGTCCGTGACCCATGGCATGACGAAGAAGATAGTACACATTTTGGGGGTCACGGCTTAGGACCGTGACAATTTCTTGGTGTGGGTCACGACTATGGTCCATGACCATACCTCATTCAAGAAATAGGGTTGATGAAAAAAGGTTGCGCATCACTGATTGAGGGTCACGGCTCTGGGCTGTGACCATTTCTTGGTGTGGGTCACGGCTATGGGCCGTGACCATGCTTCAGTTCAAGGTCTGAAACTAGTCGCGCATGGGGGTCACGGCTATGCGCTGTGACCATCCTTCAATTCAAGATCTGATATTAGTCGCGCATGGGGGTCATGGCTGTAGGTCATGACCATTGGCCATTCATGTAGCAGCAGCAAGGAGGTTATGGGTTGCGAGGTGGGTCGCGACTGATGGACGTGACCATGTAATTCCTAAAAAAATGTACTTTAACATTTGACCCCTTTCATTTTCATTTACCCGCTTCTCTCCCTCTCTCGTCAAAAATAAAGCTATGGCTTCTCTCTCTCGTCAAACACTGGTGGGTTTTTTCTCTCTCTGTTGCCGACCCCTGCTGCCACCAGTAAGGTTAGCTTACTTTAATTTCTATTTTGATTTGTTTGATGAGATACATATATTTGAATGAGGGTTATTGGTTTTTTTATTTCGGTTTCATGAGATACAACCATACATATCTGTTTTGATTTTTGTTTGATGAGATACAAATACAGATACTTTAATTTCTGTTTTGTTCTTTTATGTGTGTAATTGTATGTCTATGTATGTATAGATTTATGTCAAAAAAATATTAGGGTTTAAGTAAACCCTAGATTGTATGTGTGTATGTATAGTTTATGTCAATAAACCCTAGATTGTATGTATGTATTTTTTTTTGGCAAAATATTATTCAAAACTCTAGACATTATATTTTTTTGACAAAATATAATTAAATGGATT
This sequence comes from Sambucus nigra, assembly GCA_949130495.1. NCBI lineage: Eukaryota > Viridiplantae > Streptophyta > Magnoliopsida > Dipsacales > Adoxaceae > Sambucus > Sambucus nigra. The sequence goes on along the minus strand of OX422216.1, from coordinate 160,569,232 downwards.
TATAATAAGTAAAAAAAATTACATCCGCCTTTTTGTGGGTTATATATATGCATAGATTTATGTCAAAAAAATATTAGGGTTGAAGTAAACCCTAGATTGTATGTGTGTATGTATAGGTTATGTCAATAAACCCTAGATTGTATGTATGTATTTTTTTTGGCAAAATATTATTCAAAACTCTAGACATTATATTTTTTTGACAAAATATAATTAAATGGATTTATAATAAGTAAAAAAAAATTACATCCGCCTTTTTGTGGGTTATATATATGCATAGATTTATGTCAAAAAATATTAGGTTTTAAGTAAACCCTAGATTGTATGTCTGTATGTATAGATTATGTCAATAAATCCTAGATTGTATGTGTATGTATTTTTTTTGACAAAATATGCTTGTCTTTTTTTTGACAAAATATAATTAAATGATTATTTTGGCATACGAGTCGCAAACACGTGTGCACATTACTATAATGAGATATTTTTGGCTTGGTTGTTGGATACTATAATGCTCTTGATTTTCGTATGAAAAAGTATATCACGTATCTTGCGATTAATGTGCATTTTTTTACGTTTACGTCAAGATATTAAGAGGCTACAACTTAACATGGAACAAATACAACTTGATTCCGTTCATTCATATTTTAACTTGACATGTATGTCATAATTTTGTTGATTTCATACAGTTCTGTTTTAGTTTGAGATTTGTTGTGATCAACTTGATTGGATATGTATTTTAAAACCTTAAAATGGCGGCGTAATAATCACAACTACATTGATATTAAGGCGAGTCAATTTCTCTGCAATGGTCCACATTAAACTAATTGGTAACCGAAGGGTGAAAACGTAAAACAACCACAAAACGGTCCGATAAGAGTCACGAACACCTCGCACATGACCAATGTGATTCGTAGGAACCGACCGGGTAGTCACAAGGATCCCGGTTTGAGTGTACGATATAAATTTGCAAAAAGATAGACTTGAAAATAAAAAAGATGCCATCGAAAGGTGAAAATGTAAAACAAACACCAAACGGTCCCGTAAGAGTCATGAACACCTCGCACGTGACCAATATAACTCGTAGGAACCGACCGGATAGTCACGAGGCTCCCGGTTGGAGTGTACGACGTTAATTTGAAAAAAATTAGACTTAAAGCATAAAAATATGCGATCAAAGGGTGAAAACGTAAAACAAACACAAAACGGACCCGTAAGAGTCACGAACACCTCTCACGGGACCAATGTGACTCATAGGAACCGACCGCGTAGTCACGAGGCGCCCGATTGGAGTGTACGATGTAAATTTGAAAAAAAATAGACTTAAGCGTGAAAACATGCCATCAAAGGGTGAAAAAGTAAAACAACCTTAAAACGGTCCCGTAAGAGTCACAAACCCCTCGCACAGGACCAATGTGACTCGTAGGAACCGACCGCGTAGTCGCGGGGCTCTCGGTTTGAGTGTACGACGGAAATTTGATAAAAAAATAGACTTAAGCATGAAAACATGCCATTGAAGGGTGAAAATGTAAAACAACCTTAAAACGGTCCCGTAAGAGTCACAAACCCCTCGCACGGGACCAATATGACTCGTAGGAACCGACCGCGTAGTCACGGGGCTCCCGGTTTGAGTGTACGACGTGAATTTGAAAAAAATTAGACTTAATCATAAAAACATGCCATCAAAGGGTGAAAATATAAAACAGCCTTCAAAACAGTCCCGTAAGAGTCAAGACCACCTAGCACGGGACCAATGTAACTCATAGTAACAGACGACGTAGTCACGGGACTGACGGTTTGAGTGTACGACGTAAATTTATAAAAAGTTAGACTTAAGCATAAAAAACATGCCATCGAAGGGTAAAAACATAAAACAGCCATAAAATGGTCCCGTAAGAGTTACGAACATCTCGCACGGGACCAATGTAAGTTATAGGAACCGACCGTGTAGTCACGGCGCTCCCGGTTTGAGTGTAGGACATAAATTTGTGAAAAGTTAGCCTTAAGCATAAAAACTTGCCATCGAAGGGTGAAAACATAAAACAAGCACAAAACGGTCCCGTAAGAATCACGAACACCTCGCACGGGACCAATGTGACTCGTAGGAACCGACCGCGTAGTAACGAGGCGCCCGGTTGGAGTGTACGACGTAAATTTGAAAAAATTAGACTTAAGCATGAAAACATGCCATCGAAGGGTGAAAATGTAAAACAGCCTTAAAACGGTCCCGTAAGAGTCACAACCCCCTCGCACAGGACCAATGTGACTCGTAGGAACCGATCGCGTAGTCACGGGGGCTCCCGATTTGAGTGTACAATAGAAATTTGATAAAAAATAGACTTAAACATGAAAACATGCCATCGAAGGGCGAAAACGTAAAACAGCCTTGAAACGGTCCCGTAAGAGTCACAAACCCCTCGCATGGGACCAATGTGACTCGTAGGAACCGACCGCGTAGTCACGGGGCTCCCGGTTTGAGTGTACGACGTGAATTTGTAAAAAATTTGACTTAAGCATAAAAACATACCATCTAAGGGTGAAAATATAAAACAGCCTTAAAAACAGTCCCGTAAGAGTCACAAACGCCTCGCACGGGACCAATGTGGCTCGTAGGAACCGACCGCGTAGTCACGGAGCTCCCGGTTTGAGTGTACGAAGGAAATTTGATAAAAAAATAGACTTGAGCATGAAAACATGTCATCGAAAGGTGAAAACATAAAACAGCCTTAAAACGGTCCCGTAAGAGTCACAAACCCCTCGGACGGGACCAATGTGACTCGTAGGAACCGACCGCGTAGTCACGAGGCTCCCGGTTTGAGTGTACGATGTGAAATTGCAAAAAAAATAGACTTAAGCATAAAAACATACCATCGAAGGGTGAAAATATAAAACATCCTTAAAAACAGTCCCCTAAGAGTCATGAACACCTCCCACGGGACCAATGTAACTCATAGCAACAGACGGCGTAATCACGGGGCTGCCGATTTGAGTGTACGACGTAAATTTATAAAAAGTTAGACTTATGCATAAAAATATGCCATCGAAGGGTAAAAACATAAAATAGCCATAAAATGGTCCCGTAAGAGTCACGAACATCTCGCACGGGACCAATGTAAGTCATAGGAACCGACCGTGTAGTCACGGCGCTCCCGATTTGAGTGTAGTACATAAATTTGCGAAAAGTTAGACTTAAGCATCAAAACTTGCCATCGAAGGGTGAAAACATAAAATAAGCACAAAACGGTCCCGTAAGAGTCACAAACACCTCACACGGGACCAATGTGACTCGTAGGAACCGACCGCGTAGTCACGAGGCGCCCGGTTGGACTGTATGACGTAAATTTGAAAAAAATTAGACTTAAGCATGAAAACATGCCATCGAAGGGTGAAAACATAAAACAGCCTTAAAACGGTCCCGTAAGAGTCACAAACCCCTCGTACGGGACCAATGTGACTCGTAGGAAACGATCGCGTAGTCACGGGGCTCCCGGTTTGAGTGTACGACGAAAATTTGATAAAAAAATAGACTTAAGCATGGAAACATGCCATAAAAGGGTGAAAACATAAAACAGCCTTAAAATGGTCCCGTAAGAGTCACAAACCCCTCGCACGGGACCAATGTGACTCGTAGGAACCGACCGTGTAGTCACGGGGCTCCCGATTTGAGTGTACGATGTGAATTTTCAAAAAATTAGACTTAATCATAAAAACATGCCATCGAAGGGTGAAAATATAAACAGCCTTAAAAACAGTCCCGTAAGAGTCATGAACACCTCGCACGGGACTAATGTAACTCATAGGAACAGACAGCGTAGTCACGGGGCTGCCGAATTAAGTGTACGACGTAAATTTATAAAAAGTTAGACTTAAGAATTAAAAATATGCCATCGAAGGGTAAAGATGTAAAACAACCACAAAAAGGTCCCGTAAGAGTCACGAACATCTCACACGGGACCAATGTAAGTCATAGGAATCGGCCGTGTAGTCACGGCGCTACCGGTTTAAGTGTAGGACATAAATTTGTGAAAAGTTAGACTTAAGCATCAACACTTGCCATCGAAGGGTGAAAACATAAAACAAGCACAAAACGGTCCCGTAAGAGTCACGAACACCTCTCACGGGACCAATGTGACTCGTAGGAACCGACCGCGTAGTCACGAGGTGCCCGATTGGAGTGTACAACATAAATTTGAAAAAAATTAGACTTAAGCATGAAAACATGTCATCGAAAGGTGAAAATGTAAAACAGCCTTAAAACGGTCCCGTAAGAGTCACAAACCCCTCGCACGGGACCAATGTGACTCGTAGGAACCGACCGCGTAGTCACGGGGCTTCCGATTTGAGTGTACGATGTGAATTTGCAAAAAATTAGACTTAAGCATAAAAACGCCATCGAAGGATGAAAATATAAAATAGCCTTAAAAACAGTCCCGTAAGAGTCACGAACACCTCGCACGGGACCAATGTAACTCATAGAAACAGACGGCGTAGTCACGGGGCTGCCGGTTTGAGTGTAGGACGTAAATTTATAAAAAGTTAGACTTAAGCATAAAAAACATGCCATCGAAGGGTAAAAACATAAAACAGCCACAAAATGGTCCCGTAAGAGTCGCGAACATCTCGAACGAGACCAATGTAAGTCATAGGAATCGGCCGTGTAGTCACGGCTCTCTCGATTTAAGTGTAGGACATAAATTTGCGAAAAGTTAGACTTAAGCATTAAACTTGATATCGAAGAGTGAAAACATAAAACAAGCACAAAACGGTCCCGTAAGAGTCACGAACACCTCGCACGGGACCAATGTGACTCGTAGGAACCGATCGCGTAGTCACGAGGCGCACGATTGGAGTGTACGGCGTAAATTTGAAAAAAATTAGACTTAAGCATGAAAACATGTCATCGAAGGGTGAAAACGTAAAAAAACCTTAAAACGGTCCCGTAAGAGTCACAAAACCCTCGCACGGGACCAATGTGACTCGTAGGAATCGACCGGGTAGTCATAGGGATCCCGGTTTGAGTGTACGACATAAATTTGTAATATCGACCGGAGATTGGGTTTTTTCTGTCGGCTTGGTACGCCGGCCAGAGCTTGCGGTGGTAAGATCTATTTTGAAAACCATCTAATACCTAATAATAATCTAGTTTTAATATGTAGCTTGTTTGATTTTGAATATTTCTATCGATGGTTGTGAATAATGCTATTGAATGGATTGATAAATATAGTACACACTGAAATATTGTTCCTGAACTCCACTTTATTCCTTTTTCTTTCAATTACTTCTAGTTACGTATTTCATTTCTGGGAAATATGCATCAAAGGTAAGAACATGAAGTTAGGGTTTTAGGTATTATTTGTGTGGAACTCCAATTTAATTGATGGTTTTGGATTTGGATTAGTGAAGATTTTCTGTGAGAATTCACCTCTATTATGTTTATTATTGTTTTTGAGATTTAATTGTGGAGAATTGATGATTTCAATTAAGTGTGGCCACTAGACTGTTATTATGATTGCACTTTAATTTATTGTGCATTCCGAGTATAATCTAATTAAGTGTGGCCACTAGACTATTATTATGATTACAGCTATGATTCTATGAGTGAAATTAGCTACAATCAGATTGATATATTATCCCTGTACAACCATGCTCATATTGTTTTGGTTCTAAACTATATTTGTTTTCTTTCTTTCAAGGCAAATCAGGAGCCTTCGGGGCTTTTAATATCGTTCCAGTTTTAAGCCTCGAGCCTGTGATCAATAGTTATTGTGTAGATTACATATGAACCTTTTTTCTTTGTACTTTAAATGGTCTAGATCATGTGTTTTTGGAACAAGACCAACTGTGACTTGTATTATGGTTACTACCCTATTTATAGGCTAAGAAATCCTAATTTTGATTAAAAGACCACTTCTAATAAATAACTGCCTAATTCTGATTCGCTAGAAAAGAAGAACTGGGGATCTGATGTAACAGTGGGACCTATTAGCAGGGATGATTGTGCGGAAATGAATGACATCATATAGGCTCAGGAGATGCTTCATCTATTAGATAGAAAAGTTATTGGAAGCTCCATGAGCAGTATATATGCAGATTGCATATATGCCTATATGCTGCATATATGCGCCTGCATATATGCAGGTGCATATATACAGCATATATGCATATATGCAGGTTGCATATATGCAAACATATATGCATCAGCATATATACATTCTCTATGGATTGGTTTACATATTGAAAGCAAGTGGATCGAGGTTTACATATTGCCTACTTGGATTGGTTTTCATTTATTTTTCAATTTTACATTTTGTATTCATGGAATGATGTTATCAAATTGTTATTGATGACTCATTTCACACTATTCAGGTAATTCTTATTGAGGTAATTCCCATTGAGGTCTCTGTATTCTTTGGTAATGTAGGTAAAAAGCTTGGGGGTTCTCCTTTAGGATAGTAGTTGGTAGAAAGAGACATTATAGTGGCAAGCATTGATTACAGGTGAACGTCATTTCACATTCTAAATATACTTTCTTAGACAAAATAAATACAGTTGCTTTAATACTCATAGAAATTCCTGACCACTAACTTCCTTATTAACCATGGCCAAAAATTTAAATGATATATTTTGTCAAATGATATATTTTGGGTACAAGTTAAATGATATATTTTGGGTACAAGTTAAATAAGACCAGTATTTCCAACGAGTATAGTGGCGCAGCCGCGGGACTCCCGGTTTGAGAATACGACGGTAATTTGCATATTTCTAGACTTAGGCTTAAAAACATGGCGTTATAGGGTGAAAACTCGAAACAGCATCCGAACGTCCTAGTGGGTGGCACAAACATCTCCCACGGGACTAATGTAACTCCTAGGAACTGACCACGCAGCCGCGAGACTCCCAGTTTGAGAATATGACGATAATTTTCATATTTCGAGACTTAGGCTTAAAAACATGGCATTAGAGGGTGAAAACTCGAAACAACCATCGAACGTCCCCGTGGGTGGCACCAACACCTCCCACGGGACCAATGTAACTCGTAGGAACTGATCACACAGCCGCGGGACTCCCGATTTGAGAATACGACGGTAATTTTCATATTTCTAGACTTAGGCTTAAAAACATGGCGTTAGAGGGTGAAAACTCGAAACAACCCCCGAATGGCCCCGTGAGTGGCACCAACACCTCCCACAGGACCAATGTAACTCGTAGGAACTGACGGCGCAGCCGTGGGTCTCCCGGTTTGAGAATACGACGGTAATTTATATATTTCTAGACTTAGGCTTAAAAACATGGCGTTTGAGGGTGAAAACTCAAAAGAGTCCCCGAACGTCCCCATGGGTAGCACCAACACCTCCCACGGGACCAATGAAACTCGTAGGAACTGACCCCGCAGCCGCGGGACTCCCGGTTTGAGAATACGACGGTAATTTGCATATTTCTAGACTTAGGCTTAAAAACATTGCGTTAGAGGGTGAAAACTCTAAACATCCTCCGAATGGCCCCGTGAGTGGCACCAACACCTCCCACAGGACTAATGTAACTCGTAGGAAGTAACCCCATAGCCGCGGGTCTCCCTATTTGAGAATACAACGATAATTGGCATATTTCTAGACTTATGCTTAAAAATACGGCGTTAGAGGGTGAAAAAATAAAACACCCCCTGAAGGGCACCGTGGGTGGCACCAACACCTCCCACGAGACCAATGTAACTCGTAGGAACTGGCCACGCAGTCGCGGGACTCTCGGTTTTAGAATACGACGATAATTTGCATATTTGTAAACTTAGGCTTAAAAACATGGCGTTAGTGGGTGAAAACCCAAAATAGCCCCCGAACGGCCCCATGGGTGGCACCAACACCTCCCACGGGACAAATGTAACTCGTAGGAACTTACCGCCCAACCGCGAGACTCACAATTTGAGAATACAACGATAATTTGCATATTTCTAGACTTAAGCAAAACATGGCGTTAGAGGGTGAAAAATCGAAACAACCCCCGAACGTCCCCATGGGTGGCACCAACACCTCCCACGAGACCAGTGTAACTCGTAGGAACTGACCCCGCAGCCGCGGAACTCCCGGTTTGAGAATACGACGGTAATTTATATATTTCTATACTTAGGCTTAAAGACATTCCGTTAGAGGGTGAAAACTCGAAACAGTCCCCGAACGTCCCCGTAGGTGGCACAAACACCTCCCACGGGACCAATGTAACTCGTTGGAACTGACCACACAGCCGTGGGTCTCCCGGTTTGAGAAAACGACGGTAATTTGCATATTTCTAGACTTAGGCTTACAAACATGGCATTAGAGGGTGAAAACTCGAAACAGCCACCGAACGTCCCCGTGGGTGGCACAAACAGCTCCCACGGGACCAATGTAACTCCTAGAAATTTACCACGCAGCCGTAGGTCTCCCAATTTGAGAATACGATGAAATTTTCATATCTCTAGACTTAGGCTTAAAAACATGGTGTTAGAGGGTGAAAACTCAAAACAGCCCCCGAACGTCCCCATGCGTGGCACCAACACCTCCCACGAGACCAATCTAACTTGTAGAAACCGACCACGTAGCCGCGGGACTCCCGGTTTGAGAATATGACAGTAATTTGCATATTTCTAGACTTAGGCTTAAAAACATGGCGTTAGAGGGTGAAAACTAGAAACAACCCCCGAACGTCCCCATGGGTGGCACCAACACCTCCCACGGGACAAACGTAACTCATAGGAGCTAACCCCGTAGCCGCGGGTCTCCCGGTTTGAGAATAATACGGTAATTTGCATATTTCTAGACTTAGCCTTCAAAACATGGCCTTAGAGGGTGAAAACTCAAAACAGCCACCGAACGTCCCCGTGGGTGGCACAAACACCTCCCACGGGACCAATGTAACTCGTAGGAATTGACCACGCAGCCGCGAGTCTCCCGATTTGAGAATATGATGATAATTTTTACATTTCTAAACTTAAGCTTAAAAACATGGCGTTAGAGGGTGAAAACTCGAAACAGCCCCCGAATCTCCCCGTGGGTGGCACCAATACTTCCCACGGGATCAATGTAACTCGTAGGAACTGACCTTGCAGCTGCGGGTCTCCCGGTTTGAGAATACGACGGTAATTTGCATATTTCTAGACTTAGGCTTAAAAACATGGCGTTAGAGGGTGAAAACTCGAAACAACCCCTGAACGTCCTAGTGGGTGGTACAAACACCTCCCACGGGACTAATGTAACTCGTAGGAACTGACCACGCAGCCGCGAGACTCCCGGTTTGAGAATACGATGATAATTTGCATATTTCTAGACTTAGGCTTAAAAACATAGCATTATAGGGTGAAAACTCGAAACAGCCACCGAACGTCCCCGTGGGTGCCACGGGACCAAAGTAACACGTAGGAACTTATCACACAGCCGCGGGACTCCCGGTTTGAGAATACGACAGTAATTTGCATATTTCTAGACTTAGGCTTAAAACATGGCGTTAGAGGGTGAAAACTCGAAACAGCCCCCGAACGTCCTCGTGGGTGGCACCAACACCTCCCACGAGACCAATGTAACTCGTAGAAACTGACCCCGCAGCCGCGAAACTCTCGGTTTGAGAATAATACGGTAATTTGCATATTTCTAAACTTAGGCTTCATAGCATGGCCTTAGACGGTGAAAACTCGAAACAGCCACCGAACGTCCCCGTGGGTGGCACAAACACCTCCCACGGGACCAATGTAACTCGTAGGAATTTACCACGTAGCCGCGGGTCTCCCGATTTGAGAATATGACGATAATTTTCATATTTCTAGACTTAGGCTTAAAAACATGGCGTTAAAGGCTAAAAACTCGAAACATCCCCGGAATCTACCCGTGGGTGGCACCAATACCTCCCACGGGACCAATGTAACACGTAGGAACTGACTTCGCAGCCGCGGGTCTCCCGGTTTGAGAATACGATGGTAATTTGCACATTTCTAGACTTAGGCTTAAAAACATGGCGTTAGAGGGTGAAAAGTCGAAACAGCTCCTGAACGTCCTAGTGGGTGGCACAAACACCTCCCACGGGACTAATGTAACTCGTAGGAACTGACCACGCAGCCTCAAGACTCCTGGTTTGAGAATACGATGATAACTTGCATATTTCTAGACTTAGGCTTTAAAACATGGCATTAGAGGGTGAAAACTCGAAACAACCACCGAACGTCCCCATGGGTGCCACGGGACCAATGTAACTCGTAGGAACTAATCACACAGCCACGGGACTCCCGGTTTGAGAATACGACGGTAATTTGCATATTTCTAGACTTAGGCTTAAAACATGGCGTTAGAGGGTGAAAACTCGAAACAGCCCCTGAACGTCCTCGTGGGTGGCACCAACACCTCCCACGAGACCAATGTAACTCGTAGGAACTGACCCCGCAGCCGCGGGACTCCCGGTTTGAGAATACGATGGTAATTTATATATTTCTAGACTTATGCTTAAAGACATGGTGTTAGAGGGTGAAAATTCAAAACATTCCCCGAACCTCCCCGTGGGTGGATCAAACATCTCCCACGGGACTAATGTAACTCGTAAGAACTGACCATAAAGCCGTGGGTCTCCCGGTTTGAGAATACGACAGTAATTTGCATATTTTTAGACTTAGGCTTAAAAACATGGCATTAGAGGGTGAAAACTCGAAACAGCCACCGAACGTCCCCGTGGGTGGCACAAACAACTCCCACGGGACCAATGTAACTCTTAGGAATTGACCACGCAGCCGCAGGTCTCCCAATTTGAGAATACAAGGATAATTTTCATATTTCTACACTTAGGCTTAAAAACATGGCGTTAGAGGGTGAAAACTCAAAACAGCCCCCGAACATCCCCGTGGAAGGCACCAACACCTCCCACGAGACCAATGTAACTCGTAGGAACTGACCACGTAGTCGTGGGACTCCCGGTTTGATAATACGATAGTAAATTGCATATTTCTTAACTTAGGCTTTAAAACATGGCGTTAGAGGGTGAAAACACGAAATAGCTCCCGAACATCCCTATGGGTGGCACCAACACGTCCCACGGGACCAACATAACTCATAGGAACTGACCCGCAGCCACGAGTCTCCCAGTTTGAGAATAATACGGTTCTTTGAATATTCTAGACTTAGGCGTCAAAACATGGCCTTAGAGGGTTGAAACTCGAAACAGCCACCGAACATCCCCGTGGGTGGCATAAACACCTCCCACGAGACCAATGTAACTCGGAGGAATTGACCACGCAACCGCGGGTCTCCCAATTTTAGAATACGACGATAATTTTCATATTTCTAGACTTAGGCTTAAAAACATGGCGTTAGAGGGTGAAAACTCGAAACAGCCCCGGAATCTCCCCGTGGGTGGCACCAACACCTCCCACGGGACCAATGTAACTCGTAGGAACTGGCCTCGCAACTGCGGGTCTCCCGATTTGAGAGTACGACGGTAATTTGCATATTTCTATACTTAGGCTTTAAAACAAGGCGTTAGAGGGTGAAAACCCGAAATAGCCCCCGAACGTCCCCGTGGGCGGCACAAACACCTCCCACGGGACAAATGTAGCTCGTAGGAACTCACCACACAGTCGCGTGTCTCCAGGTTTGAGAATACGATGACAATTTGCATATTTCTAGACTTAGGCTTAAAAACATGGCGTTAGAGGGTGAAAACTCGAAACAACCCCCGAACCTCCCCGTGGGTGGCACCAACACCTCCCACGGGACCAATGTAACGTGTAGGAATGGACCTCGCAGTCGTTGGTCTCCCGATTTGAGAATACGATGGTAATTTCCATATTTCTAGACTTAGGCTTAAAAAAACATGGCGTTAGAGGGTGAAAACTCGAAACAGCCCCCAAACGTCCCCTTGGGTGGCACAAACACCTCCCAAATGATTAATGTAACTCGTAGGAACTGACCACGCAGCCGCAGGACTCTCGGTTTGAGAATACGACGGTAATTTATATATTTCTAGACTTAGGCATAAAAACATGGCGCTAGAGGTGAAAACTTGAAACAACCCCCTAACGTCCCCGTGGGTGGTACAAACACCTCCCACGGGATTAATGTAACTCGTAGGTACTAACCCCGCAGTCGCAGGTCTCCCGGTTTGAGAATACGACGATAATTTTCATATTTATAGACTTAGGCATAAAAACATTGCGTTAAAGGCTGAAAACTCGAAACAGCCCCCGAACGTCCCCGTGGGTGATACCAACACCTCCCACGGGACCAATGTAACACGTAGGAACTGACCACGCAGCCGCGAGACTCCCGATTTGAGAATACGATGGTAATTTGCATATTTCTAGACTTAGGCTTAAAAACATGGCGTTAGAGGGTGAAAACTCAAAATAGCCACCGAACGTCCCCGTGGGTGGGACCAACACCTCCCACCGGACCAATGTAACTCGTAGGAACTGACCACACAGCCTCGGGACTCGCGGTTTGAGACTACGACTGTAATTTGCATATTTCTATACTTAGGCTTAAAAGCATGGGATTAGAGGGTGAAAACTCGAAACAGCCCCCGAACGTCCCCGTGGGTGGCACAAACACCTTCCACGGGACCAATGTAACTCGTAGGAACTGACGGCGCAGCTGCGGGTCTCCCGGTTTGAGAATACGACGGTAATTTGCATATTTCTAGACTTAGGCTTAACAACATGGCGTTAGAGGGTGAAAACTCGAAACTGTCCCCGAACGTCCCCGTGGGTAGCACCGACACCTCCCACGGGACTAATGAAACTCATAGGAACTGACCCCGAAGCCGCGGGACTCCCGGTTTGAGAATACGACGGTAATTTGTATATTTCTAGACTTAGGCTTAAAAACATGGCGTTAGAGGGTGAAAACTCGAAAGAGCCCCCAAACGTCCCCGTGGGCGACACAAACACGTCCCACGGGACAAATGTAACTCGTAGGAACTCACCACGCAGTCGCGGGTCTCCAGGTTTGAGAATATGACGACAATGTGCATATTTCTAGACTTAGGGTTAAAAACATGGCGTTAGAGGGTGAAAACTGGAAACAGCCCCCGAACCTCCCCATGGGTGGCACCAACACCTCCCACGGGACCAATGTAACACGTAGGAACGGACCTCGTAGCCGCGGGTCTCCCGATTTGAGAATACGACGGTAATTTGCATATTTCTTGACTTAGGCTTAAAAACATGGCGTTAGAGGGTGACAACAAGTAACAGCCCCCGAACGTCCCCGTGGGTGGCACAAACACCTCCCACGAGACCAATGTAACTCGTAGGAACTGACCACGCAGACGTGGGACTCCCGATTTGAGAATACGACAGTAATTTGCATATTTCTAGACTTAGGCTTAAAATCATGGCGTTAGAGGGTGAAAACTCGAAATCTCAACCGAACGTCACCGTTAGTGGCACCAACACCTCCCACGGGACTAATATAACTCGTAGGAACTGACCACGCAGCCGCGGGTCTCCCGGTTTGAGAATACGACGGTAATTTTCATATTTCTAGACTCAGGCTTAAAAACATGGCGTTAGAGGGTGAAAACTCGAAACAGCCCCCGAACGTCCCCGTGGGTGGCACAATCACCTCCCACGAGATTAATGTAACTCGTAGGAACTGACCCTGCAGCCGCGGGACTCCCGGTTTGAGAATACGACGGTAATTTTCATATTTATAGACTTAGGCTTAAAAACATGGCGTTAGAGGGTGAAAACTCGAAACAACCCCCGAACGTCCCCGTGGGTGGTACCAACACCTCCCTCGGGACCAATGTAACACGTAGGAACTGACCACGCAGCCGTGGGTCTCCCGATTCTAAAATACGATGGTAATTTGCATATTTTTAGACTTAGGCTTAAAAACATGGCGTTAGAGGGTGAAAACTCGAAACAGCCCCCAAACGTCCCCGTGGGTGGCACAAACACCTCCCACGGGCTAAATGTAACTCGTAGGAACTGACCACGCAGCCGCGGGACTCTCGGTTTGAGAATACGAAGGTAATTTGTATATTTCTAGACTTAGGCTTAAAAACATGGCGTTAGAGGGTGAAAACTCGAAACATCCCCCGAACGTCCCCGTGGGTGGCACAAACACCTCCCACGGGATTAATGTAACTCGTAGGAACTAACCCCGCAGCCGGAGGTCTCTCGCTTTGAGATTACGACGATAATTTTCGTATTTATAGACTTAGGCTTAAAACATTGCGTTAAAGGGTGAAAACTCGAAACAGCCCCCGAACGCCCCCGTGGGTGGTACCAACACCTCCCACGGGACCAATGTAACACGTAGGAACTGACCACGCAGCCGCGAGACTCCCGGTTTGAGAATACGATGGTAATTTGCATATTTCTAGACTTAGGTTTAAAAACATGGCGTTAGAGGGTGAAAACTCAAAATAGCCACCGAACGTCCCCGTGGGTGGCACCAACACATCCCACCGGATCAATTTAACTCGTAGGAACTGACCACGCAGCCGCGGGACTTCCGGTTTGAGACTACGACGTTAATTTTCATATTTCTAGACTTAGGCTTAAAAGCATGGCATTAGAGGGGGAAAACTCAAAACAGCCCCGAACGTCCCCGTGGGTGGCACAAACACCTTCCACGGGACCAATGTTACTCGTAGGAACTGACGGCGCAGCCGCGGGTCTCCCGGTTTGAGAATTCGATGGTAGTTTGTATATTTCTAGACTTAGGCTTTAGAACATGGCGTTTGAGGGTAAAAACTCAAAACAGTCCCCAAATGTCCCCGTGGGTAGCACCAACACCTCCCACGGGACCAATGAAACTCGTAGGAACCGAACCCGCAGTCGTGGGACTCCCGGTTTGAGAATACGACTGTAATTTGCATATTTCTAGACTTAAGCTTAAAAACATGGCGTTAGAGGGTGAAAACTCGAAACAACCCCCGAATGGCCCCGTGAGTGGCACCAACACCTCCCACAGAACCAATGTAACTCGTAGGAAGTAACCCCATAGCCGCGGGTCTCCCGATTTGAGAACTCGAAACTGTCCCCGAACGTCCCCGTGGGTAGCACCGACACCTCCCACGGGACTAATGAAACTCGTAGGAACTTACCCCACAGCCGCGGGACTCCCGGTTTGAGAATACGATGGTAATTTGTATATTTCTAGACTTAGGCTTAAAAACATGGCGTTAGAGGGTGAAAACTTGAAACAGCCCCTGAACGTCCCCGTGGGTGGTATAAACACCTCCCACGGGATTAATGTAACTCGTAGGAACTAACCCCGCAGCCGCAAGTCTCCCGATTTGAGAATACGACAATAATTTTTGTATTTATAGACTTAGGCTTAAAACATTGCGTTAAAGGGTGAAAACTCGAAACAGCCCCCGAACGCCCCCGTGGGTGGTACCAACACCTCCCACGGGACCAATGTAACACGTAGGAACTGACCACGCAGCCGCGAGACTCCCGGTTTGAGAATACGATGGTAATTTGCATATTTCTAGACTTAGGTTTAAAAACATGGCGTTAGAGGGTGAAAACTCAAAATAGCCACCGAACGTCCCCGTGGGTGGCACCAACACATCCCACCGGATCAATTTAACTCGTAGTAACTGACCACGCAGCCGCGGGACTTCCGGTTTGAGACTACGACGTTAATTTTCATATTTCTAGACTTAGGCTTAAAAGCATGGCATTAGAGGGGGAAAACTCAAAACAGCCCCGAACGTCCCCGTGGGTGGCACAAACACCTTCCACGGGACCAATGTTACTCGTAGGAACTGACGGCGCAGCCGCGGGTCTCCCGGTTTGAGAATTCGATGGTAGTTTGTATATTTCTAGACTTAGGCTTTAGAACATGGCGTTTGAGGGTAAAAACTCAAAACAGTCCCCAAATGTCCCCGTGGGTAGCACCAACACCTCCCACGGGACCAATGAAACTCGTAGGAACCGAACCCGCAGTCGTGGGACTCCCGGTTTGAGAATACGACTGTAATTTGCATATTTCTAGACTTAAGCTTAAAAACATGGCGTTAGAGGGTGAAAACTCGAAACAACCCCCGAATGGCCCCGTGAGTGGCACCAACACCTCCCACAGAACCAATGTAACTCGTAGGAAGTAACCCCATAGCCGCGGGTCTCCCGATTTGAGAACTCGAAACTGTCCCCGAACGTCCCCGTGGGTAGCACCGACACCTCCCACGGGACTAATGAAACTCGTAGGAACTTACCCCACAGCCGCGGGACTCCCGGTTTGAGAATACGATGGTAATTTGTATATTTCTAGACTTAGGCTTAAAAACATGGCGTTAGAGGGTGAAAACTTGAAACAGCCCCTGAACGTCCCCGTGGGTGGTATAAACACCTCCCACGGGATTAATGTAACTCGTAGGAACTAACCCCGCAGCCGCAGGTCTCCCGATTTGAGAATACGACAATAATTTTTGTATTTATAGACTTAGGCTTAAAAACATTGCGTTAAAGGGCGAAAACTCGAAACAGCCCCCGAACGTCCCCGTGGGTGGTACCAACACCTCCCACGCGACCAATGTAACACGTAGGAACTGACCACGCAGCCGCGAGACTCTTGGTTTGAGAATACGACTGTAATTTGCATATTTCTAGACTTAGGCTTAAAAACATGGCGTTAGAGGGTGAAAACTCGAAATAGCCACCGAACGTCCCCGTGGGTGGCACCAACTCCTCCCACCGGACCAATGTAACTCGTAGGAACTGACCACGCAGCCGCGGGACTCCCGGTTTGAGACTACGACGGTAATTTGGATATTTCTAGACTTAGGCTTAAAAGCATGGGATTGGAGGCTGAAAACTCGAAACATCCCCCGAACGTCCCCGTGGGTGGTACAAACACCTTCCACGGGACCAATGTAACTCTTAGGAACTGACGGCGCGGCCGCGGGTCTCCCGGTTTGAGAATACGAAGGTAATTTACATATTTCTAGACTTAGGCTTAAAAACATGGCGTTTGAGGGTGAAAACTCAAAACTGTCCCCGAACGTCCCCGTGGGTAGCACCAACTCCTCCCACGGGACCAATGAAACTCGTAGGAACCGACCCCGCAGCCGCGGGACTCCCTGTTTGAGAATACGACGATGATTTGCATATTTCTAGACTTAGGCTTAAAAACATGGCGTTAGAGGATGAAAACTCGAAACAACCCCCGAATGGCCCTGTGAGTGGCACCAACACCTCCCACAGGACCAATGTAACTCATAGGAAGTAACCCCATAGCCGCGGGTCTCCCGATTTGAGAATACGACGATAATTTGCATATTTCTTGACTTATGCTTAAAAATACGGCGTTAGAGGGTGAAAACCTAAAAAACCCCCCGAACGGCCCCGTGGGTGGCACCAACACCACCCACGAGACCAATGTAACTCATAGGAACTGGCCACGCAGCCGCGGGACTCTCGGTTTTAGAATACGACGATAATTTGCATACTTGTAAACTTAGGCTTAAAAACATGGCGTTAGAGGGTGAAAACCCAAAATAGCCCCCGAACGGCCCCGTGGGTTGCACCAACACCTCCCACGAGACAAATGTAACTCGTAGGAACTGACCGCCCAGCCGCGTGACTCCCGGTTTGAGAGTACGAAGATAATTTGCATATTTCTAGACTTGAGCAAAACATGGCGTTAGAGGGTGAAAAATCGAAACAACCCCCGAACGACCCTGTGGGTGGCACCAACCCCTCCCACGGGACCAATGTAACTAGTAGGAACTGACCCCATAGCCGCGGGTCTCCCGAATTGAGAATACAAAGATAATTTTCATATTTTTAGACACAGGCTTAAGAATATGGCGTTAGAGGGTGAAAACCCAAAACAGCCACCGAACGGCCCCTTGGGTGGCACCAACACCTCCAGTGTGACCAATGTAACTCGTAGGAACTGACCGCGTAGCCACGGGGCTCCCAGTTTGAGAATACGATGGTAATTTGCATATTTCTAGACTTAGGCTTAAAAACATGGCGTTAGAGGGTGAAAACCCAAAACAACCCCCGAACAGTCCCCTGGGTGGCACCAACAACTCCCACAGGACCAATGTAACTTGCAGGAACTGACCCCGCAACCATGGGTCTCCCGATTTGAGAATACGATAGTAATTTGCATATTTCTAAACTTAGGCTTAAAAACATGGTGTTAGAGGGTGAAAACGTTAAACAGTCCTCAAACGTCCCCGTGGGTGGCACAAACACCTCCCACGGGATTAATGTAACTCATAGGAAATGACCCCGCAGCCGCGGGTCTCCCGGTTTGAGAATACGATGATAATTTTCATATTTATAGACTTGAGCTTAAAAACATTGCGTTAGAGGGTGAAAACTCGAAACAGCCCCCGAATGTCCCTCTGGGTGGTACCAACACCTCCCACGATTGCAATGTAACACGTAGGAACTGACCACACAGCCGCGAGACTCCCGGTTTGAGAATACGATGGTAATTTGCATATTTTTAGACTTAGGCTTAAAAACATGGTGTTAGAGGGTGAAAACTCGAAATAGCCATCGAACGTCGCCGTGGATTGCTCCAACACCTCCCACCGGTCTAATGTAACTCGTAGGAACTGACCACGCAGTCACAGAACTCCCGGTTTGAGACTACGACGGTAATTTGCATATTTCTAGACTTAGGCTTAAAAGCATGGCATTAGAGGGTGAAAACTCGAAACAGCCCCCGAACGTCCCCGTGGGTGGCACAAACACCTCCCACGGGACCAATGTAACTCGTAGGAACTGACAGCACAGCCGCGAGTCTCTCGATTTGAGAATAGGACTGCAATTTGCATATTTCTAGACTTAGGCTTAAAAACATGGCGTTAGAGGGTGAAAACTCGAAACAGTCCCCAAACGTCCCCGTGGAAGGCACCAACACCTCCCACGAGACCAATGTAACTCGTAGGAACTGACCACGTAGTCGTGGGACTCCCGGTTTGATAATACGATAGTAAATTGCATATTTCTTAACTTAGGCTTTAAAACATGGCGTTAGAGGGTGAAAACATGAAATAGCTCCCGAACATCCCTATGGGTGGCACCAACACGTCCCACGGGACCAACATAACTCATAGGAACTGACCCGCAGCCACGAGTCTCCCAGTTTGAGAATAATACGGTTCTTTGAATATTCTAGACTTAGGCGTCAAAACATGGCCTTAGAGGGTTGAAACTCGAAACAGCCACCGAACATCCCCGTGGGTGGCATAAACACCTCCCACGAGACCAATGTAACTCGGAGGAATTGACCACGCAACCGCGGGTCTCCCAATTTTAGAATACGACGATAATTTTCATATTTCTAGACTTAGGCTTAAAAACATGGCGTTAGAGGGTGAAAACTCGAAACAGCCCCGGAATCTCCCCGTGGGTGGCACCAACACCTCCCACGGGACCAATGTAACTCGTAGGAACTGGCCTCGCAACTGCGGGTCTCCCGATTTGAGAGTACGACGGTAATTTGCATATTTCTATACTTAGGCTTTAAAACAAGGTGTTAGAGGGTGAAAACCCGAAATAGCCCCCGAACGTCCCCGTGGGCGGCACAAACACCTCCCACGGGACAAATGTAGCTCGTAGGAACTCACCACACAGTCGCGTGTCTCCAGGTTTGAGAATACGATGACAATTTGCATATTTCTAGACTTAGGCTTAAAAACATGGCGTTAGAGGGTGAAAACTCGAAACAACCCCCGAACCTCCCCGTGGGTGGCACCAACACCTCCCACGGGACCAATGTAACGTGTAGGAATGGACCTCGCAGTCGTTGGTCTCCCGATTTGAGAATACGATGGTAATTTCCATATTTCTAGACTTAGGCTTAAAAAAACATGGCGTTAGAGGGTGAAAACTCGAAACAGCCCCCAAACGTCCCCTTGGGTGGCACAAACACCTCCCAAATGATTAATGTAACTCGTAGGAACTGACCACGCAGCCGCAGGACTCTCGGTTTGAGAATACGACGGTAATTTGTATATTTCTAGACTTAGGCATAAAAACATGGCGCTAGAGGTGAAAACTTGAAACAACCCCCTAACGTCCCCGTGGGTGGTACAAACACCTCCCACGGGATTAATGTAACTCGTAGGAACTAACCCCGCAGTCGCAGGTCTCCCGGTTTGAGAATACGACGATAATTTTCATATTTATAGACTTAGGCATAAAAACATTGCGTTAAAGGCTGAAAACTCGAAACAGCCCCCGAACGTCCCCGTGGGTGATACCAACACCTCCCACGGGACCAATGTAACACGTAGGAACTGACCACGCAGCCGCGAGACTCCCGATTTGAGAATACGATGGTAATTTGCATATTTCTAGACTTAGGCTTAAAAACATGGCGTTAGAGGGTGAAAACTCAAAATAGCCACCGAACGTCCCCGTGGGTGGGACCAACACCTCCCACCGGACCAATGTAACTCGTAGGAACTGACCACACAGCCTCGGGACTCGCGGTTTGAGACTACGACTGTAATTTGCATATTTCTATACTTAGGCTTAAAAGCATGGGATTAGAGGGTGAAAACTCGAAACAGCCCCCGAACGTCCCCGTGGGTGGCACAAACACCTTCCACGGGACCAATGTAACTCGTAGGAACTGACGGCGCAGCTGCGGGTCTCCCGGTTTGAGAATACGACGGTAATTTGCATATTTCTAGACTTAGGCTTAACAACATGGCGTTAGAGGGTGAAAACTCGAAACTGTCCCCGAACGTCCCCGTGGGTAGCACCGACACCTCCCACGGGACTAATGAAACTCATAGGAACTGACCCCGAAGCCGCGGGACTCCCGGTTTGAGAATACGACGGTAATTTGTATATTTCTAGACTTAGGCTTAAAAACATGGCGTTAGAGGGTGAAAACTCGAAAGAGCCCCCAAACGTCCCCGTGGGCGACACAAACACGTCCCACGGGACAAATGTAACTCGTAGGAACTCACCACGCAGTCGCGGGTCTCCAGGTTTGAGAATATGACGACAATGTGCATATTTCTAGACTTAGGGTTAAAAACATGGCGTTAGAGGGTGAAAACTGGAAACAGCCCCCGAACCTCCCCATGGGTGGCACCAACACCTCCCACGGGACCAATGTAACACGTAGGAACGGACCTCGTAGCCGCGGGTCTCCCGATTTGAGAATACGACGGTAATTTGCATATTTCTTGACTTAGGCTTAAAAACATGGCGTTAGAGGGTGACAACAAGTAACAGCCCCCGAACGTCCCCGTGGGTGGCACAAACACCTCCCACGAGACCAATGTAACTCGTAGGAACTGACCACGCAGACGTGGGACTCCCGATTTGAGAATACGACAGTAATTTGCATATTTCTAGACTTAGGCTTAAAATCATGGCGTTAGAGGGTGAAAACTCGAAATCTCAACCGAACGTCACCGTTAGTGGCACCAACACCTCCCACGGGACTAATATAACTCGTAGGAACTGACCACGCAGCCGCGGGTCTCCCGGTTTGAGAATACGACGGTAATTTTCATATTTCTAGACTCAGGCTTAAAAACATGGCGTTAGAGGGTGAAAACTCGAAACAGCCCCCGAACGTCCCCGTGGGTGGCACAATCACCTCCCACGAGATTAATGTAACTCGTAGGAACTGACCCTGCAGCCGCGGGACTCCCGGTTTGAGAATACGACGGTAATTTTCATATTTATAGACTTAGGCTTAAAAACATGGCGTTAGAGGGTGAAAACTCGAAACAACCCCCGAACGTCCCCGTGGGTGGTACCAACACCTCCCTCGGGACCAATGTAACACGTAGGAACTGACCACGCAGCCGTGGGTCTCCCGATTCTAAAATACGATGGTAATTTGCATATTTTTAGACTTAGGCTTAAAAACATGGCGTTAGAGGGTGAAAACTCGAAACAGCCCCCAAACGTCCCCGTGGGTGGCACAAACACCTCCCACGGGCTAAATGTAACTCGTAGGAACTGACCACGCAGCCGCGGGACTCTCGGTTTGAGAATACGAAGGTAATTTGTATATTTCTAGACTTAGGCTTAAAAACATGGCGTTAGAGGGTGAAAACTCGAAACATCCCCCGAACGTCCCCGTGGGTGGCACAAACACCTCCCACGGGATTAATGTAACTCGTAGGAACTAACCCCGCAGCCGGAGGTCTCTCGCTTTGAGATTACGACGATAATTTTCGTATTTATAGACTTAGGCTTAAAACATTGCGTTAAAGGGTGAAAACTCGAAACAGCCCCCGAACGCCCCCGTGGGTGGTACCAACACCTCCCACGGGACCAATGTAACACGTAGGAACTGACCACGCAGCCGCGAGACTCCCGGTTTGAGAATACGATGGTAATTTGCATATTTCTAGACTTAGGTTTAAAAACATGGCGTTAGAGGGTGAAAACTCAAAATAGCCACCGAACGTCCCCGTGGGTGGCACCAACACATCCCACCGGATCAATTTAACTCGTAGGAACTGACCACGCAGCCGCGGGACTTCCGGTTTGAGACTACGACGTTAATTTTCATATTTCTAGACTTAGGCTTAAAAGCATGGCATTAGAGGGGGAAAACTCAAAACAGCCCCGAACGTCCCCGTGGGTGGCACAAACACCTTCCACGGGACCAATGTTACTCGTAGGAACTGACGGCGCAGCCGCGGGTCTCCCGGTTTGAGAATTCGATGGTAGTTTGTATATTTCTAGACTTAGGCTTTAGAACATGGCGTTTGAGGGTAAAAACTCAAAACAGTCCCCAAATGTCCCCGTGGGTAGCACCAACACCTCCCACGGGACCAATGAAACTCGTAGGAACCGAACCCGCAGTCGTGGGACTCCCGGTTTGAGAATACGACTGTAATTTGCATATTTCTAGACTTAAGCTTAAAAACATGGCGTTAGAGGGTGAAAACTCGAAACAACCCCCGAATGGCCCCGTGAGTGGCACCAACACCTCCCACAGAACCAATGTAACTCGTAGGAAGTAACCCCATAGCCGCGGGTCTCCCGATTTGAGAACTCGAAACTGTCCCCGAACGTCCCCGTGGGTAGCACCGACACCTCCCACGGGACTAATGAAACTCGTAGGAACTTACCCCACAGCCGCGGGACTCCCGGTTTGAGAATACGATGGTAATTTGTATATTTCTAGACTTAGGCTTAAAAACATGGCGTTAGAGGGTGAAAACTTGAAACAGCCCCTGAACGTCCCCGTGGGTGGTATAAACACCTCCCACGGGATTAATGTAACTCGTAGGAACTAACCCCGCAGCCGCAGGTCTCCCGATTTGAGAATACGACAATAATTTTTGTATTTATAGACTTAGGCTTAAAAACATTGCGTTAAAGGGCGAAAACTCGAAACAGCCCCCGAACGTCCCCGTGGGTGGTACCAACACCTCCCACGCGACCAATGTAACACGTAGGAACTGACCACGCAGCCGCGAGACTCTTGGTTTGAGAATACGACTGTAATTTGCATATTTCTAGACTTAGGCTTAAAAACATGGCGTTAGAGGGTGAAAACTCGAAATAGCCACCGAACGTCCCCGTGGGTGGCACCAACTCCTCCCACCGGACCAATGTAACTCGTAGGAACTGACCACGCAGCCGCGGGACTCCCGGTTTGAGACTACGACGGTAATTTGGATATTTCTAGACTTAGGCTTAAAAGCATGGGATTGGAGGCTGAAAACTCGAAACATCCCCCGAACGTCCCCGTGGGTGGTACAAACACCTTCCACGGGACCAATGTAACTCTTAGGAACTGACGGCGCGGCCGCGGGTCTCCCGGTTTGAGAATACGAAGGTAATTTACATATTTCTAGACTTAGGCTTAAAAACATGGCGTTTGAGGGTGAAAACTCAAAACTGTCCCCGAACGTCCCCGTGGGTAGCACCAACTCCTCCCACGGGACCAATGAAACTCGTAGGAACCGACCCCGCAGCCGCGGGACTCCCTGTTTGAGAATACGACGATGATTTGCATATTTCTAGACTTAGGCTTAAAAACATGGCGTTAGAGGATGAAAACTCGAAACAACCCCCGAATGGCCCTGTGAGTGGCACCAACACCTCCCACAGGACCAATGTAACTCATAGGAAGTAACCCCATAGCCGCGGGTCTCCCGATTTGAGAATACGACGATAATTTGCATATTTCTTGACTTATGCTTAAAAATACGGCGTTAGAGGGTGAAAACCTAAAAAACCCCCCGAACGGCCCCGTGGGTGGCACCAACACCACCCACGAGACCAATGTAACTCATAGGAACTGGCCACGCAGCCGCGGGACTCTCGGTTTTAGAATACGACGATAATTTGCATACTTGTAAACTTAGGCTTAAAAACATGGCGTTAGAGGGTGAAAACCCAAAATAGCCCCCGAACGGCCCCGTGGGTTGCACCAACACCTCCCACGAGACAAATGTAACTCGTAGGAACTGACCGCCCAGCCGCGTGACTCCCGGTTTGAGAGTACGAAGATAATTTGCATATTTCTAGACTTGAGCAAAACATGGCGTTAGAGGGTGAAAAATCGAAACAACCCCCGAACGACCCTGTGGGTGGCACCAACCCCTCCCACGGGACCAATGTAACTAGTAGGAACTGACCCCATAGCCGCGGGTCTCCCGAATTGAGAATACAAAGATAATTTTCATATTTTTAGACACAGGCTTAAGAATATGGCGTTAGAGGGTGAAAACCCAAAACAGCCACCGAACGGCCCCTTGGGTGGCACCAACACCTCCAGTGTGACCAATGTAACTCGTAGGAACTGACCGCGTAGCCACGGGGCTCCCAGTTTGAGAATACGATGGTAATTTGCATATTTCTAGACTTAGGCTTAAAAACATGGCGTTAGAGGGTGAAAACCCAAAACAGCCCCCGAACAGTCCCCTGGGTGGCACCAACAACTCCCACAGGACCAATGTAACTTGCAGGAACTGACCCCGCAACCATGGGTCTCCCGATTTGAGAATACGATGGTAATTTGCATATTTCTAAACTTAGGCTTAAAAACATGGTGTTAGAGGGTGAAAACGTTAAACAGTCCTCAAACGTCCCCGTGGGTGGCACAAACACCTCCCACGGGATTAATGTAACTCATAGGAAATGACCCCGCAGCCGCGGGTCTCCCGGTTTGAGAATACGATGATAATTTTCATATTTATAGACTTGAGCTTAAAAACATTGCGTTAGAGGGTGAAAACTCGAAACAGCCCCCGAACGTCCCTCTGGGTGGTACCAACACCTCCCACGATTGCAATGTAACACGTAGGAACTGACCACACAGCCGCGAGACTCCCGGTTTGAGAATACGATGGTAATTTGCATATTTTTAGACTTAGGCTTAAAAACATGGTGTTAGAGGGTGAAAACTCGAAATATCCATCGAACGTCGCCGTGGATTGCTCCAACACCTCCCACCGGTCTAATGTAACTCGTAGGAACTGACCACGCAGTCACAGAACTCCCGGTTTGAGACTACGACGGTAATTTGCATATTTCTAGACTTAGGCTTAAAAGCATGGCATTAGAGGGTGAAAACTCGAAACAGCCCCCGAACGTCCCCGTGGGTGGCACAAACACCTCCCACGGGACCAATGTAACTCGTAGGAACTGACAGCACAGCCGCGAGTCTCTCGATTTGAGAATAGGACTGCAATTTGCATATTTCTAGACTTAGGCTTAAAAACATGGCGTTAGAGGGTGAAAACTCGAAACAGTCCCCAAACGTCCCCGTGGGTAGCACCGACACCTCCCACGGGACCAATGAAACTCGTAAAACTGACCTCGCAGCCGCGGGACTCCCGATATGAGAATACGACGGTAATTTGCATATTTCTAGACTTAGGCTTAAAAACATGGCATTAGAGGGTGAAAACTAGAAACAACCCCCGAATGGCCCCGTGGGTGTCACCAACACCTCCCACGGGACCAATTTAACTCGTAAGAAGTGACCCCATAGCCGCGGGTCTCCCGATTTGAGAATACGATGATAATTTGCATATTTCTAGACTTATGCTTAAAAATACGGCGTTAGAGGGTGAAAACCTTAAACACCCCTCAAACGGCCCCGTGGGTGGTACCAACACCTCCCACGAGACCAATGTAACTCGTAGGAACTGTCCACGCAGCCACGAGACTCTCGATTTTAGAATATGACGATAATTTGCATATTTGTAAACTTAGGCTTAAAAACATGGCGTTAGAGGGTTAAAACCAAAAATCGCCCCCGAACGGCCCTGTGGGTGGCACCAACACCTCCCACGGGACAAATGTAACTCGTAGGATCTGACCGCCCAGCCGCGAGACTCCCGATTTCAAAATGCGACGATAATTTCCATATTTCTAGGCTTAAGCAAAACATGGCGTTAGAGGGTGAAAACTCGAAATAACCCCCGAATGGCCCCGTGGGTGGCACCAACACCGCTCACGGGACCAATGTAACTCGTAGGAAGTGACCCCATAGCCGCGGGTCTCCCGATTTGAGAATACGACGATAATTTGCATATTTCTAGACTTATGCTTAAAAATACGGCGTTAGAGGGTGAAAACCTAAAACACACCTCGAACGGCCCCGTGGGTGGCACCAACACCTCCCACGAGACCAATGTAACTCGTAGGAACTGGCCACGCAGCCGCGGGACTCCCGGTTTTAGAATACGACGATAATTTGCATATTTGTAAACTTAGGCTTAAAAACATGGCGTTAGAGGGTGAAAATCCAAAATAGCCCGCGAACGGCCCCGTGGGTGGCTCCAACACCTCCCACGGGACAAATGTAACTCGTAGGAACTCACCGCCCAGCTGCGAGACTCCCGTTTTGAGAATACGACGATAATTTGCATATTTTTAGACTTAAGCAAAACGTGGCGTTAGAGGGTGAAAAGTTGAAACAACCCCCGAACGGCCCCGTGGGTGGCACCAACCCCTCCAACGGGACCAATGTAACTCGTAGGAACTGACCCCATAGCCGCGGGTCTCCCTATTTGAGAATACGATGATAATTTGCATAGTTCTAGACATGGGCTTAAAAATATGGCGTTAGAGGGTGAAAACCCAAAATAGCCCCCGAACGGCCCCTTGGGTGGCACTAACACCTCCTACGTGACCAATGCAACTCGTAGGAACTGACCGCGCAGCCACGGGGCTCTCGGTTTGAGAATACGACGGTAATTTGCATATTTCTAAACTTAGGCTTAAAAACATGGCGTTAGAGGGTGAAAACCCAAAACAGCCCCCGAACGGTCCCGTGAGTGGCACCAACACCTCCCATAGGACCAATGTAACTTGCAGGAACTGACCGCGCAGCCACGGGTCTCCCAATTTGAGAATATGATGGTAATTTGCATATTTCTAGACTTAGGCTTAAAAACATGGCGTTAGAGAGTGAAAACTCGAAACAGCCCCCAAACGTCCCCGTGGGTGGCACAAACACCTCCCACGGGATTAATGTAACTTGTAAGAACTGACCACGCAACTGCGGGACTCCCTATTTGAGAATACGATGATAATTTTCATATTTATAGACTTGGGCTTAAAAACATGACGTTAGAGGGTGAAAACTCGAAACAACCCACGAATGGCCCCGTGGGTGGCACCAACACCTCCCACGGGACCAATGTAACTCGTAGGAACTGGCCACACAACCGCGGGACTCCTGGATTTAGAATACGATGATAATTTGCATATTTATAAACTTAGGCTTAAAAACATGGCGTTAGAGGGTTAAAACCCAAAATAGCCCCCGAACGGCCCCGTGGGAGGCACCAACACCTCCCACGGGACAAATGTAACTCGTAGGAACTAATCGCCCAGCCGCGAGACTCTCGGTTTGAGAATACAATGATAATTTGAATATTTCTAGACTTAGGCTTAAAAACGTTGCGTTAGAGGGTGAAAACTCAAAATAGCCACCAAACGTCCCTGTGGGTGGCACCAACACCTCCCACCGGACTAATGTAACTCGTAGGAACTGACCACGCAGCCGCGGGACTCCCGGTTTGAGACTGTGATGGTAATTTGTATATTTCTAGACTTAGGCATAAAAGCATGGCATTAGAGGGTGAAAACTTGAAACATCCCCCGAACGTCCCCGTGGGTGGTACAAACCGCTCCCACGGGACCAATATAACTCGTAGGAACTGACCGTACAACCGCAGCTCTCCCAATTTCAGAATACGACGATAATTTTTATATTTCTAGACTTGGGCTAAAAAACATGGCATTAGAGGGTGAAAACTCGAAACAGCCCCCGAACGTCCCCGGGGGTAGCACCAACACCTCCCACGAGACCAATGTAACTCGTAGGAACTGACCACGTAGCCGCGGGACTCCCAGTTTGATAATACGATAGTAATTTGCATATTTCTAGACTTAGGCTTAAAAACATGGCATTAGAGGGTGAAAACTCGAAATAGTCCCCGAACGGCCCCGTGGGTGGCACCAACACCTCCCAGGGAACCAACGAAACTCGTAGGAACTTACCCCGCAGCCGCGGTCTCCCGGTTTGAGAATAATACGGTAATTTGCATATTTCTAGACTTTGGCTTCAAAACATGGCCTTAGAGGGTTGAAACTCGAAACATCCACCGAACATCCCGTGGGTGGTATCAACACCTCCCACGGGACCAATGTAACTCATAGGAATTGACCACGCAACCTCGGGTCTCCCGATTTTAGAATACGACGATACTTTTCATATTTCTAGACTTAGGCTTAAACAGATGACGTTAGAGGGTGAAAACTCGAAACAGGGCCACGAATCTCCCCGTGGGTGGCACGAACACCTCCCACGGGACCAATGTAACTCGGATGAACTGACCTCGCAGCCGCGGGTCTCCCGATTTGAGAGTACGACGATAATTTGCATATTTCTAGACTTAGGCTTAAAAGTATGGCGTTAGAGGGTGAAAACCCGAAATAGCAGCCGAACGTCCCCGTGGGCGGCACAAACACGTCCCACGGGACAAATGTAACTCGTAGGAACTCACCACGCAGTCGCGGGTCTCCAGGTTTGAGAATATGACGACAATGTGCATATTTCTAGACTTAGGGTTAAAAACATGGCGTTAGAGGGTGAAAACTGGAAACAGCCCCGAACCTCCCCATGGGTGGCACCAACACCTCTCACGGGACCAATGTAACACGTAGGAACGGACCTCGCAGCTGCGGGTCTCCCGATTTGAGAATACGACAGTAATTTGCATATTTCTAGACTTAGGATTAAAAACATGGCGTTAGAGGTGAAAACTAGTAACAGCCCCGAACGTCCCGTGGGTGGCACAAACACCTCCCACGAGACCAATGTAACTCGTAGGAACTGACCACGCAGACGCGGGACTCCCGATTTGAGAATACGACAGTAATTTGCATATTTCTATACTTAGGCTTAAAATCATGGCGTTAGAGGGTGAAAACACGAAATCTCAACCGAACGTCACTGTTGGTGGCACCAACACCACCCACGGGGACTAATATAACTCGTAGGAACTGACCACGCAGCCGCGGGTCTCCCGGTTTGAGAATACGACGGTAATTTTCATATTTCTAGACTTAGGCTTAAAAACATGGCGTTAGAGGGTGAAAACTCGAAACAGCCCCCGAACGTCCCCGTGGGTGGCACAATCACCTCCAATGAGATTAAAGTAACTCGTAGGAACTGATCCTGCAGCCGCGGGACTCCCGGTTTGAGAATACGACGGTAATTTTCATATTTATAGACTTAAGCTTAAAAACATGGCGTTAGAGGGTGAAAACTCGAAACAACCCCCGAACGTCCCCGTGGGTGGTACCAACACCTCCCTCGGGACCAATGTAACACGTAGAAACTGACCACGCAGCTGTGGGTCACCCGGTTTTAAAATACGACGGTAATTTTGCATATTTTTAGACTTAGGCTTAAAACATGGCGTTAGAGGGTGAAAACTCGAAACAGCCCCAAACGTCCCCGTGGGTGGCACAAACACCTCCCACGGGATAAATGTAACTCGTAGGAACTGACCACGCAGCCGCGGGACTCTCGGTTTGAGAATACGAAGGTAATTTGTATATTTCTAGACTTAGGCTTAAAAACATGGCGTTAGAGGGTGAAAACTCGAAACATCCCCCGAACGTCCCCGTGGGTGGCACAAACACCTCCCACAGGATTAATGTAACTCGTAGGAACTAACCCCGCAGCCGCAGGTCTCTCGCTTTGAGAATACAACGATAATATTCGTATTTATAGACTTAGGCTTAAA
Source organism: Sambucus nigra (assembly GCA_949130495.1). Classification (NCBI taxonomy): domain Eukaryota; kingdom Viridiplantae; phylum Streptophyta; class Magnoliopsida; order Dipsacales; family Adoxaceae; genus Sambucus; species Sambucus nigra. Next base: position 160,539,043 of record OX422216.1, on the reverse strand, counting down.
ACATTGCGTTAAAGGGTAAAAACTCGAAACATCCCCGAACGCCCCCGTGGGTGGTACCAACACCTCCCACGGAACAAATGTAACACGTAGGAACTGACCACGCAGCCGCGAGACTCCCGGTTTGAGAATACGATGGTAATTTGCATATTTCTAGACTTAGGCTTAAAAAATGGCGTTAGAGGGTGAAAACTCAAAATATCCACCGAACGTCCCCGTGGGTGGCACCAACACATCCCACCGGACCAATTTAACTCGTAGGAACTGACCACGCAGCCGCGGGACTTCCGATTTGAGACTACGACGGTAATTTTCATATTTCTAGACTTAGGCTTAAAAGCATGGCATTAGAGGGGGAAAACTCAAAACAGCCCCGAACGTCCCCGTGGGTGGCACAAACACCTTCCACGGGACCAATGTAACTCGTAAGAACTGACGGCGTAGCCACGGGTCTCCCGGTTTGAGAATTCGATGGTAATTTGTATATTTCTAGACTTAGGTGTTAGAACATGGCGTTTGAGGGTAAAAACTCAAAACAGTCCCCAAATGTCCCCGTGGGTAGCACCAACACCTCCCACGGGACCAATGAAACTCGTAGGAACCGAACTCGCAGTCGTGGGACTCTCGGTTTGAGAATACGACTGTAATTTGCATATTTCTAGACTTAGGCTTAAAAATATGGCGTTAGAGGGTGAAAACTTGAAACAACCCCCGAATGGCCCCGTGAGTGGCACCAACACCTCCCACAGAACCAATGTAACTCGTAGGAAGTAACCCCATAGCCGCGGGTCTCCCGATTTGAGAATACAACGATAATTTGCATATTTCTAGACTTATGCTTAAAAATACGGCGTTAGAGGGTGAAAACCTAAAACACTCCCCGAACGGCCCCGTGGGTGGCACCAACACCTCCCACGAGACCAATGTAACTCGTAGGAACTGGCCACGCAGCCGCGGGACTCCCAGTTTTAGAATACGACGATAATTTGCATATTTGTAAACTTAGGCTTAAAAACATGGTGTTAGAGGGTGAAAACCGAAAATAGCCCCCCGAACGGCCCCGTGGGTGGTACCAACACCTCCCACGAGACAAATGTAACTGGTAGGAACTGACCTCCCAGCCGCGAGACTCCCGATTTGAGAATACGACAATAATTTGCATATTTCTAGACTTCAGCAAAACATGGCGTTAGAGGGTGAAGAATTGAAACAACCCCCGAACGAACCCATGGGTGACACCAACCCCTCCCACGGGACCAATGTAACTAGTAGGAACTGACCCCATAGCCGCGGGTCTCCCGATTTGAGAATACGATGATACTTTGCATATTTCAAGACATAGGCTTAAAAATATGGCGTTAGAGGGTGAAAACCCAAAACAGCCCCCGAACGGCCCCTTGGGTGGCAGGAACACCTCCTACGTGACGAATGTAACTCGTAGGAACTGACCGCGCTGCCGCGGGGCTCCTGGTTTCAGAATACGATGGTAATTTTCATATTTCTAGACTTAGGCTTAAAAACATGGCGTTAGAGGGTGAAAACCCAAAACAGCCCCCGAATGGTCCCGTGGGTGGCACCAACACCTCCCACAGGACCAATGTAACTTGCAGGAACTGACCGCGCAGCCGCGGGTCTCCCGGTTTGAGAATACGATGGTAATTTGCATATTTCTAGACTTAGGCTTAAAAAAATGGCGTTAGAGGGTGAAAACTCGAAACATCCCCCAAATGTCCCCGTGGGTGGCACAAACACCTCCCACGGGACAAATTTAACTCGTAAGAAGTGACCCCATAGCCGCGGGTCTCCTGATTTGAGAATACGACGACAATTTGCATATTTCTAGACTTATGCTTAAAAATACGACGTTAGAGGGTGGAAACCTTAAACACCCCCCGAACGGCCCCGTGGGTGGCACCAACACCTCCCACGAGACCAATGTAACTCGTAGGAACTGGCCACGCAGCCACGAGACTCCCAATTTTAGAATATGACGATAATTTGCATATTTGTAAACTTAGGCTTAAAAACATGGCGTTAGAGGGTTAAAACCAAAAATAGCCCCCGAACGGCCCTGTGGGTGGCACCAACACCTCCCACGGGACAAATGTAACTCGTAGGATCTGACCGCCCAGCCGCGAGACTCCCGATTTCAAAATACGACGATAATTTCCATATTTCTAGGCTTAAGCAAAACATGGCGTTAGAGGGTGAAAACTCGAAATAACCCTCGAATGGCCCCGTGGTTGGCACCAACACCGCTCACGGGATCAATGTAACTCGTAGGAAGTGACCCCATAGCCGCGGGTCTCCCGATTTGAGAATACGACGATAATTTTCATATTTCTTGACTTATGCTTAAAAATACGGCGTTAGAGGGTGAAAACCTAAAACACCCCTCGAACGGCCCCGTGGGTGGCACCAACACCTCCCACGAGACCAATGTAACTCGTAGGAACTGGCCACGCAGCCGCGGGACTCCCGGTTTTAGAATACGACGATAATTTGCATATTTGTAAACTTAGGCTTAAAAACATGGCGTTAGAGGGTGAAAATCCAAAATAGCCCGCGAACGGCCCCGTGGGTGGCTCCAACACCTCCCACGGGACAAATGTAACTCGTAGGAACTGACCGCCCAGCTGCGAGACTCCCGGTTTGAGAATACGATGATAATTTGCATATTTTTAGACTTAAGCAAAACGTGGCGTTAGAGGGTGAAAAATTGAAACAACCCCCGAATGGCCCCGTGGGTGGCACCAACCCCTCCCACGGGACCAATGTAACTAGTAGGAACTGACCCCATAGCCGCGGGTCTCCCGATTTGAGAATACGATGATAATTTGCATAGTTCTAGACATGGGCTTAAAAATATGGCGTTAGAGGGTGAAAACCCCAAACAGCCCCCGAACGGCCCCTTGGGTGGGACCAACACCTCCTACGTGACCAATGCAACTCGTAGGAACTGGCCGCGCAGCCACGGGGCTCTCGGTTTGAGAATACGATGATAATTTTCATATTTCTAGACTTAGCCTTAAAAACATGGCGTTAGAGGGTGAAAACCCAAAATAGCCCCCGAACGGTCCCGTGGGTGGCACCAACACCTCCCATAGGACCAATGTAACTTGCAGGAACTGACCGCGCAACCACGGGTCTCCCGATTTGAGAATACGACGGTAATTTGCATATTTCTAGACTTAGGCTTAAAAACATGGCGTTAGAGGGTGAAAACTCGAAACAGCCCCCAAACGTCCCCGTGGGTGGCACAAACACCTCCCACGGGATTAATGTAACTCGTAGGAACTGACCACGCATCTGCGGGACTCCCTGTTTGAGAATACGATGATAATTTTCATATTTATAGACTTGGGCTTAAAAACATGACGTTAGAGGGTGAAAACTCGAAACAACCCACGAATGGCCCCGTGGGTGGCACCAACACCTCCCACGGGACCAATGTAACTCGTAGGAACTGGCCACGTAGCCGCGGGACTCCTGGTTTTAGAATACAATGATAATTCGCATATTTATAAACTTAGGCTTAAAAACATGGCGTTAGAGGGTTAAAACCCAAAATAGCCCCCGAACGGCCTCGTGGGAGGCACCAACACCTCCCACGGGACAAATGTAACTCGTAGGAACTAACCGCCCAGCCGCGAGACTCCCGGTTTGAGAATACAATGATAATTTGAATATTTCTAGACTTAGGCTTAAAAACGTTGCGTTAGAGGGTGAAAACTCAAAATAGCCACCGAACGTCCCCGTGGGTGGCACCAACACCTCCCACCGGACTAATGTAACTCGTAGGAACTGACCACGCAGTCGCGGGACTCCCGGTTTGAGACTGTGATGGTAATTTGTATATTTCTAGACTTAGGCATAAAAGCATGGCATTAGAGGGTTAAAACCTGAAACAGCCATCGAACGTCCCCGTGGGTGGTACAAACAGCTCCCACGGGACCAATGTTACTCGTAGGCACTGACCGCGCAACCGCAACTCTCCCAATTTTAGAATACAACGATAATTTTCATATTTCTAGACTTAGGCTAAAAAACATCGCATTAGAGGGTGAAAACTCGAAACAGCCCCCGAACGTCCCCGGGGGTGGCACCAACACCTCCCACGAGACCAATGTAACTCGTAGGAACTGACCACGTAGCCGCAGGACTCCCGGTTTGATAATACGATAGTAATTTGCGTATTTCTAGACTTAGGCTTAAAAACGTGGCGTTAGAGGGTGAAAACTCGAAATAGCCCCCCGAACGGCCCCGTGGGTGGCACCAACACCTCCCACGGGACCAACGTAACTCGTAGGAACTTACCCCGAGGCCGCGGGTCTCCCGGTTTGAGAATAATATGGTAATTTGCATATTTATAGACTTTGGCTTCAAAACATGGCCTTAGAGGGTTGAAACTCGAAACATCCACCGAACATCCTCGTGGGTGGTACCAACACCTCCCACGGTACCAATGTAACTCGTAGGAATTGACCACGCATCCGCGGGTCTCCCGATTTTTGAATACGACGATAATTTTCATATTTCTAGACTTAGGCTTAAAAAGATGACGTTAGAGGGTGAAAACTCGAAACAGGCCCCTGAATCTCCCCGTGGGTGGCACAAACACCTCCCACGGGACCAATGTAACTCGAAGGAACTGACCTCGCAGCCGCAGGTATCCCGTTTTAGAGTACGACGGTAATTTGCATATTTCTAGACTTAGGCTTAAAAATATGGCGTTAGAGGGTGAAAACCCGAAATAGCCCCCGAACGTCCCCGTGGGCGGCACAAACACCTCCTACGGGACAAATGTAACTCGTAAGAACTCACCACGCAGTCGCGGGTCTCCAGGTTTGACAATATGACGACAATTTGCATATTTCTATACTTAGGCTTAAAAACATGGCGTTAGAGGGTGAAAATTGGAAACAGCCCCCGAACCTCCCCATGGGTGGCACCAACACCTCCCACGGGACCAATGTAACATGTAGGAATGGACCTCGCAGCCGCGGGTCTCCCGATTTGAGAATACGACGGTAATTTGCATATTTCTTGACTTAGGCTTAAAAACATGGCGTTAGAGGGTGAAAACTAGTAACAGCCCCCGAACGTCCCCGTGGGTGGCACAAACACCTCCCAAGAGACCAATGTAACTCGTAGGAACTGACCACGCAGACGCGGGACTCCCGATTTGAGAATACGACAGTAATTTGCATATTTCTGGACTTAGGCTTAAAATCATGGCGTTAGAGGGTGAAAACTCGAAATCGCAACCGAACGTCACCGTTGGTGGCACCAACACCTCCCACGGGACTAATATAACTCGTAGGAACTGACCACGCAGCCGTGGGTCTCCCGGTTTGAGAATACGACGGTAAATTTCATATTTTTGGACTTAGGCTTAAAAACATGGCGTTAGAGGTGAAAACTCGAAACAGCCCCCGAACGTCCCCGTGGGTGGCACAATCACCTCCCACGAGATTAATGTAACTCGTAGGAACTGACCCTGCAGCCGCGGGACTCCCGGTTTGAGAATACAACGGTAATTTTCATATTTATAGACTTAGTCTTAAAAACATGGCGTTAGAGGGTGAAAACTCGAAACAACCCCCGAATGTCACCGTGGGTGGTACCAACACCTCCCACGGGACCAATGTAACACGTAGGAACTGACCACGCAGCCGTGGGTCTCCCGGTTTTAAAATACGATGGTAATTTGCATATTTTTAGACTTAGGCTTAAAAACATGGCGTTAGAGGCTGAAAACTCGAAACAGCCCCCAAACGTCCCCGTGGGTGGCACAAACACCTCCTACGGGATAAATGTAACTCGTAGGAACTAACCACGCATCCGCGGGACTCTCGGTTTGAGAATACGAAGGTAATTTGTATATTTCTAGACTCAGGCTTAAAAACATGGCGTTAGAGGGTGAAAACTCGAAACATCCCTCGAACGTCCCCGTGGGTGGCACAAACACCTCCCACGGGATTAATGTAACTCGTAGGAACTAACCCCGCAGCCGCAGGTCTCTCGCTTTGAGAATACGACGATAATTTTCGTATTTATAGACTTAGGCTTAAAACATTGCGTTAAAGGGTGAAAACTCGAAACAGCCCCCGAACGCCCCCGTGGGTGGTACCAACACCTCCCACGGAACAAATGTAACACGTAGGAACTGACCACGCAGCCGCGAGACTCCCGGTTTGAGAATACGATGGTAATTTGCATATTTCTAGACTTAGGCTTAAAAAATGGCGTTAGAGGGTGAAAACTCAAAATATCCACCGAACGTCCCCGTGGGTGGCACCAACACATCCCACCGAACCAATTTAACTCGTAGGAACTGACCACGCAGCCGCGGGACTTCCGGTTTGAGACTACGACGGTAATTTCCATATTTCTAGACTTAGGCTAAAAAGCATGGCATTAGAGGGGGAAAACTCAAAACAGCCCCGAACGTCCCCGTGGGTGGCACAAACACCTTCCACGAAACCAATGTAACTCGTAGGAACTGACGGCGCAGCCGCGGGTCTCCCGGTTTGAGAATTAGATGGTAATTTGCATATTTCTAGACTTAGGCTTTAGAACATGGCGTTTGATGGTAAAAACTCAAAACAGTCCCCAAACGTCCCCGTGGGTAGCACCAACACCTCCCACGGAACCAATGAAACTCGTAGGAACCGAACCCGCCGTCATGGGACTCCCGGTTTGAGAATATGACAGTAATTTGCATATTTCTAGACTTAGGCTTAAAAACATGGCGTTAGAGGGTGAAAACTCGAAACAACCCCCGAATGGCCCCGTGAGTGGCACCAACACCTCCCACAGAACCAATGTAACTCGTAGGAAGTAACCCCATAGCCGCGGGTCTCCCGATTCGAAAATACAACGATAATTTGCATATTTCTAGACTTATGCTTAAAAATACGGCGTTAGAGGGTGAAAACCTAAAACACCCCCCGAACGGCCCCGTGGGTGGCACCAACACCTCCCACGAGACCAATGTAACTCGTAGGAACTGACCACGCAGCCGCGGGACTCCCGGTTTTAGAATATGACGATAATTTGCATATTTGTAAACTTAGGCTTAAAAACATGGCGTTAGAGGATGAAAACCGAAAATAGCCCCCGAACGGCCCCGTGGGTGGTACCAACACCTTCCACGGGACAAATGTAACTCGTAGGAACTGACCGCCCAGCCGCGAGACTCCCGATTTGAGAATACGACAATAATTTGCACATTTCTAGACTTAGGCTTAAAAACATGGCGTTAGAGGGTGAAAACTCGAAACAACCACCAAACGTCCCCGTGGGTGGCACAAACACCTCCCACGGGATTAATGTAACTCGTAGGAACTGACCACGCAGTCGCGGGACTCCCGGTTTGAGATTACGTTGATAATTTTCATATTTAAAGACTTGGGCTTAAAAACATGGCGTTATAGGGTGAAAACTCGAAACAACCCCCGAATGGCCCCGTGGGTGGCACCAACACCTCCCACGGCACCAATGTAACTCGTAGGAACTGGCCACACAGCTGTGGGACTCCCGGTTTTAGAATACGATGATAATTTGTATATTTGTAAACTTAGGCTTAAAAACATGGCGTTAGAGGGTGAAAACCCAAAATAGCCCCCGAACGGCCCCGTGGGTGGCACCAACACCTCCCACGGGACAAATGTAACTTGTAGGAACTGAACGCCCAGCCGCGAGACTCCCGGCTCGAGAATACAACGATAATTTTCATATTTATAGACTTAAGCAAAACATGGCGTTAGAGGGTGAAAAATAGAAACAAACCCCCGAACGGCCCTGTGGGTGGCACCAACCCCTCCCACGGGACCAATGTAACTAGTAGGAACTGACCCCATAGCTTCGGGTCTCCCGATTTGAGAATACGACGATGATTTGCATATTTCTAGACATAGGCTTAAAATTATGGCGTTAGAGGGTGAAAACTCAAAACAGCCCCCGAACGGCCCTTGGGTGGCACCAACACCTCCTACGTGACCAATGTAACTCGTAGGAACTGATCGCGCAGCCGCGGGGCTCCCGATTTGAGAATACGATGGTTATTTGCATATTTCTAGGCTTAGGCTTAAAAACATGGCGTTAGAGGGTGAAAACCAAAAACAGCCCCCGAACGGTCCCGTAGGTGGCACCAACACCTCCCACAGGACCAATGTAACTTGTAGGAACTGACCGCACAGCCGCGGGTCTCCCGGTTTGAGAATACGACGGTAATTTGCATATTTCTAGACTTAGGCTGAAAAACATGGCATTAGAGGGTGAAAACTCGAAACAGCCCCCATACTTCCCCGTGGATGGCACAAACACCTCCCACGGGATTAATGTAACTCGTAGGAACTGACCACGCAGCCGTGGGTCTCCCGATTTTAGAATATGATGAAAATTTTCAAATATGTAAACTTAGGCTTAAAAACATGGCGTCAGAGGGTGAAACCTAAAATAGCCCCCGAACGGTCCCGTGGGTGGCACCAACACCTCCCACAGGACCTATGTAACTTGCAGGAACTGTCCACGCAGCCGCGGGTCTCTCGGTTTGAGAATACGACGGTAATTTGCATATTTCTAGACTTAGGCTTAAAAACATGGCGTTAAAGGGTGAAAACTCGAAACAGCCCCCAAACGTCCCCTTGGGTGGCACAAACACCTCCTTCGGGATTAATGTAACTCGTAGGAACTGACCACGCAGCAGTGGATCTCCCAGTTTGAGAATATGATGGTACTTTGTATGTTTCTAGACTTAGGCTTAAAAACATGGCGTTAGAGGGTGAAAACTCAAAACAGCCCCTGAACGTCCCCGTGGGTGGCACAAACACCTCCCACGGGATTAATGTAACTCATAGCAACTGACCCCGCAGCCGCGGGTCTCCCTGTTTGAGAATACGATGATAATTTTCATATTTATAGACTTGGGATTAAAAACATTGCGTTAGAGGGTGAAAACTCAAAACAGCCCCCGAATCTCCCCGTGGGTCGTACCAACACCTGCCACGGTTCCAATGTGACACGTAGGAACTAACCACGCGGCCGCGAGACTCCCGGTTTAAGAATACGTCGGTAATTTTCATATTTCTAGACTTAGGCTTAAAAATATGGCGTTAGAGGGTGAAAACTCAAAATAGCCACCGAACGTCCCCATGGGTGGCACCAACACCTCCCACCGGACCAACGTAACTCGTAGGAACAGACCACGTAGTCGCGGGACTCCCGATTTGAGACTACGACGGTAATTTGCACATTTCTTGACTTAGGCTTAAAAGAAAGGCATTAAAGGGTGAAAACTCGAAACATCCCCCGAACCTCCCCGTGGGTGGCACAAACACCTCCCACGGGACCAATGTAACTCGTAGGAACTGACCGCACAGCCGCGGGTCTCCCGGTTTGAGAATACGGCGGTAATTTACATATTTCTAGACTTAGGCTTAAAAACATGGCGTTAGAGGGTGAAAACTCGAAACAGTCCCCGAACGTCCCCGTGGGTAGCACCGACACCTCCCACAGGACCAATAAAACTCGTAGGAACTGACCCTGCAGCCGCGGGACTCCCGATTTGAGAATACGACGATAATTTGTATATTTCTAGACTTAGGCTTAATAACATGGCGTTAGAGGGTGAAAACTCGAAACAACCCCCGAATGTCCCCGTGGGTGGCACCAACACCTCCCACGGGACCAATGTAACTCGTAAGAAGTGACCCCATAGCCGCGGGTCTCCCTATTTGAGAATACGACGATAATTGCATATATCTAGACTTATGCTTAAAAATACGGCGTTAGAGGGTTAAAACCTAAAACACCCCCCGAACAGCCCCGTGGGTGGCACGAACACCTCCCACGAGACCAATGTAACTCATAGGAACTGGCCACGTAGCCGCGAGACTCTCGGTTTTAGAATATGATGATAATTTGCATATTTGTAAACTTAGGCTTAAAAACATGGCGTTAGAGGGTGAAAACCGAAAATAGCCCCCGAACGGCCCTGTGGGTGGCACCAACACCTCCCACGGGACAAATGTAACTTGTAGGAACTGACCTCCCAGCCGCGAGACTCCCGATTTGAGAATACGACGATAATTTTCATAATACTAGGCATAAGCAAAACAAGGCGTTAGAGGGTGAAAACTCGAAACAACCCCCGAATGGCCCCGTGGGTGGCACCAACACCTCTCACGGGACCAATGTACCTCGTAGGAAGTGACCCAATAGCCGTGGGTCTCCCGATTTTAGAATACGACGATAATTTGCATATTTCTAGACTTATGCTTAAAAATACGGCGTTAGAGGGTGAAAACCTAAAACACCCCCCGAACGGCCCCGTGGGTGGCACCAACACCTCCCACGAGACCAATGTAACTCGTAGGAACTGTCCACACAGCCGCGGGACTCCCGATTTTAGAATACGACGATAATTTGCATATTTGTAAACTTAGGCTTAAAAACATGGCGTTAGAGGGTTAAAATCCAAAATAGCCCCGTGGGTGGCTCCTCCCAGGGGACAAATGTAACTCGTAGGAACTGACCGCCCAGACACGAGACTCCCGATTTGAGAATACGACGATAATTTGCATATTTTTGGACTTAAGCAAAACATGGCGTTAGAGGGTGAAAAATCGAAACAACCCCCGAACGGACGGCCCCGTGTGTGGCACCAACCCCTCCCACGGGACCAATGTAACTAGTAGGAAATGACCCATAGCCGCGGGTCTCCCGATTTGAGAATACAACGATAATTTGCATATTTCTAGACATGGGTTTAAAAATATGAGGTTAGAGGGTGAAAACCCAAAACAGCCCCCGAACGGCCCTTTGGGGGATACCAACACCTACTAAGAGACCTATATAACTCGTAAGAACTGACCGCGCAGCCCCGGGGCTCCCGGTTGGAGAATACGACGGTAATTTGCATATTTCTAGACTTAGGCTTACAAACATGGCGTTAGAGGGTGAAAACCCAAAATAGCCCCTGAATGGTCCCGTGGGTGGCACCGACCCCTCCCATAGGACCAATGTAACTCGTAGGAACTGATCGCGCAGCCGCGGGTCTCACGGTTTGAGAATACGATGGTAATTTGCATATTTCTAGACTTTGGCTTAAAAGCATGGCGTTAGAGGGTGAAAACTCGAAACAACCCCCAAACGTCCCCGTGGGTGGCACAAACACCTCCCACGGGATTAATGTAACTCGTAGGAATTGACCACGCAGTCGCGGGACTCCCGGTTTGAGAATACGATGATAGTTTTCAAATTTATAGAATTGGGCCTAAAAACATGGCGTTACAGGGTGAAAACTCAAAACAACCCCCAAATGGCCCCGTGGGTGGCACCAACACCTCCCACGGGACCAATGTAACTCGTAGGAACTGGCCACGCAGCCGCAGGACTCCCTGTTTTAAAATACGACAATAATTTGCATATTTGTAAACTTAGGCTCAAAAACATGGCGTTAGAGGGTGAAAACCCAAAATAGCCCCCGAATTGTCCCGTGGGTGGCACAAACACCTCCCACGGGACAAATGCAACTCGTAGGAAATGAACGCCCAGCCGCGAGACTCCCGGTTTGAGAATACAACGATGATTTGCATATTTCTAGACATAGTCTTAAAAATATGGCGTTAAAGGGTGAAAACTCAAAATAGCCCCCGAACGGCCCTTGGGTGGCACCAACACCTCCTACGTGACCAATGTAACTCGTAGGAACTGATCGCGTAGCCGCGGGGCTCCCGGTTTGAGAATACGACAGTTATTTGCATATTTTTGGACTTAGGCTTAAAAACATGGCGTTAGAGGGTGAAAACCCAAAACAGCTCCCGAAGGGTCCCGTGGGTGGCACCAACACCTCCCACAGGACCAATGTAACTTGTAGGAACTGACCGCGCAGCCGCGGGTCTCCCGGTTTGAGAATACGACGGTAATTTGCATATTTCTAGACTTAGGCTGAAAAACATGGCGTTAGAGGGTGAAAACTCGAAACAGCCCCCAAACTTCCCCGTGGATGGCACAAACACCTCCCACGGGATTAATGTAACTCGTAGGAACTGGCCACGCAGTCGCGGGTCTCTCGGTTTTAGAAGATGACGAAAATTTGCAAATTTGTAAACTTCGGCTTAAAAACATGGCGTTAGAGGGTAAAAACCTAAAAAAGCCCCCGAACGGTCCCGTGGGTGGCACCAACACCTCCCACAGGACCAATGTAACTTGCAGGAACTGACCGCGCAGCCGCGGGTCTCCCAGTTTGAGAATACGACGATAATTTGCATATTTCTAGACTTAGGCTTAAAAACATGGTGTTAAAGGGTGAAAACTCGAAACAGCCCCCAAACGTCCCCTTGGGTGGCACAAACACCTCCCACGGGATTAATGTAACTCGTAGGAACTCACCACGCAGCCGCGGGTCTCCCGGTTTGAGAATATGATGGTAATTTGTATGTTTCTAGACTTAGGCTTAAAAACATGGCGTTAGAGGGTGAAAACTCAAAACATCCCCCGAACGTCCCCGTGGGTGGCACAAACACCTCCCACGGGATTAATGTAACTCATAGCAACTGACCCCGCAGCCGCGGGTCTCCCGGTTTGAGAATACGATGATGATTTTCACATTTATAGACTTGGGCTTAAAAATATTGCGTTAGACGGTGAAAACTCGAAACAACCCCTGAACGTCCCCGTGGGTGGTACCAACACCTCCCACGGTTCCAATGTAACATGTAGGAACTGACCACACAGCCGCGAGACTCCCGATTTAAGAATACGACGGTAATTTGCATATTTCTAGACTTAGGCTTAAAAATATGGCGTTAGAGGGTGAAAACTCAAAATAGCCACCGAACGTCCCCGTGGGTGGCACCAACACCTCCCACCGGACCAATGTAACTCGTTGGAACTGACCACGTAGTCGCGGGACTCTCGATTTGATACTACGACGGTAATTTACACATTTCTTGACTTAGGCTTAAAAGCATGGCATTAGAGGGTGAAAACTCGAAACAGCCCCCGAACGTCCCCGTGGGTGGCACAAACACCTCCCATGGGACCAATGTAACTGGTAGGAACTGATCGCACAGCCGCGGGTCTCCCGATTTGAGAATACGATGGTACTTTGCATATTTCTAGACTTAGGCTTAAAAACATGGCGTTAGAGGGTGAAAACTCGAAACAGTCTCCGAACGTCCCCGTGGGTAGCACCGACACCTCCCACAGGACCAATGAAACTCGTAGGAACTGACCCTGCAGCCGCGGGACTCCCGGTTTGAGAATACGAAGGTAATTTGCATATTTCTAGACTTAGGCTTAATAACATGGCGTTAGAGGGTGAAAACTCGAAACAACCCCCGAATGGCCCCGTGGCTAGCACCAACACCTCCCACGGGACCAATGTAACTCGTAAGAAGTGACCCCATAGCCGCGGGTCTCCCGATTTGAGAATACGACAATAATTTGCATATTTCTAGACTTATGCTTAAAAATACGGCGTTAGAGGGTTAAAACCTAAAACACCCTCCGAACGGCCCCGTGGGTGGCACGAACACCTCCCACGAAACCAATGTAACTCGTAGGAACTGGCCACGCAGCCGCGAGACTCTCGGTTTTAGAATAAGACGATAATTTGCATATTTGTAAACTTAGGCTTAAAAACATGGCGTTAGAGGGTGAAAACCAAAAATAGACTCCAAACGGCCCTGTGGGTGCCACCAACACCTCCCACGGGACAAATGTAACTTGTAGGAACTGACCTCCCAGCCGCGAGACTTCCGGTTTGAGAATACGAGGATAATTTGCATATTACTAGGCTTAAGCAAAACATGGCGTTAGAGGGGTGAAAAATCAAAACAACCCCCGAAGGGACGGCCCCGTGGGTGGCACCAACCCCTCCCACGGGACCAATGTAAGTAGTAGGAACTGACCCCATAGCCGCGGGTCTCCCGATTTGGGATTACGACGATAATTTGCATATTTCTAGACATGGGCTTAAAAATATGGCGTTAGAGTGTGAAAACCCAAAACAGCCCCCGAACGGCCCCTTGGGGGGTACCAACACCTCCTAAGAGACCTATGTAACTCGTAAGAATTAACCGCGCAGCCCCGGCGCTCCCGATTTGAGAATACGACGGTAATTTGCATATTTCTAGACTTAGGCTTACAAACATGGCGTTAGCGGGTGAAAACCCAAAACAGCCCCCCGAATGGTCCTGTGGGTGGCACCGACACCTCCCATAGGACCAATGTAACTCGTAGGAACTCATCGCGCAGCCGCGGGTCTCCCGGTTTGAGAATACGATGGTAATTTGCATATTTCTAGACTTAGGCTTAAAAACATGGCGTTAGAGGGTGAAAACTCGAAACAGCCCCCAAACGTCCCCGTGGGTGGCACAAACAACTCCCACGGGATTAATGTAACTCGTAGGAACTGACCACGCAGTCGCGGGACTCCCGATTTGAGAATACGATAATAGTTTTCAAATTTGTAGAATTGGGCTTAAAAACATGGCGTTACAGGGTGAAAACTCGAAACAACCCCCGAATGGCGCCGTGGGTGGCACCAACACCTCCCACGGGACCAATGTAACTCGTAGGAACTGGCCATGCAGCCGCGGGACTCCCTGTTTTAAAATACGACAATAATTTGCATATTTGTAAACTTAGGCTCAAAAACATGGCGTTAGAGGGTGAAAACCCAAAATAGCCCCCGAACGGCCCCGTGGGTGGCACCAACACCTCCCACGGGACAGATGTAACTCGTAGGAAATGAACGCCCAGCCGCGAGACTCCCGGTTTGAGAATACAACGATAATTTGCATATTTCTAGACTTAAGCAAAACATGGCGTTAGAGGATGAAAAATCGAAACAACCCCTGAACGGCCCCGTGGGTGGCACCAAACCCTCCCACGGGACCAATGTAACTAGTAGGAACTGACCCCATAGCCGCGGGTCTCCCGATTTGAGTATACGACAATGATTTGCATATTTCTAGACATAGTCTTAAAAATATGGCGTTAAAGGGTGAAAACTCAAAATAGCCCCCGAACGGCCCTTGGGTGGCACCAACACCTCCTACGTGACCAATGTAACTCGTAGGAACTGATCGCGTAGCCGCGGGGCTCTCGGTTTGAGAATACGATGGTTATTTGCATATTTCTGGACTTAGGCTTAAAAACATGGCGTTAGAGGGTGAAAACCCAAAACAGCCCCCGAACGGTCCCGTGGGTGGCACCAACACCTCCCACAGGACCAATGTAACTTGTAGGAACTGACCGCGCAGCCGCGGGTCTCCCGGTTTGAGAATACGACGGTAATTTGCATATTTCTAGACTTAGGCTGAAAAACATGGCGTTAGAGGGTGAAAACTCGAAACAGCCCCCAAACTTCCCCGTGGATGGCACAAACACCTCCCACGGGATTAATGTAACTCGTAGGAACTGGCCACGTAGTCCTGGGTCTCTCTGTTTTAGAATATGATGAAAATTTACTAATTTGTAAACTTAGGCTTAAAAACATGGCGTTAGAGGGTGAAAACCTAAAACAGCCCCCGAACGGTCCCGTGGGTGGCACCAACACCTCCCACAGGACCAATGTAACTTGCAGGAACTGATCGCGCAGCCGTGGGTCTCCCGGTTTGAGAATACGACGATAATTTTCATATTTCTAGACTTAGGCTTAAAAACATGGTGTTAAAGGGTGAAAACTCGAAACAGCCCCCAAACGTCCCCTTGGGTGGCACAAACACCTCCCACGGGATTAATGTAACTCGTAGGAACTCACCACGCAGCCGCGGGTCTCCCGGATTGAGAATATGATGGTAATTTGTATGTTTCTAGACTTAGGCTTAAAAACATGGCGTTAGAGGGTGAAAACTCAAAACAGCCCCCGAACGTCCCCGTGGGTGGCACAAACACCTCCCACGGGATTAATGTAACTCATAGCAACTGACCCCGCAGCCGCGGGTCTCCCGATTTGAGAATACGATGATGATTTTCACATTTATAGACTTGGGCCTAAAAACATTGCGTTAGACGGTGAAAACTCGAAACAACCCCTGAACGTCCCCGTGGGTGGTACCAACCCTCCCACGGTTCCAATGTAACATGTAGGAACTGACCACACAGCCGCGAGACTCCCGATTTAAGAATACGACGGTAATTTGCATATTTCTAGACTTAGGCTTAAAAATATGGCGTTAGAGGGTGAAAACTCAAAATAGCCACCGAACGTCCCCGTGGGTGGCACCAACACCTCCCACCGGACCAATGTAACTCGTAGGAACTGACCACGTAGTCGCGGGACTCCCGATTTGATACTACGACGGTAATTTACACATTTCTTGACTTAGGCTTAAAAGCATGGCATTAGAGGGTGAAAACTCGAAACAGCCCCCGAACGTCCCCGTGGGTGGCACAAACACCTCCCACGGGACCAATGTAACTCGTAGGAACTGATCGCACAGCCGCGGGTCTCCCGATTTTAGAATACGATGGTAATTTGCATATTTCTAGACTTAGGCTTAAAAACATGGCGTTAGAGGGTGAAAACTCGAAACAGTCCCCGAACGTCCCCGTGGGTAGCACCGACACCTCCCACAGGACCAATGAAACTCGTAGGAACTGACCCTGCAGCCGCGGGACTCCCGGTTTGAGAATACGAAGGTAATTTGAATATTTCTAGACTTAGGCTTAATAACATGGCGTTAGAGGGTGAAAACTCGAAACAACCCCCGAATGGCCCCGTGGGTGGCACCAACACCTCCCACGGGACCAATGTAACTCGTAAGAAGTGACCCCGCAGTCGCGGGATTCTCGGTTTGAGAATACGACGATAATTTTCATATTTATAGACTCGGGCTTAAAAATATGGCGTTACAGAGTGAAAACTCGAAACAACCCCCGAATGGCCCCGTGGATGGCACCAACACCTCCCACGGGACCAATGTAACTAGTAGGAACTGACCCCATAGCCGCGGGTCTCCCGATTTGGGATTACGATGATAATTTGCATATTTCTAGACAAGGGCTTAAAAATATGGCGTTAGAGGGTGAAAACCCAAAACAGCCCCCGAACGGCCCCTTGGGGGGTACCAACACCTCCTAAGAGACCTATGTAACTCGTAAGAACTGACCGCGCAGCACCGGGGCTCCCGATTTGAGAATACGACGGTAATTTGCATATTTCTAGACTTAGGCTTACAAACATGGCGTTAGAGGGTGAAAACCCAAAACAGCCCCCGAATGGTCCTGTGGGTGGCACCGACACCTCCCATAGGACCAATGTAACTCATAGGAACTCATCGCACAGCCGCGGGTCTCCCGGTTTGAGAATACGATGGTAATTTGCATATTTCTAGACTTAGGCTTAAAAACATGGCGTTAGAGGGTGAAAACTCGAAACAGCCCCCAAACGTCCCCGTGGGTGGCACAAACACCTCCCACGGGATTAATGTAACTCGTAGGAACTGACCACGCAGTCGCGGGACTCCCGATTTGAGAATACGACGATATTTTTCAAATTTATAGAATTGGGCTTAAAAATATGGCGTTACAGGGTGAAAACTCGAAACAACCCCCGAATGGCCCCGTGGGTGGCACCAACACCTCCCACGGGACCAATGTAACTCGTAGGAACTGGCCACGCAGCCGCGGGACTCCCTGTTTTAAAATACGACAATAAGTTGCATATTTGTAAACTTAGGCTCAAAAACATGGCGTTAGAGGGAGAAAACCCAAAATAGCCCCCGAACGGCCCCGTGGGTGGCACCAACACCTCCCACGGGACAGATGCAACTCGTAGGAAATGAACGCCCAGTCGCGAGACTCCCGGTTTGAGAATACAACGATAATTTGCATATTTCTAGACTTAAGCAAAACATGGCGTTAGAGGGTGAAAAATCGAAACAACCCCTGAACGGCCCCGGGGGTGGCACCAACCCCTCCCACGGGACCAATGTAACTAGTAGGAGCTGACCCCATAGCCGCGGGTCTCCCGATTTGAGTATACGACGATGATTTGCATATTTCTAGACATAGTCTTAAAAATATGGCGTTAAAGGGTGAAAACTCAAAATAGCCCCCGAACGGCCCTTGGGTGGCACCAACACCTCCTACGTGACCAATGTAACTCGCAGGAACTGATCGCGTAGCCGCGGGGCTCCCGGTTTGAGAATACGACGGTTATTTGCATATTTCTGGACTTAGGCTTAAAAACATGGCGTTAGAGGGTGAAAACCCAAAAAAGCCCCCGAACGGTCCCGTGGGTGGCACCAACACCTCCCACAGGACCAATGTAACTTGTAGGAACTGACCGCGCAGCCGCGGGTCTCCCGGTTTGAGAATACGACGGTAATTTGCATATTTCTAGACTTAGGCTGAAAAACATGGCGTTAGAGGGTGAAAACTCGAAACAGCCCCCAAACTTCCTCGTGGATGGCACAAACACCTCCCACGGGATTAATGTAACTCGTAGGAACTGGCCACGCAGTCGCGGGTCTCTCGGTTTTAGAATACGACGAAAATTTGCAAATTTGTAAACTTAGGCTTAAAAACATGGCGTTAGAGGGTGAAAACCTAAAACAGCCCCCGAACGGTCCCGTGGGTGGCACCAACACCTCCCATAGGACCAATGTAACTTGCAGGAACTGTCCGCGCAGCCGCGGGTCTCCCGGTTTGAGAATACGATGATAATTTGCATATTTCTAGACTTAGGCTTAAAAACATGGTGTTAAAGGGTGAAAACTCGAAACAGCCCCCAAACGTCCCCTTGGGTGGCACAAACACCTCCCACGGGATTAATGTAACTTGTAGGAACTCACCACGCAGCCGCGGGTCTCCCGGTTTGAGAATATGATGGTAATTTGTATGTTTCTAGACTTAGGCTTAAAAACATGGCGTTAGATGGTGAAAACTCAAAGCAGCCCCCAAACGTCCCCGTGGGTGGCACAAACACCTCCCACGGGATTAATGTAACTCATAGCAACTGACCCCGCAGCCGCGGGTCTCCCGGTTTGAGAATACGATGATGATTTTCACATTTATAGACTTGGGCTTAAAAACATTGCGTTAGACGGTGAAAACTCGAAACAACCCCTGAACGTCCCCGTGGGTGGTACCAACACCTCCCACGGTTCCAATGTAACATGTAGGAACTGACCACACAGCCGCGAGACTCCCGATTTAAGAATACGACGGTAATTTGCATATTTCTAGACTTAGGCTTAAAAATATGGCGTTAGAGGGTGAAAACTCAAAATAGCCACCGAACGTCCCCGTGGGTGGCACCAACACCTCCCACCGGACCAATGTAACTCGTAGGAACTGACCACGTAGTCGCGGGACTCCCGATTTGATACTACGATGGTAATTTACACATTTCTTGAATTAGGCTTAAAAGCATGGCATTAGAGGGTGAAAACTCGGACAAGCCCCCGAACGTCCCCGTGGGTGGCACAAACACCTCCCACGGGACCAATGTAACTGGTAGGAACTGATCGCACAGCCGCGGGTCTCTCGGTTTGAGAATACGATGGTAATTTGCATATTTCTAGACTTAGGCTTAAAAACATGGCGTTAGAGGGTGAAAACTCAAAACAGTCCCCGAACGTCCCCGTGGGTAGCACCGACACCTCCCATAGGACCAATGAAACTCGTAGGAACTGACCCTGCAGCCGCGGGACTCCCGGTTTGAGAATACGAAGGTAATTTGCATATTTCTAGACTTAGGCTTAAAAACATGGCGTTAGAGGGTGAAAACTCGAAACAGCCCCCAAACGTCCCCGTGGGTGGCACAAACACCTCCCACGGGATTAATGTAACTCGTAGGAACTGACCACGCAGTCGCGGGACTCTCGGTTTGAGAATACGACGATAATTTTCATATTTATAGACTCGGGCTTAAAAATATGGCGTTACAGGGTGAAAACTCGAAACAACCCCCGAATGGCCCCGTGGATGGCACCAACACCTCCCACGGGACCAATGTAACTAGTAGGAACTGACCCCATAGCCGCGGGTCTCCCAATTTGAGAATACGACGATGATTTGCATATTTCTAGACATAGGCTTAAAAATATGGAGTTAGTGGGTGAAAACTCAAAACAGCCCCCGAACGGCCCTTGGGTGGCACCAACACCTCCTACGTGACAAATGTAACTCATAGGAACTGATCGCGCAGCCGCGGGGCTCCCGGTTTGAGAATACGACGGTTATTTGCATATTTCTAGACTTAGTCTTAAAAACATGGCGTTAGAGGGTGAAAACCAAAAACAGCCCCCGAACGGTCCCGTGGGTGGCACCAACACCTCCCACAGGACCAATGTAACTTGTAGGAACTGACCGCGCAGCTGCGGGTCTCCCGGTTTGATAATACGACGGTAATTTGCATATTTCTAGACTTTGGCTGAAAAACATGGCGTTAGAGGGTGAAAAATCAAAACAGCCCCCAAACTTCCCCGTGGATGGCACAAACACCTCCCACGGGACCAATGTAACTCGTAGGAACTGACCGCGCAGCCGCGGGTCTCCCGGTTTGAGAATACGACAGTAATTTGTTTATTTGTAAACTTAGGCTTAAAAACATGGCGTTAGAGGGTGAAAACTAGAAAAAAAAACCGAACGTCCTCGTGGGTGGCACAAACACCTCCCACGGGATTAATGTAACTCGTAGGAACTGACCCCGCAGCCGCGGGTCTCCCGGTTTGAGAATACGATGAAAATTTTCATATTTATAGACTTGGGCTTAAAAACATTGCGTTAGAGGGGGAAAACTCGAAACAGCCCCCGAACGTCCCCGTGGGTGGTACCAACACCTCCCACGGTTCCAATGTAACACGTAGGAACTGACCACGCAGCCGCGAAACTCCCGGTTTAAGAATACGACGGTAATTTGGATATTTCTAGACTTAGGCTTAAAAACATGGCGTTGGAGGGTGAAAACTCGAAATAGCCACCGAACGTCCCCGTGGGTGGCCCCAACACCTCCCACCGGACCAATGTAACTCGTAGGAACTGACCACGCAGTCGGGGGTCTCCCGGTTTGAGACTATGATGATAATTTGCATATTTCTAGACTTAGGCTTAAAAGAATGGCATTAGAGGGTGAAAACTCAAAACAGCCCCCGAACGTCCCCATGGGTGGCACAAACACCTCCCACCGGACCAATGTAACTCGTAGGAACTGACCCCGCAATCGCGGGACTCCCGGTTTGAGAATACGACGGTAATTTGCATATTTCTAGACTTAGGCTTAAAAACATGGTATAGAGGGTGAAAACTCGAAATAACCCCCGAATGGCCCCGTGGGTGGCACCAACACCTCCCACGGGACCAATGTAACTCGTAAGAAGTGACCCCATAGCCGCGGGTCTCCCGATTTGAGAAGACGACGATAATTTGCATATTTCTAGACTTATGCTTAAAAATACGGCGTTAGAGGGTGAAAACCTAAAACACCCCCCGAACGGCCCCGTGGGTGGCACCATCACCTCCCACGAGACCAATGTAACTCGTAGGAACTGGCCACGCAGCCGCGAGACTCTCGGTTTTAGAATATGACGATAATTTGCATATTTAAAAACTTAGGCTTAAAAATATGGCGTTAGAGGGTGAAAACCGAAAATAGCCCCCGAACGGCCCTGTGGGTGGCACCAACACCTCCAACGGGACAAATGTAACTCGTAGGAACTGACTGCCCAGCCGCGGGACTCCCGATTTGATAATACGACGATAATTAGCATATTTTTAGACTTAAGCAAAACATGGCGTTAGAGGGTGAAAAATCGAAACAACCCCTGAAAGGGCCCCGTGGGTGGCACCAACCCCTCCCACGGGACCAATGTAACTAGTAGGAACTGACCCCATAGCCGCGGGTCTCCCGATTTGATAATACGACTATAATTTACATATTTCTTGACATGGGCTTAAAAATATGGCGTCAGAGGGTCAAAACCCAAAACAGCCCCCGAACGGCCCCTTGGGTGGCACCAACACCTCCTACGTGACCAATGCAACTCGTAGGAACTGACCGCGCAGCCACGGGGCTCTCGGTTTGAGAATACGACGGTAATTTGCATATTTCTAGACTTAGACTTAAAAACATGGCGTTAGAGGGTCAAAACTCGAAACAGTCCCCGAACATCCCCGTGGGTAGCACCAACACCTCCAACGGGACCAATGAAACTCGTAGGAATTGACCCCGCAGCCGCGGGACTCCCGGTTTGAGAATACGACGGTAATATGCATATTTCTACACTTAGGCTTAAAAACATGGCGTTAGAGGGTGAAAACCTAAAACACCCCCCGAACGGCCCCGTGGGTGGCACCAACACCTCCCACGAGACCAATGTAACTCGTAGGAACTGGCCACACAGCCGCGGGACTCCCGATTTTATAATATGATGATAATTTACATATTTGTATACTTAGGCTTAAAAACAGGGCGTTAGAGGGTGAAAACCCAAAATAGCCCCCGAACGGCCCCGTGGGTGGCACCAACACCTCCCACGGGATAAATATATCTCGTAGGAACTCACCGCCCAGCCGCGAGACTCCCGGTTTGAGAATACGACGATAATTTGCATATTTCTAGGCTTAAGAAAAAAATGGCGTTAGAGGGTGAAAACTCGAAACAGCCCTCGAACGGCCCCGTGGGTACCACCAACCCCTCCCACGGGACCAATGGAACTAGTAAGAACTGACCCCATAGCCGCGGGTCTCCCGATTTGAGAATACGACGATAATTTTGCATATTTCGAGACATAGGCTTAAAAATATGGCATTAGAGGGTGAAAACCCAAAACAGACCCCGAACGGCCCCGTGGGTGGCACCAACACCTCCTACGAGACCAATGTAACTCGTAGGAACTGACCGCGCAGCCGCAGGGCTCCCGGTTTGAGAATACGATGGTAATTTGTATATTTCAAGACTTAGGCTTAAAAACATGGCGTTAGAGGGTGAAAACCCAAAACAGCCCCCGAACGGTCCCGTGGGTGGCACCAACACCTCCGACAGGATCAATGTAACTCGTAGGAACTGACCGCGCAGCCGCGGGTCTCCCGGTTTGAGAATACGACGATAATTTGCATATTTCTAGACTTAGGCTTAAAAACATGGCGTTAGAGGGTGAAAACTCGAAACAGACCCGAAACGTCACCGTGGGTGGCACAAACACCTACCACGGGATTAATGTAACTCGTAGGAACTGACCACGCAGCCGCGGGTCTCTCGGTTTTAGAATACGATGGTAATTTGTATATTCCTAGACTTAGGCTTGAAAACGTGGCATTAGAGGGTGAAAACTCGAAACATCCCCCGAAGGTCCCCGTGGGTGGCACAAACACCTCCCACGGGATTAATGTAACTCGTAGAAACTGACCCCGCAGCCGCGGGTCTCCCGGTTTGTGAATACGATGATAATTTTCATATTTATAGACTTGGTCTTAAAAACATTGCGTTAGAGGGTGAAAACTCGAACCATCCCCGATCGTCTCCGTGGGTGGTACCAACACCTCCCACGGGACCAATGTAACACGTAGGAACTGACCACGCTGCCGCGAGACTCCCGGTTTGAGAATACGACGGTAATTTGCATATTTCTAGACTTAGGCTTAAAAACATGGCGTTAGAGGGAGAAAACTCTAAATAGCCACCGAACGTCCCCGTGGGTGGCACCAACACCTCCCACCGGACCAATGTAACTCGTAAGAACTTACCACACAGCCGCGGGACTCCCGGTTTGAGACTACGACGGTAATTTGCATATTTCTAGACTTAGGCTTAAAAGCATGGAATTAGAGGGTGAAAACTCTAAACATCCCCCGAACGTCCCCGTGGGTGGAACAAACACCTCCCACGGGACTAATGTAACTCGTAGAAACTGACCGTACAGCCGCGAGTCTCCCGGTTTGAGAATACGACGGTAATTTGCATATTTCTAGACTTAGGATTAAAAACATGGCGTTAGAGGGTGAAAACTCGAAACAGTCCCCGAACGTCCCCGTGGGTGGCCCCAACACCTCCCACCGGACCAATGTAACTCGTAGGAACTGACCATGCAGTCGGGGGTCTCCCGGTTTGAGACTATGACGATAATTTGCATATTTCTAGACTTAGGCTTAAAAGAATGGAATTAGAGGGTGAAAACTCAAAACAGCCCCCGAACATCCCCATGGGTGGCACAAACACCTCCCACGGGACCAATGTAACTTGTAGGAACTGATCGCACAGCCGCGGGTCTCCCGGTTTGAGAATACGATGGTAATTTGCATATTTCTAGACTTAGGCTTAAAAACATGGCGTTAGAGGGTGAAAACTCGAAACAGTCCCCGAACGTCCCCGTGGGTAGCACCGACACCTCCCATAGGACCAATGAAACTCGTAGGAACTGACCCTGCAGCCGCGGGACTCCCGGTTTGAGAATACGAAGGTAATTTGCATATTTCTAGACTTAGGCTTAAAAACATGGCGTTAGAGGGTGAAAACTCGAAACAGCCCCCAAACGTCCCCGTGGGTGGCACAAACACCTCCCACGGGATTAATGTAACTCGTAGGAACTGACCACGCAGTCGCGGGACTCTCGGTTTGAGAATACGACGATAATTTTCATATTTATAGACTCGGGCTTAAAAATATGGCGTTACAGGGTGAAAACTCGAAACAACCCCCGAATGGCCCCGTGGATGGCACCAACACCTCCCACGGGACCAATGTAACTAGTAGGAACTGACCCCATAGCCGCGGGTCTCCCAATTTGAGAATACGACGATGATTTGCATATTTCTAGACATAGGCTTAAAAATATGGAGTTAGTGGGTGAAAACTCAAAACAGCCCCCGAACGGCCCTTGGGTGGCACCAACACCTCCTACGTGACAAATGTAACTCATAGGAACTGATCGCGCAGCCGCGGGGCTCCCGGTTTGAGAATACGACGGTTATTTGCATATTTCTAGACTTAGTCTTAAAAACATGGCGTTAGAGGGTGAAAACCAAAAACAGCCCCCGAACGGTCCCGTGGGTGGCACCAACACCTCCCACGGGACCAATGAAACTCGTAGGAACTGGCCCCGCAACCGCGGGACTCCCGATTTGAGAATACAACGATAATTTGCATATTTCTAGACTTAGGCTTAAAAACATGGCGTTAGAGGGTGAAAACTCGAAACAAACCCCGAAAGGCCCCGTGGGTGGCACCAACACCTCCCACGGGACCAATGTAACTCGTAGAAAGTGACCCCATAGCCGCGGGTCTCCCGATTTGCGAATACGAGGATAATTTGCATATTTCTAGACTTAGGCTTAAAAATACGGCGTTAGAGGGTGAAAACCTAAAACACCCCCCGAACGTCCCCGTGGGTGGCACCAACACCTCCCACGAGACCAATGTAACTCGTAGGAACTGGCCACACAGCCGCGGGACTCCCGATTTTAGAATACGATGATAATTTACATATTTGTACACTTAGGCTTAAAAACATGGCGTTAGAGGGTGAAAACCCAAAATAGCCCCCGAACGGCCCCGTGGGTGGCACCAACACCTCCCACGGGATAAATATAACTCGTAGGAACTCACCGCCCTGCCGCGAGACTCCCGGTTTGAGAATACGACGATAATTTGCATATTTCTAGGCTTAAGAAAAAAATGGCGTTAGAGGGTGAAAACTCGAAACAGCCCTCGAACGGCCCAGTGGGTACCACCAACCCCTCCCACAGGACCAATGGAACTAGTAAGAACTGACCCCATAGCCGCGGGTCTCCCGATTTGAGAATACGATGATAATTTTGCATATTTTGAGACATAGGCTTAAAAACATGGCGTTAGAGGGTGAAAACCCAAAATAGACCCCGAACGGTCCCGTGGGTGGCACCAACACCTCCGACAGGATCAATGTAACTCGTAGGAACTGACCGCGCAGCCGCGGGTCTCCCGATTTGAGAATACGACGGTAATTTGCATATTTCTAGACTTAGGCTTAAAAACATTGCGTTAGAGGGTGAAAACTCGAAACAGACCCCAAACGTCACCGTGGGTGGCACAAACACCTCCCACGGGACCAATAAAACTCGTAGGAACTGACCACGCAGCCGCGGGACTCCCGGTTTGAGAATACGACGGTAATTTGCATATTTCTAGACTTAGGCTTAAAAACATGGCGTTAGAGGGTGAAAACTCGAAACAACCCCCGAATGGCCCCGTGGGTGGTACCAACACCTCCCACGGGACCAATGTAACTCGTAGGAAGTGACCCCATAGTCGCGGGTCTCCCGATTTGAGAATACGACGATATTTTGCATATTTCTAGACTTATGCTTAAAAATACGACATTAGAGGGTGAAAACCTAAAACACCCCCCGAACGTCCCTGTGGGTGGCACCAACACCTCCCACGAGACCAATGTAACTCGTAGGAACTGGCCACGCAGCCGCGAGACTCTCGGTTTTAGAATAAGACGATAATTTGCATATTTATAAACTTAGGCTTAAAAACATGGCGTTAGAGGGTGAGAACCGAAAATAGCCTCCGAACGGCCCTGTGGGTGCCACCAACACCTCCCACGGGACAAATGTAACTCGTAGGAACTGACCGCCCAGCCGCAAGACTCCCGGTTTTAGAACACGACGATAATTTGCATATTTCTAGGCTTAAGCAAAACATGGCGTTAGAGGATGAAAACTCAAAACAACCCCCGAACGGCCCCGTGGGTGGCACCAACCCCTCCCACGGGACCAATGTAACTAGTAGGAACAGACCCCATAGCCGCGGGTCTCCCGATTTGAGAATACGACGATAATTTGCATATTACTAGACATAGGCTTAAAAATATGTCGTTAGAGGGTGAAAACTCAAAACAGCCCCCGAACGTCCCCGTGGGTGGCACAAACCCCTCCCACGGGATTAATGGTAACTCGTAGGAACTGACCCCGCAGCCGCGGGACTCCAGGTTTGAGAATACGACGGTAATTTTCATATTTATAAACTTAGGCTTAAAAACATGGCGTTAGAGGGTGAAAACTCGAAACAACCCCCGAACATCCCCGTGGGTGGTACCAACACCTCCCACGGGACCAATGTAACACTTAGGAACTGACCACGCATCCGCGGGTCGCCCGATTTGAAAAGACGACGATAATTTGCATATTTCTACTCTTAGGCTTAAAAACATGGCGTTAGAGGGTGAAAACTCGAAACAGCATCCAAACGTCCCCGTGGGTGGCACAAATACCTCCCACGGGATTAATGTAACTCGTAGGAACTGACCACGCCGTCGTGGGTCTCCCGATTTGAGAATACGACGGCAATTTGTATATTTTTAGACTTAGGCTTAAAAACATGGCGTTTGAGGGTGAAAACTCGAAACATCCCCCGAACGTCCCTGTGGGTGGCACAAACACCTCCCACGGGATTAATGTAACTCGTAGGAACTGACCCCGCAGCCGCGGGTCTCCCGATTTGAGAATACGAAAATAATTTTCATATTTATAGACTTGGGCTTAAAAACATTGCGTTAGAGGGTGAAAGTTCAAAACAACCCCTGAATGTCCCCGTGGGTGGTACCAACACCTCTCACGGGTCCAATGTAACACGTAGGAACTGACCCCGTAGCCGCGAGACTCCCAGTTTGATAATACGACGGTAATTCGCATATTTATAGACTTAGGCATAAAAACATGGCGCTAGAGGGTGAAAACTCGAAATAGACACCGAACGTCACCAACACCTCCTACCGGACCAATGTAACTCGTAGGAACTGACCACGCAGCCGCGGGACTCCCGGTTTGAGACTATGACGGTAATTTGCATATTTCTAGACTTAGGCTTTAAAGCATGGCATTAGTGGATGAAAACTCGAAACAGCCCCCGAACGTCCCCGTGGGTGGCACAAACACCTCCCACTGGACCAATGTAACTCGTAGGAACTGACCGCGCAGCCGCGGGTCTCCAGATTTGAGAATACGACGGTAATTTGCATATTTCTAGACTTAGGCTTAAAAACATGGCGTTAGAGGGTGAAAACTCGAAACTGTCCCCGAACGTCCCCGTGGGTAGCACCAACACCTCCCACGGGACCAATAAAACTCGTAGGAATTGACCCCGCAGCTGCGGGACTCCCGGTTTGAGAATACGACGATAATTTGCATATTTCTAGACTGAGGCTTAAAAACATGGCGTTAGAGGGTGAAAACCTAAAACACCCCCCGAACGTCCCCGTGGGTGGCACCAACACCTCCCACGAGACCAATGTAACTCGTAGGAACTGGCCACGCAGCCGCGAGACTCTCGGTTTTAGAATAAGATGATAATTTGCATATTTGTAAACTTAGGCTTAAAAACATGGCGTTAGAGGGTGAGAACCGAAAATAGCCTCCGAACGGCCCTGTGGGTGCCACCAACACCTCCCACGGGACAAATGTAACTCGTAGGAACTGACCGCCCAGCCACAATACTCCCGGTTTTAGAACACGACGATAATTTGCATATTTCTAGGCTTAAGCAAAACATGGCGTTAGCGGATGAAAACTCAAAACAACCCCCGAACGGCCCCGTGGGTGGCACCAACCCCTCCCACGGGACCAATGTAACTAGTAGGAACAGACCCCATAGCCGCGGGTCTCCCGATTTGAGAATACGACGATAATTTGCATATTACTAGACATAGGCTTAAAAATATGTCGTTAGAGGGTGAAAACTCAAAACAGCCCCCGAACGTCCCCGTGGGTGGCACAAACCCCTCCCACGGGATTAATGTAACTCGTAGGAACTGACCCCGCTGCCGCGGGACTCCAGGTTTAAGAATACGACGGTAATTTTCATATTTATAAACATAGGCTTAAAAACATGGCGTTAGAGAGTGAAAACTCGAAACAACCCCCGAACATCCCCGTGGGTGGTACCAACACCTCCAACGGGACCAATGTAACACTTAGGAACTGACCGTGCAGTCGCGGGCTTCCCGGTTTGAGAATACGATGGTAATTTGCATATTTTTAGACTTAGGCTTGAAAACATGGCGTTAGAGGGTGAAAACTCGAAACAGCCCCCAAACGTCCCCGTGGGTGGCACAAACACCTCCCACGGGATTAATGTAACTTTTAGGAACTGACCACGCAGCCGCAGGTTTCCCGATTTGAGAATACGACGGTAATTTGTATATTTCTAGACTTAGGCTTAAAAACATGGCGTTAGAGGGTGAAAACTCGAAACATCCCCCGAACGTCCCCGTGGGTGGCACAAACACCTCCCACGGGATTAATGTAACTCGTAGGAACTGACCCCACAGCCGCGGGTCTCCCTATTTGTGAATACGATGATAATTTTCATATTTATAGACTTGGGCTTAATAACATTGATATGTTGATTATTTTAACTCATATATGCAAGTTTTCAGCTTGATTTAATGTTTTGTAAAACTACTTGGTTACTGATATTTTTTCTTATGTATACTATCATTTGTAGGATTTTTGCACGCGGAACAAATGGAGGAGGCAATGGTTCACAACATGAAGATTGTTTATATGTTGTGGACATTCAGGATTTTGTTTTTTATGTGTTATGGACGTGCGGGCTTTTGTTGTTTAGTTTTATGGCCGTGCGGGCTTTTATAATTTGATTGTTGAATTTTATGGTCGTGCGGGCTTTATAATAAGAAGATTTTACATTTACAGGGTTTGGAATGTCAAGAAAATAGAGGAAACTCTGCCCAGTTTTTTTTTGTTCTTTGAATTATTAAGACGTGTAATATTTTTTAGTTTGTATATATATTTGTTTATTAACAACGTTTTCGATTCGCAATTTGTGATTTTTTTATTATTTTGCAAATAATAAATATTTGTAACACCTCGTACGCGTCCAACGTTACACGTAGCAACCGACGATGCACTCACAGGAACCCCAATTTTTGGATTGGACCAAAAAAATACATTTTTTTTAAAATTATAGTTAAATATGGTCATGGACTTTGTCCATGACCATTTTTATTTTTTTCGTCGCGCATAAAAATGGTCGCGGCCAAAGTCCGCGACCATTTTTTTTCTTTTTTTCGTCACGGTTGTAGGTCACGGACTTAGGCCGCGACCATTTTTTTTTATTTTTTTTGTCACGGTTGTGGGTCGCGGACTTTGGCCACGACCAATTTGTCACAATTGTGGGTCACGGATGAGGGCCGCGACCAATTTTTTTTAATTTTTTTGTCACAGTCGTGGGTCGCGGACTTTGGCCGGGACCAATTTGTCACATTGTTGTGGGTCACGGATGAGGGCCGCGACCATTTTTTTTTAATTTTTTTCACGGACGTGGGTTGCGGACTTTGACCGCGATCAATTTGTCACGGCTGTGGGTCACGGATGAGGGTCGTGACTCGTCACGGTATGGGTCAGGCCCAAGTTCGTGACCATCTACCGTGACCATCTCGACCGTGACCATTTTTTGGTCATGGACTTGGGCCGCGACCCACGAAAATGGTCACGCCCGAAATGGTCACGGCCCAAGTCCGCGACCCACAGTTTTGGTCAGGGATTTTGGCCGTGACCAATCGCCAGTTTTGGTGTAGTGATGTATCATTGTATTGACTTAGAAAACATATTTTTTTATAGTTTTTGATAGAGAGACAAATAGGAGAATATCCTAGGAACTTATCTTTGATTTGGCGATTCAAGATTGATTATTTTCGGGTTTGATCTCAAGTTTTAATTCAAGTTTCATTCTCTCTATTATTATTTTTGCATGTTATTCTTCTTGCACGATTCAGTTCGTTTCTAAGTTTATAATAATTTCTTGCATGTCTTCGTATACTTCCATCATGATTTCTTTCACATGCAACGTAGTTAATTCATGCATAGTTAGGTTCAATATGTCCAACTAGATTTTTTAGGGTCGGGATGCATGAACTCAACCCGATGTGATAGTTGCATGCGTATAAAATGAATCCTATAAACTTAAGGATTTGTCATGACCATATTGCATAGCGAACACAAATATTGTAGATCTTTGGATCTCGGTTGCTCTAGGGTAAGCGGGATGCTTTAGACTGTAGTGCGAGTGTAGCTATCATGTTACCGCTTTATGGTGCGAGCTAGAACCTCATATAAGTAATGCTTGGGAGTACTAAGGTCTGGGTCTGATCAATCACTTAAATTTACTATTAGTTTTATACCAGCAATACACTAGGGTTGAGGGATTGTATTCCCGGCCTATTTTTCTCATCATATAGTTCAAGTTTTAGTTCAATCATCATCAACCTTTTAGGTAATTTAGAGTAATTTCATTCCATCCATTTTTTATTTCATTAAGTAATTATTTTCAAAATTGCATCTAGTTGTATCTGTTTCACCATTCAAATCACCTTTTCCTTCTTTTTAGAGTCAAAGTTAGGTTAACCGTTTGTCCTTCTGTCGTCATGATTTTCTCATCCTATTTGCCTATGGAGACGATCCCGACTTACCGGGTTTATTACTAACGCGACAGGCTTGCACTTGAGCCTAGAGAGTACGCACTTTAGAGACACATTCTTAGTCGCATCAATAGGCATGTCACGGGATATGGTGATCAAAAAACCCCTATTTTGTAAAATTCCATCTTTCTTCTTTTATCAAAATCAATTTCAGAAAAATCCTCATTTCCAAGAATTACCCCCAGGTTATTTACCCATTTTTTCTCTCAGGTAAATCGTTTTCTCGTAAAATAAATTCGTACCCAAAAAATCGTATATCAGAGTTAATTACTTTTACACTTTTTCATAATAACAATTCTTATGTCCTTCATTATCAATTTCATAACCATTTCTATCTTTACATAAAATAAAAAATCTCAATAAAAAAATTCAAAGTGCATATAGGTTATGTCACTAAATCAAGGAAAAAAAAGCCAAAAAGAAAATGCATATTCCTTTATATATTTTGCTTCAATGAGTTACATTTTGCAGATGAAAGGAAAAAGAAAAAAATGGAACTCTGCCCGAACCCACAAACCCTCCCTCTCTCTCTAACTCTCAACCCCACGGCGGACGTGCTTCCCTGAGGCGAGCGACGGATCCTCCACTCCCTGAACCCGAGCCCTCAACAGAAGTGGAAGGAGGCACAAAGCATTAAGAAGTCCAACTCTTGATATACTCCGACATAGAGGACATCCAATCCTTGATACCCCTCGTCCAAGTGGTTGACACCCGAACATACTACAAGCAAAGATGCAAAAATAGAAAGGCAAATCAGTCAAAAAGTGAAGGAAAGTCAATAAAATAAGAAGAAAAAGAAAAAGGATATACCTCAGGTCAAAGAGCATCATCTGTAATCCCCATCAATCCAAACACTGACGCGTAAGGGAAATGCCACACGCTCAGTGACTCCCTACTATTCAATCCAAAGTTGTATGAAGGGGAATAACAAGAATAATCATAGCCTCCTTTACCACCACTGCCGCCGTCGACGTGCCACCACCTGCACTGTGGGGCAATCTTACCAGTGCACTAGTCCTTCTGCCTAAAGCCATGGTGGGTGGAGGCATGTTCTCCACATTGTATATACAAGAGGGCATCAGCCAACTCATCATAAAATCTGGATAATTATAGCTCGATGTTGTATCCGTATAGTGAGCATGGGGCTCCTTGATCAACGTCGTTGCCCAGGCATCATTCGACATCTCTATTAATCGCCTTATGTACATAAGGTGCACCGATGGTGGGACCGCCACCTCCTCCTCCACAATCTTCCTAACTACCATCTCCCCTAGGTACTTGACATACCCAAACTCATGTGCATTCAACTGTTGCATCTGCGCATATAGGCCCGTCACCCCCGTATCACATGGAGTCACCCCCAAAGGGTAGATTATCACCTGTAATCCCCGATAGAGAATAAATATCTACTCAAGGAATGAAGATGTCAAAAGACTCAAAAAAGATAGAAAAATAACATGATCGCTTGTTAGGGCATTCAGATCCCGTTGCACGTCCAACATGGGAAAATATTGATTCAATCTGTGATTCAACTTCTGCCATCGATACATTCGTTAGAATTCCCCCAAGCTCTTATCCTTCAGGGCTATCAACCTTGCATAACAACCGATCACCTCGTAGAACCACGTCTGCAAAAGATAAGAATCAGCAAGAAAGAAACCAAAGAAGAATGCAAGGAAATGCATAAAATGAAAATTACCTCCAAAAGGTATGTGGCCCCTATAAAAGTTTGCCAGTAGCACTGGCTGAAAGCATTCAGAGAAGAATAAAGGAACGCTAAGGTCAAACTCCCCCAGTCATATATTCAGACGTTAAAAATCATTCGCAAATACATCAAGAACTGGAGATAGTGGACGTATCCACTAAAAATCCACCCAACATAAGCCAAATAGACAAATGGGTTGTTTGCCTCACCTGCTGTTCATCAGTCACATCCACCCTCATCTTAAAGATAGTCTCCTTAAAAGGAGAAATACGGATAGAATCCATAAAACGATCTTACCCATATCCCCCAAAGCTGCATGCACCGCCTCTGGCATCACCCTCATCGTGCAATCCAGAACTATCTGAAATCCCTCACAGTCAACCCCCGTTAGTTGTTGAACGTCTATGGGAGTAACCGTCATCTTCCCAATGCTAAAATGGAAAGTGTGGGTAGTGTTCCACCACCTCTCTCCCAGTGCACACAAAACCTAAGTATAACGTGAAGTCTCATCCAAAGCCTCTGCCAAGCAACCAAAACCCACATAAGAGACCATCCAGCGTACCACACCAAGGAGCTTCTCCCAAACCTCCTTCAACCCTGCCATCCCCCGAGATCGGATAGCCTAAGGAGAAAGACCAGTGTGCAAAAGAAGAGGAAGAAAAATCCTTAATTAGCATAAAAGAAGAAAGAGGAAAAATGAAATGGAATACGAAAAGTCATGGAACTTACGTATCCACTAAGGTTCCTTACCCTAGATGAACGGTGGTATGCCAGCTTGCATTGTAGAATACACTCATCAGCCATAGGCTTAAACAGATCAAAGGCATTTTCATTGCCCAAAGCAAGAGGCTCCCTACACTGTCACTCCAGGCTACCCCAATCACCAGCGTCCAGTCACTCATTATTGTACACCTCACTTGAAACACCCATTTCAAATCTTGAAGATTCAAAAACTTAAAGGTCTAAAAATGGGGAAGGTTCGCCCCCTTTTTATAGAAGATTAAGGGGTCTGCTGATCGACAGGCCTCCTTACCATGTCGGTCGATAGTCATCTTTTCCCTTTCCCAAAAAAGCCTAGGATTCCGTGCCCTTGCTGATTGGTACCCTCAGGACTACCTATCGGCAAAAATGCCCAAAAAATCCAGAAAAATTAAAAAAAAAAAAAGCTTGGAAAATTCCCAAAAATCCAAAAAAATATGGCACCTCTTTTTTTTCAAGAAAATCATTTTTTGGAACGTCAAGCCCCTTACAAAACTCTTGAAATACCCATCAAGATTAATCCCATGCTCTTATCCCTAGCATATTCCCCAATCGAATTAATCTTACACACATATCCTCAACATATTCCACAAGAAGAACCAACCATGTGCCTGCATCTAAGTCTACTACAATTTCTGAGCGTAAACATACCACGATAGAGTCTCAAGACAACATAATCCCCTGAAGGAATCTCAAAGATAAGGACTTCCCCAGTAAAGTCTTAAAACAACACAATCCCTAGTGGAAACACAGATGCATCTGTACCCCCAAGATAATTTAAAATTCCCCAGGAGAGTAATTTCTTGCATTATAACTTAAAGTCCTCGGAATTGACTTCGTCCCTCAAAATTGGTCATCACAACTTAAGTTACTCATAATTAACCTCAATTTGCATAATTGATCGTCATAACTTTTGGTTCGTAGAATTAATCTCGACCCGTAGAATTGGTCGTCACAACTTAAGGTCCTTAGAATTGACCACGGCCCTCAAAATTGGTCATCACAGCTATAGGTCCTCAGAATTGACCTCAGCCCTTAGAATTGGTCGTCACAACTTAAGGTCCTCTCAATTGAACTCGGCCCCAGAATTAGTCGCTACATCTTTATGTTAGCAGAATTGACCTCAACCCTCAGAATTGGTCGTCACAATTTAAGGTCCTCGGAATTGACCTCGACCCCTAGAATTGGTCACTATAGTTTTATGTCCGCAGAATTGACATCGACCCTCAAAATTGGTTGCTACGGCTTTAGGTCCATAGAATTGACCTCAACCCTCATAATTGGTCATCATAACTTTAGGTTCTCAGAAATTACCTCGACCCTCGGAAATTAGCCATCACAAATCAAGGTCCTCATAATCGACCTTGACTCGCTGACTTGGTTATACCTAACATAACTCAAAACTTAAACTAGACTTATTGAATCAGTTATCCTCATCTCTTTAGGCCCTCGAAATTGACCTTAACCCTCTAAATTGACCTCCCTAGCCCCTTAAAACCAATCATAACACATATTGTACCCGCTAAATCGATCATCCTCGTCCCCTCAGCTCCTCAAAACTCGACCCGCTGAATTAGTCATCCTCATCTCTTTAGGTACTCAGAATTTACCTCGACCTACCGAATCGGTCATCATTCATTTCCTTATGTCCTCAGAACTGATCTCAAGCCACTGAATCGATCACCTTCATCTCCTTGTGTCCTCGGAACTGGCCTTGACCCACTGAATGGGTCAATCCCACACTCTAGGTCCATAGAATCGACCTTAAAATCCTCTTCCCCAACGTCGATGTGGTGTCCATCATTCGATGGACTTCACTTGTTCTGAGATCATCTTTCAAGGGGCTATCTGTAGACACCACATTCTAGGACCCCCCCCCCCCTAAGCACCTCCTTGGGTCCCTATAACTCACTCATTTACCGCAAATCATAGTTCATACCCCACTACACCAAAAAGGCCAAATTGTCACCTTTGAGCAGCCTAGCTTTATCACGGTCAATGATCATGATAAGTCCGTGATAAAGTCTTGTCACTATCCATGATCGTGATAAGTTCGATAAAAGTTCAGTTGTCACGGACTTGTCACGTCATTGATCGTGACAACTTTAGAAAGTTGTCACGATCAAAGACCTTGACAGGTCCGTGATAACTTTTTCAATGAAAAACCCTACCCCCTCTTTTTTCCCACCGTTTTCAATTCCCCCCTTTTTTCCTCTCTCTCGCGCGGCCACTCTCTCTCTCTCTCTCTCTCTCTCTCTCTCTCTCTCTCTCTCTCTCTCTCTCTAAGGTACGTTTTTCTCTTCCTCTCTCTTTCCATTGTTTGTGTATATGTGTATATGTGTGTGTAGAACTATTGGTGTGTGTGTGTGTGTGTGTGTGTGTGTGTGTGTGTGTGTGTGTGTGTGTGTGTGTGTGTGCAGGTGGTGTATATGTGTATATAGGCAGTGGGTGCAAGTGTGCGTTTGTGTGTTCTAGTGTGTGTCTGCATGTGTGGGGGGAGGGGGAGGACAGGGGTGGGGCATGGGGTGGGGGCAAGTGGGGAGAGGGTGGAGGACATTGGGGGGGCAGGGGGTGGGGGGCAAGGGGCTGAACTCTAAAATATAAGTAATCTAGAATAGATTGGCACAAAATTAATAATTGGGATCTTGTTATATGTATATTTTATTATATGAGATCTTGTTAAAATTCAAAAATTTGTATATGAATGATAAAATTCATCGCTTATAATATAAAGAATTTACGATCATATGATTCATGTTAGAATATTATTAATTGAGTGCTTAGATAATTATCTCCTACATTCTTACAATGAGATTTTGTGTTAAATCCTGAATTGTATGAATTATATATGTTAGAAATGAAGATAGTGTAGAGGGGGATTGAAGGTAATCTTGAGATTAGGGACAAATCCCCAATTAGCAACAGTGTTTGAGATTAAGCAACCGAGGCAGCTCAAGCGAGGCAGCTCGGCGTGGCAGCTCATATTTTAGCTTGTTGTGTTAGTCATATTGTATCTTTGGTTACATTTACTGTAAGCTATAACGGTTGTAATGATGTAACGAGAATAATAAAGAGTTTAAGTGTGAAGTCAAACGGTACTTGCGAGAGACCAGGCTTGGCAGGGCCTGGGAGAGCTGTCATGCTCTATCGAATGACCTCACCGTGGGAACTTTAGAGGGGCTTGGTTTGGAGGATTGAGAAGTAAGGCACCGTTGGGGCTTGTCCTAACCATCTTAGATACACCTGGTAAAACACCGAAGGACCCTAACCGTGGAACCTCAAGCGGAGCAGCTTGGAGTTCCATCAGGCATTGAGTTATGGACCAAACAGCCCTCTACTTAATGTCACGTCTACTGTGGGTGATGTCACTAGCCAGTTAAACAATGTCAGACCTGCACTTGAGTAAACCACCGTGGTATTTGGGGCTGTCAGACAGTTGGTGAGCCACCTCTGCGACAACAGCCCTCTGACACACAGTGGATAGGCAAAAGGCATGTCTTGACATTTAATGTTTATGACGTGGAGACAACTAGTGCATCAGGCATTAAATGCTGTGACATAAAGTATGAGGGATGTCTTTCATAACTTTAATGACTGAGTTGCCTCGGGGGTGGTGTGGGGGGCTATTTAAGGACCCCAACCACCTTTGAGGAAGAGAGAGACTTTTGGAGAGTTCAAAAGTTATTACGAAAGAGAATACACACCAGAGAGAGTTATTGCAAACCAGAGAGTTTACTCACTCACCATTGTCATTTATTATAAAGCTTTCAATATTCGACAGAGATTCCTGAGGGTATTTGGTGTGGTTTTACCTGCCTACCAAGGTGTATCTAGGGTGCTTACTTCTGTCTCCCTCTAGCTAAGACACTTCTAAAGTTCATTATTATTCCCTGAGTTATACACGAGAGACTTTGTGAGTTTAAGCTGAGTCTATATTCAATGGGTTCATGTTTATGTGTTCTGTCATTAATCCAAAGATTTGGTCAATTAACTTGTCATTACCATACTCAATAGGGGTTACGCCTCCATATATAAATTAAAGTACCCTCCTACATTTGGCGACTCCGCTGGGGAGGCATTCTTTTGGGTAAGGAGTATGGCGCAAGATAATGCTACTCGAAGACTCAATTTCGATGACATTCAGCACAATGAAGAACAGGCTGCGAGAGAGAAAGAGGCCCTAAGAGATGGGGCTCCCCGAGTAGAGGTACCTATGGCGCCAGCAACGTTAGGCATCCCAAGGGCGTCCCAACCTCCCGCGATCACGGGGTTGGGACCCACTCAGATTGCCCTCCTCATGAGCAAGTTTCACGAGTTCTTGCAAACTCTGATGGCTTCAACAATGTTGGGAGGGTTAGAGGCTAACTCTTTCGTAACACCAGGAGTGGCCCCAACGGTCCCACTAGGGGCAGGAATTACAGGTTCGATCCCGGTGGGTGTATCTTATGGAGTGAACCCGGCAGTGGGCACCTCAGGAGTCTCAACGGAACCACCGGTAACGTTCGATTCAGTTTCAACGAACGCTCAGCCCTCTGCCCCTCTACAGGTGGCCCCAGTGGCCTCGCCCATGGAAGAAATGAGAAAAGAGATGCAGAGGGAAATGCTGAAGTTCATGCAGGCTTCCTCGCAGGCTGTGGGCGAGGTGGCGTCGGTCTACAACGACTTCCGAACACCTTACCCCCGGGAATACAACGATGAGCCCTACCCGAAGGACTATATTCCCCCTACCTTTGAAAAATACTCAGGGAAGGGTGGAAACCCGAAGGAACACATTAAGCATTTCGTTGAACATTTAGGAGCGCACTGCAATGACAAAAAGCTTAGATTAAGGGAGTTCTCCAAATCCCTGACTGATAAGGCATACACTTGGTACTCTCATCTGCCTCCCAATAGTGTCTCTACGTGGGAGGAGATGCATGTATTATTTGTCTGAAAGTTCTTCTTGGCAGAAGATGAGTTCACCCTAACCCAACTTGGCAGGGAGAGGCAGAGGCCAGGAGAGGAGGTAGTGGCCTATATTCGAAGGTTTAGGGAAAGGTCCCTCGATGTAAGGGAAGAAGCTAAGGAGGACAGGTTACTGCAGATTTGTGCTGAGGGATTACTTCCTGAGTATATCTGCCACCTAATCAATGAGACACGCGAGGGAACATTTTCAGCATTCTTAAAATCCGCAAGAAACATCTCTTTGGTGGTGCGACCTAGCTCGGGGGTGGCCCCCATGATGTTCAGGCAGCCGATACAACCCATGGGAGGAAGGTCTCAGGCCCCACACGGGTGGGATATGTCGAGAGAGAAGATGGGGACAAGGTGCCGAGGAAGGACAACAAAAGAAAGTTCGGAAGAGATAGAGAAGACCCGCCACCATTACCTTGTACGGTGGAAGAGGCTGGGAGTTGCTATAACGCAATGGTCCAAGGCAAAATGGTTTACGAACCAAAGGGTGTTTCGGCGGAAGAGCCCGACGCGACAACTAGGGCTGATCCCAAATATTGTCAGGTTCATCGAAAGGTCCAGCATCCAACAGAAAGCTGCTTCACGCTGCGAAAAATCATCGACAAGTACATGAACGCGGGGACATTACAAATCCCCCCGCAGAACGTTAATAATAACCCACTCCCGGAACATGGGGCCAATATGGTAACGACCTATAATAAGGAGGCAGAATGGGAGGGGGGAGGGGAAACGATGATGGAGTTCGATGAGGCACTGGAGCATTGCACCAGGGGAATTGCTAACGTAGTTCTAGCTTATGATGAAGCAAGTGCTAGGGACGTAGAAGACGCCTACAGCGTTGAGGGTGAGGAAATGGACCCAGTCGTAGAATATAGCGTAGTTTCAAAATCTCCAAAGTTCACTTGGTTCTTCGACCAAGTGGGAATCTCAAAAGAGAGCAGAATGGAGATAACTCAGGCGATCTTAGATATTGCAAGGAGAAATGCAGTCCCCTCTCTAAGATGGAGGGGACCCATGGTTAGGCTGGTAAAGAAGTTCCTATCAGAGGTAACTTTTAGCGATGCGGATAGAGCTGTAAGGTTCCCTCATAATAGGCCTCTGTATGTAACCGCTAGTGTTAATGGGGTTAGCTTTGCAAGGACTCTTATGGATGGGGGTGCTTCCATCAACATTATGCCAATCAACTCCTTCCACGCGGCTAATATTCCGGAGGAAAGGTTGGTTCTCATGCCCTTGGTAATCTCGGGATACGATAATCAATCTTCCAAATCCATCAGGTATGTGAACGTGGGGATAGTGATGGGAAATCTGAGTTCCCATATCAAGTTCCATGTAATAGAAAGCGCAACTTCCTATCATTTGTTAATAGGGAGAGTATGGATGCACAACCAAGGGTTAGTTCCCTCAACTTACCATCAATGTGATAAGGCGAATATCAAGGGGACAGAAGTGACTATTAGGGCAACTAAGAGGCCTTTTTCTATCGAAGAAGCACACTTAGTTGATGCATCCTTTTATACAGAGCTCGAAGAGGACGTGCGGGTTATAATAAGGAGAATGGAGGGAGCATGGGTCCCCTAGATTAGAGAAAGAATGGGACCTTTAAATTAGGATGGCAAAGGGGGGAGGATCGAGGAAATATATAGGGCGGTCCTTCGACCCCAAAACATCTCGCCCCATCTCAAAGACAAGATGAGGCCTAGAACAGACCCATTGGAGCATGAGGTCCAACGACAAAGCGTGTTGAGTCGTTTTTCAGGGGAAAGAATCGCTGAGGCTTCAAGAGAAAGGAAGAGAAAGGCCGTGGAAACAGCTACCAGCAGGCAATGCAAGAAAATTATCACTGAAGAGGGAAAAGTGGTGTACCGCTTATAATGGTGTGAGCGGGCGGCCGAAAAGACTAACAATGAGGTTGACCCGATATATGAGTGTTTTTTAGTAGATCAACGGGAGCAGTGTATGGTGATAGATAACTCCAACATACAAGAGTTCGTAGAAGATGTCGCTGAAGAACCAGACTACATGGTGGACCAACCAAGGCCCCAGGCACAAGAGTTGGAGCAGATAAACCTGGCAAGAGAAGGGGAAGATCCAAGGCCTATCTTTATCTCGAAAGATCTTGGTAAGGAGAAATGAGAAGCCTTGGTTGACCTGATTAGGGAATTCATAGATGTCTTCGCATGGAAGTACACTGAAATGGAGGGGCTAGATGAGGAAGTGAGCTGCCACAAGCTGAACGTGATGCCTTCAGCTATTCCGGTGAAGCAGGCAACAAGAACTTACAAGCCTGAACTATATTTAAAGATTAAAGAAGAGTTCCAACGCTTATTGGCAATAGGATTTATCAAGCCCATACAACATCTCCTCTGGCTATCCAGCATCGTGCCAGTGGGGAAGAAAGACAAAAACCAAATAAGGATATGCGTGGACTTTAGAGACTTGAATAGGGCTTGCCCCAAGGATGAGTTTCCCCTACCCTCCATCGATAGTTTGATAGATGCCACGGCGGGTCATGAGATGTATAGCTTAATCTATGGATATGTGGGATACAACCAGATCAAGATGGACCCCTCTGATGCAGAGAAAACAGCATTCAGAACTCCGTTCGGCAACTTCATGTACAAA
Source organism: Sambucus nigra (assembly GCA_949130495.1). Lineage (NCBI taxonomy): Eukaryota > Viridiplantae > Streptophyta > Magnoliopsida > Dipsacales > Adoxaceae > Sambucus > Sambucus nigra. The sequence goes on along the minus strand of OX422216.1, from coordinate 160,497,562 downwards.
GTAATGCCGTTTGGACTCAAGAAGGCCGGAGCTACGTACCAAAGAACGATGATGGCCATTTTTCATAACTTCTTCCACAAATTTGTGGAATTCTACGTAGATGACTTGGTCATCAAATCAAAGAAGGAAGAGTACCATCTGAACGATTTAAGGAAGGTGTTTGCTCGGTGCAGGAGGTACAAGTTAAGGATGAACCAGTTAAAGTGTGTCTTCGGAGTAACAAGTGGTAAGTTTTTGGGATTCGTTGTTAATCGACAAGGGGTACAAATGGACCAGGATAAACAGCGGGCAATCTTGGAGATGCCATGTCCAAGAACGGCAAAGGAGCTAAAAAGTTTACTCGGTAAAGTCTCCTACCTTAGGAGATTTGTGCCTGGATTGGCCGAAATAACACACCCACTGATGCAGCTGCTACGAGGGAACACGAAATTCAGATGGGAAGAGGTTCACACGAAGTCCATTGTTGGGTTGAAGAAGCTGCTCGTATCACCACAAATCATGGTTCCTCCCCAGGCAGGAGCTCCGTTGCAGCTATACCTTACATCCACCACGAGGTCTGTTGGAGCTCTGCTAGCACAAGAAGTGGACGGGCAAGAACGGCCAGTTTACTACCTCAGCAGAATTATACATGGGCCAGAAATTAGATATAGTAGCTTAAAAAAACAATATATAGCCTTGGTCTTTATAGCGCAAAAACTTAGGCATTATATGCTGTCTTTTACCATTCATATTGTAACTAGATGCGACCCAATTAGGTATTTGCTCGCAAAGACTATATTGATTGGCAGGGCAGCTAGATGGTTCCTTATTCTCTCTGAATATGACTTAAAATGTGTGGTCCCTCGCACAATCAAAAGCCAGGTGTATGCTGACCTATTGGCCATCTTCCCTTCAGGAACCTTCGAGCCGCCTAGGGAAGATATTCCAGGAGATGATTTACAGGCCAATTACCTGGATACAACTGAGGAGGAATGGACGATGCAGTTCGATGGATCTTCAGCAGAAAAGAAGGGAGGAGCAGGGGTTGTTCTTTCAAAAGGGACGGAAGAGATTTGCCTTTCCTACAAATTAGATTTCCCCTGCTCTAATAACGAGGCAGAATACGAGGCGTTGGTACTAGGGCTTCTAGAGGCTCTTCGGAGGGGAATTCGTTCACTCTGCATTAAGGGTGACTCGAACTTAGTAATTCAACAGGTAAATGGAGAATATGTGTTGAGACACATGAGCCTGGCGCCCTATAGAACAATCATTCAAAGGCTCCTCAACCAGTTCCATCGGACCAAGATCAGGAGACATCCCAGAACGATGAACCGACATCCAGACGCCTATGCCACTATTACGCAGAAGATGATAATGAAAACCAATGAGACTACAATTGTGATCCAACGAAGAACAGCTCCTTCGGTAGTACAGTCAATACTACCGATGGAGGAAGAGGTGGGTTGGAGAAGAGATATTAAGAAGCAACTGGAGTCTGGTGAGGGGGCGATGGGGCTAAGAGAGTTGGCCTAATATTTTACATGCTAGGGAAATATCTATTTCAGAAATACAGGAGGATGGTTGTCACGATGCATCAGCCTAGAGGAGGCTGAGAAAATATTGAGGAAAACGCATGAGGAGCACTGCGAAACGACTGAGATAGCTCTATATAGGAGAATTCAAAGGGAGGGGTATTTCTGGCCTAGGATGAAGCAAGATGCAGCAGAGCTGCAACGGAAGTGCAGTAAGTGTCAGCTATTCTTTGAGGCAGCTGAGTGCCATTTCATTGAGGCTCAAACCGACTGGAGGCAGCCCTACATCGACTTCATTCAGGAGGAGGTTGTCCCAACGAAGAAAATGGATGCAATAGGTCTGAGGCGAAGGGCTCCAAGGTTCTACGTCCAGGGGGGCAGCTTTATCGAAAGGGGTACTTTAACAGGCCCTTGCGATGTGTCACGAGGGAAGAAGCAGTGGAGGTCCTCAAACAACCGCATGATCTAGCACATATAGGAGGGGCCAAGCTGTATGATCAGTTGATGACATTGGGGTATTATTGGCCAACGATGGAGAAAGACTCTGCGGAGTTTGTTCAAAAATGCAAAGCTTGCCAACTTCATGGGAACATGATCCATGCCCCATTGGTAGACTTACACTCTCTATCAACACCCTATCCATTTCATACTTGGGCGTTCGACCTAGTGGGGGAAATACACCCCTCTTTGAGGGGCAAGATATGGATACTAGTAGCAACAGAATGTTTCACAAAATGGGCCGAGGCGATACCACTCAGACGAGCAACGGCTGGGGTGGAGAGAAACTTCATCAGAGAATACATCATTTGCCGTTTTGGGATCCCAAAAGTTATTCTCTCAGATAACGGGACCCCCTTCGTCAACTCCGAAGTAACAATGCTCACGGACAAGTACTCCATTGTTCATCACACTTCAACGGTGGCATACCCAAAGGGAAATGGTCAGGCCGAAGCAACTAACAAAACCTTGGTTAACATTTTGGCCAAAAATGATGGAGGACTTTTCAGGGGCGTGGGATGACAAGATACCAGCTGTCTTGTGGGCCTATCGAACAACCAAGCGAAAACCCACAGGATACACGTCGTTCTCTATTGTTTATGGGGCTGAGGCAATCCTTCCAGTAGAATTGGAAGTTCCCTCTACTCGTTATGCCTTGAGAAGTAGCATGCTCCCTCATAGTAGACATGTACAGCTGGAAGCGTTGGATGAACACAAAGATAACTCGATGCAACACTTTCAAATATATACGAAACAACTCTCCAGGGCATATGACAACTTGGTGAGACCAAGGAAGTTCGTGGAGGGAGACCTCGTATTGAAAGCGGCAGTGAAGCACATCAGGGGACTTCCTCTACCAAAGTTCGCAGCCAACTGGGAGGGACCTTTCGTTGTGAAGGAAGCTCATGACTCAGGTTATTGTTTAATTTCGAAGATAGAGGAAGACAAGCCATTTAAGATTAACAATAAGTGGCTGAAGGTTTATCATGTGTAAACAACTAAGTTTGAACTGATGTTATGACTAGCTATTGTTATAAATATATAAGTTTTGGGTGACATTTTTTTAGCATAATGGAAGAATTGCAGAAATACAAAACTCTATAGCATACAACAACAGTCACAACACACGAAGGGATTGAAAAGTATATATTCTTCATTCATAAACAACAGAGCATTACAAAATTTATTTTGGGAGCTATCGCCCAAGAATTACATAGATAAGAACAGTAAAGGATCTGTATACAGGAAGTAACTAGTCTAAAAGAAAAGATAAATCTGAGGAAGAGAAAAAATCTCCAGGAAGGCCCGAAGAAGCTGTTGTAAAAGACCGTTGGGCATTAATAGAAACCTCCAGCCTCATTTGCACTTGTGTACGTTCGATCAGGAGTCTCTCGCGCTTCAGTTTGACCAGGCACAAAGCTTCTTCGGCATCCTTTACCTCTTGATCCACTGCTTCCAAAAGGGGTGCCAATGCGACCAACCTAGCTTCCTCAGCTTGCTGGTCCTCCTGGTGCTTTCGTAACACTTCCCTCTGGCCGATCAGTTGCTGGTTCTTCAAAGTCTTCAGATACGTTATAATCCAGTTAAAACGGAAACCATCACGTCCCAACTCCTTCAGAAAACCCAAAAATTGGTTAAGAAGGGATCTGGTAACACTTGCAGTAAGGGTACTGGCAATTTCAGCAACAACGATCGCCATGCCTTGAAGTCTGTGACTCATCACGTGAATATTGGAGCGCAGGCAATCTGGTGTGAAGGTCTTAGGGTGGCGATTCACCAGTTGTTCGATCACCAAGCGGTGGTTGACAGGCATTTGAGGAGACTGCCGAAGCACCATTAGGCAGAACGCGTGAGCAGCAAGGTCAGGAAGAGGCAGTTCGCACCCAGACTCGCTCTCGGCTGCAGCACCAGTCGTGGAACCTTGATCATCATGAATACAATTTTCCGAAACATTAGGTTCTCGGAAGGGTGAGCCTACAGGCGAAAGAACTGGGGGGAATTTTCCCGAGCAACCTGAAAAGAGATAGCGCACATGACGAACTTATGAAAAAAACTTAACAAATGTTTTCGTTGTTAAGCCACCGTTATAAGGTGGAGTTTATGAAAAATCTTAACGAGCGTTTTCGTTGTTAAGTCACCGTTATAAGGTGGAGTTTATGGAAAATCTTAACAAGCGTTTTCGTTGTTAAGTCACCGTTATAAGGTGGAGTTTATGGAAAATCTTAACAAGCATTTTCGTTGTTAAGTCACCGTTATAAGGTGGAGTTTATGAAAAAAACTTAACAAGTGTTTTCGTTGTTAAGTCACCGTTATAAGGTGGAGTTTATCGAATATCGTTGATTAAGTCATCGTTATAAGATGAAGTTTAAGAAAAAATTTATGAAAAATCATACGATGGAGATTATGGAAAATCTTAAAGTTAACAAAAATACCTCAGTCACAACGGGAGCATATGGGGCAGCCGCAGGGACAGGAACAGTTGGGGGCGAGATTATTACCCCAGAAGCCATAACGGGGTCCCTGGACGCAGAAGCCTCCATACTTCGCAAAACTCTATCACCTGTATAGGGCACCAGGGCCAGCATATTGGGTCCATCAGGCGAAGACACTGAACTCCCAAACAAAGGCACAACACGAGTTGGTGCAAGATCAGGAGAAAACTGTGGCACAAAGGCAAGTGTTAGAAAAGAAGAATGGGCACAGAAAATATGAAGAAATATCTCTACGTGTTACTTACCTCAGTTATGGTGCTAAAGAAAGGAATGGAAGTCAGGGGTCTCATCAGCGTCGTCGGAAGAAGAACGCTTGCCAACAATGAGGATATTTCAACCTGGGGTACCTAAAACATATCAGAATTCAGCAAGCCAAATAAGAAAGGAGTGGGACCGAAAAGACTACAACAAATAAACTATAGAGGAAATCATACCTCGGGCTCACTCTCCTCAATAAGAACAATGGGGAGAGGAACCTCAGGTGAGGCCTGTAAATCAGAGGGGACCGAGGTTGTTATCTCGGATTGTGTTATTTCGGGTTGTCTTACCACTTCAGGCGAGAAATCACCTCCCCCAACGACTTCCCTTGCACGTTGACCGCCAGCACGGCGAGAATAGGTAATCCCCGTCATGGGGGAACGGGGAGGAGTCACATCGATACGAGATGCACCGAAGCATCCCCCCACAAAAGGGCTCACGGGAGGACTAGAGGGGTCTGGTCTTTCTATTTCAACTCCCTGCACCACAGTTGTAAAAAAAAAGATATATATATAAGTAAAGACAGTCGTCCTTAAGCAAAAGGAGATAATGACTAAATCAGGCATACATACCTCCGATTCAGAAGGAGAACGAGAAGGCACGACCACGGGCGAAGAAGGAGGAGTAACAGCAACAGAAGGGGCAGGAGTGGAATGCACCTCAGGCGTTTGGTGCACCTCAGGAGTTCATTTCTTCTGGGACTTGGTGCCCAGAGTCTTCTTCCTCGATCCCGCTGCACCAGTACTGACCCCTTGAGGAACCCCGGAGCTCTTTCTCCTCCTAGCCGTTGGCTCTGCAGGATCAACCTTCACCGTGGGGAAAGCAACGGAAGAAGGGACAACGACTGCATGCCATTGATACTCGGCATTTATTCGATCTAGTTCTGCTTGGGCCTCCCTCCTTACACGCTCAGCCATCTCAATAGGCATGGGAGGTGGAACGGAGGCTATGGGAAGAGCTTCCACGGGAGTTTGGGGCTTCTGGGGCTTTGATTTTGATGGCCCGCTCTTGACCGTTTTTTCCTTCTTGGCACGTGGTGGAGAAGCCCCCTCGTGGGTAGTAGCGGCAGTAGAGGGGGCGGCCTTCTTTGGAACAACAGGAGTCCTCGGTTTTGGCGTTGCAACTGGGACCATGGGACAAAGTGGCAGAAACTCGGTAGGAGGTGGTTTGTGGGTTAAACTTAGGGGGAATTCTATCCCAAGTACAGAGTTGCCTTTTAGCCCCAACTCTAGGGAAGAAAATGAAGAAACGGGAGGGTACACCGGCTCTCCCTCAACGAACTCAGCAATTGCAGCTAGTTGTTTCGGTCAGTACTTGGTGGCAAACAAAGGGGTCACATCCCCATGTCTAGTAATACTGGGAATGGTGACACGCCCATCCATTGTTGAACATATCCCCCATGCAGCGGTTGAAGAAAATAGGGAGCATGCCTCGCCAAAGGAGATCTTGGGGTTTGACGATTGAAACACTGGACGTGGATCCCCCTGGTCAAACCCAAACTGGCGGCAACATCGGTTCGGATTATAATGCTCGCTCGTATATCCCCACTCGGTGTAGGAGGGCAGATATCCTGGAGAAAATAGAAGAACCAAGGCAAGCGAGGGATCCTCAATATCGGGAGAAGGGTCCTGTATGACTCTGGCTTCATGATGAAAAAATTCACAAGTGTGAAAGAAGACCTCCTCCTGATAAGGCCTCATGACAAAGTTCTCGAAACTGTCAATCACAGAAATCAACTCCTTTCGGCTTTGTCTCTTATGATAAATGAAAGACCGTGGAGGCAGAATTGTTTCCCCCGAAGGAGGACTGTTGGGCTTGGCCGCTATGGCAGGACAGCGAAAGTAAAGGAAGCTGGTCAGAAGAACGTTGTTGGCAAAATTGGCCAAGTTATAACGGCCAAGACAGCATTCCATGTCAAACAAAGCCCTATCCATCCAGGTGTAGAGGGATCCCAAGGCAATTACAGCTAGTGGAAGTTTTATGACTCGAGCCAAGCGAAGGGACAGGTTGATAAGGTCTCTTTGGGGATGGTCGTTGGGTTTGCCCGTCAAAAGGAAACGGGAAAGAATCACAAGAATGTAGGCGGGAAGCTCCAACGGCGTACCTTGACCAGGGGCAGTTTATGAGGAACTGCCTTCACCAGAACTTTTGAAGAAGTAATTAATCAAGGGAGAAAAAGTAGCTTTGTTGGAAGAACCGATGCAGCTTCGGCATATGCGATCCAACTCTAAATAATCTACAGTCTCTTGAACATCAAGAGCCTCATCGGTGTAAGGCTCATGGCATGTTGCATCGAGGCCTAGGAGCTCGTACACGTCCTCCAGAGTTATAGTGAACTCACCCCACGCAGTGATGAACATATGAGTAACCACGTTCCATCGAGAGACCAAGACAGAAGGGCAGCATTGTTCTTTGATAGAGTGAACTCACCAAACCATTTAGCCCGTTGCAGCCCAATCTTAGTGAGGATATCATCATAGGAACTCTGCATGTGGAAGTTCCAGGCAGCAAAGTGGGCGGGGGATCCCCCGGGTGCTTCGAAATCAATGTGGGACCATGGAAAGTCCCCTCTCTCCAAACGAAATCTGAGAGTGCCTTCTGGGGGCAGAAATCCCCACTTAGACAATTCTTTGTCCTCATCACCCAACAGTAGGGCGTCAAACTTGGAAGAAAAACAGACAGCCTTACAGGCAACAGCAAAGTCATCATCCTCCCCAAAAATGGGGGAGCGACGATAAAACCTCAGCTGTTCCTGGCGGGCAGCACCTAGGGCGGAGGCAGCAGTGGTGGTGGCAGACGGAACACTGGTGGCAGACACGGTGGGGTTGCTTGAAGACGCCATGGCAAATAATGAAACCGTAACAGATAAAGCTTCGAGAAAAAAGGGATTGAGAGCGAGAATGGAGAAACACGATCACAAGTGGTGGTATAGAAGGTGAAGAATAAAGCTCTTGCAACAATGGAGTCTCTCTCTCTCTCTAAAAAAGAAACGCCAGTCTGAAGAAGTTAATAACTTAGTAAGAAAAAAACACAGGAGAAGGTTCAAAGTATTTTGAATATGGCCGTTTAAAAATCTCGAGTTTTGGCGATTAGATTTCCCCACCCTCGCACGTGCATGGCCGCCTATAATCATTTCACATGAACACGTGGCACCTTGGGAAGTGCTTTGACAGTTGAGAGGACTGCGCCACCTCATTAATGAAGTGACGTCTAGGGAACACTAATTGTTGCCTTCCTATACAAGCTTGAGTTTTGGCGCCAACAAAATTTCTTGTCAGACTTATCCCCTAAAGCCCCAACGAAGAAGATGTCCCAACGGTTCTGCATAAAGGAAAAAGGCCTGAATATTTTCACACAAATAAAGGTCCATCGGTTTGAGACATTTCGTATAGACATTTCTTGTTCCAACAAATCTCTCCACGAGGGGGTAAATGTAGAGGGGGCTTGAAGTTAATCTTGAGATTAGGGACAAATCCCCAATTAGCAACAGTGTTTGAGATTAAGCAACCGAGACAGCTCAAGAGAGGCAGCTCGGCGTGGCAGCTCATATTTTAGCTTGTTGTGTTAGTCATATTGTATCTTTGGTTACATTTACTGTAAGCTATAACGGTTGTAATGATGTAACGAGAATAATAAAGAGTTTTAGTGTGAAGTCAAACGGTACTTGCGAGAGATCAGGCTTGGCAGGGCCTGGGAGAGCTGTCATGCTCTATCGAATGACCTCACCGTGGGAACTTTAGAGGGGCTTGGTTTGGAGGATCGAGAAGTAAGGCACCGTTGGAGCTTGTCCTGACCATCTTAGATACGCCTGGTAAAACACCGAAGGACTTGACCGTGGAACCTCAAGTGGAGCAGCTTGGAGTTCCATCGGGCATTTAGTTATGGACCAAACTACCCTCTGCTTAATGTCACATCTACTGTGGGTGATGTCACTAGCCAGTTAAACAATGTCAGACTTGCACTTGAGTAAACCACCGTTGTATTTGGGGCTGTCAGGCAGTTGGTGAGCCACCTCTGCGACAACAGCCCCCTGACACACAGTGGATAAGCAAAAGGCATGTCTTGACATTTAATGTTTATGACGTGGAGACAACTAGTGCATCAGGCATTTAATGCTGTGACATAAAGTATGAGGGATGTCTTTCATAACTTTAATGACTGAGTTGCCTTGGGGGTGGTGTGGGGGGCTATTTAAGGACCCCAACTACCTTTGAGGAAGAGAGAGACTTTTGGAGAGTTCAGAAGTTATTTCGAAAGAGAATACACACCAGAGAGAGTTATTGCAAACCAGAGAGTTTACTCACTCACCATTGTCATTTATTATGAAGATGAGGGTGATCGATTCTGCAGGTCAAAGTCAATTCTGAGGGCTTGAAGATGAGGGTGGCCGATTCTGCAGTTTGAATCCAATTCTGCGGGCTTGGAGATGAGGGTGACCGATTCTGTGGGTCGAAGCCAATTCTGAGGGCTTAAAGATGAGGGTGACCGATTCTGCGAGTCGAAGCCAATTCTGAGGGCTTGAGTAGAGATGACCAATTCTGAGGGTCGAAGCCTATTCTGCGAGCTTGGAGAATAGGTGCCCAATTCTGCGGGTCGAAGCCAATTCTGAGGGCTTAAGTAAAGATGACCAATTCTGCGGGTTGAATCCAATTCTGCGGGCTTATGTAGAGATGACCAATTCTGTGGGCTTAAGGGTGAGATGACCAATTCTGCGGGTCGAAGCCAATTCTGCGGGCTTATGTAGAGATGACCAATTCTGTGGGTCGAAGCAAATTCTGCGGGCTTATATTGAGATGACCAATTCTGCGAGTCGAAGCAAATTTTGGGGGTTTAAGGGTGAGATGACCAATTATGCGGGTCGAAGCAAATTCGGCGAGCTTATGTTGAGATGTTCTTGGGGAACGCTGCCGGGGACATTTATCTTGTGGTTTTGTTTTCGACTGGGGAGCCGATTGCTAGGGAAATCTTTTGCATCCTCTAAAGGAATAGCCAAAATTCCACTGGGGAGATTTAGGTGGCCTAGGGTTTGGATCTATTGCTTGGGGAAAATTGAGGCCTTTGGGGCATAGGGGTTGATCTTTAGAGATCCTCCGGGGATGTTGTCGGGAGGAGCTTTACTTGGTTTTTGAGAGTTTCGCTTGGGAAATAGGGGTTTCACTTGAGGTAGTGCGAAATTTTCTTAGTGAGAATGTTCTAAATCCTTCCTAGGATTTTTAGTAATTTTCTGAGAATTTTTCAGGGCTTTCTGGTATTTTCTGGGAATTTTTATACGAAATTTAAAAGGGGGTGCCGATCAGCATGGTTCAAAGGGTGCCAATCGGCAGTGGCATGAACTTTTTGACTACCTCGGGAAGGTAAAGGGTTAGTGCCGATCGGTGGGTGGGGGGTCAATGCCGATCGGTATGACCCTTGGCATCATATATAAAGGGGGCGAATTCCCCTCACATCTTATTTCTTTCTTTCTTTCTGTGATTTTCCTCTGCAAATCGTTCTAGCATTTCGATCTCTAAGAAATGGCCGCCTTTCTGAGTACTGCAGCGCATAGGGAATGGTTGACTATTGATGACTGGGCGAACGTGGAGTGGAGGGTCAGGGCGCCTCTTGCTTTGGGGAGTGAGAACTCCTTTGACTCATTCGAGTCGATTGCGGTTGAGCGGACCTTGCTACACGAGTCATCGCGTCATCTCTCTTCGAGGGTGGTGAGCCCTGTCGATTATAAAAGTAACCTGACTTTTGGCATTCTTCTCTTTTTGATAATTTTTTTCTTCCTTCTTGAATTTTTGACAAGGTTTTTTCTTTTGACAGTTCGATATCTCTTTGAAGAACATGCATTCCCGTGGGACAACGGGGCTTAAGGACGTCTGGGCGCATCTTCCACCCGTGGTACGTTGGGTGGTATCATCAGCGGGTTTTGGGATGTTGGCGACTGCGCTGGATGAGACGCCTCGGTCGACAGCGATCTTATGCACTTTGGGAGAGAGATGGTGGGATACTACCCACGCCTTCCATTTCGGTTTTGGGGAGATGATCGTGACTCCCATAGACGTGCAGCAGCTGCTGGGGTAAGATTGCAATGGGGAGCATATAGAGGTGGATCTCTCTCTGAGGGTGAGGCCGGAGGCGGTGAGTGCGACGGTCGGAGATGTAGGGAGGATAGTTTCTGGGGATTCCATTTTGCTGTCCTTGTTGAAGGATGTCTTGCTGAGTAAGGTGGTTGATTTGAAGGATGGGATGCAGGTGAGGCAGATGGCTCGGTTGTTCATTTTGCTGGTGCTGGGAGGTTTTATGGTGGCATCGAGCGGCGATGTCGTCCATTTGTGGTTCTTTTCGTATTTGAGGATGTTTTTGAACATCCCTCTCTATGATTGGGGGAGTCTGACTTTGGCAACCCTCTATTTTTCTTTGGATGCATTCAGTCGGTGTTACCGGTAAACTTTTACTTGAGCCACGTATCTCCTGGAGGTATTTTTTAATTTTGCGCATTTTCCTTTCATGCATTTGCATTTTCTTTATGCGTCTCTTTTTTATTGTGAATTCCAGTCTTTGGCAAGCGTGGTTTTATGAGGTGATTGGGTACAATACCCCGCTGATTGCCTTGAAGGACGAGACTGTTGGGGACGTTTGTTGATTGTATCGATGGCGCAAGGCCAATCGACAGTCGAAGGGATCTCTCTCTCTGGAGGCGGTGCGTCAGGTCTTGAATGGCCTGAACAGTGGTAGGGTAAGACTCTTTCCTTTTCAGCCTTGGTTTTTGGCATGTTCTGATTTTGTATTAACTTATGCCTGCTGTGGATTTTTAGGTGACTTTTTACCCTTGGGGGACAGCCATTCAGGATATGCAGATGAGGCGTTTATTGGCACATGAGTTCGGCCATTCTTGGTATCTAGGGGAGCGGGTGGTTCGGCAAATTACGAAGAGGAGGTGGTGGTGCCACATGTGCAGCCTCCTATGTCTATGAGGTGGGAGCGGCTGCTACCGAAGGATGCGAGGATCGTGGCTATGATCGGCGAGTCCTACTTTTATACACTGATATGGTTGTGTCGTACAACTATATGGACTTTTTGATGAGCTGGTTGATGGCTCCCAGCATATATGATGCCTTGCCCTTCCCTCCTGCGGGTTCGAGTAGGGCGGTGGGGTCTTCCCACAGCGGCGGTGGTTCGTCGGCGTCTGCGGTGGTGGCGACTTCAGAGGTCCCCTTTGTACGATTACATACCCCTTTATACAACATTCGGTGGGCTGATGGAGGTATGGTGACTATGTTACACCGTCCTCATGCAATGGATCTGGAGGAGTTGGGTTTGACAGAGGAGGTTCTTCATCCTGCGGTATACATTCTTCCTCTTTTTGGTTCCTTTTCTGTTTTAATCCCTCTCTGATACTGATTTTTCCTTTTTCTTACAGCAAGTCGGTGTCTCGACCACTTGGCTGAGGGACATAAGAGACTAGATATCTTCAATGACTGCCCATATCCGGGATGCGGTCCCGATTCCTTCTTGGTTGGTGCCGTCTGCCTTGTCCGAGGAGGAATCTAGCTCGGGTAGTGGTGGTGCATCGTCTCATCGCAGGGGAAAGAGAGCGCGTTGTAGGGGAGGAAGCTCTTAGAGAGAGGGGGTAAAGGGTAGATGAAAGAGAGAGAATGTGGGTTCGGGTTGAGTCCCATTTATTTTTTGCTTTTATTTTATTTCCAGTAAAATTAATGTAACACAGAACAACAAATATATATGCAATACAATGGAGTTTTTTATTATCTTTGTTAATGATGGATGAGTGAATGCATGCACATGCACTTTTTACTTTGCTGCTGAGACAGTAAAAAGAGACATTTTGGGGATTTTAAAGGAAGGTTTTAAAAACGAGAAATTATATAGGGGTGGAAGAGGATTTTTGAGATTCTGTTGAGAATATCAATTTTATTTTTGTTGGGTTTTTCTGATTTTGATAAAAGGGAAAAGGGGAAATTTCCAAAAATGGGGGGTTGCCGATCGGCAAGCCCCTTGCCCTGCCTATCGGCAGTCAAGTCTAGTCCCATTAAATTAAAAGCTTTTGATTAGTGCCATCTTCAGCTTCTTGTACCTTGTGGGGTAGGATTCCCTCCGATTTCTGCAGGGGTTATGTCTTTTTTGAGGGTTTTCAAGTATAAAAAGGGATAAGGGTGGAGTGTTTTCATCACACCTCCACTTGTCTACTTGTTTCTTATTCTTGTAATATGGCTCTCCCTGGTAGTGTTGAGTTTTCCAACTACCCCGAGACTTTGGAAGTGATGTGCTCTTATAATGTCGACTATGATGCTTTCAACATGCTGGAGGAATGATCTCCCTCTCGGTGGTGTTGCAGTCCGTGCATTTGCAGGAGACTGGTGATGTTAGCTATGCTGGAGCCGTTTCTCTGGGTATGGTTTCAAAATTGTTGCTGGTGATTGGGGAACTGCTCTTGGATTTGCAACTTGCATACATTACTTCATAGATGGCATACCCTCGCAATCCTGCGGCGGTGATACTGGCGGAGACCCTGAACGGTCTGGATGCCTGGCGAGAAGGTCGCTCTGACTTCCTGCGGGTAGCCCTCTGATGCTGTTCATGTGGTTGTCTGAAAGACTCCGCTTGGCGACTCTTCCAGAATATCCTTTGTCGGTTGTACCCAACTTCTTTTCGCGCCACTTCTTCAGCGTTGGCCTGGATATTGAGATCTGGGAGAATTGGCTTGCGGAGCATGGGGCTCGGAATTTGTATTGGTCAGTGCCTTGGTGAGGACAGTTGCTGCCTGTTCTGGAGCTAGGAGAATACCCATATGTACAACTGGTTGGTCTCAGGCAGACCTCTTTTTATTTCCCTTGGCGGCTTCTGCACCAATTAGGCTTGGCACAGGTCGTGCCACCTCAAACACTAAATTTATTTTCGGTAGAGGATTTGACCGAGCGTCTGCGACTTTGCTCTCTGTGGGAGAGTTGACGTCCGTCGACCCGTCCCTCTCAGTCTGTTGGGAGAGTTTGGCATATCCCTGGGGATTATATGAAGTGGCTGTAGAGGAGAGTAGTTAGCAAGATGGAGACTGGACAAAGGTGGTTTGTTTTGTTTGATACCATGGAGGGAGGTGTGGTAGTTTTTTCGAAGCTGGTTCGATCTTATCGGTCCATGGAGTGTCTGTGACACTCTATTTAGGCGGGGTAAACTTGGGGACCCCGGATGCAGATGATGATAACGGAGCAGGCTCCTCTGGTAGCTGTGGATAGGACTCCTGGAGAGTTTATTGTGTAATGGGGGATAAATATGGGGATTTTATTTGGCTTTTTTAGGAGGGTAGGGGGAAGGGAGTTATCCGTTCCTTTTTTTATGTAATTGCACTACAATTTCTTATTAATGAAATAAACAAGTTTTTAATCATCCAGCTGTGCCTTTTGATGAATTTTGTATTTTTGAGCTATCTATACCGATCGCAAAGGCATACATATTCCTTTTGTTCAAATATATGTTAGAATGAACTGTTGTTCTCGGAGGTAAGAAAAGAATAGTATTTTTGTGAAAAAGAAAGGGTCATGCTCATGTAAGGTGTATGAGCTGCCTACGTACCTCTGGGGTTTTGAAAATTTTATACATTGTTTCAAAATGGTTATTTATAGAGGATCAGTCCCACGTAGTTCTAAGCAGGGGGAAATGAAGAGATTTTTTTTTTAGAATAGAAGGGAGACGAGAAGAGTCGTAGCGCGCCAAGATTTCGGACTAGGGGTAGAACTTTTTGAGACGGTCCAGGTTGACTGGACGAGCCATCTCTTCCCCATCTAAGTCGGTAAGCATGGCGGCACCGCCGGACAAGATCTTCTTGACAATGTAGGGGCCGCTCCAATTGGGATTGAATTTCCCTCTGGGGTCCCTGATGGGTTCTACTATTTCTTTGAGGGCTCGGTCCCCTTCTCGTACACCGCGGCCCTTGAATCTCTTATTGAATGAACGCGTTATTCGGCGATGGTACATTTGTATGTGGTATAGTGCTTTAATCTCCTTTCGTCTAGGAGGGTCAGCTCATCAAGACGGCTTTGGTACCAGTCTTCTTCATTGACCTTGCTTTCAAGCGTGATGCGCAATGAGGGTAATTCCAGCTCCACGGGTATGACTTCTTCCATACCGTAAACTATAGAGTAAGGGGTAGCCCCAGTAGAGGTTCGGATTGAGGTTCGGTAGCCCCAGAGGGCATACGAGATTCGGTCGTCCCAATCCCGATAGCTTTCGGTCATCTTGCTGATGATGGCTTTGAGGTTTTTGTTGGCGGCTTCAACTGCACCGTTGGCCTGAGATCGGTAGGGTTAAAGTGCGTAAGTACGGTGTGTGATATCGAATAAAACTTATTCGCAAGTTTCCAATTAAATCATATTTAATTAGAGTCCAATTTTTGAACGAAATAAATACAGCCCCTAAACATTCGTTCAAATTAAGAAGATAATTAAATAAACACAGTTTATCAATTAAATCCTCAAAACATGCATCTAAATGATTTATCAAATAACATAAAGCATGTGACACAACATATCAGGAAAAATCCCCACAGGGCAAAACCATATTATTTTTAGTATAATTTGTAAAGAACGGTTACTCGGATTATGATGAAAATAAGTGTGACATATGAAATACCCGCAGGTATCGATTTCGATGTCGTTGGCTGGAATCTCCAGCAAGAATTCTAGATGGGCAGCAATGAAGAAGATACCGGCTTCTCCACAAAATACTCCTAAATGAGTAGAAATGACCTCTTTAAGGTTTTATGTTGTGCACATGTAAATAGGAGATAAGTGTGTATTTATATGGAAGTTTTAAAGCCTAAAAACATCTTTAAGAAAGCATGGAAGAATTAGGGCAGGAATTTGCTCAGCATGTTTTAAAAGGTGTTTTAAGGTGGTGACAGCATTTGGCACACAACACTTTGATAGCATCAGGTACCCCGAATCATTTCGGGTGTACCGCGAACTGGTTCGCCCCCCGAACCGGTTTGTCCTGCGGTTCGCAAAAGTTCGTTGGTTTGAGCATAAAAAATACACAACATTTTTCCAAGGTTTTTGATAGAATTTTCTCCATTTTCAACGGGCCATAACTTCTTCACCATAGCTCGGATTGAGGTTTCGTTTCTTCCAGTATCTTCGTTGTGGCGAGATCTTCAACTTTCCAGTTGACCGTTCATCCAGACGGTGGCTGTACAATTACCAAAATTCCCTTAAATTTCCATATCATGCCTTATTTCACTGTTTTGACTTGCATTACGAGCCTAAATTTATGGAACGTGAAGTCATTGAGCAGATGTGGGACACTTGATGGAGATGATGAATGCATGATTCCCAGAATTAGAATTGAGGTCGTCGTGTGAGATCGTGAAAAGACATGCCTTTTGTAGCAGCGTACGACATACACAAATGAAACATTTCGAACATGATAAAAATGTCCTTACAAATCTCCCCCTATGTCTATGACGGTACATACATAAAAATTTTGAATTATGCAAACTCCCGAAAACAAATGTCATATAACATAATATCCCCATTAAACCATCAAACTGATAATACTAAATGACATGTCTTCAATCAAATTTCAACATCTTCAAAACTTCAACATTTCAGAAACTCCCAAAGCTTTTCTCATCAGGGTGTCCATCAAATAAATATCAACTTTGTACCTACACATATGAGAAAAAGCAGATACCCGTGACACGCAACAGTTTGAAATATAATGATATGCAAAAATCAAAATTCAATGAAGCATAAGCAAATCATAGATAAATAAACAAGATTTTCTCCCCCATAATTCATTCTCCCCCTTGTTATGTTGTTCCCAAAATAGACATATATGAGAAACATAAATATGAAAAATGTCACAAAAAAAAAATCTTCTATTTTTTGAAAATTTTTTTAAAAAAATTCCATTTTTTTTATTTTTTTTTTTACCCAAAATATACAATAAAGAATATGGTAAATGTCACAAAAGAATTTTATATTTTTGAATATTTTTTTTAAAAAAATTTTACACAAAAATAAGATACTAAAAATCACACCATGGATATAAACTCAAATAACCCAGTCATGGAAATGGAATATATGGGTGTGAACACATTCGATAGGAAAATAAACTCAATCAATTATATGTGCATGATGAAAACGTGAACTCCTAACGAATGAACATCAAAAGAATCCTTAGGTGTAAAATTTTTGAATTTAGATGTCATCGTCTTATACAAATCAACAAATCAAAGTTAAAGTGATTTCCACACAAATAACGTCCAAAACGATTTAGCACTTTTTCAAGATTTTGAAGGACGTGCAAACCCGTTATAAAATCTCCAACCAAACACCCTCAAATATATTTTCTTTTTAGAGGTGTTAAACTAAATTCTCAAACTTTGGAGAATTGGTGCAAAAACCTAATTGGTCCATATTTGGCATGTATTTCTTTTTATTGCCTTTAAATTTTTCGGGCTCTTTTAACCTCTTTGGACCCCGGATAATAAAATTCCTCAATTTTTTAGGTCCGTAATAACGGTGGCTTAATATTCGCAAAGGATAGATAATTACCTTTCATAGTCCTTCCCCATTTTCAAATAAAGCACACAAACTCCCAAACGGTTTTTACATGCACACCTTTCTTATCAAATTTTATCACGCTTGGTTCGTTTTAAGGACAGGATTGAAGTGATAACACCCAACCAACATGTGATAAGACAAGCACAATAATCAAACAAATTCGTGTATGTGTGCAATAAAGGAAATTATGAGTCAAACATGCAGGAAGTAACACTTAATTACATCTTAATGACTCGAAACATTATAAAGCACAAAGATGACATGATATATTGTCTCAAAACACTATCAAATAATCACATGAAAATTATGGAATGATGTTGTGACTTGGTCATCCTAAGTGTCTATCCATAAATGGTGTAAACAAAATACAAAAAAAAAATGGATTTTCAATTAAATTTAACAAAATAAAATCTTTTTGTATTTTTCAATTTTTTTTAAAAGAAAAAAAAAATTATACAATAATGGTACATACTAGCAATAGGGAAAAAAATGCATCATGAAAGTCATCATATGCTAATAAACAAGTCAAACCTCAATCGTTAGGTGCGAATGGGTTTTCAAAAGGTGGTGTCAACATATGAAAAATCTCCATCAAATCTTGTGAAGTATTGACCAAAAACATAATTGGCTCACCTAAATGTGCAAACTCTCTCTTCAAATAGAAAGCCCGATGACCTAAAACTTTATTATACTTCTTTGTTTTCAAGGTCTCGGAGTACAAATCTCTAAACATATTTTGGAGCACACTTTCATCTCCACTTTCACTCTCGCATTCTCCCTCACTTGAAGCGCTCAAATCATCACTATCGCAATCGTGTGCACAATTGTGGGACAAAGAGGGTGTTCTCACACAACTCGAAAAAGCAACAAACTTCTCACCACTAGTCTTATCATACTCACCTTCACTACTATCACTAAGTGTGGCGGGCATGGCTATATTCTTTCCTTTCTTTCTAAGCCACGTAGGACACCCAAACGACTTATGCCCCTTACCCCCACATTCAAAACAAGTCACGTTCTCAAACTCCTCCTCACACTCCTCATCCGAGTCACTCTCTTTTTCCCTATCACCGCTTTCTTTGGCCTTTCCTTTTTTTTTATTTTTATCAAAAAATCTCTTTTTATTGGAAGAATTTTCTTTAGAAATTTTGAGAAACTTTTTGAAATTTTTAGCAAATAAGGCCAAATCATCAACGTCTCCCTCATAATCGGACTCACAAACTTTTTCTTCCTTTATCTTAAAATGAGTCTTTAAAGCAACACCTCTATCCTTAGCCTTAATGGTTTGGGGAAACATGTCAATCTCATAGGTTTGAAGATCTCCTACAAGTTCTTCCAACTTAAGTGATTTCAAATTTCCCAAAGAGTTCAAAACAATGACTTTAGGATTAAAGAGTTTTGGAAGATATCTCAAAATCTTTTTAACAACACGCGTGTTATCAATCACCTATCCCTAAATAAAACATGTGTTAACAATGTCCGACAAGCGTGCATAAAAATCATCAAAGCATTCAGACTCAGACATGGTGATAGTCTCAAATTGGGTGGTAAAATTTTGTAACTTTGATTCTTTAACCGAGTTCGTACCCTCATGTGTCAGTTTCATAACATCCCATGCCCCTTTAGACGTGGTGCACGTCATAATTCAGGGGAACTCATCGGGAGTGACAGCTCCAGAAATAGCACTCAGACCACGGGAATTAAAATTAGACATTTTAAAATCATATTTAGTCCAAGATGACACAGGTTTTAAATAGGTGATATTATCAACGGTGACTGTGGGAGGAGTCCACCCAATTTCACAAAGCAACCAAAACACGTTCGTCAATGGATTTTAAACAAGATTTCATACGAGCTTTCCAGTAAGCATAATTAGACCCGTCAAAAATAGGCATCATATTAAATGAATCTTCCATTGGAAAAATTGCAAATAAACACAAAACATATTTTTTTTTAAATCAATATCACACTATTTTGAGAAAAATAGGAATACGCGATAAATTTGCGTAACCTGCTCTGATACCAATTTGAAAGTGCGTAAGTACGGTGTGTGATATCGAATAAAACTTATTCGCAAGTTTCCAATTAAATCATATTTAATTAGAGTCCAATTTTTTAACAAAATAAATACAGCCCCTAAACATGTGTTCAAATTAAGAAGATAATTAAATAAACACAGTTTATCAATTAAATCCTCAAAACATGCATCTAAATGATTTATCAAATAACATAAAGCATGTGATACAACATATCAGGAAAAATCCCCACAGGGAAAAACCATATTATTTTCAGTATAATTTGTAAAGAACGATTACACAGATTATAATGAAAATAAGTGTGACATACGAAATACCCGCAGGTGTCAGTTCTGATGTCATCGGTTGGAATCTCCCGTAAGAATTCTAGATGGGCAGCAATGAAGAAGATACCGGCTTCTCCACAAAATACTCCTAAATGAGTAGAAATGACCTCTTGAAGGTTTTATGCTGTGCACATGTAAATGGGAGTGAAGTGTGTATTTATAGGGAAGTTTTAAAGCCTAAAAAACATCTTTAAGAAAGCATGGAAGAATTAGGGTCGGAATTTGCTCAACTTGTTTTAAAAGGTGTTTTGAGGTGGTGATGGCATTTGGCACAAAACACTTTGACAGCATCAGGTGCCCCGAACCGATTTGGGTGTACTGCGAACCGGTTCCCCCCCCCCCCTGAACCGGTTTGGCCTGCGGTTCGCAAAAGTTCGCTAGTATGAGCTTAAAAAATACACAGCATTTTTCCAATGTTTTTCACAGAATTTTCTTCATTTTCAACGGGCCATAATTTCTTCACCATAGCTCGGATTAAGGTTCCGTTTGTTTTAGTATCTTCATTGTGGTGAGCTCTTCAACTTTCCAGTTGACCGTTCATCCGAACGGTGGCTGTACAATTACTAAAATGCCTTGAATTTCCATATCATGCCTTATTTCACTGTTTTGACTTCACTTGCGTACCACTTGCATTACGAGCCTAAAATTATGGAACATGAAATCGTTGAGTAGATGTGGGACACTTGATGGAGATGATGAATGCATGATTCCCGGAATTTGAATTGAGTTCGTCGTATGAGTTCGTGAAAAGACGTGCCTTTTGTAGCGGCGTACGACATACACAATTGAAACATTTCAGACATGATAAAAATGTCCTTACATAAGGAGAAGATTTGTGTCTCTGAGTCCCATACTCGTTGACCACTTCTGTAACTTCTGTCTCAAAATGCAACCCGTTATCTAATATTAGCTCGTGTGGGACCCTATATCGGCAGATGATGTTTTTCTTGACAAATTTGGCCACTTTCTTAGCATTCAGCACTGCATATGACTCCGCTTCGACCCATTCGGTGAAGTAATCAATGGAAACTAAGATGAACTCATGCCCATTGGAAGCCTTCGGTGTAACCTTCCCTATGATGTCGATGCCCCAGGTGGAGAACGGCCAGGGAGAAGTTATGTTGTACAATTCGCGCGAAGGCACATGTTGAAGGTTGGAGAATTGTTGGCATTTGAGGCATCTCCAGACATAGGCGGTGCAATCCTGGGTCATGGTGGTCCAGTAGTAGCCTTGTCGGATGATCTTTTTGGTAAGCATGTGATCATTCATGTGGGGTCGGTAATCTCCGTGGTGGATCTTCTGTATTATCTTTTCAATGTCATCCCCTACGATGCAGTGCAGCTCGATCTTTCTTGTTGGAACCTTCGGGATACATACCATGCTTGAACAGGTGCCAAATATCATAGTACCAACAATTATCTAGCTCAGGATCTTCAGTAGTGACGAGTTTAATGTGGTAGCAGTGGGATGGTTTGTCTTGCTTTTGAATAAGGAAGGGGGTCATTATTATTCCTTCAGGCATGTCGACCATGGAGGACAAGGTAGTAAGGCCATTGGCTAGGTTATTCTTTGCTCAAGGTAGGTAGTGGAAGGTGATATCTTAGAATTGGGAGGCTAGTTCTTCTAAGTGGGCATGTAAGGGTTGGAGTTTCTCGTCCTTAACTCTCCATTTTCTAAACACTTGACCAATGATGAGGGCAGAATACCCGTAGACATCTAGGCATTGAATACCTTTCTTGAGAGCAACCTTGTGGCCTACCCTGCATGCCTCATATTCAGACATGTTGTTGGTGCATGGGAAATCCAATTTGATGGCAATGGGAGTGTGGGAGTCATCTGGGGCGATCAGAAGTATCCCAATGCCATATCCCTTTTTATTGGCAATGCCGTCAAAGAATATTTGTCATCGAAATTTATCTTGAGCAGTGCAAAGGATGTTTTCATCTAGGAATTTGGAGATCCAGACATCATCTTTTTCTATGGGGTAATCAGCGAGGTAGTCATAGATGGCTCTTCCTCTCATGGCTTTCTGCATGACGTACACGATATCGAACTCAGCTAGGAGCATCAACCATCGGGCCATTCGGCTGGACAAGGCGGGTTTC
The DNA here is from genome assembly GCA_949130495.1 of Sambucus nigra. Lineage (NCBI taxonomy): Eukaryota > Viridiplantae > Streptophyta > Magnoliopsida > Dipsacales > Adoxaceae > Sambucus > Sambucus nigra. Next base: position 160,475,775 of record OX422216.1, on the reverse strand, counting down.
TTAAGCATATATTTGATGGGGTCCATTCAGGATATAAGCTTGATGGGGAAGGCGAGCATGTAGTGTCGTAACTTTTGGGTAACCCAGACAAGTGTGATACGCGCCTTTTCCAAAGCAGTGTAGTTGACCTCGTATTCGGCTAATTTGTGACCGGCATAATAGATGGCTCTTTCTTTGTGGGAATCTTTAAGGTATTGGGATAGCAAATCCCTAACTGCAGTGTCAGTTATGGTTGGGAATAGGAGCACGGGGAGACCAGGCTGTGGTGGCATGCGTACCGGGCTTAGGTCAGATATTATTTGATTCGGTCAAAGGCTTCTTGGCATGCCTCGTTCCAAACTTTAGTTGAATCCTTTCGGAGGAGTTTGAAGATAGGTTCGTAGATGGAGGTTAACTGGCTGATGAACCGGCTGATGTATTACAATTTCTCGAGGAAACCTCGTACTTATTTCTCTATTCGGGGAGGTGGCATCTCAAGTATGGCTTTCATCTTGGCAGGATCTTCTTCTATCCCTTTCTCACTGACCATGAATCCCAAGAGTTTTCCCTTTGTAATGCCAAAGATGCATTTCTACGGATTGAGTCTCATCTGATACTGTCGCAGTCGTTTAAAGAAATTTCAAAGACCAGGAACATGACCTTCTCTAGTTTTGGACTTGATAATCATATCATCCACATAGACCTCAACTTCTTTGTGAATTAGATCATCCAGGATGGTTTTGGCAGCCCTCTGGTAGGTAGCCCCAGCATTCTTGACACCAAATGGCATAACAGTGTAGCAAAAGGTTCCCTATGGGGTGATGAATGTAGTCTTTTCTTGGTGGTCTGGGTGCATTTTGATTTGGTTATATCCGAAAAACCCGTCGACGAATGACTTGAGAGCATGACTGGATGTGTTATCTACGATCATGTCGATATTGGGTAATGGATAATCATCCTTTGGAGAGGCTTTGTTCAAATACCGATAGTCTACACACATCCGAACTTTTCCTCCTAATTTAGGCACGGGAACTATATTGTCTAGCCATGTGGTATATTTGATCACACGAATGAAACCTACGTTCAACTGTTTGACCACATCTTCTTTGACCTTCAGCGACCATTCAGTGCAGAGCTTTCTTAACTTTTGTTTGACCGACTTGTAATCTGGGAGAGTGGGAATCTCATGCTGAGCTATTTCAGGATCAATGCTAGGCATATCATTGTAGGCACAAGTGAAGACATCCACGAATTCCTTTAGCAATTCTTCGAGTTATGCACGCTCATACTCATCAAGGGTAGTCCATATCCTAATCTCACGTAGTTGGCTACTAGAATCGAGGTTAATAACAACAATCACTTCTTCATTAACTTGAACGCGGTTATGTTGTTTATTATTAATCTTATTTAGATCAGTTAAGAATTATTCATTTGCAAAATCATCATCATCAAAAGTTTGATTAGAATCCAAACAGTTAATGTAATGCATAGCAAGATACTCAAAATCTTCGTTTATTTCATTGATAGGAAAAACAGCATTGAGAACCTCGCCAAAAGAGGACTCGATTACATTTTAGCAAGGATGGACAACAGAACAAGAAAAGGGGTAAACATTAGGATTAGGGGAGATTTCAACAGGTAGGACTGACGCAGCATGCCAGTTGAGGAGAGGTGTATTAGAAGCTTTAATCAGGTGGGACGGATCCGGTAATGTAGTGCCTGAGTGAATCATGCAGAGTGTCAGCCCTAGTGTCTGTAAGTTGCAAGAATCTTCGGAGTCACTTTCCTCAGTCTCTTCGGTATCTTTGATGAGAGGTTGTACTTGGTGTTAGGAACCTTAGGCCCATGGGTAGTTGTCTTGGAAAAATATCTCCTTTCCAGGCTTCATCTTATTATCTGTATGGTCATACCATGGTTCAGGAAAGCCGTAAAAGGGAAAGTCCTCACCCTTCTAGAGGAATCATCCGTTTAAGGAGTCACCTGGGATAGTCTGGACGCGGTCTAGTCTTATCTTTGGTCAAGACTGGCGGATCATTCTGATCTCTTGTTCTCATGGTTGATACCCCAAACCACAAGGAGGGAAAGCCTTATTTAGTTCAATGGTCTCAAGTATCCCTTGCTGTCTTTGCCCTAGCCCCAGTCCGGGCATAAAGTTCATGTTTCTGAACATCTGAATCACATTGACGTTGCCATGAGGGTCGTATTCTGGACAAACCCTTTCTTTGAAGTCGTCCCCTACCGGAAGTAAAAGTGGTTCAACTTAAAATCCTCATAGGAGCATATCATTATACCCGTGTTGTATCTCAAGATTGGACTGCTGGTACTTGAACCATCGACATTGTCGTTGTTGCCCAAGATGCTAATGACCAGTCCGTCGACGAAAAACTTTAATTTCTGATGGAGTGAGGAAGACACGCCCTTGATACGGTGGAGCCAAGGTCGTCTGAACAATAGATTGAAACAATCTGGGATGTCAATAACTTAGAATTCGATGACAGGGTTTATAGGGCCAGCCCCTATTACAAGCTTTATGAATCCCATCACCTCCCGATGGGTATTATCGTAGGCACGCACAGTAGCGGAGGTTGGAGCGAGGTCACTTTATTTCATTCCTAAACATTTGAAGGTTCTCAGTGGGAAGACATTCAAGGGGGGTCCATTGTCGATAAGAGAGAGTGGTACGACCTTCCCCATAACTTCGACGGAGATGTTGAGTGCATGATTGTCGTTTGACCCAATCTTGGGTATTTCTTCTTCGAAAAAGGATAGCATTCTGGTAGAGGTCAAGGATCCGACCAAACTTACCGCTTCTTCTGGTGTGGTAGAAGGAGGAACTGTGGGTCTAGTGAGCAATTTGATCAAAGAGTTTATGTGCAGCTAAGAAGACATGAAAATCCCCCATAGAGTGATGTTATCTTGAGTTTTCTTTAATTGATCGAGGATCTTGCTCTCCTTGAGGGTAATCTCTGGCATAGGAAGGTTTTCAACGCCCTTACCCTTGTCATTGGCTAGTAGTGAGTTTGGGATCTGGTAATGCCTCCCTGATCTGGTCATGTGATTTACTGAAGAAGGGAAAAATATGAATCCCATTTCCTCATCGATCTCGGGTTGTTTTTCCACCTTGTTTATTTCTCCGAGGAGTTCTTCAAATGATATCATTCCACACATATCGGCTACCAAGCCAGTTTTCTCAAAAGCTTGTTCTTCATCCGAATCTTCGAATTCTTCCCCCCATCCGGTGGCAATAATTTTATCTTTCCATGTAAAGTCGATGCATTCCAAAACTTCAACGGCTTCTTCATACAAGTCATCCCATTCTGTGGGGATGTGTAAGGGTGAAGGGGCCAGGCGCCCCTGTAGCTTCAAAGCATCAAGTAACTCGGTCATACTGCAAATGTTGTTGGTTTGCCTGAATAATTCTGCCATGATCTGGACAACATCATCCGGTCTAACTTCATCGGTTGGTACTACCCAACTATCTGACTCCCTGGCCCATTTTCGTGCTTCCAAGAACAGTGTACGGAACCTCTGGCAATCAATGACCATCTGTGAGGGCAATTTCAGCCCGAACTCTAGGAGTTGGTTTAACACTTCTGATAATTTCATGCTTCTATTTTTAGAACGGGTACGGACAGCGATACATGCTCTGGTAAGGAGTGATAGTGCCTGATCAGCGAGGCTAGCAGGGTGTAGGAGGAAATATGGGAAATTTGGAGATGTTTAGAAAAGTATATGGGTGGGATCTGAGTTGAGGGATCAAATTCTGGGTTCTCTTATAAAAAGATGGCATTGGTATGATTTGGAAGTGGGTTGTGAGTAGTGTTTGGCTTAGGATTGGATGGTGGAGAGACGGTACCCCGGTCAATTAGACCTTGAATTATGTTTCGGAGGTGAAAGCATTGGTCAGTGGTATGGCCAGCAGTTTGGTGAAAGGCGTAATGGTCATCTGCCTTGAAGTTTCTTGGGAGTGGATTTGGCAATGGACGGGGGTCCAAAGGTTTGATAAGGTTTAGGCTTAACAAGGCTTGATAACTTTGGAGAGAGGAGCATGGAGCTCGGTGTATTCCTTTCGGACTGGGACAGGGCGGATTTCTGGTGCCCATGAGGTGGTTGGTTGAGAGATGTTATTGATGGTTGAGACTGTAGCACTAGCAGGCTTGTCATATTTTCTGGAGGTGAACTGTCTGGACACCTTCTTTAGTTCGACATCTATTTTAGCAAGACCTTCCTCGATTTCTACTCCTACTTCTCTGAGAGCTCAGAAGTGGGGATAGTATTGTCCTCCCATCGTTGCTCGGACATGGGGCAAGAAGTTTTTCTTCACTATGCTGACTTGTTCTTCCTCGAAAGGACGATTGGTCATGGTTGCTGCTTTTTCCCTACATCGGGCTATAAAGTTACTGACTGATTCCCCAGAGTTCTGTTTGAGTAGATCTAAATCACGGTGGGTGACCTCAAGCTCTTCATTGTATTTATACTGTGACATGAATTTCCGGGCTACATCCTCCCAGGTACGAATTATGGACTCTTCGAGAGACAAAAACCATCGGAGGGCGCTATCATGCAAAGTTTGCTAAAAAAATTAGGTCATCACTTCTTCAGAAGCCCCTACTAGAGTCATGGAACGGTGATAACTTCGGAGATGAACAATTAGGGGTCCACTTCCTCCGAATTTCTCTATATTCGGCATCTTGAACTTCTCAGGTAACCTCGCTTTAGGATAAGGAGACATGTGGGTGTAGCCCATGTAATTTCCTGAGATTCTGGCTTGGTCAAACCTCTTGATGAGCATCTTGAGGTCCTTTTTGACCTTGTTCAATTCTTTCTCTTTTGGACCAATGATCATAGGCAAGTTATCCCCATGTTGGGTAAGATTCGGCATCAGAAGTTGGGCGGGCGATGGACCATTAGCAGGAGGGGCATGTGGAGCGTGCTGATACTCTTCAGGAACCCAGATGGGCTCGGGTGGATCCATAGCACGAGGGAATATGGCCTCAGGTTTTTGAGGAACGGGAACTTGGTTTCGTTGCATCTCTCGGACCTTAGTTTGGAGGTTGTCAATCTTAGACACAAGCTGAGCTAGGACTGTCGTCAGATCCGGCTGCACAATGTGTTCTCCATGGAAAATGGATGGATTCTGGACTCGAAAGGAGTAATAGGGGAACGGACGAAACTCCGGGGTGACTTGACTGAAGACCGAAGCCAATAAGGAGTCAGGACAAGGGCTTGCGATCGACCTGAGAAGGTGCAAAATGGGATTTATTTTTTAGAAAAAGGGGGTGGGGAATTTTTTTTGACATTGAAAGACAAAATATTTTTGGATTTTTGATAAAAAGAGGAGAAATGTTTTTGGACGTCTAATAAGGAAAGGAAAAAATGTTTTTGGATTTTGGATCAAGAAAAAGGAGAATTTTCTTTTTGGAGACGGTATCAGCAGGATTATTACAATTATTATGTTTTCACTTGTATTAATTCTACTAAATGCAAAATAAAATGATAGACTGGTCCCGAGCCTGGAAAAATTAGGTTTGTAATATATGCAAAGCTATGGTTGTACTTGTGACAGAACTCACAAACAGGATCCCATTTTAAAAATGCGCAAAAATTCGAGCGACAGGCCAACCCGGAATTTTGGCAGAGTTTCGGGTTGAAACCGGTAATCTAACATGTGTGTCCTAGGCTTGACACCTATATGCGGGAATACAGTTGGTTGGGTGAATCGTAAAGGGTTCCCCCTTTAGTGTGACTTCCACGATATACCTCTTGCTCTTGCGGGAAATCGGTATGTGTGGACAAGCCATTTGATATACCTGAGTGTACATGAATTGCCTCACCATATACCTCGTGGGGATGGTACATGTGAGAGCGAATTCGATATACTCGGCATACGTGAACGAGTTCCCTGCGATATACCTCCCGTTATGACTTCGATCAAGAGGTACGATGCGGGGGAACCATTCGATATACGTCGAAGGTACATGGCCAATGAAAGGTGAGAGTCAGATCGCTTAGGCTAACTGCTCCCTGCCGGACCAGTGCCCATCACAAAGTGACCCTCCAGTTACTGGATAAAATTTGGTCAATAACAATGCTCTTTGGTGATGTCGTGTGAATCATGCATGATTCTCTTATTATTATCTTATGAGAATGTATTTCTTGATTATGCCAACAGGGAGCAAAGTACAAGTACCATTGGTACACCAAGTATGGATGGGTGATGCATGCAACATGTGGATATATGTGACCCTAGGTGCACGTGGTCACATGGAGAATTTTTCTACAAGTGTGTGAATACAAGCATAAGTATGGGGTACACATGAGTAATAAAGGGGTAACATACAAATAGGGGGAAAATATAAACAAACATAACACCCATGTAAATAGAGTCTAACCCTCAAAAGAAAGTCCCCAGCAGAGTCGCCACAACGGTCGACCCCCGATCCTCGCAGCGGGCGGACGCGTGAGAGATGATCCTAGGTCCCGCGCGTCCCTCTTGGGATCGCTTAGGACGGAATCATTTGGGTGAGGTGAAAAATGTAGAGAGATAGAGTCGCCAGTCTATTTTACTCAAAACAGACAAAAGAAGGGGAGCCATCCCGAAGGACAACATCCAAAGACATACTGATGCATACGAAACCAAAAATGATTCGAAAAGGGTCCGGAGGCTAAGTTACGAAATGGGAAGGTGTTAGGCACCCATTCCGCCATTTCGGTCTCTCATGGGTTTTTTTTATTTTCCTTTATTTTCCCCGTGATATGTGTGCATGTGTATATATAGTGGATATAGGAGTCGTCGACTTGTACCATAGGAGATGTAAAGCGAGTCCTCCATATGAAGGTATAAAAATATTAGAAAATAGGATTTACGTGATTATCCCTACATTGACCGTTACGATGGAATGATAACGCATGTGAAATAATACGCCACTAAGAACAAATATATTTTTATACATAATATAAGAGAGTGGAGTTTAGAGAAAATAAAAAATGAGAGAAAAAGTAAAAATAGGACTCGAGTCTCGAGTTTTACCCCGAGATGCCTACGTAGCCTATAGAGGTATCAAAGTTCACATAGTTCGCATGCAAAACGAAGAGTGGGGTTTATCCCATAAATCCAATCGGGGGATTCTCTTATTTGTGTGTGTGTGTGTGTGTGTGTGTGTGTGTGTGTGTGTAGAAAAAGTATTTTAGTTGTGAGAAAAGTGTAAGAAATGTATGAGAATTCTCGTTTGGAATTTATGAGCAAACCCATTTTTTCTTATTTTTTGGGTTTTTATTTATATGAAAATAAGAGATGTGCAATAATATTAAATAAAAAGTATATTAGGATGTGTGAGATGAGATAGTGGAAGTGCTAAGTAATAAAACAAGTTATTGCAAAATTATGAGAATTTAAGGAGAGAGTTGAGAAAATTGGACCTTCTTGAAGACCTTGAGCTTGATCTTGAATGTTGGAGGGAAGCCCTTGCACTTAGATGATGATGGATAGTGGTTAATTCACCAAGTTTGATGAAAAGGATGATGAAAAGTGATGTTTGGAAAGGGATTTGGGTGTGGAAATCACGTTGACTTCGAGAGAGGTTTTTTGGATTTGCTGAGAGTGATGTCTATCAGATCTGGGCTCCTCTTACAAGTGAGGTCAAGGCCTCCTTTTTATAGGCTCAGGGCATTGCCGATCGGCATAGCCCTGGTTATGCCTATCAGCACCTGCCGATAGGCAGGGTCTGGAACCTGTCGTTTGGCAGTATTTTTCAGGCCCTTTGGAAAATCGATCGCAGAACGCAAACCGTTGATTAGAATCGCACACGGGATGGACCATTGGAAAGGTAATTCAGAGACCTTCGAAATTACTTCGGACTTCTCCCGAGTTTGGGAGTCGACTTTTGGTCAAATATGGATCGGAAGCATTTGTCGATCCATTTGACGGGGAATCATCGAACGCAAACGGATCGTTCGTCCGTATGGTAAGTCTGAATTATGCACGGGGCAGACCGTTGGAAAGTTTAGTAGATGTACTTCGATGTTCCAAAGAGTTTGATCCAGTTCGGGGAGTTGACTTTGGTCAATCGGGCCCTGTAAGCATTCAGTGACCTTTCGGAGTAAAACGGATCGTTCGCCTGTACTGTAAGTCGAAATCGCGCACGGGACAGACCATTGGGGTTTCAGTGCCCTTTGAATATTAATTCAATCTCGATCGATCTCAAGAGTTCACTTAAGTCAAACAGAGCCCGGGAGCGCCCGATGGCCTACTGAATGAGTTTTGGGGGAAAATGGGTCATTTGTCCCCATGGTAAGTCGGAATCATACACGGGACGGACCGTTGAAAAGGGGTTTCAGTTAACTTTGAAGATTCATTCAGTCTCGGTCGAGCTAAACACTTTGACTTTTGGTCAAACGGAGCCTAGGAGTGCTCGATGGCTTCTAAGTCAGTACTCGGGGTATGACTTGAGTTTGTAGTGATGAAGGGAGGTTCTAGGGACCTAAGTAGAGTTTAGGGGGTAATATAATGGGGTATCTGCATCCCCAATTTATTTCTCCAGTGCGCCAACTCTCTGAACTAGAGCTCTTTCCCTTGTCTCTGTGCCTCCAAGCATCTTTCCAAGGTTGTTTCTTCTTCTCCATTCCCACTTCCCTTTTAGGTAACCTTCTTCCACTATTATATTCAAGGTATTATAGTTTCTTAAATCGTTTTAAGACTTCATAGTTTCTGGCGAGCTCAAACTCAACTCTGGCATCTTGACTTGGCTGTTAGGCGCTTCCTTATTGGTTTTGAGTGGTTTCAGGCTTTTAGGGGCATTTTTTGCTTAGTGATTACACCATTTAGGCTACCATTTGTCCCCTTAATTCACTCCAGTCACATTTTGATTATCCTTCCTATCAAATTTTCTTCGTTGTTCTTGGTAGGAAAATGATTCACTTTTGCCTTTTTGATATTTGAGTCAACCTTAGTCAACCCTAAAATTGTTTGTGATTTCCATCTTTAACTTAAGTGTTACCTCAACCACTAAATGTTAAAAACCTTATACGAGTTATCATTTCAGTACCCAGTCCTTAGGGAGAGGTATTTCCAAGAGATACATAACTTAGAGGACGAGGACGAGGCTAAGCGCCAAGCTGACCCCGTTTGGAGACGACCCCTCTTTGATGTCCATTTGAAAATAATTCTACCCTCTCCTAAAGAAATGGTCGGCTTGTCTTCCACCCAAGTGAATAATAGGGATTTGTACGATGAATCCATGAGGTATTCGCCGATCCATCCTAGGGAGACGATAGGACCCGATAATATGTCCCGGGCCTCATCACCAAACCGAGCCGAGTCGTCTAGACGAGACAATAGTTATGTAGAGATTCTTCCAAACCCCATTGAGCTGATCACCAATACAAATATTCCCCCACTGTGGTTCCTTTATCTTACATGGCCGATGTTGAGTTCCAAAGAACTTACCCCACTACCGATGTCGGGGGTGGGGATGGGGATGGAGATGGAGTGGCTAAAGACGAGATGGAGGAGGGCTCTGAGTCTGACGAGTCAGTGGACTGTTCATACACTGAAAAATACCAATCCTCCATCTGTGAGCTTAACCTTCTTTACTTAAGTCAGTTATATGGCATTAAACCCGATGTCACTTTTCGAGTTCCAACCGAGGATGAGAGATTTTATGATAGACGAGAGGGAGGAATTTCCCCCTACGAACAAATGTTCAGGGTTGTATTTCTCCTTCCTTTTGACCCGACTGTACGGGCTATCCTCTCCAGCCTCTGCCTCGCTCCCACTCAGCTATCCATAAACTCCTGGAGGGACATCTTGTGTTACATATCATTGTGGAGAAATAAGTACGAGGACGAGCCCTCGGTTGAGATTTTCCATGCTTATTACGATGTCTCGTCCTCCACAAATCAGGTCGGTTAATACCACTTGGGGGCCAGGAAGTCTAATAAGAAGATCGTCCATGTCAATCAAACTTCCAATCATAACTGGAAGGAGAGGTTCTTCTATGCATCTAGGACTATGGAGTTTCCTATCGACTCCGATCATGAGGGATGAGATAATGAGCCGATGGTACCCCATTCTTGGGTAAAGCCTTTTATGCTCTCTAAGTCTAACCCCGACCTCAGTATAACCAATAGGGAGAAGGCTGAATTCCTCAGGGGAAAGGTAAGAATGGCCAACTCTTTTCCTTTGAAGAACTGATGTCCCTAGAGTAATTAGATAAGTCCAAGTCGAGGGTCGATCCACTAGATGACCTTTGTAAGTGAATCGATTTCTTTCTTTCAAGTTCTTTATCTTATTTTGTGACTGTGAATAATAATATATGTTATGTTTTTGAAGACATCCCTACTCATCTGTCTGAGGAATTTTTCAACATGCACGTGCCAAGCCTTCGCAATGATTTAAGCAAGAAAAAGAATTCGGCCGCCAAGGGTCAGCCGAAGAAGACAACAGCCATAGGGCCGACACCATCTGAGGTCGACCAAAAAATAACTAACGATCAAGTTCCCCTTGACATTCGACTTGAGAGGGACACTCAGAGGCCTAGAATAGTCCCCCCAAGCTCATCTATGTAGAGCAGTTCCAGAGCTAACTCTTATTCCGTGGATTCTTTTAGGTGTATTAGCAGAACAACATTACCAATCTCAGGAAGTGCCTAGGCACCATTATACCCTCGGCTACAAGATCCAAGATGGCGATGCTTGGAGTTCCCACCAAGGATGACTACAAGTTATTAGAAAAGATGTCGCCTCCTCAGGTCTTTAATTTGGGCCTTCATTTGATGGATCGGGTAATTATTTTCTTCTTATGCACATGACTTTTCTCGTACTCTTACCTCACCTGTACTAACATTATTTCCTTTCTCTACAGACTGTATGCACCTTTGCCTCAGCAAATAAGTGGATGGTCGAGAATTATCCCAAAGTGTATGAGGTCGACCGAGCTCTTAGATCCAAAGAGAGACTGAAGAAATGCCTGGAGTCTTACCAAGCCAACCTTTTACAGGATCAGAACGATCTGACAATCAAGGATGACTTACTGAAGACGAAAGACGACCTGCTTAAGGAACAGGATGAGGCATTGGTCACATTATTGATCACTAATACTAAAGAGCTTGCTGAGGCCGTGCACAGGGTAAAAGATGAGACCTTGTCTCCTGAGGCCCTTGAGAGGATCAGGGTCGAGGTTATTGAAGCTTTCAAGGCTTCATACGGGTTCGGCAGCTTTGGCATTATTTACATGGAGAGAGGCATAAATATGGCTTATCGGTGGATTCCTAATAAGTTCACTGAGGTCGTCTCTTCTATTCGGCCTACCTTGAATGCACCAGACTTATATGATCCCCTCTTTGATGCCCCTCTAGAGTATGTGGAGCTGATGGCGATAGCCGAGGCTGTGGCTAGTGTTCAGGCTGATGTCATAGCCCAAGTAATACAAGCCGAGGGTGGAGTTGAACCTACCGTAGAGGAAACTCCCACCATAAACCTTGAGCCGACTTCTTAGGGTGGTCGTCTGTGACCAATACCCTCTTTTGACTGTACTTATATTTTGTCTGTTTTGAACACTTTTTATTTTTTAAAGTTTTTCATCGTCTTTGTACTTTGTATTTTGTGAAATGGAATCTCTTGTTTCTCTCTTATTTGTATTTCCTCTTGATTTACTTGCATGCCACAACTATGGTGTCGTACCATACTCAAACAAGATAATATTGCAAATTAACCATACATCAATCATAATCAAGTCCTCCCTCGTCTCATCCATGGACAATCAAGTGGTTTAAATATTAACCACATTCAAGTGGTTTTTAATTTACATTCACCCAATTATGGTGTGTATGCACAAGTCCTCCCTCATCGTTTTGAGAGTGTATGGAGAGTCGTCTCATCCATTCACTGTCATCTCGGACGAGGAAGTAGGTACATTAAGTTAACTATGTTTGAATATTAACCACAATCGAGTGATTTTTAATTTGCATCCACTAAATTATGGTGTGTAAGCACAAGTCCTCCCTCGTCATTTTGAGAGTGTGTGGAGAATCGTCTTGTCCATGCACTGTCATCTCGGCCGAGGGAGTAGGTCCACCAAGTTAATGATGTTTGAATATTAACCACAATCAAGTGATTTTTAATTTGCATCCAACAAAGTATAGTGTGTAAGCACAAGTCCTCCCTCGTCGTTTTAAGAGTGTGTGGAGGGTCATCCCGTATTGCACTGTCATCTCGGCCGAGGGAGTAGGTCCACCAAGTTAATGATGTTTGAATATTAAACAAAATCAAGTGGTTTTTAATTTGAATCCACCAAATTATGGTATGTAAGCATAAGTCCTCCCTCGTCGTCTTGAGAGTGTATGGAGATTCGTCTCGTCCATGCAGTGTCATCTCGACCGAGGGAGTAGGTCCACCAAGTTAATAATATTTTAATAATAAATTCCTTTTGATGTTATTAGCAGTCCATGGACAAGGTTGACCCTATCTGAACTGTCGTATCACCGAGGCAACTTAAGCTAACTTCACCACGAATGATGTTTTGTATCTTAAGATGAGTTGATAGATTTAAATAAATATCTGAATAGATAATCAGCATACGAGGGAACACTTAGACTTCATTTGAATTTCATTCATCTGAGTCTCATACACATGTATTACAATAGAATTGAAAAAATATAGCGGAACTGTAATCCCATTGGTAATATTTTTTGAGATGTCCGGCGTTCCATGGGTTAGAGAATGGTTATCCTTCTAAGTTTTCTAATTTGTACACTCATGACACCACCTCTTTGATTACTCTGTATGGGCCATGCCAATTTGGATGAAGCTTATTGGATTGCTTCCATGTCTTCTTCAGTACCAGGTCCTCTACCTTCAGTGGGCACACCTTTACTCGCTTGTTATAGAATCTTATTGTTCTTTATTGGTAGGCAGCTTGCCAACCTCGGCGTATTCTCTTCTTTCTTACACAAGATCCAAATGCAACCTTCTTTTTGTAACATTCTCGTACGGGTCATACGTTTGAACCCTATGAGTCGGGAGGCCAATTTCTATAGGCACCACTACCTCTGAGCCAAAAGCAAACATGAAGGGAGTCTCCCTAGTTGGGGTCCTCTTCGTTGTTCAGTAGGCCCATAAGACAACATACAATTATTTAATCCATTTACCCTTTGTATATTCTAACTTCTTCTTGATTCCATCGAGAATTTCTCGGTTTTCCACTTCCGTTTGCCCATTAGCTTGGGCTCGGTCAGGGATGGAGAAGAATTGCTTGATGCCCACCCTTTCGTAGTAGTTTCTAGGGAGACGTTATTAAATTATGTTCCATTATCAGAAATTAGGGTGTTGGGTAGGCCGTACCTGCAGATGATGTTTTTTAGATGAACTACAAGGTCTTTTGCTTCGTATTTGTAATCATCGGCTCAACCTCCACCCACTTCAAAAAGTAATCTATCGCCACGATCAAATAATGATAACTATTCACGACCCTAGGTAAGGGTCCTACCAGATTAGTTCCCCATATCGTAAACTGCCAGGGAGATGTGATAGAGGTCAAAGGTTGATGAGGATGGTGGGGAATGATAGAAAACCTCTAGCACTTGTCGCACTTCTTGACATATGCTGCAGCATCCTTAGCCAAGATCGGCCACTAATACCCCTGGGTAATAATTCTCTTAGCCAAAGATCTTCCCCCAATGTGACTGGAGCAGGAGCCTTCATGCAAGCCCTTCAGGATGTATGTTACCTCAGATGGGTGGACACATCTGAGCAGAGGAAGAAGAAACCCTTTCTTGTATAAAGTGTCTCCTATGATGGAGAACTTAGCAGCTTTATATCTCAACTTCCTTTTCTCGGTCTTTGAATCTATTAATTCCCCACTCTTTATGTACTTGATGAGAAGGAGACTCCCATGTTCAAATTCAGACAAAACTCTGGAATGTTGTCCTCCTCCTCAATGGTCGATCGATGTAAGATTTTAACGGGAACTGTCCTCCTTATCTCCGTTCTTATGGTTGAGGCCAGCCTTACCAGAGCGTCGACTTGACCATTGTTTATCTAAGGTATCCTCTTCAACTTCACCTCTTTGAAATTCTTCAGCACTAACCTCAATTTCTCCAAATATTTGTCCATCCTATCATCTTTTGAGTCATATACTCCCAAGACTTGATTTACAACCAATCTGTAGTCACTGTGAACTAGGAGTTGGTCGACATTTAGGGACCGAGCTAAGGAGAGGCCTGCTATAAGAGCTTCATATTCAGACTCATTATTGGAGGCTTTAAAGTTGAACATTAATGCGTATTCAATGTATGTTCTGTCAGGTGCTGACACTATCAGGCTTGCACCACTTCCACTCTCACAGGAGGACCCATCAATAAAGAGGCTCCACATTGTACCATTCTCAGAGAAATTACCTTTTACGAGGGCTCTTTTTTTAAAGAGATGTCGTTCCTCTTCATTCTCAGATATTTTCCCCCTCAATGAGCTTATCTCGGTCTTGTTCAGGGGAGAGCCTACACTTTTTCCTTGCTCACAGCTAGTAGCCTCAAAATTTTCACTGTCGGCCTCGTCCCAGGTGAACTCAGCCACAAAGTCTGCTAACGCCTGCGCTTTGATGGCCAGTCTAGGTTGATAGATTATATCAAATTCTCTAAGATTCATTGCCCAAGCCATTAGTCTCCTCGACTTATCAGGCTTATAGATGACTTATCGAAGCCAAGAGTTCGTTTGGACCACTATTGTGTGGGCCTGAAAGTACAACTTCATCTTCCTTGAAGCATGAATCAGTGCATAGGCTAACTTTTTCATCATGGGATACCTCTGTTCAGCCCCTGGAGCACCTTGCTATTGAAACATATCGGTTTATATAGCCTCATCTCTTACGATGGCAGCACTAATAGCCGACTTTGTGACTTCTAGATACACATGAAGCTTTTCCCCTTGGACTGGACATGATAATAATAAGGGAGAGACGAGGTAGGACTTCAACTCTTGGAATGCCTTATCGAATTCCTCATTCTATTTGAAAGATTTTCTAAGAACTTTAAAAAATGGAAGACATTTGTCGGTGGCTCTGGACACAAACCTGTTAAGTGTCTCCACTCTCCCCGTCAGCCTTTACACATCCTTGATTGAAGTTGGAGTCTTCATTTCCATCAAGGCCTTGATCTTTGATAAATTGGCCTCTATCCCCCTCTGATTTACGATGAAGCCCAAGAATTTGCCTGATCTTACGTCGAACATGCATTTCGTAGGATTAAGCTTCAACTTGTATCTATCCATCGTGTCAAAATTTTACCTGAGGTCGTCCACGTGGGTATCGACCTTGAGACTTTTAGTAATCATATCATCAACATACACTTCCATATTATTCCTAATTTTACCCTCAAATATCTTATTGACAAGCCTCTGATAGGTAGCTCTAACATTCTTCAAACCGAAGGGCATGACCTTGTAGCAATAGATTCCCTTATCGATTACGAATGCAGTCTTATCCTCATTTGACGGGTGCATGAATATCTGGTTGTATCCTGAGTAGGCATCCATAAAACTCATCATCTCATGGCCTGCTATGGAATCAACCATCTAATCGATTCGGGGTAAAGGGAAGCTATCCTTGGGGCAAGCCTTGTTCATATCGGTAAAGTCCACACACATTATCTAATTCCCATTATCTTTGGAGATAATAATTACGTTATCCAACCAATCAGGATATATCACCTCTCTTATGAAGTTAGCTTTTTCCAACTTCTTCACTTCTTCCCAGATGACCTCGTATTTATCTGAAGAATAGATTATTCTCTTCTTTCGTATCGGCCTAGCATCATCGGTAACATTCAGTTTATGGAAAAAAAGTTCAAGATCTATGCCCGGCATATCCTCATGACTCCACGCGGAGATACTTTGCCTCTCTTTTAAGAGCTTGATTAGCCCTTCCTTGATATCTCCTCTCAGGTCTTTGCCAACCTGGACAGTTTTTTTGGCTCATCCTCAATAAGGACGATGGATTCTACCTCTTCTATGGCCTCCCTTTTTTCAGTTTGGTCTTATCCCTGGGATCCAGGGTATTAATCCTGTAGGTCGTAGTTTCATTCTTGTGAGCTCCCCTCTCCTCGGCTGGGTTGAAGTTGCATTCACATTCCAATATTTGATCACCTTGGACTTCCCCTACCCCATAAGGGGTTGGGAATTTTACCATTTGGTGTACAGTGGATGGCACGGCCTCAAATTCCTTGAGGGATACTCTCCCCATTATAATCTTATAATCCGAGTATACTTTTTCATCTATCACAAAGAAATTGATCTTCTTTCTTATCCTCTTAGGCCAAACATCTCCCATTCTGACATCCATTTCATACATTCCCAATGGATGCACCTTCTCATCGTTGAACACGATCAGAGGATGATTGTAAGGGTTGAGACTCTTATTACTGAGTCCCAAACCATTGAAACATGGCCAGAACATAACATCAGTCTAACTTCCCCCGTCGACCAATATCCTCGACACGTCATACCCATGCACTCTAGTTATAATTACCAAAGGGTCATCCTGAGGAGCTAGGATTCCTTTGAGGTCAAGTCTTGAATAACCCACAATTAAGGTATCTATATCTACCTTCTTTCTCTTCTCTGACTTTGTACTTATTGCAGCCGAGTTTATAGCTTCAACCTTGGGAAGGGATTTAGCCTCGACCACATGCACCTTACGGTCATCCACTTCTGCACCACCCCCCGCTAGGCCTCCACAGATCATCTTCACATCTAACGATATCATGTGGAGTTGACTTTTTGGATCATCATCCTTTGGTGGCACGTCTGGGTCATCATCATCATCGTCTGAGGCATCATCCTTCTTCCCTGGGACATCTTCCATGCACCTATCGGCCCTTTTTTCTGTGGTCATCACGTCCCCTCTTTGTGTTGTCACTACTGACATACTTTCTTAGCTTCCCAACCTTAAGTATCTTCTCAATCTCATCTTTTAGGGTGAAACACTTTTCGGTTAAGTGCCCGTAATCTTAGTGAAATTTTCACCATAAGATTTTATTCCTTTTATAAGGGTGAGATTAAAGCTTCTTAAGCCATCTCAGGGACCGATCATTCTTGATCTCATTCAAAATTTGCTCGCAGCTGACCGTGAGAGGAGTATACCCGATAAACTTATCATCAGCTGATATTTTCTTCCCATCTTTATTCTTCTTCTGAAACTTGATCCCACTGCTAGTCCCCTTCGCATCCTCATACTTGGCTGTCATAGCTTCCTCGGCATTCATGACCTTATCATCCGTCATCAATAGATCGGCCATAGACTTTAATGGGTCCTCAGTAAGCTTACAAAGTAATTTCCCTTTCTACAGGCCTCCTATTAATTTTGTCATCGCAATACTTTCCTCATAGTCCTATACTTCCAACTTCTCCTTATTAAACCTTGTGATGTACTCCTTGAGACTCTCATTCTTCCCCTGCTTAACATACAACAGGTGAGTAGTCTTCTTCTAGGGTCTTACCCTAAAGCAGAAGTTATCGATGAATCGTTCTTCTAGTTGCTTGAAATTTTTAATGGAATTCTTTGGGGGAAGTGAACCATATATGGGAAACTCCAGTCAAAGTGCTTGAGAATGCACGACAGTTCATCTCATTTGAGACGGAATAGATGTCTGCAGCCGACCGGTACATCTCTACATGATGCACAGGGTTAGTACTCCCATCATACTTTGGAGTAACCACTAGTGGCTTGAATTTGGCAGGGGTTGGAAAGTTGACTATTTTTGTGACAAAAGGAGAACCTTTAGAGTATCCCCTCTATATGGGTCATGGCTCTTAAGGATGTATCCAATCTTATTTTCTATCCTTTGAATTGAGTCATTCTAAGGCCTCTAAACCGCTTCAACAACATCGTCCTGACCAATGTTATCCCCTGTTACCTCAACAGCCAAACCGAAGGTTCCCCTACTGCTCACTTTCATCATTACTTACTTCTCGTTGGACCTCATCTCAGCCACACTGGGGTCGACCGTCTTCCCCCACCCTCCTTGAGCCAGCATTGCTCTTTAACCTGGACAGCCTTTCTCTCAGATTAATAACTGGGCCGAGCCTTTCAAAGTTCGACCCTCTACTTAATCTATCAAAGGCAGATCCCCTTGGCTGCGCATTACAACTCGTCATCCTATCATGACCTCGGCTTCCTTGGATGGAGCGTACCTTATTCCTAGATACTTCGTATGGCTCCCAGCAATCATCCTGAGCATCTTTAGCCTCATAATCATCATAACGGTCCTCGAGACAGTGTTGGCCTTTCCTCCACAGGCATAAACGCCTAGGGTCGACAATATCCATCTGCCTCTAAGGAAGTGGCAAGTCTTTACATGGTGCCAGGGGTGGACCCCTGGCATCCTGGGAGTGATCCATAGCTGTCGGAGTAATCATCTTCAGTTGTACCCCAGTTAGCCTAATTATCACATTTTTGGGGCTGAAAGCCACCAGCCTCTCTTGCATTGCTTGTTGGCTGGCCACCAAAGACTTCAATGCCGTCGCTACCTTAGCTATATCTGACTTAGGAGGTGCATTGCTAGAACTAGGACCTCCAGCTGGTGGTAGTGGTGGTGGAAATTCTGATGCCGTGTATTAAACCTTACCGATGAGCTGTAGTTGAAGAGTAAAATCCTTGTAGCTCAGTAGGAACTCTTCCAATGGTGAAACCGCTCCACGAGAGGGGATGACTGGTTCACCACCAGAGACTCTGGTGAGGATAAGCTAAAAAAGGGAATATATGATTCTACTCATTTCCCACAGATGGCGCCAGACAGATGATGCCAAAAATGGTATCACTATGTCATATATATATATATATATATATATATATATATATATATATATATATATATATATATATATATATATATATATATATGAAGCTCAAACAGGAATGCAGCAATGGCCATAATCACATAGCATCTTAACAAAGAAGGAGATAAGGCGAAGAGGATGAACACATGGATTTAAGTGGTTCGACCGGAGCCTACGTCCACTGCGTGTGTGTGAGAGAGAGTGAAATCCACTAGTAAATATGGCTCTAATGGCCAAGTTACAACACAAGCTTTCTCTCTCTCTTCTGTACCCAAATTGATCAAAGTTTTTTCTAGGGTTTTTATTAATCGATCATCTTTCATGAAGAAAATGATATATAATTATAGTGTCTTGGGGGTGTATTGCACCCCCAAGCATGGAACAAACATGTACAGAATGTTCCCAATCAATAAGGAGAAGCCAACTATCTTTGTCACATGCAGGTCATGATGATCAAATATTCTCCCACATGCGAGAATGATTTGGTATAATAGTTCTGGCTCACATCCGTTGTATATCCATGCATACATCTCTATGCATCTCCCAATGCACGCGCTTTATCAGTAAGATGACCTCGATCGACCCCAGAGGCCGAGGCTGAACTTGTAGACCTTTGAACTCTTGTGGAACGATACCTATTATGTTGACCAACCTTAGCCTCACTTTGTCGGCCTGGGTGAGGGTGAGGGAGAGGCTGAGGATACCCAATCTTCGGGAATAATGCAGATAATTCATATTGGACAACTACCGAGGGCCGAGGTCGAGTCATCTGAGTGTCAGCCGAGTCCTTCCAGGCCGAGTGCTAACTTCTCATTTCTGGCCAACTAGTGAGGGTCGGCTGTGGCCGAGGCTTATGACCCTAGGCGAGGTGATATTTATCATATACAGTAAATAAACTTAAGAAGTACACAATTCATCCTAATCTGGACACAAACTCTATTGTATGTCAATTTTTATCTTGCAGAAGTCATTATGTTCGTGAATAATGGCCTCCCAATCAAACTAGCAATATCACTCATAAATGAATCGGCCCACATATAAAGTTCATACCTGGAAATTTAATATATATATATATATATATATAGGAAATTGAGTAAGCACATCCTCCTCGAAGCTAACATCAGGAATTGAAGGCTTGACCCCTAAAGGTCTTCTATCAAAATACCAAGGCCCCAATTCCAGTAACCTAATTTATTCTTCACTACTTTAAAAATCAATAACAAACACTCCTCAATTCAGTAAGAATACTTCAATTTTTCCATACTTGTTTCATTTTCTCATTGCATAACCTTTCATAATAACATAGGAAACTTTTTACCCAAGTACGTATGCAACAATGACATTTATCCAACAATGAACTTCTTCCTCATCCCCCTCCTAATATATCTTTACAGAATTCTTTCCCTCCTCATCCAAACTTAATGGAATGTATTTCAATTTATTATGAGTTAGCCTATCTTTGTTTGGTTTAGCAGCATTTACCCAATATTTGCCTCCATCATCCTTCACCTATTGAGAAACTAGGTTTTTACTTTTATTCACCTTCATACCCCCATTTGAATTATTGAGATTTGGGAAATTATATCATAATCTCTACTTTTCTCTTCAATTTCTAACAATTTATTATGATTCTCTAAATCATCAACCATTTGTTTCTCATAATATCCTTTCTTCATTAGACCTTCCTCTCATAGGGATAAGCTTGATGCAGCCTCTTTGCTACTCGCACTACATTCATTCAATTTACCACTATTGTGATTTTCTATAATTAAAAATTAGAATTTATTCAAATTGCCTTCATCCGTAATTTTTCCCTTCGATCCAAACCTACTCATCACATTCCACTCTTTTCCAATGTGGAAAACTTGTCAATTGGGGCCCCTCTAACCCTAGATGATTGTCTCATATCATCATAGCATCTAATCGAAATAGTTTAGAAGAGTAGAAGAGATTCATATAATGGAACTTGCAATCTCCTTTTAAAGAGAAAATTCGAGAAAGTTTGATTATAGTATTATAGAACACATTATCCTTCACATAATTAATGTCAATGATCAAACCCTTATCTAGGCTGAAATAGGGGTGTACATGCGCTAGCTTGGTTTGGTTCCATGATTTTGGAATTAAAACCATAATCGAATTCATGTGAAATCGTGCCAATCCATTTCATCGGTTCATGGGTTGGTTTGGTTTTTGGCTTGACTTATTTTTTTAATACTCATATTTAATTTAAATACTTTAACTATCATAAAAGAGTTTTATGTTGTTTAAAATTTCAAAGAAAAATAAGAATGAGAACAATGAAAAAATAATCATTTTTAAAGTATAAAAAAAGAAACTTATTCAAGTTCTGAAAAGAAACTTATAATAGATGAGAAAGTATTATACAATCATCAAACTAACAAAAATATTTCTAGTAAAATAAAATAGTAGCAATGTCGTATTATGCCAACTTATAAACACTTGACATGCATCCAAAAAAATGTGAAAGGATATAATATGCACTATATAAATAAATAAAATATATATACAATATAAGAGTCAGATAAGTATTTTTGTGTTTGGTTCTATCATCAGGTTATTTGAGTTGGGTCTCGCTTTTGGTTATTGGTTTTATGAAGATTGGTACCGAAACCATAATGGAACTAATCAATTCCAGCATTTTCAGAAACAAATTCAAACAATTAGTGAAAAAAGCCAACCCAAATCAACTCAACCTGCAGAGGAGGATTCAGTTCGATTCTTTGAGTTGCCTAGGATGAAATACAAATAGCAAGCACAAGCTGGATAGAGTTATCCCAGTTATAAGAATATAGGTACCCAAACTTTGGGTCCTGGGCCATATATACACATTAGGATTCCATATGTATACTCCATATCATAAGAGTTAAGCAACATAACTATTTTTAGAATGTGTTACTATGAGCATTAATAAAGTAACTAGTCTTTCTAGGTAGGAAATACCACATATGAATATTTGGTAATCAAATTACATTACAGTTTCGCAAGATTATTCGGTTCAATTAAGTAAAGAAATTATCAAAGTAGGTATGAAAATAGCAGAGATAACCCTAAGGCGAAGAAAGAGAGGCGATCTCATCGGGCCCCAAATTTGGCTCAATTATAGGGGCCACTAATTTTTTTAAAATAATATTTTCTACATACATTTATTTTAAATCCGTGTAAACTATTGACACAATAATACTAGTAGTTCAACTGGTCACAAATAGTTTAGAGAAGCATGACGTCCCTTGTTCATTACCCAAGGAGTTACATTATGTTATTTTATTTTGTGTAGAATAAGTCACCATCGGTCTTGTACGAAAAGCAAGACTACTAACTAGAAAATTACTTCTAATACCACATTTTAAAGTCCTAAGATATTTAAAATTCAAGTTTTAGATTTCATTGTGATTTTTATTTTTATATTAGTTAATTTAAATTATATTATTCTAAACCTTAAATCAAAATCTTCAAAATAATTTTTTTTTCCTCGTTTATGAGTGAGCACGTTTGTTTTTAAATTTAAATTTTAACAAACATTTGCATTTGGGAATGGAAATATATTGAATTTTAGAATGTTATTATGATAATAAATAATTATATTTTGTAATAAATTAAAATAAAATCAAGAGGACTCATATTGACAGTTCGCCTCGGTCTCCCATATCATCGGGGACGACCTTGGGAAATAGTAGAATTTAAATATAGTTGATAACGTAGTTACTTTGATTAAAATGTTTGGAAATAAAGTTGAATTTGGAACTATAGTGGTATTGAGTTAGGATTTAGTATGGTATCGACCGAAAGACATGCACACATCTATATTTTAGTTGTTTTGAATTGCCAATAAGTTACCTAAAGTACCA
Organism: Sambucus nigra; assembly: GCA_949130495.1. Classification (NCBI taxonomy): domain Eukaryota; kingdom Viridiplantae; phylum Streptophyta; class Magnoliopsida; order Dipsacales; family Adoxaceae; genus Sambucus; species Sambucus nigra. The sequence continues at coordinate 160,453,102 of OX422216.1, read as the reverse complement.
CTTTTATCTTGACCTTGCAAATAACTAGACCAATTCCCAAGAAAAACAATAGGGATACAATGGAAGATCTTAAATACAAGTTTTGTTAAACAGAACTTCTCTAAAGATTTTTAGTTACAAATTTCCTTTTTAACCTTTTTAAAAAATTCACCCCGATAGTAAGGGATAGTTACCGATTTTAATTGTCTAAACTTTTATCAAATTAAAAGTCTTTTGTATAAAAACACGTATATGAGGCGTGTATTTTAGGTGATCCATTGAAGTTCTGAAATGAGGAGATAAAATGCTTATAGATTACATTTTTATGATTATTGTTTGTAGATGAGGAGATTGTCTACGAAAATAATATTAAAAAATTCAATATGAGTTAGAAAATTATCAAATGTTCTGTGGGGACCAAAATATAGAGGCCTAACTTTTGGCAGCCCGAACAGGCCCAACACGCTTCCCAAGTCAAATCAGTGCCTCATAGATAATAACAATGGCTTATCACGTGGATAATTAAGGACTCAACTGGTTACCTATATTCTCAGACGAGATAAACTGGGATCACTAATGAGATAATAAGGAGATAGGAGAGTTTCTTGTACAACTCAACTACTTTTTACTTCTATAAATACAACCATCACCTCGGGGAAAAGAGGTATGTAATTTTGAACCTATGAGAAATTAATAAAAGCTGAGAACCCCCTCGGTGGACATAGGCAGTTAACGAACCATGTAAATTTTTTGTGTTATGGCCATCTTTCTTTACTTTTTTAATATTTTTTCTTTCTACAAATATTTAATTGTGATTTCTTGTACTCACAATTGGCGTCCTTTATGGGAATTGATTTTCTTTTCTAAAAAAGTAACCCGGAACAAAAGAATGAATACAATGTCTCATCATCCATACAGTCCACCCCTCACTGGTGATATGCGAGCTGATCTAGACCCAATCAGAATCATATATGAGATTTTCCAAGACAAGAATCCTAGATTTCGTTCTAAAAAGCATCTCTCCGAGCAAAGCAATAAGCAACCTAGATAAACACAGATCTTACGACTGGTCGACGTTTATGAGGATCAACTCCACGAGAAAGAGGAAGCAACTCGCCGCCAAATGGAGGAGAGTACACACCTCCGACAACGATTGGAGAAGACGGAGAATGAACTCCGATGGGGGTAACAAAAATGTTGTAGTCAGACTCCTAGCCCTCATGCGATCAAATTTGTATCCAAGGAAGGAGTACCGGATGCAACTATGATTGTTTGGAGCGTGAAACTCACCTGGTAAAACAAAATCGAGATGAAGAACATCGCGGGCATAATATAAGGATTTTGGTCCAAAAAGAGATGGAGTAACACCCAACACATCGTGGAGCCAGATCCACAAAAGATCTAGCGAGAAGGGCCCTGATTATACTGATGTAGTCCCCTTTCTCAAGGGCAATTAAGGAGGAGGAACCCCTGAATAAATTCATAACCCCAAGATTTAAAATATACGATGGGAAGATAGACCCTATAGATCACGTTCATCAGTATAGGAAAGCAATGACTCTATTGAATCATAACGATGCCCTTATGTTCCGCATATTCCCATCTATCCAAGGAAAGGTCACCCAGAAGTTGTTTGAGAGTATACCCCATAAGTCGGTTAAGAGAAAGAATTTCAAGTCCTTGCAGAGGCCTTCATAGCTCACTTTATATCCAGCATCTCACATCTGAAGAGGAAGGATTCTCTACTGACCGTAAAGAAAAATCCACGAGAGACTTTATAGGAGTATTCCAAGCGTTATTGGGAAAACTTCAACGAAGTGAAAGATTGCTCGCAGCATCATTTAAAATTGGCTTTCCCGCTACCTCCATAATGCACCAATCCCTCACTAAGAAGGAATCAAACACCATGGACGATCTCATGTCACGTATTCAAAAGTACGCCAAGGTGGAAAATATGGTTAACACCAGTAAAGAAAAGACTGGTCGCGCAAAGGTGAACAAAGGCAATGACAAAGAAAATAACCCTAAAAAGGGGATCAATAAAAAAAATGAAGAAACCAAGAATGGGCGCAGAGAAAATTCAGTCGAAGCATTCTAAGATATTAACACGATTTTTATGGAACTAACTTAAAAAATCCTACAAAAGATTAAGGACCAGCAGTTTCTCAAATGGCTAAAGAAGGTGAGAGAAGATTCGACTAAAAGGAACGACGCATTCAACTACACCTTCCACAAGGAAAACGGACACAAAATAGAAAATTATAAGGCCTTAAAATCTCATCTGGATGAGTTAGCCCATATGGGGCATCTAAATGAGTACATTGAGAAGAAAGTTGATTGGGTCCCCATCAACGGCGACCCAAAACCAAATAATGTGTTGGATGATAAAGCAGGACACGAGTTTGTCATTATACATGGGGCATCCGACCTCAGGCAAATAAATGGAAATACATTTCAAATGGAACTCAATAAGGTCACAGCGATAATATAGTCCTTTTAGAGAGATCCCATCGAAAGTCAAACTAGAAAATGCAGGCGAGTAGAAAATCTGGATTACAATAAGCACATAGTGTTAACAGAGGAAGATTTGATCGGGATAAGAACCCCACACCACGATGCATTAATAATCACTCTAGGGATTACAAACTGGGATATGGATAAGCTACTGGTGGATCAATGGAATTCTTCAGAACTAATGTACCTCCAACTTTTTCACAGACTCAAATTAAAGATGACGAATTTGAAGGAAGCGACCGTCCCACTGGTCAGTTTTATCGAAAAGATGACCATGCCATTGGGGAAGGTAGTCTTGTGAGTAAGGGTAGGGAACATTTATAAGCTCATGGAGTCCCTAGTGGTAGATATCGACTCACCTTACCATGCTATCCTCGGGAGAGGGTGGCTCATGCCATGGGGGCAGTGCCCTCAACCTACCATCAGAAACTCAAATGTATCACAGACTGGGGTATAATGAAGATAAAAGGTGACCAGACTATTGCTCGTAAAGGCTACATCACCGCCATTAGGCCTAAATAAAAGAAGAAAAAAGATAAGGAAGTCATCCCTGATGGAGCCACTCCTCCAAGTAGCAACTAAAGTATGGCTGACCAGGGGTGGAAGAGATGATAATCAACCCCGTAGACAGAGTTGTGCAAAAATTGGAGGAAGTAGTTTTTTAAAAAAGTCGACTAGAGAGGAAGTTCCTAATCAGCACCACTTGATCAGACCAAGAAAAGAAGGAATTGATCATTTTTCTAAAATATAGCCTAAATATTTTCGCGTGGGAGCCAAATGACATGATAGGGATTGATCCTGAAATCACTTACCATCATCTTGTCATGGACTCAATCTTTCAATCGATCATACAAAAGACACACCGCACTGCCTCGAAGAACGCCAAGTCAGTGGAAAATGAGGTAGGGAAATGATTAGGCTCAAATTCTTTCGAATTTATCCCTTTAATTTAGATACTTTTATTATCTCGAATAACGTAAAATGAGTGTAATTATCGCATTTCTTTGATACTAACCCCTTTTAACAAGTACATCTAGTTTAGTGTATTTCTTATGAGTTTTGCAAGTATTTAAAGCATTGAGGAAGAAAGAAACTGGAAAAGCATTGAAAAAAGTCAAAAGAGGAAAGTCAAAGGGAAATTCTGTAATTTTTTAACCTTAGTCCGGAGGTGGTTCCAATTGGAAAGTTAAATATCTTTCAATTACAAGAACACTGGAAAAAACATCACCTCAATCTGAGCTATGGTGAAGAAGTTATGATTATTTGAAGATAAGAAAAGTCCAAAAAAAAATCCCTCTATGAAAAAGGCGAGAGGTCCGGACCGCCCAGAAAAGGGTCTGAACCGAGTCCCCAGAAAGTTCTGTATGAAAATTGAAGGGGATCCTGACTTTTTATTCAAAAAGGGTCTGGACCGCCCTAGTAAAAAAGTCCCTGTTAAGAAATTGAAGGGGATCCGGACCTTTTATTTAAAAAGGATCCGGATAGGGTTGGCAAAAAAATCTCTGAATGAAAAATGGGGGCGATCCGAAACTTTTATTTTAAAAGGATCTGGACCACCCATCTATGAGATCCCTGGATGAAATAAGGGGGAGGTCCAAACTGCCTAGCCCGAGGTTCCGGACCGCTTTTGTAATAAGGGGGCAATCCGGACTGCCTAACTCGAGGATCCGGACCACATTGGATTTTTCTCAGATTTTTCTATTCTTTCTCAAAGTTTTAATGGAGTCGAACTCTTGTAAATTTCGTGGCTATTTATTCATATTAGTTCCCTAATATTATGGGTTCGATTTTTTAGGTTAGCTAATTAAGAGTAGAGGGTTTTTGTAGTCAAAAACCCTAGATTTCAATAAGAGTTTTGCTGTAAGGATTTCAAGTTTGATTCTTCAATACAAGTCATTTCTTTCCATTCCTTATTTCATAATTTCCTTGGTTTGTTAATTATTAATTATGCATCTCTTTAATTCTAAGTTTATATTAGTCATGACGTTTTCTTCTTTTCAATCCATGTTTTCTTCTAATTTAATCATGTCTAGCTAATTTTCTAAGGGTTGGGGTTCATGAACCCTACCCGATGTAATTCTCGATAATGTGAAATAGACTTTTGAATTAAAATCTTAGATGAATCGTGTTGCGTAATTATTGCAACTGTCGTAGTACTTTGATCTCGTTTGCCATAGGTAACCGGGATGCTTAAGAGTGCGATGCGCGTATCGATTAATGCGACACCGCTTTGCTCTTGCCTTTGATTTCATATGGTGCGGGCTACGATCCCTCATATATGGAATGATTAAGATTAATAAATATTGGGTTCATTTAAAATCTTAATTCCGAATCTAGTATCCTACGAAGTGAATTACTAGGGTCTGGGGGATTGTAATCCAACCTCTTGTTCTCATCTCATAGTTAAACTTTTAGTCCATTTATCATCAGCATTTAGTTTAATTAGTATAGTTGCATATTGTTAGTTGTTAGTTTCATTAATAGTTACTCTAAAATTTGCATCTAGTCGTAGTTTTTTCATCCCCTAAATCATCTTTTCATTTCTTTTAGAGTCAAAGCTAGGATTCTCAATCTTTCCAATGTCGTTATGTTTATTCATCCTATTTACCTGTGTAGACGATCCCGACTTACCGGGTTTATTACTAATGTGACACGCTTGCTCTTGAGCGTATATCAGTACGAACATTAGATACACATTTGTGGTCCCGTCAAATTTTTGGCGCCGTTGCCGGGGATTTAGGTAGACTTACGATAGATCGAGTCAATCTAAAGCTTAGACCAAAAATTAAAAACAAAATAAATAAAATTAAAAAATCCAAAAAAAATTGATGAGTATTACGAGGGAGATGCTGGATGAGAGCGAATGGTAAGATGTAATAGATGAATTCCTTCGTAGTAACCATCCCTCCACATCAGAGAAGCCTTCGGAGGAGAGTGAGAGAGAGTATTCGGATAATGAGCAAGAAAGAGCGTTAGGAGATATGAGCCTAGAGGACTTTGAGAACGAATTTGGGCATGTGGATGAGAGCTTCACTATCGAAGTCTAATCTCTATTGGACTCATTTTGTCACCTAGAAGAGAGCGCATGGAAAGATAGGATGGATGATTTCCTTCTTTGTGACTATCCACCCATGCCACTGGAGTTCTTGGATGCAATTAAGGCCATGATTAGAGTATCGTCCGATTTAGAGCTCGATCCATGCATTATCAAGTTTAGGGACAATCAAGGCAATTTCAAAATTCACTTTGATATTCTCTCCAAGCCGGACCATTTGGACAACAAGGTGATTGATCACCTCGTTGACTTCACTCGCCTCATTCATCATATGCCTCGAGGTGTTCATTTTTTCTATTGGGTCGACTCCCAATTGTTTCGACTTTTGATTTACGATGTGAGGAAGACGAGCGAGACAAGGAGAGCATCGTTCCCCGTGCAAGGGGTCGGGTGAGTTTGTATAAAGAGATTAGAGGTCGTCGCACCCCAGACGCATATGGGGTGATTTTTGTTATATTTTTGAGTCATTTATGAGTGTCATATAGTGTCTTGTTGCATTTTGATAATTTGTTTGTTTTATTTGTCGCACTTATTCATTTTCTTCTTTAGATTTTAGTCCTTTTGATTGAGGACAATGCAAAAGTATAAGTTATGGGGGGGGTGACAAGTGCGTCTTTCTAAAATTTTGCAAATTTTCAAAATGCTAAAAAAATAAGAAAACTTCAAAATTTTCAAAAAAAAAATTGAAACATTTTCAAAAACCAAAAATATTTTTCTTCAAAATAAATAAAAATTGGAATTTAAATTTTTCAAAAATATCATTAAAATTCGGTTTAAAGTCTCAAATTGTAAAAACATAATGCACAAAGCCAAAATTGACCAAAGATGGCAATTGAGCGAACATGGACGACTTAACGAATAAGTGTGGAGATTAACCAACCCGGTGAGATTCGAGCCTATCCTTTTTGTGAGTTTATAAATCAATCCGAGCTAATGGTTAACTCAAAGCTCTATTCAGTATTTAAAAAAGTCGTTGATGATCTCAATCCTTTGTTTTGATCGGTTATGGGAAACGTGTGAGATGCTGTCTTGAAAAACGTTCTAAAGGAATCTCTAAACTAAAATTCACCTCGAGATCCATATGGTAACGCAATTAATGATTTGGGCAATGAAGTCGACCCTCATTTGTTACCCAAAAATATTGGCCAAAAAAAGTCGTGAAAAAATTATCCCTTTGCTAACCAATTTGAGCCAACTAAATTTTTTCCGTTTTTGTTTGACTACCTGAAAAACCTAAATGGCCCGAAATTGAGAAAAGTGAAACCCTAGAATTTTAGCCCAATTAGTGCAAATAAAAAGGGGCAAGAAAAATATAACATGCTCAACAAAAATAGCAAGACAAGAAAAATGTGAAAAAAAATAGAAAAAAAAAAGGAAAATGAGCAAAAGCCCGGAAAAGCCTCATGGACATTTCCAGGAAAATTTTCAATTCCAAAGTAACCAACCATCTCCTTTTACCCAATGCACCTTAAAATCCCGAAAAGTCCTAACCGAGTCCAAATTACAAATTTGCTTACCGCGTGGAGAGCTCAAGCACAAAAGATAACAAAAGAGATTAAAGGGGTAAAGTAGAGGCGATGTTTCCTGTTTCCTTGTAACCGTATTCTAATGATGAGATCTTTTTACGCCATAAATTTTTATCTTTTGAATTTAGTATGCTTGAATTTGTGTTCCACTACATTTACTCTTTATGTCACGCATACCGAGAGAAAATAGCCACATTTTCGAGTGATTCGTTTGAGAGAGCACCTAGTGAGAATTTGAATCAAAATGAATTTTTGGATAAGTAACGTAATGGTCAACCGGTGAAAATGCGAGGTTAAATTTCTGGCTTCGCACACACACATTGTGATTTGAGACGCTTAAATTGAATTAATGATGGGTATTTCTCGAAAAAGTTTGAATTATACAATTTTTGCTTATTTTGAGTTTTCTTTGAGTGGAATTTTGTGGGTATATTCACTGCAAACCCTCACGAGATACAATTCGTCCTACTAGGGTGACCTAGGGGTTGAAAGGCTTGTTGCTTATGCTCAATGCAATCGCTTACCCCCGAAAGTGGTAATCTATCCAAATAAAATGAAATTAGTTACATTTGACCCATAGTTACATTCTTTTACATTGCTCGGGATGCACAAAGCTCTAAGTTAGGGGGTTTGATTAGGCTCAAATTCCTTCGAATTTATCCCTTTAATTTAGATACTTTTATTATCTCGAATAACATAAAATGAGTGTAATTATCGCATTTCTTTGATACTAACTTCTTTTAACAAGTACATCTAGTTTCTTGTATTTCTCATGAGTTTTGCAGGTATTTAAAGCATTGAGGAAGAAAGAAAATGGAATAGCATTGAAAAAAGTCAAAGGAGGAAAGTCAAATGGTAATTTCATAATTTTGAAGCTTTAGTCCAAAGGTGGGGCCAACTAGAAAGTTGAATATCTTTCAATTACAAGAAAAATGGAAAAAACGGCACCTCAATCCGAGCTACAGTGAAGAAGTTACGAACATTTGAAGATTAGAAAAGTCCAAAAATAGATCCTTGTATGAAAAAGACAGGAGGTTCGGACCGCCCAGAAAAGGGTCCGGACCGGGTCCCCGGAAAGTTCTGTATGAAACGTGAAGGGGATCCAGACCTTTTATTCAAAAAGGGTCTGGACCGCCCTGGTAAAAAAGTCCCTGTTAAGAAATTAAAGGGGATCCGGGCCTTTTATTTAAACAAGATCCGGACCGGGTTGGCAAAAAAATCTCTTAATGAAAAATGGGGGCGATCCGAACCTTTTATTTTAAAAGGATCCGAACCGCCTAGCTATGAGATCCTTGAATGAAATAAGGGGGAGGTCCGTACCGCTTAACCAGAGGATCCGGACCGCATTGGATTTTTCTCAGATTTTTCTATTCTTTCTCAGAGTTTTAATGGAGTCAAACTCTTGTAAATTTCGTGGCTATTTATTTATATTAGTTCCTTAATATTAGGGGTTCAATTTTTTAGGTTAACTAATTAGGAGTAGAGAGTTTTTGTAGTCAAATACCCTAGATTTCAATAAGAGTTTTGCTGTAAGGATTTCAAGTTTGATTCTTCAGTACAAGTAATTTCTTTCCATTCCTTCTTTCATAATTGCCTTGGTTTGTTAATTATTAATCCTGCATCTCTTTAACTCAAAGTTTCTATTAGTCATGATGTTTTCTTCTTTTCAATCCATGTTTTCTTTTGATTTAATCATGTCTAGCTAATTTTCTAAGGGTTGGGGTGCATGAACCCTACCCAATGTAATTCTCGATAATGGGAAATAGACTTTTGAATTAAAATCTTAGACGAATCGTGTTGCGTAACTATTGCAACTGTTGTAAAACTTTTGATCAAGTTTGCCATAGGTAACCGGGATGCTTAAGAGTGTGACGCGCGTATCGATTAATGAGATACCTCTTTTTTCTTGTCTTTGATTTCATATGGTGCGGGCTACGATCCATCATTTACGGAATGCTTAGGATTAATAAAGACTGGGTTCATTTAAAATCTTAATTCCGAATCTAGTATCCTATAAAGTGAATTACTAGGGTGTGGGGGATTGAAATTCAACCTCTTGTTCTCTTCTCATAGTTAAACTTTTAGTCCATTTATCATCAACATTTAGTTTAATTAGTATAGTTGCATATTGTTAGTTATTAGTTTCATTAATAGTTACTCTAAAATTTGCATCTAACCGTAGTTGTTTCATCCCCCAAATCATCTTTTCATTTCTTTTAGAGTCAAAGCTAGGATTCTCAATCTTTCCAATGTCGTTACGTTTATTCATCCTATTTCCCTGTGGAGATGATCCCGACTTATCGGGTTTGTTACTAACGCGACAGGCTTGCACTTGAGCATATATCAGCACAAACACTAGATACGCACTTGTGGTTGCGTCAGGAAACTTCTAGAGTCAAGGTCCATCAGAGAAGTTTAATTTCTCAAATGGTTCTCAAACCTGGTAGTAGTCCTAAACAGTAGTGACAGCTGGCGAGTTTGTGTGGACTTCACTAATCTTAACAAATCTTGCCCCAAATATAGTTTCCCTCTACCAAAGATAGACAAATTGGTCGATGCCACAGCAGCCCACGAAGAAATGACTTTCCTAAATGCTTACTCGAGGTACCACCATATCCCCTTGTTCGGTTCCAGCCAAGACAAAATGTCATTAATCACCCCCCACTAAGCATGTATTGTTATAAGGTTGTGCCTTTTAGCTTCAAAAATGCTGGAGGCACATACTAGAGATTGATCACCAAGATGTTCAAGCAACAGATAGGAGAGACAATGGAAGTGTACATTGACGACATGCTCATCAAAAGTAAGCACAAGGATGACCACCTTAAAGACTTGGTAGAAACCTTTAAAATCCTCAGGCATTATCAGATGAAGCTCAATGTGAGAAAATGATCATTTGGGATCCAGTCAAGAAAGTTCCTCGGCTATTTGGTCAGCAAGCGAGGGATCGAAGCAAACCCTGACCAGATAGTAACAATCAATAATGTTGAACCACCAAAGACGTTGTGAGAGATTCAAAAGCTAACTGGAATGCTTGTAGCTCTAAACCGTTTCATTTTTAAGTCATTTGAGCATTGCAAACCATTTTTTAACTGCTAAATAAGAAAAAAAGCCTCACCTAGAATGGTGAATGCACAAAAGAACTTGAATAAATCAAGTCTTATCTAAGAAAACCTCTATTATTAGCCATTCCAGACCCATCAGATCCTCTTTACCTCTAATTAAAAGTTTCAAACCACGCAGTTAGTTCAGCTTTGGTATGTAAGAAAGAGGGCAGACTGTTCCTCATTTACTATGTCATCAAGGTGCTCCAAGACGCCGAGCAGCGCTGCCTTCCACTGGAGAAGTTAGCTTACTCACTGATCATCGCGTCCCAAAAGTTAAAGCATCGCTTTGAGGCCCATTCCATCATAGTTATCACATATTTCCCTCTTAATGTTTTTCTTCACAAGTTCGACCTCTCTGGATGCATCTCCAACTGGTCAATCGAACTTGGAAGATCCAATATACACTATCAGCCAAGAACAATAATTAAGAGGCAGGTATTAGTTAATTTCATAACTGAATTTGTTGAAGAAGAAGACCATACTGATCAATAAGTCATCGACAACTTGAAAAATCATAGGCTTGACCAATCCAGAAAATGGATATTGTATATGAATGGTGCCTCCAAATTTAAGGGAGCATGAGTAGGAACTGTGTTCATAACACTAGAGAATGCCATGATCGGGAAAGGAATTAGTCTGGGATTTAAAGCCTCCAACAATAAAGTCGAATACAAAGATCTTATAGATGGACTGCACAAGGCTCACTTGCTGGGGGGGTAAACCACCTTGAAGTATATTAGGATTCAATGCAGGTGTCCAACCAAGTCGCTGGAGACTTGAACGCCCAAAATGGAAGGATAGAAGCATACTTACAGATGGTTCTTGATTTGGTATCAAAGTTTAAGGAGGTCCACATTCAACAGTTCCCCTGGGGTATCATAATCATGTCAATGCCTTAGAAGTCCTAAGTTCAGTAATGGATTCCAATCTGAGGAGAACGATTAAAGTGGAGTTCCTTGACAAGCCTAGCATTATGAAGATGATGGCCTCCGAGCATGTTCTAGCCATAGAATAGTGTCCGAGATGGATGGATCCAATCATTTCTTATCTGCAAAATGATACCTTATCGAAATAAAAAATAAACTTATCAAGTAAGGGTGAACTCTGCGTTGTTTTACCTTGGGCTTGTGGAAAAACTCTAGAGAAGATCCCTCATAGGCTCCTACCTTGAATGCGTGCATCCAAAAGACGTTGACTAAGTTCTCTATGAATTATAAGATGGGATTTATGGGAGCCACGTAAAAGGAAGTTCTCTGACTTTTTAAGCAATTAAGGAAGGCTACTGGTGGTCGTATATAGAAAAATACAAATACTTAAGCCCAGAAGTGTAAAAAGTGCCAAAAAAATTCACCCATGCTTCATCAACCAGCCAACAACCTGAAGTCTCTAACTAGTCCATGGCCATTTGCGCAGTGGGGGAAGGATATTATAAGGCCACTCCCAACTACACTAGAAAATTACAATTACTTATAGGTCGGCATGGACTATTTCATAAAATGGGTTGAGTTAGAGACACTGACGAACATTAAAGACACTGATATGATCAAATTCTTGTGGAAGAACATATTAACTTACTTTGGGGTGCCCAGGACAATCATAACGGACAATGACACGTAGTTCGAAAGTGGGCCTTTCCAAGATTTCTACGACGACTATGGAATCAAACACCATTTCAATTATGTGGCCTACCCCAAAACAATGGCCAAGCAGAGGCTTCCAACAAAATGATTCTCGAAGACTTGAAAAAGAGGTTGGAAATAGAAAAAGGAGCTTGGGTGGATGAGATTCCTCACATCCTATGGGCATATCACACTATGCCGAAGAGACCTATTGGGTAAAATCCCTTCGCTCTAACTTATGGAATGGAAGTTATAATTCCCCTACAAGATGGTCTGCCAACCAAGAGGACTATCATTGTCGAGCAAGGTTTAAATAACGAAGCTATGAGTGCGAAACTTGATCTGGCAAAAGAACGGAGAGAACATGCCATGATAAAACTAGACTCCTACTAACAGTAGTTAGCCAAGAAGTACAACATGGAGGTCAATCTGAGAAAATTCCATGTCGGAGATTATGTCCTTTGAAAAGTCCTCGATAACGCCAAAAACCTTCGGATGGAAAGTTGGGACCTAACTAGGAGGGATTAATCAAGGTGATCAGGTATGATCTGCAAGGAGTTTATCACTTGGAAACAATAAAGGTCATAGAGATACCCAGAGCTTGGAATGCGACTAATCTCAAGAAATTTTACTTTTGATTTTATTTCCAGCGTACTTAGTTTTTGTAAAACAAAATCAGACTTATGATGCTCACAGTTTTATTTAAAATCATTAATAAAGATCCAATTAGTTCAATCAATTACTTAGAATTTCAATTATTTAGCATTGTTCCAAAATGATAGGCTCACATTTTGCATTAACGAGCGAAACATCGATCAGCGCTACCTTAGCTTAATTATAATTACAAATCTATTAACTACAATTAAACCTAAGATCTCTAGGTCTTTATAAGAGAAACCATGAAGACCTTATGAATTGCTCAGGCAAGCAAAAGATCTACGGGGGACCTCTAGGCATTGAATGAACCTGACTTGATCGGATAAAACCCTGAATGGGTGGATGGCCCTTAAATCAGGTGCATTTTTTCCATAGTCTATTCTAGGCCTAAGGTGGTTTGACAACATAACCCTAAAAGTTAATATAAGTCAATAAAGCACATGCTCAGCATAATAGAATGGAAAAATGCGAAGGACTGATATTAAATAAATAACTTATCAAAATAAAAGTTATAAGTTACAAAAATATCATCTATTATATCAAAAATACAAAAAAGGTGAACATGTTATGATCGACTAGCAAGAATAGAAGCAATGACTCTACGTTAGTTGTCATTAGGATCTTGTCGAAAGTTATCGTCACTATCGTGAAAAGACAAATAACTCTTGGTTAGCTGAAGAGGAGTAGCGTCCAGAGACACCCATCTCTCTTCACTACCAAAAGGTGGATAACGATAAGCTGGACAATCAACTTAGTATAGATACCAAAGTTGCGAGTCCTTAGGAAATTTTAAGACTCCCAAGGCATTCATCCATCCATACTTATACGTCGCACTCTTCGCTTCATCCAGCCTAGTAGGGGCATCTGTCCAAGCTTCTTTATAACAAGCTGACCATGCTGCTCGAGGATCGATTCTGAACAAATATGAAGCTTGATAATATCATGGCTAAGTCCCATCACTATGACATGAGCTCTTCTTCTAGTGTCCTCTGCATTGGTGAGCTTATTTTTAAGCTCATCATTCTCAGATTGGATAAGGGCCCTAACATCTTTGATGTCCTTTGCCTCAGCCAGATGGGCCTTGAAAGTGTTCACCTCCTCCTACATGAGGGTACCTACACCCCCAGGTCCTTCATATCATCTTTTATCTTGGTTATTAAGGTCGACTGGTCTTTGTAGGCACCAGCCATCTTCTTAAGGGCCTTGCGAACAGAGACAAATGCTCGACGACCCTGGGCACTAGCATCCGAACCAAGGAGGATATCTAATTTTCCAGCAAAATAAGGAACATCCTCGACAACTTTTGCAGACTATAAAAAGTAAAAAGCAAACAAAGACATATTCAACAAAGTGTATAAATAATATTACAATTAAAAAAAAGAGGCCTTTATTTAATAACACCAAAAGTAGGAAAAGCCCTTACAAGTAGATATCAAAAGGAAGATACAAGAGCATATGTGAATAATCAGTCCTAGACTCCTTTTCTCTTCAACTTCTTTTATTAAACGATCGCGTTCGGCCTTCAACTGGTCATTATTGAACTTCAACTGATCACGCTTGTTCTTCAGAATACTCATAGCTTTATTGGCGGACTTCTTCTCGTCATCATCGGCCCTCTTGGAAATGGAAAGGGCTTCATTGGACTTTTGAAGAGACTCACTTAGCTCATCATTAATGTTGTACTGGTCGAAGCGACCATCCAAGATGGAAACAAAATCTTCCACAAACTGCAAACAAACAAGGGATATGTTAGTGGCGCAAAAAAAAAGGCATCCAACATTTCAAAGAAAAATAACAAAAGAACTCTTATATTACCAAATATAATGACTGGGCGACATGGGAGGTCAGCTTCTCGTAAGACAACTGTTCGACCAGCTCACGATTAGTAGCAAGCACAGCTCCCTTCACAAAGCTGTAGGCTAAGGAGGGATTCTTGGCTACTAACATCACATATGAATACCTCATAGACGAAGGGGCATCACCCTTCTTGGAGCGTTCTGGGGATATGGGAGCCTTCTCTTTCTTGTTCTTCTCTCGGATAACCAAGTCCGAGTCGGTGGCTCTGGGTCCATCTTGTTCAGTCCTCTTTAAGGACTTGGTCTTAAGAGAGGAGGCACCAACATCAGCATCATCATCCTTAATTAGCAAAATTCTCCTCTTAGGATCCATTAAATCATCTTCCTCGATAGGGATGGACTCAACGTCTAGTGATTCAAAGGAAGAATAAATATAATCTTCCTCGCTTGGAAGTGGGAGATCAGGGATGCTATCTACTGGACAAGCTGAATGATCACCACTTGGAACTAGGGGTTCCCTCAACTTCCAAACTTCCAACAACTCTTCTCTATTGATATGGGCAAGGGAGGGCTCATTCTTCTTTGATCGAGTTGTTGAGACAAAGAAAAGAAGAAACATTATTAGTCAACATATTCAGAAGAAAATTCATAAAAAGAATGAAAATAAAAAAAAAAATAACCTATATCACCCCACCCCACCCCCCACCCCCCAATACACACACATGCACATTTTGGAGAGAGGAACCCATGATATTGTTCGCCCTAGGAGAGGAGGGTGTTGCCAATTGCGAACAATAAAACCTTGATCCCAATATCCCTTGTTGAAATCAGGAAAGGTAACTACTAGAACTCTATCGACCTTCCTTGCCTTCAGATACAAAACATCATATGTGATGTGGGAGGATAAGGAATAACAATGCTTAATTTCTGGGATCCCTGGGTTGGTCCCATATAGTTCATTAATCCTATGAACCCCCTTGACAATACGCCAACTATTGGGAGCACATTAAGCTGGAACGAACTCAAAATAATCACAAAACTGCAAAGAAAAGTTAGTTTGGGGGAAACGTTAATCCCTCCTGAACCACAACAAGACTATGAATCATGTGGCCACCATCAACCGTGATACAGTTTCTAGGCATGGGGGCACACTTGATTATGACCCAAGAAGGGATAGAATAAGTTTTTCTTAAATCCTCCAAGTTTTTGTCATGGAGAGTGTAAACCATATTCACATAATAGAAGAAGAATATATAATTTATGCAAATGGAAAAGAGCTATGGAGATGAAAAAGCAAGAGGAAATGAAGAGAACTTACAGAGAAAGCAAAGAAATTGGAAGCTTCAGAAGTATTTTGAGCAAAAATAGAGGGCAAAACAACGGTACAAAGTTTGAAACCAAATGACGTTCGAATTAAAACCAAATGGCGTTCAAATTCCAACAAATCAATCATAAGGAACAATGTTTAGGAACGATTTTTGCGGTTCAATCTTTACAATGACCAGTGTACCCTACCGCCTTCAAGTAATCATGAATATATCCAAGAAAGAATCTCAGGCGTCGAGTTTTTTGGGCCAACAAAGGATTTAAAATTATTCGGCCCATCTTTGGCAAAGAATTTTAGGGACAATTGCGGGGATCAAAATATAAAGGCCAGATTTTTTGCAGGCCCAACACGCTACCCCAGTCAAATTCAATAGCGTGTGGATAATTATAAAGGTTTATCGTGTGGATAATTATGGAATCAGCTGGTTACCTATATTCTTGAATAAGACAAACAGGGCACTAATGGGCCAATATGGAGTTAGGAGACAGCTACTTTTTACTGCTATAAAAACAACCCTCACCCCAGAGTAATGGGGCATGTAATTTCAAACCTCTCAGAAATTAATAAAAGTTGAGAACCCCCTCCGTGGACGTAAGCAGATGTCGAACCATGTAAATTTTGTATGTTGTGACCATCTTTTTTTACTCTTTTTAATACCTCTGCCTTCTGAATATATTTAATTGTGATTTCTTGTACTCACAAGTTTCAATCCCTGAAATATAAATTTTTCATTTCATTTACTTCATGACTGAAATTCTTTGATGAAATACTTTATAGTTGATCCTCATTATAAAGGTCGTAATTAAAAAAATAATCAAAGAATTTAAGCTTTTCCTATTTTTGAAAAAATTGATCCGCATTTTAGGATCTCACAAGATTATGCTTATATGTGTATACACACACACACACACACATACACACACACACGGTCAAGCTCCTTTCAGGTTCTAAAATGCAGATCAATTTTTGTAAAATATTAAAAAAATTGAGTTTATTTTTTATAGAGTATCTATAGAATTGTTAGATATCAAATTTATTTAAAATAGTAAAAAATGGCTGATTTTTTTGCATGGTATCTATAGAATGATTGAATACTCTGTAAAAAAACTTAAAATAAATTTTTGGGTTATTTGGGTTTTTGCATTCGCTAATTTGTCTATTTTATACTTTGACACACACTCTTTTTGTTTATACATGTTTGACACCCATTTTGGATGAAAATTGTTAAATTTCATGTTTCACCATTAGTTGACCAACATCCTCTAGTCAAAAGTCCTTAATGCCCTTGATTTCTTATGGCAATCTCCACAAAGCACTTTTTTACTACAACTTATTTTCTTATTCTTTATGCAAGTTTTTCTTTCTTATTTCTTTTTTATTAATAAAATAATTAAAATATTTTAAAATATTAATTTTTTAAAATCTGGAAATAAAATAACAAAAACAGTTTTTTGACATTTTTTAAAACATTTTTTTACATTAATATTTATAGAGAACGATTTTTAACATTTTAACTGTATTCTATGAAAAAACGGTTTTATTTTTTAACTAAAAAGATATAAAACAGTTTTTATACTAAATCGCATGTTTAAAAATAGTTTAATTATTAAAAACTATTTTAAAAATATTTAATATAAAAAATAGTTTTATTACAAAAAAAATGTTTTTTTAACATTTTTATCTATAATAAAAATCTTAAAAACAGAGTCAACATTTATCAAGGTTAAAAACAGTTTAAAAATACTCTTTTATAAAAAAAGTTTTATTTAAAAAAAATGTTTTTTTTAAATAACGTTTTATAACAACAAAAAAACTTATTATAAAAACAGTTTTTATTATAAAAAATAACTTTTTATTAAAAAAAAAAGTTTTATAATAAATGAAAGTTTAAAGTTTTTTTAGAAATAACATTTTATAACAAAAAATAATAATTTTTATTATAAAAATGACGTTAATTAATTTTTTTAATGTTTTTACCTACAATAATGTTTTTTAAAAACAGTTTCACCATTTATTAACGTTAAAAATATTTTTTTTATTAAGGAAAACAAAACAAAACAGTTTTGTTAAGTAAAAGCATTAAAAAAATTAAAAGATCATTTTTTATATTAAAAAATGGATCAAATACCAAAAAGTCCCTCAAACATTTTTTAATACACATCTAGTCCAAGCCTTTTATTTTGTACCAATAAGTCCCTTATTCTCTTATCTTTAAAGGTCCGCGTCAGCGGCATGGTAAAGTTTTTTTGGCATGATGAAGGACTTTTTAGTGTAAAATAAAAAAGCTTGGACTAAACATGTATTAAAAAAAATTCAAGACACTATTTGGTATATGACCCTAAAAGAATTAAGAAATGTTTCTTTTTTAAGTTGTTTGACGTTTTGATATATAAAAAAACATTTAAAAAAGCTGTTTTTAACTTTTTTAAAAATGGTTAAAACATATCATGTACATATAATAACAGTTAAAACCACTTTTAATATTAAAAATAGTTTTAATACTAATATTAATGTTAAAAATAGTTTTATTACTCATATTAATATTAAAAACAGTTTAATATTAAAACCAGTGTTAATATTTTTTTACTATTAATATTAAAAACAATTTTAATGTTTAAAAGAGTGTTTAAAAATATTTTTAATATTAATATTAGTATTAAAAATAATTTTAAATTCAAACGAAAAAAAAATATTTGTTATTAAAAAAATGGTTGGGGGTTAAGCGTAAGTTATTGTTTTGTTTAATAGAAGTGTATGTTCGGATATCAAAAAATTATTAGAGTTGATGGTTAACTATGTTGACCAAACGGTTTCCATCTAAAATGCGTGTCAAATTTGTATAAACAAAAAGAGTGGATGTCAAACTGTAAACTAAACAAACTAACGAGTATCAAAGGCCCAATAATCCAAAAAAAATTGTTATTTCAAAATAATTGGGTTGCATTTAACATTCTCATTTAAGAACTTCACAGGAGCATATATATATATATATATATATATATATTGAAAATAATTATTGATTAGAATATAAATAAAACTCCAAAGTTTAAACTGGAAATGAAGTTTGGATAAGAATAAAAAATACAAGTTGTTAGAGCATCTCTACTGGTGATACCATATGAAAGGCAAAGTTAGAGAACGAAACATATGTTTACCTTTCTCCCAAGACTGAAGCATACAGTGGTGTAGGGAAGGAAAGAGGTAAATCAGCTTCCTACGAACAAATGTTGTTCGTAGGAAATATAAACCATATTTCTTACGAACAACATGTGTTCGTAGGAACTCTTACAAACTATTGTTATTCGTAAGAACTAAACAATAGGATAAAAATTATTATTTTTATTTCTTACGAACTTTATTTCTTCGTAGAAATTATTACGAATAAATAAAGTTCGTAGAAACTCTTTACAAATTCTGCACCCGTTTTGTATCTTTGCAAATCCATTGCAAATTGACTTACGAAATTTGTTCAGTTATGTCCATCAATACAGACATATCATTTTGTAAACTTACAAATTTTTTTGACATTTTCCATCCCATTATGGATGCTCTTATAAACCTAACATTAATTCATTTCCACTCCTATATTCCTACCTTTAAAAAAAATGGGAAAGCATAATGACTTGAAAAGTAAAAAGAAAAAGTCATGTGCCGAGTGAAAAATTTGAAAGAGGGTCATCATATGATAGCCTGATAGGCACCCCAACAACCATATTGAACGAGACAGATACATATAGAGTTGAATCTGCAGGACCACCCCTTTATCCTTTTATGTCCATTTCTTTTCGGTTGTCAATTTGTGGATCATCCTCACATCCACTTTATTGTTCTGTTACTTTCTTTTTTTTTGAAAATTATTGTTCTGTTACTTTAAAAACTGGAAATGGTCATTTTCACACTCACCAGCGATATATGTGAGATATGCATCCTCCATAAATTTGTGTTACAATGATCACCCATTTATCTTTCATAATTAGATTTTGCTAATTATTTTATTTTGCAAACTTTGTTACCAAAATAAATAAAAACCATTAGTTAACTCGTCAAATCATTATCTTTCCTTAAAAAAAAGGTCTTAATTATCCTTATTCTACTTTATTAAATGTGCATTCCACTTTTTATTTTCTTTATTAACTTAATATATGAATTAAATAAGACTCTTTATTACACTATTTTTTATTAATAAAAACGGCGACGGAAAAGGTAACAAAAAAATAGATTTTTGTTTGATTTTTAATAAATAAAAAAATTGAGAGTAAAAAGAGAGAAATAAATATTTTCCTTTTCTCTTAATAAATTTAAACTGGGAGGAAAAAGAGAACAAAAAACAGTTTAATATAAATAGGAAGGAGAAAGTAAACAAAAAAATGGTTTATTTGTTTTTTAATGAATAAAAGTTGGGACAAAAAATAGCAACAAAATAGTTTTTGTTATTTTAAATAGATAAAAACTATAACGTAAAAGAGATTTAATTAATTAAAACTTGGACGAAAAAAAAAGAACAAAAAAGCTAAAAAATTAATAAATAAAAACTGGGAAAACACACTTTTCATTTTCTTAGTAGATAAAAATTGGGATGAAAAATTGAACACAAAATAATTTCTAATTTAAAACAAAAACTTTTTTTGTTCATTAAAACAATTGCATTTATTTGTTGAAAAAATAAATTTTTGTTCAATGAAGTATTTATTTAATTAAAATATCAATTTAATTAAGTTTATTAAGTAAATAATGAAAATGAAGAGTGGATTGAGTATTTAATAATGTAGAATATGGATAATTTGGACTTTTTTAAGAAAGATAATGCTTTGACTAGTCAACAAACGGTTTCCATCCATTTTGGTTGCAAAGTTTATAGAAACAAAATGGAGTTATATAAACTAAATGGATGATAAGATCAAAATACTCCGAAATATTATTAGCACTTACAAAATGCTCTTAATTTTTGCTTGTTGAATTTTTTTTATTAAATGTACATTGTAGGCATAACCAAACCTATTTGATAAACTTAAAAATTATGTGGTGGAAATATTTAGGGGCTTTGGTCTTTGTCTCTGTAGGTGGTAAAATCCTATTATTATGAATTCAACACCGTTAAGCCAAGCAAACAATAAAGATTAATCACACAATGACACAAATATGTATGTAGTTCGACATTATGCCTATATCTACGGGGTGTTAGTCTATATCTTCATTGATCGATTATTATTAATAAATATTACATGCACCTTTTCTCAGGGGTGTGGGTTATATTTATAAAGAATATGAAGAAACTGAGTCATATAGGACTCCATGACCTTAGATTGTTGTTATGATTTGATCGGATGAATCCAATTTTAAGATTTCCATTGATCGGCCTCTCTTTGTTCTTATCTCCAAGTTGTAATCGCTTATCAAAGTCTGACGATCATGTGTCAGTTGTTCCTATTGGGTCAGATAATTTCCTCATAATTGCCCACAAATCTTTACAGTCTGAATGTTGTGTAGAGGTTTGCTCACTCATTGAATGTAATACTGGTTATGGTCGGCAGTGAAATTTGATCACTAGTAGGAGCTAGGGTCGGAAGACGTCAACACTTGGTGTTTTTTTTAATTGAAAACTGCTTTTGTATGCTTGTAATTTTTGCCGGTGTTTCAGGTTTACTCTTGTAATCTTATGCCTTTTAGCCAAAGGGAGGTAGCGTGTCTGCCATCATTTAGAGACATACATGTTAATGGTGGTTTTTTTCTTGGAAGTTGAACTAAGGTAGTTTAATCACTTATGCACTGTCATTGCATAATGCATTTTCTTCTTCAATATTTCAAAATGAACTCTGCCATCCATATTCATTATAAATTTATCATTTTTCTTCTCCCTTACTTCTCTGTAATTTTCTTCAAGCGATCGTCATCATTATCTATGTCGTTCTTCTGACTTGGGAAAATGAATTATCATATGAGTGAGGGTTCCATAGAGGAATTCAGGTTACGTTTATCCATCCTTGAATGGATAGTATTTGAGTTTGAGGGAAAACCCAAAAAATATTATAATATTGAGGAGGGGACTTTGGATGTTCTCCCAATTCATTATTAAAGTCGGAATAAACTTCCTCCAAATCAACTCTTCTTAGAGTTATGTGAATATTTATGTGTAGTACCTGCCAAATTAAGCCTCAAATACCTGGAAGATAGTTAATGGGGTAAACATGATAATGAGTTGTATGGAACTCAATTTGGGATCCCGAATATTTGATATTGTTATATGTAGGTGAAGACGAGTGACAAAACCTTTTATATGAGGTGAGGAAAGAAGAGGGGATCCTGGTGGTGAATTTTATTGATTCTAATTTAGATTATTAGTCTCATGGAGTCATTATACAGTAGTGGGAACACCTACCCATTCCCGAGGCTGGTGAACCCTATAAATGCTATAGGTGTCCCAATAGAGGACATGAAATAGGTTGATTGTTTATTTTTATTATTCTTCATTCCGGTCAATCGGGCCTTATAGTATTCTTACTGATGTTGTTATCTTTGTCTTGTACAAATAAATCCAAGAAGAAAGAACCCGACCAAGAACATGTCAACTTTGACAAATTGAAAAAGGTTTGGAAACTTAAGAGACCTTTGTCTGCTGGTGTCGAACATCTAAGGTTGGCTTCGTTATTGTTGAACTACATCTGCACCACCATTTCCTTCGTTTCCAGGCCAGTAGACATGGAACCATAAATCCCTGTCATATTTGATGAGCAAGAGTCTTCAATTACAAGAACTTCAGGCTCGTTTGAGTTTATAAGCGTTACATCAATTCATGTTGTGGTTCCTTCTAATTCTGAAGAAGATATGTCATCGAGGAAAAGGATTCCCAATCTACTGGAGGCCACCGATGCCCCTAGTTTTCCAAAAGTCTAGTATTCCAAAAGTATGGAGGTCGAGGGGCCCTGATAACGTGGGTGATTCCCCAAAGAAATTGTAAATCTTGATTGAAAAAGAAGAGCAGCACTGGAACGAATTTTTTAGTTGCCTTTACACTAAGAAGGTGG
Source organism: Sambucus nigra (assembly GCA_949130495.1). NCBI lineage: Eukaryota > Viridiplantae > Streptophyta > Magnoliopsida > Dipsacales > Adoxaceae > Sambucus > Sambucus nigra. The sequence continues at coordinate 160,430,500 of OX422216.1, read as the reverse complement.
ATGTTCCCACTAAGGGGAAGAGCCTTGCAATTATGCATTGGCTAAGAATACTAACCTAAAACCTAGACTTCTAAGAGGGGGGGGGGGGGGGCTTGCCTTCATCCCAACCAGGATGTGTTCGGTAGACTATCAACCGATCAGTTGGTCTCCCACACTATTCAAACACTTTCACTGGTGAGTTCTTCTATTTGTTTGGACTCTTTACTTTGAAATTTTTTGGTGCACTAACTTTTCTCCAATACCTTTTTCATCAAACTTACCTTTTTCTTCAACCCAAAATTGATCTTTGTGTGTGTGTGTGTGTGTGAGAGAGAGAGAGAGAGAGAGAGAAAAGAGGGCTTCAAAAGTGTTAAAATACAAAAATACCCTTTTAAAAAAGTCAAATGGACGTCATGTGTAATTTTTCATCCAAAAAACTAATGGGTTAGTGTTAAGGGGTTACTTGAACCTGTTTTGAAAGTACAGGGGGTTAAATCAAGAAAATTAAAGTTTTGGTGGTGAAGTAAATATGTGAAATTGGTGCATAAATCAATTCATAAAAATTAAAGTTTTGGCAGTGAAGTAGATATGTTAAAAAGGGATATCCCTTTTTGTCTTGCCAAAAATCGCACTTCAACAGTTGGAGATCGCAATCTACTTTTTTCTCTCAAAGTTTGGAAAGTTAAATATGGAAATGAACTCAAAATATTTATATAAAAATTCTTGGAAGATGAAACGTCATTGAATTTGAAAAGCCTCAAGCAAACGCCTTGACATCGCGGACATAAATAAACCCCCAGCACTAAATCATTTTCCTCTAAGTATTGAGGCTTGGGGGACTTTTGTTATACCCAAAATATTGCATTCACTACCTAAGTGACACATGGCATGGAGATCAACACAAGTACTATAAGGCCACAGTGTGTCATCAAAAGACCACGGTTTGTCAACAAAAAGCCACGCCCTGTGACACACCCCAACTCAGTTACTTATAATTAAGTTTGAAAGTCAAAGTGAGTCAAACCATAATCGTCTTAACCAAACCAAAAATACTAGTATCCTTTTTGAGTTATTAACATGAATCCAATTAAGACTAAAAACTTTTCATAATTTTAAAGTAATTATGCTTATTCAAACTTATTTAAAGGATAAGTAGGCTTATATTACCCCATTTACGTTTGACCAAAATCATGATTTTATGCATCCCTTGATAACCCCACCCCACCCCCCACCCCACCCAACCTCCTAGATTTGGCAGTGACATTCAGTTACCTGAAAACATAAACATTTAAAACTGTGAGCAAAATAGCTCAGCGAATGCATTACTACTACACTATTGCAAAAAATTAAATGCAATAAATCATATCCTTATGATGACATATATATACTTATCCGTCTCATATAAAGAATGACCAAATTTTTGGCCCATTCATAAATAATGACCTAATTTTCAGCTCATTCATAAAGAATGACCAACTTTTAGAATCATGATTCACAAATCTTATCTGCAATAGACAATTCTTCCCCATTCCGGGTCGGTGAGTAACCTCCCATTTCGATAAACCGAAATGAACAGTTTCATATATATAATATTATGATCAAATCCATAACCATGCATAAATACATCTTACCGGTGAGTAATATTCTTATCATATCCATAGCCATCCATAAATGCATCTTACAAATGAGTACACTCACCTTGGCCACTTAATGGGGTTGTCCTTTTATTTTATCTAGCACCTGTTCAACTGGTTCCCCTTCCTTTCCTATCATTCTTACAATATTAGTATCATAATAATAATATTTACAATCCAAAGAATAACTTAAACCTAACTCAATTCATAAACATCATATGATCCATTCAAATCATTTATTATAAATAAAGTCCCATCTAACTTCGTGTTAAGATAGTTAACATATCCAAATCATAACCGAAACAAACTTTAATTCCACCTTGGTAATTTCATACCTAACATATTAGGTTTCCAATACAAAAGACAACACATCATTTCAAGTTTTCTAGAGCAAGATATGCCCATTTCTTTACCACATAGTAAACCTGCCCTATAGGGTCCTCTATCATTCAGTCAACTTTCAGGAATTTTCATAATTTTTATATATTATAAATTTCTATTATCTTCCACACAATTTCAATAAACATATTTAATGATACAAAATTAAAGTTTCATAATTTTAAGAGTTCGTTTGATATGTCAAGCTAAACGTAAAACACATGGTATGCGTACTTACACTCTTGGGGCATATTCTATACTTGAACTTCCAAGATTCATTTCCTAGTATTTTTAAATAATTTTTGGATATGATATACATATATGAGTATACTTTAATATCCAACTATAATTACTCAATTTGAGTAAGAAAACAAAAAGATATACAAGTTTGAATACACAAGGTTTTCAATCGAAGCAATATAAAGGGTTTACACGTTCAAATTTGCTTAAACTTGCATCTTACCATACATATACACCAAGGCACGAAAGTTCAATAAACCATCGATGATTTATATCATTTCAATCAGTAATACCAAAAATATAACAAGATTTACGGATAGAATTACCTTAGGGATGTTTAGGTAATTTCCTATTGATTTTTCATTGGTTTCCTCACTTTCTTCTTCCTGAACTTCCCGACTCTCTTTCCTCAAGATAAAACTATCCAAAACTGAACCAAGGATGAATTTTATGAATAATTGTGATGGTTTTAAGGGTTATAAGTCGGCCAAACCAACCTCCCATTTGAACCAATCAAAACAACCCATTTGTTGTACTAATAAGACAAAATGTCACTTAACGAATGGACAGATTTGCCCTTGCTTCGTAATTTCAGCATAACTACTTACTCGAACATCTGTTTTACACACCCTTTATTGTGTTACAAACATTACTCATATATCTACAACTATCTGGTTTTCACCTCAAATCAATTGTTATATTATAAGGGTCAAAACTAGTCTCTAACATAAACATTCCTATCGAAAACTACAAAATTTTATGGTTGTAACTAATTTGATATTTCATGAGTTATGAAGGTAGGATTAGACTAAACATAATAACTTAATGTGGGTAAACGAATTCAGAATAACGGGCCTGGACGAGTAGCCCAATTGGAGCGGCCCAAAGTCCAAAGCCCTTCATATCTTAACATTAAATCGGTTATGACTGAGTCTTCTCCCATGTTCTCGTAAAGAGGTGTTCCAGTAGAAGATGAAAAACGTGGGGGAGTCCAACACCACCACTCCCTGAATATAAACATGTATATAATAAACCCTAGGTCTGGGGCATAGGACACGCACTGTATTCTTTGTAATCGCTCTCCGAATTATATATAAATAATACTGACTGCACCACCGTGGACATAGGCAATCTTGCTGAACCACGTACATCTCCTATTGTGTGATTGGCATTTTGTCTTCCTTATTCTGCTTGGTGATTGCGCTTCTCTTATATATTTGTGTTGAATAATAATTATCACCACAATTGGCATCGTCTGTGGGAAGCGTTTATCTTCCCTGAGAAATCCCACACCAAAAAAGGAGTTCGGAATGTCTGGTCACAGTAGTAATGCTCCCTAGGCAGGAAATATCCAAGAACCACCTGCTCCTTGCAGGATTAGATCTGAAGTTCGGAGTTCAGATCAGAGGGCTCGCCTAGAAAGGCCAGCCTCAGAAGAAAGCCAAGGACCAGCGAGGTCCACACAAATATCCAGGCTGATTGATGCATATGAGGCGAGGCTCCGAGAGCAGAGGGAGTCTTATCGCAAGCACGAAGCTGAGAATGCTCGCCTCAAAAGAAGATTAGAAAGAATGGAGAGAGAGCTCCATCGTGGTACCAAGAGACGCCCGTACTGCACTACTAGCCCTCAGGCAAGCAAGTCTCGCAGCCGAGGAAGGAGCCCCAGGCGCGGATCCTAGAAAGCTGAGGGAAATGAGTCAGAGGATGACCTGCTCGAGCAACTACAACTAGCTCGCAATCACAGGAGCCCAGATCGCAGTAACGAGAACATACGAAGTCTGGTCCGAAGGAAGATGGACCAACAGCCTGCACATCATGGTATCAGATCGACCCGAGAACTCGCTAGGCGAGCTCTCAAAACTCAGATGAAATAACCTTTCTCAAGGGAAATAGAAGAAGAGCAAGCCCCCAAGAAATTCGCTATTCCAAGGTTCAAGATTTATGATGGTAAAACTGATCCCATTGATCACGTCAGGTAGTACAGGCAAGCCATGACCCTCTGGCACCATCGAGATGCACTGATGTGCCGAATTTTTCCCTCGAGCCTACATGACGTGGCACAAAAATGGTTCGAAAGGCTCCCCCACAGGTCCATCAGAAGTTTCAAGTCCCTGGCTGAGCTCTTTACGGCCCAATTCATTACTAGTAGCTCCCATCCCAAAAGGATGGATGCTTTGCTAACAATGAAAAATACGCCTCAAGAGACCCTCCGAGACTACACGAAGAGATACTGGGAGTTATTCAACGAGGTTGAGGACTGCTCAGAGCAAGTGGCAGTGGCCTCTTTTAAAATTGGGCTATCCATCTCTTCCCTTTTGTACCAGTCCCTGACAAAGAAAGAGGCCATGACCATCGATGACCTAATGGCTCGCATTGAGATATATGCCAGGGTGGAGGATATGACCCGCCTCAGCACAGCGGGAAATGGTCGAACTAAGCTCACTGCCAAGGGCAGTGACAAAACTGAGAACCAGAAGAAAGGAGGAAAGAATGGGGGAAAGAATGGCTCCAAGAACGGAGGCAGCAACTATGTGGCAAAAGCATTTCAAGCGGTCAACACCGTCTTCAAAGAACCAATTTACAAAATTCTCGCGAAAATCAAAGACGAGCCATTTATCAAGTGGCCCAGGAAGATGGGAGGAGATCCCTCAAAAAGAAACAACGCACTGAGATGCGCTTTTCACAAAGAAGGAGGACATAAGACTGAGCATTGGAAAGCTCTTAAGTCCCACCTCGAAGAGCTGGCTCAGTTCGGGCATCTGAACGAATTCGTGGAAAAGAACGCTGAGAAAGTTGCTGCTCATAGAGAAGCAAGGCCCAACAACGTACTCGAAGACGATGTTGGCCATGAATTCGTAGTAATTCATGGGGCATCTGACGTGAAGCATATTCAAGGAAATTCAGCTCGAATTGAAGTAAAAAAGCTTACAGCGGTGATGCAAGCTTTTCAGATCGATCCAGTAAAGACACAATAAGGAAAGCGTCGAGCAGATGACGTCGACTATAGTAAGCATATCATATTCACAGATGAAGATCTGCTGGGAGTGAGAACCCCACATCATGATGCTTTAATCATTACTCTCGGGATAGCGAACTATGACGTCGATAAGTTGCTCATCGACCAAGGAAGCTCGTCCGAGGTAATGTATCTCGACCTATTCAAAAAATTGAAATTAAGCATCGCCGACCTAAAGGAAGCTAATGTCCCTTTGGTTGGCTTCGCTGGAAAGGTGATTATGCCCTTGGTAAAGATCGTGTTGCCACTAAGGGCATAAAATGTTTCTAAAATGATCGAGTTTCTGGTGGTCGACATTGACTCGCCATACCAGGCTATCCTCGACAGAGAGTGGCTGCACGCAATGAAGGTAGTCTCCTCGACCTACCATCATAAGCTCAAATATGTGACCGAGCGAGGAGTAATGGATATCCATAGCGATCAAGCAATGGAAAGAAGATGCTTTATAGCAGCCATCCGCCCAAGACCAAAGAAGAAGGCCGACAAGCCCAGCGAGAAAGTTGAAGAACAAGAAGGTCTGATACCTTCGAAATAGAAATTAAAATACGGAAGGCCCTCAATAGAGGAGACCAGGCTCCTCCCCTCTGAACGGGTCGTCGAGGACCTGGAGGAAGTCACAGCTGGAGATAGCGACGATAGCAGGATCTTCTTGATCGGAGCTTCTCTCACAGATTAGGAAAAGAAGGAGTTGACAATTCTACTGAGGACCAATGTAGACATCTTCGCATGGGAACCATACAAGTTGCCTGGAATTGATCCTAGTATGGTTTGTCATCAGCTGCACGTCGATCCCACCTTCAAACCAATCGCACAAAAGGTACGGCGAACTGCACCCGAGAAGGCAAAAGCTGTGGAAAAAGAAGTTGAAAAACTGCTAGATGCAGGATCCATATGGGAGGTCCAATTCCTCAAATGGTTATCCAAACCAGTAGTAGTTCCAAAGAGCAACGGGAAGTGGAGAGTCTGCATCGACTTCACTGACCTTAACAGGGCGTGCCCTAAAGACAGTTTCCCTCTTTCAAAAATCGATCAACTAGTGGACGCCCCAGCAGCTCACGAGAGAATGAGTTTTCAGGATGCATACTCGGGGTATCATCAGATCCCTCTGTATGCTCCAGACCAGGACAAGACAACATTCATCACTGTAGTTGGATTATACTATTACAAGGTCATGCCCTTCGGGCTCAATAATGCAGGGGCAACATACTAGCGACTGGTCACCAAGATGTTCAAAGATCAAATGGGAGACACCATGGAAGTTTACAATGACGATATTCTCGTCAAAAGCAGGAAGGAAGAAGACCACCTCTCAGACCTGTCAAGAACCTTCAAAATCCTCAGGAAGTACCGAATGAAACTTAACGTGAGCAATTGTTCTTTCGGTGTCCAGTCAGGAAAATTTCTTGGGTACTTGGTCAGTAAGAGAGGCATCGATGCTAACCCAGATCAGATCGATGCAATAAATAGGGTACAACCTCCTCGAACAATACGGGACATACATAAGCTCACCGGTATGCTCGCTGCATTAAACCGCTTTATCTCTAAGTCCTCTGAGAAGTGCAAACCTTTCTTCCAGATCCTAAAGGGAAACAAAATGGTAGAATAGAACCAAGATTGCTCGCAGGCATTGGATGAGCTCAAGGCTTACATTAACTCCTCATCACTGCTCGTCATACCACACGAAACAGATTCCTTGTACTTATACCTCTCTGTTTCCAACCACACGGTCAGTTCTGCATTGATGTGCGAAAAATCAGGAATCCAGCACCCCGTTTACTACGCGAGCAAGACCTTATTAGAGGCCGAGCAGCGGTACCTACCACTAGAGAAGGTCGGCTTTGCACTTGTAGTTGCCTCGAGGAAGTTAAAGAACTACTTTGAAGTTTACACTATCATCGTCCTTACATCGCACCCCCTTAAAGCAATCCTGAGGAAAGCGGATTTGTCAGGCAGACTATCGAAATGGTCAGTCGAGCTTGGGCGATTTGACATCCAATTTCAACCAAGGAACGCAATCAAGGGGCAAGTCCTTGCTGATTTCATAGCCGAATTCACAGGTGAGCAGCCCCTCAACCAACTTCAACCCGTGAAGCAAAGGGAGAAGCACATGACAGGGGAAGTCTGGAAATTTTTTGTTTATGAAGCCTCCAATTCAAAGGGGGCAGGAGTAGTCATCGTGCTTATCACTCCGAAAAATGCAATCCTCGAACAAGGAATTAGGCTTGGATTTGAAGCCTCCAACAATGAAGCAGAATATAAGGCCCTGATAGCCGGCCTCCAGAAGGCACACACTTTGGGGGAAAGCAGTTTTAGGTGTTCGACGACTCACAATTAGTCTCCAATCAGATAAGTGGAGACTAAAATGCAAAAGATGAAAGGATGGCAGCCTACCTCGCCTTCGCAAAAAGGTTATTGGCTAATTTTGAGGAAGTCAATGTCCAACAGTTTCCCAGAGGACAGAACAGCCATGATGAAGCCCTAGCAGCCCTGAGTTTGGTAATCGATTTCGATTTAAAAAGAACAATCCCCATCAATTTCCTCGCTCATCCAAGCATTAACCGTAACAACGAGCTACCAAACGTGGAGTAGGTGCTCCAAATTGAGTCAACACCCAGCTGGATGGACCCTCTAAGGGACTATTTGAAGGATGGCGCACTTCCAAATGATAAGAAGACCGCTCACCAGATAAGAATCAAAGCTGCTCGCTTTCACTTATCTCCTGAGGGCAAGCTATATAAGAGATCATTTTTCGGTCCCTACCTTCAATGTATTCACCCGAGGGGAGTCGAACAAATCCTACATGAACTCTACGAAGGAATCTGTGGAGGCCATATTAGTGGAAGGTCATTGGCTTTCCGAGCAATGAAGAAAGGCTATTGGTGGCCATATATGCAAAGAGACTCTGTAGTATATGTTCGCAAATGCAAAAAATGCCAACTTCATGCTCCCATGGTCCATCAACCCGCCAGCGATCTAAAATCACTTTCCAGCCCATGGCCATTCGCCCAATGGGGAATGGACATCGTAGTACCTCTTCCCACCGCTGCCGGTAATTGCAAGTATATGTTGGTTGCAACTAACTACTTCACCAAATGGATAGAGGCAGAGCCACTGGCGAACATTCGAGACGCGAATATGATAAGATTCATATGGAAAAATATAATCACCCGCTTTGGGATCCCTAGGACCATCATCACTGATAATGGAACGCAGTTCGAGAGTGGTTTCTTTCAGAATTTCTGTAATGACCACGGAATCAGACACCATTTCAGCTCGGTGGCCTATCCTCAAAGTAATGGCCAAGCCGAGGCTTCTAACAAAACGGTGATCGATGGGCTAAAGAAACGATTAGAACGAGCCCAAGGTGCATGGGTAAATTAACTACCATATATTCTGTGGGCCTACCGTACTACCCCACGTCGAGCAACGAGGGAAACCCCATTCTCACTAACATATGGGATGGAAGCAGTCATCCCATTAGAAGAAGGCTTACCCACTATGAGGTCCACCCTTGTCGACCAAGGCCAAAATGATGCCGCATTGCTCGTTGAGCTTGACATAGCTGACGAACGCCGAGAGCTTGCCCTGGTGAAACTAGCAAGCTATCAGCAATAGCTCGCAAAGCACTATAACAAAAAGGTCAATCCAATGGCATTTCGAGTTGGGGACTACGTCCTAAGGAAAGTCTTGGGCAGCGCAGTAAAACCATCAGATGGAAAGTTAGGGCCAAACTAGGAAGGTCCATTCAAGATAACAAGAGATGATTTGCAAGGAGCCTATCACCTAGAAACGCTGGAAGGCAGAGAGATACCTCGAGCATGGAATGCATCCAATCTTAAGAAATTCTATTTCTAGATTCTTCTTTTGCATTGTACTTATGAGACCGGAAGCTCATTTCCTTATCATTAATAAAAGTTGTTTAGCATTTGCATTCTATGAAGTGTCAGTTAACTAATATATGAACTTTATAACTCACACACCCTTTCCAAGTGACAGGCACATCAATCATTACGCCATAGCAGGGAAATCACCCTCCTCAGGTTTTCGTTATGAAATACGAAAAACCTCTTAGCATTACCCCTGGAAATATATGAAGCCCTACAGAAGATCCTAAGGCAATATGGCCAGTTAAAAATTGGCTGCCAAATAATGTTTGGTTAATAAAATCCTAATCGGATGAAGCATCCAACACCAGGTGTGTCCTCGCCAATTGTCATACTTAGGCCTAAGGAAGTGTGACGACACGACCTAAAAGGTAAGGTGGGGCAAAATGGTATCTTATAAGCATACTGGACTGGAGGGACACTTACTCGATAATACAAACTTACAAATCTAGTCGGCCAAGAGAGGCCCAAGGTTATTAAGCAAAATCTAAGAGATGTGGAAAATATAAAACACTTGTTGAGTCGACAAATTCGCCCAGAACATAAACTTTATATTACTTCATCACATTTACAACAAATACAATCCATGTTTAGTCGACGAGCTCGCCCAAAACATCAACATTACATTACTTCATTACAAAATAAACAGAGTTACTACTGGCAAAATCTTAATAAGGGCGAGGCCTCTGAACAAGATAATCAGCCACTTGGGCTCTTCGACCGTCGTCGGGATGGGGAACTAGCTCCTCCTCGACTTCATTCGCATACGACTCCAATAGCTACCGAGGGATGGCATCAATAGGGATCCACTGATCATCTCTTCGGAAGGGGTTAGGCAGTAAAGTAGAAGGAGATATCTCATGACGATACCAAAGCATTAAGTTCCTTGGGACTTCCCGCTCCTTCAGGGAACTCAACCATCCCCTGATAAAGGCGAGCTTTTCAAACTCTGTTAGCCTCGTCGGAGCATCTACCCAACCTTGGTCATAACCGTCGGCCCATACCTGTTGAGATCTTCTCCTAAATAAATGCCTTAGCCGAGTGACGTCCCTTTGAAGCCTAACATCAATCACGTATGCTCGTTGGACATCACCTCAAAGCTCTTCCATTTCCCTAGTTGAACTCCTTACATTTTTACTGGCTCATGGAACAGTCGACGGGGCAAAGCCTCACAGCACCGGAGGAACATCACTTGGTCCAGCTCCAACTCGCGACGAGGAGGAGCCTCACAATACTGCAGGAGCGATGCTCGGCGCATGCTCCCTGAGTCGTGAGACTTCCCTCCTCAAAGCCTCATTATCTTGCTGAAGAATTTCTCCAACCTGGTTGATCTCAGAGGCATCTAGGATCCTTGATCTTAGAGTCTTCACCTACTCCTGGACTGAGGCACCGACCTCTTCCATCTCTTGGAGCCTGTCTTTCCGTTTAACGATGAGCTCAGTCTGCTCTATGAAACGCTTGTTCCTCAATCGCAGTGATTTGCAAATCCTCACAAAGGTATGACGAACTTCAGAGCTTACATTAGGACCGAGCATTCTTCCCAATTGAGAAGTGGCTGGTATATAGTCATCCACATCAACCAACTACAGGCCATAAAAAAATCGGTAAAGAAAAAATAAATCAGTGCACTGAGGAAAGAAGCCTTTTCATTTCATTAATAAGGATCAGAGTACATCGAGAAGCAGGAAGGAAAATTACAAGCAAAGATACAAAAGTAATCCTAAAAGTAAATTAGCTGGCAACCTCAGGCTGCCCAGAAGTAGCTGGCTGCTTCCCTTTATCAGCAGAAGTAGAAACACCTCCCTCAGCAGGAACAACCTCTGTCACCTGAACAGGAAGGGTATCAGCAGGGACTGACTGGGAGGCAGAGTCAACACCTTCGATGGCTGGGGCAGGGACTTCATCCATAATTGGCCTTGGGCCTGGATCGTGTTCGTCGAACAGAGGAGAAGTAACATCCACCCCAGCAGCCAAGAGGGCCTTGTTCCATCCCTTCTTAAAGTTCAGACGGCTAATGTAGCCTATCTGAACCTCAGCATCTTCATACGCACCGGCCCACACAGAATTATATGAATCCTCCTTAATGGTGGCTTCCTGAGACTCTTTCTCCTTCAACTGCTCGGTCAGCACTTTGTTCTCCTCCACAACAGCCAGCTTGCTCGAGCAGACCAGGTTGTAAGCTTGCCGCAGCTCAGCCAGTTCCTTAACTGCTACTTCCCTCTCTCGATTGGCCTCAGTAAGAGTCAGGACGAAAGACGTTCGAGCAGCATCAGCAGCCTTCAGACTAGCCTCCAGCTCAGTACCCTTCACTTTCAGGGCAACATTCTGCTTATCCATCTCGTTGTTCTTATTGATCAGCTCATTGCGAGAGTGATAGAGCACGGCAAAATCAGTCACAAACTGTAAGAAAAAAAAGATATTAGAAAGAGGAAAGAGACAGAAATTATGAGCCATTAAAGAAGAGAAATAGACTTACCAAGGCTAGCCTCTGGCTCGCCTGCAGAGCTAACTGGTCAGTCCCCATCGCCCTTTGGCGGTCAGTAGGAAGGACTGCTCGCTCGAGCAGTGCAGGGGCCAACTGGGGGGAAGTGGAGACTGAGGCCCCCTCTGGCAATGCAGACACAGGCACTAAGGCCTGCCTAGCCTTTGTCCTCGCCTCCATTTTCCTCCTCTCCTCTTCCTTTTCCTTCTCTTTTGCTACTTTCCTTCTCTCCTCGACCTTCTTCTTTTCCTGAATTTTCTTCTTCTCTTCTTCCTTCTTTCTCTCTCTCTCTTTCACTTGCTCTTCTTCTTTCCTCTTTTTCTCCTTCTCCTGATCAGTAGACTGAGAACCAGTAGCAATAGCCCCAGTGATGGACTTATGCTTCTTCGACCTCTGAGCAAGAATCACATGGTCATCATCATCATCATCTCGGATCAAATTCTTCCTTGGAGGAACCATTTCTTCGCTAGAGCTGCTGGACGTGCTCGAAGGTTCTTGGGATTCAGAAACCTCTTCCGAATTAGAAGAACTATCACCACTGGAGCTACCCTCACCAAAATTGCCTTCAGCACCGCCTCTGATGTCACTCTCAGAACTACTTTTCTCCTCATCTAACTGAATGGGATCAGCAGCAGCTTTTTCGGAGGTATCAAACTCGGGAATGCTATCTACTGGCCTCGCTATAAAGCTAGAACTAATGTTTTTGTACTCGAGCAAGAAATAAGCAGACTGGGGATGCTCGCCATCATCTAGGGACTCCCTGATATTCGAAGCTTTGACCAACTCAGAAAGACGAACCTCGTTGAGAGCAGGTTCCAAGTTCTTCGACCTCGCTGAAGAAAAAATAGGAAAGAGTCAGAGTGATCACACATTAATAAAGAAATTGAAAGGACAGAGCAAAGACTACCTATATTCTCTTCCCCATAAAAGGGAATAGTAAACCTATCAGACCTCAACCCCTCAGTCTGGGGGAGAACTGCTAATTTCTAACAAGAAAGCCATCTTGCCAGTAGTCCTTGTGGGAATCAGGTAGGTTAACTACCAACACCCTGTCAGGACTCCTAGCCTTAAGATAAAGAACACCAGAGCTAGTGCGAGAAAAGGAATAGCAAAAGCAGACTTCGGTGAGCCCTAATTTGGTGCCACACAGTTGATTTATTCTATGAACGCCATTGATTATGTTCCATACATTGCGCGAACACTGTGCAGGAACAATGTTGAAATAACCAAAGAAATGCAAGAATAAATCGTTTGGAGGAAAAGTAAGCCCCCCTTGAGAAAGTAACAAGACGTGAATCCAATGGGAACCCTCTATCTCTCTAACATTTCCAGGAGGAGAGGCGCACTCAATCTCCACCCACTCTAGGATATTGTAAAACTTCCTAAACTCGGACAATGATCTGTTACCTATCTTTGCCATTTGTAAACCCTAAACTACAAATTCAGAGAAAGCACAGAGAAAAAGCAAAAGAGACTTATGATATGAGATCTTGACTTGTACAATGCAAGAACACAAGTCCAAACGATGAGGGAGATCGAAAATAAGGAAAATGAAGATCTGGAGAAGAGGTCACAAATTGCTAAAACTCGCAGAAAGTTCGCAGAAGATAGAAGAACACCGAGAAGCTTGAAACGGTAACTACAAAATGTTGCCCAAAAAGACTTTTAAATGTTGCTAATCATCGCGCACAAGACCCGAAGCAACTGCTGCCTAATCCAGTCCTCAAACTTTGGGAAGAGTTGCACGATGTACAAAGGAGCCATTATGACAAATCATTTAAATTTATTGAGCCCAAATTGTGGCCCAACAAACTTAGGGGCAATTGTGGGTACACGGATTCAGAATAATGGGCCTGGACGAGTAGCCCAATTGGAGCGGCCTAAAGTCCAAAGCCCTGTAATACCCCGTAATTTTAAATGACTTTTAAAATGGGTTATATTTTAAATTAATGGATTAATTAGATTTTATTATTAATTAATTCATTCGGGTTTATCTGGACGGTGGATATTAAAATGGATGATTCTGAATATTACTTAAAGATATTTAGGTAATATATGAAATGTGATGTCATTGATATGACTGTATGATATAAATTCGGTAATTTATATTTTTAGTCAGACGCGGTATGGGACGTGTCGGGACTAGTTTATTAAATTAAAAAGGAAATTTATTTTTCTATTGATCTAATAGTCATTTCGACTGCGTAGTTGTGTCCGGAAGGTTCGAAATAGTCAGAAAAGTATATTTGGATGTTAATTTTGAGTCTCGGGTCATTTGGAAATGAATAGACAACCCGAAAGGGCATTTTGGTCATTTTTCTAGGGGGGGTGAATAGTGATTACGGATTTGGAACTATTATAAGTATTGGTAGATTAAGTGTATGGGGGTTATTCATCTCCTCTTCACAAATAAGAGCAGCCATCTTCCTAGAGAGAGTGTAAGAGTGCTTGGAAAGGGAAAAGCCACTTGGGAAGGAGAAGAACAAGAACCAAGGTTCACCACCACCAACCACCACCGGAGTTTGATCGGAGAAGGGACAACCAACTGAAATATACTACACCAAAGGATCAGACCTACAAGAAAGGCAAGTGTTTGATAATGGCAATTTAAGTTTGTATATTGTCCATGTTAGAATAATATGAAAAGAGAAGATTATGATTGTTTGGAAGAAATAATGGAGTATTAAATGGATTTCTGGAAAACTGAAATAATATAGGAAGTAAGCATATATTGTAGGATGATATTAATCCACGAAATGATCATGAATATGTTGAAGAAAAATCTGAAATACCATTGATGTGTTCTTGAAGATGATATATTGATAAATTCTGGAAATAAGGAGATAAACATATTTTTTATCCAATCCCTTGATGATACTAAGATGTTTAGAGTATTGGAAATCGTTCATATATGTTGATATATCATGTAGAAATAATCATAACTCATTTTGGAGGTTAATATGAAGGTTTGAATGTGTAAAAATGGAGAAAAATGGAGTTTGGGATTTTGGGAGAGATAATGAATAGTAACCCGTAGCCTTTGGGGTCATTTTCGTCCAAGAAGATAAATGATTTAGCTTTCGGACAAAACACGAAAGTTGTAGATCTTTTCGATACGGTCTCGTGGGCGCCGACCGCATATTTTTCTGATTTTTCTACGATTTGATATGATTTTTACAAGATGACAGCTCCGGGTTGAAATCATCAACTCGGAAATCAAATCGGAAATTGGAAAAATTACGGCTACAATTAATGTCGTAGATGTTCGGGATAATTTTTGGGGTAGTTTAGAAACCCCAAAAATGAATTTGGGTTGCTAGATTTATTTTTTAAATTCCAAATAGGGATGTATGAGGAATTATGATAGGACCAGTAGGGGTGATTTGATATAACACCTGGGTATCCTTAAGTTTACAAGAGGGTTTCATCCTAAGTGAAAGAATATGTGTTTATAAGAGATTTGAAACTATCGGTTTTAACCTTAAATAAAAAAAAAAAAAACTAAACTCGTAGTAGTTCGGGGGAATGATGTTATGGACCAGTAGGATATTAGTGACTTCTTACTGAATATATGTTGAGGAAAATCCTATTTGAATCTTATGAGATGGGAGCTTAGAATACATTTGGTTGAAAGAGGTTATGAGGTTATCCCGATCGCATAGTTTAAGTTTTCGGACCTCCTCGATTGACAAAGTTCAGTAGTAGTGTATTGGAGGGGTTCCTTGTTTGGATTTCGCTTTGCGAGACGCTCCGCGCATGAACCTTAACGACGTCGGTAGTGGAGAGATGTTATAGGATGCGAGGATAATTAATGAAGTATAGATATGATATTTTAAAAGAGATATAATGATACGTATGGGAAATATCTTAGGGAAATGATAATTACCTTATTGATATTATATTATAGGTATGATAATACCTATTTGATTGATTGATGATTATGTGTATGACATACCTAGCTTACTTGCTATCGGTGGGAGGTTTACGCGTGAGGGCAGTCATATCCTGATGAATCCATGGGATCTTTGATTTGTCACTCGAGAACATAGGTCTATGAAAGACTTATCGGGGAGTTGATAAGTCCGCTGACTGTGGGTGCGTAGGTATGTGCGTGACCCATGGATACGAGAACTATGTTCGCCTCCAATTTGTTTGTTGTTGTTTGTGGTTCGTGGAATCTTACCGAACCTGTAGTCCCCTATTCAGCCACCTGCGATGATGGGACATGATAGCAGAGTAATGCATTGCACCGCAGCTGTGACTCGGGGTGCCGTATTATATATGAATATATATATAATGAATTAAATGATTAAATGGATATATTGTGGTTAGATCTATCTACGGTGATAATTGTAGATACCGGTGAATAAAATATGTTAATGGAATTTAGTTAATAAATGTTTATGCTTTTAGAATTGGAAAAGCTTAACTCATGTTAATGAGAAACGATTCAGATTAATGAATAATGATTCATGTTAATGAGAAACTAAATCATAAAGGAGAAATGTAAATGGATAATAATGTGACGTATGGTATGGGACATACGGGGATTATGATATGGGAATGGAATTATAATATGGAGACTAGAAAAGAGGAACCATTAACTAGGAAGTTAATAGGAAACGTTAAGTGTGCACTCTAGTTGAGAGGTGAGTATTGCAAGTGAGAGTTGGATCTAACATGTACATAATAAATGCTTTATTGCACTTGTTAAATACTTGCTGTTTTAAAAATACTCTACACATTCGGGCTCTGACCCATTTCCTTGCATATTTTCTCTTCTATTGTATCTCTATATCAGGTGTCCAACAACAGGGACGCCAACCATAGTTGATTGTGATGAGCTATGGAGTTATGGAAGTTTTGCTTAGGCGCTTGTCATCTTTTTTATTCACAGTATTCTTACATAGGGCATGTCGCCCAAAGGACTTCAGTTATCATTTTCTGTCGGAGTTAAACCATTGTATTTGTGTCATTTTAATACATTTAACATTGTTGGGATTGTTGTAAAGGATTTATATTATTTGGGAATGTTCATTCCAGTTGCATTTAAATTCTTTTGAGTTATTTATATAGTGATCTGTGTTGTAGAATAAAACGTGTAGTGTTATTCTTAACTTAAAAATGGTTTTGTTGAAATTTAAATTTGAAAAGTTTTTTTTACATCAGCTTATTTGAGTATTGGGTGAGTTGTAAATGTTTTCGACAGTGATGCTAAGAATGAGCCAACTGTATATTCTGTTTTAATTTGGTATGGGACTGGCCACCCGGTATTTAATTAGGCGGGGTGTTACAAGCCCTTTATATCTTAACATTATATCGGTTATGACCGAGTCTTCTCCCATGTTCTCGTAAAGAGGTGTTCCAGGAGAAGATGGAAAACGTGGGGGAGTCCAACACCCCCACTCCCTGAAAATAAACATGTATATAATAAACCCTAGGTCTGGGGCATAGGACACGCATTGTATTCTTTATAATCGCTCTCCGGAGTATATAGAAATAATACTGACTGCACCACCGTGGACGTAGGCAATCTTGCTGAACCACATACATCTCCTATTGTGTGATTGGCATTTTGTCTTCCTTATTCTGCTTGGTGATTGCGCTTCTCTTATCTATTTGTGTTGAATAATAATTGTCACCACACTTAACATTATATATTCTAATAACACAATATCCATGTCACATAAGGTAAGCATGATTTAAACATGATTTATCATAACTATATTCGGGTTGTCACAACTTCCCCCTTTAGAAAATTTCGTCCTCGAAATTTCACTTACCAAACAATTGGGGATACTATTCCCTCATTCGATCTTCCCTTTCTCAATTTGTTTCTTTAATTGTATGGATCCCCCACAACACTTCAACTACAGGACTAACTTCATTCCTTAATACTTGCTCCTCACGATCAAGAATTTCCTTCGGTTTCTCGATGTACGCCAAATCTTCTTTCATAATATCTTCAGTTTCTTTATCATTTACATGTAAAGATAATCTTCTAATGATATCTTATCAATGAAAATCAATTCCCAACTCATATATTAATTTATACCTTTATATACGTAGGTCTAACATTCACACATATTAGATTATCAGTTGTATCATCATATATTCACAATGAGTGAACATTTTTAATGAACCTGGTATCATTCTTTACGTTTCTACCTTCATTCCTATAGTCTATCATTATCATCGTGTAATATTTCAAATCATAATTATTCTATTACAATGCTAGATTCTTATACTTTATCTCTCCAACTTCTACTCAATATCTCAAATCAGAAATATCATATTACCAGACTAGCTTATTACACGTCATATATCCATCTTCCAATCAATAACAATTACATGTGTTTGACTTTAACAACTATCCCCGTCATTTTGGAAGTTTAAGAGTATATTAAATATCGTCCTTACCATTTCTTAATATAAATATATCCTCACTACTTTTCATATATCGAAACTGAACAATAAATCATTAAATGTTTATTCTTAACCAAGATTTCATATTCACTTTCATGTATATTATGCAGTCATGCATTGTGAATGCAATATAACTATGCACTCTGAACTTCATATAATTTCTCACTATATTCCTTTTTCAGTATCGTTTGATTGTTCTTTAAATAAATGTACAATGACCTTAATAAGTCAGCTATCCAACACAATAACTTTACAATCATAATCTTACCCCAATCCTTATTAACATGATAGTCTTATGCAAAATCATTAATTCACTCATCTTACTCATTTGATAACATGGATGTTAAACGTAATATTACCACTTAAAACTTTTACCATACTTACCAACCCCATAATACTTCTGTAACTATTATATGTCGTATTTCTTTCAAATAACTTGTACAAATACCTTAATATATCACATTATGGTAACTCACATAGCATATTATCCTTACACGTACTTCTTGGCGAATCCGTATAATGTCAATCATATTCATTATATGTCATACTCTTAGTGATAACACGTACGTACAATGACAAATACAACTCACCCCCCCCCCCCCAAACTAGTTGTTGATATTCAAATCCAACTATCATCTTTCTCATACTCCTACATTATTCCTTATTCGTCATTAGTTAAAGCTTAGATCTCATTTATTTATTAACTATGAAAATATCATTTAGTCCCGATTATATTTTATCACAAAGTCATCACACCCCATCATACTTTATTTATATTTCACCATGGCCCCATCCCATTAGGTTTTGTTGATATTAAATATAAGCATACACTTGTCCCCTCTTTTTTTATTTAGTAACTCCTACTCAGTTATCATATACACTAAGTATCAATAATTTTCCACCCTTCATTCCCAAATACATCTTCAATTATCATAAATAATTCTTACGTCTCATCCGATAAGAAATCCATTGCCCTAATACACAACACATGCTCCAAAAAGGATTCCTTAATATTTTAAAATTCCAACTCTTTAAAACCTCATCTCAACTTTACTATTCATATAAGCATCCCAAAACATCATAACAGTAATATCCACTGCATATACTCATACTATTAAAGAAGTACATTTCAACTCTCATTACTCTTTTCTTCTACTTATCATAATTCATTATGAACCCATGTTCGGATCAATTGTGATATATTATATTTCAGACCATTTCACATATAAAATTTAAACATATACAACTACTAATCTTCTTATTTCTCCTTTACTATGTGAATCTTCATTTGATCTAATGATTTAAGTCTCATCATAATCATGTAATAGTAATTCTTCACAATTTTGTATACCACATTTTGTCTTTAACCATTTTCCTTCCATGGCACGTTTGCAACATATAAAACAATGCAATGCTTCATATTAAAAAAATTGTATTTGATGTCATCCCGGAATAAACCTTAACATCTTATTTCCATTCCTGTAAGATCCTTACATTTCATATCCCGTACAACAATATATATGTATAACTCCCAGAAGTTAGTCAAGAAAGCCAGTTTAAAACTTAATAACAAACTCTTCATGTCCCTGTCTCTAGAATCCAACATACTTATTTGTATCCTTTAAAATCGAATACTTATGAATCAAAACAATTTATATGTGCACTGCCAAATCTAGGGGCTTTCAACTCCAGAACCTCTAAAAGAAACTAATACCAAAAGCTGACACACCCCAACCCAGTTACTTATAATTGAGTTTAAAAGTCAAAGTGTGTCAAACCATAAATACGAGTATCCTTTTTGAGTTATTAACATGAATCCATAAGACTAAAAAATTTCACAATTTTAAACTAATTATGCTTATTCAAACTTACTGAAAGGACAAGTAGGCTTAAATTACCTCATTTACGTTTGACCAAAATTATGATTTTATGCATCCTTTGCTAACCCCACCCGACCTTCTAGATTTGGCAGTGACATAACGTTACCTGAAAATATAAACATTTGAAACCGTGAACAAAATAGCTTAGCGAATGCATCACTGCTACACTATTGCATAAAATTAAATGCAAGAAATTATATCCCTCTGATGACATCTAGATACTTATCCGGCTCATTCATAAGAATGACCAAATTTTCGGCTAATTCATAAGAATGACCTAATTTTTGGCTCATTGAATAAAAAAATGACCTAATTTTCGGATAATTCATAAATAATGACCTAATTTTCGGCTCATTCATAAAGAATGACCAACTTTTCGAATCATGATTTATAAATCTTGTCTGCAATAGACAATTCTCCCTCATTCCGAGTCGGGGAGTAACTTTCCATTTCGGTAAACCAAAATGAACAGTTTCATATTCATAAAATTATGATCATATCCATAACCATGCATAAATACATCTTACCAGTGAGTAATATTTTGATCATATCCATAGCCTTGTATAAATACATCTTACCAGTGAGTACACTCACCTTGGCCACTTAATGAGTTTTTCCTTTGTCTTTATCTAGCACTTGTTCAACTGGTTTCCCTTCCTTTCCTATCATTCTTACAATATCAGTATCATCATAATAATATTTACAATTCAAAGAATAACTTAAACGTAACTAAATTCATACACATCATAGGATCCATTCAAATCATTTATTATAAATGAAGTCCCATCTAACTCCATGTTAAGATATTTAACATATCCAAATCATAACCTAAATAAACTTCAATTCCTCCTTGGTAATTCCATACCTAAGATATTAGGTTTCCAATACAAAAGATAACGCATCATTTCAAGTTTTCTAGAGGAAGATATGCCCATTTCTTTACCCCATAGTAAACCTGCCCTATAGGCTCCTCTATCATTCAGTCAACTTCCAGGAATTTTCATACTCTTTCCATATCATAACTTTCCATTATCTTCCATTCAATTTCAATAAACATATTGAATGATACAAAATTAAAGTTTCATAATTTTTAGAGTTCATTTTATATATCAAGTAAAACGTCAAACACATGGTATGCGTACTTACACTTTGGGGGCAGATTTTAAACCTGAACTTCAAACTATCACCCAATATTCATTTCTTGGTATTTTTACATAATTTTCGGATATGATATAAATATATATATATATATATATTAATCTACAACTGGAATAACTCAATTCGAGTAAGTATACAAAAAGATATACAAGTTTGAATACACAAGCTTTCTAATCGAAGCAATATAAAGGGTTTACACGTTCAACTTTGCTTAAACTTGCATCTATCCACGCACATACGCCAAAGCACGAAAGTTCAATAAACCATTTATGATTTATATCATTTAAATCAGTAATACCAAAAAAAATAACAAGATTTATGGATTGAGTTACCTTAGGGACATTTAGGTACTTTTCTATTGATTTTTTTTCCTCACTTTCTTCTTTCTGAGCTTCCCGACTCTCTTTCCTCGAGCTAAAACTATCCAAAACTGATCCAAGGCTGAATTTTATGAAGAAAGGGGGTGGTTTTAAGTGTTATAAGTGTGACACCCCGCCTAATCAAATATCGGGTGATCAGTCCTTTATTAAATTAAATCAGAATATCCGGTTGGTTCAGATTATGCATCACTGTCGAAAATATTATTACTAAATACTAACCACCTAATATTTAAAAAGGTTCACGTCAAAATTTTATCTTTTAATAAATATAAAACTAGGTTAACAAAATAATTAAACATTCACCATTCACATCAATCTCATATGATAGGAAATAACTGCAATAATAAATGAAACTGGAGAAACCAGTTTCAGTCTAAGTCCCAAATACAATAATCCAACAAAAATAAACCCAACAACTCAATAAAGTAAATAAATAAATCCAAAATCTCTAAATATCTGAATAGAAAATGGGCAACATGCCCTAACTGATGAAATAACTCAAAAGGGAAGAAATGATAGACATAGAGGCGTCTACTACCAAGGTCATGTAACTTTCACAGCAGCTACAGCTCGTCGAGTGAATGGAACTCCTATGCTTGGTGTCCCTATGGATGGGCACCTAAAATAATTTGACAAGAAAAGAAATTTGCAGAAAATGGGTCAAAGCCCAAGTTGAAAACAGTTTAAAAATCAGCAAGTGCTTAAAATGAGTTTGTAGCACATATATTAATCATGTTAGATTATCGTACTCCCTTGAGATGCTCATCTCTCATCTAATATGCACGCCTAACGTTCCATCAAACCCTACTAGTTTCTATTCCCAGGCTAACTAGTTCTTTTTCGTCTAACATCTAATCATAGCCCAATATCGTTCTCATGTATTTTCCTCGTAATAAACATACTACCTATAATAAATTTCTCTTTACATGGATAAGCGCTTTTTCAATTTAATATAATTAAGTGTTCACCAACTTATTTTATTTGAGATTTCATTAATGCCTACTTAATTCACACATTAGATGGTATCACAAGTATATATGTACATACACTTTATTTTATATATATATATATATATATACAATACTGCACCCCGAGACACTGCTGTCGTGCATGCATACTCTGCTATCATGTCCTGGTGTATCGCTTATTGCATAAAGGACCTTAGGTTTAATCTCTCGCGAACCTTCAAACAAACACACATATTGGAGGCAAACATTATTCCAAGACGATTGGCTACGCACATACCTACGCACCCATACAACCGTCATCACTATCATTCTCATAGATAGCATGTACCTAGGTTATATGCTCTAGTGGTACAAATCAAGATCCCACCTGAAGGCTCCTCAAGGCATGATTGTCCACAACGCGCAACCTTCGCTCTGTAGCAAGTAGCGTAGGTATGTCGTACACATAATAGTTCACTCAATAAGTATACACACAACTTATTATATTCATTAGGTATTCACGCAACCTAAGTCCCTGTCCCTGAATTCGTATGTAGTATATTCGTCCCTACTACCCACAATACTTTAACCAAACGATTTACCTCTCTATCGTATATACTCTTTAAGGTTCTCTCATTCCAACACATTCCCTTGGTAGTTACACAATTCCTCTCACTCCTAAATTATGAAAAGAAACTACTATAGAATAGCGTAGGCCCTATTCTCTCACTTAAAGGAACCTAGAAGGATTTTTAACTCATTTGGGCAAAAATTGGAGTTTCTGAAATCTCGTTAGAACTTAGGGATTCTCGTTCGAACGAGATTCTCACTTCGAACGAACTCTAAAAATCACGTTAGAATTCTCGTTGGAAGTCTCGTTCGAACGACCTGGGCAGGTCTTCGAACGAGAATTCCGAGAGCTTCCCTATCTTCCAAAAATTTCGTTTTTCCAATCATTCAACAACCAAATCACTTCAAACTCATTATAATCCAAATTTAACAACTCTAAACCATATCCCCTAGTATTAGAACACTTTTCCATCTGTTTTTAACATCAAAACCCTAAAATTATAACATGAATTTTGATAAATTTCTCAAATCTTCAACAAGCCCCAATTTCACATAACCTCCATTAACAACCATTTAATCCCATATTTAAATTTCGTGAAATCAACCTATAATAACCCAGAATTATCATACCTAGAACTTGGTTATTCAAGTACATGCAAACCTATACTCCCAATTAAAGATTAATACCCAATTTTAAGCCCAAATTCATAATATCATGGTTATTCCATCAACTAAATTAACATGAATCATATATGCTCTAAAAATTCAGCAAGATAAACACTTTCCTTTTTTTGAACTTCTTATTCGCTGGATGAAATTGGTATAGGGGTGATCCTCTCTTCACGTTCTACGCGTCGGTGTAATTTTTGGTGTGAAAGCTTGAGTCTTTATCCCAAGGCTCCTATGAAGTTCTTCTTCTTCGTCTTTGGTTCTCTCTCTCTCTCTCACGTAGGTTTGGAAACTTGCAATTAGCCTATTACCCACGTACTCTTCCTTTTTAATTTTCTATTTTCATCCATTTTAATTCCCAAAAATCTCAAAAGACTAAAATACCCCTGCGGGATGTCGGTTTGGCCTAAATTACCCCGAAACCCAAATAAAGCACCCGAGTACACTTTTCTGACTATCTCGGCCCTTCCGGACTCATCGGCACGCTCGAAAAGGTAATACGGGTTACTTAAAAATAAATTATCTTTTTAACCCAATAAAGTAATATCGACACGACTTACATGCGCGTCCTAACTAAGTATATTGTAATTGCCGTATTTTTCACTCCCGGACATAATAATATTTTCTTAATCATATATTTCTTTACTCGCTAAGTAATATTCAACATAATTATCATCAATAAATACTAACTCTCATCACGCTAGAAATTATTACATTAAAATCGAAATTATTATAAATAATCTTCTCCATTTCATTTAATTAATCCTAATTCCATAATTAAAATAAAATTCCTCAAAAATACGGGGTATTACATACACTCCCCCTAATAAAGAAATTTCTTCCCGAAATTAAGAAAAAAACATAATAAAGGTGTACTTGGTAAGAATAACTTTGGATATTTATCATGCATGTCATCCTCACGCTCCCAGGTAGACTCCTCTACATTATGATACCGCCACCACACTCGCACTAACGACACTATCTTTGACCTCAGTTTCCTCTCACTACAGTCTATAATCGCCAATGGCCCTTCCTCGTAGGAACTATTGGGTTGTAGATCAATCTCCTCTAAGGCAATATGGGCGTGGGCCAAGTCATCCCGATGATATCTCCTCAGCGAGAAAATATGGAACACATCATGAATCCTATTCAGGTGCTCCGGTAACCCAAGTTTGTAAGCTACTGGCCCAATTTGATCAATAATAGGGAATGGACCGACACACTCGGTGCCAACTTCCCTTTCTTCCCAAATCGCATTACCCCCTTCATAGGAGATACTCGCAACAACACCTGATCCCCCACACTGAACTCCCTGAAGAACCTTTTGGCATTGGCGTAACTCTTCTGCCTATTTTGAGCAACCCGAATGCGACTCTGTACCAACTCAATCTTAACCGAGGTATCCTGAATTACTTTTGGCCCAAGTATCTGTTGTCCCCCACCTCCAGCCAACATGTTGGGGAACGAAAAGGTCTACCATATAACACCTTGAACGGAGCCATGTTAATGGTAAACTGGTAGGAGTTATTATAAGCAAACGCCACCGGTGAAAGGTACTGCTCCAATCCCCCTCCAAAATCAAGGATACACATCCACAACATATCCTCCAACATCTGATTTGTCTGCTATGTCTGCCCGTCCGTCTACAGATGATAGGCTGAACTTAATCCTAACTCCATACCCATGGCCCACTGAAAACTCTCCCAAAATCTGGACACAAAACTCTTGTCCTGGTCGAACACAATATCAAGGGGCACCCCGTGGAGTCTCATGATCTCGGCAATGAAGTTCTCAGCATACTGCCCCGTAATATAGTTGGTCCGAACTGTTATAAAATGAGTTACCTTGGTCAATCAATCCATAATCACCCATATAGAATCTTGACCCCTCTGTGATGTAGGCGGCCCTGTGATGAAATCCATGAAAATATTCTCCCATTTCCGCATAGGGATTTCTAATGGTTGTAGTAATCCTCCGGGTCTCTGATGGTCTGTCTTCACCAGATGACAATTGGAACACTTCGACACAAACTCGGTGATGTCCTTCTTCATGCCACTCCACCAATATTTTTGCCTCATATCCTGGTACATCTTATCCCCTCTGGGATGTACCGCAAATCGTGAACCCTGTGACTCAGCCATCACTGCATACCATAGCTACTCCCCCTCTAGAACTATTAGTCTGTCATTAAAGCATAAACCCTCATCCGATCTCACAGAGAAGGAATCTTCTCCCTCGGCTAGAAGATGGATAATCCGATCCTGATAGAAGGAATCCGCTGCCTGAGCCTGTATCACCCTGGTAACTATCTTGGGCGTAATCGTCATCACTTACATGAATGAACGGGCAACTGCATCCTGGTGTCCGAGTTCTTTCCATTTCTCCTTCTACACCTTGGCCACCTCACCTGCTGGCCTACGACTCAACACATCTACTACCACATTAGCCTTCCTTGGGTGGTAGTGGATGTCGAACTGGTAGTCCTTCAAAAATTCCAGCCACCTCCGTTGACGCATATTTAGCTCCTACTGCGTGAAAAGATACTGTAGTGACTTGTGATCTATGAACAGGCAAAATTTCTCCCCCAATAGGTAATGTCTCCATAACCTCAACACAAACACAACTGTCACTAACTCCAAGTCGTGGGGGAAGTAACTCCTCTCGTGTGGCTTAAGCTTACGGGAAGCATAAGCAATCGCCTTATCCTCCTATTGAAGTACACCCCCAAGTCCTAGTAAGGACGCATCAATGTAAACCAGATATACCACCCCCGACCTGGGTAGGGCTAGAACTGGTGTTGAAGTCAGCTTATCCTTCAGCTCTTCAAAAGCCAACTGGCAGGCATCATCCCATATAAATGGCGCCCCCTTGCGAGTCAAGTTTGTCAACGGATAGACCCGCTATCTTCGAGAATCCCCGAATAAACTACCTGTAGTATCCTGTCAGCTCCAAGAAACTATGTATCTATGTCGGCGTCGTGGGCTAACCCCACTCCCTCACCGCTGACACCTTCCCTGGATCAACCAATATCCCTTACGCAGAAATTATGTGCCCCAAGAATTAAACCTCTCTCAACCAGAACCCACATTTCGCATATTTCGCATATAACTCGTGCTCACATAGAGTCTGTAAAACCATCCTTAGATGCTCAGCAGGCTCCTCCTCAGTCCGGGAATAAATCAAAATATTATCAATGAAGACAATGACAAACTGATCTAAGAAGTCTCTGAACACTCTGTTCATTAAGTACATGAAGACTGTCGGTGTGTTGGTTAGACCAAATGGCGTAACCCTGAACTCGTAAGATCCATACCTCATCAGAAAAGAAGTGTTAGGGACATACTTCTTCCTAATACGTAACTGATGGTACCCTGACCTCAAGTCTATCTTCGAAATATAAAAATCCCCCCTCAATCGGTCGAATAAGTCATCGATTCCGGGCAACGGATATTTATTTTGTATCGTGACCTTATTCAACTCTCGGTAATCAACACATAACCGTAGCGACCCATATCTCTTCTTTACGAACAGTACGGGAGCACCCCAAGGCGAGGTACTCCTACGGATGAAACCCTGACCCAATAATTGCTCGATTTGATCCCGTAGCTCCCTCATTTCTACCGGAGCCATACGGTAAGGTTCACGGGCTATCAGCCGAGTGCCTGGTGTCAAATCTATCACAAACTATATTTCCCTGCTGGGCGGTAATCCAGGTATGTTCTGAAATACATCAGTCAACTCACAATCAACCGAAATCGAATCAAGCAGAATCACCACTCCCTTAGAGATATCCTCCTCTATATAATATAAATGGGTCGATGAACCTCCCTCGGGACGAGGCATCGCCACCAAAAACATCTCCTGACCCGATATGGCGAACACAATACTACGGTTATAGCAATTAATAATATCCCTATACGTAACTAGCAAATCCATCCCGATAATAGCGTCATACTCGTGCATCTCTAAGACAAGCATATCGACCGGTAAAATAAATCTCCCAATCTCTATGCCTACTCCCCGACATATAAAGAATATAAAAAATCCATAACCCATCGGTGAGTCTACACTACTAACTGTGCTATCTGTCGTGTTTAATAACCCCATGGCGCGCGCAAAACTAGTGACAATGAAAATATGTGAATCCCCCGTGTCAAATAATATCCGCCCCATAGTTCCCTCAATAGAAAACATACCCTCGACTGCGAGCGGGACCTGATGGACGTTGTAGACATGCCCATACTGCAGTTGTCCCTTCTGCACCAGAGCTGCTGGAATGGCTGGAAAAACTGGTACTTGGGGTGGTGTTGGGAGGGCAGTTGGAAATAGCGGTCGCTGGGGATCCTGACGAGCGCCCTACTGCTACTACGGGACTCTACCCCTTTGAGGACAATCCTGGAATTTGTGGCCAGTGTTTCCACAAGTAAAAAATCTCCCTGGAAAGTGTCCTCCCCTCTGCCCCTGCTGTCCTCGGTACTGATGGCCATTTTCACCCCTCCCTTGGCCCTGTTGGCCCTGCTGAAATCGTTGTTGCCCCTATTGGCCAGGTTGGACCCGATGGCCCTGTTTAAAGCCTCCATGCCCCTGTCTGAAGTCTCCGGAATGGAATCGCTTAGCAGGGTCCCCCTGATTGGAACTTTGGTCACCCTGATGGACCTATCCCTGAGCTACTGGTGCCCCATTGGCACTACTGCCTTATGTCCGGCCCTGCTAGTTGGACTCCCCGGATCATTTGCTCCCCTGCTGATGGAAGCGGTGGTCCTGGTAGTGTAAAAGAGCAGCATTAACTACATCAGAATAAGTGGCCAATGAAATATTCCCTAACAGATGCTGGGGAATCCTCCAAGTCAATCCATCCATAAACCTCTGGATCTTTTTCTCCTCCGTCGGTATCTCATCTCGGTCTGCAATGCGGAGGAGAAGTACTTGCAGTCAAACCGCACCCAAAACTCTCGAATAGTCAAGTTGTCTCTCTCCTCCACAATGGTAGTGTATTCCCACCACTGTAGCATTCCCCCACCAACTTAAAGGTGGCTAAAATCTTTTTCTGCATATCCGTGCACTCATACATCCTCAGCTGTCTCTGTATATCCTTCCTCCATTGGCTCGCCTTTACCACATCTGAACTTCCTACGAACTCTGGAGGATGTGCCTTCTAGAAGGTATCTCTGACGCTCTCCCAAGCAGAAGGGAAAGGGTGGACTGGTGCTGGAGCCACTGCCGGTGCCTATGGTGGGGCCTGCTATACCACGGCTAATGTTGCATTCACCGCTTGTGCCATAATATCAGCAACTTCCGCAGCATTCATCGTGCCCTGGGCTGGAGCTGGTTGAGGCTCGGGTTGGGCATCCCTATTGGCTCGTTGTGCACGTTTGGGAGGCATCTGAAATAAGAGATAAGCTTTATAAGTCCACAGTAATTATCTCAAATAGCTGAAGACGTAGAATGCGCAATAAAGTGAATACAATAGTCCTAAATATAGGGCTCTATATCAAAGAAAGCTACGCGGAAAGCATAATATGCCGCACAGATCCTAAGGATTTTAGAACTTGATGCTCTGATACCACCTGTGACACCCCGCCTGATCAAATACCGGGTGATCAGTCCTTTATTAAATTAAATCAGAATATCCGGTTGGTTCAGATTATACATCACTGTCGAAAACTTTATTATGAAATATTAACCACCTAATATTTAAAAAGGTTCATGTCAAAATTTTATCTTTTAATTAATATAAAACTAGGTTAACGAAATAATTAAACATTCACCATTCACATCAATCTCATATGATAGGAAATAACTGCAATAATAAATGAAACTGGAGAAAACAGTTACAGTCTAAGTCCCAAATACAATAATCCAACAGAAATAAACCCAACAACTGAATGAAGTAAATAACTAAATCCAAAATATCTGAATATCTGAATAGAAAAGGGACAACATGCCCTGACTGATGAAATAACTCAAAAGGGAAGAAATGATAGACATAAAGGCGTCTACTATCAAGGTCGTTTAACTTCCACAGCAGCTACAGCTCGTCGAGTGAATGGAACTCCTATGCTTGGTGTCCCTGTGGATGGGCACCTAAAATTAATTTGACAAGAAAAGAAATTTGCAGAAAACGGGTCAGAGCTCGAGTTGAAAATAGTTTAAAAATCAGCAAGTACTTAAAATGAGTTTGTAGCACATATATTAATCATGTTAGATTATTATACTCCCATGAGATGCTCACCTCTCATCTAATGTGCACGCCTCACGTTCCATCAAACCCTACTAATTTATATTCCCATGTTAACTAGTTATTTCCCGTCTAACATCAAATCATAACCCAATATCGTTCTCATGTATTTTCCTCGCAATATACATACTACTTATAATCAATTTCTCTTTACATGGATAACCGCTTTTTCAATTTAACATAATTAAGTGTTCAAGAACTTATTTCATTTCAGATTTCATTAATGTCTACTTAATTCACACAGT
This sequence comes from Sambucus nigra, assembly GCA_949130495.1. NCBI lineage: Eukaryota > Viridiplantae > Streptophyta > Magnoliopsida > Dipsacales > Adoxaceae > Sambucus > Sambucus nigra. Next base: position 160,400,374 of record OX422216.1, on the reverse strand, counting down.
AGATGGTATCACAAGTATATATTTACATATACTTTATTTTATAAATATATATATAATACTGAACCTCGAGACACAGCTGCGGTGCATGCATACTCTGCTATCATATCCTGGTGCATCTCTTATTGCATAAAGGACCATATGTTCAATCTCTCGCGAACCTTCAAACAAACACACATATTAGAGGCGAACATGTTCCAAGCCGATGGGCTACGCACATACCTAAGCACCCATACGCCCCGTCATCACTATCATTCTCGCAAATAGCCCGTACCTAGGTTCAATGCTCTAGTGGTACAAATCAAGATCCCACCCAAAGGCTCCTTAAGGCATGATTGTCCACAACACGCAACCTCCGCTCGATAGCAAGCAGTGTAGGTATGTCGTACACATAATAGTTCAATCAATAAGTATACACACAACTTATTATATTCATTAGGTATTCACGCAACCTAAGTCCCTGTCCCTGAATTCATATGTAGTATATTCGTCCCTACTACCCACAATACTTTAACCATGCGATTTACCTCTTTATCGTATATATTCTTTAAGGTTCTCTCATTCCAACCCATTCCTTTAGTAGTTACACAATTCCTCTCAATCCTAAATTATGAAAAGAAACTACTATAGAATAGCGTAGGTCCTATACACTCAGGATTTTTAACTCATTTGGGCAAAAATTGGAGTTTCTGAAATCTCGTTAGAACCTGGGGATTCTCGTTCGAACGAGTCCTTCGAACAAGATTCTCACTTCGAACGAACTCTAAAAATCTCGTTAGTAATCTCATTGGAAGTCTCATTCGAACGACTTGGGCATGTCTTTGAACCAGAATTTCGAGAGCTTCCCTATCTTCAAAAAATTTCATTTTTCCAAATCATTCTACAACCAAATCACTTCAAAGTCATTATAATCCAAATTTAACAACTCTAAACCATATCCCCTAGTATTAGAACACTTTTCCATCCGTTTTTAACATCAAAACCCTAAAATATAACATGAATTTCGATAAATTTCTCAAATCTTCAACAAGCCCTAATTTCACATAACCTCCATTAATAACCATTTAATCCCATATTTAAATTTCGTTAAATCAACATATAAAAAACCAGAATTATCATACCCAGAACCTGGTTATTCAAGTACATGCAAACCTATACTCCCAATTAAAGATTAATACCCAATTTCAATCCCAAATTCATTATATCATGGTTATTCCATCAACTAAATTAACATGAATCATATATGCTCTAAAAATTCAGCAAGATAAACACTTGCCTTTTTGTGAACTTCTTATTCGCTGGATGAAATTGGTATATGGGTGATCCTCTCTTCACGATCTAGGCATTGGTGTAATTTTTTGTGTGAAATCTTGAGTCTTTATCCCAAGGCTCCTATGGAGTTCTTCTTCTTCCTCTTTGGTTCTCTCTCTCTCTCTCTCTCGCGCGCGCGCGCGCGCGTGTAGGTTTGGAAACTCACAGATAGACTATTACCCACGTACTCTTCCTTTTTAATTTTCTATTTTCGTCCATTTTAATTTCCAAAAATCTCAAAAGACTAAAATACCCCTCTGGGGTATCGGTTTGGCCTAAATTACCCCGAAACCCAAATAAAGCACCCGAGTAGAGTTTTCTGACTATCTCGACCTTTACGGATTCATCGGTGCACTCAAAAAGGTCATACGAGTTGCTTAAAAATAAATTATCTTTTTAACCCAATAAAGTAATACCAACACGACGTACATGTGTGTCCCAACTAAGTATATTATAACTGCCGTATTTTTCACTGCCGGCCATAATAATATTTTCTTAATCATATACTACTTTACTCTCTAAGTAATATTCAACATAATTATCATCAATAAATACTAACTCTCGTTACGCTAGTAATTATTACATTTAAATCTGAATTAATTATAAATAATATTCTCAATTTAATTTAATTAATCATAATTCCATAATTAAAATAAAATCCCTCAAAAATACGGGGTATTACATACTTCCCCCTTAATAACGGAATTATGTCCCGAAATTCGAAAAAGAACATAATAAAGGTGTACCTGGTAAGAATAACTCTGGATATTTATCCCGCATGTCATCCTCACACTCCCAGGTAGACTCCTCTACATTATGATGCCGCCACTGCACTCGTACTAACGGCACTATCTTTTACCTCGGTTTACTCTCACTACGGTCTATAATCCGAGTCAAATCTTATAAAAAGAGGTTATCACCTCTCATTTATAGGGCAACAACAGAATAGAGAAGCTCTGTCCATTTATCTCCAACCTCTCTCTACATTATAGTCCTCATTCCGGTCTCTTACTCTGGCAACCCCAAATCACAATAGTCGCAGCCTCATAGAGGAATACACTACAAGGTCACAGCCTCTACTGCACAGTATATATATCTTTATGTATTTATCATCCTCCTATCCTTTTGTATGCCTATAAGGCTCCAATCTTGTACCGAATGCATAGATCTAAGATATAGGTCCATTTTCATGGCCGAACCACTCTAAATCTTACGTTTGTATCTTTTTATCTCTTTTTTATACTTTTGACTTTTAAGTATAGCTTTGATGGCATGGATTACACTAGTAGATTTATTTTTATGTAACAACAGTTTGACGTCGTTTACGGGAAACGAGGTGTTCTACCAAATTTTCTTACAAATCGGGTCGAGTAAACCTTGTTTTATCCATAGGGTCTCTAGATCTGCATCTTATGGGTGAATTTTTTTGTGGCTAGACCTAACTATTCACATAAATCTTAGTTAGGGATTCTTTTACTTTTAAGATATGTTTTCCCAAGCCTATTTATGTCTTTATGGGTAGATCAATATTCGCCAAGGATGTTCCCATGTTCAAATTTCTCTAAGCTATTGAATAGGCCGCGACCTTATAAGGACTAGCAATTAGGGATGAGAACATTTGATGATTTCTCCATTTTTCTGGCAATTTATCCATGTTACGACCTATATATTAGGTAATTTCTATATATTAGGTAATTGCTGCTAAAATTATATTTACTTACAAATGAGAACATAATATGCTCGGGATTAACACTCCGAAGGATTTTTCATCTAATTCTTGGGGTGTAAAATCATATGTGGGCAAAATTTGAGTTATAATCTACAATTTTGCCTTTGTGAGACTTTTATGGGTTCGCAGCTTTCTCTTGTATTTATGGAATGTCCACTTCCTTAGTGTCATATCTTAGACCTAGACCGCTAGTTTTGGCTTGTTTAACATTTTTAGTAAAGAATAGTATTTCTAATAGACTTGAGGTACCCCGTAGCATGTTTTATGATATTTGGGAAAGATGAATCCGTATAAGACTAGGTCCAATAGTTAAAAATTAATGACTCCATGGCTAAAATCCAAAAAGGCTTTGACCTTAAGTATGGTTGAAATCACCCGAGATAAGTTAGAACAATTTACTAACTTTTCCAAGTATTGTATTACCATACTGTCCAAGGGCATGTATTCGGCAAGTTGACCAGGAGACGGAATCGCCCCATAAGAAAATTGTGTTCTATCATGTCAATCATGGTGGAAAAGTCCTTGTGAAGGAAAATATCCTCAACCTTAGCATTATTGGCTCAAAGGTCGCGGCCTTAGTGGGAAAAGCCTCAGCCCATTGTTACTATTTGCTCAATATGTGGTTATGATTTCTCTATAACTCTTGTATTTCTTGTTTTGTTTAGTTCGTCTTAGAGAAAATAAGGATTTTCTAACAACAGCAATTTAAAGAGAAGGCAACATAGAAGGAAGCTCTGGAAACTAGCAACAGAGGACATGGCGCACTTCATAACATGAATCAATCACCTCTATGAAGCAACTCTCCAAGGCCAGATCAATCTCATCGACTAAAAAATACGGATGCTAGAGTTCGTGGCCATCGCCAACATAATGTAGGGCAGGGACACCGAGGAGAAGAAGACAAAGGTCGAGGCCTCAAAAGAGAAGGTGGTTGAGGTTATAGAGATAAAGAACAAGAGGAACCGTGAGGATCATTCAGAGAGAATTTATGAAAAATTCACTCCTCTCATCTATGAGTTGGAGAACATTTTCCTCCACATCAAGGAGGATAATTTTGTCAAATGGCGAGAGACACTGAAAACCCTACTGGTAGGAGAGATAAAAGTAAGAGGTGTGAATTTCACAATTATCGCTAACATACAAATAATGCATTCATCGGCCTAAGGAATGAGGTTAAGAGTCTAGCCAGGCAAGGGATGTTGAGAAGATTTACACAGCTCGTGGCCGAGAACTGGGCACAAAAGAGGTCGCGGCCTAAAAGAATTTTTGGAGAGATTTTGGTTCTTTTATACTTTTGTAATTACTACAAGGTCGTAATTAGGCCAAAATAGCAAATCATGTACCTCATAAATAATATCAATGAAAATTCATGGCTTGACTCACCTCCTTTATATTTATGTTCAACAGGTTTTCACTAAATTTGTCCAAACAGCTACAAAGTCTAAGACCATAAGGGTAAAAAAAAGAAGTCATGGATATCAAATTGCCGCAACCATCAAAAGCCTGGGGAGATTTGAAAGCCGCGGTGGCACATCTGCCCAGGATAAAAGAATTAAGAGATTGAGCTGACATCATATCCAACAAAAAAATATAAGTCGTAAGAATTAGACTTCGGTAAAAACAAACTTAGTCTACAAGGAGATACAAAAGACATAAACTTCATGTTAGTGGCACTTGTCGAAACCTCCAGCAATGTGACCACCGTGAGCCTATTTGAAATGATATTTGGGGCATCTCCAAACATAGCACATAATCACTTAAGAAAAGTGGGACCAAATCATTATTTGCGATGAATTGTTCCCTAGGGAATAGCAAACACCACAAAAGGTTTGGATTGAAGATATTAACACAAAGATCCTTGTACGAGGACAAAAGAGGTTATCATCCAAATTTCGCTTAGAACACAACGATCAATAGTAGAAGATCGCGAATTTAAAGACTAACATCATCAAGCCGCATATGTGAATGGTAAAACGTCATGCCTAAAGGCTTGGGGTCCTCCATTACTCCACAGGTCGTGGAGTTTTAATTCAAAACCTTTAAGCATGATAAATTATCGAGGACATGGCCTCAATCAACCACCTGTAAAATTTCAAATACAAAGCAAGTGTAATTTCATAAGAAGTCACGACACCACTATAACGCGCAAAAACTGAGCAAGTAGGAAATGCAAGGTAAAACGAAGTAAATTCATTAGTTGCAAGTACAAGGCTGCGGAAACAAAATTAGAGCAGTTTAATCCATTACAAAAAATAGTTCAATACAAGTCGAGGATTAGAAAATGGTTAAAAAAATAATGGTCGTGAAGACGACTTATGAGGCCATGTCCTCTTCACCGTCATCCCCATCCTCATCCAGAGAAGTCTCTGTCTCCTCTTCTTCCTGCCCGTGAGCCGCGACCACATCCCTCAAAACTTTTTTCATCATTCTCCTTAAGTTCAATCTCACACTCATTATGCTCGGCATCAGTGGACCTCCACGCAAAGCTTTTATCCTTGGCCTCTAAAAATTTTTTGGATACTCTCAGCCTCAACTCCTTATAACCACAAAAGATGCCACGGCATCCTCGGCAACCTTCTTTAAGGTCGCGACATGCTCATCATCATCCTTATGCATGCCATGGCATGTCTCTAAGTTAATGAAGAAATTCGGGTCTCAAGATTGGTCATCATTTCTGTTTTAGTCACAGCCTTGGTTGTTACGTCGACACGTTTATCCTTAGATTGTTAACGAGTCCACGACTTTTGTAAGAACAAGTTTATAATTGCACTTGTTTTTATTTTTATTTTGACATATCTCGTTACACACTCACTCTCCTGTAGGACTTCTCGAGACTCGAATACACTGTTGACACTACACCAAAAAGGCCAAATTGTCACCTTTCAACTGACTAGCCTTGTCACGATCATTGACCGTGACAAAAAAAAAAAAAAAAACTCATTTTTTATCACGGTCAATGACCGTAACAAAGGCTTGTCACGGTCAATAATCATAACCTTCTTATAAAATTGTCACGGTCAAAGACCGTGACAAGTCCATAACAACTTTGTCAGTAGAAAAATCATTCCCTCTTCTTTTTTCCCACCGTTTTCACGATCAAATGGAAGAGTTGGAAGACTAGTATTGGTAGCGAACTCTACAATATGGTCAAATATAATTTCTACAAGATGAATGTTAGGATAAGCTGATGCTGACTTGAGCAATAAGGGGTAACCAAGGTTTTATATCGATTCCTCTGAGGTGAGTAAAATATTCGCAACTAACGACTTTTAACAATTTATGAAGCACAAATTATCATGTGAAGCACTCAAATCGGATGGATAAACAGCTTGTCTCAACCTATGATCATAAACCAGCCAAACTTTCTCCAGCAAAAATAGATGAACAAATTGAATAAATTAACAGGAAGAAAGTTGCTTAAAAGGAATGCATCTAATACTGTAATCTTACAAATTGTACACCATTCTGCTTTCGTACGTGAAAACAAAAACCATACATTAATCTATAAATTATTTTGAGCTCCAACTCTTACAAGAAACCAACAAGGGGTAAAATACATCCCCTTGACAGTATAGATCCGAGGGATAAAGAATTAGCAGCACTATTTTCCTCAAAAACAACATAATGATACACAAAAGGCACCCTTTTTGCAACAAGGGAAATTATTGTTCATTCACAACAAAAATCAATGTGTTAGTGATGTGACATTTAAGTGACCAGTTACCGGTGAACTAAGCCGCTTAATTCTAGTTAAGGCAAGAGTGTGGATAAAGACAAGTTTCCAACATATCAAGTTTGAGATCGCTCCCGCATTTTTGCTCTGGCAAAGAAAACTCCTGCCAACAGACCTACACAATGGCACCAGTTTTTACAGTAAGCTTTACCCTTCTTGAATAATAATAATAATAATAATAATAATAATAATAATAATAATAATAATAACAATAATAATAATAATTGAGCTATTAGTTTGTTGCAATTCAAATTGTAAAAACCTTTTCTTGCATAGTAAATTCCCTCCTAAAGGGGTTTCTGCAACAAATGTAAAATTTAGAGGGACTTTTTGCATATCAATGCACAGTTTTTTACAGTTGACCCAATAAAACAACATCGTCGGGCTGGTAAAATGGAGAAGAAAACTGACCGAAGAATATGCTTCCAGAATTCTCCAGACTTGTCGGTACATGGAAAAGAAGGATACCGGCAACTGAAAGAGGTATCTTATTTAGCGACCCCACAAGACTGCATGATACAATTGGTTAAAAATTAAAAAATAATTAAAAAAGGGGGGGAAGATACAACGCATAATGAAACTGATTAGACAATTAAATGCAATATCATAAGGCCAACCACAGCTGAATCCAAGCTCTTCATGTAGTTGGTTGCTAACCCAACCCGAGCCCCATGGGCGGATATGGAAGGGGGAAATAGTCCATTATTTTTTTTGTAAATTACAAAGGTAGTAATTTATCTTCTTTAGTTCTAATAATATAGTAGGGGTGAAACTGGAGCAATCGTAAGGTTGCCCCATAGTTCTAATAATATACCATTGCAACCTCTCTGCTACATATGTAGGGGTAACATTGCGTACATCTAACCCCTCCAGTTCCCCGCAGTGGCGGGAGCCTCGTGCACTGGGTTGTCCTTTTTAGTTATGATAATATAGATACAACACTTTGTCCAGCTTGATTTGAAAATAAAAAATAAAAAACATTAGTACTACATCTTACCCCTCGAGTAAAAAGCGTGGACCACCCATGGCAAGCCCCATACATATACCCAATCGAATCCCCCACCAACAATTAATATTGGGAGCTTGAATGATAAATCATGTTTACATGAGATGTTTCCTCATTGACTCTATCAAAATAAATTTTCCTCACTAGGTCATATTCATACATATAGTATATATTCATTATCGGTTTTCTAATAAGACCTTTTAAAGCAAAAATGTTTTTCATGGGACATGTCGGAGCAAAAAGAAATATGAGACCTATTTGACTACATATTAGGTGTTGTTTGAATCTCAACCATTCAGACTTAAGAGGTACCAAATAGACGGCTATTTTCGCCTCTGAATGATTAAGAAGTAAATGTACCTCTAAAGTCTGAATCAGTCTAAATACATGCATTGAGAAGAACATTAAGACATAAAACAAACATAGTTTTCAGACTCATACCTCAGACTTCAAATTTCGGATTCAGACTTAGATTCAGATAAAAAAACAAATGCTGCCTCAGTAAACGGGACCAAATGGTAAAGTTCCCTTTAAAATTCCACTTAGCTAGACTAAATTTTTTAGCAATTTTTCAAAGTGAAACCCAGTTGAGTCTCGATTTGGACTACATTAACGTGCAACTGCGATTATCTATGTTAAATAATAATAATACCAATAAGAAATCATCTCACCTGTATGTAGTAGCCCCCGTTTGATGAAGAAACCACATAGAAGTGAAGCTGATTGCTAAGCCCAAAAATCCACTAAATGTCATCACCAACCAGAAACTGGGCAACCTCAAAAGTGGTCTGCCAATAATTGAGAGAGAGAGGGAGAGAGAGATTCTTTAAGATAATCTTGTTTCTTTTAGGAAGCGTAATCACAAAAGAAAGAAATCATTGAGAGCCACAACCAGTAAAAGCAGAAATCTCTCGTTGGAAGAGAGATTTAAAAAGTACAAGTTCAAGCATTGCAATGACTTGTTTCAATCCTAGACAACAAACAAAGTAGAGCTCACAGGACATAAATAACATATTGTGTGGCCAACTATGCTACAGATTAGATATGTGCACCTAAAACTAGGACTGCAGATGCATAGCAAACCCAAAAAATATATAGCGTGTAGTTTGGGATTTCTTCAAATGTGGCAATATATTCACCATGAAATTCAGGCATAATTTTTTCTCAAACTAGCAATAGCTACAAGAAAATGACAATCAACCCAAGGCTGCTTTTATGTAGTTTAAGAGTGTTCCGACAGTTTGAACCTTTCTTTTAATAAACAAAGCATAGCTCTTCTGATAAGTGATTGCCTCATTGTCATGACATGTAACTAGTCTCTACAAATTTTGAATCACATTTATGATTCATCAGCCTCACACTACTTTTAACTCAAATTATTCAAAATCAATCCAAAGATATGTTATAGGTATCGAATTTATTTTGAACAAGTATGGGATACGGGATACGCTCGGATACCCTCGGATACGTGAATCCGAAAGTAACCTACTTTTCTATTTTTTTAAATGGGCTCGATACGCTGTGATACGCTTTTGGATACGCGGGGTCTCTGTGATATTTTAAAACATAAGTTTTGCGGGTAAATGTCTAAAAATGAAAAGTTTTTTAAGCTTACAACACTAAACGCTAAAGAAAATTGCCTACTGCTGTTATAACTCTACCCATCTAGGGTTTTCCATCTTCTCAACCTCGACGGCTGTAGAACTCAGACCCATCTCTTTTCACAACCCCGACAGCGATCCAACCCAATTCCGCCTAGGGTTTTTCACTTCCGACCTCAATCCGACCCACCCAGGTATGTTAGTTCCTGTTTACTTTCATTTAGAGCTTTTTTATGTTTTTTTCTGTTTGCTTTCATTTAGAGCTTTTTCCTGTTCTCTCTTTTAATTCTACTGCTTTTTCCCTTAAGTTATGCATTCATTATATTTCATTACAACAATTAAAATTATGAGCCATTCTGCTATTTTTTTTCCTGAAGTTATGCCTTGTTAAGGCATAACTGTTCTCTGTTCTCTCTTTTTATGCCTTCTTTATATATTCAAACCATCATGCTGTTTTCTGTTCTCTTTTTTTGTCTGAATTCTCCCTCACTTGGAAATGGCATTTCTTAAGTTATGCCTTCTTTATATTTCTCCCTCACACATAAATGACATTTGTTAAGTTAAAATCAACTGTTTTATGAAATGGCATTTCATTCTACTGTTTTGAATCCCTTTTTTCTTTATAAAAACTGTCTGATTTTTTTTCTAAACTTATGCTGGTAGATTTATTTGATATCGCATCTGGGACTACTGCATCTAGTACAAACAGTACAGCAGCAGCATCAATGGATGAGGATTCTTCCAAGCCACTTTGGGCTTATACTACAAAGAAGGATAAACTTGTTGGAGGTGGTGGAAATATGCATAGTTGTCAAATCGCGAATCGTATTGTGAATCGTTTACCCCCCGAATCGCGAATCGGAACCAAATGACAATAATTTAGTAAAACATATGTAAATGGATTTAACACTAGAGAATTGGTAATTAAGCATAATATGACAAAAAAATACTAATCGTAGCACGTGATAATATACCAAAATATATCACAAATATTAAACATAGCACATGTTCTCATTCATTTTAAGCTACAAATGTAAAGAATATAAATAAATCATAAAAAGTCATTAATTAATAAACAACTCAAAATATTATAACAGCCTACAAATATTAATTTAGAACAATTAAACAGTAAACTATATTAAAACAGCCTATAAATATTAAAATATGTTAATTTAAAACAGTAAAATATATTAATTTAACAAAAAAGGTTTTATAACAAAGAAAAAAAAAGAGTAAAAACGGCCCTTCATTTAAAAAAAGCAAAAAGTGTAAAAAACATTATTTAATAACTTCTATTATAACAAAAGGTTTTATAACCAAAAAAAAAAAAACAGCAAAAGGTTTTTAAACTATTATTTAATAACTTTTGTGTCTTACAGATTATAACAAAAATATAAACAAAAACAGCTAAAAGCCCCTTCCGATTTGCAAAAACGGCCCTTCCAAATAAACAGAAACAGCAAAAACATACCGTAAGAACTCCGATTTGCAAGAAAAGCCTTCATTTTGGCTTCGATCTGCATGAACGGTAAGAAAAACCTTCGTTTTGACTATCCACTTTGATTTGCAGCAAGCCGTAAGTGATTTTAGGGTCTTTTATTTTTGTTTAAAAATATCACGCGAGTTTAAAACCCATTTTTAAGTGTAAAAACAGAGCACGTGAGTTAAAAAAAAAAATTGAATCGTTTTGTATACCGATTCCCGATTCCAACTCAAATCGGCAATTCTCACCCGAATCGTTCGATTCTTTAATCATTTCCGATTCTCTAGCTGATTCGAATCGTTTTACCTACGAATCGGACGATTAGACTTGCGAATCGGACGATTTTGACAATTATGGATAAATGAAGTGGAGTTGTAATTTTTGCTTCAAAGAATTCACAAGCTCATATACCAGAGTGCGTGCAGATTTGCTTAAGGTCTCGGGACAAGGCATTGGGGTGTGTAAAAAGGTTAAAACAGAGGATCTTGTAGAGATGCAAAAATTAGAAGATGAGGTAGAGAGAAAGAAAGAGTAATCACAACCTAAGGATGTTCCACTACCACCTTCAGCTGTTATGGGTGGATTGTTTCAAAAAATTTGCCCGAGAAAGAGAAAGGCAAATTCAAGTGCAAGTGGATCCCTTGATAAGGTGTTTAAATATGGGGATATGGGAGCAAAGGAATGCCTTGGTTGCGGGGGCATTTTACTAGGTTGGTTTGCCTTTCAACTTGGCACTTAACCCTTATTTTAGGGAATGCATTGAATTTGCTGCGAACACTTCAATTTCGGGTTATAAGTGTCCTATTTACAATTTGTTGAGGACAACTCTTTTGCAAAGAGAGAGAGCAAACACTGTGGTATCTACACGATCTAAGTGGATGGAGAAAGGTGCAATGGTATTGTGAGTGATAGTTGGAGTGCTCCCAACAAAGGCCCCTTATCAACTTTATTGCGGTGATGAATGGGCAAACAATGTTTTTGAAGGCAGTGGATTATTCGGGGGAAAGAAAGGATAGTGCTTTTATTGCTAATTTGTTCATTAAAATGATAGATGAAGTTGGAAGTGAGAAGTGAGAAGGTGGTCCAAATTATTACTGATAATGCCACCAATTGCAAAGGTGTGGGGCAACTTATTGAAGAAAAATATCCAAACATTACATGGACTCCTTGTATTGTGCATACCCTTAATCTTACTTAACCTTGCATTGAAGAACATTTGTTCTGCAATTAATAGCGAAAGGAATGAAGTCACCTATTCGCTTTGTAGTTGGATAACCGATATTTCCAGGGATGCCATTCAAATAAAAAAATTTATTATGGATCATGGTATGAGACTTGCTATGTTCAATGAATTCGTGAATTTGAAGTTGCTCTCAGTGGTGGATACACGATTTACTTATGTTGTGGTGATGCTTAGAAGGTTCAAGCTTATAAAGGGGGCCTCCAAGCAATGGTAATAAGCGATAAATGGGATTGTTATCAAGACGATGATCAAGGAAAAGCTGAGTTTGTGAGGGAAAAGGTGTTGGATGTAAAATGGTGGGATTCCATTAACTATATTCACTCTTTTACGGCTCCCATTTATGATATGCTTAGGTTGTGTGACACTGATAAGCCTTGTCTTCACTTAGTATGACATGTGGGATACGACGATTGAAAAATTGAAGGTGGGCTATATATCAACATGAACACATAAGATATGGAGATCATTCAGCTTTTTATGAAGTGGTGTATGCAATATTTGTAGCTCGTTGCTCGTTGGGGCAAGAACAACACCCCACTTCATTGTTTGGCAAGGTCTACGACTCCAAGGTTAATACTCAACTTTAGTAATTATTTATTTTTGCACAAGCATATTTATTTTCCTTGCATTTTTAGTTTGAAATATTTTTTAATTTTTTTCGTTATAAGGTATTTTAGTGATTAATAGCTTTTTGAAGACCGAAGTAGAGTACCTCCCCAAAGACATACTGAGATTATGAATGGAAGAATGAAATGCTTCAAAAAATACTTTCCAAATCTTGAAGAACGCAATCGAGTTAGGATTGAGTACGTCAATTCGCGCAAGCGTCGAGGAGATTTGATGAGTTTGACTCCTTGAGTAATCGTTATAGTATGGACCCTATGGCTTGGTGGGTTCTTTACGGCGCTTGTGCACTCACATTTCAAATGCTTGCAACAAAGATTCTTGTGCAACCGTCATCTTCTTCTTGTGCGGAGAGAGATTGGAGCACCTACCCCTTTGTGAACTCAACCAAAAGGAATAGAACAACACCAAAATGGGGTTAAGACTTGGTGTTTATTTATAGCAACCTCCGCCTACTATCAAGGAGGACCCCGGAATACACAATGGGAGTACTAAGATGTGAGATATTGTTGGTGATGCGTTTGACACACTTGAAGATGTTGGAAAACTTCAAATTGCAAATCTCTCCCTTGACGAGCCAGAGTTGAAGAATATAGTACTTGATGATGTGGTTAAAGGAGGTGATGAAGCCGTTCATGTTGGGTCTATTTGATGATTAAGATACTATGAAGCACGGATGCTCTCGGGAGGCTTCTCTATCTTATTTTTATGCTACAGATATCATCTTTATTTTTGCCTTATGTTTTTATTGGAACAACATTTTATGTTAATGATGGTTTACTGTAATGGTGTTTGTTTGGTGACAACAATCATCATATTTAGCCACTTTAATATAATGGTGTTTGATGGTCTACTATTATCTACTTTCATTTTATTCAAATTTATCAATAATATATATAAAATAAAATAACAAATATTTAACGTATCCTAGCGTATTTGTATCCTACATTATGGAAAAATCACGTACCCGTATCTCGAATCAAGTCGTAATCCGTATTACGTGTCAAATCCGTACTTCCTAGGTTATAATCATATAATATGATAATATCATATTAAATAATGTCTTTAAGGAGACCTTGACACATGACATCATTTAATACAAGTAAAGTCATTGAATATATTCTCTCTTATCACTCATACGATCTCTTCTTTCTCCATCTAAATGTGAACCTCACAACACACATCACCTACTAATCAAAATATGTCTTGGATTCTTTATCATTGATTTGTATTCTCAATATGATAATCTTATTTCCCGCCAATATAACTAATTTAATGTATATAATATATATGATAAAATATATGTAAACAAAAAAGATACACGCATAAAGAAATGAGTCTGATAGAGGCGGATGTCGGCTGACCTTAACCCCCATATATGGAGAGACTGCTCCAATGTCTCAAATAACATTAAATGTTATCAAATTTTTTTATGTGTTTAATTAATCCTTACGTTTAACTTTATCATTATCAAATATTCTCGGATACAAACCAATAGCAGTATTGTCACCCCGATGTCCAAGATTCCTCCCGTCCAAAACAAATATTATAAACAACTTTCAAGACCATTGGCTTTAATTAGAGAGCCAAAACTACTCATTTACTGAATAAAAATAAATAATAATATAAAAAAAGAAGAGGAGAAGCAATATGGTAAAAGGTTACATGACTGTATAAAATAAAAATTAAAAAAAAAAATCCTTTAAGTGGACAGATAATGACTCATGCTACATGTGCAAGGGTGGTACCTAGGGGTGGCAATTTTAGAAACGACACGAAAAAACGGCCCGAAATTAACACGATGTTTCGTGTTCGTTTCGTGTTCGTGTCGTGTTTTTTTGACACGAAGTCGTGTCGTGCCGTGTTATTTTTTATTCGGGTCGTGTTCGTGTCAACTAAAAAAATACGAATTCGTGTCGTGTCGTGTTCGTGTCTGAAAAAACCTTGTCGTGTCGTGTCAGCCCGAAACACGACCCGTTGACCCGAATTGCCACTCCTAGTGGTACCTTGGGTAAATAATTTTCATAGGCATGAACTTGGGTAGTTTCATAGTCCCAGAAGTGTCATAGACACATCCTCTATAAGCATTGGTGTGCTATCACAGACACTAGTAAGTTACAATGTGCAAGAGTGAGGTTGAAGGCATGGGTAATTAACTATAAGTACTGATATGCCCTATATGTACCCATCAGCTCAGAGACGGCAACCTCGGCTAGGGAGATGGCCGAGGTTAGAAGGGCTTTAGATTGGCAACCAGCTAGCTCGTCCTATACAAGGTCGGCCATGGTCGACGTTACTAGGCGCCTCATAGTCAGGCAAACAGTTGAGACCTTCATGGTACATGGGAGCAGTTATTCATCAGGCCATCCAGGGATGACAACCTCGGCTGGAGGTAGGCCAAGGTTACAAAAACTACACCATCAACATAACCAACCTCGGCAGAGAATCATCTGATGTTCCTAATCTACACCTGCTTAACCTCGGCCCAGGCAGACCTTAGCCCGAGAATCTTACCTCGGCTTCACACAAGCCGAGGCTACAATGATTAAACCTCGAACTGGACAACAGCCAGACTTCACCAACCTCGTACTCTTCCAGGCCGAGGTTGGGACCAATCACAGATGGCCGAGTCTTCATCAGCACATGTAAGGTTGGGAACACGTGTACACAATCAGTTATAACCGAATCATACTCCTCACGTGAGGGAATATTGAGGTCATCATTATCTACATGAGATCAGCCAGATGCCATTCTCATACTGGTTCGATCCTTATGCACATGTTCATTGCATGCTTGGGGGGTACATTATACCCCCCAGGCACTATATATAGAGGTCATCCTCTACCTCGTAAGGGATCCGAAATTAGCAACCCTAGCTGAACCTCTGTCCAAATATACAGTAGAGAGAGAAAGCTTGAGAGATTGTATTCATGGCCATTAGTGCCCTCATACAGTGATATTAATCACACACTTGCATAGTGAACATAGGCCTGATTGGCTGAACCACTTATATTCCGGTGTTAATCCTCTTCTCCTCACCACAATCTCTTATACATATATAGTATACTGATATGCTGTCATTGTTATCACTAGCTTGAGCATACAAACACCTTGACTGGTGGTGATATTTCCAGCATCATCAAGTACAAACTTTGATAGTGTACAATAAGCATTGGTGGTATCGTGGGCACAAGTAATTCTACATGGGCGGCATGAAAATGGATAATGTCATAGGCACGGGTGTTGGAGACTAAGTAATTTGCCTTAAGAGTAGGATTGTATACAAGTCATTCACCTCACGCATATATATATAATAAAATTATATATATAACGCATTACGCATATAGATTATCTGGTATTTGTAAACAGCATATATCATTAGAAGTCTACTGCACAATAAGCCCTAACATTTGGATCATTTAATGTTTCATAATTTGCAATTCAAACCCAGAGTACGAATACAACATTTGCTCAAAATCTATACTATGCTACATTGGTACTGCAAAATTCTGCAGTAATTGTACTTGCGGATTTAAATTGCAAAAAATGAAATATAGTGACAAGTGTTGAAAATGACCCAAAACCAGTCAATTGGGGGGTTTTCTATAAAATTGCATAGTGTGATTCAGTTCTAGGTTTTATTCGCTACTCAGTTCGGTTCAGTGATGAACTCGCAACATAAACCTAACCGTTTTGTTATTGAAGATTAAAACCAGAGAAACCACTCAAAACAAAGACATAAAGGTTGGTTTGGTTCGGCTATTCAAGTTAACTTCTTATGAACACCCCTAATTAATCATTTATAACCTGTAACCGGTATTTACTAAAATGTAATAAATTACTAAACTAACACCTACTGTCAATTCATATATACAGAGCAATGATCATTTAATTATAAATTAAAAAAGAACTAAACATTTTTTTGAAAAATGCTCATATGCATCAAGAAACAAAACTCACGTTGTAGAGAGATAGTCCACCTCGTTGAACACAAATATAAGGAGAATCCCCAAGGGTAAGGAAAGGGTATTGTTTAGCAAAACCATTGAAAACTCATTCAAGTTTCCAGATTGCGTGACTTGCTTAGCTGTATCCATGACTCTACGCAGTGTTAGCTGCACCACAAGATAATGATAAGCACAACAATAAAAATCAATCCACTGTAAATTTAGATTAAATTGTAACAGAACAAGGCCAAAAATACCACAAATTAGGAAATGATTTTATTTTATCTTGCAGTGAAGGATAGAGTTCAACGCAAATTACTATTGAGAGATGAACAGTAAGAGATCTTTTACAAGAGCTCCAAATAGATTCATGTAATTTGTAGGAATTAGTTAAAAGGTTTAAGTTCGTCTGATCATCTCAACATTTTCTCTCAGCAAACTGCCTACATAATTTCTGAAGTACTCATTATCAATGAAATTTTTCTGATCTAACAAATGGATAAGTATGTTGAATACTGTATATTTGTTAGGCCAGCATGTACCCATCTTAGATCCATTTTCCTCCATATCGTCTCTACATTGTTGGGTCTGTCGTTACAGACCATCTATCTTCCATCCAAGAGAGAAAGGCATCCCCTTCTAATGGGGCTACTCTCCCCTAGAAATACACATCTCTGACATGACGTGTACAAACCCCAGTTCGCTTGTATACCTTCCCGGCACATGACTCTCAACAAATCAGATATTGGCTTATTTCACTCTTAACATATCAAATATCGGCTTGATTAATTGAAATAGGAATATGCCAATTTTAGATTATTTGGTAGTACAAAATGTACTTATAGAGAAGCAAAATGAAGGGTCAATATATATACACACACACACATATATATACATATATTCTCAAATAACCAATAATCAAGTTTTTGTTCTTTACAAGACATATCATTCATCAATAATTGCATCCGATCTTCGAAAATTTAATGTTTTTGATTGATGCAAAACTTGAAATGAATGACTCGCTCAGTCCCAAATGAGAGTCCTAGTTTGGAACTCGCTTTTTAAGAAAAAAACTTGCATTGAAAGATCAAGATAATCACTGGCCAAACTGAAAACTTAATTGAATATTGTAATATTTGGTACACTGAGTTTTAAAGTGGACTGTTAATGGTGGCATTCCAAAAAGGAAAATAGGACCATATATTTGGCAGCAATGAAGTACTATTCAGTTTCTTATGTGTCAGTAAAATTATAAAATTACATGGCAGTAAAATTAATATTCCATACACATTGTTAAGTAGTTATCAATTAGTTATTAGTTAAAAAAAATGAAAGAAAAAACATACTATAATTTAGGGTCATTTGGACCTGTACCACATTAGTTCTTGCCATTTGGGGATTGACCCCACCAAAAAAACTAATGCAACATTGGCCCCCGAATTTTGACAGATTCCGTTAATGAGCTATTTTGACTGCTAGTCAATATGTAAATGATTAAATCATCCTAACTGAAAAAAAGTAATACGCAAGCTAACCTAACTCATCCCCCTCTCTCCCCCACCCCACACACAATCACCCCAACAAACATATGCTGTTCATCTCAAATCCCATCCCTCTGCAGCTCCCCCCAGCCCAAATCCAGTTCTCTCTCTCCCACCCCCACCGCCCAAAACAACCCACCACAACCATGCAGCTCCTCCCACCTTCGCCACCTCAAACTCACCCGCCACCGCAAAGTATAGCTCACCTCACCGTACTGTTTTCCTTTTTCTTGTTTTATATGCATATTCCAGATCTGGTTTTTTGAAAATCTTGTTTACATATTGTTTTCCTTTTTCCTCACCTTTTTTATTTCTTTTTGCACAAACCTACACACACACACACACACATATATATGTGTGTGTGTGTGTGTGTGTGTGTGTGTAAATCGAGAAAAGTGAAAAACCTGATCCCAATTCTTTTTTAACCCAAATCTCAATTTTTTCACCACGGATTTTAACTTTTTTTGGACCAATCTTGCAATTACAAGAATATTGTTAGAAAATTTGTCAATATTTGTTGGCTGGTGATAAATTTTTGTTGTGATTATCGGATCTTGCAAAGTTTTGCTTTTTTTATTAAGAACTAATGGGGGTCAGGTCCAATAACCCTATTATTTATTGGACAGTACAATAATTGTAACCCAATTTTCCCTTCTCATTTTCCTCTAATCAACCAAGTGTTAAAGAAATCATGGGACATCCAATTTCCGAGGATTTCAAAAAAAGAAGAGTTAACACAATACAAAAAAAGAAAATATAGTAGGAAAAGAGAAATATCACCGAGACTAAGTCCCCTCCTCGGTCCGTTCAAAGGCAGGCCATCAATGCCGGGACTAGGGGATTGATGGGGGCACACTAACTCTACCCATGGCCTGGCCCCAGGAAAATAACAAAGACCAAAATCTTGAAAATGGAAAAAGGGGAACTCCGCCTTTTAGACCCAATATAAGACAAGGATAACCATAAGCAATCAATATACTCACAGAATATGATGCTGTCAAGAAACAATTGATAAACTGCCAAGTATAGCCAACGGCATGAAAAGCTAGATCCGTAATACCTCCAGAGATCGCTGAAATGATCTGCATTAATAAAAAATTTGTACAACTTCAACCTTCATTATCGTTTGGCACAAATTCAAAAACCATTTAACACCACCAATACAATGTATTAGACTTCGAAGCTTTGGTCTGTAAGCAGCATTTGAATTCCAACAACCTCAAAATGGAGGAGCGGTTGGTAGAATTTTACAGAATTATATATATAAGTATATAGTAAGAAGCTGGGCCCCAAGCAGTATATGTTTTGTCCACATTGAACCACTATAGTGCCACTTAGTGTAAAGATATTGCCTATGTACTCGTGTTTAAAGTTTCTAAATGCACAATTAGAGAATAAAGTACCCAATAAAGTATAGGTTCTTACTTAATATTTCAATTGTCTAAAGTTTGGGTAAAAAAATTTAATCTCGCTTTATAATTCAATTGCGTACAATTTTCCATGAAAATTTAACATCGTTGCAATATAAACCTCAACCTTAGCTCTATTAATTTGTTGAAGGAATATGGGACGTCATAGCTGATGTGACTTCTTGGTCAACCCGATGTACAAGTGGCCAAATCACATAGTGCCATGTAGCCAGAAAAGGTTAATTACTTAAAATGAATAACTACTCGAATAATATTATTGATCTAAATTATTCTTACCTATCTAGATTTGCTTCAAACCCACTTCTCCAACCTTGCCCAGAGTCTCAATGTCTATCTAACGAAAGCAATTGAACGTGTGCATGTATATACAACCGCAGTTCCCCGTTGGCAACAAAAAACTATGGGAAAAATGCAAATTTAACCCTGAGGTTTGGGGTCGATTGGTTTTCCACACCCATTCTTTCAAAAGTTGCAAACCTAATCCCAAGTACATTAAGTGATCCACTCTCAACCCTCCGTCAATCTTCCGTTGAGAAACTTAACGGAATTGGTGAATGAACAATCTACGTGACAAACTCTAGACATATTGGATTGGCTTGACCAATAAAAATTTAACATGTGACCAAAAGAATTAATGAAATTAAAAAAAAAAATAGAAAAACAAAAAAATAAATAAGAGTGACCCCAAACACGACCCTCAACCACCACTTTCATCCCTTCATACAAGCATCGCCAACCACAACCTTCATCCCTTCATAAAACCGACACACCACCACCATCCAGTCACAACCACAACCCAAACCACAATTATCAACCATTAAGATGATAACCCAAACACTGCCCGCAAGCTAAGCGCAACTCCAACCCGAAACCAAATCGCATCCAAAAGAACCCACCACCAACACCATAAAGCAAAACATAAATCGAAACCCAAATTCCTACGCCAAAACTCAAACCCACAACAAAATTTCATATTCAATTAAGAACCCTAATGAAAATTCAATGAAATAAATCAAAACCCATAATGCTGACATACAATTCGAGATTATTGAAAGCAACCAAAGCTTCCTCGTGTGAACACATCGTAACAAAAGCTAAACACATGTTTTTGATTTTGTTGTATATTGAGAATATAAAGAGGGAAAAAAATATAAAAAATTACAAAGAATCATTTCAGCAAAGTGACCAAGAGGCTTGGTTTTGGGGTTTTGAATACGAGTAAAGGAGGACGTAGAGGATGAAAGATGAGTGGGAGAGAGAGATATGAACGGTTTGTGAAGGAAAGAAAAGATTGGGGAGAAAATAAGTTTTGGGTAAAGGAGCCAAACATGCAAGGTTTGTAATTATATTTATGGTGCTGGTGGGTTTCAATTTGTGGTGGTGGCGATGAGGCGGTGACGGCAGCAGCGACGTGATGAGGCTCCGCCAGGATAAAGTGAAGGGGAGAAATGAAACCTGGCGACAACAGTGAGTATCAACTGCATATGTTTTTTTTTTAATTTGTTATTCTATTTTTTTCATTAATTCTTTTGGCCAGATGTTAAATTTTAATTGGTCAAGCAAATTTAACATGTCTATATTTTGCCACGTAGGGAGTCCATTCAGCAATTCTGTTGGGTTTCTCAATGAAAGAAGGGCTAGGATTAAATCACTAAATGTACCTCAAAATCAAGTTTGCAAGTTTTGAAAGAATGGACCTGAGGGTTAAATTTGCATTTTTCCCAACAATTATCTCACTTCTTGGATTTCAGAAAGCAAAAAGGCATAGGCAATGGGCCCACTCTGGATCGGTACTTTATATGGTTGATACCAAAAAAGTGAAATCAAATATGGGTCTCCACCATCCTTATACCATTATCATCTCTAAAATGGGTCTTTACCATTATTAATGATATGAAGGATTGAATTGGACTCAATCAATTTCGAAAAATCTGCGGTTAGGGTTAGGATGATTTTTTAAGAAAAAGGGTTGGAGACACTTCAACAATCAAAAGATTAAGGGGGGAACTGAAATTTGACCCAAAAAAATCAGGTTTTTAAGTACAAAAAATAACTCAAAAGATATTGTGAAATCTTGAGGAAATCCCCTAGGCGCCCTGTACTTTAATTCCTAAATCCTCTTGAACATATTCCCACACAATTGTGGATTCAGAGCCACCACCACCACCACCCCCAAAAAAAAAAAAACTAAAGACAAATAAAATTAACTCACGAAGAACTTTTAATTGTTATTAGTTTCATGGTATGAGAAGATACAATTGCACCGTAATTTAGAATTCTATAAAAATGTTTATTAATATAAATAACAAAAATCCTGGTATTTAAACAACAGATTTGACTGCTCACGAACATAAGCAACAAGCCAACAACTGACAGCATTGTAACTAATGATTTAGGTTGTTCTAACAGCCCAAAGAATAAAAAAAATAAGATAAAATGAAAGGAAAGAAAAATCCTAATCAAAAGTTTAAATTTATCCATTCAACATACCATTAGGAAAAGTGAGGCCCAAACTCTGTTGTCATGCTTCTTATTGAACAGATACATTTCACCAACAGCAGTTATGACATTGGTAACATTTTTCAGGACTGTGACCATCGCAACATTAATGTACTTCAGACTGCAGACAACGTGGACAATCTTTAAACAACATTCTATAAATGAGTGTGTTGTCAATTGTGACTCAAATAATAAGCCATAAAATCAGAGTTAATATTGAATATTACTTGGACATTTAACATCTGCAGAGTGTTCACCAACCATCATGGTTCAAATTTTGTTTTGGTGATATTTTCTGTTCAGTCGAGAAATCGGAACTCTTTGCAAACGTTTTGGAAACTATATCGAAATATTGCAGCTCCTAGCTAGAAGAAATTTACTTTCATCTAGAGAGGAACTTAAGTTGGTGAAAAAGAAAAATTGACTTAACCTCTGAATGGGGCAAAACAAAAGAACATCATACCTAAACATGCTCGTGACTAACATCCCAACAAATATGACGTTTACAGGCAGCCACACCTTAATCAATCTCCATGTGAGAGGTTCTGTTGTTATTACACCAAAAAAACTGAGCATAGACACAATCACTACTGAAACAAAGTTCTGCACATAAAAACAGACCGCAAGAAGGAACTTGTTAACCAAAAGAAATCATTTTTTGATCTGAAACCTGAAGAAATCATTACCAGTACTAGAATTACAATTTTAAATAATGTAACATATAACAAATATGGAAAGTAACCTGGTAGAGCATCAGAGATATCCCAGCATTAAAATCATAACTGGAAAGAACGTACTTGTTAACCAATATCATGCTACATGACGAAATGCAATAAGCAAAGCCGGATAATAATGCCTGGTTGTTTATTTTAACTACCCGGGTACTTCGTGTTTCCTTTTCTCTATATTTTTCAAACTTACCAACTTCGACATCAACCTCACCATTGTCGAGAGTTTTCATTGCAAAATATGACCTGCACACAACAGCAAAATTAATAATTGACCAATATTTCAATAATGACTATATTAGAACCCTGTTTGTGTTATAATATTGTAAATGCGCTCCTCTAGAAAGTTACAAATAGCTTTCACTGTCTGTAATCATTAAATCAAAGCATACTAAACGACACTGTATAAATGACTAATACTAATTATTTAGGCAGATACCACTTAACAATCTCTTAAATTTTACATTTGATTCTTCTCAAATCTACCTCAAATATAAATAAGCCAAGATAGATTCACGGCAAGTTGCATCTTTTCAAAAATTCATATATGATACTACCTTAGACATGGTTCAACATTTCCTTGTATATATATGTAGGGGAATATTATTTTAATTTCTAAGGTTCTAGTTTTCATAATTGTTCTACTTTCCATCTCACTTAGTGTTTTGTCTTCCTTCTATAAAACTACTGTATATGAAGCCGAGCTAGTCATTCTTACAAAAAGAGATTGATAAGGATCATTCAAGCACAATGTTCCCTTTCGGGTACGACATTGGTGTATGGGTACATGTACATCACATTAATCGATACACAGTAGACAGCAAGGATAAACTGGTTCATTATTTCAGATCATGGGACTCTAGAGAGATCTTGTAGGGGTTATTTCAGTCTACAAGTATCTTTCTAAGTATACAAATACTCCACTAATAAATAATGCTTCAGTAAGAATGCGTAATCTACAATCCCATGTATAGTACTATAGTGCAGGTAAACATATTGAAATAGTTATAATACATTTTTCATTTTAAAAAGAAAAGTACTCCATTTCCGTCTGTTGAAAATCAAAAGCTTCATTACTACTTGATGTAATCTAGGTTACGGAAGCTTAAAAAAATTATTATTTGTTGTTGAAAAATGAAGAAGGGTTTCTTATCTCTCTCTAGTCTCTCAATATCAAAATAGCAAAAGTGTTACAAAAGAGGGTCATTTGACTATTTATACTAAAGATACAAAAAGGCTAAAAATAGAACAAAATAAAAAGATCGATAAAAAGGACGCTCATGTCCCTATCCTCCTGCATCACTCTCCCTCCCTTGAGAAGACTCCATATACTCCGTATATTGTCGATAGAAATCAAGGTCGATGTGTGCAGGGTGGCGGTTGTAATCCATGAATCCTCGGCCTAACCCAACGAACCAAGTAACGCGTATAAGCGCCCGAAGAAGAAGATACGAGCTCGGAGTCTAGAATTCCCTCAATGCGATCTACGTGAGAGCGGACCAGTTGGGACGTGGTTAGTGGAATGGGAACCGACGGAGCATGAGTGCCTCGAATGGAGAAAGGTCTACCACGTTGAACGTGCGGTGCATGCGGAACTCATAGGGAAGATCAACCTCATAGGCATTCGGCCCACAAGCTCGGATAATAGGAAAATGATCAAACCGGCACCATAAGAAGCTTGGTAACCTTGCCCTGTCGACGTGCCTTCTGGAGGTATACCATGACTAGATCACCCAGGTGGAAGGAGACAAAGCGGCGATACTCGTCGACGGCCTCCTTATAAGAGGCATACATAGTCTGTAGTCAAGCGCGCAGTCAAGCGCGCACATCGGCCTGAATCGAAGTCAGGCGAGCAGCAAACTCCTCAGCGGAAAGGCATGTAGGCACCGTCAGGGGAAGCTCGCCAATGTTTATGGGCATAGTAGGTGACTGCTCCAATACAATCAGAACGGAGAAAGGCTGGTAAAACGATTGACGATGTTGTTGAAGGCGAACTCGGCCTGTGCTATCACCTATGAAGTACAGGCACTCTCCCGGAAGCCACGTGTCGGCTTTGACACGAGTCCGACATGCGACACGCTCTGACACGTTGGGACACGTCGACACACTGGGACACATAAAAAGGAGACGCTGGGACACGTAAAAAGACAACTTTTTTTGTTTTTTAGTTTTAATTTATTTTTATTTTATTTTATTTTAATTTCTTATGTGATGGTAATTCTGCTTTATTTATGATTTTTAATGTTAAAGTGTGCTTGAATTTTGTTTTGTATGGTCCATTTTCTTAATTTCATGTTAAGAATGCTCTAATAATGTATTTTATGGGAAAAATATATTTTTTTCATTAATATATATATATATATATATATATATATATATATATATATATATATATATATATTTAAATATATGTTTTATATTGAAATATATATTTTATATTATACGTATCCTAGCGGGTCGTATCCTAGTTTTTGAAAAAATCACGTGTCGCGTGTCGTGTCGAAACACGTATTACGCGTTGAGTCCGTTCTTCATTGGCTATCACTATGTCCCACCTACGGGGATGCTTAGAAGAAGACATCTCAATAGGTCACCCATTCCGTTTGACCACCTCAGTCTGACCATCAGTATGGGGGTGAAAAACGGTCAAGAACTGTAACTTTGTCCGTAAAAGTCGTTAAAGTGTACGCCAGAAGTGCCATATAAATCGTAAATCTATGTCGGAGGTAATGCTACGGGAAACTCCGTGAAGACGACGATCTCGCGAAAATATTATGAAGCGACATGGGACGCATCCGTTGTGCGAGTGAAAGGGGTGAAGTGCGACATCTTGGAAAACCTATCTACCACAACAAAAATGGAATCGTGGCCACTAGATGTACAAAGCAGACCCACGTTAAAATTCATCAAAACATCCTGTCATAGTCTCTCAGGAATCAACAATCGAGTATATAGACCCGCATTCGTGCGTTGGCCCTTGGTCGTCTGGCAAGTGTAGCAACGCCTAATGAAAAAAGTGTTGGCATCCCTCCTCATCGTCGATCGAGACTCACGCGATGTCCAAAATGGCCCGTGAATCTTCCCCGTGAATCTCAGAAATAATTTTCTCCCGTAAGGAAGAAGATGAAATACTTAGGCAGTCCCTCGGCAGTCCCTTAATGTAGGAAGAAGATGAAATACTTAGGCAGTCCCTCGGTGTAGGGACCCATCCTGTAATAGATACTCACCTGAAGCACCATTACCCTACTGGCAAGCTACAAAGAGCGGTCCAAACTCTATATCAGTGGGATAAATATTACGGACTTCATCAAACCCAAACACTTAACTCCTAAGAGTCACCAACGCATGCGCTCTCCTGCTACGGGCATCCGCCATTTGATTCTCCTTTCCCGGTTTGTACTGTAAATGGAAAGTGTAGCGTTGGAGGTAAGAGGCCACTTGACGTGCCTGTCACTAACACTCGGCTGACTATGTAGGAAACGTAGAATTTCGTGATCGGACTTAATGACAAACTCCTTATGGAGGAGATAGAGCGATCGAAACTTCACCGCCTTTACAACCGCATAGAATTCGAGATCGTATGTCGAATAATTGAGAGCAGCGCCGATCAACTTCTGAATAAAGAAAGCGATCGGCTTCCCATTTTGGCTCAAAACTGCACCCACCCCTGTCAAGACAACTCAAATAGCTAATCGAAATCTGGCAATGCTAAAATAGGCACCGTCGCCATCAAC
The DNA here is from genome assembly GCA_949130495.1 of Sambucus nigra. Lineage (NCBI taxonomy): Eukaryota > Viridiplantae > Streptophyta > Magnoliopsida > Dipsacales > Adoxaceae > Sambucus > Sambucus nigra. The sequence goes on along the minus strand of OX422216.1, from coordinate 160,373,768 downwards.
TCCTTGACACGCGTGAAGACTTTATCTGCCTCTGAAGTCCACCAAAACTCAGTGCTCGAAGAAGTACTCATCAAGTCCGTGATAGGCGCCATGACAGTGCTGAATTGGGCTATAAAGCACCGATAAAACCCGGTTAGGCCATGAAAACTGCGAACCTGTGATACCGATGTGTGACTGGGGGCCAATCCACTATCGCCTAAACCTTGGCATCATCCACCCTTATACTTCACAGTAATCTTTTTAATAGCTCGGCTATCAACACACATACGCCAACTCCCATCCTTCTTTGGTGCTAACGGGGCGGGTATCGCACAAGGAGACATACTATCGCGAATATAACCCTTGTCGCATAGCTCCGTGACCTGTCTCTGCAACTCTACATGCTCCACCAATGACATGCGATAATGAGGAGGGAGGTTGGGAAGCTACACCCCGGAGATAAAATCAATAGCATGATGCATATCCCGAAGAGTAGGAAGATCATCTGGGGGTGTACACACGTCGGTAAAAGAATCCAACAAACTCCGGACGCGTAGAGGAACAAACACCTCCGGGGTGGTAATGGGACTAATGAGAGCATAGTATTACCCTGTCTCTGCGGCTAACTCCTCGTGTGAGCCTACTAGGGCGGATGGTCGTGACATCGGGAATGGTCGCATGGGGCGGAGGAGAAAGTTCCTCCCCTCATGCAAAAATGAATAGGTATTAGCTCGACTGTCATGCATCATACAATGATCAAATTGCCACGGTCTTCCCAAAAGAAGGTGGCGTACCCGAATATCCACCACGGTGCACAAAACCTCATCATGGTAGTCCCCAATAGAAAAAGCCGGTCGGCATTGCCGACTAGGAGTAAGTGTGGCTCCAATACCTAACCACCCAATTTGACAAGGAGGTTAACGATCCCATGGGAAGTTTTAACTTGTCTACCATTTCTTGAGCCATCAAATTGTCGCTACCTCCGCATCAATAATCACCGTCCAAAGCCTCCCTCTCGCGGTACGAGTAAAGAATATACTCGTGCGGATCCACAGGTCATCACTAGGAGGAGGTGATTGAGTGTCCATCGAAGTCGTAATCATAACAATGTGAGTGTAGGTGGTAAAAATATCAACAAGCCTTGCTTGAGTACGACAAAAAGAGTCACGTTGCCGGCAAATAGATTAAGCGGTAGGTAAGGATACTTCAGGAGGAATGGGGAGGATGCCCAAGGAGGCGCGCATCCTTTGTATAAGGGATTAGGGTTTTTAGGTAGGGTGGATGCTAGGGTTTCTTAGGACAGTGGTAAATTAGGTTTGGAATTAATTTTTTTTGTTGTTGAAATTGGTTAGGGTTTGTGTTGGAGTGAATCTTGGGCCCATTTTCTGCCTTGGGTATTCCCAGGGGCACGGCTGAGATCGTACTACTCGGAAGCTAACCCACACGGGTTGATGATCGGCAGACGTTGAGAAATGAGTCGGGCAGCTCCTGGTGGTAAACCGACAGGCAGATGACTGTCTGCCCTTTTTTGGTTGGCAGAACTAGGGGTGGCCATAGGCCCGAGGCCCGCCAAGCCCGCCCAACCCGCCCAACAAAAAAATAGGGCTTGGGTAAGGTGAATAGATCCGCAAAGCGGGCTTGGAAAAATTTTATAGGCCCGATTTTTTTTCGGGCGGGCTTGGGCATGAGTTCTTAAGCCCGATGAGACCCGGCCCGGCCCGAGGCCCGAAAAATATATATATAATATTAATATATATTTATATATATATATGTATATATATATGGGGGGGGGCCTTTTATAAATATAAAAATGTATATCAAGTCTTTTCATGTAGAGTGGAAAACTTTATATATGAACTTTGTAATATATGGAGTTTAAAACAGAATTTAAATTAAAAAATTGGTCTTTAAATAAAAAAATAGGTATATTAATTTTTTTTTAAAATCTTTTAATTAACATAATAAGGCCCGATCGGGCGGGCCTGGGTAAAGAGCTTTCAAATCTGGGCGGGCTTGGGATTACATAATAAGGCCCGATCTGGGCCCGAGCGGACTTGGGATAGCCGTTAATTTTTCAAGCCCGGCCCGAGCCCGACCGGGCCTGCCCAGGCCCGGCCCATGGCCACCCCTAGGCAGAACCCTCAAAATTTTCAGCAGGGGCTTCGGCCCGGCCTTCTGGTGGTTCTATGGCAAAATCAGAGGCTAGAATTAGCTTCGTACTGGACAGCAACAGGGGGTTTATGCCTACAGCTGCCCCATTCTGATTTTCCGGTGTAATCCGACCATCGGTGGTGGTTGGGGAAGGCTTGTTGTCCATCGCACGGGTGATTCGGTGGTTTAGGCTTGGCGGTGGCATAATATTGCAAAGGTTTGTTCGGAACTCATCAGGATGAATCCAACATGAGTCCCAATCTTCTATGAACATGATTGATCCAAGAACAAACCACACTTTGATACCAATTTGATGTAATCTAGAGTGCGGAAGCGTGAAAGAATTATTATCTACACAACAACAACAACAACAATATGGAAAATGAAGAAGGGTTTCTTATTTCTCTCTCTAGTCTCACAATATCAAAATGGCAAAAGTGTTACAAAAGAGGGCCCTTTGGCTATTTATACTAAAGAAACAAAAAGGTTAAAAAAAGAACAAAATAAAAAGTATGCTCATGTCCCTATGCTACTGCACCACTATTACTAGCAATAGTTAAGAGCAAGGACTGTATTAGGGGACGTCAATTATGGAGATTCGGGTGGTGAAGGACAATGTTTAAAAAGGCACCTGAGGAGTACGCCTCGAGGCGCGTCTCGAGGCGAAGCGAAGGAAAACAGCCTCGAGGCTTAAGCCTCATATGCGAAAGTTGAGGCGTACGCCTTTGTTGGGTGAGCCGGTGCGCCTTGAGGCGCTGAGGCGTACGCCTCTGTTTGTTGCTTAAACCGTCAACCCTAACTCAAAAAAAAACTTTCAACCGACGTTGATTTCTTCCATTCCGGCCATCGTTTACTCTTTCCGGCTCTGATTTTTTCATTCCGACATTGATTTCTTCCATTCCGGCCATCGTTTACTCTTTCCGGCTCTGATTTTTTCATTCCGACATTGATTTCATCCCTTCCGGCCCTCGTCCGGCCTTCGTTTGGCCCTAGATAAGAACTCGGGGCTTCGTCTGGTTACAAATTTGTTTTTCTTTACTAATTTGTTTGAAATAAGTGTATAAATTTGTTTGTAACAATATTTTTGTTATAAATATACAGTTTGATGGAAATAAATGTACTAAATTAACTTCAATATTACTTTTTTTTAAAAGGTTTCTGTTTTTTTTAAAAGGTTTATGTTTTTTGGTTTTCAACTTATATTAATATGTTTTCTTTAACTAAATTGAATATATTTTTAAAAACTAATATATTTTAAAGGTGGTTGTTTTTTTAATAAACTTAGGTTGATATGTTTTATTATTTTTTTAATAAAGCTGCTGTTTTTTTTAATCTTAGCTTGAAAATCAATGTTTTTTTAATAAATTTGCTTGTTAAGTTACATTGATTAATTTATTGTCATATTATAAAATAACCAATATGCCAATGAAGCTACAAAAAATGATTTTGCCAATATGATTTTGCATTGATTAATTTATTGTCATATTGTAAAATAACCAATATGTTAAAAATGATTTTCTCAAATTAACTTTTTTTTTTTAAGTTATCTCGGAGGAACAAAAAAATGTCAAACTATGTGAGACAGTCGACAAGGATGTTTTTTATGTAGTTTTATTTTATATTTGTTTGTTATTTTATTTTTATGGTTTTATTAGTATTTTATAATATTATTTTGCTTTTTTTTTCTTTTCGGTGAGGCCTACGCCTCGCCTCGCCTTTCGCCTTTTTAAACATTGGCGAAGGATCCAATGGAATTCACGTAGAGGGTATAGATCCTCGTAACTATGCGAAAGACGTTTGTTTCCTCCAACATACATAAGAAGATGGTGCAAAAATGTGGAATGATTTATCTTTTGCTTTTAATTGGGTTTATATCTTCTTTTTTGCAGCCCCCTAATAAAGGGATTTGGTTGATTTGAGGCACCTATAAATTAGAGACAATTGCTACTTGAAAGAGAGAGTTTTTAGATTGATATTATTGAATGTTGAGCTTCGATTTGAAACAATGGGGTACCAAGCAGTTAATTGGGATGTGTTAGAGATGCGTTTTCATAGCGCTAAAAGAGCACATTACAATACAAAAAACATGGGGAATCGAAACTTGGAATCAGCCAAATAACTCTCAGCACTGTAAGCAACTTGCTATACTTGCCTAGCCTATTTTTATGGAGTTTTCTGTTTTTTACATTATTGTTTGTGTAAATTGTGGCAAAATAATGCATGGCAATCGATACATATTTAAATAATGAATCCATACAATAATGCTTCTTTCAAAGAACCAAGCTAAATACTCCGAAGTCATCTCCCAAACTCATCCTCCTTTATTCATTTGGCTCTCTCAGACTTGCACTACAATTGTTTGGACTTTTGTCAATTGTTGACAATTTTATTTATTTCATTGCTCATTCTTGCAAGCACTATTCTTCGACGGAGCTTGAACTCCCAAAGAGAATCAACAAAACGATTCCTACCAACCTTCTTTGAAATCCTCAAGTATCACGGTCATAATTGCATGCTCTACCCGTAGGTCTCAATTTGCTGAGTTCTAGTCATGGGTAGCAAAATCAACGGGGGCAAAGAAAAATCACCCTGGTCAAACCTTAGTCAGAGAATATACTCCAGAATACAAACATCAGATTGATCGACTCTCAATGCCTTGGGGAAAAAAGTTTTATGGTTCGGGACAGACAAATTAGGGCTGACACTGCAATGCAGGTTTGCCAGTGTAAAGCAATAATGCAATCTATCTTCGGCAACAAAGAAAGGGGAATGAAGTAAACAATCTTCTCCCACCTCTGGCAGCATTGAACATCCTTCAAAAGCAGGGCATTATCTTTATCCTTCGTCTTGGCCATCCAACGAAGCAAGAGACATGAAACCAAACACCACTTAATGACCATACAAATAAAAAACTCATACTACCGGAGCACAGCCTAGTGCTTCTCAAAACCACCCCAGAAACACCAAATGGTCACGGCATTTTTTTTTATAAAAAACAAAAGATTTTATTTATCTCATAAAGTGGGGCAGTATCCCTACGATTTGTGGACAGCAGTCCACATACAAAATCATCAAAGCATTCTCCCTCAAATAATAGACTGGCATCCTTCATACTCGGGTTAATAAAGAAAAGAACAATTCTCTCGAATAGTTTGGAAGAGCGGCCCATAAAGATGCAGTGAATTCAATCCTTCTCCATACCCATTCTCCGTCTTCCTTTTTTCCTTCAAAACTTTACGTTCCATCCAAATGTACCAAAAGAGAAGAGAGCTAGAACTGCGCACCTCCAACAGAAGGCCTGAATGCAAGGGGTCAAAATTCCACCCCGCACCTTTGCTATACTAGCCAAAGCCTCGTCATCTGATGCCTCCAAATAAATCCCGGACACTCAACATTCATTTAGATTGACGTTAAGCACTGATAATTTACCAAACAAGAGAATTAAGCAACAAGTGTAGGTAGGGTATAATTGTAAGACCCTCTCTCAAATGGGTTTTAGTTGTCCCACTCCACCAAGACCTCTATATATGCACTCCCTCACAACAACAAAAGGGGGCAGACAAAAAGATAACAAAAGAGAGGGCTGCTTAAAGGTAGCTAGAGAGAGAAACAAATAAAAGAGAGGTGAGTATATCCAGTGAAAAATCATTATTGTTCTTTTTGTATCCCCAAATGATTAAGAATCTTCACCTCCTCCTCTCTTGTAATTGCCTCTTGGCCAGTAACAACATATAAGAATGAGAACACCAAAGCACCATTGTGGACGGACTTTGCAGAACCACGTAAATATCTGTGTCATGTGTCTATATTCATCTCTTTTATCTCTTCTCTCTCCAATGAACTCTCTATCAGGCTTCTCCTTAACGTTTCGAAACAAACTCCACAACCTGAACCAACCATTACTCAAACTCAGTATAAAAAAATAGAGGCGCACTGAGTTCGAGACTTCAGCAACAAGTCTTCCTTGTTCGAGAGAGCTGGAGTTTGAGAGAGAGAGAGAGAGAGGTGACAGAGGATTTTGAGGGTAAGGTTTCTTTCGTTATTGTTTTTAACAACTCAACTACGAAACGACGTACTTTGGGATTCGATTCTTATTCTTTTATATGAAAGAGATAATACAGATTCGATTAACAACCTGCCGCGCAACAAATGATTAATCTACACCCAACGGGATTAATTAGGTTAATCAATCGACTAACCTTTTTCCTGATCTGCAATTACTCTCGGCAGGCAGTCACCTCTTACCTCCTAGCCGCAAATAAATAAGCCTTTTAGGCTATTTTTAAGAACAATGCTTGTGACTCATATTGATGAATGAATATGATAAAAGAATATTAAGAGGAATTGTTTTTGGACTAATTGTTGAGTGCTGTTGTTATTTTGTCATGTCTCTCCTTTGTTTATCTCCCCTCTCGTCTACATTGATTATAGACCTTTTGGTGATGGCGAGGTGATGCTACACTAAATCTTGTGTTAGTAATATTAACCAAGGGTATTTTTGTGATGATAGACTGGATAGTCTTTTTTATAATATTTTGATGATTTTTCTTCAGTTGTGGCTAATGCATCTATCAGCCTCTGGTCTTATGGTACGCCTAACCCGAGCATTTTTAAACATTCAAAAGTAAAAAATTGAAGGATCTCTCACTAAAAATAATACCAATCCGCCAAATATCAGACTAATTCCATTTCTACAATTCTCGCAGCCCATCAACTGTTATTATTTCCTACTACAATAACACATCAAAACACATTGGGGCCGTTTAATTGTGGGAAATAGTTTTCTATTTCCTTTTTTCATATTTTGTGTTATAATTTGGCAAAGTATGCCCTCCAAATGAGAACAAGAATGAAAATTCATGAAAAATAGTTTTCCAACTCAAGCTAATCTAGAAATCATAGAATACATGTTTTTAGAATTGCTTAAGTTGAAAAACAGTTTTTCACTCCTCCTTTCCATCTTAATGGTCCATTGCCAAAGATACAGAGCAAAAAGCGGCAATGGAAAATGGAAAACAGTTTTCCACAACTAAATGGTTCCTTGCCATTGAAGACTCCACTAAGAGCTACTTGCCACGGATTCAAATTTGAAAACCCTCTCACACCCTAATTGTTGAAACATTAAAAACTGTGATTCCAATCACCACCCTATTGGAAGAGGATCAACAAATTTGAACTCAGTTGACACAGAAACTAATATACCACCCCAAAACGCAAAAAAAAAAAAAAATGATGCTTAAACAATAAATTAGTCAGATACAAAATCAAGAAAATAAAATTCTGGGTGGGTACAGAAATGTAACTAAACATGAGAAATTAATACCTCAGATGAACCCTCGTTAGTTAAAGTCAAGACCACTCAAATAAACCACCCCATTCTTCAGCAACACTTGACCTTGTATGATCCGAGATGTGTTGGCTTTTATGCATACAAAAGAATCATTGGGTATAACCAAAACCCTTATTTCGAGGGATTATTAAATGAATAGAATCGATATAACCAAAACCCACTTTCGAAAACAAGGTTTAAAAAGATGACTCGTCTTCTTCCACCAGTGGGTAGTGGAGAAATAACTAAAGCCGGTGAAATGGTGGTCAATTAAGATGGACTGAAAACGAAATCCAAAATCTAGCCTAATAAATGGCCAAATTGCCAAATTGCGTGCGGGTGGATTTCTAGCCAACTTTTTACTTTTTGGCCCTTCAATTTCTTATGTTTCCACTTTTTTTTTTAAAATGATGTAAATGACATATTAAGTCTCTAGTACCATACAATCCGTGTGATACACGGAAGATATATAATAAATAAATATAATAATTGTGAGTACAAAAAATATCACAATAAAGAGATCCACGAAAACAACCACAAAGAACAAAAGTAAAGATCACACACAACAACGACATACGTGGTTCGGTAATTTGTTTACGTCCACGAAGAGGTTATTCTTTATTATAGTGTCTCTTAACAATGTTTTGTTACATCCCTTTGCCCCAGGTCAGGGTGTATAATTTATAGGTAAATCGACATAGAGTTTAAGTCGTCCAAGGAACTCAAATAACACGTGAATATATCAAGGAGTACCTGAATCTCTGTCCCGAGATCATTGGTAACTGATTTAACTTTATCCGTAAGTGTTCATGTGTATCTGAAATACTCATGTGTTAAATTAAATCATGATTTGGGTCGGGCAGCGTCTGTATCAATATGGGTTGATCGACTACTTTCATGAGTTATACTAATTGGGCCCCCACAATTGCCCCTAAAAATTTTGGGCCTTGCGGATGTGAGGCTAATAATTTTTAAAGGTCCCATAAATCGAAATCTTCATGCCTCAAGTCCAAAATAGAATTTTTGTAAATGCGAGAGACATGCAAGGGTACGCTCATCCTGAACAGATCTTCATGGCATATTTTTTCTTTGTTTAAATGGGTGAGGGTGTTGTGGACTAACCAGGCATTTGAACCGTCAAAAATCATTTAGGAGATTGTGTTTATCATGGACATCGAGCTTCAAACCGGAGATACAGTCCCTCTCGTCAGTTAAATTCAGTTTCCTACTTGCTTGCTAAGCTTTGCAAAGTTCATCTTCTTCAATGTCTTCTTTTTTTTCAGGGCACCATCAATTTTTGTAAGTTTAGTTATTCCCTCTCCTAAGCTTTTCTTGGAACTTATTATGTAGCTGTAACTAGGGTTTTCTTCCTTGTTCGTACAGTTATGGCAATGTTAGATAACAAAACGGTAGATGAATTTAGGCGCCAATACAGTATTCATGACTGGGTGATCATTGACCATGCCCCTCTTCCTCATAATGTTCATGATGTTGAAAGGGGGCACTAGATTCATATCCTCGTGATAACCCGGAGGGTTAACATTTCCCCTCAACCAGTTTCTCCTTGGGTTCTTTAGATATTTTGAAATCATGCATGTCCAGTGTGCCCTCAATGTTTGAAAGATAGTTAATGGGATCTACAGGACAAATACCATTTATTAAACAAAACTAGGTCTTGTCGAGAACTGTTATTGCTACATGTGGTCGCGAACTAAGGAAGGTCTTATATTTACTACTTAAAAAGAAGGGAGTACCACTATAATGATTTAATGACCAAAATACCTTCATATAATATACAAATCCATTAATACCCTTGTGGTGACAATTATATTCAACACAAATAAATGAGAGAAGTGCAATCACCAAGTAAAATAAAGAAAATCAAATACCAATCACACAACACAATATGTATGTGGTTCAGCAAGAATGCCTACGTCCATGGTGGTGCAGTCAGTATTATTTTTATATACTCCGGGGAGCGTTTACAGAGAATACAGTGTGTGCCTTTTGCCCCAGGCTTAGGGTTTATTATATACATGTCTGTCCTCAGGGAGTGGGGGTGTTGGACTCCCCCACGTCCACCATCTTCTCCTGAAATATCTCTATATGAGAACCTGGGAGGAGATTAAATCGTAATTCTATTTAGTTAGTGCGAGGGGTCCGAATTTTGGGTCGTTTTTACTAGGCTACTCATTCGGGCCCATAGTGGTAAATTCGGGTACCCACAATTGCCCCTAAAGTTGTTGGGCCACAATTTGGGCTCAATTAATTTAAATGATTTATCATAATGGCACTTTTGTGAATCGTGTAACTCTTTCCGAAATCGAGAACTGATTTAGGCGGCAGTTGCTTCGTGTCCTGTGCGCGGTGATTGGGAGCATTTAAAAGCTATTTTGGAGCAGCGTTCCATAGTTATCGTTTCAAATTTCTTTGCGTTCACTCATCTTCTGCGAGTTTCAGTTGTTGTGTCTTCTCCTCCGGGCCTTCATTTTCTTCGCTTTCACTCTCTCTCGTCATCTGGGCTTATGATCTTTCATCTCGTAAGTCGTCTTTGCTCTTTCTTTGTTGAGTTTTTTCTGAATTTGCTATTTTAGGGTTTACAAATGTCGAAGATAGGTAATAGATCAGTGTCTGAGTTCAGAAAGTTCTATAATATCCCAAAATGGGTAGAGATTGAGTGTGCCTCTCTCCCTAAGAATGTTAGAGAGATAGATGTGACACCCCGCCTAATTAAATACCGGGCGATTACTCCTTTATTAAATTAAATCAAGGTAAACAGTTGGTTCATTCTCAGCATCACTGTCGATAAAAAAAAAATTCCAATTTAACACCCTAAATAATTAAGCTAAGTGCCAAAACATTTTTCATACAAACTTCCACATTTTAATTAAAGAAAAGATTTATTTATACAAAACACGTTTCTACAATATGGAATCACACCACGATGAACTAAAATAAAACCATACATTCGTCAATCGAATGTCAACATAATAAAACTAAACATCATAACTATCCTGAATAAATCCCGTAAAACAAAACTGGAATAACTGAAATATAAAAAATCCCAACAATAAATGAAATGATGAAAAGGGCGACACGTGCCCAATAAATGAGAGTAGTAGGAGTGGAGTCAATAACAGAAGCCGTCTACTCAAGTGACCTGCAACTCCCACCTAAGCTGCAGCTCGTTCTTCTCAAAGGATCCTAAGCAAGACGCCCCTGTGGCTGGGCACCTGAAAATATACATATATATACACAAGAGAGAGAGAGAGAAAAAGAAACGGGTCAGGGCCCGAAAGTGTGTTTGATTTTAAAATACGTTAAGCAAGTATTTAAATTGATACAGGCCAATGCAAATCATATTAGTTCGACACTCTCTTGAGAAATTCTCACCTCTCTTCTAATGTGCACGCCTATCGTACTAACCTTCCCAAATAATTTAGTTTATCTTAACTTACTCCTAAGTTTTCAAAACCGAATGATGACTATATTTTAAAAAGGTTACTTTCAATATGTAGCACTCCTCTCGTTTTAGCTTCATTAAATTATAAAGTTTCCCAGTGTCTTCTCATACTTTCACAAAACAAGTATTTAATAATTTGAGTCAACAACCATGTTCTACTTATCAAATCACAGTAGGCAGTTTAAAGTTTATAACCTCATATATATATTAACTACTCGTATAATATATATATATATATATATATATATATAACAGCACCCCAACTAAACTATGGTGCGGGCATACTCTGCTATCCAATCCCCGCATCGCTCACACAAAGGGAAATACAAGTTCGGAATCACTCTCGAACTGTATTAACATATACAATACAACGTTGAGGCGAAGCATAGATTCCAAGTCCAAGAGGTCAGTACATACCCACACGTCTCTTAGGACCGTCCGACTATCAATCTGATAGCCCGTACCTAGGATCTCTATCTTCTAGGGTACGAATCAATATCCCCCATAAAGCAACACAGGATAAGATCGTCCCAGCGCGGTAACCTCAGGGATAGCAAGTAGCGCGGGTACGTTTTTCACATGAATATAATATATGTACACACAATCATATAAATATACTCATTTCATCATATTAATATAGGTTCCTCTCGTAACCCATAGGCACAACATTTATCCTTAATTTCCCATTATTATGATTACGTATAAGGTTTCGTCTCTAACCTTTATTCGAAGGGTTTTCTCACTCATTACCTAATACACATGGTTTATATCCTCACAAATCTGAAATTCAGTAAGGGACTTTATTTGATTCCAACGTAACTCTCTTACGTACCTCACCCTTAAGTTATAAATCTATCAACCTAAAGTAAATATCCCATAATTACCATACTTGTTGAAGATTAAAGGTTCTAACATTTATCCATATACCCTACTGGTCCTCAATATCTCCCAAATCCTTTTATTTAGAATGCCCAAAGGTTATTACACGATAAATTAATTTAAGTAAATAAACAAGAGGAATAGGAGTCTGCCAGGAGGGGTCGATCGATCGAAGCTTGGGGCTCGATCGATCGAACCTTCTATCGATCGAAGCTCTATGCTCGATCGATCGATTAAGCAGGTCTGGGCAAAAATTCTGCAGAAATTGCAGTGACGGGATTGATTAAAGTTCTTCATCAAAACTCATATTTTCCAACACTAATCGGCCCAAAAAGTTTACTGTTAACATACTAACATAATTCCAGATATCTTTAACGTTCAGCATGCGTGTATACATCATTAAACATGGTTAAACAACCTAAAATCTCATCTAATAATCAAGAACCCTAAAGTTTTCTTAACTTTTGTTCTAATCAGTTTTCTCCAGAATTTCCTTCTAACATAACATCACAAATTCGTGGGTTAATCATCTACTTCACATATTATTTCCAGAATATGGTTATAACGATTTCTACATGCAAATCCCTATCAAAAATTGGGGTTTTCTTCCATTGATTATACTCCTAATCATTCCTACACTAATATGATTATTGCACCAACGAAAATACGCAAGTTAAACACTTGCCTGGGATTTCAGAGGCCTGCTTTCCTGCTGATATTGGTGTGGTTGCGTTCTCCTCCTCGCGATCTACGCGTTGGTGGTGACGGCGGTGAAATCGGTGATGTTTTGGGCCTTGAATCACCTTGAGAGCTCTCTCCTCTATTCTCCAATGGCCGTTCTAGGGTTCTGAATGTTCTAACCCTAAAAGGCTGACTTAAATGGCTGCTAAGGATGGCTGAAAATTCGTGGGTTTAATTACCCTATTTTGTAAAATGACCAAAATGCCCTCCCGGGTCACTAATTAGGCCTAAAAACATCCCGAGACCCAAACTAAACCCCCGGGTACACTTTTCTGACTATCTTGACCCTTCCGGACGCGTTGGCGCACTCAAAACGGCCATACGGACAACTTATAAAATATTCCCTTTTTAATTAACATAATTAGTCCCGACGTGACACGGGCACGTCCCGACTTAAATTTTCGAAATAGTCATTTAATTCACCCATGACATTCAATATAACCAATATAATATATTACTATGCTTATTAGTAATATTCAACCAGTTTCCCATAATTACTAACTCTAGTCACGTTAATAATTATAACATAATTAATTTCCGGATTTTTATTAAATAAATCATCACATTAAATTTAATAAATCCCCAAATTAAATATAGCATAAAAGTACGGGGTATTACATACTTCCCCCCTAATAACGGAATTTCGTCCCGAAATTCGGAAAATAAGGCATACCTGGTAAAAACAACTCTGGATATCTCTCGCGCATATCTGCCTCACGCTCCCAAGTGGATTCCTCCACATTATGATGCTCCCACTGGACTCGCACAAGTGGAACTACTTTCGACCTCAATCTCCTCTCACTATAGTCTAGAATAGCCACTGGTCTCTCCTCGTAAGAGCTATCAGACTGTAAGTCTATCTCGTCTATCGCAATGTGAGTATGGGCCATATCATCCCGAAGATATCGTCTCAACGACGAGATGTGGAATACATCATGGATGCGATGTAAATGTTCTGGCAATCCCAACCTGTATGCTACTGGCCCAATTCTCTCGATGATGGGAAATGGTCCTACGTACCTCGGAGCCAACTTCCCCTTCTTCCCGAACCTCATCACTCCTTTCATAGGAGATACACGCAACAACACTTGATCTCCCACATTAAACTCACGGAAGAACCGTTTCGCATCAGCGTAGCTCTTCTGCCTGTCTTGGGCTACCCGAATACGACTCCTGATTATCTCAATCCTCGCGGAGGTATCCTGGATCACTTCTGGTCCTAATAACTTGTTGTCCCCTACCTCGAGCCAACAGGTTGGAGAACGACAAGGCCTGCCGTACAAAGCCTCAAATGGAGCCATGCCAATCGTAAACTGATAGGAGTTATTATAAGCAAACTCTACCAGTGGAAGGTGTGGCTCCCAACCTCCTCCGAAATCGAGAACACACATGCGTAGCATATCTTCCAACATCTGATTAGTACGCTCTTTCTGTCCATCTGTCTGTGGGTGGTAGGCTGAACTCAGTCTCAACTCTGTACCTATAGCCTCCTGAAAGCTTTCCCAGAAACGTGACACAAAAATCTTGTCTCTATCTGACACAATATTCAGGGGCACCCCGTGTAATCTGACAATCTCAGCGACGAACAACTGGGCATACTGACTCGTGGTATAATCTGTCCTTACTGGCAGAAAATGAGCCACCTTGGTCAGACGGTCTACAATCACCCAAATAGAATCGTGGCCCCGCTGTGATGTAGGCAACCCTGTAATAAAATCCATGGAAATACTTTCCCACTTCCACGCGGGTATTTCCAACGGCTGAAGTAATCCCGACGGTTTCTGATGGTCCACCTTCACCAGCTGGCAAGTAGAACACTTGGACACAAATTCAGCGATGTCCCTCTTCATCCCACTCCACCAATACTGTCGTCTCATGTCCTGGTACATCTTATCGCCTCCCGGATGTAATGCAAATCGGGACCCATGAGAATGAGTCATCACTTCATGACGTAGCTCCGCTCCTTCTGGAACCACCAATCTCCCATTAAACCGTAACCCACCATCCGAACTAACAGAATAGGACTCAGCACCCTCGGCTAGAAGTCGTACGATCTGCTCCTGACAAAACGGGTCTGTGGTCTGTGCCTGTATCACCCTCGTAATAATTTCGGGTGTGACTGACATGACGGATATGAACGAACGGGCTACTGCGTCTTGGTGACCCAACTCCTTCCACTTTGCTTTCTAAACGTCGGCTACCTCGTCTACCGGTCTACGGCTCAACGCATTAGCAACTACGTTGGCCTTCCCCGGATGGTACTGTATGTCGAACTGGTAATCTTTCACAAACTCTAACCATCTGCGCTGACGCATATTCAGCTCTCGCTGAGTGAACAGGTACTGCAGTGACTTATGGTCTGTGAACAAACGGAATTTCTCGCCCAATAAATAGTGCCTCCAAATTCTCAATGCAAAGACGACCGCAGCTAACTCTAGGTCGTGGGTGGGGTAATTCTTCTCATGCGGCTTAAGCTTGCGGGAAGCAAAAGCTATAGCCTTCTCCTCCTGCTGAAGTACTCCCCCAAGTCCTCGTAAGGATGCATCTGTGTAAACCAGGTACTCTACACCCGGCTTCGGTAAAGCAAGGACTGGTGCCGAAGTAAGCTTGTCTTTTAGCTCGTCGAAAGCTAATTGACAAGCATCATCCCAAACATACGGTACCCCTTTGCGAGTCAAATTCGTCAACGGACCCGCTATCTTGGAGAATCCCCGAATAAATCTCCTGTAGTATCCGGCTAACCCCAAGAAACTACGTACCTCTGTCGGTGTCGTGGGCTGTCCCCACTCCCTCACCGCTGACACTTTGCTCGGGTCAACTACTATCCCTTGCTCAGAAACAACATGGCCCAAGAATTGTACCTCTCGCAACCAGAATCCACACTTCTCGTATTTAGCATATAACTGATGCTCTCGTAGAGTCTGAAGAACCTGCCTCAAGTGTTCGGCATGCTCCTCCTCGGAGTGTGAATATATCAAAATATCATCTATGAAGACGATGACGAACTGATCCAAGAACTCTCTGAATACTCGGTTCATCAAGTCCATGAAAATGGCTGGGGCATTTGTGAGTCCGAACGGCATCACTCTGAATTCATAGGACCCATACCTCGACAAGAAGGCAGTCTTTGAAACATCCTGCTCTCTAATTCGTAACTGATGGTACCCCGACCTAAGATCTATCTTCGAAAAGAAAGTTGCTCCCCTCAACTGGTCGAACAGATCATCGATTCGAGGCAACGGATACTTATTCCGTATCGTGACCTTGTTCAACTCCCGGTAGTCCACGCACAATCTCAGTGAACCATCTCTCTTCTTTACAAATAAGACTGGAGCGCCCCAATGTGAGGTACTCCTACGAATGAAGCCCTGTCCTAATAGCTGCTCAATCTGATCTCATAGCTCTCGCATCTCTGCCGGAGCCATACGGTACGGTGCGCGTGCTATAGGTCTCGTATCTGGCAATAAATCTATAACGAAGTCTATCTCACGACTGGGCGGTAGGCCTGGTATATCCTGAAACACATCGGAATACTCCCTAACAACTGGGATCGAATCCAAAGGAATCACAACCTCCTTAGAGGTATCCTCCTCAATGTAATATAAATGAGCGGTCGAACCTCCCTCTGGGCGAGGCATCGCTACTACAAACATCTCTTGCCCCGGAATGGCAAAAATAATGCTCCCACTGAAGCAATCAATCATGGCTCTATAAGATGCGAGCCAATCCATACCAATAATCACATCATGCTCGTGCATGTCTAAGACTAGCATGTCTGCAGGCAATACCAAGCTACCAATCTCTACCCCTACTCCCCGGCATATAAAGAATATAAGTGACCCACTCCCCAGTGGTGAGTCGACACATGTCACGGTGCTCTCTGCTGTGGCTAACAACCCTAAGGACTTCGCAAAGTGCGTAGCTATAAAACAATGCGTTGCCCCCGTATCAAACAAAACTTTACCCATAGTACCATGGATAGGAAACATACCCTCAATCGCGGGTGGTGCCTGTGGAGCTGCTGCCTGGTGGACGTTATAGACACGTCCATACTGCAATTGCCCCTGTTGCACTGGAGCTGCTGGAATGGCTGGTAGGGCTGGCACCTGGGCTGGAGCTGGAAGGGCAGGTGGGAAGAGTGGTCTCTGCGGCTCATTACGGGCTCCCTGCTGCTGTGGGGCCCTATCGCCCTCTGGGCAATCCTGACGCTTATGGCCGTGCTTGCCGCACACAAAACACCGGCCTCTGAAATTACCTCCCCTCTGTCCCTGCTGACCACGGCCCTGCTGGCCGTTACCTCCACGCCATTGGCCCTGTTGGCCCTGATGTGCACGCTGTTGGCCTTGCTGGCCCTACTGCTGTCCCTGCGGTCGGTGTTGACCCTGCTGGCCCTGCTGATTAGGCTGACCCTGATGGCCCTGCCTGTATCCCCCGAATCCCTGCCTAGAATCACCTGAACGGAATCGCTTAGCAGGGTCCCCCTGATGGGAACTCTGCTCGTGCTGACGAGTCTGTCCATGAGTTGGTGCCCCACCGACACTATTACCCCCGGTCCTGCCCTGCTGGCTGGACTCTCCTGCTCTCTTGCTTCCCTGAAGGTGGAAGCGGTGATCCTGGCAATGTAGTAACGCTGCATTGAGTACATCAGTGAAAGTACTCAGGGATAGATTTCCAATAAGGTGCTGACGGATCCTCCAAGCTAACCCGTCGACGAACAGCAAAATCTTCTTGCCCTCAGTGGGTGCCTCATCCGGCACAATGGTGAGAAGTCTCGTGAACTCCTCCTCATACTCTGCTACAGTAAGATTATCTTGCTTCAGATTTAGTAGTTTCCGCCTCATCTCCGTCTGCACTGCAAGTGGAAAGTACTTGCGGTCAAATCGCTCCCAGAACATCTGAATAGGGATCGTGTCCCTCTCCTCCAAAGTAGTAGTGGACTCCCACCACTGCAATGCGGCCCCCACCAACTTAAAAGAAGCCAATAAATGCTTTTGTACTTCGGTGCACTCATACATGCGAAGATGCCGCTGGATGTCTTTCTTCCATTGGCTAACCGTGACAATGTCAGAGCTACCGGAGAACTCAGGGGGATGTGCTTTCTGAAAAGCATCCTGAACCCTCTCCCATGCAGATGGAAGCTGTGCTGGTACTGGCGCCACTGCCTGGACCTGAGGTGGAGCCTGCTGAATCACCGCTATCGCGGCATTCATCGCCTGAGCAACTATGGCGGCTACTTCATTAGCATTCATTGTGCCTGGTGCCGGAGCTGCTGGTTGCTCGGCCTGGGCACGTCTATCTTTCGGAGCACGTCTCGGAGGCATCTGAAACGTGAAAAAAATTTATCAGTCTACAGTTATCATCGAATCTCAATTAACTGAAGACTTAAACGTAAAAGCAGGAATACAACAAATCCTAAAAATAGGGCTCTATAGCAAAAACGTTAAGCTGAAAGCGAAATAAGCCGTACAGATCCTATGGACACTAGAACCTGATGCTCTGATACCACCTGTGACACCCCGCCTAATTAAATACCGGGCGATCACTCCTTTATTAAATTAAATCAAGGTAAACAGTTGGTTCATTCTCAGCATCACTGTCGATAAAAAAAATTCCAATTTAACACCCTAAATAATTAAGCTAAGTGTCAAAACATTTTTCATACAAACTTCCAAATTTTAATTAAAGAAAAGATTTATTTATACAAAACACGTTTCTACAATATGGAATCACACCACGATGAACTAAAATAAAACCATGCATTCGTCAATCGAATGTCAACATAATAAAACTAAACATCATAACCATCCTGAATAAATCCCGTAAAACAAAACTGGAATAACTGAAATATAAAAAATCCCAACAATAAATGAAATGATGAAAAGGGCGACACGTGCCCAATAAATGAGAGTAGTAGGAGTGGAGTCAATAACAGAAGCCGTCTACTCAAGTGACCTGCAACTCCCACCTAAGCTGCAGCTCGTTCTTCTCAAAGGATCCTAAGCAAGACGCCCCTGTGGCTGGGCACCTGAAAATATACATATATATACACAAGAGAGAGAGAGAGAAAAAGAAACGGGTTAGGGCCCGAAAGTGTGTTTGATTTTAAAATACGTTAAGCAAGTATTTAAATTGATACAGGCCAATACAAATCATATTAGTTCGACACTCTCTTGAGAAATTCTCACCTCTCTTCTAATGTGCACGCCTATCGTACTAACCTTCCCAGATAATTTAGTTTATCTTAACTTACTCCTAAGTTTTCAAAACCGAATGATGATAATGTTTTAAAAAGGTTACTTTCAATATGTAGCACTCCTCTCGTTTTAGCTTCATTAAATTATAAAGTTCCCCAGTGTCTTCTCATACTTTCACAAAACAAGTATTTAATAATTTGAGTCAACAACCATGTTCTACTTATCAAATCACAGTAGGCAGTTTAAAGTTTATAACCTCATATATATATTAACTACTCGTATAATATATATATATATATATATATATATATATAACAGCACCCCAACTAAACTATGGTGCGGGCATACTCTGCTATCCAATCCCCGTATCGCTCACACAAAGGGAAATACAAGTTCGGAATCACTCTCGAACTGTATTAACATATACAAAACAACGTTGAGGCGAAGCATAGATTCCAAGTCCAAGAGGTCAGTACATACCCACACGTCTCTTAGGACCGTCCGACTATCAATCTGATAGCCCGTACCTAGGATCTCTATCTTCTAGGGTGCGAATCAATATCCCCCATAAAGCAACACAGGATAAGATCGTCCCAGCGCGGTAACCTCAGGGATAGCAAGTAGCGCGGGTACGTTTTTCACATGAATATAATATATGTACACACAATCATATAAATATACTCATTTCATCATATTAATATAGGTTCCTCTCGTAACCCATAGGCACAACATTTATCCTTAATTTCCCATTATTATGATTACGTATAAGGTTTCGTCTCTAACCTTTATTCGAAGGGTTTTCTCACTCATTACCTAATACACATGGTTTATATCCTCACAAATCTGAAATTCAGTAAGGAACTTTATTTGATTCCAACGTAACTCTCTTACGTACCTCACCCTTAAGTTATAAATCTATCAACCTAAAGTAAATATCCCATAATTACCATACTTGTTGAAGATTAAAGGTTCTAACATTTATCCATATACCCTACTGGTCCTCAATATCTCCCAAATCCTTTTATTTAGAATGCCCAAAGGTTATTACACGATAAATTAATTTAAGTAAATAAACAAGAGGAATAAGAGTCTGCCAGGAGGGGTCGATCGATCGAAGCTTGGGGCTCGATCGATCGAACCTTCGATCGATCGAAGCTCTATGCTCGATCGATCGATTAAGCAGGTCTGGGCAAAAATTCTGCAGAAATTGCGGTGACGGGATTGATTAAAGTTCTTCATTAAAACTCATATTTTCCAACACTAATCGGCCCAAAAAGTTTACTGTTAACATACTAACATAATTCCAGATATCTTTAACGTTCAGCATGCGTGTATACATCATTAAACATGGTTAAACAACCTAAAATCTCATCTAATAATCAAGAACCCTAAAGTTTTCTTAACTTTTGTTCTAATCAGTTTTCTCCAGAATTTCCTTCTAACATAACATCACAAATTCGTGGGTTAATCATCTACTTCACATATTATTTCCAGAATATGGTTATAACGATTTCTACATGCAAATCCCTATCAAAAATTGGGGTTTTCTTCCATTGATTATACTCCTAATCATTCCTACACTAATATGATTATTGCACCAACGAAAATACGCAAGTTAAACACTTGCCTGGGATTTCAGAGGTCTGCTTTCCTGCTGATATTGGTGTGGTTGCGTTCTCCTCCTCGCGATCTACGCGTTGGTGGTGACGGCGGTGAAATCGGTGATGTTTTGGGCCTTGAATCACCTTGAGAGCTCTCTCCTCTATTCTCCAATGGCCGTTCTAGGGTTCTGAATGTTCTAACCCTAAAAGGCTGACTTAAATGGCTGCTAAGGATGGCTGAAAATTCGTGGGTTTAATTACCCTATTTTGTAAAATGACCAAAATGCCCTCCCGGGTCACTAATTAAGCCTAAAAACATCCCGAGACCCAAACTAAACCCCCGGGTACACTTTTCTGACTATCTCGACCCTTCCGGACGCGTTGGCGCACTCAAAACGACCATACAGACAACTTATAAAATATTCCCTTTTTAATTAACATAATTAGTCCCGACGTGACACGGGCACGTCCCGACTTAAATTTCCGAAATAGTCATTTAATTCACCTATGACATTCAATATAACCAATATAATATATTACTATGCTCATTAGTAATATTCAACCAGTTTCCCATAATTACTAACTCTAGTCACGTTAATAATTATAACATAATTAATTTCCGGATTTTTATTAAATAAATCATCACATTAAATTTAATAAATCCCCAAATTAAATATAGCATAAAAGTACGGGGTATTACAATAGAGGGTACTCATTGGATTCATGTTTTGTTCCTTTCTCAAGGGAGGCTTACTTTTCCTCCAAACAATTTGTTCCTTTATTTCTTTGGTTATTTCAACATTGTTCCTACACAGTGTTCGCCCAATGTATGAAAGATAATCAATGGTGTCCATAGAATAAATCAACTTTATGGCACTAAGTTAGGGCTCGCCGAAGTTTGTTTTTGTTATTCCTTTTCTCGAACCAGCTTTGGTCTTCTTTACCTCAAGGCCAGGAGTCCTGACAGGGTATTGGTAGTAAATTTACATGATTCCCACAAGGACTACTGGCAAGATGGCTTTCTTGCTAGGAATTGACAATTCTCCCCCCAGGCTGAGGGGTAGAGGTCTGATAGATTCACTATTCCCTTTTATGGGGAAGAGTACATAGGTAGCCTTTGCTCTGTAGTTTCGATCTCTTTGTTAATATGTGATTTTTCTGACACTTTCATGTTTTCTTTTCAGCGAGGACAAAGAACTTGGAGCCTGCCCTCAGCGAGGTTCGAACTTTCGAGCTGATTAAAGCTTGGAATATCAGGGAACCTTTGGCTGACGATGAACATCCCCGGTCTGCTGCTTTCCTACTCAAGTATAAGAACATTGGGTCCAATTTTATTGCGAGGCCCGTGGATAGCATTCCTGAATTTGATACTTCTGAAGAGGCTGCTGCCGATGCCATTCAGTTAGACGAGGAAGAGAGCAGTTCTGAGAGTGATATCAGAGGGGGTGCTGAGGAGGTTCTGGTGGGGAGAGCTCCAGCAGTGACAGTTCTTCTAGCCCAGAGGAGGTTTCTAAAGCCTAAGAACCTTCAAGTACATCCAGCAGCTCTAGCGAGGAAATGGTTCCCCCAAGAAAAAACTTGATCCTAGATAATGATGATGATGATATGCTTCTCACTCAGAGGTCGAAGAAGCAGAAGTCCAACAGTGGGGCTATTGCCACTGGTTCTCAGTTTGCTGCTCAGGAGCAGGAGAAGAAGAGAAAGGAAAAAGAGCATGTGAGAGAGAGAGAGGGAGAGGGAAGAGGAGAAAAAGAAGACTAGGGAGAAGAAGAAGAAGAAGGTTGAGGAGAGGAGGAGGGTAGAGAAGGAGAAGGAAAGGGAGGAGGAGAGGAGAAAAATGGAAGTTAGGACGAAGGTTGGGCAGGCCTTAGTGCCTGTGTTAGCGTTGCCAGAGGGGGCCTCGGCTCAACTGGCCCCTGCGCTGCTCGAGAGAGCAGTCTTTCCTACTGATCGTCAAAAGGTGATGGGGACTGACTAGTTAGCGTTGCAAGCGAGTCAGAGGCTAGCCTTGGTAAGTCTATTTCTCTTTCCTAATGCTCATCAAATTATGTTTGTTTCCTTCTTCTAATATCTTCTTTTACTTGTAATTTGTGACTGATTTTGCTGTGCTCTATCGCTCTCGCGACGAGCTGATCAATAAGAATGGTGAGCTGGATAAGCAGAATGCTACTTTGAAAGTGAAGGGTACCGAGCTCGAGGCTATCTTGAAGACCGCTAATGCTGCTCGAATGTCTTCTGATCTGGCACTTGCTAAAGCCAATCGAGAGAGGGAGGCAGTGGTCAAAGAGCTTAATGAACTGCGGCAGGCCTACAACTTGGTCTGCTCGAGTAAGCTGGAGGTAGTGGAGGAGAACAAAGTGTTGAACGAGAAGCTGAAGGAGAAGGAGTTCGAGGCAGCCACCGTTAAGGAAGACTCATATAACTCCGGGTGGGCTGCTGCATAAGAAGATGCTGAGGTTCAGATAGGCTACATCAGCCGTCTGAACTTCAAAAAAGGTTGGAACAAAGCCCTCTTGGCCGTCGGGGTGGATGTTGCCTCTCCCTTGTTCGATGAGCACGATCTAGACCCAAAGCCAATCGTGGATGAAGCCCCTGCCCCAGCCGTCGAAGGTGTTGACCCTACCTCCCAGTCGGTTCCTGTTGATGCCCTTCCTGTTCGGGCGACAGAAGTTGTCCCTACCGAGGAAGGTGCTCCTACTGCTGCTGACAAAGGGAAGCAACCAGCTTCTTCTGAATAACTCGAGGTCGCCAGCTAATTTATCCTTAGGATTGCTTATGTATTTTTATTTGTAATGTTCCTTTCTATTTCTCGATGTACTTTGATCCTTTTACGTATCAATGAAATGAGAAGGCTTTTTCCCTCAGTGTACTGATTCATTTTATCCTCTACTACTCTTTTATGGCCTGTAGTTGATTAAAGTAGATGACTATATACCATCCACTTCTCAATTGGGAAGAATGCTTAGTCCTGATGTGAGTCCCGAAGTTTATCATACCTTCGTAAGAATTTACAAATCGCTGCGATTGAGGAATAAGCGTTTCATAGAGTAGACGGAGCTCGTTGTTAAACTGAAAGACAGGCTTCAGGAGATGGAGGAAGTTGGAGCTTCTGTTCAAGAGGAAATGAATACTCTGCGAGCAAGACTCCTCGACGTTACTGAGATTAACCAAGTTAGAGAAATTCTGCAACAGGAAAATGAGTATTTGAGGAGGAAAGTGTTGCTCCTCAAGGAGCATGCGCCGAGCACTGCGCTTCGTGCTTTAAGGGGTTCTTCCTCATCACGAGCTAGAGCAGGACCGAGTGACGTTCCTACGGTGATACGAGGCTCTACCTCATCGGTCGTTCCACGAGCTGGTATAAATGCAAGAAGCCTAGCTAGGGAAATGGATGAGCTTCGTGAAGATGTTCGTCGAGCTTACGTTATTACTGTTGGGCTTCAAAGGGATGTCACGCAACTAAGGCATTTGTTTAAGAGAGGTCCTCGACGAGTATGGGCTGATGGTTATAAACAAGGTTGGATGGATACTCCGACGAGGCTGACAGAGTTTGAAGAGCTCGCCTTTATCAGGGGATGGTTAAGTGCCCTAAGGGAACTACAAGTTCTAAGCAACTCAATACTCTGGTATCGTCATGAGATATCCCCTTCCACTTTAAGGCCTAACCCCTTTAGGAGGGATGATCAGTGGATCCCCATCGATGCCATCCATTGGCAGCTATTGGAGTCAGATGCGAATGAGGTCGAGGAGGGACTAGCTCCTCATCCGAATGACGATTGAAGGGCACAAGTTGCTGATTATCTTATTCAGAGGCCTCAGCCTCATTAAGATTTTATCAGTTGTAACTCTGTACACATATGTAATGAAGCAAGGTAGTATTGATGCTTTGGACGATTTCGTCGATTATACATGGGTTGTTCATTTCTATTGTGACGAAGTAATATAAAATTTATGTTTTGGGCGAACTCGCCGACTAAACAAGTGTTCCATATTTTTTGTATCATTTATTCTTTGCTTAATAATCTTGGGCCTCTCTTGGCCGACTAGATTGGTAAGTTTGCATTGTCGAGTAAGTGTCCTTCCAGTCCAGTATGCTTATGGGATACCATTCTGCCTTACTTTACCTTTTAGGTCATGTCGTCACACTCCCTTAGGCCTAAGTGTGGCAATTGGTGAGGACACACCTGGTGTTGGATGTTCTATCCGATCAGGGTTTTGTTGACCAAACATTATTTGGCGACCAATTTGACTTAGCCGAATTGCCTAAGGATCTCCTGTAGGCTTCATATATTGCCAGGGGCAATGCTAAGAGGTTGTTCGTATTTCATAACGAAAACCTTAGGAGGGTGTTTTCCTTGCTATAGCGTACTGAGTAGTGTGCCTGTCACTTAGAAAGGGTGCGCAAGTTATAAAGTTCATATATTAGTTAACTAACACCTCATAGAATGCAATTGCCAAATAACTTTTATTAATCATAAGTAAATGAGCTGCCATTTTCATAAATCTGGTAAAAAGTCAAAAGAAAAAACTAGAAATATAATTTCTTAAGATTTGATGCATTCCATGCTCGGGGTATCTCTCTGCCCTCCAGCGTTTCTAAGTGATAGGCTCCTTATAGGTCATCTCTTGTTATCTTGAATGGTCCTTCCCAGTTTGGGCCTAACTTGCCATCTGATGGTTTTACTGCGCTGCCAAGGACTTTACTTAGGACATAGTCACCAACTTGGAATGCCCTTGGAATGCCCTTCTTTTTATAGTGTCTTGCGAGCTATTGTTGATAGCTAGCTAATTTCACTAAGGCAAGTTCTCTGCGTTCGTCGGCTAGGTCGAGTTTAGCGAGCAATACTGCATCATTCTGGCCCTAGTTGACAAGGGTGGACCTCATAGATGGTAGGCCTGCTTCTAATGGGATGACCGCTTCCATTCCATATGTTAGTGAGAATGGGGTTTTCCCCGTTGCTCGACGTGGGGTAGTGCGGTAAGCCTACAGAATATGTGGTAGTTCGTTCACCCATGCGCCTTTGGCTCCTTCTAATCATTTTTTTAACCCATCAATCACTATTTTATTGGAAGCTTCGGCTTGACCGTTGCTCTGAGGATATGCCACCGAGCTAAAATAGTGCCTGATCTCGTGATCATTGCAGAAGCTTTGGAAAGGGCCACTTTTGAACTATGTTCCGTTGTCAGTGATGATGGTTCTGGGGATTCCAAAACAGGTAATTATGTTTTTCCATGTGAATCTCATCATATCTGCATCTCGAGTGTTCGCCAATGGCTCTGCCTCGATCCATTTGGTGAAGTAATCAGTTGCGATCAACAGATACTTGCGGTTGCCGGCGGCGGTAGGAAGTGGTCCTACGATGTCCATTCCCCATTGGGCGAAGGGCCAGGGGCTGGTGAGTGATCTTAGGTCGTTGGCAGGTTGGTAAACTATAGGGGCGTGTAGTTGACATTTTTTACACTTGCGAGCGTACAGTGCTGAATCTTTTTGCATATATGGCCACCAGTAGCCTTCCTTCATAGCTCGAAAATCTAGTGATCTTCCTCTAATATGGCTCCCACAGATTCCTTTGTGGAGCTCTTGTAGAATCTTTTCGACATCCCTCGGGTGAACGCATTGTAGGTAAGGGCCGGAGAACGATCTCTTATACAACTTGCCCTCAGGAGATAAGTGAAAGTGAGCAGCTTTGAATCTTATCTGATGAGCGGTCTTCCTATCGCTTGGAAGTGCACCATCCTTCAAATAGTCCCTTAAAGGGTCCATCCAACTGGGTGCTAATTCAATCTGGAGCACATGTTCCACGCCTGGCAGCTCATCGCTCTAGTTGATGCTCGGGTGAGCGAGGAAGTCGATAGGGATCGTTCTTTTCAAGTCAGAATTGATTGACAAACTCGGGGCTACCAGGGCGTCAGCATGACTGTTCTGTCCTCTGGGAAATTTTTGGACACTGACTTCGTCGAAGCTGACCATTAGCCTCTTGGCCAAGGCGAGATAGGCTGCCATTCTTTCAGCTCTTGCGTTGTAGTCCCCGCTTATCTGATTGGAGACTAATTGTGAGTCGCCGAACACCTGTAACTGCTTCGCTCCCAAAGTGTGTGCTTTCTAGAGGCCGGCTATCAAAGCTTCATATTTCGCCTGATTATTGGAGGCTTCAAATCCAAGCCTGATTCCCTATTCGAGGGTTGTATCTTCTGGAGTAACAAGCACAATGCCCACTCCTACCCCCTTTGAATTGGAGGCTCCATCAACAAATAATTTCCAAACTCCCTCTGTTACGTGGTTTTCTCCTTGCTTCATGGGTTGAAGTTGGTCTAAAGGATGCTTGTCTGTGAATTCAGCTATGAAATCAGTAAGGACTTGTCCCTTGATTGCATTCCTTGGTTAAAATTGGATGTCAAATAGTCCGAGCTCGACTGACCCTTTAGTTAGTCTGCCTGACAGATCCACTTTCCTCAGGACTGTTTTAAGGGGGTGCGATGTACGAACAATGATGGTGTGAGCTTCAAAATAGTGCTTCAACTTCCTTGAAGCTACTACAAGTGTAAAGGTGAGCTTCTCCAGTGGTAGGTATCATTGTTCAACCTCTAATAGAGTCTTGCTCGAGTAATAAACAGGGTGCTAAATTCCTACTTTCTCGCACACCAGCGCAGAACTCACGGCGCGATTGGAAACGGCGAGGTATAAGTACAAGGAATCTCTTTCTTGAGGTATGACGAGCAGGGGTGGTGAGCTAAGGTAGTCTTTGAGCTCGTTCAATGCTTGCGAGTAATCTTGATTCCATTCTACCGTCTTATTTCCCTTCAAGAGTTGGAAGAATGGTTTGCATTTCTCGAAGGACTTTGAGATGAAACAGTTCAAGGCAGCGAGCATGTCGGTGAGCTTCTGTACATCTCGTATTGTGCGAGGGGACTGTACTCTGTTGATTGCATCGATCTGGTCCGGGTTAGCCTCGATGCCTCTCTTACTGACCAAGTATCCAAGAAATTTTCCTGACTGGACACCAAAAGAACACTTGCTCGCGTTAAGCTTCATTCGGTATTTCCCGAGAATCTCAAAAGTTCTCGATAGGTCTGAGAGGTGGTCTTTTTTACTTTTGCTCTTGACGAGCATATCGTCGATGTAGACCTCCATGGTGTCTCCCATAAATCTTGAACTTGGAATAGCGAATTTCTTGGGGGCTTCCTCTTCTTTTATTTCCCTTGAGAAAAGGGATTTCATCTGAGTCTTGAGAGCTCGTCTAACAAACTCCCTGGTCGATCTTGCGCCGCGATGTGTTGGGTGTTGGTCCATCTCCCTTGGAACCAAATTTCGTATATTCTCATTGCTACGAGTTGGGCTCCTGTTACGGTGAGCCGATCGCTGGTTCTCGAGTGAGTCACTGCTTGACTCGTGCCTTTCACTCTTTTGGGATCCACGCCTAGGGATCCTTCCTTGGTTGTGAGACTTGCTCGCCTGAGGGCTAGGAGTGCGGTACGGACGTCGCCTAGTGCTGCGATGGAGCTATCTCTCCATCCTTTCTAATTTCCTTTTGAGGCGAGCATTCTCAGCCTCCTGTTTGCGAGAGGACTCCCTTTGCTTTTGGATCCTTGCCTCATAGGCATCAATCAACCTGGAGATTTGTGTGGACCTCGCTGGTCCTTGGCTTTCCTCTGAGGCTGGCCTCTCTGGGCGAGCCCTCTGATCTGAACGCTGAACTTCAGATCTGATCCTGCGAGGAGCAGATTATTCTTGGATATCTCCTGCTTGAGGAACGTTACTGCTGTGACCAGACATTTCGAACTTCTTTGTTGGTGCGGGCTTTCTCAGGGAAGACAAACGTTTCCCACAGACGGCGCCAATTGTTGTGACAATTATATTCAAAATAAATAAATGAGAGAAGCGCAATCACCAAGGAAAATAAAGAAAATCAAATACCAATCACACAACACAATAAGTACGTGGTTCAGCAAGAATGCCTACGTCCACGGTGGTGCAGTCAGTATTATTTCTATATACTTCGGGGAGCGTTTACAGAGAATACAGTGCGTGCCTTTTGCCCCAGGCTTAGGGTTTATTATATACATGTCTGTCCTCGGGGAGTGGGGGTGTTGAACTCCCCCACGTCCACCATCTTCTCCTGAAATATCTTTATATGAGAACCTGGGAGGAGATTAAATCGTAATTATATTTAGTTAGGGCGAGGGGTCCGAATTTTGGTCCGTTTTTACTAGGCAACTCGTCCGGGCCCATAGTGGTAAATTTGGGTACCCACAACCCTTAGATTCTATTCTCCCATACACATCCTCAAACTTCGTTCATCTCCTATGAAATCTGAATCTGTAAGATCAAAGACTAGAACTCCAAGACACCCGTTTAATCCACGAGTCTCTCTACATTAAAGAGTAAACACCCAAACCCCAAGATACACATTTACTCCACATAAATTTTCATCCACCCGAGGAGCCTCCTAAATTGTCAAGAAAACCTAAATCTAAATCCATTATAGCCATTTCAAAAGCCCCTTCAAATGCATCTACCCAAATTCATTGAATTTATCTAAACATTCGTTTTATCACGTCAAACTCGTAAACGACAGTCTTCTACAAGTATGTTTCTGCTGTTTCAAAGTTGGGATTTTTCGTTTGAGTATGGAACAAAATTTGTTGTTAGGTTTTATAAATTCAATGTCTTTCACTTTTTTTTATCTGGTTTATGGGTATCTCTTGTTGGTTTTCTCAGAATAAAGTATAGAAGACAATTGAGGTGCTAAGAAGTTGATTACATATCAGGTAAGAACTCGATTGCATATCAAGTGTTTGACAATATTTATCTATGTAATTTTTTTTAACATTTCATTTAAAGTTGTGAGAATTGAATACTGTTTGGTTTGTGGTATCTTTTGACTCAATGTTATTCACTTAGTATTGCATCCCCCATATTTGTTTGAAATATCTGTTTGTTTTCTTATACATACATCATTTCTAGTACTGAGTGTTTGGAATATAATGTATAGATTTTATTTTGAAACCTCAATTTAAAACATGTGTAGATTTACAAAATAAATCATTTAGTCAGTTGAACCTAAAAACAGATCATGAAGGTGTTGAATAAGTCGAGAAAAATTAGGATTGATAATTGAATACATTGAGAATATTTAGGATTAAAAGTTGAACATGGAAAATCAAACCACGAAGAACAATTGAAGTAAAAGTTGAAAAACAAAACTCAGTGGAACTCTTTAACTTTTTAAGAATATTCCCCCCATCCAGTAACGATAATTTATTTTTGAATTCTTGACATTAATATAACTAATCCATATGATTTAACATTTTTCATACCCATATTAAATACGTTCATCGGAGAGTCAAATTCCAGTTAAAAAACAAATATAACTACTTGAACTACATAAATCCATAGACCTACATAAACCTTATCTACATCACGGATCTTACTATATACTAGCTTTTTGAGCCTGAAACTTTATATTTGCTTTGTTAACTTATTATAATGGGTGAATATACCGATAACACATACTGCAAAAGAAGACATATCATTTATACTTTAATGATATTATAATGTATAAACAGCCATGTACTACGCCAAATAATTTGTAAGAAGAAACAAAAGTTGGGAAAAAATAACCACTAGGAAAATATTCCACAACCACACATTTAATGTAACTATGGAAATATTCATAAAATTATAAATGAATGACACCATGCAGTTGAAACCAACAAAGTAGTAAACTTTCAACATCCCTAAAAAGAACATGAACAAGAAGAATCATAAAAACATAGTTGAGAAAAGTAACCATATGACAAATTTTAATACCCAAATCTTAAAAATTGGATTTCGTATGCAATTAAAACAAATAGGTGGTTATGGGTTCATAAATTGCATACCATTGATAAAACCTATGTTGCTAAGCTTGGATGGCAGCTGATGGATAATCACGATATATTTTGATATTCTTTGTTAGCAAAAAAATCTTTCTCGAAATCTTATATATTTAGCACCATGCCGAAAATTCATGATTCCATGATCTTCAAGAGCATCTTCAGCTGCACCATTACAAGATTCCCCCATTAATGGTGCTTTCTCTCAAAATCTGTCCCACTTAGAAAATCCATCAACATTCCAATCAACTGAAACTTTATGTCCCTTTTAAGGCCATTTCAATTAATCTCCTTTGAATAAAAAAAAGTGTTTCACTACACTTTTTCTCCTAATTTGAAGCATAATTTTTTATTAAGATGAAGGGGATTAAAATAGTTGATAGTGCCACAAATAAACACCCTGCAAATAGAATGAATAAAAAATAAAAATTTAACAACCTTTATTATAAACTCAAGTAATAATAAAAAAAGGTTAAAACCATACCTATAGCTGCTGGATCCGATCAATCAACAACAACGGAGAAAAGAAACTGTTAAAACTTAAAGAGATCGGCACCCTAAAAATGGAATGACTAAATGAAAGTAGCTTCATGCCTCAAAATAACACTTTATGAGCAGTGATTTCATTATTTGGGAGCATTTAAAGAAGAGGAACATAATCACAAGCACACTTATGAAAAGTTCTATAAGGATTGTTATTCCAAAAATTCATCGAAATTTGTTTAATATTACTTTTATTCAGAAATTTATCACCTATATTTCAAGTGAAGAAATAGCTTATATTATAAATTTTAAACAAGCTACAATTATAAATAATGGAAATAAAATCATGTGTATCTCTAGAACAAGGAAGGCCACATCTTATTATGTCCTGGACACCAAGGACATAATGAAAGTCACCCAGAATGACCCAACGGATACTGACCATATTATAACTATTAATCTTCAAATACTTCCCCAAATGCCTTCTATGAATGTCGTGTAATTGTGTAGACCATAGCTGCAAGAGAGCAAAAAAGTTGGCGTTATCAATACGTACAAAAATAGAAATCTGCTAAATGGAATTGAACATCACTTTAGGAATTTCTTTTTTCATTTATTAACTTATTATTATGCCCTGGTTGATAATTTCTTCTTTCCACATTGTTTTCCTTTACGTTTTTAGGTTTACATTCCTTGTTATAGGTTTAAACATTTACATTATCAATTATTAATTTCACATCGATTTACACATTACTTTAACCCATCACGTCGAATATCTAGACTCGCCCACACATGCAATGCATATGGGCACAACTAGTGTATTAAAAAACAGAAAGGCTGAGAGGGTTCTGGTGGTGAATCTTTCATATTCCCATAAGGATTAATGGGAACACAGTTTCATTGCTAGAATCTGGAAACGTCCTCCTGCTAGTGTGGGCGAAAAGTAACGGGGCCCTGTAATTTTTTACTACGAAGAGGCCTAAATAGGTCACTTTTTTTTTCGTTCTTGACTGTGCATTTCTTGCCTTTTTTACCTCTATCCTATTAGCTAATGTTCTTCTCCCTTTGTTCTTATAGCTAGTGTAAAAAATTAGGAGCCTGATATACGTGAGGTTAAAGACGATGAGCTTCTGAAAGCCTGGAACATCAAGGAAAAATTGCCATATGACGAGCACCCAAGGTTGGCGGCCTACATGTTGGAATAAAAATATACTATTATAAGTTTTATTGTACGTCCGGTCAATACGGTTCCAATCTTAAAAGATCCTGAGGTTAGTCCTTCTGACCCTGTTGTAACAGAGGGGGAGGAAGAGGGATTCAAAGAGGATGGAGAAGGATCTGAAGAGGTGGAAGAGGAAATATAAAAAGAAGAAGAAGAAGAAGAAGAAATGGCCCCTCTAATAAAGAAAAGAAAAATAAGGCTTTCTGATGATGATGATGATGATAATGATCAGGCCATCATGTCTGGTCGGCTTAAATCTTTGAAAACATCTGATATCGATCCCCCGGGACTAGTGGCTTTAGCCCGTCGGACAAGGGGAACGAGAAGGAGAAGGAGAAGAAGAGGGAGGCAAAAGAGGGGGATAGAGAGAGAGAAGGGGGGATAGGAAGAGGAGAAGAAGAAAGAATAAGAGAGGAGGGAGGCCAAAAGAAAGTTGGCCTTGAAAGCGTCTGGATTTTCCCCTCCTGTTGCAACTGCTGAGGGGGATGGCGTTGGTGATGCCCCTACCTCGACCCTGACCTGTTGAAGATGGTGGTGCTCAATAATGATTGAGAGCATTCTTCGAGGTTGGGGTCATCCCAGTTCACCCTCAAAACTGCTCAAGGTATGGCCGTGGTAAGTCTTCTCCCCTGTTTATTTCTCTGCACTTCCCTTACTTCTGCACTTAACTTGTTGCTCTCTTTCTTTCCGTGCAGTTATTATCTGACTAAATCTTATGATGATCTTGGGCGTCTCAAAAAGTGATGGTCACCGAGAAGTCCTGATTATTCAAGGCAAATGAAGTTCTATCCGGTAAGGTTGTTAAGATGGAGAAGAACCTTGCACAAGAAAAGGATGTCAGTTATCGCGAGGGCTTTAATAAGGCTTATAATGATGTCGAGCTATAATTGGCCTATGGATGCAAGGTGGCCTTCAAGAATGGTTGGGATTAGGCCCTAAAGGTTATTGGTACGCTTATCGAATTTGAGCTCTTCGTACTTCATTCTCCTGGTCCTGATCCTTTCGAGGAGAATGAAAAGGGAAATGGTCAACTTGGTGATCGTACTGAGATCATCCCTATTGAGGTCGGGGTTGATGATGATGTTGGCAAGGAGTCTCCCACTATTGATAAGGGAAAGGCTATTATTGAAGCTGATCAGGTGAAGGACCAAGGCTCGTAGACTAGGAATTTTCCTTTCTTCCTTGTACAATTTCCTTTTTATAATTATCTCTGAAAACTTAGTATATTAGCCCTTGGCCTCATTCCTTTTGTTATCAATGAAGATGAAATATTTCTTTTTTTTTACATATGTTTACTTAATCTTCTTGTGCTAATACTTTGATCATGATCTTATGTGTGTAACTATCGATTTAGACCAATACATTCCTCTTACCTCCCGTTTAGGGAAGATCCTTGGGCAAAATATCAATGTGAAGGCTCGCAAAGCCTTTTTAAAAATCTGCAAGTCCTTAAGGGAGAGGAACGATCAATATAAGAATCAATCTGAACTAGTTGCCATATTGAAGGATGATCTTCAAGAGATGAAGGAGATAGCACTACAACAAATACTACGCATGGTCACGACCCAAATCCCTGACCATTGGCGGTGGATCGCGAATTTGGTCTGTGACCAAATCTGGCGTGACCATCATCGGTGGTCATTGACCAAATCCCTGACCACCAATATTGGTCAGGACTAAGATGGTCACGACCATGGTCACGGCCCATGTTTGCGACCCACTATTTTGTGTCCAGAAAACATAGTCATGACCCAAAGTTGTGACCACATTTTATCTTAAAAATAAAATAGCCATGGCAGTGGGCCATGACCATGTTATTTTTGAAATAAAAGGTGGTCACGACTTTGGCCGTGACCATTTTATTTTTACATAAATATGGTCACGGCTTTGGGTCGTGACTACCTTATCATTTAAATAAAAGTTGATCACGACTTTGGACCGTGACTATTTAATTTTACATAAAATGGTCACGCTCCAAAGCCGTGACCTCCTTTTATTTCAAAAATAAAATAGTCACGAGCCAAAGCCGTGACTATTTTTAATTTAAAAAAAAATCATTTTGTCCTCAGACCGAGAGTCTAATCGATCAGTTGTTGCGAGTGCCCATTGGGTTACATAGGCCCCTTGGGTGACCACGCGGACGGTTCCTACAGGTTACATTTATCCCGTAAAAGTCCTAACAGTTTGTAAATTTTGATCGTGCTCTCAAATCGGGGGTCCCGTGACTAAGCGATCGATACCTACGGGTTACATTGGTCTCGTGCGAGGTGTTCGTGACTTTCACGGGGTCGTTTAGTGGTTGGTTTACGTTCTCACCCTCTGATGGCATATTTTTAAGCCTAAATTTAACAGTTTGCAAATTTTGGTCGTGCTCTCAAATCGGGAATCTTGTGACTACGCGGTCGGTTCCTGCGAGTTACATTAGTCCCGTGCTAGGTGTATGTGCCTCTCAAGGGGTCGTTTAGTGGATGTTTTACGTTCTCACCCTCTGACGACATGTTTTTAAGCCTAAGTCTAAAAGTTTGTAAATTTTGATCGTGCTCTCAAATCGAGGGTCTCATGACTATGCGATCGGTTCCTACGGGTTACATTGGTCCCGTGTGAGGTCTCACGGGGCCATCTAGTGGTTATTTTATGCTCTAACCCTCTGACGACATGTTTTTAAACCTAAGTCTAACAGTTTGCAAATTTGGTCGGGTTCTTAAACCCCCATGATAACGCAGTCGGTTCTTATGAGTTATATTGGTCCCATGCGAGGTGTTCGTGCCTCTCGCGGGGCTGTCTAGTGGTTGTTTTATGTTTTCACCCTCTGACGGAATGTTTTTCAGCCTAAGTCTAACAGTTTGCAAATTTTGGTCGCGCTCTCAAATCGAGGGTCCTGTGATTACGCGATCAGTTCCTGGAGTTAATTTGGTCTCGTATGAGGTGTTCGTGCCTCTCACGGGACCGTCTAGTGGTTGTTTTACATTCTCACCCTCTCACGGTATATTTTTAAGTAAGTCTAACAGTTTGCAAATTTTAGTCATGCTCTCAAATCGGGGGTCTCATGACTACGCGATCGGTTCCTTACTGGTTACATTGGTCCCATGCGGGGTATTCGTGCCTCCCACGGGGCCGTATAGTGGTTATTTTATGCTCTAACCCTCTTATGGAATATTTTTAAGCCTAAGTCTAATAGTTTGCAAATTTTGGTCGGGCTCTCAAATCAGAGGTCCCGTGACAACGCAATTGGTTCCTGTGGGTTACGTTGGTCCCGTACGAGGTGTTCGTGCCTCTCACGGGGAGTAGATATTTTACATCGACACCCTCTGATGGCATGTTTTTAAGCTTAAGTCTAACAGTTCGCAAATTTTAATGCGCTCTCAAACCGAGGGTCCCGTGACTACGCAGTCAGTTCTTGCAGGTTATATTGGTCCCGTGTGAGCTGTTCGTCCCTCTCACGGGGTCGTCTAGTGGATGTTTTACGTTCTCACACTCTCACGACATATTTTTAAGCCTAAGTCTAACAGTTTTTAAATTTTGGTCGTGCTGTAAAACCGGGGATCCCGTGACTACACGATCGGTTCCTACGAGTTACATTGGTCCCTTGTGAGATTTTCATGCCTCTCACGGAACCGTCTAGTGGCTGTTATACGTTCTCACCCCCTGACTGCATGTTTTTAAGCCTAAGTATAACAGTTTGTAAATTTTGATCGTGTTCTCAAACTGGGGGGTCCCGTGACTACGCGGTTGATTCCTGCAGGTTACATTGGTTCCGTGCGAGGTGTTCGTACCTCTCACGGGGCCGTCTAGTGGTTGTTTTATGTTCTCACCCTCTCATGTTATGTTTTTAAGCCTAAGTCTAACAGTTTGTAAATTTTGATCATGCTCTCAAATCGGGGGTCCCGTGACTACGCGATCGGTTCTTGCGAGTTACATTGGTCTCGTGTGAGGTATTCGTGCCTCTCACGGGATCGTTTAGTGGTTGTTTTACGTTCTCGCACTCTGACTACATGTTTTTAAGTCTAAGTCTAACTATTTTTACATTTTGTTCCTGCTCTCAAATCGGGAATCCCGTGACTACGCGATCGGTTCCTGCGGGTTACATTGATACTATGCGAGGTGTTCGTGCTTCTCACGTGACCGTCTAGTGGTTGTTTTACGTTCTAACCCTTTTATGTCATGTTTTTAAGCCTAAGTCTAATAGTTTGCAAATTTTGGTCAGCCTTTCAAATTGGAGGTCCCGGTGATAACGCAGTCGATTCCTTCGGGTTACATTGGTCCCGTACGAGGTGTTCGTGCCTCTCACAGGGCAGTCTAGTGGTTGTTTTACGTTCTCACCCTTTGATGGCATGTTTTTAAACCTAAGTCTATAATTTTGCAATTTTTGCTCGTGCTCTCAAATAGGGGGTCCTGTGACTACGCGGTCGGTTCTTGCAGGTTACATTGGTCCCGTAGGAGGTGTTGGTGCCTCTCACAGGGCCATTTAGTGGTTGTTTTACGGTCTCACCCTTTGACAGCGTGTTTTTAAGCCTAAGTCTAACAGTTTGAAATTTTTTATCGTGCTCTCAAATCTTGGGTCCCGTGACTACGTGGTCGGTTCATTCGGGTAACATTGGTCCCCTACGAGGTGCTCATGCCTCTCGCAGGGTAGTCTAGGGGTTATTTTACGTTCTCACCCTCTGAGAGAATGTTTTTAAACCTAAGTCTAACAGTTTTCAAATTTTGGTCATGCTCTCAAACCGGGGGTCCCGTGACTATGCGATCGGTTCATGTGGGTTACATTGGTCTTGTGCGAGGTGTTTATGCCTCTCACGGGTCATCTAGTGGCCATTTACATTCTCACCCTGTAACGGCATGTTTGTAAGCCTAAGTCTAATAATTTTAAAATTTTGGTCGTGCTCTCAAACTGGGGTCCCGTGAGTACGCGATCGGTTCCCGAGATTACATTAGTCCCATATAAGGTGTTCGTACCTCTCACGGGGTCGTCTAATGGTTGTTTTATAGTGTGTATCCTTCATCAAGAACCACCAAAACATGACTCCTCTCATTATAGGGAGCGTGGCCTTTATCAAGAACCGCTAATCTAGGACACTATAATAGTATTTTCCCCAATTCTTAATGTTTTCCATTTACAACACTCCTTTTCCTTTTCTTTGATTGTTCCTTCATCGTGATTTTCTCTCCAATAAGATTTTCATACAAATTATAACTTACTCCGCGAACACTTTGGTCTTTCTGCCATGAATACACCTTCATCACACGTAAAACTCTTTTACTCGCATGACTTTTCTCTTAGAGAAGCTTAATATCTATATTTTCATTTCTAGATTTCGCAGTATTGTTGAGGTTATGAATCAGGTATTTCAAGATTTCCATTTTTTGACAAAAAATTGGAACTTAAATTCCCATTTCATAACCTCAACAATCCCGACAAGTCTGGAAATCAAAATATAGATCTTAATCTTCTCCAAGATAATAGGTGTGCGAGTAAAGAAGTTGTATGCGTTCGTGGTATAAATTATGAAATGTCCTAGGAGTAAGTTATAATTTGTATGAGAAGCTTGCCGGAGAGAAAATCATGGTGAATGAACACTCAAAGAAAGGGAAAAGGATTGTTGTAAATGAGAAACATCAAGAATGGGGTAAAATACTATCAGAGTGTCCTGTATTGGTGGTTCTCGATAAAGGCCACACTCCCCGTAATGAGACGAGTTTGATTGGAGTTTGATAGAGTATTCCAAATATAACTCATCTCATTACGGGGAGTGTGGCCTTCATCAAGAACCACAAATCCAGGACACTCTAATAGTATTCTCCCCCATTCTTGACGTTTCTCATTTATAACACTCCTATTCCGTTTCTTTGAGTGCTCCTTCACCGTGATTTTCTTTCCGACAAGCTTCTCATATAAATTATAGCTTTCTCCCAGGAGACTTTGGTCTTTCTGCCATGAATACACCTTCATCACGCGTACAACTTCTTTACTCGCACACCTTTTATCTTGAAGAAGCTTAAGATCTATATTTTCATTTCTAGATTTCTCAGGATTGTTGAGGTTATGAATTGGGCATTTCCAGATTTCCATTTTTGATAAAAAATGAAAATATAAATTCCCATTTCATAACCTCAACAATCCTGACAAACTTGGAAATAAAAATATAGATCTTAAGCTTCTCCAAGAGAATGAATGTGTGAGTAAAGAAGTTGTATGCGTGACGAAGGTGTATTCGTAGCAGAAAGACCAAAGTGTCCTAGGAGTAAGCTATAATTTGTATGAGAAGCTTGTCGAAGAGAAAATCACGATGAAAGAACATTGAAAGAAATGGAAAAAGAGTATTGTAAATGAGAAACATCAAGAATTGAGGGAAATACTATTGGAGTGTCCTGGATTGGTGGTTCTTGATGAAGGCCACACTACCCGTAATGAGAGGAGTGTCACACCCGGCTAAATCCTGGCGTCGGTCGCCACCAAAATTAAATCGGGTGCGAGTAAATAAAATACCATTCTTAGCATGTGACAGATACGAGACATTTAAAAAATCAATCCACAAGATAAATAATTTAACCAATCACAAATGATAATAACCAATTATGCGATAAAAGATCCATCACCATGCTAAACTCCAAATAATAAACTAATCTCCAATAATATAAAAGTGAATAAACTCCAACTGAATTTACAAAGAAATATCTGAATAAAACCCATAACAACTTTGGAACCGAATGGCCCAACAAAATCATAAACCGAGTCTCAATATAAATACAAAGGAAAGGAAATTAAACTAAATTAATATGCATAAAGTAAATAACTCTAGTTGCTCCTCCAAGAAAATCTTCAAAAAATCCTATGAAGCTTCTCCAAACTTATTCCTGAAAAGGTTAGTCAACGCGCGAGGTTAGGGCGCCGAGCATGAATACACACTACTATACTCAATTAGGGTCCATGAACCCAGACAATAGCATTATACATGATAAATATCATAATAGAATATTTTAATTTAACGATGCTAGTAAATAAATAACATAAGCTACCTACATGAACTAAACCACCTTAAAGTCATGGCCCAACTATTTAATTAAATTACCCGATTAATATTAATTTCCACATTATTAATATACATCTTTATCTCATTTTATTCTTTTGGTCGCGTTACTCCCACTATTCTACACCACATACATTCCCCTCATTATAGCCAGTTCGCCGTTTAAACTGTCAGCGCTGCACATATTGGTGAGGTTCCACATAGGACACATTACTTTTAGCCAGTTCTCCTATTTAAATTGTCAGCCCTGCACATATTAGTAACGCCAACACACACCCACGTTGCTATAGCCAGTTCGCTCGTTCCTACTATCAGCACTGCACATATTGGCGACGCCAATATATTTTAATACTCATTATTATCTTATACATTAATTCTTATTTTCTCAACTCATTTTTAATTATAATCACCCCATCCTTATTATCGATGTGAGATCCTCAAAATACCCCTTAGTTAGTCCCATACTTAAGGGTCCCCAAAATATACATACGTCATATCCTACGTATAGGATGAATTTCTAACAATAATCTCGTCCTAGTCTCATACCTAGGCTGGCGTAATGATGATAAAATATAAAAACCAGCCCCACTCCGGAATATAAAATTCGCACGAATCTACACTAACTAGTCCCATACCTAGCAAGCATAAATCATAACCAAAGCCTACCCACTAGTTCCATGCCTTGTAAGCATCCTATAATAAAAATGAGCACTATACTACTCAAAAGCCCCTCATCCCCGCGATGGCAAACGTGAATAAAACAAATCACACAATTTTACAATTCATATGAACAACATAACAATTTAATCATAAAGGTCCCAATTTAATTTAATTAAATGAATAACACCGTCGTCGTTTTCAACATAATTATCCTTGTTCAATAATGTTAAATTAGTTAACATGCAAAAATATTCAATACTTGATAATCGTTTCTTTTATACGTCGCATAATTTTATCAGTGTATACGCATCCCATTTATCATTTAAATAACCCCATAGACTTCTACATGCGAACCTACACCCCAAAACTATAAAGATCCAATAATCTAACCTACGCACCCAAGGATTTTAAAGATTAATTCATATCCAAAAGTTTCATAAAAACAGTCGTAAAATCAGTGTCCACTTTCCTTAATTAAGTTACTAATTTATTTATTTTACCAAAAACATATTATTAAAGGTTTAGGTGACACTTAAGACGCATAATAATAAAGGAAGAGAATAGAGTATTCATGCCTAAGATTTGTTTTAAGAAATCTGATTATGAAGATGTATTCCTTGTGAAAAGATGACAAAGATTCGTTCTTGGATCAACTTGGGAAAACCCAGTTTATCTTAACAAATCTTAGGTTGAAGGTTGTTTAAAATGAGGTAGGAGGAAGAAGATGAAATTTAGAGGAGGTTACTCATTTTTGAGAAAGTTAAAATGTGTTTTAAAAGTACTAAACCCGCCACTTTATGTTTATATACTAAAAAGAGTTAGTCATAATCAAACACAAACACTCAAAAATTTACCACGGATGATCAGACCGTTGGAATTGGCTAAAATTTTATTAAGTTGTAGAGAACAACAAGACGGTGCTGCAGTGAAAAATTCAACTCGATCGGACGGTCTGATTTGTAATTTTTTTTATTTTTATATCCCCTTAGGTTAAATCCTCTCCTTATTTTTATACAAAAAGTTATAATTTCCAAATTTTAATCCCAATTTAAATTCCACTTAAAACCTTATTTTTATATATGAAAACAAACATTTTTACATACCAAAATTAAATAGATCCTATTTTTTTCCCCAAAATTCCGAAATCAATTTAAATTATTACCGAATTAAAATTATCACGTGTTACATACTTCCCCACTAGCATAAGAATTTCATCCTTGAAATTCGGCGAGGCGTAAATGCGTAAAATAAAATAAGGCTCACATAGGCCTACCCATAAAATGCCACAATTGGGCGCCCATACACCCAATCCTACACGCACCTACCCCATGAGCAAAGATACGATATACGTCCCAACTATAAATATGCGCATATCTAGAAAATAACGACGTAGCACGCTCTCCCATGGATCACCACTCGATTATATATCCGAAAGTCATCGCAATGCTTAAATCCTCAAATCGAATTACACCACGGCATCAATACTAGATATACCCAAAATTTATACTAACGATCTCCCAAATAAATATCATCTTCAAAATCAACTCTAAGGATCCTCGCATCAAGATTAATATTTTTAACCTCAATGCCTACAACGTCCTTAACACAAAATTACTTATCTCCAAGAAACACAGCTAACACAAATACTAGATCCAATACCTTAAGGAGTACGAATCAACAAAGGGGATCAAAGATCGGTAACGCGAAAGCTAAATGGACTCACAACCTACGAGACCTAAGACCATGCTTTGATACCATCTGTCACATCCCCCGCTAAATCCTGGCGTCGACCGCCACCAAAACTAAGCCGGGTGCGAGTAAATAAAATACCATTCTTAGCATGTGACAGATATGAGACATTTAAAAAATAAATCCACAAGATAAATAATTTAATCAATCCCAAATAATAATAACCAACTGTGCGATAAAAGATCCATCACCTTGCTAAACTACAAACAATAAACTAATCTCCAATAATATAAAACTGAATAAACTCCAATTGAATCTATAATGAAATATCTGAATAAAACCCATACCAACTTTGGAACCGAATGGCCCAACAAAACCATAAACCAAGTCTCAATGTAAATGCGAAGAAAAGGAAATTAAATTAAGCTAAACTAATACGCATAAAGTAAATAACTCCAGTTGCACCTCCAAGAAAGTCTTCAAAAAATCCTATGCAACTTCTCCAAACTTATTCCTGAAAAGATTAGTCAACGCACGATGTCAGAGCCCCGAGCATGAATACACACTACTCTCCTCAATTAGGGTCCATGAACCCAGACAGTAGCATTATACATGATAAATGTCACAATAGAATATTTTAATTTAATGAGATAATAATTAACGATGCTAATAAATAAACAACATGAGCTACCTGCCTAAACTAAACCACCTTAAAGTCATAGACCAACTATTTAATTAAATTATCCGATTAATATTAATTTTCACATTATTAATATACATCTTTATCTCATTTTATTCATTTGGTTGCAGTACTCCCGTTGTTCTACACCACACACATTCCCCTCATTATAGCCTGTTCGCCCGTTTAAACTGTTAGCACTGCACATATTAGTGAGGTTCTACACACGACACGTTACTATAGCCAGTTCGCCCGTTTAAACTATCAGACCTGCACATATTGGTAACGCCAACACACACCCACGGCGTTATAGCCAGTTCGCCCGTTCCTACCGTCAGAACTGCATATATTGGCGATGCCAATCCATTTTAATTCCCGTTATTGTCTTAGGCATTATGAAACACCCCGTAATTCTGCTTAATTCTAAATTACGTAAGTAGAGTAATTTAATGGGATTAAATACGCTTTAATTAAATTACGTGAGTAGAGTAATTTAATGTGATTAAATATGTTTGATTTAAATTACGTGAGTAGAGTAATTTAAATAGATATTATATTAATAAAGAAGAATATGTGTTATAGAAAATTTACTAAGGTGAGTAGAAATTTTCAATGTTGATATGTACGGTCTAGTGACTATATGGACGTACCGGATATAACTCGACAAAATTAAGAATGAGAGTAGAAAAATATTTACGAGACTCAAATGATAATTTAGAGTCTACGGTTGATTCCGAAAGGGTCGAATTAGTCAAAATAGTGTACCCGGGGGTAATAGTTGAGTGCCGGGTCATTTTCGGGCTAAACCGGGACCCTTCGGGGGGCATTTTGGTCTCTTTACAATTATGGGAAAGAAGACCTACGAATTTTTGTAACCCTATATCTGATTATAAGAGCGGTGGCTAGGGTTAGACAGTTAGAGTTAATCCATAGCCATTAGAGAGAGAGAGAGAGAGGCAAATTCCTTAGGCAAGAAGGAAGGAGGGATCATCTTAGGAAGATTTCACCACAAAGATTGTTGGGAAGAAGGACTGAGACACCAATATCATCAATCATCATCAACAACCACGAAATCAGACCCTACAAATCTTAAGGCAAGTGGTTATTTGCAAAATAATTGAGTTATAATACCCATGTTTAAGCTTGAGGAAGAACATGATTTTTATGATATTCTTGGGAATAAACAGTTGATAATAATCCATGATTGATTAGGATTTGCATGTAGGATGTTTTTGAATTACCAAGTAGGTTTATATCATAGAAAATCTGATGAGAAATTCGTATGAAAATCTAGTATTTTGATGAAAAATATAAAGAATGCA
This sequence comes from Sambucus nigra, assembly GCA_949130495.1. Taxonomy (NCBI): domain Eukaryota; kingdom Viridiplantae; phylum Streptophyta; class Magnoliopsida; order Dipsacales; family Adoxaceae; genus Sambucus; species Sambucus nigra. Next base: position 160,330,478 of record OX422216.1, on the reverse strand, counting down.
GTTTTAGGGTTCTTGAATATTATGGATATTTTCAGTGAATTTAGCCAAGATTTACAATGATTTTGTTGTTTTAAATCGTTAGTAATCATCCCAGAACATGTAGGAAAGATTAGAAATTGTTGGTTGTGAATTTGATGGCTTATCATGAAAGTTAGAGATGTAAAAATGGTGAAACCCGTAGGAAGAAGATGAACTGGGTCTGTCACTGCTTGATCGATCGATCGACCCTGGAGTATCGATCGATCGACCATCTTCCTTCGATCGATCGACCCTGTCTGAACTATAGAAAGTTGTGTAGAAATTTCTTTAATTGCCGTTACTTAATGGGAACCTTATAATTGATATTTTTCCTATGAGGGGACTTGGAAATTACCAGTAGGTGTACCATTAGGTTCCTCCACTAATGATTGAGTAGGAATGTTGGAGAAATGGAATGACGGTAGGACGATTGACTTAGCCGTGAGTTGAAATGGTTAATTTAATTACAGAAAGAGTGAGACTTAATTACGGAAAGAAAATACCAGTAGGTTAAAGTTAACTTAACTACTGAAGTAAGGGAGGGGTAACTAGGACCCTTAGAGTTACGCGAATACTCGAATAAATACAATAGTGAGATATGTTGTAATTAATAAGTACGGAGAATATAAGAAATATATATTACGTACGGGTATGATTTACTAGGTCGGGTGCGTACCTACTAAATTTATATAAATAGTTTTGGGTTAAGAGAATATTACCTAAATTAATTATGTTAGGGTCGATGTGACATTCCGAACTAACATAAGACTATTATAAATTTGGGGTCGATGTTTAATGCCGAACCAAACTTTGAACTGGTGCCGCGATGAAAGAGTCCCGAACCAGAATATGTGTCTATATTTATATTTATAGATAGTTGGGGTCGATGAACCATTCCGAACCAACTTTCACTTGAAGTCGATGAATTATTCCGAGCCAAGGGTCCTTTGTGTGTAATAAAAGGATATATTAGTGGTAACTAATATTATATACATTGTTGTGGGATAAAATGTTTTATGTGCTAAATCTACAAATTGAGAATAGTAGACAATGAAATGATAAGTAAATGTCTCAGTAATAATTTATAGCATGATGTAATTATTACAAGAATAAGGTAACGAGCAGTTATTGAGTTAACTACAGTTATGGACAGTATAACTAGGTAGACCAAGTTTTCTCGATAGTTATATACTATGTAAGAGAGGTGAGGAGGTCCAAGGGAGAGTGCGAAACCTTAATGTGTGTAATCAATAACTTAATTGTGATAACCGCTTGCAAAATATTTTCAAATGTTTTGAGTACTAACTCTTGCTATGTAAATTTTTAAAAACCTTTTAGGTGCCCAGCCACAAGGACACCCAGCTTGATTTCATGTCAGAGATTTGGGAGCTGCAGCCAGTGTGGAGGTTGCAGGGATTGTTTAGACGCTTCCTCTTTTTCATTTCTAGTGCAGGATCTCAGTTTTGTTATTTCTAGTTGGAACATGTCGTTCCACCTTTACTATTACAGTTTATTCTAGTTATGGATTTGTAGTTGTCTTTGGGCCGTGGTTTACGGCAAGACTTTATTTGCTTTCAGATTTTTATGTACTGAGCATTCATATCTAGTTTTGGTTATGTGTGGTTTGGATTATTTATTGTTTTAAGAAAGATAAAATTTGGCACCCGTTTTAATTACATTTAGGTGGTTAGTAATTTAAAAAAAAAGGCGTTCGACAGTGATGCTAAGAATGAACCATTTAAGAAACCTGTTTATATTAAAATAAGGCTTGATCACCCAAGGTTTAATTAGGCGGGGTGTCACAGATGGTATCAGAGCATCAGGTTCTAGTGTCCATAGGATCCGTACGGCTTACTACGATTCAGCGTTACGTTTGTTTGTATTAGAGCCCTACTATTAGGATTGTTGATAAATTTCCAACTGTTGCGTTATCGTACTTCTGCTCTTAAATTTTGTATAAACTGTATACTTATACAATTTGAATCTTATTTCAGATGCCGCCAAGGAGACTGAGAGCAGAGAGGGCTGAAGCCAGAGAGGAGGTGAGGGAGGCTCATCAGGAGCCACAGGTACCGATACCACCACCCCCACCCCCACCTGAACTAATCTCCACTACTTAGGTTGCAGTGATAGTGGCTCAGGCAGTTGAGACAGCAATGAGGGCAATGGCAGCTCACTTTCCACAGCCCCAAGTACCTCCCCCTGTGGCACCGGCAGTGCAAGTTCCGGCGGGACCATCTACTTGGCAACGAGTCAGGGAGACATTTCAGAAGGGGTACCCACCCGAGTTTCAGGGTAGTACTGATATAGTGGAAGCGTGCAACTGGAAGAAGAATATCCAGCGCCACTTGCGCATGCTAGAGTGCACTGGAGTGCAGGAACAGATGCTAGCCACTTTCCGTCTGTCAGGAGCGGCCCTACAGTGGTGGGAGTCAATTACCACCATCGAGGGGAGAGATACTTTGTCTATTTCTGAGTTTTGGGTGCGGTTTGACCGCAAGTATTTCCCTCCAGCAGTAGAGTCAGAGATGAGAAAGAAGTTCAGCGAAGTGGTTCAGGGTGATCGCTCAGTTGCCGACTACGAGGAGGAGTTTACCCGCTTGGCCAATTTTGTGCCAAACGAGGTGAGCAATGAGGAGAGGAAGAAGTCCAAATTTATGGAGGGCCTAACCTGTAGAATCAGACAGCACTTAATTGGTAATCCGGCATTGGTAACCTACAAAGATGTCGTCAATGCCGCTCTACTACACTGTCAAGATCACCGTTTTCATACTAAGGGAAGTAAGAGGGGTGAGCCTAGCCAACCGGGCATGGTGGATGGAGGTAGTGGCAGCAGTGCAACACAGCAGCAGGTAGCGGGTCAGTTGGGACAGGATTCCAGACAGGGGAACCTTGCCAAGAAGTTTAAGCACGGGAAGTATCGCTTCGACCGACAGGGCCAGCAGGGTCCTCAGCAACCAGTCCCTCAGGGTCGACAAGGCCAGGGTTATCAAAATGGGGGACAACAAGGCCAAGGGCGACAGGGGCAACGTCAGGGCCAACAGGGCCAAGGAAAAAGACAGTTCCAGGGGCAGTGCTTCACTTGTGGTTAGCAGGGTCACAAGAGCAGAAACTATCCACAGCAAGACCGGGCACGACAGCAGGGTGCCCAACAGGGGAAGCAGGCACCGTTAGCTCCAGCAGCAGTACAGGCCCCATAGCCAGGGCAGATGCAGTACGAACGTGTGTTCAACATTCGTGACATTCCATTTCAGCCGGCACCGCCAGCATCGCTGGCAGTTGCGGGTATGTTTCCTATTCATGGGCTTGAGGGGAATGTTTTGTTTGACACTGGGGCAACGCATTCATTTATTTACACTAGATTTGCACGGGCAGCCGACCTATTAGTGACAGCAGACACTCATCTTATGTGTGTGGAGTCACCGATGGGTAGTGGGTCCCTCATACACTCGATTTGTAAGGGTGTGGACATTATGGTCGGGAGATTGAGTCTAGCGGCGGACCTTCTAGTGCTGGATATTGAGGGATATGACGTCATCCTAGGCATGGATTGGTTGGCACATAATAGGGCAATGGTAGATTGTTATGAGAGGACCATCGTGTTCTCTATCCGGGGGCAGGAGATGTTCCTTGTGGTTATGCCACTTCCCGAGGGAGGATCGCGAACTCACTTATATTATATTGAGGAGGAGACCTCACATGGGGTGGTCGTTTCTCTGGACTCAATCCCAGTTGTGAGGGACTTTGAGGATGTCTTTCAGGAAATACCAGGGTTACCACCTAGCAGAAAGATAGAGTTCGTAATTGATCTCACACCGGGGACGAGACCGATTGCCAGAGCACCATATCGCATGGCTCCTTCAGAAATGCGGGAACTGAGAGAGCAAATCCAGCAACTGTTAGGATAGGGTTTTATTCGACGGAGTACATCGCCATGGGGTGCGCCAATACTGTTTGTGAAGAAAGGGATGGTTCACTTCGTCTGTGCGTAGATTACAGAGAGTTGAACAAAGTAACGATACGTAATAAGTATCCATTACCGAGGATTGACGACTTATTTGATCAATTGAGAGGGGCTGCATACTTCTCAAAGATCGATTTGAGATCGGGTTACCACCAATTGCGCATTCGTGAAGAGGATGTACCTAAGACCGCTTTCCTGTCGCGGTACGGGTCATATGAGTTCAGAGTGATGCCTTTTGGGCTAACTAATGCACCAGCGGTATTCATGGATCTCATGAACAGGGTATTCAGGGAGTTTTTGGATCAGTTTGTGATTGTATTCATAGACGGCATTCTAATTTACTCCCGTACGGAGGAGGAGCACGCAGAACACTTATGATTGGTCCTACAGACATTGCGGAACCATCAGTTATACGCCAAATTTGAGAAGTGTGGATTTTGGCTTCGGGGGGTGCAGTTCCTAGGCCACGTCGTATCTAGCAGGGGCATTGCTATGGACCCGAGTAAGGTATCGGCGGTGAGGGAGTGGGGACAGCCCACGACACCGACAGAAATCTGCAGTTTCTTGGGTTTGGCTGGTTATTATCGTCGCTTCATCAAGGGATTCTAAAAAATTACCGGACCGTTGACGAATCAGACTCGGAAGGGAATTCCCTTTATATGGAGTGATAGTTTCCAGTTAGCATTTGACGAATTGAAAGACAAGTTGACATCAGCCCCCGTTCTTACCTTGCCTAAGAGTGGAGTGGAATACCGAGTCTATACTGATGCGTCCTTACAAGGACTTGGGGGTGTGTTACAACAGGAGGAGAAGGCTATAACTTATGCGTCACGAAAGCTTAAGCCACATGAGAAGAACTACCCCACCCACGACCTCGAGTTGGCAGCGGTTGTTTTTTCTTTGAGGATTTGGAGACACTATCTTCTGGGCGAGCAGTTTACGCTATTCACGGATCATAAGTCATTCCAATATCTGTTCACTCAGAAGGACCTGAACATGAGGCAGAGAAGGTGGCTTGAATTCGTGAAGGACTACCAATTTGATATACAGTACCATCCTGGTAAGGCTAACGTGGTGGCAGACGCGTTAAGCAAAAGACCTATCAGAGAGTTAGCAGAAGTCTGGAAGGCAAAGTGGAGTGAGCTCCGACACGAGGATGATATGGCAAGAGCATGTATGGCAGTTCTAACTATCACTTTCGAGAACGTTATGCGGATAGTGAGGGCACAAGCAGAAGACCCATTTTGTTAGGATAAAGTACGGCAGTTACTGGCCAAGGGGGCAGAGTTCTACTCCATCAGTTCAGAGGGTGGACTACGCTTCAACGGTAGACTGATAGTACCCGAAGACGATGATTTGAGGCATGCCGTTATGACAGAGTCGCACGGGTCAAAATTCTCAGTACATCCAGGTGGGGACAAGATGCACCAGGATATGCGACGAGTATATTGGTGGTCAGGTATGAAACGAGATATTGCAGAATTTGTCTCAAAGTGTGTTACATGCCAACTCATAAAAGTTGACCATCAGAGGCCTTCAGGAATGCTACAACCATTAGAGATTCCCGTGTGGAAGTGGGAGAGTATCTCAATGGATTTTATTACCGGGTTACCAACCTCGCAGAAGGGCCACGATTCCATATGGGTGATAGTGGATCGTTTGACTAAGGTCGCGCATTTCTTACCGGTTCGTACGGATTACGATACGATGCGATACGCGCAGCTTTTTATTTCAGAGATTGTTAAGCTGCACGGAGTTCCTATTAATATCGTGTCGGACCGAGATAAGATATTTGTGTCGCACTTTTGGTAGAGTTTTCAGGAGGCCATGGGCACCGACTTACGGTTGAGTACGGCATATCACCCACAGACGGACGGCCAGACGGAAAGAGTAAACCAGATGCTAGAGGACATGCTGAGAATGTGTATTCTAGATTTTGGGGGAAATTGGGAGCCATATCTTCCTTTGGTGGAGTTTACGTATAATAACTATTACCAATTCACTATTAGCATGGCTCCATTCGAGGCGCTTTACGGGAGGCCTTGTCGTTCACCCGCTTGTTGGTTAGAGGTGGGGGATAACAGACTTTTAGGGCCAGAGATGATACAGGAGACTTCCTCCAAAATAGAGCTGATTCGAGGACGTATTCGAATAGCCCAGGATAGGCAGAAGAGTTATGCTGACGCCGGCAGAAGGCATGTGGAATTAGATGTGGGAGACCAGGTGTTAATTCGAGTATCTCCTATGAAAGGGGTTACGAGGTTTGGCAAAAAGGGGAAGTTAGCACCGAGATATGTGGGGCCGTTTCCTATCATTGAGAGAGTGGGATCGGTAGCTTACAGATTGGGACTCCCTGAGCATCTTCAGCGAATACACGATGTGTTCCATGTAGCATCGCTGAAGAAAAATAAGAGGAGCGAGAGAGCCTTCTGGCACATTCCACTGGAGGAGATCGATTTGCAGCCAGATATCTCGTATGAAGAAAGACCCGTGGCGATCTTGGATTATAGTGAGCGCAAACTAAGATCCAAGGTGATGCTCTTAGTACGAGTACAGTGGGGACACCACAATATGGATGAGTCCACTTGGGAACGGGAAGAGGATATGCGAGAACAATATCCAGAATTATTCATAGCAGGTATTTTTTTTTCCTAATTTCGAGGACGAAATTCCTTTTGTAAGAGGGGAAGTATGAAACACTCCGTAATTCTGCTTAATTCTAAATTACGTAAGTAGAGTAATTTAATGGGATTAAATACGCTTTAATTAAATTACGTGAGTAGAGTAATTTAATGTGATTAAATATGTTTAATTTAAATTACGTGAGTAGAGTAATTTAAATAGATATTATATTAATAAAGAAGAATATGTGTTATAGAAAATTTACTAAGGTGAGTAGAAATTTTCAATGCTGATATGTACGGTCTAGTGACTATATGGACGTACCGGATATAACTCGACAAAATTAAGAATGAGAGTAGAAAAATATTTACGAGACTCAAATGATAATTTAGATTCTACGGTTGATTCCGAAAGGGTCGAATTAGTCAAAATAGTGTACCCGGGGGTAATAGTTGAGTGCCGGGTCATTTTCGGGCTAAACCGGGACCATTCAGGGGCATTTTGGTCTCTTTACAATTATGGGAAAGAAAACCTATGAATTTTTGTAACCCTATATCTGATTATAAGAGCGGTGTCTAGGGTTAGACAGTTAGAGTTACACCATAGCCATTAGAGAGAGAGAGAGGCAAATTCCTTAGGCAAGAAGGAAGGAGGGATCATCTTAGGAAGATTTCACCACAAAGATTGTTGGGAAGAAGGATTGAGACACCAATATCATCAATCATCATCAATAACCACGAAATCAGACCCTACAAATCTTAAGGCAAGTGGTTATTTGCAAAATAATTGAGTTATAATACCCATGTTTAAGCTTGAGGAAGAACATGATTTTTATGATATTCTTGGGAATAAACAGTTGATAATAATCCATGATTGATTAGTATTTGCATGTAGGACGTTTTTGAATTACCAAGTAGGTTTATATCATAGAAAATCTGATGAGAAATTCGTATGAAAATCTGGTATTTTGATGAAAAATATAAAGAATGCAGTTTTAGGGTTCTTGAATATTATGGATATTTTCAGTGAATTTAGCCAAGATTTACAATGATTTTGTTGTTTTAAATCGTTAGTAATCATCCCAGAACATGTAGGAAAGATTAGAAATTGTTGGTTGTGAATTTGATGGCTTATCATGAAAGTTAGAGATGTAAAAATGGTGAAACCCGTAGGAAGAAGATGAACTGGGTCTGTCACTGCTTGATCGATCGATCGACCCTGGAGTATTGATCGATCGAAGCAGTCGATCGATCGACCATCTTCCTTCGATCGACCTTTACTATTATTTCTAGTTGGAACATGTCGTTCCACCTTTACTATTACAGTTTATTCTAGTTATGGATTTGTAGTTGTCTTTGGGCCGTAGTTTACGGCAAGACTTTATTTGCTTTCAGATTTTTATGTACTGAGCATTCATATCCAGTTTTGGTTATGTGTGGTTTGGATTATTTATTGTTTTAAGAAAGATAAAATTTGGCACCCGTTTTAATTACATTTAGGTGGTTAGTAATTTTTTTAAAAAAAGGCCTTCGACAGTGATGCTAAGAATGAACCATTTAAGAAACCTGTTTATATTAAAATAAGGCTTGATCACCCAAGGTTTAATTAGGCGGGGTGTCACACATTAATTCTCATTTTCTCAACTCATTTTTAATTATAATCACCCCACCCTTATTATCTATGTGGGATCCTCAAAATACCCCTTAGTCCCATACCTAAGGGACCCCAAAGTACAAATACGTCATATCCTACGTATAGGATGAATTTCTAACAATAATCTCCTCCTAGTCTCATACCTAGGCTAGTGTAACGATGATAAAACATAAAAATTAGCCCACCTCGGAATATAAAATCCGCACGAATCTACACTAACTAGTCCCATACCTAGCAAACATAAATCATAACCAAGGCCTACCCACTAGTACCATACTTAGTAAGCATCCTATAATAAAGATGAGCACTATACTACCCAAAATCCCCTCGTCCTAGCGATAAAAAACGTGAATAAAACAAATCACACAATTTCACAATTCATATGAACAACCTAGCAATTTAATCATAAATAACCCAATTTAATTTAATTCAGTGAATAACATCGTCATCGTTCTCAACAAAATTATTCCCATTCAATAATGTTAAATTACTTAACAGGCAAAAATATTCAATACGTAATAATCGTTCTCTTTCATATGTCGCATAATTTTATAAGTGGATACGCGTCCCATTTACCATTTAAATAACCCCATAAACTTCTACATTCGAACCTAAAACCCAAAATCATAAAACAACAATAATCTAACCTACGCACCCAAGGGTTGTAAAGATTAATCATATTCAAAAGTTTCATAAAAACTGTCCCAAAATTAGTGTCCATTTTTCTTAATTTGGTTACTAGTTTATTTTTTTTTACCAAAAATACATGATTAAAGGTTTAGGCGACACTTAAGACGCATAATAATAAAGGAAGAGAATAGATTATGCATGCCTGAGATTTGTTTGTAGAAATCTGATTATGAAGATGTGTTTCTCGCGGGAAGATGACAAAGATTCGTTCTTGGATCAACTTGAGAAAACTGGATTTATCTTGACAAATCTTGAGTTGAAGGTTATTTAAATGTTTAGAGGAGGCTACTCATTTTTTAGAAGGCTAAAATGTGTTTTAAAAGTGCTAAACCCGTCACTTTATGTTTATATACCCAAAGGAGTTTGAGTCTTAATCAAACACAAACACTCAAAAATTTACTACGGATGATCGGACCGTTGGAATTGGCTAAAATTTTATAATGTTGCAGTGAACGGCGAGACAGTGTTGCTATGAACAATTTAGCTCGATCGGGGGGTCGATTTTGTAATTTTTTTATTTTTATATCCCCTTAGGTCAGATCCTCTCCTGATTTTTATACAAAAAGTTATCATTTCCAAATTTTAATCCCGATTTAAATTCCACTTAAAACCTTATTTTTATATATAATAACAAGCATTTTTACATACCAAAAATACATAAATCCCAATTTTATTTTATTTTTTCAAAATTCCAAAATTAATATTAAATTATTACCGAATTAAAATTACGGGGTGTTACAAGGAGTCGTATTTGGAATACTCTATCAAACTCCAAACGAGTAAATACATCATATTAAGCCTAAGTCTAGATATTTTGAAATTAACGTCGTGTTCTCGAACTGGGGGTCCTGTGATTATCCAACACCCAAAAAACCAACAACAAGTCAACAACCAATAATTAGCCCATACTCCTTCTAACATACTATCCAACAACAAGCCAACAACCAATAATTGTTCAACTGCTAAACCAAACAAAACCAATAATTATCCCGTACTCCTTCTATTATCTAAAAGTTTTAAAAGATAATGTATATCAATTATATAATTTAACTTCATTTTATGAAGACTGCATCATTAAAACTAATAAACAAATGTATATGTACAGGAACACGTGAAAATTGAGCTAGGTCAATTTGATCCAATCACAAACTCAAATGACTCTATTATCAAACTGAGTGTCTTGTAAAAGTAATTAAACATTCGACCGAACATAACATATTATCGAAAGTTAACTTACATAAAGCATATTAAACATTCGTCAAAGTAACTAAACATTCATACATCAAAGTAAAGGCTAATACATTGTCAATATCATAATAGGATACAAATAAGAATGACAAGGATAAAGAGAGAACCCAATGGGCTTCTTCTCAACTGACCCAACGGTTTTAAAGGCGTTGGGTGTGTCTGTTGGATTACTGGGAGTACCTTACCTACTGAAACTCGAATTAATGGAGTGAATCATAGGTGGAGTTGTGTATTTCTCACCAATTGGTGATGAGAATTTTCCTTGGGGTGGTGTCATCTCGTCGGTTGGAGGGTTGTGTCCATTACCGCTCGACATTATCTACAAAAATAATAAAAGTTCAATGTGTATTTATGATAGATGCATAATTTCAAAGTTCAGTATGAAATTATAACTAACAAAATAAATTTTTTTGACCATATATTATAATCTACCTTTTCATGGTAAGACTTTAATAAAAGTTTAATATATATGATCTCCATTCAGTTGGGATTTGTTTTTAAAAACCTATGGATTTTAGCACATGGCCAATTAGGAGGAAGCATATCTATAATGGATGCATAGATGTTAGTGACATGAACTCGAAATCTCACCCTCTTTAGCCTATTGGCAAGATTGAGTTGGACGTATATATGTCGCGAGACATCACACTCTTCGTTAATGCTCTTTGTACGTAATTCTATCCATAATGAGTGAATTTTTTTTCTACCTTCTCTAACAGCGTAAGCAAGGTCAGTGCTTTATCGGGATTATGTACGCAAAATATATATTGTACAACTTCATCCTAGCATTCTGGTAGGGAAAATTGAATATGATTGACCAAGTACTCTTGCTGGAGATGAACTCCGCAGTTTACAAGGTAGTTAAATTATTCGATCTTCCTATTACCATACCAATAAACCAGAGTACCCTCTGAATGAGGATAATTAATGAAAAAGGTTCGAGTTCGGTCTAATTGCAACCTTTCACACTCTTGTTGCCATTTATTATCACCGTGACTCATTTTTACCGAGAAAACTGAACGAGTGCGTGAATATGATTCCTATAAATAATGGCTCTAATGAATCATTAACTAGTTAGGTTAGTTTGATTTAGGTTTTAAATAATCACTAACCTTCTATTCACCAAGTGCAATTTTAATTTAGGACAATTTACAATTAAGTCATTTGTTGACAATTTTTAAACATTTAAGGACAATTTACTATTAACGGACCTAAGTGTTTAAAATTTGTCAAAATTCCTTTAGTGTTTAAAATTTGTTTCCAATGGATGTAAGAGTACTTTGCTAGTTAATTTATTAGTTATTATGTACGAGAGCGTGAATTCTGTGCATGTTGGATCTCACCGATGTGAAATTTAAATAAGAACTCGCCGTATAAGACCTAAAATTAAACCGTATGATTTGGTTACTTTATTTCCATGCTAAGATTTCAAAATGATAACACTCAGTATACACACAGAGTAAGTACAAATATTATGTTAATAATTATCCCAAAAAAATAATAGCATATCAAACCATGCACATATAAAATTCTAATAAACCAAATAGCATATACCATACACAGTACATAAACACACTCAATATATACAATGTGTGTGTATACCTACTTTTGTATTTATTTTAATGTTAACCCAAATAATCATATACACTTACTTTTCCATTTTTTTAAAAAATTACATATAAAACACTCACACAAAATACAAAATACACACACATATATAGTATACACATGCATATATATAGTATACACACATACATACATAATATACACAAATATACGCATATACATGCATACATACACACACGTATACACATATACACACACATATACATATAAATAGACATATACACACAGAAACACACACATATATATACACATAGATTTCTATATAAAAAATTAGGGTTTGGAAGATAATGTCATTACCTTTGAGATTGAGATTGAGATTGAAATGGGAGATTGGGATTGGAAATCGCCGAAATCACCAGAAAGAGGGAAAGTTGAAGGGTTTGGAAATTTTTAAAGGAAATATGAAAACTGGTTTGGGGATTTTAGTATAAAGACACTAGTCGGGACCTCGAGTCATGACCACATACCATGACCTCTTTAAAATTTAACACGTCAGGAAACAAGAACATCGTCATGACCCGAAGCCGTGACTCTTAAATTGGGATAGTCACAATCCAAAGCCATGACCATGGCAGTGTGTATTTTGTTTGTTGGTCATGAACTTAGACCGTAACCCCATCCAAAACCATCTTTGAGGGAACTTTGGCATGAAATTAGAACCATAATGGCCACGCACATGTCACGGCTATGGTTTATGACCTGCAGTTGTCATAAACGTGGGTCGTAACCAACTTCAAGAGGACCCATGACCTTGATGGGTCATGGAATTGGTCACATCAAAGTTTAATGTGGTCACGGCTTTCAGTTGTGGCCGGCCTGTCAAGAAACTGGGTCGTGACCCCTAGGGCGTGACTATGCGCAGGATTTGGTGTAGTGTAAGTGCCTCGATTTAAGAAAAGGTGAACTCTTTCAGGGATAAACTCTTAAAGAACACCGAGGTTAGCTAAGTTGGTGAAGTCCTTCAGACATAGAATGATGCTCTGATGAAGAAGGTAGCTATGTTGAAGTTCAAGTTGTTGGGCTCGAGTAGTGCATTGAGAGAGTGAGGAATGCTTTAAAAATGGGACCTTGAGAAGCTTGGTTGAAGGGAAATAATACAGTATGGGCAGATGCCCCAATAAAGCTTAAAGTGGTAGAGGATGTAACTTTCGCTTGTAATTGGTTGAGCGCTCTTAAGGAGGTCAAAACACCTAAGGATTCTAGGATATGGTATAAGTATCCTTCCGAGTGTGCTACCAATTGTCATAATCCTTTCTCGAAAGATGACCAATGACTTCCAACTAATAACATTCCACCACATCTCTTAAAACATGATATAGATAGTGATATGGAAGCGCTTGCTCCCAAACCAGTTGATGGTCAAAAGGCGGTTATTGCTGAATATCTTGATCTCCGTCCTGGGACATCTTAAGTCTTTGTATATTTTTGGTCTTTATTATAAATGTATCTTCTCATTATAGTAAATAAAAAGTTTTATTTATCAATTCATGATGTTTTGAGCCCGTGATGACTAAACATGCATGTTTGCTGACCAAACAATATTGACTGACTAGGTAATAATAATCAACCACCTTAGGTCCTTTGTTGTTTAAATTTTATCATTTTGAGCTTCTTAGCTGACTAAATGGTATTGAAAAATATTATTAGACACACTTTGTTTTGCGTTTGCATATTCTCATAGTCCAACATACCTTAGCAATGTCATTCAATCTACTTTACCTCGTAGGTTGTCTCATCACAAACCTTTAAGCCTAAGTAGGATAATGACGAGAATGCACTTACTAACTGGGCCATTTGTCTGAGCAATTTTTTGTGACCAATAAAGTTGGTTACCAACCTAAGTTGGATTTACTTCCTACGAATCCCCTGTAAGGATTTTGTTGTTGGAAGACAACTTATAAGGTCTCTTATGTTCCTAACAATGTCTTAAGGGATGTAGTAATTAAAACACTTTAATTGATTTATTATGACCAGTGAAAACTATGCGCGGTATGTGAGGTTCTCTGATTAAGAACAAGTTGAACAATTTGCAGTAATCCCAGGGATTTAGACTTGCACGAAGGAGTTATCGTTTGAAAAAAGTACGCATTAATGATATGTAAATAAAAATAATTAAGCAACCAATGCAAGATAAGAAAGTTTATTCATTGAATATTGTCTGATGATTAACACACGTTTAAAAATGAAAAATTTTCTTTAACTAAATGTTCTATAAGATAAAAAAGATTAAAAGTAAAACTTCTTGAGATTGGCTGCGTTCCAGGCTCTTGGTATCTCCCTACCCTCTAGAGGTTCCAAGTGATATGCTCCTTGAAGGTTATCCCTGATTACTCTGAAGGCCCCTTCCCAGTTTGGTCCCAACTTGCCATCTGATAGTCTTACGGCACTACCGAGGACTTTTTTGAGGATATAGTCCCCTACCAGAAACGTCCTCGAATTGACTTTCTTACTGTACTACCTGGCTAATTGTTGTTAATAGGAAGATAACTTGATCATAGCCGACTCTCTTCGTTCATGCTAAGTCAAATTCAGTGCGTAATGCATCATCATTAAGGTATTAGTCGACCAGGACAGTTCTCATGGTAGGGAGACTTGCTTCTAGTGGGATGATATCTTATATTTGGTAAATGAGCGATAATGGTGTTTCTCCAATTGGTTACCCATGGGTCGTACGATAAGCTCATAGAATATGAGGGAGCTCATCCACCTAAGCACCCTCGGCTCTATATAGCCGCTTTTTTAGTCTATCAAGCGTGGTTTTGTTAAAAGCCTTTGTCTGTCCATTACTTTAGGGGTATACCATAGAACTAAAATGGTGATTGATGCCATGTTCATCTCAAAAACTTTGAAAGAAACTACTCTCAAATTGCTTTCCATTATCGATGATAATAGTCCTTGGTACCCTAAATAGTGTTATGATGTTTCTCCACATGAACCTGATCATATCCGAGTCATGAATGTGGTAGGTAGGTAGTTATCCCACTATATATAGTCCTCATTGCATGGACGACCATGGGTTTGTCAATGATTTCACGTCGCTGGCGGGCTAGTAGATCATAGGATAATATTTTTGACACTTTTCACACTTACAAACGTAAGTACTTGCATCGTTTTGTATACGAGGCCACCAGTACCCCTCCTTAATTACTCAAAAGGCCAGAGATATCCCTCCTGCGTGACTCCCACAAATGCCCTCATGAAGTTCACCAAGTACTTGCTCGGTGTCATGTGGGTGTACGCACTAGAGATACGGACCTATAAATGACTTCTTATAGAGTTTTCCTTTCGAGGATAGATAAAAGCGAGAAACCTTGACCCTCACCCAATGAGCCGACCTCTTATCATCGAGCAGTGTGCCACTTCTTAGATAATTTATGATGGGATCCATCCAACTTGGGGGCTTTGCTATGAGGAGGACCTGCTCATCTATGATTTTTTGGTCAATACTTAGTTGCGTGAGGAATTCTATATAAATATTTTTCCTTAGGTTGGAGTCGATTTCTAAACTCAGAGTCGCTAAGGCATCGATGTGACTATTTTGCCCCCGGGGGAACTATTGAATGTCCATTTTTTCAATTCCTTCAATAAGTCTTCTTACCACAGCGAGGTAGGTTGCCATCCCATCTCATTGGTGTTAAAATCCCCGCTCACTTGCTTGGAGACTAGTTTGGAGTCATCGAATATGTGAAGGCTCTTTGCCCCCAGTATTTGGGTTTTGCGCAAGCCAGTTCGTACTCAGCTTCGTTATTGGAGGCTTCAAATCCCAATCTAATTCCTTACCCAATCACAGTGTCTTCTGGAGTTATGAGAATGATACTTACTCATGCCCCCTTAGAATTAAAGGCTCCATCAATATATTGGGTCCAGTCCTTAGACTGTGCTTCCTCATTCGTTGATTTCTCCGTTCCTAGTTGGCTGATTGGTTGGTACCCTATAAATTAAGTAATAAAGTTTGCAAAGACTTGTCCCTTAATCGTAGTTCTTGGTTGGAAGTGAATATCGAATCTCCCAAGCTCTATCAACCACTTAGAGAGCCGTCTCCAAAGGTCGAATTTTTACAGAACAACTTTAAGGGGGTAGGAAGTGATTACGGTTATTAAATAGGCTTCAAAATAATGCTTTAACTTCCTCAAGGCCATTACCAGCTCATAAGCGAGCTTCTCCAGAGGTATGTACCGTTGTTCAACGTCCATAAGTGTCTTGCTGGCATAGTAAACTGGGTGCTGAACTTTTTTCTTTTCACATACTAGGGCGTAGCTTATAGCATGGTTTGATAGGTAAAGGTACAGCGGGCCTCCATCATTTGGGATCACCAGCTGGAGTGGCTTGCTAAGGTAGGATTTAATTTCTTCCAAAGCTCGCGAGTAGTCATTGTTTCAAGTGAGGCCTTTATCCTTCTTTAGGAGATGAAAGAATCGTCGACAGCGTTCTGAGAACTTGAAGATCAAACGATTCAGTGCCACGAGTATGCCATTGAGATTTTAAACATCTCTCATGTCTGAGGACTCTAGTAATAACATCAATCTGATCCGGATTAGACTCAATTCCCCTTTTACTGACTAGGTAGCCCAAGAACTTTCTTGAATGGACACCAAATGAACACTTACTCGCATTAAACTTCATTCGATAATTCCTAAGGATCTCAAAAGTTCTGGCAAAGTTTGTGAGGTGGTCGCCCTTGTTCTTGCTTTTGACTAGCATATCGTTGATGTAAACCACCATTGTGTCTCCCATATCTATCTTTTGAACATCTTGGTGACCAATCTTTGATAAGTTACCCCTGCGTTCTTCAAGATGAATAGCATAACTTTTTAGCAATAACTGGGGTGATAAAAGACATTTTATCCTGATTTGGTCCGAACAAAGGAATCTGATGGTAGCCAGAGTAGGCGTCCATGAAGTTCATCCTTTCGTGCTTTACTGTAGCGTAAACTAACTGATCTATTTTGGGAGGTGGGAAGTTATCGTTGGGGCAAGCCCTGTTGAAATCTGTAAATCAATACAGACCCTCCAACTGCCATTGCTCTTGCGGACTTCCACTAGGTTAGATAACCATTTGGGGAACTGAACTTCCCTAATGAATCATGCATACAAAAGCTTCCCTACTTCGTTTTCCACTATTTTAGCCTTCTCGGGGGCTATTTCACGAGCCTTTTGAGTGATCAATTTGAAGATCGGATCGACATGTAGGCGATGACAGGCTATACTAGTATCAATCCCTGACAAGTCATATGGTTCCCAAGTAAAAACGTCCAGATTGTTTTTGAGAAACATAATTAACTCTTTATTTTCTTGATTGGCGAGTGTGGCTCCGATAAAAAATTTCCTCTCTCACAAGTTATCGTCGGCTCCAACTTCTTCCAGGTTTTCAATGACCCTGTTGGCGAAGTGGACCCTAATCTCCTCCACCCCTGGTCAATCGTACCGTAGTTTCTATTTAGAGGGTATAACCTCCTCCTAGGCTTCGTTCTGAGCGTTCTTTACCTTATTTTTCTTCTCCTTCTTGAGGCGAATGGCTGCGATAAAGTACTTTATGGTTGTAGCCTGATTGCCATGAATTTCAACCACTCCCCGATCAGTAATGCACTTTATCTTCTTATGGTACGTGGATGGTATGACCTTCATGGCGTGCATCCATTATTTGCCTAAA
This sequence comes from Sambucus nigra, assembly GCA_949130495.1. Classification (NCBI taxonomy): domain Eukaryota; kingdom Viridiplantae; phylum Streptophyta; class Magnoliopsida; order Dipsacales; family Adoxaceae; genus Sambucus; species Sambucus nigra. The sequence goes on along the minus strand of OX422216.1, from coordinate 160,313,007 downwards.
ATGGCATGATATGGGGATTTAATGCCCACCACTAAGAATTTGATCAACTTCGAAACATTTCCTGCTCTCGTGGGCAAGATTATCTTCCCTCGTGTCATCATGGTCCTCCCTACAAAGTCGACCAATGGAATTGTGTGTTCTTTAAGGTCGGCGATGTTCAGTTTCAGTTTATGGAAAAATTCTAGGTACATCACTTCTGATGAACTCCCCTAGTTTATGAGCAGCTTATCAACGTCCCAGTTAGCTACTCTGAGTGTGATCACCAATTCATCATGATGTGGGGTTCTTACCCTAACTGAATCTTTCTCAAAGAACATGATATGGTTGGTGTAGTCGACGTCTTCTGATCGACGACGCTTACCAATCTGGGATTTTACGAGGTCGATCTGAAAAGATTCTATAATGGCAGTCACTTTCTTAACCTCCATCCGAACGGCATACCCCTGAATCTGCTTAAGGTCTGATTCTCAATGGATTAATGCAAACTCATGTCTTGTATCATTATCAAGGATGTTGTCTAGCTTCTGGTCGCCATTGACCGCGACCTTATTTTCTTTTTTCTCGATATACTCATTGAGGTGCCCCGCTCTAGCCAGCTCCTCCAAGTGCGACTTCAAATCCTTGCAATTCTTATTTCTGTGACCGCCCTCCTTATGGAATGCACATCTCAATGCAATATTTTGGTTGGTTACCACCCATCTTCTTGGGCCATTTGATGAATGGATCGTCTTTAATTTTGCTTAGGATTTTGTAAATGGGTTCCTTGAAGATTGTTTTAACAGCCAGGAACGCCTTGGACTGATCGAACTTGTTCCCATTCTTACCCCCATTCTTGTTTCCCTTCTTTTGAGTATCATTCTTCTTTGTCCCCTTGTTCGCCTTTGCTCGACTATTGTCCCCTATATTAAAGTGAACCACTTTTTCCAGGCGTATTTCTCAATTCGATCTATAAGGTCGTCAATGGTGCTAGCTTTCTTTTTAGTGAGGGGATGGTGTAGTAAAAAGGTGGTCGACAGACTAATTTTTAAGGATGTGGCTTCTTCTTCATCGTAAGCTGTGGATCCATCCACTTGGGGTGGGAGTTGCTGGTTATGAAGTGAGCAGTGAAGGCCTCTGATAGAGCTATAAAGTTTCAGATCAACCTGTGAGGCAGCCTCTCAAACCATTTATGTGCTACATCATGTAGGCTATAAGGGAAAATTCGACACATTAGTGCATCATTATGGCTCCATAAGGTCATTGATTGTCTCTATTTCTAGACGTGGTCTATGGGGTCTATTTTCTCATCGTAGATCTTGAACCTAGGAACAAAAAACTTCTTTGGGGGCTCCTTTCCTTCGAGCGCCCTTAAAAAATGGGATTTTATATGAGTATTGAGAGCCCTCCTGGATAGCTCTTTAGTGGATCTAGCTCCACGGTGGGCTGGATGTTGGTCCATCTCCCTACGGACTAGAATCTTAATATCGTCATTATGTAGATCGTTGCTTCTGTGGCGTCAATCTGGTTGGCCATGATTTAATCAACTATACTCTGATTTGCTATGTTCAGTTCCTTCCTAATCACGCCTGGAGCTTCTCCCTCGGCTGCAAGTGTTACTCGTCCGAGGACTAGGAGTTCTGTCTCAATGCTTCTTGGTGCCTCTTTGGAGATCTCTCTCCATTCTCTTTAGTCGCCTTTGAAGTTGAGCATTCTCTTCTACTTGGAGGCGTGTAGCCTTCTCTTATTTTCAAATCCTGGCTTCATAGGCATTAACCAACCAAGAGATCTGTGTAGATATCGGTAGTCCTTAGTTTTCTTCTGAAGGTTGCCTATCTTGGAGAAACCTGTGATTTGTATGCTGACAAATCCAAAACCTGAACCCAGGAGGGACTGGGTCTTCCTAGACATCGACAACTTGAGGAATGTTGTTGTTATAGTGAGACATCACGGGCTTTCTGTTGATGAATGTTTTTTTAGGAATAGAAATCGCTTCTCATAGACGACGTCAATTGTGAGTACAAAAAATATCACAAGAAAAAGATTCACTAAAACAACCACGAAGAATAGAAAGTAAAGATCAAACACAACAATGATATACGTGGTTCGAACATTTTCCTACGTCCATGAAAAGGTTATTCTTTATTATAGTGTCTCTCAATAATGTTTTGTTACATTCCTCTGCCCCAAGTCAAGGTGCACAATTTGTAGGTAAATCGACAGAGAGTTTAAGTTGTCCAAGGAACTCAAATAACACGCGAATATATCAAGGAGTACCTAAATATCTCTCCCGAGATTATTGGTAATTAATTTGACTATATCCGTAAGTGCTCACGTGTATCTGAAATACTTGTGTGTTAAATTAAATTATGATTTGGGCTGGGCAGTGTCTGGATCAATCCAGGCTGGTCGGCTACTTTGATGGGTTGTACTAAATGGGCTCCCACAATAATAATTATAAAATTATTATATATCATAAATTCAATATCTTGTCTTAAATCAATTATAAAAGGTTAATTTTTCATAAATAAAACTTTTCCATTATTTTTAAATATTTTTTTTATATAAAAACTATTTTCATAAATAAAAACTTCAAAACAACTCTACATATTTTATATAAAAAAAATTATACATATTTATATTCGTTTTTAGTTTAAAAACTGTATGTCATTTGTAGATTCACTGAGTGCAAATATTATCACAACAAGAAATCTAGAAAGCAATATCGAGATGAAAGAATAAATGATCACACACAACACAAGACATACCTGGTCCGACAACTTACCTACGTCCACGGAGGTTATTGTATTCTTATTAGCGTCACTTAAACAATTGAAGTTACATCCCTTTACCCGAATAGGTGCCCTAAATATCTCCTCCGAGATTGTTGCTAACCGATTTGAGTCTATCTCCATGCATTTCAACACATATCAAATACACGGGGTATAAAAATAGCCATCTTCAGGTGGGCCGACTAGTCCATTTCGCGTGCCGAGATCTGCTGAATTAAATAAGCCCCCACATATACAAACAAAGCTTCTTCTATAAATAAAACGTTAAAAATATTTTTATAACCCAAAAACTTTTTATTTATATTAAAAACAATTTTAAAATTTGAAAACTTTTTTTAACTTAAAAACTATTTTTTATTAATAAAAAACTTCAGAAAATCGGTACGTATTTTATATAAAAAATTATACATATTTTTATTCGTTTTTAGTTTAAATTTTTATATGTCATTTATAGATTAAAACTTAAAGTTTTTTCTACAAATACAACGTTAAAAATGTTTTTAGAACCAAAAACTTTTTTTAATTTATATAAAAAAACAATTTTGAAATGTTGAAAACATTTTTCTACAAGTAAAAATGTTATATAAATGTAGTAGTATTAGTAGCATTGTATAATGTGAATTGAGTGGAGAATGATAAAAATAGATTAATTTAATATAGATTGTGTTGGATTGAGAGATTAAATAATGGAGTCTAGAATGAATAATCTTTTTAATTTTCAAGAGACTTTTAATTTATACATTTTTTTGGATTCAAATAGATTTTTGATTTATCTATATTTTTGGTTTTAAAAAACATAATATTTTGGTTTCAAAGAGACCGAGGTTGCTGAACAGGAAACTGCTCAAGAGGAAACTATGGTCGAGTCAGTTGCTATTGACAATGCGATGGGTTTACAAACATTGCCTTTGGCCCCTATTATTGGTAAGGTGCTTCAGCTGGTACCTCTAGACTTCAAGAAAGTGATAGTGCTTAGAACACTAAACATCCATCCTCCAACGATAGTAAATTTAGTGTGCATCCTCCCGAGGTATCTCCCCAATTATTTGTGAGGAAAATTTTGAATGACTTTCCTCATATCCTCACTGTTGTCCCATGCGAGCTAATTGAAAGGCTCTTAGACTGGTTCCCCTTTACTTTTGCTCCTCGCAGTATTCAATCGTTACCCGTGATGATGGATGCAGGTTTCTTGGTCTGGATACTATTTTGGGCGAGCTTCTCGACATCCCTCTGCAATCTTTAAGTTCTTCCACCATTAAAGGGTTGATGGGGAAAATCAACCTCCTTGTTAGCGATGGATTCTCCTTATCTTGGCTAGTCATACTTCTTTGTGATTTTAAGAAAGCTGATCTACATGCCTTTTATGCTCATCTACAAGCCTCCCACCATTCGCAGACAGTCATTGCTGAGGAGCTGGTGAGTCTGGAAGCAGAACTTGTTAAATTTGAAGAGGAACTTGTAGCTGCTCGTGAGGCTGTGGTCAAGGCAGAGGCCAAAGTGGATGATTTGCAACAAAGAAAAGAGCGTCGTGAGAAAGACTTAGCTAATTTGGCCAATGACCAAAACTAACTAGAGCAAATGCTGCCCCAACACCACCATCTTCTGCTTGACTCAACCGAGTTGTGGTTCATCATGGACGGCTTTACCGACTAGTTATTTTTGGGAATTCCCCCTTTATGTTTGGAAAATTTCTTTGATGTGTTTCAGCAATCACCTTTATTCGAACATCTTATTATGTATTATGGTTTCTTTTCGCCTTGGCTTACAATGAATGAAATATCAGACTTATACAATTTCTATTACATTGTGAAAGGGAAAGAAAGCAGAGAAATGGGCTATAATTTCACAAATATGTCTTTATATTAACATATAGTTATGCCACCATTAACTAGGGGGAATATTCTCCCATTTAAGTCCCTTACAACTCATGTCGGAACATGTGTAAACAAATACTTAACAAGTCAAAATAAATCATTAAGGGTAAACTAAAAAATGCTATTAAACATGGTAAATTTTGAGCCATTTGTTGTTTAGTTTGAAAGTGACTTCTTCCTCCAACTTTTAGATCTCAAAATAGCCCGAATCATGTACTACTCAAATAATATTATGGCCTTCCTAATTTGTCTCAAACTTGGGTAATAAGAGTACCCGAATGTGCCTCGTGCAAGCTTTTAGGACTAAGTCTCCATCTTTGAACCTCCTCGGCTTGACAAGCTGGTCGTAGGATTTGGATAACTATTTTTGATACATTTCGAAGTGCCTCGTTGCATTGTCTCTATATTATTCCTGCACCTCAAGTTGTACATAATGACTATGGGGAAGCATTGCACTTCGTAAATTATACCTGGCAAAAGGTACCTCGATCTCAAGTGGAAGGATTGCTTCAGCACCAAAGACTAAGGAACAAAGAGTGTATCATGTGGGTTTCCTTTTAGTCATCGTGAATACCCATAAAACTTTAGGTATCTTACCGTCCCAAGTTCCTAGAAAATCTTCTAACATCTTTGCCAAACTATTTACTAAGGTCTTGTTAGTAGCTTCTGCCTGCCCATTGCACTAGGGATATGCCACAACCGATTTATAATGGATAGTAAAATACTTGTCTGTGAGCAACTTTACATCACTGTTTATAAAGGGAGTGCCATTATCCGAGAGAAATAAGTTTGGGATACTAAAATGACAGATAATGTACTACTTCATAAATCGAGTAATTATCCTAGCTGTAGCTTTCTTCAATGGTATAGCCTCTGCCCATATAGTAAAACATTCAGTGGCTACAAGTATCCAAATCTTCCCTCTCGAGTTAGGATTTATTGCGCCTACCAGGTCAAATGCCCATGTGTGGAATGAAAAAGGGGTAGAAATATAATACAAGTCCACAAAATGAGCATGAATCATATTCCCGTGGAGCTGGCATGCCTTGCATTTTCAAATAAATTTCACATAATCTTTTCCTATCATAGGACATAAATAGCCCAAAGTCATAAGCTGGTCATAAAGTTTGGCTCCCCTAATGTGACCTGGCTCATGGGCTTGTTTCAGTACCTCTTTTGTTTTTTCCATCCTGATGCACCCCAGAGTCGTGTCATGATAGCCTCTTTGATACAACTGTCCTTCATGAACGTAGTACCTGGATACTCATCGCTTTATCCTTATGGAATAATCTTTATCTGTCAGCATCACTCCATCTATCAATATGTGCATATATGGCTGCCTCAAATCATGAGGTTGATCGATAAATTTGCACTCAATAATCTGATAAAATAATCGTAATTTCCCATAGTCTCTCTGTAGAATCGCAGCATCTTATCTCATCGAAGGCCAGAAGTAACCTACTCGCTGGATCCTTCAGTATAAAGGGATTTTTATGGTCTCACAGTTGTCTTCATGGACTTCTTTTAATCTTTTTTCAGCCTCCTCGGGGTCCACACATCTAGATAACCATCCCCCTTTATTCTTGTAGTACAAGTTTCCCCTAGCAAGAAAATAATGAGCGAGATCGGACAAACCTAGTGATCATTCCCCTATTTCCAACTGCTTTCATACTTTTCCTCTCTAGTCATTGCTATCATCAGTGGGTAGCATTTCGAGTATAGTCGAGGGAACTGTCCTCTTAGTTATTCGAACCACCTTTAACTCTCCATCAAAAGGAATTTTTTGAGCAATTGTGGCATAAGCGTTCGCATGTCTATTCATAGTTTTGGGGTGCCTTTGGATATTTACTTCATCGAATTGGCCGAGCAGCCTTTGTATGATCGTCCAGTAAGGCGCCAAGCTCATAAGCTTCAGAGCGAACTCACCATTCACCCGTTTGATCACTAAACTGGAGTCCCCTTTTATTATGAGCACATGAATGCCTCTTCAAAGGGCTTCCAGTAACCCTACTACCAGTGCCTCATATTAACTTCATTATTCGAGTAACTGAAATCCAACTTGAAAGATAATTGAACTTCTTTTCCATTTCTTCTCAAAATCACACCATCTCCCTTTTGCCTGTAGCTGAGGAGCCATCAAACTCCATGCTCCATTCATCTAAGCAGACTGCTAGGAAATTGGCCTGAAGATCATCGCCTGAGAGCTCTTTAATAGGTGGCTCGAACGTCCTAAAAGGAAATATGGCAAAGAGGTCCCCATAATCTTTGATCTTGATGGTTCGAGGGGCCACACACTTAAGATCATACTCTGAAAGTATCAAGAACTGTCTAGCTGCCCTGATTATTAGTACATTTTTAATAAACAAAACCTTTATAGGATCACATCTAGTTACAATTTGGATTATGAAGGACAATATATAATGTCTAAGTTTTTGTGCTATAAATGCGAGGGACAAATAATGCCTCTCAATGCTAGTAAATCTGACCTTCGATCCATGTATAATTTAGCTCAAATAACAGATATGTTTTTCTACACCATCCACCTCTTGGGATATAGTAGTGCCTGATGGATCATTTAGTAGATGTGAGATATATACAAAGGAATACCTGCCCTTAGAGGAATCATTATTTGAGAAGATGTGAGGAATGTTTTCAGCTTATCCACGACCTCTTGATGCATCTGCTACCATGTGAACTTGGACACTTTTTGCAGCAACTCCATCAGTGGATGGGTCACCTCCGCAAGTCCGGGCACTAATCGCCTCAAGTAAGAGACCTTCCCCAAAGGGCTTTTCAAATCCCTATCCGACTTTGGCCTTGGCATATCGAGGATTACCCTATGCTTATCAAGGTCCATCTGAACACCTTATCGATTCACCAAAAACCCTAAGAACTTCCCACTTGTCACCCCAAATGCACATTTGAGAGGGTTCATTTTCAACTTGTACTTCTTGCATCGCATGAACACCTTTCTCATGTTTGCCAAGTGAGTAACCTCTTTCTTGGATTTTATCATCATGTCATCAATATAAAATTCCATAATCTAGTGAAAGAGATAGTGAAATATAGCCATTATAGTCCTTTGGTAGGTAGCTCCTGTAATTTTTATATCAAAAGGCATGATTATATACATGAAGTTGCCCAAGGGTGTTCGAAAGGCAGTCTTCTTGGGGTAGGCTAGATCCATCTTGATGTGGTTATACCGCACGTCATTGTCCGTAAAGCTATACATATTATGCCCCACAGTTACATCTATCAAGCTGTCTATATAGGGTAATGGAAACTCATCCTTCAGGCAAGCACAATTCAGGTCTCTAAAGTCGATGCAAATCCTTATTTGACTCTTGTCTTTCTTTCTTATTGGCATAATGATAGACGACCAGATGGGATGCCGAATAGGGACAATAAAGACCACCACGAGCAGTCTTTGAACTTCTTCCTTCATCTTCAAGTCTAAATCTACTTAGTATTTTCGAGTGGCCTGCTTTACTGGGATGGCTGATGGCAAGACACTCAACTTAGTCAACTCACTTATTTGTCAACCCCAAGCATCTTCGTGTACTTTTATGCGAAGATATCTTTAAACTCTTATAGCATCCCAATCAAACCTTCTCGCAATGCACCTTCAAGTTGTTTCAAGATAAAAAATAGGGCAATGATCATCTCTGTCCTTAGCAAGATCTATCTTTTCTAACTCCTGTATTTGTGGCCTAGCCATGTGTTTTATGCACTCGATCTCTTCCTCTACAAACTCTTGGATACTATAGTTATCAATCATCAAACATTGTGCTTTGTTATTAACTAAGAAACATTTGCAGATCGGGTTAGATTCGTCATCTAAGCCTTTAGCTGCCCGCTCACACCTTCATAATATGTAAATAATTATGTCGCTAGGCAAAACTACTCTCTTGCACTATCGGGGTTTTCCTCCCTATGAGATATTTTACGACAGTTTTCCTTTATCTCTCTCGTATAAAATTCGTTGAGCACACTCTGGTGTAGGACTTGGTGTTTTATGGGATCAATGCATTGTGTCATCCGATCACACAACTGCCTGGATAAATTGGGAGGCCTCACTGCCTACTACTCGCATTCTGCTTCCTCATAAGCTACTACTGGTCGAGCTGGTGTGCACACTCTTTCTTGACTGCTAGGAATCCTGATGCCTCTATTATACCTTGTAAATACTGTAGCCTCTTTGCCTAACTAAGTATAAAAGGCATCATCCACCAAATGAGCTTCCTTTTTAAGAACGACTTCTTGGATGCTCGAATCACCACCTCTTTACCCTTCACATTTTCTCTGGTACACTAGTGATAAGCGTATGGCACCAACCCGTGATTGTGTATCCACACCCTTCCTACTAACAACTGATATGATGGTTCACACTCTATAATATGGAATTTGAAGTGAGAAGTAATATTCCCCATTATAATCCCCACGTTGACGTATCCGATGGATTCTAAGGGCTGGTTGTTAAATAGATAAAGGATGTTGTACTATCCTTATCTCAGACAGACCAATAGAATAGAAAGATCCAATAGGCATTATATTAATAGATGTTCCACCATCCAATAAAACACGATTGGAAACATAGTTATTCACAGTGGTTGTGACGTAAAGAGTTCTATTATGAGGGTACATGATTACCTATCAGCTTTTAAAAATGTAACTCTGAGAGGTATCTTCTCACAAGCTTTGCCACGGGCCGTATTCTTCTTAGCAATCTCTAAGATAGATCGCTTGACCTTCAATTGTGAGTGCTCGAGGTGTCCAACTTGATCGAAGAACCAACTAAACTTCTGTGACTGCGCTACTATTACGCATTCAATCCAAGGATCAGTTTTGTCCTCCTCAAGCTCATACACTTCCTCCACATCTCTGTAAGAAGCTTCATTGAATGCCATCATAACATTCGCCGCACCTAGAGAGCAAGCTTCTATTTGCCTGCTTAAGCTCTTAATAGGGCTTTCTTCATCTTTTTCTCCTGTCTCATTTTTTAATTTCAACTGAGCCTTCTCGAAGGTACATTCATCCAGAGATTAGTCTTCCTCGAGGAGCCATTTCTCCCTCAATAGTTGCTCGACCTCTTTATAAAAGGCGCTGCCACGTGTGCTCCATGAATTGGTAGAGGATTATCATTCGCATTGCCTTGGGTCAACTAGATTTCTCCTTCTTGACGTGATGGTCGATCAAACTTCTTAGTGAGAAACATACCCTAGTTGGGTAATTTACATTATTGTGCAATATAAAAAAGTTTGATTTTTCTCTGTCTTTTAGAGATGCTTGCGTCGTATTGCCATTGATCGGCCTACAAACTTTGTCACGAACCATGAGGTCATAGATATCTAATGCTTGCTCAAGTGTGCATGGTATCTCGGGAGGTTCATCTTGCCCATCAAACCTCCTTTTTTGCATATGTCTCTTCTTCCTTGGTCACCACCTCCCCGCACTCTATAGTTTACTCTCGGGGGTACTCCCCTCCTCGAATTAGATAACAACCTTAGTAACAAACTTGCCAAGGCAGGTGGAGGTGGTGCAGGTTTTACTATTAAGTCAATATTCCTCTCTGTATTTAGAAACACAACAATTATGCCCTTACGTGTCTCATTTTTTTTTCCTTACGTGTCTCATTAATCAGATGACAAATATACTAAAGCAGCAACCCTTCTACATAAACTTGTAGAAGTTTATCTTCTCACGTCTCCTCCCTTACATCCAGAGAGTGTTTGCGAAACCTTCTAATACAAGCAATAACGTCTTCCCCCAAATTTTTCTTCTCGCGAGCCAGTTGCGTGAGCGTAAACTCATCTTCATCCAAAAAGAACTTTTGTATGAATAGTACGTGCAATTCTTCCCAAGAGGCCACGCTTCTTGGCGCCAGGTGGGAGTACCAAGTATAAGCCTTGTCTATCAAGGATTTTGAGAACTCCCTCAACCTTAGAATTTTATCATTACAGTGAGCCCCAAGGTTCTCAATGAACCTTTTCACATGTTCCTTAGGATTTCCCCTTTTCCCTGTGTATTTCTCAAAGACTGACGGAATATATCCCACTAGGTAGGGCTCATTATTGTACTCCTCTGGATACAGAGTACAAAAATCTTTGTAAATTGATGAGCCATCTCCTCCAGCTTTTGACATAGCTATGGACTTCAAATGCTCCTTCTTCATCTCTTTCATGCTAGATGGTGGACATCTAATTGGTAGTGGTACCATCGTGTCAAGCGTTGCCAGTGCAACCGGTGTACTCCCTCCTAAGTTAGCAGTTGTCATCGACGTTGCACCAACCGTACCTACATCATGCGTAGTTGTTGCCATAGCAATGGATGGGACAATCTTCGGTATAACAGTGGGAGAAACATTATTAATGGTAGGTGGAGAAACTCTTCCTGTGACAGAGGGAGCTGATATTCCCGCTGGTGGCATCATGAAGGAGTTTGATCCTCCCGTGACCCCTAATATCGCCTGAGCCACTGGGGTTCTGAGGAACTCCGTAAACAACTCATGAGTCCTATCATTTGTGCTGGGATTATTTCGGCTAGGGGTGTAAAACGGATGGATACGGAGCGAATATTATAGTATCCATATCCGTATCCGCCAAGACTCCACACTATCCGTATCCGTATCCGCCCGGATAATAATTTCAGCTATCCATATCCGTATCCTCTCGGATTTCCCGGATTCGAATAATATCCTTATTCGTTTTTATTGTTTAAGATATATTGAGATACACATAACGTATTAAACACTAATTTATTCAATCAATTAAATATATAATTTTTCATTCCATGTAAGATATAGATAATGTGTAAATCATCAAATTAAACTATAAAAGAAGGTTTGAGCAAAAGTACTAACCTTTAATGTGCATTTTCTTATTCAATTGTGAGCCATTGAAATTTGTATCCTCTTTAGTTTCTCTAATGTTTGAACAAAAATGAAGTGAAGCATCATCTTACCTGAAAAGTATAACTCAATTAAAATACTAACGGAGAAAGCAAAGAATATATTACAATAAAGAAGGGATGTTATTTTTTACCCCTTAAGTTCTTGAAGTGTGTCATTCTCATCTCCTTTCCTTTGTATCCTTGTTGAATTAAGCATTAAGGTAATTAGTAATTAGTAAAAACAACACTGAATAACATAAAATTGTACTGAGATTTAAAAAAAAATGGTGTATTAGAGCCTCTTCAATGTGTGCTTAAACATATCTTTAAGCTATCCAAATTGGTAGTTTCCAATGTGTGAAACCAAAATGCCACGAAAACAAAAAAATAACAGTTCACAAAAAAAAAGATATATATGGTTCTACAAAGATTGACCTACGTTCACAAGAGAAATAATGAGGGAAAATACGAACCTCAAATATGTACAATAGGCTATTTATATGACAATGAATTTTTAGTTTATTTAACGCTATAACATATACCAGGTATAAGACAATATTGAAAGTACAAAACAATCAATGCATGAACATACAAGATATAGTTCTCCCAAAATTAACCTATGTTGGACCTTTGAAACAACAAGTTTTCACGACTGGATTGCAAAATTGGAAGCTTTTGATCTTCTTCTACAAGAAAAACAAATCCCCTAATGTATCGAAAAGAGTATTTATATTGCAAGAAAAACAAAGCCCCAATAGACTATTTATACAACAATGGACTCAAATGCGATTTAAGGCTACATGTATATAAAAAAATTGACCTCCAAAATATAAAAGTTAAAACCCCTATAAATTCGGCTAATTCAATAAACATCATGATGGACAACAATCATGATGTCACACACTTGTGGGTGATGACGATCACATTTCAAAAATAGAGTTGGAAGAAAGTATACAGAATCGAGAGAGAATTGAGAAGAAAAGAAATTCATACTATTCATTTAACTAACAAAATTGATCCTAACTAACACATGTGTATTATGATTCTATTACAGGATACTTAATTCCCACCAATGAAACATTCAGCTCACCTAGTTCATTTGTTATACTGTTTGACTGAGAACTACTTCTAATGGCGCCGCAGCTCAATATGTGACAATACCTCGGGAAGGGATATTTTGTAACAGAACATCTGAAACTAATATTTTGTAAAACTGATCTAAAACTCATTTCTTTGTCAAATAAATAAGACGTGTACATCTAAAACTGATTTAAAACTCTAAAAGGGATATTTTGTAACAGAACAGGCATTCCACTAGTATTGAACATCTGAAACTAATATGTTATTCATCTCATCTCATCAACACTGAATAACATACATCTGAAAACAATTTGTCCAGTCTCAAAGATACAGTTAAAACAGATCTAAAATCATTTGTGACTCTTACATTTCAAACAGATCTAAAATCATATGTGACTCTTATGTTTGAGCAAAACTAACCTGATTGAAAATCCATTTAAACAAACATTTTCACACCTGTTATTGGACTAGACCAAGTGAGATGGAAGAGACGTCAAACAGGGGGGGAGCAACTGGATACCGTAGAGCGACCGGGGAGAGAGATCGGAGGGACAGGAGGACAGCGTAGAGGACGGTATATAGGACAAGAGGACAGCGTAGGGAAGAGACAGTGATCGGAGGGAAAAAAGACAGCGATCGGAGGGAAGAGCTTAGGGGAAGGGCTTTTGGGAAATGGGGAAACTGATTTGATTTACCATGTCCCGTGTTTTGTTTTTCTTATTAGTTTAGGATTATGTTAGATTTTTACAGTTTTCATAATTATACTTATGCCCAATTTTTATTTTAAGTTTTAGTTTATATATAAAATATTATATGACTAATATTTTATACGTACATTAGATGGATACGGATATCCGAAAAATGGATATCCGGTAAAATGGATACTCTATGTTGGATACGGATTATCCGTGTCGGATACTACTACTATCCGTATCCGTTTTCTCAGATATTTTTATAGAGTATCCTTCGGATAAATATCTGCAAATTCGGATTCGGATATCGAACGGATGCGAATTTTTGAATATCCGTTTACAGCCCTAATTTCGGCTGCCATGCCAGCTATTCCCATCTCACCTGTAGCGGATGAGCTAGGATCCGCTCGTGTCACTCTTTCCCCTTCAGTCATAATAATGAGATATGCCTCTTCGTCATAGTGCATGGCGTCAAAGTCAATAACCTTGGTAATTTTATTCATCGACATTTTTCAAAAGAGAATACCTTCTCAACGGAATCACCAAATATAAGATCTAGGTTCTTGGAATACGATTTGTATCAATCGATGCGTAACCCCTTATCAAGACCGTTATTCATTCCGAAGGTTGTATATGACAGTGATAATAAATGAGAGTGAAAGAGACAATAATATTCGATGTTCAAACTTGTATTAAATGGGACCTTTAACACCAAAAATGCATTGAGAATATAATAAATGAGTGGAACCCAGGTAACCTGGTCGAAGGGAGAAAGGTCAAGCACTCTTGTGAAAATAAAGGCAAGGAAGGAACCTAAGGCACAATTAATTCTCAATGATATCAGTATCAACGGAACCGAAAGGGAATGTTCAGGAAATAAACGTTCTCATAATAATCGTCATGTATGAAGGAAAACCAACAACAATTCTAGGTTCAAATTGTTGTCCTTGTAAACTATTTTGCTGATGTATTTATATGAGGTCAAGATCACTCGAGTGACCTTCTTGGCATTAAATGCGATTGACTGGTATTAAATGTTGAAGTACTGTATCATTAATGCCAAAGATATTGCATTAAATGCATGAGATATTATATTTTAGCGGGAAAGAGCCTCATGAATAAAAATCATGGTGGCATTAATGAGGGTGTGAGGTGACAACTCACACGTTTATCTTAAAATGACTCGAAAATACGAATTAATTAAAAGAGTCTGCCATCATAAGGATAAACCCACTTGAGTGCTATTACTTCGAGCTCCTAAATGTCATATGCCATGACATCACAAAGTCGGTGAATAGTGACCCACACCAGAAGTGTTGTCACATCAATCAAAGAGGTAGTTCATCAAGTTGAGGTTGCTAGGATGGAAGTTGTTCGAGCATCTCACGGACTGTTTATGGTCTAAAGATTATTTATGGTCAATCATCTAGGATTGAGGTCCCTCGAGGAGGTTACCCTAGATATGGTAACTTGAGCAACGGTATTTGCTAAACAAGGATTTCTCGAAGTGTGGCAAGAGGGTTAGTTATTACTTTGCCAACGTTACCTTGCTCTTAATCCTCCAAATCGAATCCCTACGAGGTTCCCAAGAGGAGGTCGTTTGATAGAGCATGTAAGCTCTTCCATGCTCTGCCAGGCATGGTCCCTCGAGGGTACCGAACATCCTCGCACACATTACAAAGTGAACTTTTACAAATAATAATAAATGTAAGATAAAGTACATCATATTTCTTATTACAAATATTATCATTCGAATAGCCTTGATCTTTGTAGGAGGTCTCTCGAGCAGCCTCTGTCTTCACTCTTTCGTTATCCTTTCACTAACTATAAGGTCGTCTCAGCTAATCAATCTTGAGTGTGGACTCCCCCCTACACTATGGTATTAAAGGTATGATAAATATGTAAATGTCATAATTAGTCCCTCTGTTATTGCAAAGTTTCAATATTGTTCTTCAATTTCATTTTGTCATAATTCTATTTCTCAAGTAATTAAATTGAGTAAATGAAGAACTAAAGGTCATTCTTTTAAGTTTATTTTGATGCTAAAATTAATTAACTACGATTTATGTGTTAAGTGTTAAACTTAACACGTAAATTGCCCTCGAACTATTAATATGTTTTCTATTGACCGCTTATTGTTTTTTTTTTCAATTTGGACCATAAATTATAAATTTGGTTTCAATTTGGCCGTTATTGTATATTCCCATCTAATTGGCACTTAATGTATTTAATTTTTTTTATATTGGGTCCTACTATTAATATTAGATTATTACTTAAATTTTATGAATTTGTATTTTGACTATTAATAGTGTAAAATATTACATAAACATTAGTTATGACCTAAGAACCAACTCTATAATATCTATTTAATATCATCATGTGCAAAATTGTCCCTGCAAATCACCCCCCCCACTTGGAAAATATTACCAAGGCACATAAAGCCTGTAAGACACATCAACGAGATGGAAAAACCTTGAGATTTTATATTTATCATGGAATAAATTATTTTGCCATGCTATCAAACACGCATTAGCTATATTTCTCTTAAATATGTCATATCTATTAAATTATACATCATCAACCTACTATAATTATATCTTATTGTGTAAATGTTTGTTTATGATAAAAATAATAACAAAGTAATATGAAATTATCATGAATATAAATGCAATGACTTTATGGTACTACGTGTGAAGTCTCTACTCATTTTAGCTATATATTTATACGTACTGTGATTAAGGGCCCACTACGCTTCGTAAATAAAAATAGTATCTAAAAGTTTTGACTGATACATGAACATAGTCTACAGTTGCAAGCTTCCAATTTACAAAAAATATTAATTTCAATCTCACACTCCTTAGATCAGGCACAACTCAAATTTGTTTCGTTTTCTTAGACCTTAGATTTAGACTACTACTTGGACCGAATAAATAATAGGATTATATTCAATAATTTACTAATGTAAACATGGAATGTTCAAAGATCACATATATAATCTTCTATTTTAAAAAAGAAAATATTATAACGATAAAATAAGGTGTTTATAAGTTTTCGATTATCGCACAAGTATTGTTTGCTCTGTGGGGATCAGGGAGCCTAACCTTCTTTTCAATTCAAGAATACTCAAGGAGTCCATGTCAATTCCCATTACATATAAAGCATTTTATAGGCACTTATGGAATCCAAACTTAGAGTTGAAATGAAAAAAAATGTACGCGACATAGTTAAAATTATGCATTCCACACATATTCTCCATTAAGAAAAGCAAAAAAAAAAAAACGGAAATGAATTAGGGTTTTTAAGATTCGTTATGGGATCCGAATCCGATCCTACCCGGTAATTTTCTTAATAAACGGAAATGGCTTGCTTTGATGTGGTTAGAATTTGATTTGTTGACATGCCTATCTCCAAACTCTTTTATTAGGATATCACTTATATAATTTTTTTAATATGATTTTTTTTTGTGAAATGTAAGTATATTAATTAAAAATAACCAATACAGAATAAGCTCAATTTGATCCAAAAAAACAAGCTCATACAACACAACACTATCCCAACACTAACCCAAAATAACCTAAAAAGAAAATCTAAATAATAAAATAAGGCCCATAACAAACTTAAGGCTCACAAAATTTAAAAAATAATACAACCCACAAAAATTAGCATAGAGACAAGGCCTAAATACACAACCCAAAACCAATAACAGCACACGTAACAAAACAACAACATGTGTGAAAAAACTCCAACCATATTTCAGATAACATGCGCCCCCCCACCGAATATATGACCAATGAGAGAGAGCCACCAAGAGAACTTTATCGGCCATTACTCAAAACAACGACCATTTTGCAGCAACTCATCCCATACAAAACTATAGATAACTCATCATCTTCAACGTTCTTACCATAATATCTCATCAACCAACTCTACCATCAAATAGTTAGACAAAGAAAACTAAAATAAATAACCTCCACCTTAAATAACCACCACTAGTAAAACCTTTAAGGTTGAGAAACCTCAATCAAACCCAAACCAAGGATTAAAGTATCCCTTTGGAGCTTGAGCAAAATCTGACAAAAATGACTCATCCATGAACCCAAAATCTTTAAAAATAAAAAACTATGGAAGAACCATAACAACAAACGCCATATAAAATAAGCACCACAACCATCAAGAAACAACCTTTAAATCTTGATGTACTTGCCTCAATCCAATCACGGATTCTCGAAAGATTTGACAATTTTGAAGCATCCGCGAGACACCGAGAGGAAAAATCTTAAAAATCACGAAGATAAACTTCACTAGACATCAAAATTCAGCACTAAACTTATTGTATTCTCTAGATATTTTTGAACCATGAACTAACTTTTATATTAATCTATGACATCCTTTATTTTGACTAAGGATACAAAGGCAAAGAGTTATCCCAATAAGAACCATAACTAGCAACATGCAGACGCCAATGAAAGCCAGGGCCATAAAATGAAGATCATTGCTACCAAACCTCAAATGTAAGTGAAAAATTTTGAGGTTCAAAAGATATATCAAAAACCATACTCTAAATTTATATTTTTTCAATTACTTTTTCCCATGCACCTGTAGAAACTTTGCATTTCAATAGATCTACCAAAACCCACATTGACTTTATATTTTTTACATTCCTTCCTCCCATACATTAATGGCAATGCATGCAAGGAGCCATATTCAAAGACACCAACTAGTACTGGATAAAGTCAATTCCAGCTCTTGGAGGTTATATATATATATATATATATGTATATATAACAAAATGTGATACCACAAAAAATTCGTAAATTGATTGATCAAGTCTTCCATAAAAATCATTGGAATCAAAACTTTTGGTAACATTCTCAACATAAGATAAATAACTAAAACTCGAATAAGCAATAATAATATAAAGATATACAAAATCAATACAATCCAACTTTGATACCAATCGCAACCAATACAACATAACCCATATTTGAATATGAAATATAAAACCAAACTGAATATAAAGATATACAATATGAGTTACACTTGCTCGACTCCTACAATCTTAAAAGTAAGAAATGGGATATCGCTAAAGATGTTCCTCTAACACTTCTGCATCTACAAGGACTACCGCAATAGGGCCCCTTTATGTAATGTTTATGCTAAATAAAAAAGTCTTTCTCGTATTAGCTGATAACATGAGCATCCTCCTTCACCTTCGTATCAATCTCTCCCGGTGCAGAAAGAGAAAGATAATTGAACTCCTCCTCATACTAAGCACCATATGGTTGCATAAATGAGGTTTTCGAAAACTTACTTCTAATGTGGTTATGAATGGTGAGTGTAAACATTTAGCTTTGAACCGTATGCCAAGAACTTGCTACATGTATTGCGTCCAAAATCCCTTAACTCCCAATCAAAGAAAACCTCTTGCGTGGGACATCTTGCAAGAAAAATCCAAACAAGGAACCCTTCCAATACACTTGGTTTAATCGAGTCATTCATCAAGAAACAATAGCGCGAAATCTCCTAAACGGTCGTCTTTATAGAGAGTACACACCCAAAATGACATAGCTCTAAGATAGTCAAAGAACGTAATACGGAAAAATAACGGACGCAATCAAGATCCCCTGGGCACTAGATACGGGAAGGCTCTGATACCAATATGATATCGTAAAAAAATCATAAATAAATTGGTGAGGTTTACCATAAAAATAATGGGAATAAAGATTTTTGGTAACTTTCTTAGCATAGGAAAAAGAACTATAACCCCAATAAGCAATAACAAGATAAAGATATATTGGACAAGCATAAACCAACTTTGATACCAATTGTAACCAATATAACATAACCCATCTCCGAATATGAAATGTATAACCAAACTTAATATAAAGAAATACAATAAAAGGATAAGCTACACTTGCTCGACTCTTACATCTTGGGAGTAAGAAATGGGATGTCGCTAGAGATGCTCCTCCAATGATCCCGCATCTATAGGGACTATCACAATAGGCACCTATAAAATAATTTTTAAAAGAAAACGTAAAAAACGAGCCTAAATAGAATAGGATTATAATTAAATCTGGGACACATCATAACTACACATGTTCGTCTTATGTTTTAATATATTTTAGGGGATTTTACGGTCTAGTCCTTGGACTAACAATTTTGGACAAAAAAACCAGGCCCAATAAATTTTAAACGATTAGGTACAACATATAAATACCCAAAAATTAAAACAAGCACACACTTTTCAGATATCGAAGCACCAAAAACACTATATTCTCTCTTGAATCAAAACCTTAATCGCACAATATCTTCGATCAAAACCCCAAAATGAATCTCATTCTCAATCAAATTTTTGTCAACAATAACATATAAATACTCCTGATCGAAGCGCCAAAAACTCTTTTTGATAAAAAATCTAACTCTCTTCGATCAAAATCCTAACTCTCTTCGATCAAACCCTAATCGTTGAAGTTCTACCGAGCATTTTACATTCTCAATCAAATTCTTCCAAACACCAGTAACAAGTATGTATACATTCTCTTATCACTCGTTTGTCCTTGTGTATTTACTGTTCTCATATGTATAAATTTGTAGACACATGGGCTGATGAAATCACATTCTTTTTCTTCATGATATGAAAAAATATATTTGTTTCCCTCATTTTAATTACAAAACACACTTTTTTCATGTTAGATATATGTATTTCATCATTGTACTTTTCCTCCTGTATACATCATTTATCGAGGATTTATCGAGGACTAGGGATATATACATGATTAGAATATGTACATGTACAAGCCCTGTTTTATTGTGTGTACTCTGTGTATACTGTCAAAAAGTACATGTAAAATACACAGAGTACATGCACATTGAAATTGAATTTCTCAATCCAATATGCGTGTACTTTATGTTTTATACGTATACTCTATAAAATATATATTTTAAATCCATATTTGATCAATCCTATGTTATTTTGGTCCGCGCCAACGGCAATTGAACGATATTCCATGAGTTTATAAGAAGTATTATTAGTGTGTTAATATTTAGGAGTTATTTTGGTCCGCACCAGAGGCATTTGAATGATATTTTATTAGTTTGTAAGCAGTATTATTACGTGTACTTTTTCATTTTTGCGTGCACTTTGTTGAAAGTACATGCAAAATTCATAAAGTACACGCACATTGAAATTCAATTTGTTCAATCCAATATGCGTGTACTAATGTGTATTATGAGTGTACTATTTTATATTATTGTGTTACTATTTAGAAATCATACGATCAAGCATTATCAACTACAAAACTACTGTTTGCACCTTCGAAGATCTTAACAATACAAAACCTTTCACATTGACCGTCAATAGTACTAATGATGACGAAATTCATTTTCTCCTTTGCATCAATGATAGAGCTAAAAGGTTACTTAGTTTCTACTACTACTATGAATACATTTACTACACTTTTGATGTGCAACAACTTCAAGTAACTGAATCGAAAGCGAATGATTTAGCTAAACGAATTGAGCAGTATTACTTAAGGGGTTTTGATAATGTTGGAGCTTTTAGCATGCAGCTATTGCATCACTTCTTTACTGAATATGTTAGGAATACAGAATCTTGGTTTTTGACTTGTCGAATAACATCTATTAGGTTTTACCATGAAACGAACGATATATATTACCCCCTTTAGCATGTATTTTGTTGAGAATTGTATGAATTGTTTGTGAGAATATTGCATGTACTTTTATTAAATATGCTTGTATTTTATTGTTTTAGTCTATATTTTGTTCTAATTCACATGTATTTTATTTTTTGTACATATCATTATAGGTTAGTAATTTAAAATTTATTTATAGATCAATAGAATGCGGATGAAGATGAAGGCAAGAAGAGGAAAGAACCAAAAAAAGAGCAGTTCTGATGATAGTTCTTCATCCAGTTTCAGTTCTAGTTCTAGTTCTGGTGTGGCATTGAAATCTAAATGTCCTGAAAAGAAGAATGACCAATATCGATCAAATATTGTTAGCTTTCTTCATGATTTTCTTCAGATTAAAGAGAAAATAAACAATAGGCATATTGAACTTCTTAAGAAGACTCCATTTTGGGAGCTTTTCAATGCCTACTACAATGGAAAAGTAGTAGAAGTTGACCACAAGAAGACCGAGAAAAATATTTTATCAATTATCCAGCTGTACAATATGAAAATAAAAAGTTTCCATATGAAGAGTAGGATTAACATAATGCTAATAGATATAAGTGAAATATTTAGCATACCACTAGTTGAGGGTTTAAAATCAATATAACTAAAAAAGGGACAGAATACTGCTCAAAAACTTGGATTACATTCACGATACTTAGTAAAAAGAATAGGAAAGTCAGAAATATTGAATGGTTTGAAGAAATCAGTCGAATTGGAGACAGATGAAGGCATTGGCGATTTTGTAAAAATTGCGTGTCTCCACTTCTTGAACATATTGTTTTTCTCCAACTCAAACTGAAAGAGTTGGCGCTTGCGTTCAATTAAGAAATAATATAATAAATACCATTTTTAACCCAAATTAACCCTAAGCATGCAACTAGGTGTGATTGAAACAATAGGGAATCATGCACAAGATATTCAACACACAAAGTTTAAGGAAAAATCCCCCACAGGGGCAAAACCATTTGTATATTCACTATAATTTGTAAAAGACGGTTTACAATCGGATTACAATGAAATACAGGTTGACTAAGAATTACCCTCAGGTGTCGGATTCTGTAGTCACGGCTGGAATATCCCTTTCCAGTAGGGTTGGCGGCTGGAACTATCCCTGTCCAGTAGGGCAGCAATGAAGAGGAAGAAGCGGTCCACTTCACAAAGGTTGAACAACAACAATGGTGTTCTTGGGTTACCAAATTTGATTCACATAGATATGGAAGATGTGTGAATCTAAAAACCTAGAATCATAGGACTCAATAGGTGAAGACTTTAGGGTTGATATGCTCTGAAATCGTGGGAAAGTCTTATCGAAACCAACTACTGATCGTGGTTTAAATAAGGAGTTAAAACCCTAAAAAATCTGCTACACGATCTGACAGAATTTATCCTCATCGGATCGGTCCGGTCACTTTAGGCGGATCGGTCCGGTGACCTCGGATCGGTTCTTTTTCTGAAGACGGATCCATCCGGTTGGCATCGGATCGGTTCGGCATTTTGACTTCATCGGTTCGTTATGGATCCAGGGTATACTGGCCTCAACTCAGCAGACGGATCGGTCCGGTACCTTTAGGCGGATCGGCCCGGATAAACCGGATCGGTTCTTTTATCTGTGCCGGATCGGTCCGGTAAGGTCAGTTTCCCTTGATTCCTGTTTCTCCTTTTGATATTCGGATCCGTTGATGAGCATATGATTCTTGAACTTCCTCAACGATGTAACGGCGTACGACATATACAATATTAATGGACAAAAATGTCCTTACAAATCTCCCCCTATGTCTATGCCGGTACATACATAAAAACAAACATCCGAATTATCAAAGAAATGAACACGCCTATATAAATCTACCCTTCCATGAACCCAAAACCAAAGGAGGTACATATGACTAAGGCTGCATCGTTTGTTCTTCAATTCTTCAGGAATCTTCACGCTTTTCTCATCAGGGTGTGTATCATGGGATTATCAAGGATGTACCTACACACATGAGACAAAGCAAATACCAAGTGACGAATCGAGTTTGAAATGAGATAAACATAAGCATATATATCAATTTAAGATGATATTCTCAGAATTTCAAAACTCCCCCATAATCAGATAATTCATTCTCCCCCTTTTTATGATGTCCCCAAATAGGCAAATGAGAGAAATAAATCAAAGAAATGAACAGGGGTGACACAAGGCATAAAATCACACCATGAATGAACATAAAACAACCAAGTCGGTGATAGCGTAAAAGAATGGGTGTGATCAAAATTCGATAGGAAAATCAAAGCATACAAGCATGACATATGTGCACGATGAATATTGGATATTCCTAACGAATGAACTCAAATACTTCCTTTGGTGTAAAAGAGTGGAAATATAAGATTTTGACTATATCAAATCTACAAATCAAAGCTCAAAGTGATTTCTACACCAATAACGTCCAAAATGTTTTTCATGCTTTTTCAGGAGTTTCAAGGAAGTGCAAACCCGTTTTTCTCATTCTCCAAACAAACTCCCTCAGATTTATATTTTTAATAGAGGTATACTAAATTCTCAAACTTTGGAGAATTGATGGTGAAACCTACAATGGCCCATATTTGGCATGAATTGCTTTTTATTGCCTTTAAATTTTTTCGGGCTCTTTTAACCTCTTAGGACCTCGGATATTACAATACCTCCATTTTTTAGGTCCTTTTTAACAGTGGATTTTGCGCAAAGTATAAAAAATCAACTTTCGCATCCCCTCCCCGTTATGCAAATAATCACACAGTCTCACCAAAACGGTTTTTACATGCATTCCAATCTTGTCAAGTTTTATCGCATATTGTTCATTGTATAGACAGAATTGAGATAGAAACACTCAAGCCAATATGAGATAGACAAGTGCAATAATCAAATAAAGCCGTGCATGTGTGCAATAAAGGATATAGGAGTCAAGCATGTAGGAAATATCACTAATTACATCTCAAGGACTCCAATCAATGTTAAGCACATGGATGAAATGATGTAGCCTCTCAAATCTCTATAAAACAGCCACATGGATAAATGGAATGAAGTTGTGACTTGGCTATCTTAAATACTCATTCAAGGCAAATCTCTTTTTGAATTTTTCAAAAATTTTATCAAAATAAAATCTTTTTGTTTTTTTATAAATTTTTTTTTTTTTTAAAAAGAAAATCTTTTTGTATTTTTCAAAGAATAATGAAAAGCAAAAATAAGTAAAACACACTAATAATACATGCTAGCAATAGGTAAAAAAATGATAAACAACCTATGCTAGTAATCAAGACTAGATCTCAACCGGGAGTAACGGTGGAGTTTTCTAAAGATGGTGACATCTTTTGAACCAACTCCACTAGATCATGTGTAGTCTTGATCAAAAATTTCACTTGCTCGTGAATATGTGCAAATTCTCTATCAAAATGAGCAGGCAAAGTATCATGGGTGGGTGCATGTGCATGAATGTGTGACGTAGCATGATATGGCACAAAACCCAACTTAGAACAAAATTCCCTAAGATGTCCTCACTTCTTGCAGTGGGAGCAAACATAAACCGGTCTAGGAAGTAATTTATCAATAATTATGGGATGAACATTCCTAGACGGATACCCATGGGACTTACTCACAATGGTGGATATAGGCTCGGGTGAATTCTCTAATGTGACTTGAACCTCTCGTGCTTGTTTGAGGTCATCCTCGAGATGGGATACACGTGTCATCAGACTAGACACCGTGTTGGTCAAGTCACCTTTTTCTCTTTTAAGCTCATCATTCTCTCCCTTCAATTCACCAATCCGAAGACCTAGGATCCTATTAGTCCTTTTTGTTTCCATGGTCTCGATAAACAAATTTCTAAAGGCTTTTTGGATCAACCTATCATCACCATTATCATCCTCACTATCACTTAAAGAAGTGGGCATATCAACTTTCTTGCCCTCTCTCTTAAGTCTAGTGGGACACTCAAATTTCTTGTGCCCTGTCCCATCGCACTCAAAACATCTTATCTTCTCAAGTTTTTTATTTCTCTCATTCTCACCACAACTCTCTCTCTCACTTGCCTCATCCTCCCCTTCACTCTCATCGCTCTTACTGTCGAGGTGTCCTTGTGACGTAGCATCCTCATCATTGTGAGAAGCATTGGAGATACTCTTATGACTTTCCATGAACGCGGTGAAGTTACGCTCATGCGGTGACTCATCTCTTGAGTCCACGGACTCGACCTCACTGTCGTCACTAAGGGTAGTATTGAGGACAGCTTTACCCTTTTCCCTATTCAGACGAGTGGCACACTCAAACGCTCTATGACCCTTACCATCGCATTCAAAACATCGCTCACTGTCTTTCTTAGGAGGGTCTTTGAAATCTTTCTCATTTTCCTTTTCAGAAATATTTTTCTCAACATTCCTTTTATCATTGAAATTTCCACTTTTCTTGAATTTGAGAATTCTTTTGAAATTTTTTGCAAACAGGGCCAAGTCATCTAAGTCAAAATCACATTCAGACTTGGATTCAAAAAATTTTCTTTCTTTTTCTGAAAATGAGTCTTTAAAGCAATCCCATTATCCTTAGCCTTAATGGTTTTGGGAAACATGTCAATCTCATAGGTTTGAAGATCTCCTACAAGTTCTTCCAACTTAAGTGATTTCAAATTTCCCAATGAGTTCAAAACAGTGACTTTAGGAATAAAGCGTTTTGGGAGAGATCTCAAAATCTTTTTAACGACACGCGTGTTATCAATTATCTCACCCAAATTAAAACTAGTGTTAATAATGTCCGACAAGCGTGCAAAAAACTCATCAAAGCATTCGGACTCAGACATGGTGATAGTCTCAAATTGGGTGGCCAAATTTTGTAATTTAGATTCTTTAACAGCGTTCGTACCCTCATGGGTAAGTTGCAAAACATCCCATGCCTCCTTTGACGTGGTGCACGTCATTATGAGTTTGAACTCATCGAGAGTGATGGAATCGGAAATAGCACTCAATCCCTTAGAATTAAAGGAAGACCATCTAAATTCATCTTCGGTCCAAGTCGTGACAGGTTTCAAATTTGTCACGTTATCAACAGTGACGGAGGGAGGTGTCCACCCTCTTTCAACAAGAATCCATACCCGTTCATCAATGGCTTTTAAAGCCGACCTCATACGGGCTTTCCAATAAGCATAATTAGTCCCGTCAAAAATAGGCATTTTATAATATGACTTCTCCATTTGAACACGCACTTTTTCAAAAATCAATTTTTTCAGAAAATTGATATCTTAGAAAAATTTTGCGGAAAAAGGAATACGCGATAGATTAGCGTAACTTGCTCTGATACCAATTTGAAAGAGTTGGCGCTTGCGTTCAATTAAGAAATAATATAATAAATACCAATTTTAACCCAAATTAACCCTAAGCATGCAACTAGGTGTGATTGAAACAATAGGGAATCATGCACAAGATATTCAACACACAAAGTTTAAGGAAAAATCCCCCACAGGGGCAAAACCATTTGTATATTCACTATAATTTGTAAAAGACGGTTTACAATCGGATTACAATGAAATACAGGTTGACTAAGAATTACCCTCAGGTGTCGGATTCTGTAGTCGCGGCTGGAATATCCCTTTCCAGTAGGGTTGGCGGCTGGAACTATCCCTGTCCAGTAGGGCAGCAATGAAGAGGAAGAAGCGGTCCACTTCACAAAGGTTGAAGAACAGCAATGGTGTTCTTGGGTTACCAAATTTGATTCACATAGATATGGAAGATGTGTGAATCTAAAAACCTAGAATCATAGGACTCAATAGGTGAAGACTTTAGGGTTGATATGCTCTGAAATCGTGGGAAAGTCTTATAGAAACCAACTACTGATCGTGGTTTAAATAAGGAGTTAAAACCCTAAAAAATCTGCTACACGATCTGGTAGAATTTATCCTCATCGGATCGGTCCGGTCACTTTAGGCGGATCGGTCCGGTGAACTCGGATCGGTTCTTTTTCTGAAGACGGATCCATCCGGTTGGCATCGGATCGGTTCGGCATTTTGACTTCATCGGTACGTTATGGATCCGGGGTATACTGGCCTCAACTCAGCAGACGGATCGGTCCGGTACCTTTAGGCGGATCGGTCCGGATAAATCGGATCGGTTCTTTTATCTGTGCCGGATCGGTCCGGTAAGGTCAGTTTCCCTTGATTCCTGTTTCTCCTTTTGATATTCAGATCCGTTGATGAGCATATGATTCTTGAACTTCCTCAACGATGTAACGGCGTACGACATATACAATATTAATGGACAAAAATGTCCTTACACAAACTTCACCCTTACAGAATTTTGGTTGAAATATATCGACAATATAGAGGAAATGAATAAGTATGATTGGGCATCTGCTGTGCATAAGTTTCTCATACATTCACTTGACAAATCAGCAAGTTCAAAACCTGGCACAGTTACTGGATGTGTCATTTCCCTACTGGTGAGCAAAAAAACATCATGTTATTTCAAAATTTACATACCAATACTGAAGTGTACTCTGTAAAATTCACGTGTATTTTGAAAACACACGTGATATTTTCATGTGTATTTTGTAAATACACGTGATATTTTCACGTGTATTTTGAAATACACGTCATATTTTCACGTGTATTTTGAAAACACACGTGTTATATCACGTGTATTTTCAAAATACACGTGATATGACACGTGTATTTTGAAAGTACACTTATATTTTACAAAGTAAACGTGTACTATATTTTGTAAATATAACCAGTGTACTTTAAAAATACACTTGTTATATTTTTTGTTAATATTATAAGTGTACTTTAGAAAGTACACTTTAACTTATATTGACAAAGTACTCGTTTACTTTGTTAAAATCACGGGTACTTTCAAAATACACTTGTAAAATTTACAAAGTACACGTTTAATTTTGCGTGTATTTTGAACAAATCACTTGTACTTTCCATTATGAATACCTAGGTAATAAAATTATTAATATCATTTTGTTTTTTGTATGATCACAGTGTTGGGCATGTGAGAATTTTGAAACTATTTCTCCTGTTGAAGAATTTAAAGATAAGACGCTAAAATTCTTGAGGTGGAAATTGTCTTCTTTGAGACAATGGTTTGTGAAGAATGACATCGCAACAACAAATTTGAATCAAGCTACAAATAAACCAGCTTGTAAGGACAGTTATGTACAAAAGGAATCTTAGTTTGAAGGGCCAAGTTACTCTTTGAACATTTCTATAGAAAGTCCTATACTTGCCGATTCATCATCAGAAAAAGTTGCTGAAGATATTAATGCCAATGAGTTTTCTTATGGTTGGAATATTCCCGTTAAAAACATTGTGACTCCAAAGAAAAAAAGGGTAAATGATCAACCAAAGGTTAATTTGGAGGAACAAATTACTATTTTGAAAAGGAAATTATTGGAAAAAAATAACCAACTATCAAAAGCAGTTGAAGACCTTAATGGTGCATTAGAGAAGGCGACCTCTTTGGAGGTGGAGAGTGAGAACCTTGCCATTTTGAATGTACAATTGCAGGTAGACCGTGATTCACTTTTGGAAGCCCAAGAGAAAATGAAGAAGAATTCCAACCTTTTGAAGGAAAAAGATTTACTAAATAAGTTGGAGGTGGAAAATGCCCAACTAGTTGAGTTAAAAAATTATTTAAAAGAAAAGCTTGATCAAGTCACAATGAGTGACTGAGATAGAATTACAGAATTGGATGAATCATTGAAAAAACAGGCAGAATCATCACTAATTTTGGAACAAAAAATTAGATATCTGTCTCTGAGTAATGAAGATCTAAAAAAAGGTATGATGATACACTGAAAAAATGAAGAGATGCTGACATAGAAAAGATGACATTAAGGCAGAATCTCGAGGAGTCAGAATTGAAAAGAACTCAACAGGTACTTTTGATTATAAATAATACAGAGTACTCGCATTTTTCCTAAAGTACACACAGTTTTATTTGATAATATTTTTAATGCAGTTTTATTTGATATTAGAAATAATGCAGAGTACACGCATTATTTGATTAAAAATAAAAATAATGCCGTTTTATTCAAGTATTGCTTATAATCTAACATTCTTTTTATATAACAAGAAAGCAATAATAAAATCCTTAATCACAAAATTTCGGAGTTGAAGAAAGTGCTTAATGAATCAGCAGTGAAAAAAACTGATCAGGAATCTATAAAGTACAATAGATATAAAGTACACGCATTTACTTTATAAAGTAAAAACAAATTATGATGAAAGTACATGTGTATTTTATAAAATACACGCGTGTATTTTATAATATACACACAAATTTGGATGAAAAACACAAATTTTATCAAAATACACGCAAGAGAACTCAAATCATTGTTTCAAAAAATGCTTACAATCCAACATTCCTTGTTCAAATATATTAGGAAAACACTTATAAACAACTCATGGACGAAATTTCGAGCTTGAAGATTGAACTAACCTCAATGTATAAGAGAATGCAATTAAAAAACACAGAAGAAAAGATAGTTCAGGGCACCCCCAAAATACACAAAATAAAAGGGCCTATTACTAGAGGATAGAAGAAAAGAAAAGATGACAGAGAAATCGAGAAGCATTAACCAATTAAAAAATAAAAAGAGACAAAGCTGAGAAAAGGCCCTCTAACAATAGCTCAATAAATGAAAGAAACTCACTTCAAACTTGAAGCAGTCAAAGCGTACAAATATCTCGATGAAGTTGCGAAGAAAAAAATTGAAGAGTTTATTCAAAAGGCTGAGCCAGGGTAAAGTGTATTGTTTTATGATTTATCACTTCGCTAATTTATATTTTTTTTGGTGCAAAAGAATAAGGTTATTATTATTATACAATTCTTATTGCTTATATAAAATACAGGGAATTTATTTTCAAAGGGATGGTTTCGTATGTCCCATGAGAAGATTTTATTGAAGTCCTCAAGAATTAATAAATTTCAATCCAAGTATGTAGTCCAAATATTATACATTCGTTAAATTTCAACATTATTATTTCTTCATCATTTTATATTGTGTGAAACAGATAATACTTGCCATTAGTGATGTATTGAGGTTAAAATTGTCCGAGGAAGGGCTCTCCCACCCACACACTTTTTCTGATTATTGTTGTGTAAGTACAATTAAATCTAAAGTTTTGTGAAATAAAGTTTCAGCTTTTTTTATTAAGATAATGTCTATAATTTTTATTCAGATAGAAGCTTGTAGCAAAAATGAAGTCAATAAGAACGAGGAGTTATACAGAGATTTATTTGAATACTTAAGCACTTGTAATAATTCGTTCATTGTACTAAGACATAACATATGACATTTCACATTACTTGTCATATACAAAAAAGAAAATAAAGTCGTCCACATGGATTCCCTTCGACCATACGACAAGAAAACAAACACAATATACTTCGATGATGCGAAAAAAATGGTTAGTGCCTAAACTTAATTAGTAATGTTACCTATACTTATATGATACACGTGTACTTTATCTTATAATGTGTGTACTTTGTATTAGTTGCACATAATCACCGAGATTATCAAATTACACGCATCATATTTTAGAATACACGTGAAATGAACCAGTACAAATTACGTGTACTTTAATATTATGCGTGTACTAGGCAAAGTACACGCATCATATTTTAAAATACACGTGAAATGGACAAGTAAAATATACGTGTACTTTAATATTATGCGTGTACTTTTCACTCTTTAATCTTCATATACTTTTTTATTTGTATACACTAAATATTTATCTCTTAACAGTTTTCTGTCTTCTAAAAACACTGTACCTATTGAAGACTAAAGCGGAAACAATGAAAAATAATGGTTTCAAAACTCAGAGAAAGTTTGATGAAGGTACATCAAATGAGTTTACATTGGATGATGATCTATTGACAGTGCAAGAAAAAAGGACATTAGATTTCTTGTTGGAAAATGATCTCAAATTTGACCTAATAAGAGATTATGAATGCCCTAAGCAATATAATGTGTAAACAAAACTTCACTTCTAAAAATTACTAATATGTATATTTTCAAAAAAATTCATTCACATCATACTAATTTGTATATTTGTTTTATTTTAATTTTAGGATCGACTGTGGGGTGTTCTGCATCTACTACATTGAATAAATTAGCAGAAATAAGAAAATGCAAAAAATTATTTCAAGACCCTGACATGCTAAAACACAGAGCATATGTACTAAGGAAAATTCTTCTATCAAAATATTTCTTCCCCTGAAAGGAGAAAAAAACTTCTATAAATTGATTCAAATACACACCATATTTGTAATTTATTTTGTGTTATATTGGTTATTGTTTACAATATTTATTACACCAAAATGATTTATTTCCACTGGCGCAGACCACAATCCACGTAAGGTATAGGCAAACAATGCACCTGAGTGTTATGAAACAATGAACACGCATTTTAACCAAAACTACAAGTGATAATTACTAAGTACACACATGAATTCTTCAAAGTACACACAATATAAACAATGTACACGTAATATAAACAATCTACACGCAATATAAACAATCTACACGCACTGGTTAATGTAATAATTTTTTATTTTTAATTAAAAACCACTTTATATATTTATTCAGAAGGACACAATAACCAAAATCAATTTATTAAGCTCAACTACTCACTTCCTAATTACTTCTGGTCAAAGAAATAAATAGCTTTAACTTTTCCTATAAAAGAGTAATATTTGTTCCTTTCTTAACCATTACATCTAGGGTAAAGATTACATAATGACTATTCCAGCAGAAAAGTTGCGAGATACTCTTGAGAGAGATGAAAGGAAAAAAAAGGGAAATTGAGGAAAATCTTTCCTCATATGAATATGCCTTTGAGCAGTTTCAAACATATGTTAGGGAAGGCTACTCTGGCCTTCCACCCAATCCCATAGATTTATTTTATGTGGATGAGGACCCTCCTCAAACACATGAAGACCTCATGTCTTTCTATAGACAAGAAGTTCCCTTGAAAATTGCCAAGTTGAAGGAGAAGAAGGCGCACCATGAAGGCCTTGTAACTGTCATAGAAGAAGAAATTCGAGTATGGTCGAATTTAATTGACTCTCTTCCTGACACCATAGATGCCTTTAACAGATTTCCCTAATAGAAGCCTTCTTTAGTTTTTTCAACTTTTGTTATGTGAAAAAATTGTACTTTATTTTTCTACTTTAATAAAATTTTTATTTCTTTCATGCATGTATTCTCACTTATATCATAC
The DNA here is from genome assembly GCA_949130495.1 of Sambucus nigra. NCBI lineage: Eukaryota > Viridiplantae > Streptophyta > Magnoliopsida > Dipsacales > Adoxaceae > Sambucus > Sambucus nigra. The sequence continues at coordinate 160,280,783 of OX422216.1, read as the reverse complement.
ACCAAATATAGTAAAGTACACGTGAACCTTTATAAAAATGATCACGTGTATTTTACTAAAAGAAAAGAACAAACTACATTGTATTGTAAAAAAATGTAAACATTAATATCATTTATTGTGAAAAAATTGGTATGTCAAAATATGTCAAAATACGATTCTATCTATTATAAATTATAATACATGCAAGTTTTTATAAATCACACGCACAAGGTATTGTCCCAAACCATTATATAAATGCGTGTACTTTATATATTACACGTGTACTTTGTAAAGTACACGCATAGTTTATAAAGTACACGCTTATTGAAATACTTGTATAATAATGCCATTGGCGCGGACCACAATACACATAAGAAATTAAGAACATGAGTGACCTAAGTATCTTTTATAAAGTACAAGCACATTGTAATGTCCAAAACCATTTTCCAAATAGTACATGCATTTATATACGTTTACTTTATAAAATTATATGCAGAATACATAAAGTACACGTATATTGAATTAGATTTTGGTCATATCAATATGCGTGTACTTTATAAAAATATGCGTATACACGTATATTTAAATGCGTGTACTTTATATATTAGGCGTATACTTCATAAAGTACACGCATATTATATTTATATTATGCGTGTACTTCATGCGTACATCATAAAGTACACGCATATTTCATCAAGTAAATCTAAATTAAATGTAATAAATAAAGTACATGCATGCTTTTATATAGTACATGCAGATTGAACTGACCAAATCCATTTTTAAATGCGTGTACTTTATATATTCTGCGTGTACTTCATCAAGTACACGCATATTTCATCAAGTACACGCATCGATAAAATGGCTTTGGTCATCACAACGCACGTGTATTGTACATAACATTCGTATACAAATGTAAAGTACACGTGAACATCAGGAAAAATGATCACGTGTATTTTATAAAAAATACGTGTACAGCTACACAAAAAACAAACTAAAAAATGAGACTAAAAACTAAAATTACATTCATTTATGTGAAATAAATGGTTTATTAATTAATTTATTCAATCAAATGGTTAAAATGAATGAATTTAACAATTTTAAACGTAATCAAATGGGATCCTTATAAGTAGACCTGTAATGACCCATTTTACTACACCTCGAGCTAGTAGCTGTGACACCCCGCCTAATTAAATACCGGGCGATCACTCCTTTATTAAATTAAATCAAGGTAAACAGTTGGTTCATTCTCAGCATCACTGTCGATAAAAATAAATTTTCCAATTTAACACCCTAAATAATTAAGCTAAGTGTCAAAAATATTTTCATACAAACTTTCCAAATTTTAATTAACGAAAAAGATTTATTTAATTAAAATAACATTTCTACAATTAAGAAATCACACCACAACAAACTAAATAACATAAACCATTCATCAATCGAATGTCAACAATTGGAACTAAAACCACAAATCCATCCTGAATAAATCCCATAGAACAATACTGGAAATACTGAAATATAAAAATCCCAATAACAAATGAAATGATGAAAAGGGGCGACACGTGCCCAATAAATGAGAGTAATAGGAGTGGAGTCAATAACAGAAGCCGTCTACTCAAGTGACCTGCAACTCCCACCTAAGCTGCAGCTCGTTCTTCTCAAGGGATCCTAAGCAAGACGCCCCTGTGGCTGGGCACCTGAAAATATACATATATATATACAAGAGAGAGAGAGAAAAAGAAACGGGTCAGAGCCCGAAAGTGTGTTTGATTTAAAATACGTATAGCAAGTATTTAAATTGATACAGGCCAATGCAATAACATATTAGTACGTCACTCTCTTGAGAAAATACTCACCTCTCTTCTAATGTGCACACCTATCGCACTAACCTTCCCCACGGTTTCTTATCATTTAACGCACTATTCTTTCTAAAAGATTAAACTTAACTTAGATTACTCGCAAGATTTATAATTCACGACTCCATTTTAAAAGAATGTTCCAAACAGTAATCAAAGTCCTCCATTTTAACTTTATAAAATCAATAAAGTTTTACAGTGACATCTTATACCTTTTTCAAAACAAGTATTTAACAATTTGAGTCAACAACCATGTCCTACTTATCAAATCTCAGTAGACAGTTTCAATTATCATAATCTCATATATATATTAACTACTCGTATAATATATATATATATAACAACACCCCGAATAAAACTATGGTGCGTGCATACTTCCACTATCCAAAGCCCCATATCACTCATATTAAGGGGAATACATTCGGAATCACTCTCGAATTGTATTAATATAAATACACAAACAATATTGAGGCGAAGCATAGATTCCAAGTCTCTAAGAGGGTGGCACATACCGGCGTCTCTTAGGACCGTTTGAACTATCACATCGATAGCCTGTACCAAGGACATCTATCTTCTAGGGTACAAGTCAATATCCCCCATAAAGGTCCCATCGAGATAAGACTTGTCCCAGCGCGGAAACCTCAGGGATAGCAAGTAGCGTGGGTATGATTTTCACATGTATATAATATATGTACACACAATCATATAAATATACCACTTTATCAAATTAATATAGGTTCTTCTCATCACCCGTAATTATACCATTTATTCTTAATTTCACATTTAAAGAATTTCGCATAAGGTTTTATTCCTAACCTTAACTCGAAAGGTTTTCTCACTTATTACCTAACACTCGTGGATTATGACCCCACAAATCTGAAATTCAGTAAGTGACTTTATTAGATTCCAACGTAACTCTCTTACGCACCTCACCCTTTAAAATTTATAAATCTAACAACCTAGGGTAAATATCCCATAAATATCATTCTCGTTGAATATTAAAGGTTCTAACATTTATCCATATACCCTACTGGTCCTCAATGTCCCCCAAATCATTTTATTTAAGATGCCCAAAGATTATTTCACGATAAACTTGATTTAACTAATTAAACAAGGGAAATAGGAGTCTTCCAGGAGGGGTCGATCGATCGAAGCTTTGGGGCTCGATCGATCGAACCTTCGATCGATCGATGCTCTATGTTCGATCGATCGATCAAGCAGGTCTGGGCAAAAATTCTGCAGAATTGCAGTTACGGGATTCATCAAAATTCTTCATCAAATTCCATATTTTCCAATACTAATCGACCCATAAATTCTACTACTAACATACTAACATAATTCCAGACGTTTTTAACGTTCATCATGCGTGTATACATCATTAATCATGGTTAAACAACCCAAAAATCTCATCTAAACATCAAGAACCCTAAAATTTTCATAACTATGATTCAATTCAGTTTTTCTCCAGATTTTCTTCCTAATATAACATCAAAAATTCGTGGGTAATACATCTATATCATCAAAATTTTCCAGCATAAGGTTTTAATCTTCTCTACATGCAACTTCCTATCAAAATTTGGGGTTTTCTTACATGGATTACATTCCTAATTAATCCTAAACTAATATGAACATTGCACTTAACGAAATACGCAAGTTAAACACTTGCCTGAAATTTTTAGAAGTCTGATTTCCTGTTGATTATGGTGTGGTTGCGTTCTCCTCCTCGCGATCTACGCGTTGGTGGTGACGGAGGTGCAAACGGTGGTGTTTTGGCCTTGAATCTCCTCGAAAGGTCTCTCCTCTCCTCTCCAATGGCCGTTCTAGGGTTCTGAAAGTTCTAACCCTAAATGGCTAGCCTAACCAGCTGATAAAGGCTGCTAAAATTCGTGGGTTTAATTACCCTATTTTGTAAAATGACCAAAATGCCCTCCCGGGTCACTAATTAGGCCTAAAAACACCCCGAGACCCAAACTAAACCCCCGGGTACACTTTTTCGACTATCTCGACCCTTCCGGACGCGTTGGCGCACTCAAAACGACCATACGAACAACTTATAAAATATTTACTTTTTAATAACAAAATTAGTCCCGACGTGACACAGGCACGTCCCAACTTAAATTTCCGAAATAGTCATTTAATTCACGTATGACATTTAATATAACCAATATAGTATATCACTATGCTCATTAGTAATATTCAACAGTTTCCCATAATTACTAACTCTCGACACGTTAATAATTATAACATAATTAATTTCCGGATTTTTATTAAATAAACATTCTCATTAAATTTAATAAATCCCCAAATTAAATATAGCATAAAAATACGGGGTATTACAGTAACTTCCCTTATTGTGATCTCACCAGAAGACTTTATTATCTTATTTCTTGGCCTGCCTATCGGTCTCTTAGTCATTGGTGGAAGGACATATGGATTTTCAGGTATAGGAATATTTAAGGAAATCAAATTAGGAAGAGGAACTATAGGTATCGAGTATGATTTTTTGTAGAAAGATACCTTATAGTACTCCTCAATATAATCATAAATACTGGGCCCTTTCCTCCATATAACACAAACAACATGAGAACATGGAAAACATCTAATCTGCCAACTCTTACAAGAACAAGTCCTTTCTCCTAAGTCAATTGTTGCTCGCACATCTGAATGAACTTCAAATACATTTTGACTTGAGCGACTAATAGTCCAATGTCGAATTTTATTCCAATTTTCATTCAGTAACTTTTGAAAAAAAGGACATAGCTCATTTCTCCAAGTGTCTGATTCAACAAGTTTGTTTGCATTGAAATTCATAATCTTCATTCTCAATTTATCAAGCATATTCATTACTGGTAAATGCCTTTCCTCCAATATCCATGAATTGAATGACTCCACAACACTAGATGCCACGTCACCATACCGTTTACCAGGGAAATATGCACAAGATCAATTCTCGAGAGGCAGACTATCAATGAAATCAGCAATAGCAGCTCCTCCTTCCTTCTTCAATGCTTCAATATTCTTGTGAAATTCATCCGCTGAGACAGCATATGCACAAGACAAAATCTTTAACAATTTTCTTTCGAAATCCACCATAATTTTCACGAATTTTCTCTTTTATATTCCCTTGTAAATAATGTATACAGTCGGAATGTGCAGACAACAGGAAGACCCTCGAAACAGCTTTAAGTAATCCATTGTTTCGATCTGATATAAACACTATGTTTCGATATTGCTCAACTACTGCACTATGCAAATTGACAAAAAACCACATCCATATCAAAATTAAAATAAATAACATATCCATGTAGAACACATCGTAAATTGATGCTGCTGGCGCAGACCTTAAAACACATGAGAAATATATTATGTGTTTAATTTAAATTGTTTGTAAATAACAAGACAAAACATAAAAATGTACATTACACGTGATAAAGATAAAAAGACATGCACGTTTATTATCCAATCTTTTGATTGTACTTTGAATTAGTTTCAAATAACAACACTAACATCAACGTACACGCATAAAAATGTAAAGTACAGGTGAAATAAACAAAGACATTCAAAGGTACTTTACATTTTTAACGTGTACTTGGCTTTATTATTTCTCAATAACAACATATATCAACAAAGTACACGCATAAAAATGAAAAGTACACATGAAATTAATAGAAACATTCACGTGTACTTGACATGTACTATGCGTGTACTTTAGTTTGAATTCAACATAACAACATCATCAAAGTACACGCATAAAAATGAAAAGTACACGTCAAATTAACAGAAACATTCACCTGTACTTGATATGTACTATGTGTGTACTTTAGTTTGTATTCAACCTAACAACATCATCATCAAAGTACACGCATAAAAATGAAAAGTACACGTGCAATTAACAAAAACATTCACGTGTACTTGACATGTACTATGCGTGTACTTTAATTAGTTGATTAAGGGTGAAAAGTAGAGCGTGCCAAACGCCGATCGCTGTTTTCTGTTCACCGCCTTAAAACAAAAAACCTAAACTTATGACTACACTCAAAAAAGGAGTATAGCGGCTAAGTCCGGTTATCGAAAATCAACAGAGACGAGTTGTTAGAATTTAATTAGTTTAATAATTCTAAATAAAAGTGTAAAAGGTAATTTGTTAACTAAAAAGAAATAAAAGATAAACTAGGCATGAGTGTATTTGAACTAAATTAATAAAGAGAATAAAAACTATAGGTTGCGTCGAATATCCCTCACCCCGAGTTAATTAGTATAAAATGGTTACATGGGACGAATTATTAAGATAGCGTCTCGTTTCGTCAATTAATTAAATCAAGAGTTGTCACACCCCTTAAATTCGCATAAAAGACTAATAAGATTTTGACATCAACAAATACCCTAAAAATTACGCACGCAAGGCCGTAAATACGGAGCATACATGATATACCCCGTTAAATCTCCTAGGCGTAATAACTAGGACAACACACTCGAAATAAACACGTAAAACTCCATCACCAAATCAAAGGAACATGTCAACCCTAGGTGAGTTCAATCCAACACAACCTAATTTAAATCAGCCCCTAAGCATATTAAATGACATTAAATAAATTAACTAATTAATTAAAGCACAAATAATTAAATTAACTACACAATTAATCTAGGCAACAAATAATAAAGCATGAAATAAATAAAGAACAAAGCTTAAATAAGATTGGAACTTACATTAATGGAGGAGAAGAAATAGTGCTTTACAAACCAAAAAATGGGAAAAAAGACATAAGAGAGAGAAGATCTCAATTTCTAACCCAAAAACTAATTAAAGATGATGAGAGGTACAAAAATAAACAAAGTGTTCTTTTTATACTAAGTTGGAATAAACAAAGAAAGAAAAAAGAGAAAAGAAAAGAAAATGGGTTTAAGTTACATATTAAAAAATAAGGAAAAAGAAAATAGAAAATGGAAAAGAAAAGGAAAGCAGCAAAATTTCGGCCAAAATACAGAGTCCCGATCGACAGCGTAAAGGTCCGGTCGACCGCGCACAAGGATTGAGCACACTGTCTTCGATCTAGGCAAAAACAAACAAACACCGGTCGATCGCGAGTTGGACGCTGGTCGACCGGGATCTCCAGTTGTAGCCCACTGCAATCCCATCATTTCTTCCATGCCAAGAACTCCAACTCCACAATAATGGACCAGCCATGGCTGCCCTTTAATGTCCGAGACCCACCACGCAAAATGAATTGCAAAACTTGAAACTTCGTGCTCATGTTGGAGACCGTGTGTTGTGCCCAATCTGAGACTAACACAAGCTGAAACCTAGACCTCCAATATGTGTGTTGGACAAAACCCACCATGGTTGAAGTCAAGACCCACTTCCACCATTAATGGTCAAAACTCAAGCTCCAAAAAATGGTCAAAGAGACCCATATGCGCGTGTGGTCAAATATCCTGCCTCAATTTCGGATCAAAGTCCCGAATTTGGAACGAACCCAAAACCCGAGCAAAAACCCAAATCGCCATCTTCATTTGCTGTAAAAAACGAAGTAGGGACACAAAGGGAATTAATGGATTTGTTATTATAGAAGAAAAAGGACATGGATGTAATTAATAAATTATTAATGAATTTTTTATAATTCTTTTCGATTAAAGGTCCGTGTTTCCTTCGTTCGGACTACAACTTTCGCGAAGCTTATCTCGAGGGCTACAACTTCCGTGAAGACTTTGGGCAAAAATCCCGAAGTGTAAAATTATGAAAAAGCCCCTGAACATGCGAATCGCGACGGAACTTTACCGGAATGCGCCTAAACTTCATATTAAGCACTTTAATACCTATAAAAGCTCAATTATACCTCAAATAACATTTTAGCTTATAAAATGGAGGTTGTCTGATTAACGAGCATAATTATAGGCATTAAAGTACCCGAGGGGGCTAAAAAGCCTAAGTTCGAGGGTAATTAAATGCATAGTTTGATACGAATCATTAGTATTACACATAATAAGACATATCATCAAAATACACGCAGAAAAATGAAAAGTACACGTGAACTAAAACAAAGACATTCAAAGGTACTTTATATTTTTATGCTTGTATTTTGATGATCTGGAATTGAACAAATAAAATGTCAATGCAATGCACAAAATAAAATATTTAGAATTAATTTACCATTCTTCCCATTCCTTGTAGTTGCTGACAATATTGTTCTACGGTAATGGCTCTTCAAAAAGGTACCATCAAGAAATAAAACAGGTTTGCAGTATTGAAATCCATAAATACATCCTTTAAATATTACAAATATTCTTTTTAATTTTTTACTCTCATGTTCCATGTCAAGGATGCAATGCGACCCAGGATTATATTACAATAGAAGGTCACGATAATTATTCATTGATGCATAAGAAACCTTTTCATCACCATGTATATCAACAGCAGCCATCTCTTTCGCATGCCATGCATGTTGATAAGCTATATCAAGACTATAATTCTTCTTCATATCTCGAACTATATCAATTGGTCTCAATAGCGGGTTATCTCTAAGATCATCAACTACTAATGTTGAAATCAACTTGGAGACTATCATTTTGGCTGACGGACTACGAAAGACACCTCCACATGTATGCTCATTATTTAAACTTTGTATGTAAAACTATCCATTTATTGTAGATAATGAAGCATGAATTCTCCATATGAAATTCTCACTAGTCTTTTTAGAGCATTCAGTCGTCGTTCGAGTTTTATCATTCTTAAAATACACATACTTGAACCCAACCTCAATGGCATACTTTCGCAATTTATTCAGAAATTCCACTACACCTCCTTCAAAACACTGCTGCTCATGACTTATATATGTCTTCCAATAATTCGAAAGATAGACTTTCGAATTACTTGGCTCCACACCTCCAAGATAAACGTCATTTTCAATGCAACTATTAAAATCATTTGCAGTGCTTGATGATAAAGAATCTAACCTCTGTGTATTTGTATCACCACTGTCAACCCTCTCAGAACTTTTATTACTGTAGTCAACCCCTTTAAAAATTTGATTAGAGCATTCAACCCGTTCACGACATGTATTACTTGGCAATGCTAATGAATCAAGGACATATATCCAAATGAAATTAGCTTTCACGATCAATTGGGATCGCAACATACAACAAACATCGTTGTCACAAACCAACAGGAACCGACATTCATCACCAAATGAATACATCAATGATCCCACTTCTCAAATTAGTAAACCTAATACACAACTCATTGCATATGAAATCTAATGAGCTATCTTTAAATATTTTAATACAAGCCATATTATCCAAATAACAACACCTTGCTATTATACTACTTACCATAATGTCCTGCAGTAAAAGAGAGAAGAAAAACATTTACTTCAAGGTCAACAATTCTAAAAATGTGTGCAATAATTTAGTGCATGAAATATCAAAATGTTTATATATAATTAATATAAAATTACAAGCACTGTTTAAAAACCTATACATGAAGTAATAAAGTAGACGCATATTTTTTAAAAAATAATCACGTCTACTTTATAAACACTTCGTGTACTTTGAAAACTAATGTCGAATTGGTTAGTTCCGCTGGCACGGACCTATATTAATAAGTGATTCAATACCAACTCAAAATCAAGTACTCTTAAAATTAGAATGAAACATCAATAATATTCATTCAGCACATTCAACGAACAATTACAAATATTTATAAATATAATCTTATATATGAAGAATTCAAACAAAAAATACCAAATCAAAACATATACATATAAAAAATATAAAAAGTTATTCAATCACATGAATTACGAAATTACAATGAGTCTCTTGAATCAAAACAAAGTACATTGACCTATTGTAATCGATCGAAAATTGAAAAACCAACTGCTGATAAAGATAAACTTATAAATGATAGAGCTAATCGATACAGGTAGAATCAATTAAGAACACTATAATCGATTATTGGACAGACGAAAAAAGCATCAAGATTGATGTTATTTTCGATTTTGGAGGATAGTAGTTAGTTGCAGAGAAACCTCCAATAGCCGATTAGGTTTATTATTTTTTTAGATTGGCAGTATTTATACGTTGTACCTAATCGTTTAAAATTTGTTTCACCATTTTTTTTGTCCAAATTGTTTAGTCAAATGACTAGACGGTAAAAACCTATATATTTTAAGTTATTAGTTACCCAACTTAACAACCTAAAATATCATGTGATTATAAAACTCGAATCCATAAATCGCCCATGTGACTAAAGTTTTACATCTTTATTCCTTAATTTATAGTTTCTCATATTTAGGTTTGTCTCTTTTATTTTTAAAACATTAATTGTGTGGTAGTCTCAAACCCACTTTACGTCTCACAAAAATAACCAATATATCAATAACAAACTTATGTCTCAAGTCTATACACATTTGACTATCTCATGCCAACAATACAATATATACATCTCAAGCATATGTAATACACAAATTCGAATCATAAGTATGTAGGTGGACATCCCTACTATAGGTCATGAACATCTCTAGTATAGGAAATATGCAAGTCCGAAATATAAGCACGAAGGTGGGCATCCCTACTATAAGTCATATACATCTCTAATATAACATATAAACTAATACCACTATATCTCATACTACCACACAATAATCACATAGTGTAGGAGAAATAATCTACTCATATCTAACGCCTATATAAAGGTTTAACCTTCTACTTGTGTAAATAAAGGAGCATCTCTCACACCCACACATAACGAAGGCCCACGCTTATTACCTCCGCGGATCTCTCGCACGTGCTACTATAGTCTTAGGTTATCCCAAACCAAAGCCTCATCACAGCAAGGGATAAATCACCACGCTTACCCATCAATCATAAAGCCTACCATACCCAAGACTTACGAAAAAAATATCCTCGAAGACCATCTCGATCGCGGGTACCGTGATGTGTGACTCTAGGTTAAAATATGACCAAGGAAGAGCCCTTTTACTCACCGGGTACCAGTGCAGTTTGCATCGCACATCATGGAATCCCCCTAGTACACATGCTAACAAGAACTCACACATGTTATGCATTGCACATAAAACACACAAGCAATTTCTACCCTCACTAACGGGCTAAGGCATACACATACATAAACCTCACAAATGGGTTAAGGTAAATCACACACACATTTTAACGCCCCCAACTCAAATTTATGGGTTACTCATGGATTAATCCGATCCATCCCGAACATTTGGTATGAAGTGCAATGAGACAATCTATATAATGTTACAAGTCCAGTTTTATTTGTTTAGCATGTGATTCCAATTTATATCAAGCTGTGCGGGGGAACCTTGGGAAGCGTCCATGGAATTCAAGCATTCAGATCTACTCACATAAAATGAAAGAATACTTATATGTATAACGCTCTCAAAATACGGAACCACCCACAACCTGCCGTAATGAAGAAGAATGAATTAGTCGAATGCCCATTGGGAAAATATAACAATGCAATATTGAATCAAACGACAGAAAATAGACTCTAACATGTCAAACCTACGTGCACATCAAATTACCTCTCTCTCTCTCTCTCACACACACACACACACACACACACACACACACACACACACACACACACACATTAATGCACGAAACCATTTTTATTCCAAAAACGTTAATTGTTCTGATTAAATCACATTAAGCTTATGAATGACCCCCTTTTTACTTAAGTTAATATTTATTTCCTGATTTAACGCACTCCGTCAAACACTTCAGACAAAATATTCTTTGTTTAGGAAAAAACACTAATTTTACCGAAATTTTCCTTATACTCATGCTAACCCACTTTAGCATTACCTTGGAAATCGACTTTCAACACACGCACATTCATTATTAGAACATACTTATTTTCCCTTTAAAATCCATTCACAACACACACTTGTGTTAATTATGAGTTAAAACCACCTTAGGTTGCTTGATTACCCATTAACCACTTCACTTGCGATATTAACTCACGCTTTACTTGGACTAACTCATTTCCATGATTATTGTCCAAATCACCCTTTTCAAAACAATAACATTTATCAATTTCGTTTCTTATCATGTTCCACTTCTTTCATTATCTTTTTCTCGGATTACACAAATAGCACGTACTTTAACGGGCTCTACACTGTCGACGACACCACCATATACTCTCGCCAGTGTTTGGGATTTTTCACCCTAGGGCTCCGGGCCCCTCTTAATTTTCTCGGTTATTTTGAGTTCCTCTATCATGTGTTTTAACACTTTTTCGTGTCCACATTATTCCACTTTTATCGGCCGAACCCAAAACTTGGGAACTACGCCTCATATTTGTGTTATACTTTAAAAAATCGTCGTTTCTTGTCCATTACTCATAAATGTTGATTTTATTCCAAAAATCTCACCTATTTAGGACCATTTAGTATAATACCCTTCTCAATATTTTTATTTCATAAAAAATGTTACACTTTAAGATTAATTTCCATTTTACCCATTTGTTTCCGAACTTGCATTTCCTCCATTTCACAAATGTTATCTTTTCAAACACATTGTTAAGTTAACCACACTAACTTCTTATATGCATTTAACTCGTTAACCATCATTTAACACTTTAGAGTACACACTTATTCAAGTTGGAAATCTCTTATCTCCTTACTTTCTTTATAAAAAAATCCTTTGGCATTTTAAAGTCTACTTTACAATCAAGACATCATTTTTGCGCACTTATTAATACACTTTAATGGATGAAAATTTTATTTTCGTTATTTCATTTTAAAAACTCATTAAACCTTCACTAAATTTGTTTATATGCTCACCATAAAAATAGTACAAGTCTATACACATGAGAAGAGAAATTTTAAGTTCAAAAATCCAAGAAAATGAGTTTAATACATGATTTATTCAAGAAGTTTCATAATACTTGCAAACACATGCCTTTCAAGACTAAAGGGAATTTTTTTATAAAAAATATACTTAAATGTCTAACTTTCACAAAACCTTCGTTTTGCCATAAAACTTTAAGATTTATACTAGAATTATCCTTTCAATGCCAATATTCCTTTAAAACATTTTATTTCATAAAATGTTTAAGCACAAGGCTTCCTTGACATTTTATCATATTTTCTCAAACCATTTAGAAACCATTTCTTAGATCCTCAAGACTATTAAAAAAATCAATAATTAAAACTACTTAAACATATGAATATTCCGCTCTTATTAACTCTAGCATATTTAACTCATATGTTGTAAAATAGATAAATCTCAAACTTAACAAGCGTAAAGTTTTTCCCACCTCAAAGGAAGCTTAAAAAATGGTGGATTGGATGTAGAAGAAGATGGAAACCTCCAACCTCCTAAGGTGGAATTATATATATTTCCTAGATCCACTAAGCCTGCTCTTTGAAAGCTTCAAGAAAACCCCCTTCACACTCCATTGTTTCTTCTTCTTCTCTGAAATCCTCAACAACATCTTCGTAAAATCCCATCTTCTTCAAACATGTGGTGCATATGGGTTAAACTAAGTTGGTTTTGGGTGGATGGATAATGGTGCTAGGGTGGTGTATGGTGGTTGGTGGCGGAGGAGCTCCAAGAGTTAGAGAGAGAGAGAGAGGTAAAATCTGATTGAAATAGGAAAGAGCGAGATCTATCACCCTTTAAATACCCTAGAATCCTTAAGGGGAAAATCCCTAAAATTCCTCAAAATCCAATGTCGAGCTATATCTACTGCCTTGAGAGCGTGACAAATCAATTCACCTAATGGTCCATAATTTGATAACATTTTCTAATTTTGCAAAAATAAATTTATCAGTCTCGTTCGGCTCTCGTTCGAACGAGAACGCTATATTGTTCGAACGTGGTTCAAACGAGGTTCTAATAAGGGTGGGTTTTCTAAACAGGGATTTTTTTTATTGGAAGGTCATTTGAAGACCTGTTCAAATGAGATTTAAATATCGTTCGAACGACTTCGAATTTTGTTCAAATGACCCTAATTTTCCCAATTGGATTTAAAGCCATTATAAATCCAACCAATTACACCAAGGCCACTAATTATTCAAATTTGACCCACAATTCATCTTACAAGGTTTAAGACCTAATTGGGCCACATCCAGTCACAAAATTACACAAGTATTGTCAAATCACAAGGGCGAGTATTACATCCCCCCCTTAGGGAATTTCGTCCTCAAAATCCTTAATACATTAATTCCTCAAGTTACTGGAGGTTATCAATTATTATTCTAAGTCATAAGGATCTTTTAAGGCCATGCCATCGGAATCCTAAGTCATTAATAAGTCATCATACGTCCTTTCACAAGGGATTATCACCAAAGAGCTCGATGTGCAACACATCCTAATGCTCACCATCAAACTAGCCATCAAAGTCACATTCCGATCCTTGAGTCTCCACTTACCTGGTGGTCACACTCAATCAAGTCTGAAAGCTTTTTTGCTAATACCCAAGGCGTATCGAAACATTTACCAAAGCAACACTCCTAAGTGATCAACACTCACGCTGGTGAAAATCGACACATAACTAATATCCCATCCATTATCATAAATTATTTTAATCTTTAGGACTGTACATCTGAAGTCCCCTCGAATTATCGGGTCATCCTGACCAGACAAATTCACTTAAGCTTGATGCTAACCTTGCATCTATAGTCACTCACTCCGAGGAGAGGCATACCAATTAAGTCACAAATCAGGTGTCTAACTAATACCTTCCTACAGGATTCTTCTATGAACCTAAGATCACTCCAGGCGTCCAACTATGGAACACAGGCCTGAGCATGACACCAATCCACTCAGTGAGGAAAGACAACGCTATGTACTATGTTTCATTGAGTTTTATATTTTTATGATACCCTCAAATCATAATCGTGTTCTTTACAACTAGAGTTATTAATCGCCATACTGACTAATCCATAAGATCACTAATCCTAAGGGAAGTGGATACTACGAGCAAATCCTGTGGCAGAGCGTGCATCCAAACGTATACGGAACTTGTGCACAACAAAGGATACTTCAAACAAGGGCACACCCAGTTTCTAAGCTGCATTGACCATGCCAGGTCCAACCGCACTCTCACTGAGCTAGATCGTATCATAACCATAACGCGATACCATTCCCATCTACTATCGTTTAGGGAATACAATCCTCGACTATCAGAACTAAAACAACACGACAAATCAGAATGAAAAAATAACCATTCTGAAAGAATCCCATCCGTATGCAATGGACTACTATTCATGAGTGCAGACCTATGCCGTACACTTTGAAGTCTACGACTCCTTCTAAACGTTCTTATCAGATCTTAGCCTAGCCACACACCCTGGCTTGGGTCACCAACCAAAATAAATAGGATCACAAACTATTCATCCCCATGAGACGAAACTAACATACGAACCTATTATCCATTGAGAAGTCAACATCGGGATTCCCTCCTTAAGAGTAATACCCCCTCCTTTTATCCTCGATAAATACGAACCATCCCAGCTGATGAATGACAAACACCTCTAGCAACATCGACTTTATCCATATCTCTAGTAAATATGATGCCATGACCAACCTAACACACCTAGGATACTATCTAGTTCATCGCATAGTGGGTGTATCCTAACATCTCCCAAGGCAATGGATGATTTGGCGAAACACTCACCTTATTCCAACCATTAATGACACAAGGTCGTCACTGCACCTATCTCCAAATTCTACCCAAATTAAATCTACACAACAACCACACCAGTCATCATTAGCGCTATAAGGATAACAAGTACTATATAGGTATACACCTCTGAATCCACACCAGTTTGGCAAGATGTTCCAAGCACTAGTCCTTTCCCTGATAGGGCTATTCTAAGTTATACTATCGACACATGTTAATACTCTAATCATACTTCGATATCCAATCTGGGGTGCTATTCTCAAGTCCTGAACATGACATCCTCAATCTAAGTCTCCAATGCATTTACTAGTACTCATTAAAATCAAAGATGATGATTTTTCTACACTAGTCATTTTATGACAAACAAGCATTAGGTCTAATTATGATACTAATATCCAGTTACCCTCAGAGGGTTACATTACCTTTTTGTTCCAATTTGAATGACATTACCAATGAGTTACAATTTCGACTCATATGAACTAGTAACCTTAGATAACCACATGACCTTCATTATCACTATCACTGGAACACATGCACTACATAATATTTAAATTAACTGGTTCCCCGAGGACACCAAGCATACCCTAATGTAATTGTCACCAAAGGCCTGACAAGGTTCCACCACCCATAATTTTCCCATAGCAAGTACACTATGTCGACTTCCTAACATTCATCCCAAACAACCATTTGCTACTCACTCGAATACCATCCCATAAGTCTCCAATTATGGCGGGCCACAATTGTCGAACACCTCAAGGCGTCACAATAAGTAGGTTTCTATTCCCAAAGATGCCACATGCCATTGATCTCAAGGGTTGGATGGAGTAGATAATTTCCTTGTTAGGTAAAAAAACCTTTCTCAAGGGATACCACCTAGAATGACAAATGGAAAAAGCATAAAAAAAGGTTGTTCCTTGTAGAACCTTGACGAGGCAAATGTTCCATTGAAGTCAGTTGTTCATACCGAAACTACTTCGTGTTTAGTCATCACTTAGGAAATTGAAAATGTGTTATAGTATTTAGATGAAATATTATTTCTCTTTTGTCTGAAACCTTAGCATAGATCCAACCTATGACCCTCTCCTCGAGACCTAATGAAAAGTACAACATATGACCCTCTCCTCGAGACCTAATGAAAAGTCCAAAAACTTTGTTTTAAATGATTGATGCTATATACTACGTATTAAACCACAAGTTGACACTATTAAGGATTTTGGCAGGATATAGGATGTCGTGTACAACCTACAAGCCTCTAAGTCCACACTACCGATGTCGCAAGGGATCCTATTACTCAAATATCGCATCATATTCTCTAAAACCATATCATGGAAGGCTACTTAGGGTTTACTCCTATGTTACTTCATCTCAACATTAATACACACATAACACACTTACCACTAATGGCCCGTAACTCTCCTTGTAGATTACGAGATACAACTTTCAATCGATAATTACCAAGACACTCACCTAATATAATAATATCCTATCAACTAAGGCCCGAGTACACATTCTCAAGTAATGATCAACACATGTCTACATACCTACCGAATTATCAAATGCTTATGACATGACATTACCCTAAGGATCAAGTTTTCCTAATCACATCATCATTATTATCTACTCCTAAGTACCTAACTAAGGAACTTAATGCGCCCTTATCATAAAATTAATACCGCTTAGATGTGGCACTCTAGTTACCTAATCTCCACAACTGAATTTAAATAACTCATGTTTCCAATTTAATGGTCATTATTTACCTTTATTAACATCTTAATAAGCCTCTCACATCATCAAGGGTTCACACAAAGGCACCTCACACCACAGAACGCGGTGTCACCATTAATGGCTTACGCAGACACTCGCAAATTACTAACACATCCACATCAGAAGCGCTGAGAGCTATTACTGGAAACCAACTTGGCCACTTGCTACTTGGTAATGAATTTCTCGTCGTACTAATCTCCTTATCTCTATCATTGAGAACACGAACCAAAACCGTCACCTGTTTAGCGTGACTGACCCAAATCTAACACCGACATCAAAGATTCACTACCAATCTCATAACGTCACTCTCGAAAGGAACTTTGAATCTAGAGCATTGATTCAATTTGTAAAATCTCGATCCTAATTTATGGGTTACCCATGGGTCAACCCGGTTCGTCCCAGACCTTAGGTGTGAAGTGCAATGAGACAACCTAAATAATTTTATTAGTCTAGTTTTATTTAATTAACATTTCACTTGTTTATCATGCAATGCAAATTTGCATCAGGCTGTGTGTGGCACACATGAGAAGCGTCCTCGAAATCCAAGCATTCAAAGATGCTCAGGTAAAATAAAAGAATACTTACCTGTGTATTGCTCTCAAAATACGAAACCACATATAACCTGCCATAACAAAGAAGAAGGAATGAACGAATGCCGGTGGAAAAATACAACAATGCAATATTGAATCGAACAGTAGAAAAGAGACTCTAATATATCATACTTACGTGCACATGCAATTACCTTATACACACACACACATTAAGGCATGATACCATTTTTACTCCAAAAACGCTACTCGTTCTGGTTAAATCATATTAATCTTATGAAAGACCGATGTTTTACTTAACATTTTTTTCCCGATTTAACGCAATCAGTCAAATATTTTAGACAAAATGCCCTATGTTTAGGTAAAAACACTTATTTACACTCACTCACGCCAACTCACTTAAGCATTTACTTGGCAACTACCTTTTAACATACGCACACTCCGTGTTAGAACATACTTGTTTTCCTTTAAAAGCCATTTACAATAAAAACTTGTGTTAATTATGGGTTAAAACCACCTCAGGGTACTTGATAACCAATTAACCACTTCACTTATGACATTAACTCACGCTTTACTTGGACTTAGTCATTTCCATGATTCTTATCCAACTCATCCTTTTGAAAACAGGAACATTTATCAATTTCATTTTTTATCATGTTCTAATTTTCTCATTATCTTTTGCTCGGATTATACTAATACCACGTACTTTAACGGGCTCTACACCACCGATGATGCCACCATATGCTCTGGCCAGTGTTTGGGGTCTTTCACCCTAGGGCTCCAGAATTTTCTTAATTTTTCTGATTTTTCGTAGTTCCTTTATCATGTGTTTTAACATTTTTTTGTGTCCACATTATTTTACTTTTATAGGCCGAAGGCAAAACTTTGGGATTACGCTCCATATTTGTGTTACACTTTATAAACTCGTCATTTCTTGTCCTTTACTCATGTATGTTGATTTTATTCTGAAATCACTTCCATTTAGAGTAACACCCTTCTCAACATTTTTATTTTATAAAAGTGTTACACTTTTAAGTAAAATTTACATTTTATCCATTTGTTTCCAAACTTGCATTTCCTCCATTCACAAGTGTTATCTTTTCAAAAACATTGTTAACTTAACCACGCTAACTTCTTGATACGACGCAAATATTGCGTATTTCACCCGTTAACCTACGCCTTATTAGCCCCCTTAGGAATCTTAATCCCTATACTTACGCTCGTTAATCACACAACCTCAGATTTCTATGTTAACATGTTTTGCAGGGGTTAATTGAGCTTTTGTAGGTGTTTCGATGCTTAGTATGAAGTTTGGACGCTTTTCAGAAAAGTTTCGTCGACATTTGCAGCTTCGGGGGCCTGTAGTAATTCCAACATTCGGGATGGAATCCCAAGATCTTCAAGGAAGTTGAAGCCCTTTGATTTCTCTTTGAGTGGACGCCGACGGTGCATGATTCCGAGTTGTAATGATGGAGTTATGGCATTTTTAGGATGATTTTTACTTAAAAAGTACACTCAAGGTCACATTCAAGGGCATTTTAGTCATGTCATATTTTACTTTTTTAGCCTAATGCTTTCTTGGATGTTGTAGTCCTCTGAGTTATCTTCGCTAAGCCTCCGACCGTGCCTCATTCCTGGCTATAACGAAGAAATGACGGCATTTTCCGTAAAATAGGACAAAGCTGCAGAATTCCAGACCTGTAGGGGCGAATCGATTCGGCCCAAAACCGAATCGATTCGGTTTGCACCAGAATGCCAGATATTTGCTTCCCCTGTTTTCGAATCGATTCGGTCCTTTCCCGAATCGATTCGGCTACAGTAAAAGTCCGAAAATCTTTATTTTTAAGTTGGTTTTTGGTTCGGTATAAGGGTGTAAACATTGTATTAAGTGGGGGAGATATTTTTTTTACACTTATAGGTTAGAACTTTGGGGATTTTGGGAGCTTTGGCCCTCTCCTCTTTTCTCATGGATCCTTGTCCATTTATATATGTAAGCTTTACTATTCATCATCTCTTTCATTGTTTATGCTTTATTTCTTACTTTGTTCTTCATTTCCATGCCTAGATAAATTAGTTTAGTTTAATTAATTCTTGTTTTATTAGTTAATTAGTTGTTTAAATTAGTTTAATTCATGTATTGCCCGTAGATAACGGGTTGAGATCGTGTGTCCGCCATTAATGGGCGTCGAGCTCCGAAAGTTAGGTTTTGGGAAAAATTACATTTAATTGAAACCGCGTGTATTAAAGTTGGATTGTTATGCATTTAACTTTATTTGTCACGCAACTTTAGTGTTTATAGCGATAATCCGAATTTAATCCGCGTGTGACCATATTTTATTAAATGTTTAATCTCGCAACTTTGGGTTAAATTCCTTATTGTGTGATGTTTATGATTAATTAAAAATGCTCGATTAAATGTTTGGCGAACCAAAATTCTAATTATTAGTTATTTAGCCCATGGTGGAGATGCGATCCCGACTCTCGTTTTATTAATTTTAGTATAGTGTTAACTTCTTCCTTTTTCTCTTTTGTCACCATTCCCAACCATCACCTTTTCATTTATTTATTTATTTTACACTTTGATTCCTGAAGTAATTAAACAATTATAATCTAAAATATAATCACTCCTTGTGGATTTCTTACGATACTCGACTTACCGCTGTGCTTGCTTGTCAAGTGTAGTTGTAGTTTAGGTTTTTGCATCGCGACGGAGAAACACACAACGATTGTGTCCTCACACGAACACACTTTTACCGCTCGATCAAAATGGCGCTGTTGCCGGGGAGTGTGTTTTAGATTGTAATTGTTTTATTGTTTCGTAGTATTTCTTTCATTCATATTTGTATTTTTTATTTTCCCCTTTATTTTTTGACTTGTGCTAGATTATTTCGAGAAATTGAAATTTTGGTGCTTGTCGCTTTTATTGAATAGCTTATTTTGAAATGTCTCGCTATTACGCTTTAGATAACCTTAATTGTTATGAGAATTATTTTCCAAGTTATACTCCCAAAACAATGAGAGAATGCTTACAAATTCTTGAAGATGAGCTCATTGAGCGTGAAATTCAAGAGTATGTAAGTGATCCCTCATCGCCTTGTGAGGGTAATTTGGAATGCGGGGAATCCGTTAGCTTTGAGCAACCCGCACAAGAATATGAAATGTCTTCTTGTTCGTTTGATTATGAGAAAATTTTAAAGGAAATTAATGACCGATCCGAAAGTTCTCAAGTTTGGTTTCTAGAAATCGATGCCATGCTCGATGATATTATTTCTTCACAAAATCGGGTTGAGGTTGAAACTTGCGTTTCATCTCCCCCCCTTTTTGTTGAAGAAATAATTGAAAGTGAGCCAAGCTTTGCACTTTCGATTTTCAACCTCTTATTAATTCTCCCGATTGTATTGAGGTTGTTGGTCCTTCATTTCCTTTACTACCTATTATTCCCGAACAATTAAATTTATCACAAGAATAGGTTGAAAGTTTTGAGGACTTTGACCCAATTCTTGAACGAGAATGCTATTTTGAGATGCTTCATCTCATGGGCTTTTCACTTGGACTTGCCCCACCTCCCATTCCAATTCAAGAATCTTGGGGATGTGATTTAGATTTTTTTGAGACTAATGTAGTCTTGTCCCCCATAGTATCCAAATCCCCCATCGTCCGCCCAAAATTTGAAATTGGCGATGGTTCATTTTTTTCACCACCCACATGCCTTCCATTGTTCAAACGGAATTCCTATTTTTCGGCAGGCATGTTCGCTTTGGAGGGTCCACCATTGATCTTTCAAAGTCAAATCCCTTTTTGGGTGGACCCTCAACTATTTAGGCTTCCAGTGTATAGTTAGTGTGAAGCCTAAATAGTAGGTTGTAAATAGTTAGCTTTTTAATTTTCTTTCTTTCTTTTTTTTTTCTTCCCTTTTTATTTAGTCTAGTGTAATTAGTTAACTTTTTGTTATTTGTTTTTGCTATGCTCGGTACTAACTTGTTTTGTAGATTTCATTGGACTCATGCTTATGGAGATCGCTCTAATTTTGGGTAATATCGTTCTTTTACTTTCTTTGTGTTGTGTTCTTAATACGCATTGAGGACAATGCAACATTTAAGTTAGGGGGTGTAGGATATTTTATCCATTTCTTTGTTTTGTCCATGGATTTGCTCACATTTAGTTACTAAGTATGCCTTTTTGTGAAAAATTTGAAAATTTTCAAAAATATTTTCTTTCTTTTTTCTCCTTTGTTGGGCATTTTGCCTTGTTTTCGATGATAAATTTCAATAATTGCTCGATCCAATAGACAACTCAATGATGCATGTTCTCGATTTTAGAAGTTATTCGACTTTAGTCCTCAAATCATTGATATTGTGAATAACTTCATGAATTAAACTTTATCCCATGAGCATATGCACTTTTCTTGTTATATTGATTTGGTTTAAGATTTTTATAACTCGATAATCTTTTGTTGCATCGTATATACTTACACACCGAGTAAGTTTTGTACCTTTCGTCGTTTGTGAGTATTATACACTATTCTTTTCTCATTGAAAACGTTGAATTTGTTGGTAATCTGACTATTCTTTCATTTGATCGTTCATTAATTGAGTTCATACTTGAAATGTGTTACTTGAGCATGATTTTCATATATTATTTTGACTCGAGAATTGCGTAAACTTTATGAAATGATCATAGGTCATCTTTGTTATATCACCCATATTAGCCTTGACCTCACCTTATATGTTTACCCTCCTTACCCATTTGAGCCTAAATATAGCCCTTCGTTTCATAACCCCATTCTCATAACCAACTCCAAATTGGAGTTTTAAACCATACATACACCTTTCATACCTTTGTATGGAATGTTACTTGGGATTGAATGATGTTGTTATGATGTCGGTTGCAATTTAGGCATATGAGAGTTTGAAAAGTAAGAAAAGAAAGTAGTGAAAAAAGTGAAGAAAAAGAGAAACCAAAAAGCAAAAGAAAACAAATGAGAAAATCAGAAAAATAAGAAAAGAAAAAGAAAGAGAAAGTTGTAAATCTTGTATACAGTTCAATAAGCTTTGATTACTCTCCCCGATGATATATTTAATGCCGTTTTGGAACTCGTTTTCCAATTTTGATATTTCCCACATTTTTCGATTATCCCGAGTTTTCATCCCAATCACTTTGAATCCGTATATACATCCCTTTCATTTCGTACCCTAACCTAGCCTACATTACAACCCTATTAAAGTTCTATGTGATCTTAGGTCGATGTAATTCAAATGTTTAAATAGTGTTGATAATTTGTGAAAATGCATTTCGCCTCTTTTATATGTGCGGTATCCTTTCACTGAGATTGCAATTATTATTTCCTATATAGCGTTCTTCATTTGTGACATGTGTGCGGCCTAGTTTCCATTTACATTTACTCCTTATGCCCGTATGTTCCGTGTGTTACCTCCCTGTTTCGAGTGAATTCGCTTGATGAGTGTAATGCCCGTGAGGATTGAATATATGATTGCTTTATGTTTATCTGGTTTATTTAAGTTTTTACCAAATCATATTTTGCATCAGCTCTCCCCTCCCACTTTTAAAGTTTCAATTCTATGAGGTGCATTCAACCTGTTAATAACAACGGACTTTAGCTTGAATTCGTTCAATATGCTAATAACATGTTTGAAATCTTTTTCGTTGTTATTGAGTTTGTTGGATGTTGGGTTGGGAATATTTTGAGGAAACTATATGATGTTTGTGGGTTTCATCCCAGAAAACCCCCACAAGACAACACTCGTCCACTAGGGTAACCTAAGGTTTAACGGCTTATTGCATATGCTAAATGCAATCGTTCGCCCGCGAAAGTGGCCTTATCCTTTCTTATCCGATTTTTGTACTTGTATACTGTTTGTGATTTTCTTGTAGTTCTTGTTGTTTCCTATTTCATTGCTAGGGACTAGCAATGTGTAAGTTAGGGGGTGTGATACGACGCAAATATTGCGTATTTCACCCGTTAACCTACGCCTTATTAGCCCCCTTAGGTATCTTATTCCCTATACTTATGCTCGTTAATTAGACAACCTCAGATTTCTATGTTAACATGTTTTGCAGGGGTTAATTGAGCTTTTGTAGGTTTTTCGATGCTTAGTATGAAGTTTGGACGCTTTCCGGAAAAGTTTCGTCGACTTTTGCAGTTTCGGGGGCATTGTAGTAATTCCAGCATTCGGGTTGGAATCCCGAGCTCTTTACGGAAGTTGAAGCCCTTTGATTTCTCTTCGCGTGGACGCTGACGGTGCATGATTCCGAGTTGTAATGATGGAGTTATGGCATTTTTAGGATGATTTTTACTTAAAAAGTACACTCATGGTCACATTCAAGGGCATTTTAGTCATGTCATATTTTGTTTTTTTAGCCTAATGTCTTCTTGGATGTTGTATTCCTCTGAGTTATCTTCGCTTAGCCTCCGACCGTGCCTCATTCCGAGCTGTAACGAAGAAATGGCGGTATTTTCCGTAAAACAGGACAAAGCTGCAAAATTGCAGACCTATAGGGGCGAATCGATTCGGCACAAAACCGAATCGATTCGGTTTGCAAGAGAATGCCAGATATTTGCTTCCCCTGTTTTCGAATCGATTTGGTACTTTCCCGAATCGATTCGGCTACAGTAAAAGTCCGAAAATCTTTATTTTCAAGTTGGTTATTGGTTGGGTATAAGGGTGTAAACATTGTATTAAGTGGGGGAGATATTTTTTTTACACTTATAGGTTAGAACTTTGGGGATTTTGGGAGCTTTGGCCCTCTCCTCTTTTCTCTTGGATCCTTGTCCATTTATATAGGTAAGCTTTACTATTCATCATCTCTTTCATTGTTTATGCTTTATTTCTTACTTTGTTCTTCATTTTTGCGCCTTGATAAATTAGTTTAGTTTAATTAATTCTTGTTTTATTAGTTAATTAGTCGTTTAAAGTAGTTTAATTCATGTATTGCCCGTAGATAACGGGTTGGGATCGTGTGTCCGCCATTAATGGGCGTCGAGCTCCGAAAGTTAGGTTTTGGGAAAAATTGCATTTAATTGAAACTGCATGTATTAAAGTTGGATTGTTATGCATTTAACTTTATTTGTCACGCCACTTTAGTGTTTATAGCGATAATCCGAATTTAATCCGCGTGTGACCATTTTTGATTAAATGTTTAATATCGCAACTTTGGGTTAAATTCCTTATTGTGTGATGTTTATGATTAATTAAAAAAGCTCGATTAAATGTTTTGCGAACCGAAATTCTAATCATTAGTTGTTTAGCCCATGGTGGAGATGCGATCCCGACTCTCGTTTTATTAATTTTAGTATAGTGTTAACTTCTTCCCTTTTCTCTTTTGTCACCATTCCCAACCATCACCTTTTCATTTATTTATTTATTTTACAGTTTGATTCCTGAAGTAATTAAACAATTAAAATCTAAAATTTAATCACTCCATGTGGATTTCTTACGATACCCGACTTACCGCTGTGCTTGCTTGTCAAGTGTAGATGTAGTTTAAGTTTTTGCACTGCGGCGGCGAAACACACAACGATTGTGTCCTCACACGAACACACTTTTACCGCTCGATCAAAATGGCGCCGTTGCCGGGGAGTGTGTTTTAGATTGTAATTGTTTTATTGTTTCGTAGTATTTCTTTCATTCATATTTGTATTTTTTATTTTCCCCTTTCTTTTTGACTTGTGCTAGATTGTTTCGAGAAATTGAAATTTTGGTGCTTGTCGCTTTTATTGAATAGCTTATTTTGAAATGTCTTGCTATTACGCTTTAGATAACCTTAATTGTTATGAGAATTGTTTTCCAAGTTATACTCCCAAAACAATGAGAGAATGCTTACAAATTCTTGAAGATGAGCGCATTGAGCGTGAAATTCAAGAGTATGTAAGTGATCCCTCATCGCCTTGTGAGGGTAATTTGGAATGTGGGGAATCCGTTAGCTTTGAGCAACCCGCACAAGAATATGAAATGTCTTCTTGTTCGTTTGATTATGAGTTAATGTTAAAGGAAATTAATGACCGATCCGAAAGTTCTCAAGCTTGGTTTCTAGAAATCGATGCCATACTCGATGAGATTAATTCTTCACAAAATCGGGTTGAGGTTGAAACTTGCGTTTCATTTCCAACCTTTTTTGTTGAAGAAATAATTGAGAGTGAGCCAAGCTTTGCACTTTCGATTTTCAACCTCTTATTAATTCTTCCAATTGTATTGAGGTTGTTGGTCCTTCCTTTCCTTTACTACCTACTATTTTCGAACAATTAAATTTATAACAAGAATCGGTTGAAAGTTTTGAGGACTTTGACCCGATTCTTGAACGAGAATGTTATTTTGAGATGCTTCATCTCATGGGATTTTCACTTGGACTTGCCCCACCTCCCCTTCCAATTGAAGAATCTTGGGGATGTGATTTTGATTTTTTTGAGACTAATGTAATCTTGTCCCCCATAGTATCCAAATCCCCCATCGTCCGCCCAAAATTTGAAATTGGCGATGGTTCATTTTTTTCACCACCCACATGCTTTCCGTTGTTCAAACGGAATTCCTATTTTTTGGGAGGCATGTTCGCTTTGGAGGGTCCACCATTGATCTTTCAAAGTCAAATACCTTTTTGGGTGGACCCTCAACTATTTAGACTTCTAGTGTATAGTTAGTGTGAAGCCTAAATAGTAGGTTGTAAATAGTTAGCTTTTTAATTTTCTTTCTTTCTTTTTTTTTCTTCCCTTTTTATTTAGTCTAGTGTAATTAGTTAACTTTTTGTTATTTGTTTTTGCTATGCTCGATACTAACTTGTTTTGTAGATTTCATTGGAATCATGCTTATGGAGATCGCTCCAATTTTGGATAATATCGTTCTTTTCCTTTCTTTGTGTTGAGTTCTTAATGCGCATTGAGGACAATGCAACATTTAAGTTAGGGGGTGTAGGATATTTTATCCATTTCTTTGTTTTGTCCATGGATTTTCTCACATTTAGTTACTAAGTATGCATTTTTGTGAAAAATTTGAAAATTTTCAAAAATATTTTCTTTCTTTTTTCTCCTTTGTTGGTCATTTTGCCTTGTTTTCGATGATAAATTTCAATAATTGCCCGATCCAATAGACAACTCAATGATGCATGTTCTCGATTTTAAAAGTTATTAGACTTCAGTCCTCAAATCATTGATATTGTGAATAACTTCATGAATTAAACTTTATCCCATGAGCATATGCACTTTCCTTGTTATATTGATTTGGTTTAAGATTTTTATAACTCGATAATCTTTTGTTGCATCGTATATACTTACACACCGAGTAAGTTTTGTACCTTTCGTCGTTTGTGAGTATTATACACTATTCTTTTCTCATTGAAAACGTTGAATTCATTGGTAATCTCACTATTCTTTCATTTGATCGTTCATTAATTGAGTTCATACTTGAAATGGGTTACTTGAGCATGATTTTCATATATTATTTTGACTCGAGAATTGCGTAAACTTTATGAAATGATCATAGGCCATCTTTGTTATATCACCCATATTAGCCTTGACCTCACCTTATATGTTTACCCTCGTTAACCCCTTTGAGCCTAAATATAGCCCTTCGTTTCATAACCCCATTCTCATAACCAACTCCAAATTGGAGTTTTAAACCATACATACACCTTTCACACCTTTGTTTGGAATGTTACTTGGGATTGAATGATGTTGTTATGATGTCGGTTGCAATTTAGGCATATGAGAGTTTGAAAAGTAAGAAAAGAAAGTAGTGAAAAAAGTGAAGAAAAAGAGAAACCAAAAAGCAAAAGAAAACAAATGAGAAAATGAGAAAAAGAAGAAAAGAAAAAGAAAGAGAAAGTTGTAAATCTTGTATACAGTTCAATAAGCTTTGATTACTCTCCCCGATGATATATTTAATGCCGTTTTGGAACTCGTTTTCCAATTTTGATATTTTTCGCATTTTTCCATTATCCCGAGTTTTCATCCCAACCACTTTGAATCCGTATATACATCCCTTTCATTTCGTACCCTAACCTAGCCTACATTACAACCCTATTAAAGTTCTATGTGATCTTAGGTTGATGTAATTCAAATGTTTAAATAGTGTTGATAATTTGTGAAAATGCATTTCGCCTCTTTTATATGTGCGGTATCCTTTCACTGAGATTGCAATTTTTATTTCCTATATAGCGTTCTTCATTTGTGACATGTGTGCGGCCAAGTTTCCATTTACATTTACTCCTTATGCCCGCATGTTCCGAGTGTTACCTCCCTGTTTCGAGTGAATTCGCTTGATGAGTGTAATGCCCGTGAGGATTGAATATATGCTTGCTTTATGTTTATCTGGTTTATTTAAGTTTTTACCAAATCATATTTTGCATCTGCTCTCCCCCCTCCCACTTTTAAAGTTTCAATTCTATGAGGTGCATTCAACCTGTTAATAACAACGGACTTTAGCTTGAATTCGTTCAATATGCTAATAACATGTTTGAAATCTTTTTCGTTGTTATTGAGTTTGTTGGATGTTGGGTTGGGCATATTTTGAGGAAACTGTATGATGTTTGTGGGTTTCATCCCTGAAAACCCCCACGAGACAACACTCGTCCACTAGGGTAACCTAGGGGTTTAACGGCTTATTGCATATGCTAAATGCAATCGTTCGCCCGCGAAAGTGGCCTTATCCTTTCTTATCCCATTTTTATACTTGTATAATATTTGTGATTTTCTTGTAGTTCTTGTTGTTTCCTATTTCATTGCTAGGGACTAGCAATGTGTAAGTTAGGGGGTGTGATACGACGCAAATATTGCGTATTTCACCCGTTAACCTACGCCTTATTAGCCCCCTTAGGTATCTTAATCCCTATACTTATGCTCGTTAATCAGACAACCTCGTATTTCTATGTTAACATGTTTTGCAGGGGTTAATTGAGCTTTTGTAGGTGTTTCGATGCTTAGTATGAAGTTTGGACGCTTTCCGGAAAAGTTTCGTCGACTTTTGCAGCTTCGGGGGCATTGTAGTAATTCCAGCATTCGGGTTGGAATCCCGAGCTCTTCACGGAAGTTGAAGCCCTTTGATTTCTCTTCGCGTGGACGCCGACGGTGCATGATTCTGAGTTGTAATGATGGAGTTATGGTATTTTTAGGATGATTTTTACTTAAAAAGTACACTCAAGGTTACATTCAAGGGAATTTTAGTCATGTCATATTTTATTTTTTTAGCCTAATGTCTTCTTGGATGTTTTAATCCTCTGAGTTATCTTCGCTTATCCTCCGACCGTGCCTCATTCCGAGCTATAACGAAGAAATGGCGGTATTTTCCGTAAAACAGGACAAAGCTGCAGAATTGCAGACCTGTAGGGGCGAATCGATTCGGCCCAAAACCGAATCGATTCGGTTTGCACGAGAATGCCAGATATTTGCTTCCCCTATTTTCGAATCGATTTGGTCCTTTCCCGAATCGATTCGGCTACAGTAAAAGTTCGAAAATCTTTATTTTTAAGTTGGTTTTTGGTTGGGTATAAGGGTGTAAACATTGTATTAAGTGGGGGAGATATTTTTTTTACACTTATCGGTTAGAACTTTGGGGATTTTGGGAGCTTTGGCCCTCTCCTCTTTTCTCTTGGATCCTTGTCCATTTATATATGTAAGCTTTACTATTCATCATCTCTTTCATTGTTTATGCTTTATTTCTTACTTTGTTCTTCATTTTCGCGCCTTGATAAATTAGTTTAGTTTAATTAATTCTTGTTTTATTAGTTAATTAGTTGTTTAAAGTAGTTTAATTCATGTATTGCCCGTAGATAACGGGTTGGGATCGTGTGTCCGCCATTAATGGGCGTCGAGCTCCGAAAGTTAGGTTTTGGGAAAAATTGCATTTAATTGAAAGTGCGTGTATTAAAGTTGGATTGTTATGCATTTAACTTTATTTGTTACGCAGCTTTAGTGTTTATAGCGATAATCCGAATTTAATCCGCGTGTGATCATTTTTGATTAAATGTTTAATCTCGCAACTTTGGGTTAAATTCCTTATTGTGTAATGTTTATGATTAATTAAAAATGCTCGATTAAATATTTTCGAACCGAAATTCTAATTATTAGTTGTTTAGCCCATGGTGGGGATGCGATCCCGACTCTCGTTTTATTAATTTTAGTATAGTGTTAACTTCTTCCTTTTTCTCTTTTGTCACGATTCCCAACCATCACCTATTCATTTATTTATTTTACACTTTGATTCCTGAAGTAATTAAACAATCAAAATCTAAAATTTAATCACTCCCTGTGGATTTCTTATGATACCCGACTTACCGCTGTGCTTGCTTGTCAAGTGTAGTTGTAGTTTAGATTTTTGCATCGCGACGGTGAAACACACAACGATTGTGTCCTCACACGAACACACTTTTACCACTTGATCACTTCTTAAATGCTTTTGACTCCTTAACAATCATTTAACACTTTGAGTAACACAATTATTCAAGATGGAAATCTCTTATTGCTTTACTTTCTCTATCAAGAAATCCTTTGGCATTTTAAAGTCTACTTTACAAGGAAGACATAATTTTCTCACATTTTTTTAACACACTTTATGGGCCGAAATTATTTTTTCATTTATTTCATGTTGAAAAGTCATTAAACCTGCACTAAACTTGTTTATATGCTCACCATAAAAAACTAAAATTCTATATACATGGGAAAAGGGATTTAAAGTTTAAAAATCCAATAAAAATGAGTTTAATACATGATTAATTCAAGAAGTTTCATAATACTTGCAAAAACATGCATTTCAATACTAAAGGACATTTGTTTTTCAATAACATACTTAAATGTCTAATTTTCACAAAACCTT
This sequence comes from Sambucus nigra, assembly GCA_949130495.1. Classification (NCBI taxonomy): domain Eukaryota; kingdom Viridiplantae; phylum Streptophyta; class Magnoliopsida; order Dipsacales; family Adoxaceae; genus Sambucus; species Sambucus nigra. The sequence goes on along the minus strand of OX422216.1, from coordinate 160,250,170 downwards.
TGTTTTGCCATAAAACTTCAAGATTTATACTAGAATTATCCTTTCAATGAAAATATTCCTTTAAGACATTTTATTTCATAAAATGTTTAAGCACAAGGCTTCCTTGACATTTCATCATATTTTCTCAATCCATTTAGAAACACATTTCTTAAATCCTCAAGACTATTAAGAAATCATGAATAAAGACTACCTAAACATGTGAAGATTCTACTCTTATGAACTCTAGCATATTTAACTCATATGTTACAATATAGAGAAATCCCAAACTTAACAGGAGTAGAGTTTTTACCACCTTAAAGAAAGCTTAAAAAATGGTGGATTGGATATAGAAGAAGATCTAAACCTGTTGCTTAACTCCACTAAGAGTTCTCCTTGAAATCTCCACAAAAACCCCCTTGATACTCTATTGTTTCTTCTTCTTCTTCTTCTTCTTCTTCTTCTTCTTCTTCTTCTTCTTCTTCTTCTTCTTCTTCTTCTTCTTCTTCTTCTTCCCCAAAATTCTCAACAACATATCTATAAAATCCCATCTTGTTCAAACATGTGGTGTATATGGTTAAACTATAGTGGTTTTGTGTGGAGGGATAGTGGTGCTAGGGTGGTGTACGATGGTTGTTGGAGGATGAGCTCCAAGAGAGAGGGGAAAAATCTGATTGAGATAGGAAAGCGTGAGCTATCTCACCCTTTAAATACCCTAGAACCCTTAAGGAGAAAAATCCTAAAATGACCAAAATCCCAATCTCGAGCTAGATCTGCTGCCTCGAGAGCTTGGCAACTCAATTCATCCAATGGTTCATAATTTGACAACATTTTTTTGATTTTGCGAAAACTTAATTTTTCTGTCTCGTTCGAAAGAGAATGGATCTCGTTCTAACGAGAACGATATATTATTCAAACGTATTTAGAACAAGGTTTTAACAAAGGTGGATTTTCCAAACATGAATTTTTTTGTTAGAAGGTCATTTGAAGAGCTGTTGGAACGAGATTTGAATCTCATTCGAACGACTCTAGATTTTGTTCGAATGACCCTTATTTTCCCAAATTGGATTTAAGGCCATTTTAAATCGAACCAATTTCACCAAGGCCACTATATTATCCAAATTTGACCCATAATTCATCTTATAATATTTAAGGCCTAATTGGGTCACATCCAGTCACCAAATTACAAGGATACGATCAAAATCACGAGGGAGGGTGTTACACATATCGACCCTAGCGCTACCGGGTCATACTAGCATCGCAATCCTAAAGTGGGATAATACATCTATAACCTTATATTCATCCCATAAAACATTAACACTAACCTCCCGGGTTCCCTAATTTAGGCATACTCTCACCATACCATACACTAGAATCAGTACATCAATTATGTTCAATCTCAATTTTCCCTAGTTCAATCTCCCAAGGCACCACATATAAGTATCAACCCACACCTAATTTATATAAAACCAATGCCTATAATAACTACGCTTCCCTAGGAATTTTTAGCCAAATTTCTAATCTGACCCAAAGGATAAACGCCCCACTAGTCACTCACAACGACTCTAATAATCCCCGCCAATAAGCCCCAATCCTCTAAGCTTTTAAATTCCCAATTTCCACCCACACTACACTCGAGTTTACAATCAAATGCCCAATCCTCAATTTTACCCCTTTAAATCAACAATTTCACAATAATCAATTAATCCCCAACATTAATTTACAACACCTCAAAATATTAGATTTTAATTGTATTCTATAACCTAATAAAGTTCAAGGCCAAAAAAACTAACCCCAAGCTCCAAAACCCAAAAATCCATACCAAAAGACAAAATCCCCACCTTGACCTTTCCTGCTACTGTCGATTGATCGATGACCAAGTGTCGATCGATCAATCATCTCAAAATAACCCTAATTCTTCTTGTTACGGAATTCTCCATCTTCAACCCCCATTTTTATCCATCCAACCTCCATTAATGAACCCAAAAACTTCATCCAAGCCCCCCAACTAACATTCTAATGATAAAAACACATCATCAACATAATTATGAACCTATTTCTAAAATCAAATCTCGAATTTATATCCAATGAAAGCCCAATTCAAAATCTAATAACCCTAGTTTTTCCATTTCTATAATTTTTCATGGATTGATTCAATTAAACATAAGATTTTTATTTGATTCTCAATAAAAATAGATTCAAATCATAATCTATTAGTTTTAAACCAAATTCATGAGGAAATTAATCACTATAAAGGGAATTCAATGTAATTAACATCCAAATTAGGCTAATCTTGAATTTAAGCTCATTAATCATTCAAATAAGATTTAGTTTATTATTATATTCAGATTTAAATAAATAATTCCAATAATAAAACACATTCAATCATAATTCTATATAGAATTTGCCTCATCATTTGTGGATAAATCCCATGCCAAATCTCCGAATTTTTCCTCTTCTCTTCACGTTCCTTCTATCTAGCCCCTAAAGTTGATTCCTAATTATGTTTTTTTATAAAAGAGGCTCCTAATTACCCTTTACAACCATTAATCTCGAAATTAGAGTTGGGACCCAAATGGTCCCCTAACAAAAAGGTCCAAAATAGTCTCTAAATGGTCTAAAAACCTACTTAGTCCGTATACCAACCCAATAGGCCTAAATTATGCCATTTTAAACTAAAAACAGATATTCTGCGCGTCTACTAGCCCGATACAAAAATATACCAAACCAAATAACTAACAACCCAGTTATTTACTAATTGTTCGATACGAGTCGAAATATGAATTAATTAAATTAATTAATTGCAGAATCTTAAATCAAATTTCAAATCTGAATTAAATAACACACAATAATATAAATGGTGACATCTTTAGTCATAACAAGAACACATAATTAATTAATTATATCCAATTTAATTAATTAAATAATATGCATAAAAATACGGGGTATTACATTCTTCCCCCTGAAACAAAGAATTTTGTCCTTGAAATTCGAATTCATTATATTCATAGTCGAAAATATAAGAATATCTCACCCGTAGCGCCCTCACACTACTGAAAAAGAATCTAGTCAGTCTATGATCTAGCGTTACGGTCTCACTTATTGTAAATTGTGTTCAACTATATTCTTAACCAAACTAATCTAATGGTGGAACAACAATCGGTCCCTCGGAATCTTTCTTCATCCTATACCTCAAAACATCCCGTGCACTAATGATGATAAGGTGAGATCAAATGACATCGACCTTGCCCTATTTATACCTTTTAGAGGAACTTCCCATTGGGTTTCCTACTCCCTATTGGAATCTCGAATTCCACAATTTCCATAATACACCTGTAGCTCTAAACTATGCTTCCGCTCATTCTCAAATTCCTTAGCTGGTTTTGGCAGAATTTCTCATTCTCAATTTAGGACACACTATCCTGCAAGGTGTACGAACCACAACCCGACATGAATAGCTTACATAACTCGTAACTTTAATTAACTTGGTCAATCTATCTCTCATAACCCCAAATGGTCCATCGTCCCCCTTGGAACACCTGAATCGTATCACGACCAAATGAGTATACTCTCTTACCTCAATACTCCTATTCGTTTATGGAACACAAAGTGAATCACCAAATATTCACCTTGGTAAAAACCACCTCTCTATGTTTGGGGACCCCCTTAGCAAATATTTGCCTAAAAATGCAACCCTCTCCTGTCCTTAGTCGGAGAAAAGACTTATTCTCAATACTAATTACATACCTACTTTTGATAAACTTGAATGTTTGGGCATAAACTACCCTTAATCATAGATTCGGGTGTAACGGACTCCATTACTACATTGTTACCCCTTTAACGAAATGTCTGCGTAGTCAAAATCCAGTAATGATGCGCTCGTTCTATATTATGCTAGAAAGTTGTCTTGAAGATACCCTCCTCCTTATCTCACCAATAATGATAACTCACTCCTCTTTCAATTTTCAGGAGGAAACACTCTTCTCAACTGTCCCGAAAGGTCATAAATACGTAACAGTAAACACTCATCCTGTATCTTGACCTTATCCTACTCCAGGTTCACATCCGCTTAGTAAACCATCCCTCTTTTGGAGCTACCTCAAAGTAACTTCATCCCCGAATGCCCAAATCGGCTAAAAAATTGTGTTGTCTAATCCCACGATACGTCTAGTATCACTAATGAAGTCGATCCCATAAAATGCCCTTGCGATAAATTTAATGCTAGTGCCATTTTAAGGCAAAAATAAATCTATTATGTAGGTGATCACTCAACACCTATAATGTGAGGAAATTCATTTAATTAAATTAATTCAATGGGTTCAAACTTAGTGGGTAATGTAATTGCGTTAGTGATATTAAAGAGGTTAAATAATAAGTTAACTTTAGTGACGAAATTAGTTAAGGAGAAAATTATTTATCTAAGTCAGTTGAGTGTTAATTGCGTGTTAGCAATTGTGAGAATCATAAAGGTTAAAAGTTATACATATAGCATTGTTGTAATAGGAAGAAAAATGGGAACTAATTGAGAAGCTAGAACCATACATGTGGTTGAATGGTGAGAAGAGGAGACTAGGCCGCCTAGCGGTATTCCAAGTCACGACCGCGACAGACACAAGCCGTGATGGAAGTTTTGAGACCCAAGGTTGTGGTAATTGGCAATTGCCACTGAATCACACCAAAATAGAGGCTTGTGAGGCCGCGATTATGGTGTGTATAGCTTCGATCACGAGTAAGGCTCTGACTGTCATTAGAGGTTCAATCAGTTTTATTGCATTGTCAAATTTTTGGTGGGTTAAAACCTCTTCCTTCCGATGAAAGTATCCCCATACACCACACAACTGATCAATTCCCTGAGTCCCTATAAACGCAAAATCAGACCCAAATTGTCTTCTTGTCAACCTTTGAATGGTTTACCCATTTTGTTCCCTTATATATATATTCCATCAGCACTTAAATTTAGGCGACATTTTTATACATTTACACAGAGCAAAGAAAATGCTCTCCTGCTATGAAACATACCCCCCAAACACTATTTCTCCTCATTATTTACACCATAAGTATATGTGCCTTTGAGAGTGTAAGCTTTGAGTGTTTGCACTGGATTATTTTAGAGTTTTTGTTGCGGTTATTTTGGAGTAGTATTTGGGGCAAACTGAGTGATATATTTCATATATTTTAAGGGGCAGTTTCAAAGAGTTTTAGGCGTGCTTGGTAGCTCATTTGAGGCCACCTTTGTAGGTTTTTTTTTTGCCTCCCCTCATCAAGTTTGGCACACTTTTGGACTACCTCATTTTTAAATGTATTTAAGGATGGATTTAGGTAGATTCATGTGTGTAAAAAGACATGTTTATGAACTTTGGTATTTCTCATCAAGTATGACACATGTAAAGGGGTTATGCATAGATTTTATACATATATCTGGGGGTGTAAACCATTTTATACATTGATACAAAATGAACATTATTTTCTCTTAAAAATAGAAATGTAAAATTAAGGGTTGTGTTATAAATAATATTCTCTAAATATTATTTAAGGCCTTAAACTTCTATAAATTGTCATTGGGGCGAAATAGTTTGATGCGAAAGTGACTATTTTAAAGTCCTTGGGTAAGTTAGAGTTAACGAAACTAGAAGAGTGTTGATGTAAAAAACTAAATTACTCCAATTATTCAATCACAGATAAATAAATGAGACAAAGAATTTTAAAGTGGTTCAACCTTATATGAATGGCCTACGTCCACTGTTATGTTATTGCTGAGTGTTTGGGAATTCTCGATTACAAGTTCTATCCAGAAATTCCGGTCCCCTTGAATGAGGGTGATACAAGGTATTTATAGCCCTTAGGCTGTACATGAAAGGGTGTTACATTGAATGATACACATATGAAAGGGTAATTCATTTAATGCTCTTCAAACGTGTGCGTCAAGATGATAAGCATTCAATGAATAGTTGAACTGTTGATTATCTGACAATTAATGCTGCGGTCGAGATGCAGCTCGAACCGCCTTAGTTGCTCGTCGTCCAAGAGTTCCTCGGAGGACAAGAGTTCCTCGGAGGGTTGGTGTTCCTCGGAAGACTGATGTTGCTCGGAGTACACCTGTTGCTCGGAGTGAGTATGTTGGTCGGGGGAATGATCTTCCTCGTTGCTATTGTGCCACGTAGATTGACACGTGTCTTCTTATTATTTGTCCACATCAGCATACTAATTTTGGTATCAACAGAAGCCCCCAATGTTTCATATTTCGAACTTTGAGGAGTATGGAACATTCTTTCTCGGTATATGGCAATATTAAATGACCTTCCTGGATTTTAGGAGTCTTTTCTTCGTATTTGAATTTCCTTCCAAATTCGCAGAATCCGCCTTTTTGCATTTTTATAAGCGCTTCGATCTTCGTGCCCTTTTTGTCCTTTTAGCCGCAGGTAGCGTAATAGTTTCTTTTTTGTAATCATTTCTTTCGCCGTTTCCCAAGGCAAAGTATTTAAGCTTCAGAGGCAATCCCATCGTCTTCTACCTTTTCAATTTCTGCTTTCGAGTTTTCTATAGCTTTTCTCTCTCCTGTGCGTTCATCCCTTTCTTTGTTTGTTTATCAACAGATCTCCTTTTTCCTGTAAGATTTTCTTCCTTCTCCTTCATTTCTTTTTATTCACCATGGTTTATATTATCGAATCTCTTGAGAAATTCCGTTCTGACTTTTCTATTCCTTCTTGGGTAACTTTGGAAAGTCTTTCTGAGCCTTCAAGTTATTTTGATTTGGCTGAGGGACATTGGTTCCCTAGCCTCTTTATTGCTGAATGTGGATTTTCTTTTCCACCAAACCCTTTGTGTTTAGAGTTCTGTCAGTATTTCGATGTTGTCCCTACAAAAATAGCCCCCAATACATGGAGAATAGTTAATGGGGGTGTATAGGTTAAATCAAACTCATGGAACTCGTATAGGAATTCCTGAGATTATGTACTGTTATAGATGGGCTGTTTTAGAGAATGTTTATTATTTAAAAACTAGATTTTTGAATAGGGCTCTAGTAGTCAACCTCCCTGATGCTAACAAGGATTATTTTGAACATGGAGTAGTTATAAAAAATTGGCAACATGCCCCTTTGGTTGGAGATGCAGTATATGAGGGTCCCAGATGCCCCCATATGGAAATGGGATAGGTTATTTTCATCTTATTTTATTTTTTGAAATTATGATTTCATTGTGTTTGACAAAATGTATGACTGATATTTCACTATGTTTTTGTTTGCAGTCGAGAGCAAGAGAAAAACTCCAAAAGAAACAGAAGTTAATATCAAGCATTTAAAACATATCTGGAGTTTGCATCAGAAGGTTGTAGACGAGCACGTTAGGTCTGCTTCATACTTGCTGCAGTACAGGAGCTATACATCCTCTTTTACTGCTCGTCCTGTGGTTAGCATTAGCGAACCATTGCCAGCTTCTGAAGACTCTTCACCAGACTCTCACATTCCTTTGAGTCAGAAGATGGGCAAGAGAAGAGTTCCTGCTCTCTTTGAAGAGACCTCCTCTGCTGGAGATGGAAAGAGAAATAAAGCTGATGTCCCAAAGGGGACAAAGAAAGTGGATGCTGCCCCTTCTGTTGCTTCTCAGAAGGCCGCCGAGAAGCCCCCAGTGGCTCCTGTACAGAAGGATGCGCCTGTGGAAGTAATCACTATCTCTCCAACCAAAAGTTCTTCTTTGGTTGAGGTTGTTGAGAAGACACCGAGGAGATTGAAGAAGTCCTCCTCGGTTAGTTTTTCTGAAGTCATTCCCCAGCTCCAAGCTAGTGGAGCTGGTGTTCCAACCATTATTCCTTCGAGCTCTGCAATGAGCTCGGTAAAGACTTGGACTATTCCTGAAGTCCAAGAAATCGAGGAAAACATGTCTAGGGATATGCTGACATCCCTAGCTACTCGTCACATTGCTTCAGTAAGTTTCTTCTTATCTTGAATTCTTCTTTCCTTCTATTAATATATGTATCTCGGCACTAACTCATCACTACCTTCTTTTTCAGCTGGTGAGTTGCTTTAACACCATAGTGAAGAAAGATGAGGCGCTCAAGGCTTCAAGCTCCTCGTCTGGAGTAGAGGATGCTTTCCAGGGTTTGGCCCAATCTCTGAAGGAATCCCGTCAAAAGTACGACGAGGATAAAGGTGAATGGGAGAAGAAATTGGCTGCATCTGAAGCAGAGAAGGTGCAGTTGGGAAATAAAGTGAAGGACTTGGAGAGGGAGAATAAGAAATACGCCGAGAAGCTCACTACCTTCGGGGAGCTTGAAAATAAGCTGAAATCAGCTGAGGAAGAGATGACCCTTCTGCGCGAAGTAAATCGTCAGAAGGAGGAGTTAGAGGCCAAGTTGAAAGCCTCCGAGGACCTTCTATCCGAGAAGCTCTCCTCGGAGAAAATGAAAAGAAAGATGGCAATAAATAAGTCTTTCAACACAGGTTGGGACAAAGGGTGGAACAAGGGAGTAGCTGCCATGATGACTCAGGTGCAATATGGAAGTTTGAAATACTTCCGAGATGGCTGGGTTGCTGCTTTGAAAGAATTGAAGGTTAGCGAGGACTCTGAGTTATTTCAACAGCATCTCCCTGGTCCTCCCCCAGCCATCGAGGATGAAGAAGAGGACGAAGCTGCCTCAGAAGAATCTTCACTGGTAGTGGGTGATCTCATCCTTACCCAGCCCGCTGACGAGGAGCTTTCATCTCTGCCAGCCCTCCAGAACAAGTTCCATCTCCCGCCAACCAACTCATTATTTCCACCGAGCAACCAAGCTCCTCGTCCCAGCCTCCCGAGAAAGTCTTGGGAGACAAGGAAAAGGTGTGAAGTTGTTCGGTATTCTCTTTCTGTTTTTCTTTTACTTGTACTTTGTATCCCAGATCTTTGTAACTTTGCCTTATGATCTAATAAAATTTGAGTTCTTTTCTTCCATATGATTGTCTCTTCTCTATCTGCACTCTGTCTTGATCTTCTTTTTCTTTCTCTGTTAGTTTCTGGCCAGGATGGATCTTCTGTCTGCTAATGACACAAAGTTGATGCAACAATGCCTTGAATATTATAAAGCTGGTCACACAGACCTAAGTGCATCAGAAGTTGTCGACATCCTTGGCCATGGTGCTTCAGAGCAGGCAGTAGAAGCTTATCAATACCTGAAGGGCTTACTTGATCGAGCTGTGTCCAATAACGTGGCTTACTATGATATGATCGAGGAGCTTCAATATACTCTAGAAGATCTTCAGACTCAGTACAAAGAATCAACTGCCCTTTTTCACGAGGGGTATGAAAAGAGGTATCAACAGATTTCTGCCAAGACAGGCCACAAAAAGATCCTTGCTGGGTATGATGTCAGGGAGAGGACCCTAAAGGGAGAAGTTGAAGCTTGTAGACAAATTGCTGAACTGCTGGAGCAAGAGAATAATAATTTGCAGAAAGAGCTAGCACAATATAAGTCTGCAGCCTCTTCTTCAACAGCGGTAATCCCAGTGACCGATGAGGGATTTTCCTTCTTAGAGGTTGAGAATGCCAAATTAAGGCAAGAGTTGGATATCCTGAGAAGGTCTGGTACTTCTACTTCTACTCAGGGACGAGGAAGAGGTTCTCGTGGGCGAGGAAGAGTTGCCCAGGATGTTGTCGAGGAACGAAGTACTCCACCTGCTCGGGGTCGATCAAGAACTCCTCGTAGTATTGAAGAAGCTCGTACTCTGTCAACATTGGAAACTCAAGCGTACCAATTGAATGCAAAAGATCGGGATTTGTCTGAAATGTCCAAGAAAATTAGAGACCTGGAACTAGAAATCTCTACAAAAGAATCTGAGTTGGAGACTAATAAACTTTTCATCCAGAATCTTCATGAGAAACTTGAGAGGTTAACATTCCAATTCCATAAACAGCCCAGGGAGTTTTGGATGGCTGGATATAATGAGGCTCTATTCCATTTAGATGCTCGTATCCAGAATGCCAATAATGAGGGCTACAAACAAGGCTGACTGAATGCCTTATGTGTGTTGAAACTCGAGCAGGGACACTATTTATGGGACTACTATGATCCTGGATTGCTTGATTTGCCTGTGCCACCGTTCAATTTGGAAATGGAATGGGTTCCAACTCGTGCCATTCCTCGGAGCTTACTTGCTAAATACCTTGGTGACTATAGTTTGCATTCTCAGTTTGAAGTATTTTGTCCTGAGCATCTCCTAGATCGACCTTCTGTGATGAACGTCAGGATGCTGAAGGATTTGAACTTCATTAACTCTCCTCAGACTTTAAATGATCCGCCTGCTGGCGAGGAACCTATTTCAAAAGCTGAGGGAAAGAAACCAATAGAGTAGGGATCTCAATGTAATAGTTAGTACACATATGTAAATTGTAATTCGTTTTGAATTTTAATGAAAGACTTTCATTTTCTGTTTGCAAATATGTATTGCTATTGTTTTGTGCTTGTCAAACACTTTATATTTGTGCTTGCATAACAATATTGTGTGGTTCCTCGACCAACTTAGTAATAAAAATTTACAAGTATTAGTAATGTTGCTCGATCACTTAATAATAAAGTAATGAGTATAAAAATGTTAGAATTTCGTCCAACCAACCAAGGTTGTTAAGTTGAGCTCGTCGCCCAATTATAGTTAATGGGTTTTTATCCTCGACCAGCTATACTTGGTAAACTTTGTCTTTTTCATAAAATGTGCCCGACCAACCAAGGTCAAAGATTTTTCCTCGTCGACCAACTACAGTTAGTGGGTTTTTATCCCCGACCAACAATACTTGGTTCAGTTTGGAATATTTGTTCTTCGAGGAACTTTTATGTAACAGACTTACTTCCCGACCAACATAAGTTGGCATTTGAGATAATATCTTACTTCCTAACCAACCGAGATTGGTCTTTCGTCGATCATCTTTTGTTCTCGCCCTTTTACCAACCGGAGTTGGTCGTAGGTCTGAACTATCATGTCCACTAGCTCTTCTACCAATCCTGAATTGGTCACGTTAGTGTACGTCTCCTAACCAAAGGAGTATAGTTTGTTCTCGCCCTTTTACCAACCGGAGTTGGTCGTGGGTCTGAACTATCATGTTCACTAGATCTTTTACCAACCTTAGTTGGTCACACTAGTGTACACCTCCTAATCAAAGGAGTATAGTTTGTTCTTGGAGTTGGTCGTGGGTCTAAACTATCATGTCCACTAGATCTTTTACCAACCTTAGTTGGTCACACTAGTGTACGCCTCCTAACCAAAGGAGTATAGTTTGTTCTCACCCTTTTACCAACCGGAGTTGGTCGTGGGTTTGAACTATTATGTCCACTAGATCTTTTACCAACCTTAGTTGGTCACACTAGTGTACGCCTCCTAACCAAAGGAGTATAGTTTGTTCTCGCCCTTTTACCAACCGGAGTTGGTCGTGGGTTTGAACTATCGTCTTCTTTTTACTGCCGAGCAGCGTAGTGTTAAACACACTAGTATTCCCCGAAAAACTTTCAATAAAAGGAGAGAAGATTGTGAAATATCATCGTTTTATTCATATTGATGGAACTGCTTTACATTTTACATCACTGATAATACTTGCGTAGGTGTTCAGCATTCCATGCATTCTTAAATTCCTCTCCTTCTAGAGTTGCTATTCTGTAAGTTCCTGGTCGGACAACTGCGGTAACTCGGTAAGGTCCATGCCAGTTTGCTTCCAACTTATTGTGCTTCTGAATGACCTTCTTTAGCACGTAATCTCCTTCTTTTAAGTCGCATTTTTTCACGCTCTTATTGTAGAACAGGGCTGTTCGCTGTTGATAAGCAGCATTCCTAATGGCTGCCTCTTCTCTAACTTCCTCGAGCATGTCCAAATCTAATCTCCTCATCAGGTCGCTGACTGGAGAATTGAAATTCAGCACTCTATGTGTTGGAAGACCCAACTCGGCAGGTATTACAGCCTCACTTCCAAATGCCAGCATATATGGTGATTCTCCAGTTGCTGCTCGGGGAGTTGTTCGGTAAGCCCACAATACTGACTGTAGCTCATTAATCCAATTAGCTTTAGCCTCACTTAGCCTCTTTTTCAAACCATTTAATAATGTTCTGTTCGTCACTTCAGTCTGCCCATTGCTTTGAGGATGGCCTGGTGCTGAATGAACCTTCAAAATGTTTGACTGATGACAATAGGCGGCAAACTCCTCGTTATCAAACTGTGTTCCATGGTCTGTGATGAAGGCATGAGGGAGACCATATCGGCAGATGATATTCTTCCAAACGAATTGGTACACCTTCTCGTATGTCATATCAATCAGAGGCTCAGCTTCTACCCACTTAGTAAAATAATCCACTGCGACGACGAGGTACTTGAATCTTCCTCGGGTCGTTGGCAGTGGTCCAACCAAATCAATTCCCCACATGGAAAAAGGCCAAGGGGAAGTTATGGGTGTTAACAATGCTTGTGGAGTTCGTCGGATGGAGGAAAAACGTTGGCATTTATCATATCTCTTAGCATAGGCTATACAATCAGCCCTCATCGTTGGCCAGTAGTATCCCTGCGTCATCACCCTTTGTAACAGTGTCCGACCTGCTACATGGGCTCCACAAGACCCTTCATGGATCTCTTCAATCAATTTTTTCACCTCGGAGGGATGTACACATCTTTGCAAACCTGCCATAATTCCTCGTCTATACAAAACACCATTAGTTAGTACATACCGAGCAGCTTTAAACTTCAATTTCTTGGCAGCGATCTTATCCTCCGATAATTCTCCTTCCTCGACATATGCCCTGATGGGATCCATCCAAGATGGTCCTAAATCAAGATTCATCTTCAGGCCTTCATCTATGCTTCGACTTTCTAACACCTTAATTGGTATCGTTCTTCGTAACTCGATACGAGTAGCTGATGCTAGTCGGGCTAGTGCGTCTGCTTGTGCATTCTCTATTCTTGGTATTCTAATCAACTGAATTGCATCAAATTCTGTTAATAACTCCATCACCTTTGCATGATACTTGACCATTAATTCTCCTTTAACTGCATACGTTCCCATCATCTGATTCACAATTAATTGAGAATCACTGAATACCATCACTTGTTGTGCTTCCATAATCTTTGCTAAATTAAGACCTGCTATCAAGGCTTCATACTCAGCCTCATTATTGGAAGCTTTGAATTGGAATCGTAAGGCATATTCCACGTCAATCTCGTATGGGGTGTTAAAAACAATCCCTACTCCACAACCTGTTGTGCAAGATGACCCATCTACATATAATCTCCATGTAGGTAACTCGTCTTCAAATTTCTTTTCTGATAGAGTTCCTCGGTGAAATATCTGTTGTTTCCTTTCATCCTCCCCTGGTATTTTTTGTTCTTTGTCGACCATCTCTTCTCGCCCTTTTACCAACCGGAGTTGGTCTGGGTTTGAATTTGATGATTTTTCTACATCCACAAGCCCTTTTACCAACTAGAGTTGATCTGGACTCATGCCTGTTGATCCTGTAACATCCACAAGTTGTTTAGCGAGCAACTTTTGCTCCTCGGGGGTATCAGGATATGTAAATTCTGCTATAAGGTCTGCTACAGCCTGCCCTTTTAATGACGATCTGGGTTCATATACAATATCATATTCACCAAGCTCTATTGCCCAATACATCAGTCTTCCTGATTTTTCTGGCTTATGAAGGGCTTGTCTCAATGGCATGTCGGTGTATACGATGATGGTATGGGCCTGGAAATAAGGCCTCATTCTTCTACTTGCTTCAATTAATGCCAATGCCAATTTTTCTAATTTTGGGTACCTGATCTCTGCACCTCGGAAAGCCTTACTTGTGTAATAAATTGGCTTCTGGACTCCATTCTCCAATCTGATCAATGCCGAGCTGACTGCATTCTCTGATACTGCCAGGTATAAGTATAACTTTTCTCCCATCACTGGCCTGGACAGCAGTGGAGGTGTTCCCAGATATTTCTTCAAGTCTTGAAAGGCTTTTTCACATTCATCATTCCACTCGAAAGTTTTTCGGAGTGTTTTGAAGAATGGAAGGCACTTATCAGTTGCTCGAGATACAAATCTATTGAGCGCTGCAACTCGTCCTGTAAGACTCTGCACTTCTTTCTTCGTCGTTGGAGATCGCAACCCTAAAAGAGCTTTGATCTTTGCTGGATTTGCCTCATTGCCTCGCTGGTTGACGATGTACCCGAGGAACATTCCTTCTCGTACTCCAAAGGTGCACTTCGTCGGGTTGAGCTTCATCTGGTATTTATCCAGTTGATCAAAGGTCTGACCTAAGTCAACTAGATGCTCAGCAACTTTCTTGCTCTTTGTCAGCATATCGTCGACATACACTTCCATATTGCAACTGATTTGTTCGGCAAAAACCTTGTTCATCAGCCGCTGATATGTCGCTCTTGCATTTTTCAAACCAAAAGGCATAACATTATAACAATAAGTTCCCCTAGGGGTAATAAAAGAAGTGCTTTCCCTGTCTTCAGGTTTCATTTTGATCTGGTTGTAACCAGAGTAAGCATCCATGAAGTTGAGCAGCTCGTGCCCCGAGGTAGCATCCACTAGTTGATCAATTATGGGCAATGAAAAGTGATCCTTTGGGCATGCCTTGTTGAGATCGATGAAATCAACACACATTCTCCATTTATTGTTTTTCTTTTTTACCATCACCACGTTTGCTAACCAGTCTGGATACTTCACGTCTTCAATGAATTGGGCTTTCTGGAGCTCGTCGACCTCCTCTTGAATAGCTTGATTCTTCTCGGGGCTAAATATCCTTCTTCTCTGCTTTACAGGCTTGATCTCCTTATTCACATTGAGCTCATGACATAAGAAGTTTGGATCTATTCCTGGCATGTCTTCATGACTCCACGCAAAAGTTTTCTTTCTATTTCTAAAGAAAGTTATCAACTCCTGTTTTATTGAAGCATCCAACGACGAACCTATCTGAGTTGTTCGTTCAGGGTATTCGTCGTCCAGAATAACATTTTCTGTAGATTCCACCACCTGTCCTTTTACAAGTTGGGATTCATCTCTCGGATCAAGTGTTTCAATTTTTGTACTTTCATCCACCTGGTAAGTAGTAGTCTTTTTCCTTGACTCTTCAAGCTCCTCTTGCTCGGCAGATGAATAATAGCATTCTTGAGCTACTTTTTGATCACCTTTCACCACTCCCACTCCGAAATTTGTTGGGAATTTTAAACATTGATGTACTGTAGATGGGACTGCTTCGAACTTCTTCAAACCAACTCTTCCCATGATGATGTTGTAGGCTGACTGCACATTCTTATCCATCACAAAGAAGCGCATTCTCTCTGTTCGACAAGCAGGCCAAGTTCCAATGAATATATCCAACTTGATCGTCCCAAGTGAAAAAACTTTCTCGCCAGCGAAACCCAGAAGAGGTCTGTGATAAGGTTCCAATTGAGATAATTTCAAATTTAAACTGTCAAAGCATGAATAGTACATGATGTCTGCCGAACTGCCATTGTCAACCAGCACCCTTGAAATCACTACTTCTTTCATCCTCATTTTGATCACCAAAGGGTCGTCGTGAGGGTAAAGAACACCTGCCAGGTCATTTTTTGAAAAGCCAATAACCAGCTTCTCTTTGTTTACCTTCCTCGAACGATCCTCCTCGGCCAAATTTATTCGCTGAATATACGAGCAAGCTTGTGCCTCTCTGAGGTAAGCTTTTCTTTCTGCATTAAGATCTCCTCCTCCTGCATCTCCTCCTGTAATAACATTACAATCAAATGACCCAAAACGTACGGAAAATACCTCTCGTTCTGGATGCCTTGGTTTCTTGGGAAGATCGGGGTCATCCTCGGCATCATCTTCATGGCCTCTCTTCTTTTTCTCCTCTGCTCGACGAGGAGATCTAGACCTTTCTCTAGTTCGGTCATTATTTCTTCTTTCACCTCCCCGATCAACATACTTTGCTAGTTTCCCTCTTCGGATGAGTGTTTCGATCTCGTTCTGAAGAGCTATGCAAGTTTTGGTCATATGGCCGTGATCCTTATGGAACTCGCAATATTTATCCCTGTTCCTTAGGTCAGGGTCTGACCTCAGTTTCTTTGGCCACTTTACTTCCTCGTTATTCTTGATTTCTTCCAAGACATGATTAATACCCATTTTCAAGGGAGTATAATTATCGAATTTCTTCAGGACTTACCATGATGACTTATTATTTCTGGAACGCTTGTCACCGCCATTGCCCTTATGCTCTTTATTTTTAGACTTGTCGACTTCCACCTTGGTGTCTTTATCCATATTCTTCTTTGCAGCCATAGCTTCCTCGGCATTCATGATTTTGGCCGCTTTTGCCATCAACTCTGACATAGTTTTAGGTGGATCTTTCGCCAAAGTGTAATACAACTTATTAGGCAACAACCCACTCATCAAGGCGGTGATTGCTGTCTTCTCCTCATAATCTATGACTTCCAGCTTCTCGTTATTAAAACGAGTTATGTAATCTCTAGTACTCTCACCAGATTTTTGTCTAACACTTAACAAGTGTGCTACTCGTTTTACTGGCTTTGCTCCAAAATAGAACTTTCCGATGAACAACTCGGCCAACTGAAAGAAAGTTGAAATCTTACCCCGAGGAAGATTATTGTACCATATCTGGGCAGGTCCAGTAAGAGTTCCTGAGAATTCTCTACATCTCATCTCATCGGGGACAGCATAGATATCGGCGGCAGCTTGATATTGCTCTATATGAAGAACAGGATCTGTCTTTCCATCGTATTTGGGGGTCACCACAGGGGCTTTAAACTTTGACGGTGTTGGAAAATTCACAATGGCCTGGACAAAAGGTGTCCCTTGAACAAAAGTTCGTTGTAGGGGATTCTTCGCCTTAGCCATTTCTCCCAATCTATCCTCCAACCGCTGAAGGGATCCTTTCCATGCTTCATTTCCTTCCTCGGGCCTATTGGTTCGAGCAATAAATCGTTCTGAAGTAGCCTCCTGAGATCTATCTTGACGAGCAACTTGTCGTGATTGTGCTGATCCTTCTCTTAGATCTGATGGTTGTCGAAAACTCCTCGACATGGTTTTAGGTGGACTCCTATTCCTCCTAGGGCCTAATCGGCTGAAAGGAGATGCCCTGCTCAATCTTTCCATGGCACTGGTCCTTTCTGGAGAGAGAGTAATATGCTGCTCAGTATCTGTGGCCCTTATCGATGAAGTTTGCCCAGGTTGATAAGAGAAATCATCAGATTCCTCATTATGATACGTCTTTGTACGTCTGGATCATGAAGAAAGTGCACGGGTATTTCTTTGGATGTTTCGTGATCCAGGATGGGTTGGTGTACCGCCATGGAGAGTTTGGATGAGTTTCCGCATTGTCTCTTGCATGGCAGTTTGTCCTTGAGCCAGATTCGTCATAATTCCAGCCAGATCTGGAGGTGCAGATGGATTTGAAGGATTTCCAGCACTTCCAGCGTTTCTATTGCTGGATTCCGGATTATCTGCCATTGATTATGAATGATTTTTGGTGAAAAACGATAATAACAATCGTTCCCACAGACGGCGCCAATCTGTTGATGTAAAAAACTAGATTACTCTAATTATTCAATCACAGATAAATAAATGAGACAAAGAATTTTAAAGTGGTTCAGCCTTATATGAATGGCCTACGTCCACTGTTATGTTATTGCTAAGTGTTTGGGAATTCTCGATTACAAGTTCTATCCAGAAATTCCGGTCCCCTTGAATGAGGGTGATACAAGGTATTTATAGCCCTTAGGCTGTACATGAAAGGGTGTTACATTGAATGATACACATATAAAATGGTAATTCATTTAATGCTCTTCAAATGTGTGCGTCAAGATGATAAGCATTCAATGAATAGTTGAACTGTTGATTATCTGACAATTAATGCTGCGGTCGAGATGCAACTCGAACCGCCTTAGTTGCTCGTCGTCCAAGAGTTTCTCGGAGGACAAGAGTTCCTCGGAGGGTTGGTGTTCCTCGGAAGACTGATGTTCCTCGGAGTACACCTGTTGCTCGAAGTGAGTATGTTGGTCGGGGGAATGATCTTCCTCGTTACTATTGTGCCACGTAGATTGACACGTGTCTTCTTATTATTTATCCACATCAGCATACTAATTTTGGTATCAACAAAGAGATTGTAGGTTACTTACAAACCTAGGAAATTGACATGATTACCTCTAAGCAAGTGCCTAAGAAAGAAAAGGGTATTGCTTTAAAAATTCGGAAGGAGGAAATTAAAGTTTCGGATTCCGATTCCGATTCCAATTTTGAGGATGTTTCTTTGTTGTCAAAGAAATTTAAAAAATTTATTAAGTTTCAAAAGAAATCGAAAGATTCCAAGAAATTTGAAAAATTTAAGAACAACAAAGTTGATACCACCTCTAAGGATAAGTTTGAGAAGCCTAAGAGAGATGAGTCGGATAAGTGTTTTGGGTGTGAGGAGTACGGTCACAAAGTTAAGGAGTGTCCCACTAGACTTAAGAAAGAGGGCAAGCAACGCATTGCTTATAGTGCCACTTTAAGTGATAGTGATCCGGAAGAGGGAGAGAGTTCCCCCATTGATCGTAACTTTGTTGCATTTATGGCATGTCATGTGAGCGACGATGATTCTCATGTGAATGACACTTCCAAGGAGGTTTTGAGTAAATCTCATGTTAGTGAGGGTGAAGAGAGTGACGAAGAGGAGATAGATGTGAAAGAATTGCAAGTTGCATTTAATGAGTTGTATGCCAAGACGGTTAAGGTGAAAAAGAAAAATGCAAAATTGCAAGCTAAGTTGAATGAGCGTGCCATAGAAAATAATGATGCATTGATAGAGGATCTTAGGGCACGAGAGAAGATTCTTAGGGAGAAATTAGAGTATGTCGAGGGTAAGAGAGATAATCTCCTCGGTTTGATGGACTCTTTGAAAAAGGAAATTCTAGAGTTTGAGAAGTCTAGGCGTTTGCTCAAGTCTAGGATTCATGAGTTGGAGGAGAGATTGAGAGACTCGTCTAGAGTTAAGTTTGATTTTGAGGCTAGGTCTGAGATGTTAAATAATATCTTAGGCACTGTCCAAATTAAGGGAGATAGGGGAGGTATAGATTTTGATGAGAGAGTTGTTCCCATTTCCCCCCCGCACGTGTGAGAAACACTAGGAATGTTAGAAAAGGTCCACATATAGGTAATCATTTCCACCATCGCTACACTTTCACATTTTTTGCTAGGAAAGATCACCTTAGGCATTATTGTTACGACCTTAGACAAGCTCCTAGGAAGTTTAGGAATAAAGTTTCCCCGTTTCCCCAAACCCCCATGCTTCGTTTTACACCTACTGGGGTTAGGAAATCGGATTTAGTGGCTTTAGGAATAAAACTTCATAATTCTCGTTTGGGTGCACTTGATTCTTCTCATGCTAAATCTAAAGGATGATAGTGTTGACATGTTTATCATATGCTAGTTTGCTTCATGATATATTCATTGCTAGTATAATGACATGTGTATCATTTTGTATTATAGTTTTTTATTGTTTGAGTCCTTTTTAAAAAAAATACAAAAAGTTTTTGTTTTTGAGAAAACTTTTGAAAACCCAAAAATATTTTTCTTTCATTTGAGTCAAAATATGTTTGAAAAGCCAAAAAGATTTTCGATTTTTGACTTTACATGTTTGATGTGGCATATTGGTGTGCTTGGATCCCCATCGTCTCATTATTCATGTGGCTAAGACATTTGGTCATTATTATCGATGCTTAGAATGGTCTTAACCATTGTTTATATGGGGTTTTTTCGAAGTTGATATGCATTTTGATTCGAATTTGTATATATGCCATCATTGCATGAGTTTTTATGGATGTTTGACTTCTCTTGCATATTTGAATTTAGTGAGGCGTTATTATCTCAATCTTGTCATCTATGCGTAAGTAGACTTAAGGAGAAGTAAGTGTAATCAGCCTGAGGAGCCCCCTTTTTAATTTCTTATAAAATTATATTTCCTTTTATGAAAATCGATGCGGAAGCGTTAGATGTGATGGTTCAACTAAAAACACCAAATTTTTATTTCTATATCAAATTAAAATTAAACACAAGTGAAATAGGATGAAACACACACAATTCAAATTTCACTTAAACCAAGTTAATTAATCAAAGTCCTAGAATTTGCCTAAATCATATTTATTAATATTTCCAAATTAGGCCAAACCAGTTTTAACAATAGTCTTGAATTAAATAAATAATTACCCAAATTTAATTAGCACCAAATTAAATTAAGTGTGACAATTAAAACCAATTTTATCGTGAATTATCCTAAGCATGAGTTCTAAGTCATTATGCAAGATAAAAATAAATCAATCACACTACGCCGTGATATACGAGGAAAAAACCAAAACGGGAAACAACATCGGACGGCCCTAGACTCAAATCCACTAAGTACGGAATTACATTTACAAGACATATGACTTACTTCCTCAACTCGAACCCTCTCAAGCCTTGATGCGTCTTCTTGTAACCACCTCTGCCTAGCAGATAACCACGGAGCTCCACCGCGATCTTGGACTCACCAATCGGACAATAGGTACACCGTCAACCACACGTGGTGTCTTTTACCACATGAGAAAGCCGCAGAAAAATGAAGTCTTCTTCTTTGAGGGATATAAAAGAAAACCCAAACTTCTCTTTACAAATGTAGAGACAAATCGATGCCAAAATAATCCAAGCAAAGTATATGTATATATGAACTTGGAATAAACAAATATGGGTGTAACAAGAGTGGTAAATGATTTTCTCTTTGAAAATTAACACTCAAAACATGATCTTTTTCTTTAAACAATTTTGCTCTCAAAACACTCTCTAGGAGGTAGAAGGATATGAAAAAGATCCATGATAAAAATGGTTTCCCGTACCTAATAAAGTTTGATAAAAATCAATTAAGTAACAAGTGGGGAAGTGGGAGAAAACTGCTTAAAACCGCCAATAACTGTTCCCACCTGACATCTCGTTCGAACGAAATCTCGTTCGAACGAGACTTTTAATAAAGTTCCAGATTGAACTCGTTAGAAATCTCGTTGGATATCTCGTTCGAACATAAGGTTCGTTCGAACGACATATCGAACGACATTTCAAAGGCCTATACTGGGAACTCGTTGGCAAATTCGTTCGAACGACATTTGGTTCGAATGAAAAACTCGTTCGAACGACATATCGAACGAACTTCCAGAAAGTTCATAAATTTTGATTTTAGCCCAAAAACTTTATATACTTTTATTCTAAAGTTTGATAAAATCTTCCTGAAGTTAAAACAACAGTTTAAATAACCTAACACCCAAATGAAACTTGTTCCAAGGTCCTATATATATATAAATGCATTCATACCTTGGGAGCATGGAACTACTGTTGATGACGTACAAACGAGACACATAAACCACGGCTTTTGATGAAGCTTTATACTCTTTACCACTACGTCTTCAACTATACACATCATAGGCTTGAGAGATGATCAATATACTCTATCCTATGACTCAAACGTTTTTGTCCGGAATTGAGACAAAACTACAAAGGACTCAATTGGAAATTTACGTCCTTACAGTATGCATGTAAGAACCGTTTACCATGAGGATTTTTATTGGTACCTAATTAAAATATAATGAGTGATTCATGGGAAAGGGTTGCGAGATTTCAAAATTGACTCGTCGTGAAAGCCACCATTTAAAAGAACCCGAAAGAAAAAGGTAAAATACTAAGAAAAAGGGATAATAAGATTTTCTCTATGTTGAGAATGCTAGAAGCCTCAAAAGAACTTGAAAAAGTATGTTTAAGAGGGAGTTTGGTTGGAGAAAATTTAAACAGGTTCGCACAACTAATTCTAATGTTGAAATATTGCAATTTGACGCTATTGTTTGCAGAATCATCAAAATTCTGGATTTGTGTGCATGTAGTATGTTTAGTTCATAAAGCTCATACTTTAATTATCATATTGATATGATAAAGTTTGATGATTTATCTCTATCAATTATAGCTTCTTGATCTTTTCAATGTGTTGGAATTGTGACTCATTTGTTGTAGTTTCACGCCCATACATTCCATGTCCATGTTTGAGCACATCGGTTCTATGTTTGCATGTAACTCGCATTGTTAGTTTTTATGCGTTTTTGCATTTTGTGTTAAAAGCTTAATGTTTTAGCACTGTTTTGCTGCTGTCAGGCCCTTCCAGTGTGTTTTTCTGGAAATTTTTTCACTGGGCAAAAATTTATGATATTTCTGGGAATCTGGGAAAATTTAGCCTGTCACGAGAAGTCGTTCTAATGAAATTTCCATGCCGCGAGAAGTATCTTCGAGCGACGTCCTCATCTCGTTTGAGCGACATCCCTGGCTCGTTCGAACAACGGTCTGTGAATTTGCTTCTGACTTGTTTGTAGCACCCTGGTTATTGTGGTATACTTTTTAGTACTGCTGGAAGTTTTCTAGACTGACTGGTTTTTATGCAGGTTTTACTGTCTCATATAGGAATTTTACATATGATCCGTTTATCACACCTGATTATTTTGCTATATTCTTTGTGTGATTCCTTGGTTTACTAGCTACTGATTTTTCATTACTTGATCATATTTAGCTGGTTGTTCCATGATTATCTAGCGATTTTTAATTGGTATATTCTCCTGCTAGATACTTGATTGATTCGTTTATCTTTTCAACGAGTTGTCTATTCGAGACAAAAAGGGGGAGAGATGTATGTGATGTTGGGGGAGATTTGTTGAGCATGTTTTTGATTACATATTTTACAAATTAGTAGTACAAATTGGTATCATTTTGTTGCTCAATTATTTAACAAATGGTTTTTCAGAGTTTATTCATAGTGGTATCTATTTTAAAATTGGTATCATTTGGATATATATATTGGTTTCATTTGTTCCTCCATACTTCACTGGGTATTTATTTGTCTGTTTCATGTGTGTAGGTATGCTTCAGTGATTCGAGATTTCAAGTCTACATCATATTCAGATAGGTCCCGGTGCTACATATACTAGTCCGTGTCCTGTATTTCTTGACTTTGGGTTTATGGGATGGGATTTAGGCATCATACTGCTTGACGGCCCGTCTTAGGCATTTCACGGGTTTAGTTTTGTCCCAGAATAGTCAAAGGGGGAGATTTGTAAGGACATAAATTCCCAATTGAGTCCTTGTATTGTTTTGACTCAATTCTGTGAACAAAACTGTGTTTGTAATATGTCATAGGGAGATTTTATTTTGTCACAATCCTACTAGGTCTATGACGTATTGAAGAAATTGAAGACGTTGCGGCAAAGCTTCAAATAATTAATCATGTCGAGGTTTAATTGATGCAAGTTTATTCGCCTTCAAGTTAATTGCGTCTCGAGATCACACAGGTATGAATGCGTATTGTTAATGAGATTCAGAATTGTTTTTATAAAAGATAAGAATGTAATTTTATAAAGAAAAATCTTTTAAAATGTTTTAAACTACGTTTTATTCTGACAAGCTTGAAATAGAGTTTGACTTAATTGGATCTCTCTTGAAGAAACGTTTTAAAGAAAAAGTCAAACCGACACACGCATCATTCAAACGATAAGCTGGCTCATTCAAGCGAGATAGCCATGTCGCGCGAACGACATGTCGATCTCGTTCGAGCGACATGTTTTTCGAGGCAGTGATTTTTTCTTATTTAAAGCGTGGTTTCGTCAGAATTAATGTGCGTGTATTCTGGAAAAACAGTTTACGATCCAGAAATGTGTTTTCACATATTTTTCTAAGGTTTCAAATCTTAAACACATCCTTAGATTTTTCAATGATCCGAGTCATCATTACTATATGTTTATGTGATCTTGCTGCACCAAGAAGGTTGGTTTTATACTTGAACATCTGGGTTTTGTGGTGAAGAAAAGAGAAGACTTCCTATTCGACATCGTAGACATATCAAAGCCCTTCGGTGGACACCGAGACATACGTGGACGCGTGTGTTGTGGACAAGTATCATGAAAGAAGAACTTTCTGCGTGGCACTGTGAGAGGAGTGGTTGAAGATCAGAAGAGCGTAAAGACCCGTGGGGATCAATGTGACACCCCGCCTAATTAAATACCGGGCGATCACTCCTTTATTAAATTAGTTCAAGGTGAACAGTTGGTTCATTCTCAGCATCACTGTCGAAAAATAAAACTTTTCCAATTTAAACACCCTAATTAATTAAGCTAAGTGTCAAAACCATTTAAAACCTTATTCTCATTTTATTAAATCCGGTTATAAAACCTTTAACCATTTACATTTTTAAGAGTCACACATTAAGAATGAGAATAGAAATGAACATTCAAGAATTTAACCATAAATAAATAGTCCCAACATTTACAACACCAAAGGAAAGCTTCCTGACAGTAATAAATCCCGAAATAAAGGTACTGAAAGTAAAAATTACAATCTCTGACAATACCAACTAATTAATAGAAAGAGGGCGACACATGCCCCTGCTGGATAAAACTGAACTAGGAGTAGAATCAAATGGATGAAGTCGTCTAAACAACAGGCCTACAACTCCCACCTAAGCTGCATCTCGTTCCTGCCAAAGGACCCTATGCAAGACTCCCCTGTGGCTGAGCACCTGTAATATATATATATACAAGAGAGAAAGAGAAAAGGAAATGGGTCAGAGCCCGATAGTGTATATGATTTAAAAATTCGTTTAGCAAGTATTTAAATTGATTACAGGCCAATGCAACAACATATTAGTGCGACACTCTCTTGAGAAATTCTCACCTCTCTTCTAATGTGCACACCTATCGCACTAACCTTCCCAATGGTCTATCTCGTCATATACCACGCTATCTTTCCAATGATTTGACTTATCTTAGGTTATTCGCAGGATTTACAACTGAACAACACAAGTATTTAAAACGTAAGATTTCAATTTGTAACCAAAGTTCTCCTTTTTACTTTATTAATCAATAAAGTTTTCCAGTGTCATATTATACTTTCTCAAAACAAGTATTTATAATTTGAGCCATCAACCATGTCCTACATATCAATTCACAGTAGGTAGTTCCAGATTTCAGAATTTCATATATATATTAACTACTCGTATAATATATATATCATAACAGCACCCCACATAAAAACTATGGTGCGGGCATACTCTGCTATCCAATCCCCGTATCACTCGTACTAAGGGAAATACAAGTTCGGAATCACTCTCGAACTGTAGTAACACATACATAAACAATATTGAGGCGAAGCATAGTTTCCAAGTCCAAGAGGTCAGTACATACCCTCACGTCTGTTAGGACCGTCCGACTATCGATCCGATAGCCCGTACCTTGGTTTTCTATCTTCTAGGGTACGAGTCAATATCCCCCATAAGGCACACGAGATAAGATTGTCCCAGCGCGGTAACCTCCGGGATAGCAAGTAGCGCGGACATGATTTTCACAAGTATATAATATATGCATACACAATCATATAAATATACCACTTTTATTATATCAATTTAGGTTTATCCCATAACCCATATTCACAACATTTATCCTTATTTTCCCATTATTAGTTATCACGTATAATGTTTCTTTTCTCACTTTAATTCGAAGGGTTTCTCCGACTTACTACGTAGCCCTCATGGACTCTATCCTTCCAAAGGTACAATTCAGTAGATATCCATTTATGTTCCAACGTAACTCTCTTTTACGTGTCACTCCCCTTTAATATATACTTACATTGTCCCTTATGCAAAATATCCCAAAAATATAGATTTCGCCTTACATTAAAGGTCTCTTATTCATTAATGAATCTTACTGGTCATCATTAACTCCCAAATTATTTTAGCAAGGATGTCTAAGGAGTTCTCTTCATTTCGAATCAATTCAACAATTTTAAAAGGGGAACTTAAGTCTGCCAGGAGGGGTCGATCGATCGAGGTCTGGGGCTCGATCGATCGAACCTTTGATCGATCGAAGCTCTGGGCTCGATCGATCGATCAAACAGATATTGCGATTTCTGCAGTTCTGCAGTTACGGGTTTCATCTTCTAACCTTCACCAAATCCATATTTTTCAATCCCAATCGTCCCAAAATTTATACTACTAACATTATATCATCATACTAGATATTTCCAACGTAAGGCATGTAGATTTCTATCACTAAACATGGATTAACAACCCAAAATTATTATAATTGTCAAGAACCCTAGAAATCTCTTAAACATGGTTCTAACAAGAATTTTCCAGAATTTCCTTCTTATAAACATCATAATTTCGTGGTTTACTCCTCTACATGACAAAGGGTTTCCAGAATATCATTTAAGTCATCACTACATGCAATTTCCTATCTCAAATTGAGTTTTTCTTCCATACAATTCATCCTAATCATTCCTAAACTAATATGAGTGATGCATCAATGAAAATAAGCAAGATAAACACTTGCCTGGGGTTTTCAGAAGTCTGGTTTGGTGCCGAAATTGGTGTGGTTGCGTTCCCCGTCTCGCGATCTACGCGTTGGTGGTGGAGGCGGTGCAAACAGATGGATTTCGGGCCTTGGATTGCTTTGGAAGCTCTCTCCTTCCCTCTCCTATGGCCGTCACTTGTCTTTGGTTGTTCTAACCCTAGAAGACAACCTAGATATCTTATATAACCCTTTTAATTTTCGTGGGTTTAATTACCCAAAAATACAAAATGACTAAAATGCCCTCCCGGGGTACTAATTAAGCCTAAAATAGCCCTGAGACTCAAACTAAACCCCCGGGTACACTTTTCAGACTATCTCGACCCTTCCGAACGCGTTGGCGCACTCAAAATGACCATACAGATAACTAAAAATATTTCACTTTTATTAATCAACATTTAATCCCGGCGCGACACAGGCGCGTCCCGACTTAAATTTCCATAATTATCATTTTATTCACACGTGACAATATTATAAAAATAAATCTCATATATTACTATACTCATCCAGTAATATTCAACAAATATCAAATTTTCAATAATTACTAACTCTCGTCACGCTAGTAAATATTTAAAGCAACATTCCGGATTAAAATTAAATTAATTTATCTCAATTAAATTTAATAAATCCCATAATTTAAAAGCTATAAAAATACGAGGTATTACGTACTTCCCCCCTAATAACGGAATTTCGTCCCGAAATTCAGAAAATAAGGCCTATCAGGTAGCACAATTCTGGATATCCTTTTCCGTACACAACTAACTACACATTACGGCGCTCAATCACTATAGCCCTTTCTTCACAGCGACATTGTTTTACATTCTCATTGGAGACACTTCACATTGTGCTCCCAACCGACAACATTCGCATAGGTCACGCCTATACGTTATAAATTTCATTATCTTACTATCATTAGGAGGCCGAACCTCACTACATGACAAATACTCGGATCTATTCATATACAAAACTCCCATTCTGAGAAAATTATACGAGCATTTGATCACTCTTGCTCGCCTAAAACAGTCGTGGAATTCTACCACATTTATCGGATGTTCTCTCGACCGATCCAAAAATTCTGATTATCTACTCTCCTCTAAACATACGGAAGGAGAATAGTCGAGGTTCTTCCATAACAAAACCTTAATAAGTACCTTGTACGCGACAAACAGGTACGAGTGCTTCTACAGAGCATTCCTGAAATCATCGTATCAAGATTCCAAAATATACTTCATGTAGCTCCCCAAATCTTTAATCACCATGCGCCTATTCCCTGGCTAAGGGTGATACATCCTACTCGAAATGAAACCTTATCTTTATTGGTTCCTGAAATTCCATATCAAAGGTGGGATTCACCAATCTCATCCTGATTCGGAAATTTATACTGCGCCGGACCATGCACTGGCGCGACCTTCCTTTCAAAGGAAGTCTGGGGCGTACTAGTTAATATTGTAAACAATCCCAAAGGAATATCAATCACTTCCTTCTCAGCGGCTTAATTCACATGTTCGGGATGAACCCTTGATCTTGTTTTGACGATGGTAACCCATCCAAGGACTGTACCGACTTTACCGACCTCTTCAAATTTTAGAAATTGTCGATAAACACAAAATTCTTTGGTTGATTCTCCTCTTTCAACCAAACCTTACCTATGGGCGGTGCATGTAGAGACTACTCACTATGTCCCGCTAAACATCGATTCTTCCTTGAAATGTCTCACATTAAGTGACACGTAATACTCTCCTTCCTTCCTTGTAGTATGCCAAAAGTTCCACTTGTGCTCTTCTCTCCACAAAGCGCACTTCTGGATCTCCTATACCATACCAACATCATCATCACCCTTTGTATGAGCAAGTCACTCTCACACTTGCCTACTAACAACTCCGCTCCGAGTGTTCTTCATAATCATTTAATTCTGCTCCATTCAAGGAATACTCTTCTTAAATGACTCCCCACAGTCTTCCAATTCAAATTTGGGTGTGCTATTCTAATTGCACACCTATGTATGGATTATCGTCCCTCATGTGACGTTTAATCCACTATGTCACTTCCACTTCGTTCTGTTAGCCCCACAAACACATTTTCCACACCTACATTGCCACGCCCCTACGAGTTTTAACATCAGTTAACCAGGATGTCTACACATCCTATAAACCGGGCATACTAGCATAAGAATCACATACGCTCCATAATAATAAACAAATTCTTTATTTTCCCTGGTGCTTGGAGCGTGATTACAACACTCTAATCACCCTAAAAATCAAAATTTTAAATATTCCTTATCATCGTTCCACCCCTCAACTCGTGGGGTAACTTTCAATGCTTTCTTACCATAAGATCCGGCTTCCAATAGCTTTAAGACAAAATTCAACTTCCAACTTACATACATAATTACTGGATCCCATTTCGACCAGGGTACCGAACTCATGGAATAGTGACCAAACGTCTCCCTATTTCCAACCTTAAGCTAAGTTTCATGCGTGGGATGTCTCGCAAAGATAAATCCAAACAAGGAGCCCCCCAATACACTACTACCTAGCATTGTCGGTTATCGAAATCCATTAGGTCCTCCGTCCGTGGCATGTACCCCTTTATTCCATCTCTTGACAGAAAAGTTACAATTTCTTCCGTAATTATGCTTAACAAAGAACGTTTCACTAATTGCACTATTGTTCAGTATAGGTTGGTGGTAATATCATTCCATAAACCTCGAATACATACAATCAAAATTCTCGAAATTCCTTTCCCTAATAATAGGGGTATAAATATTAACTCCCACATCTCTAAAGGATAAATATAACAATGCACTCTTCCTATCACTAAGTCCGGAGTGCTAAACATAATACTGAGTCAAATCTTTTCGCTCAACGGTAAATCTCGATACATACGGAATTATACTGACAAAGTCTATACATACATTGGCATCGAATATCTCGAGCCACCATCTCCTCCGAAGTCTCTAGGATAGATAATATAAGTACGAGTCCAACCTTCTTACAGGTAAAGCCTCGCCAAAACAAAATGTAAAACATGTTGCGCTAATGCAACCACTCCGATAGTCTTGCAATAAATGCCCACTATCGTACTACCCATTTCTATAACATTTTAACAAAGATAATATCATACTCTTGTATCGCATCACTACAACGATTAACCTCAATAAAGTATAAAACGTTGTTAATATACTCATTCATCCTCCGCGAATAGCACTACAAAAAAATCGCGCTACACTAGGGAAAAGATATTCACATAATAATAATAACGTTTAAAATAATATGCATTAAGCTCGTCTCACATGCTAATTTAGCAAGGAACAAAATATAGTGACTCGCTCGTGTCACACAAACACGCCTCATCCTCTGAGGATACAACTTACACTTCTACCTTGTCAATCGTCTTGACTGCGCAAATGGTTTCCGGACGTAACACGTCTACTCAAACCAAACAAAATTACTTTAATCGTTGCCTTTTACTAGGCACCGTATTCTTGTCCTTATACTCACTTTGGAACATATTATCGCGAGTGATCTCACTCCGCACAAAATACCTCAACACATAATCCACTTATCACCTGTCCTACTAACCAGGTTAGGATTGTCCTTCTCTCGGACTTTAGTAGACTCGATTCCCGTTAGCCATCCCGATTGTTCCTTTAACTTTTTAGGCCATACCGATCATGTTACTATCTATAATAGTACTTACTGAATTTACCATCACTTGGTAAAAAATTAACTATCTGAAGCCTTTAAAAGGGTCCCCCGATGTGTATCCACATACCTTTGTGGTGCTACACTACCACCCTCGTATTCAGCCTTATTCTCGACTAACTTCCTCAATTTCTTTAAGCTTCCCACCCAAGGAGCATTATCATCTATTTTGACAAAATATGACAATGTCAACCTCTGATTCGGTCGTCCATCAGAATTTCCTCCTCGAGTATTATTAATTAATATTACGAGTTGGTCTCCCACTTGGAGTCATTTCCTCCACTCGTATCTACATCTTTCGATACAAAATTCGCTAGCGGTTAAGATTCATATTCACAAATGGACCCCTGTCATGCCCTCCCGCGATGAGTTCAGAACCACGTTTGCTTCTAATCCTGAACAGTTGAGGAAGGAACATACGGTCAACACTGTACCTAAGGTTTTCCTATAGGCATATCATTCCATTTCTAAAATTGGTGGTTGACTCCAACCATTATAACTTCGTCCCGAAAGCCAAGAAAATTTTCTCTAAATTTTCACTTTCAGTTTGCCACACTCCGTCCTATTTTTAAGCCTTTGGATACTTTACCTCCATTGGTAAACACATACAATTTTAGCGTTGCTAAAATTTCCCATTGACAGTATCTACACGTTTTTGTAATACGTTGGGTAAGTTTACCCTCGCACCTCATTTGACTATAACAGCATTTGAAAATCATTATTGCGCCTTAGTCGCCTTTCTAGTCTTGACTTCTCGTGCCAAAAGGGAGGTGACCTCAACTACGGTCATCATCCTCGGATATATTTTATAATCTCAACTGAGCCCTGTCTCCTGATGTACGCTTAACGGTCCTCTTATGACATCCGTCATCGCTCGGCACACGCACACATCTGAACGAAATTAGAATTCACTAATGTATACACATTATAGCAGGAGAACGAAATCTCATCAAAGAAATCGACAACCCTAAACATAGGGCTCTATAACAAACAAAGCAACGCTGAAAGCATAATAAGCCGTATAGATCCTAAGGACACTAGAACCTGATGCTCTGATACAACCTGTGACACCCCGCCTAATAAAATACCGGGTGATCACTCCTTTATTAAATTAATTCAAGGTGAACAGTTGGTTCATTCTCAGCATCACTGTCGAAAAATAAAACTTTTCCAATTTAAACACCATAATTAATTAAGCTAAGTGTCAAAACCATTTTAAACCTTATTCTCATTTTATTAAATCCGGTTATAAAACCTTTAACCATTTACATTTTTAAGAGTCAAACATTAGGAATGAGAATAGAAATGAACATTCAAGAATTTAACCATCAATAAATAGTCCCAACATTTACAACACCAAAGGAAAACTTCATGACAGTAATAAATCCCTAAATAAAGGTACTGAAAGTAAAAATTACAATCTCTGACAATACCAACTAATTAATAGAAAGAGGGCGACACATGCCCCCGCTAGATAAAACTGAACTAGGAGTAGAATCAAATGGATGAAGTCGTCTAAACAACAGGCCTGCAACTCCCACCTAAGCTGCAGCTCGTTCCTGCCAAAGGACCCTATGCAAGACTCCCCTGTGGCTGAGCACCTGTAATATATATATATATATATATATATATATATATATATATATATATATATATATATATATATACAAGAGAGAAAGAGAAAAGGAAACGGGTCAGAGCTAGATAGTGTATATGATTTAAAAATTCGTTTAGCAAGTATTTAAATTGATTATAGGCCAATGCAACAACATATTAGTGCGACACTCTCTTGAGAAATTCTCACCTCTCTTCTAATGTGCACACCTATCGCACTAACCTTCCCAATGGCCTATCTCATCATATACCACGCTATCTTTCCAATGATTTGACTTATCTTAGGTTATTCGCAGGATTTACAACTGAACAACACAAGTATTTAAAACGTAAGATTTCAATTTGTAACCAAAGTTCTCCTTTTTACTTTATTAATCAATAAAGTTTTCGAGTGTCATATTATACATTCTCAAAACAAGTATTTATAATTTGAGTCATCAACCATGTCCTACATATCAATTCACAGTAGGTAGTTCCAGATTTCAGAATTTCATACATATATTAACTACTCGTATAATATATATATATATATCATAACAGCACTCCACATAAAAACTATGGTTCGGGCATAATCTGCTATCCAATCCCCGTATCACTCGTACTAAGGGAAATACAAGTTCGGAATCACTCTCGAACTGTAGTAACACATACATAAACAATATTGAGGCGAAGCATAGTTTCCAAGTCCAAGAGGTCAGTACATACCCTCACGTCTGTTAGGACCGTCCGACTATCGATCCGATAGCCCGTACCTAGGATTTCTATCTTCTAGGGTACGAGTCAATATCCCCCATAAGGCACACGAGATAAGATCGTCCCAGCGCGGTAACCTCCGGGATAGCAAGTAGCGCGGACATGATTTTCACAAGTATATAATATATGCATACACAATCATATAAATATACCACTTTTATTATATCAATTTAGGTTTATCCCATAACCCATATTCACAACATTTATCCTTATTTTCCCATTATTAGTTATCACGTATAATGTTTCTTTTCTCACTTTAATTCGAAGGGTTTCTCCGACTTACTACGTAGCCCTCATGGACTCTATCCTTCCGAAGGTACAATTCAGTAGATATCCATTTATGTTCCAACGTAACTCTCTCTTACGTGTCTCTCCCCTTTAATATATACTTACATTGTCCCTTATGCAAAATATCCCAAAAATATAGATTTCGCCTTACATTAAAGGTCTCTTATTCATTAATGAATCTTACTGGTCATCATTAACTCCCAAATTATTTTAGCAAGGATGTCTAAGGAGTTCTCTTCATTTCGAATCAATTCAACAATTTCAAAAGGGGAACTTAAGTCTGCCAGGAGGGGTCGATCGATCGAGGTCTGGGGCTCGATCGATCGATCAAACAGATATTGCGATTTCTGCAGTTTTGCAGTTACGGGTTTCATCTTCTAACCTTCACCAAATCCATATTTTTCAATCCCAATCGTCCCAAAATTTATACTACTAACATTATATCATCATACCAGATATTTCCAACGTAAAGCATGTAGATTTCTATCACTAAACATGGATTAACAACCCAAAATTATTATAATTGTCAAGAACCCTAGAAATCTCTTAAACATGGTTCTAACAAGAATTTTCCAGAATTTCCTTCTTATAAACATCATAATTTCGTGGTTTACTCCTCTACATGACAAAGGGTTTCCAGAATATCATTTAAGTCATCACTACATGCAATTTCCTATCTCAAATTGAGTTTTTCTTCCATACAATTCATCCTAATCATTCCTAAACTAATATGAGTGATGCATCAATGAAAATAAGCAAGATAAACACTTGCCTGGGGTTTTCAGAAGTCTGATTTGGTGCCGAAATTGGTGTGGTTGCGTTCCCCGTCTCGCGATCTACGCGTTGGTGGTGGAGGCGGTGCAAACGGATGGATTTCGGGCCTTGGATTGCTTTGGAAGCTCTCTCCTTCCCTCTCCTATGGCCGTCACTTGTCTTTGGTTGTTCTAACCCTAGAAGACAACCTAGATATCTTATATAACCCTTTTAATTTTCGTGGGTTTAATTACCCAAAAATACAAAATGACTAAAATGCCCTCCCGGGGTACTAATTAAGCCTAAAATAGCCCCGAGACTCAAACTAAACCCCCGGGTACACTTTTCAGACTATCTCGACCCTTCCGAACGCGTTGGCGCACTCAAAATGACCATACAGATAACTAAAAATATTTCACTTTTATTAATCAACATTTAATCCCGACGCGACACATGCGCGTCCCGACTTAAATTTCCATAATTATCATTTTATTCACACGTGATAATATTATAAAAATAAATCTCATATATTACTATACTCATCCAGTAATATTCAACAAATATCAAATTTTCAATAATTACTAACTCTCGTCACGCTAGTAAATATTTAAAGCAACATTCCGGATTAAAATTAAATTAATTTATCTCAATTAAATTTAATAAATCCCATAATTTAAAAGCTATAAAAATACGGGGTATTACAATCAAGTCGTTGAGTGAGTTTTTTATCTGTTCGTTGTAATTCTATATTCATAGTGATTATCTGGCTTGGGCCATTTGAGTTTTTTTTTTCGTCTTGGGTTTTTTCCTCGTACATCCGGCGTTGTGAGTATTCTTTACTTTACTTGCGTTAATCACTAAATGCATGTTTAGGATTAATCAAGATAAAATTGGTTTTTCACAACTTGGTTTGGTGCTAATTAAATGTTGGATAATTTTTGGTGAGAATTGGTGATTTGAAACATACATATAAGGACAACTCTTTCATACTTGTCAACACTCAAACATTTAATAAAGTAAGAAATATATCAATTTTTAGTCATGTATGGTTATACTAATATTTTGTTACTCCATTTTATGCCTATTATGGGTCATAGAGAAGCTGCTCGTGTGCAACTATTTGTGGTAGAGTCGAATCAACCTCCTTCACAACCTACTCATGTAAATGTTGTCGTCTCTTTGGACACTATTTCATCAAGTGTAATTACTAATGAGGGTATTATTTTGATCTTGGTAGAAATATTTTGTTTTCAATCACTATCTCAGTGACCCTCTTTTTCATTCATTAACTATGTTACTCTACTATTCAACACCCTGCTTTGTTTCCATTCCTCCATAATACATTCAACTTATCTACTTATTTATTCATTCAATATATTATCTTCTCCCTCATTCCTACATGAAGTTTACATAAGTTTAGACTTCAAAGAATATAACTTCAGATTTTTTTTATTCTCTTTTAAGTTTTCCTTCGAGAGAGGATAGTCAAAATTCATCATTTTCAGTCACCCTTCACAAGCTTCCATTATTTTCTTGCATATCTCTGATCTTTTTTCATTTGACTAATCTATCCCAACAAGTGAAATGACCAAAATTTCTCTTCTGAATTCATTATAAGACAGTTTTGGAAACTCATCTTCATCCTTAATGAACTTTGATTACAAGATTTTTTATGAAAAAAAATGTTAGTGTTGTCGCTGGAGCCATACGTATAATAGATATTATTTTGATTAGTTTTAGGTGAGTTTTAGGAAGGGAGTTAAAGGGAGTGATGAAGAACACATGAGTGATGTTTTAAATAAACAAACGAGGGGATAATATAATGCACTAGGGGTTGTGATCGTGTGGAGACTCAACCGCCTTTAATTGTACCGCCATATATTTAATACCTAAAGAGATGGAAGCCTTTGATGTGAAAAGGTGATCAATTTAGGTAAAACAGACACAAGAAACTTGTGAAGGCGAGGGAACAATCCTCCAACACTTTTATCAACACTTGTTAAATTAGTATTAGTAAACCATTCCTCCCAACCCACCATGCTCGAAAAACAGAGAGTTTCAAGTGATTGGAGCCTTGGGAATTAAACCTTGATTAATGTGGGGCAGTCATGTATAGTAAGCTTGCTAAGGCAAGGAAACAATCCACCAAAACTTTCATTAACAATAT
Organism: Sambucus nigra; assembly: GCA_949130495.1. Lineage (NCBI taxonomy): Eukaryota > Viridiplantae > Streptophyta > Magnoliopsida > Dipsacales > Adoxaceae > Sambucus > Sambucus nigra. Next base: position 160,214,549 of record OX422216.1, on the reverse strand, counting down.
ATATATTAGTAGACCATACGTCCCAACCCTCGAAGTACTCAATCGTGAGAATATTAAGTGCTGGGAAAGCAAAGACATGAGGATTGCCGTCCCCATACAACTCAACACCCACATTTATTATCATAGACATGTTCTAAACACACAACTCCCTGAGTGAGGGTAGCTACTCAACTTAAGGTAAAGATATTCATTTCTCACAGTGACCAAGTGTTGGGTGAATTATAGTAGAGAATGAGGGGTCCCCAACCTAGGAAACTCAATTCCTCCATCGAATTTAATTTTGAGTTTGGACAAGTTTGTATGAGGTTTTAGTGCCTTAAGTAATTCATTCTCAAGCAATTCACTTAAAAAATTATTGAGTTCATTACTCCATATCAACATTAATTTGTCGAGGTCTTGCTTACACGATACACTGCACCAAAAATCAGAAATGGTCACATTTAATGGGTCACGATCACTGCCCATGACTAGGGGGTCACGGTTGACGCACATAACCCCTATATATTAATTGTAACCAAATAAGTGACCATGGCTTAGGGTGAATTTTTTAAGGGTCTAGTCACGGTCATAAGGCTTGACCCATGGGGTCACTGCCACTAATTGTAATCCCCCGTGACCCAGGATGGTGCCAAATGTCTCGCACCTTTGGTCACACTAGTGGTCACGATCAATATCTGTGACCCACTAATGACCAAATATTATGACCACGGTTATTTTGGCATAAAAAATTCCCTCTATTTTGGTCACGAATGTGGTCACAGTCGCTAACCATGACCCCTATACCTATTTTAAATGGGTTACAGTATTAGTCACGGGCATAAATCGTGACCTGTTTTACGGTATTAAATAATCCAGAACCTTCCCTTTTACTATGCTCGTGTCCCAAAAAAACAAAAGACGCTCCCTCTCTCAATGAAACCCTCCGGCAAAACCCTTTTTCTCCCTCTCCACACAAGGTATTTCGTTCATTTTATTTCATTTATTGAGTGTGTTTTGTGTGTGCATGTCTGTTCAATGTAAGTGTCCTATGTGTGTATTCTATGTGTGTGTGTGTCCAGTATGTGCGAGTGTGTGTATTCTTTGTGTTTATATTCAGTGTGTATGTGTGTGTGTATTCCGTGTGTATATGTGTGTGTGTGTGTGTGTGTGTGTGTTTGTATTGATATTCAAACAATATAATGGTTGTTTTATTGTAGTAAAAAAAATGAAATTATATGAAATTGGTTATTTTTCTTCATTTTATTGTGCTATTCCCATAATGAATATTTTTCATACCTTGAATTTTTAACATGTTGAATATTTTTTAATTATATTTTTTAGTCCTTATAATGAACAACTACCAATTTATATCTAAATCACACATTCTACATTGAAATATGGTCATATTCATTGTTAGAAATTGTATATGAAACCCTTGATGTAGAATTGTTTAGGAAAACTCATGTTCTATATTTATGTTCTTGAAAATCAATCAAGTAGACGACTTAGAAGAAGTATGCCATAATCTTGTCTTCGATTTTTGGTTTGATATGGATGATTGATACTTAAAATGATCACTCTATTAATTCTTTATAATAAACCATTAACGGATTATTTGTCTTAATAACGACCCTATCAAAACAAAAAAAACACTCACTTTATTAATTCGTCACCCCTTCATTAGGATTAAATTAAAATGAAGTTAAATAGGACTTCTTGTGTCTCGTGATAATAATTTATTTAGGATTAATTAGAGCCATAATTTGTAGTTTCTTCACTCTTAAGACTCATATTCACCCCCTTTTATATATATTTTCTCAAGATTTTGCCAGTCTGCTACCACTAACCTGGATATAATTGCATTTTTGGAGTTAACAAGGAAGCAGAGAGCATTTCCAGAGTTGGTATACCCTATATTTCCCTCCTCATCCATCAAAACTCTCTCTCTCTCTCTCTCTCTCTCTCAAAGAAACTTCAAGCCAGATGTCCATTGCGCCTTTCACCAAATCACTGTCCATACCACCAACCAATGCTTTCACCTCCGAAACATAATCCAAGGTCTAATTAACCGGGGTACCATTGCCCCACCAGCCAATCCTAAGCCAAACACTACTCACAACCCACTCCCAAATCATACTAATGCTATCTTCCTAGAAATGAACCCATAATTTGATCCCTTAACTCAAATCATACCCATACGCTCTCCCAAACCTCTCCAAACTTGCCCATATTTACTCCTACACCTTGTTAGCCTCGTCGATCAAGCACTGTCACTTCTTACCCAAGCATGCATCGCTGTCTGTACCCATTCTGAAGATGGAAGTATGGAATTATCAGAAGTGTTAAATCAACTCCTAGAGTTTGGGCTGAAATTGCCTTCACAGATGATCATTGATTACCAGAGATTCTGTACGCTATTCTTGGAAGCACGAAAATGGGCCCAAGAGTCAGACAGTTGGGTGGTACCAACTGATGAAGTCAACCTAGATGACATTGTCCAGATCATGGCAGAATTATTCAGGCAAACCAATGATATTTGTAGTATGACCGAGTTACTTGATACTCTGAAGCTACAAGGACGCTTGGTCCCTTTACCCTTACATATCCCCACAGAATGGGAAGACCTGTATGAAGAAGCCATTGAAGTTGTGGAATATATTGACTTTACATAGAAAGACAAAATTGTTGCCACCGGATGGGGGGAAGAATTCGAAGATTCAAATGAAGAGAAAGATTTCGAGAAAACTGGCCCAATAGCCGACATGTGTGGGATGATAACATTTGAGGAGCTCCTCGGAAAAATAAACAAAGTGGTAGAACAACCCGAGATCGACGAAGAAACAGGGTTCATATTCTCCCCTTCTTCAGTAAATCACATGACCAGATCAGGGAGGCATTACCAGATCCTAAGCTCACTATTATCCAATGACAAGGGGAAGGTCGTTAAAAACCTTCCTATGCCAGAAATGACCCTCGAGGAAAGCAAGATCCTCGATCAACTGAAGAAAACCCAAGATAACATCACTCTATGGGGGCTTTTCATGTCTTCCCAGCTACACATAAATGCTTTGATCACGTTGCTCACTGGACCCACAGTTCCTCCTTCCACCACACCAGAAGAAGCGATAAATTTAGTTGGATCCTTAACCTCTACCCGAATGCTATCCTTTTCCGAAGAAAAAATCCCCAAAATTGGGCCAAACCATAATCATGCACTCAACATCTCCGTCGAAGTTATGGGGAAGATCGTACCACTCTCTCTTGTCGATAATGGGTCTACTTTGAATGTCTGCCCATTAAGAACCTTCAAGTTCTTAGTACTGAAGGAAAGTGACCTCGCTCCAAGCTCTACTTCTGTACGTGCCTACGATAAAACTCGTCGGGAGGTAATGGGATCCATAAAGCTTGTAATAGGAGCTGGCCTTATTAACCCTGTCGTCAAATTCCAAGTTATCGACATCCCACCTTGTTTAAACCTGCTGCTCGGATGACCTTGGCTCCACAGTATCAAGGGTGTGTCTTCCTCACTCCATTAGAAATCGAAGTTCTTAATCGACGAACGAATCATCACCATTTTGGGCGATGACGATAATACCGAGGGTTCAAGTACCAGCAATGCAATCTTTGAGATACAACATGGGTCAAATGATATGCTCCTATCAGAATTCTGAGTTAAACCACTTCTACTCCTGGCAGGGGACAATTTTAAAGAACAGTTTTTCCAAAATATGACCCTCATAGCAACGTTAATGTGATCCAGATGTTCAGAAATATGCACTTCATACCCAGACTGGGGCTAGGACAAAGACAACAAGGGATACTTGAGCCCATTGAACTGAAGAAAGCTTTCCCTCCTTGTGGTTTGGGGTATCAACCATCAGAACAAGAGCTCAGAATGATCCGCCATTCTCAACCAAAGAGAAGATTAAACTGCACCCAGACTATCCCAGGTGACTCCTTGAATGGACGATTCATCAAAGAGGGCGAATATTTACCCTTTTCTGGCTTTCCAAAACCCTGGTATGACCATACAGATAAGAAAACGAAACTTAGAATGGAGATCTTTTTCCAGGACAGCTACCCATGGGCAAAAAGTTCCCAACACCAGGTACAATCGCTCATCAGAGATACCGAAGATTCTGAGGGAAGTGACTCTGAAGATTCCTTCAACTTACAGACACTAGAGCTGACACTCTGCATGGTTCACTCAAGCACTACATCACTGGATCCATCCCACTTGATTAAAGCTGCTGATACACTTCTCTTGAACTGACATCCTACGCCGATTCTATCTGTTGAAATCCCACTTCACCCCATTTCTTCTTCTGTTGTCTATCCTTGCTCAAATGTAATCAAGACGTCCTTTGATGAGGTTCTCAATGTTATTTTTCCTATCAATAAAATAAACGAAGATTTTGAGTATGTTGCTATGCCTTACATTAATTTTTTAGATTTTAATCAAACTTTTGATGATGATGAGTTTGCAAATGAATAATTCTTAACTGATCTAAATAAGGTTAATAACAAATAACATAACCGCGTTGAAGTTAATAAAGAAGAAGCTGTTACTGTTAACCTCGGTTATAGTAGCCAACTGCGCGAGATTAGGATAAGGGCTACCCTCGACGAGTATGAGCGCGCACAACTCGAAGAATTACTAAAGGAATTCGTGGATGTCTTCGCATGGTCCTATGATGATATATCCGGTATTGATCCTGAAATAGCTCAACATGATATTCCCACTCTCCCAGATTACAAGCCAGTTAAATAGAGGTTAAGTAATCTCCGCACCGAATGGTCGCTCAAAGCCAAAGAAGAAGTGGTCAAACAGCTGAATGTGGGATTCATTCGTGTGATCGAATATCACATATGGCTAGCCAACATAGTGCCTGTGCCGAAATCAGGAGGAAAAGCTCGGATGTGTGTAGACTACCGGGACTTGAACAAAGCCTCTTCAAAGGATGATTATCCATTACCCAATATCGACATGATCGTGGACAACACAACCAGTCATGCTCTTAAGTCATTCGTCGACGGGTTTATCGGATACAACCAAATATAAATGCACTCGGATCACCAAGAAAAGACCGCGTTCATCACCCCATGGGGAGCCTTTTGCTACACTGTTATGCCATTTGGTCTCAAGAATGATGGGGCTACCTACCAGAGGGCTGCCATAACCATCCTGCACGACCTGATTCATAAAAAAGTCGAGGTGTATGTGGATGATATGATTACCAAATCCAAAACTAAAGAAGGTCATGTCCCCGCTCTTCGAATGTTCTTCGAACGACTGCGACGATATCAGATGAGACTCAATCCGCATAAATATGGCTTCGGTGTTACAAAAGGAAAACTCTTAGGATTCATGGTCAGTGAGAAAGGGATAGAAGCAAATCCTTCCAAGCTAAAAGACATACTTGAGATGCCACCTCCCCGAACAGAGAAAGAAGTCCGAGGTTTCCTTGGGAAATATCAATACATCAACCGATTCATCATCCAACTAACCTCCATCTGCGAACCTATCTTCAAACTCCTCCAAAAGGATTCAACCAGGATATGGAATGAGGCCGGCCAAGAAGATTTTGATCGAATCAAACAATATCTGACCCAACCTCCGATACTCATGCCACCATAACCTGGTCTCCCCTTGCTCCTATACCTAACCATAACCGACACTACAGTTGGGGATTTACTAGACCAATACCTTGAAGAATCCCGCAAAGAAAGAGCCATCTATTACGCCAGTCGTAAATTGGCCAGATACGAAGTCAACTACACTGCTTTGGAAAAAGCATGCGTCGCGCTTGTTTGGGTCACCCAAAAGTTACGACACTACATGCTCGCCTTCCCCATTAAGCTTGTATCCCGAATGGACCCCATCAAGTACCTGCTTGAGAAACCCACCTTATCCAGTCGAATGGGTTTATGGTTGATGCTCCTAGCCGAGTTTGATATCGTGTACGTCACACAGAAAGCCATAAAAGGAAGATCCATTTCTGACTACCTCACTGACTACCCCAGGAAGAAGCTGATGTCTAGATCTCTGAATTTCCAGATGAAAACATCCTCTACGTTGCCCAAGATGACCTTCGATGGAAAATGTTCTTTGATGGCACGGACAACAAAAAGGGATATGGCATTGGGATACTTCTGATCTCCCCTAATGACTCCCACACTCCCATCGCCATCAAGTGGGATTTCCCATACACCACCAACATGACTGAATACGAGGCGTGTATGGTAGACCTCAAAGTTGCTCTCAAGAAAGGTATTCAATGCCTAAATGTCTACGGGGATTCTTCCCTAATCATCGGTTAAGTGATCAGAAAATGGAAAGTCAAGGATGAGAAACTCCAACGCTTCCATGCCCACTTAAAAGAACTAGCCTCCTAATTCTAAGATATTACCTTCCATTACCTACCTCGAGCAAAGAATAACCTAGCCGGCGCCCTTGCTACCTTGGACTCCATGGTTGACATGCCCGAAGGAATAACAATGACCCCCTTCCTAGTCCAAAAGCAAGACAAATCGACCCATTGCTACCACATGGATCTCATCACCAAAGAAGATCCCGATCTTGTCAATTGCTGGTATAATGATATCTGGCACCTTCTCAAGCATGGTAGGTATCCCGAGAGTTCCAACAAAAATGATCGGGCCACCCTCTGAAGATTGGCCGCCTAGTACATCATCTGTTATAAAGCACTATTCAAAAGGAACTTTGATGGAACTCATCTACACTGCATCGCAGGGGTTGACATTGAAGAGGTGATGTAAAGAATCCACAGCAGGGAATGCGGGCCCCACATGAACGGTCACATGCTTGCCAAGAAGATCATTCGATAAGGATACTACTGGAACACCATGATCAAGGATTGCACCGCCTATGTCCGAAGATGCCTCAAATTCCAACAGTTCTCCAACCTTCAACACCTGCCTCCGCGAGAATTATACAAAATGACTTTTCCCTAGCCGTTCTCCACCTGGGGCATCGACATGATAGGGAAGGTTACACCCAAGGCTTCCAACGGATATGAGTTCATCCTATTTACCATTGATTACTTCACCAAATGGGTCGAAGCTGAGTCATATGCAATTCTGAACGCCAAGAAAGTGGCCAAGTTCATCAAGAAAAACATCATCTGTCGATATGGGGTCCCGCACGAGCTAGTGTCAGATAACGAGTTATATTTCAAGGCAGAAGTCACATAAGTGGTCAACGAGTATAGGATTCAAAGACATAAATCTTCTCCCTATCGACCTCAAACCAATGGTGCAGTCGAAGCCGACAACAAGAACCTCAAAGCCATCATCAGTAAGATGATCAAAAGCTATCGAGATTGGGCCAATCGAATCCCTTACACCCTATGGGGCTACCGAACCTCAATTCGAACCTCTACTGGGGATACCCCTTACTCTCTAGTCTACGGCATGGAAGAAGTCCTACTCGTGGAGTTGGAAATACCCTCGTTACGCGTCATGCTTGAAAGAAAGGTCAGTGAGGAGGACTAGTATCAAAGTCGCCTCGACGAGCTGTCACTCTTGAAAGAAAGAAGATTAAAAGCACTGTATCACATATAAGGGTATCATCGTCGAATAACGGGTTCATTCAATAAAAGAGTCAAGGACCGCGGTGTCCAAGAAGGGGATTTAGCCCTCAAAGAAATAGTAGAGCCCATCTGGGACCCCAGAGGGAAATTCAAGCCCAATTGGAGTGGCCCATACATTGTCAAGAAGATCTTGTCCGGCGCTGCCGCCATGCTCACTGACTTATATGGAAAAGAGATGGTTCGTCCAGTCAACCTGGACCGTATCAAGAAATTTTACCCCTAGTTCGAAATCTCGATGCGCTATGACACTTCTCATCTCCCTTCTATTCTAAAAAAGAAATCTCTTCATTTCCCTCTACCCAGAACTACGTGGGCCTGATCCTCTGCAAAAAACATTTTCAAACATATTAAAACTTTTCAAAAACCACCAGAGGTACATAGGCAGCTCATGCATCTTACATGAGCACGACCCTTTTTTTTTTCACAAAAAACTATTCTTTTCTTATCTCGGAGAATGACAGTCCATTCTAACATATATTTGAACAAAAGGATTATGCATGCCTTAGTTATCGGTATTGATAATTGCAAATACAAAATTCATCAAAAGGCACGGTTGGATGATCAAAAACTTATTTATTTTACTAATGAGAAATTTCAGTGCAATTACATAAGAAAAGGAATGAATAACTCCTTTCCCATACCTTCCTAAAAAGCCAAATAAATTCTCAAATTTATTACCCATTACAAAACAAAAAGAGTCATACCCACAACTACCATAGGATCCCGCTCCATCATCATCATCTACATCCTAGGGTCCCCAAGCTTCCCCTGCCTGAATGGAGTGCGACAGATGCTCCCTGGACCGATAAGCTCGAACCAACCTCGGAAAAACTACCACACATCCCTCCATGGTATCAGATAAGACAGGCCACCTTTGTCCAGTCTCCACTACCAACATCTTGCTAACTACTCTTCTCCATAACCACTTCATATAATCCCTAGGGATGTGCAAAACTCTCCCAGCAGATTGAGAGGGACGGGTCGACGGACATCGACTCTCCCACAAAGAGCCAAGCGGGATGCGCAAATGATTTATCAAATCTTCTATCAGAAAAAAGTCTAGTGTCCAAGGTGGCACGATCTGCTCCCAGCCAAATTGGCGCAAAAGCCTCCAAGGGAAATAAAAAGAGGTCTGTTTGAGACCAACCATCAGGACATACGGGTATTCTCCTAGTTCCAGAATAGACAACAGCTGCCCCCACCAAGGTACTGACCAGTACAGATTTAGAGCCCCATGCTCCATAAACCAGTTCTCCCAGCTCTCAATATCCAGACCAACATTGATGAAATGGCACAAAAGAAGTTGGGTACAGCTGAAAAAGGATATTCTCGAGGAGTCGCTAAGCGGAATCTTTCAGACAACCACATGAACAACATCACTGGGCTACCCCTCAGAAAGTCAGAATGACCTTCTTGCCAGGCATCCAGGCCATTCAAAGTCTCCACCAGTATCACCGCCGTAGGATTACGACGGCATGACATCCATGAGGTGATGGCTGTAAGTTATGGGTCCACCAGTACTTCCCCAGCCATCAGCAGCAATTTCCAAACTAGGCCCATAACGACGACTCTGGCATATCCATCATCACCAACCTCCTGCAAATGCACAGACCGCAGCACTGCCAGAAGAGAAATTATTCCTCCAGTAATTAAGGGTCTACCCATCGAGGGTGAGACGAGGAGAAGTCCAACCAATAGCTCTCGGGGAGACTGAGAAAATTCAGGCATAACAACCGCCATAATAGGATTTACTCCCAACATGGCAGAAAATTCCTCATAAGTCGGACAGACTTCTTCCAAGCCAAAGCGGAATACGTGGCCTTCGGAGTACCATAATTGTACCGTTGCCATCAGCGTGTTCCATTCTATGGGCCAATTACGCTATAAAGAGACTCGACGCATGTTGAAAGCATTGTAGTCGATGTTGTAGGAGCACATCGCCTCCAAAGTCTCGAGGTAGTTGGCAAACTCAACACTACCAGGGATAGACATCTCACATAATAAGAAAGTTTAGATGTGAAGGTGTGATGAAACAACCTCCACCCTTACCCTCTCTTTTATACTTGGAAACCCTCACAAAAGACATAACCCCTGCAGAAGTCGGAGGAAATCATGCCCCACAAGGTACCAAAGGCTGAAGAGGGTACCAATCAAAGCTTTAAATTGATGGGACTGGACTGACCCGTCGATAGGCAGGACACGGTGCTTGTCGATTGGTAACCCCCTACTTTTGGAAACTTTCCTTTTTCCTCTTTTGTCAAATTCAGAAAACTCAATAAAAATAAATTGATATTCTCAAAAGAATTTCAAAAATTCCCCTCTCCAGCTTTATATAAATTCTCATTTTAACTTTCCTTCAAATCCCAAAAATATTTATTTTCACGGTCTCAGCAGCAAAGTAAAAAGCGCATGTGCATGAATTCATTCATTCATCATTAACAGAAGATAATAAAAAAACTTCATTGCATTGCATATATATGTTTCTGTGTTACATCTTTTTTTGCAGGAAAATAAAGAAAAGAAAAAAAAACAACGGGACTCAGCCCGAACCCACATTCTCCCTCTTTCTCACTTAGCCTTTCTCCTCTCTCCCCTAAAAGCTTCCACCCCTATGATGCACTCTCTTTCCCCTGCGACGAGATGACGCACCACCGCTACCTGAACCAGACTCCTCCCCGAATGAGGCAGACGACACCAAGAAAGAAGGAACATGAACTGTGTCCCGAATATGGGCAGTCGTCGAAGATATCCAGTTCCTAATATCCCCCAGCCAAGTGGTGGACACCCGGACTTGCTACAAGAAAAGGCAAAATCAGTATCAAGCAGAAAAGGTAAAAAAACAGAAAGGAAAGAAGGAAAAGAGAAGAACAGAAAGGTATACCTCAGGACGAAGGACCTCCTCTGTCAAGCCCAACTCCTCCGGATCCATCACATGAGGACGATGCAACATAGGCAGCATCCCTCCATCAGCCCCGGGATGTTGTATGAAGGAGTATGCAACCGCACAAAAGGGACCTCCGAGGTCGTCGCCACCGCAGATGTCGATGGACCTCCACCGCTATGGGTGGACTCCACTGGCCGACTCGAACCCGTAAGAAGGAGGGGCAGTGCATCATATACGCTGGGCACCATCATCCAGCTCGTCACGAAATCCATATAATTGTACGGCACAACCGCATTAGTGTACAGCAGATAGGACTTGCCAATTATCGCTGCGATCCTCGCGTTCTCTGGCAACAGCAGTTCCCGCCTCATAGAAATAAGGGGCCTCGCAGATGGAACCACCACCTCCTCCTCAGTAATCTGATGAACCACCCTCTCCCCGAGATACCAAGAATGGACAAACTCATGCGCCAGCAAACGCCTCATCTGCGCATTCACTCCAGTCAACCCTGTGTCTTGAACGGTCATCCCCCAAGGGTAAAAGGTAACCTGAAAAATTCCCAGCAAAATATAAGGAAATATGGAATCAGAGCACCCAAAGGTCTTAAACTAAAGAGAAAAAAGTTTTACCTTATCACTGGTTAGGCCATTCAAGACCTGACGCATCGCCTCCAGAGAGAGAGACCTCCTCGACTGCCGATTGGCCTTTTGCCATCGATACAACTGACAAAAGTCCCCAACGGTCTCATCCTTCAGGGAAATCAGCTGGGTATTACACCCAATTACCTCATAGAACCACGTGTGCCAAAGACAAAAATACATAATAAAAAAGAGACACATAAGGAAAATGCGAATGCATGAAAAAAAAATGCGCAAATTAAAAGAGAACCTTAAGAAGATATGTGGCTACAGGAAAAGACTGCCGGCAGCACCGGCTGAATGCATCCAGAGAAAAATAAAGGCTCACCAAAGTCAGGATCCCCCAATCATAGAGGGGGATGTTCGAAAACATCCTTAAGTATGGCAAAAATCATAAGTGGACGACATCGCCGCTCGACGCCACCAGAAATCCCCCCAGCACTAGCAAAATAAACAACCGGGCTATCTGCCTCACCTGCAGCCCGTCCTCCACATCAATCACCCCGCACAGCAAAACATCCTTCAGCAACGACAAACGAATGGAGTACCCAGACACTATCCTCCCCATGTCACCGAGCGCCGCCCGCAGCGCCTCCGGCCTCACCCGTAAAGAGCGATCCACCTCTATCTGCTCTCTATTGCAATCCAGCCCCAACAACTGCTGCAAATCTATAGGAGTCACAGTCATCTCCTCAAAGCCAAAATGAAAGGTGTGGGTAATGTCCCACCACGTCTCCCCTAGAGTACATAAGACCTTCGTCGAACGAGACATCTCATCCAGCACAGACGCCAGCCTCGCAAAGCCTGCTGACGATACTACCCAACGCACCGCAGGTGGAAGATGCTCCCAAACATCCTTAAACCCCGTCGTCCCGTGGGCACGCATAGTCGACAAAGAAACATCCGACTGCCAAAAGAAACATTCTTGTCAAAATCCAAGAAAAAAGGAAAATCACCAAAAAAGAATGCTAAAAGTCATTTTACTTACATAACAGCCAGGGTTCACCACCCTCAAAGAGCGATGGTGCTACGGCTCCCGCAACAAAGTTCACTCATTCGCAACCGGCTCAAATGTGTCAAAAGAGTTCTCGCTCCCCAAAGTAAGAGGCACTGTGGATCTCCACTCCACGTTTGCCCAGTCGTCAACAGCCAACCAATCCCTGTGTACTGTAGTGCTCACAAAAGCGGCCATTTTTTAGATTATGGAATGCTAAAACGATTCGCAGAAGAAAATTACAGAAAGAGATAAGGCAAGAAGATGTGAAAAATGAGGGAAACCTGCCCCCTTTTTATAGGATGCCAAAGGTCATACCGATCGGCACTGACCCAAGACCACCGATCAACACCGACCCTTTGCCTTCTCGAGGCCGCTCAAAAGTCCGCGCGACTGCCGAATTCCACCCTCTACACCACCCCCTTAAATTTTTGTACAGAAACTCCCAAAAAAATACCAGAAAACTCTGAAAAATCCTCAAAAAATTCCTTAAAAACTCGAAAAGGATTTAGAACGTTTTCACCAAGAAACTTTCGCACCCCGAGCAAAGCATGGACCACCTAATCGCTTCCCTAGTAGAATTTACAGCATCAAATTAGCTATTACATGGTAAAACCTCCAAAAGATATGAGGATTTACCCAGCAATCAGCTCCGCAGCTCAAATCAAAATCATGAGGTAATTTTCTCAATAAATTTCCTCCACTTAAGCCCACAGAATTGGTTTCGACCCGTAAAATTGGTTATCTCAAACTTAAGCCCGCAGAATTGGATTCGACCCGTAGAATTGGTCATCATAATTTAAGCCCTCTGAATTGGCTTCTACCCACAGAATCGGTCACCCTCTTCTTCAAGCCCTCAGAATTAGCTTCGACCTGCAGAATCATTCACCCTTATCCTTAAGCTCGTAGATTGGCTTCGACCCACAGAATCGGTCACCCTCATCTCTAAGCCCTCAAAATTGGCTTTGATTCACAGAATCGGTCACCCTCATCTTTAAGCCCTCAGAATTGTCTTTGACTCGCAGAATTGGTCACCCTCATCCCTAAGCGCTTAGAATTGGCTTTGACCCGCATAATCGGTCACCCTCATCCCTAAGCCCATAAAATTGGCTTCGACCCACAGATTTGGTCATCTCAACTTAAGCCCTCAGAATTGGCTTCGACCCGCTGAATTGGTCACCCTCATCCCTAAGCCCTTAGAATTGGCTTCGACCCGCAAAATTGATCACCCTCATCTTTAATCCCTCAGAATTGGCTTCGACCTGCAGAATCGATCACCGTCATCTTCAAGCCCTCAGAATTGGCTTCGATCCACATAATCGGTCACCCTCATCTTTAAGCCCTCAGAATTGGCTTCGATCCGCAGAACTGGTCATCCTCATCCTTAGGTCCTTAAAATCGGCCTCGGCCCTCTGAATCGGTCATCCTCATCCTCAGGTCCTCAGAATCGACCTCGACCCTCTGGTCATCCTCTTTCAAAAGGAATCATATGGTGTCTATTCGACGACTATCATTTGTTATAAACTCACCCGCTGAGGGGCTCTGTAGACACCCCATTATATCACCATCTAACCTCTCCTTAAGTCCCTAGCACCTCCTTTTATCGCTATAAACCTATGTCATACCCTGGGTACTGACCTAGAGGCCATCGAGCACTTTTAGGCTCCATTTGACCAAAAGTCAAACTCTTTAGCTCGACCGAGACTGAATGAATTTACAAAGGGCTTTGAAACTCCTTTCTAACGGTCCATTTTGTGTGCAATTCTGAATTACGGTGCGGACGAATGACCCGTTTTCCCCCGAAACCTGATCAGGAGGTCACCGGACACTCCCAGACTCTGTTTGACCAAAGTCAACTCTTTATCTTGATAGAGACTGAATGAATCTTTATAGGGCACTAAAACTCATTTCCAACGATCTACCCTGTGCGCGATTCTGACTTACGATACGGACGAACGATCCGTTTTACTCCGAAAGGTCACCAAACACTTCCAGGCCCCGATTGACCAAAGTCAACTATCCAAATCGAGTCAAACTCTTTGGAATGTTGAAATACATCTCCTAAACTTTCCAAAAGTTCGCCCCATGTGCGATTCTGACTTACCATACGGACGAACGATCCATTTGCGTTCGATAATTCCCCGTCTAAAGGACCAACGAACTCTTCTGAGCCACAATTGACCCAAAGTCAACTCCCGAACCCGGGAGTAATCCAAATACTTTCAAATTTCTTTGAAGTACATTCCCAATGGTTCACCTCGAGCACGATTCGGATCAATAGTTTGTGCTCTACGATCGATTTTCCGAAGGAACCTGAAAGAGACTACCAAACGGTAGGTTCCAAACGCTGCCTATCGGCAGTGTGCCTAAACACACCCGTCGATTGGAAGGACCAGGACTATACTGATCGGTAATGCCCTGGTCCTCTAAAAAGGAGGGCCTGACCTCATTTCAAGGAGAAGAAGATCTGCAACTCATCAGTCTCAGCGAGCTCAAAAATCTCTCTCTAAGTTAGCGTGATTTCCACACGCAAATCCCTATCCAATCTTCACTTTTCATCATCCTTTTCATCAAACTTGGTAAATAAACTATCTTTCATCATCAACCAAGTGCAATGGATGCTCTCCAACATCCAAGATCAAGCCCAAGATCTCCAAGAAGGTCCAACTTTTTTCAACTCTCTTTAAATTCCCCCAAATTCGCATTAATTTGTTTTATTATTGAGCACTTTTATTCTCTCAGCTCACATATTCTAATATACTTTTTTATCTAGTATTATTTCACATCTCTTATTTTCATATAAATAAAACCCAAAAAATAATAAAAAGAGGGTTTACTCATAAATTCCAAATGAGAATTCTCACACTTTTCTCATAACTAAAACACTTTTTTACACACACGCACACATACATATAAGAGAAGTACCCTGTTGAATTTATGGGATAAACCCCACCCCTCGTTTTCCATACTAACTATGTGGACTTTGATGCCTCTATAGGCTACGTAGGCGTCTCGGGGTAAAACCCGAGACTCGAGTCCTATCCTTACTTTTTTCTATCTTTTGATATTCTTTAAATTTAACTCTCTTAGATTATATATATATATATATATATATATATATATATATATATATATATTTGTTCTTGATGGCGTATTATTCCGTATGCGTTATTGTTTTTTTATAATGATCAACGCTAGGATAATTGCGTAAATCCTATTTTCTAATATTACTTTTAAGAACATTCCTACGGATGACTCGCTTTATCTCTTCCATGATACAAGTTAATGATTCCTATCTCCGCTACATATACACATCTACACATATCACGGGAAAATAAAGGAAAATAACAATAACCCATGAGAGACCGTAAGGGCGGAATGGGTGCCTAACACCTTCCCATTTCGTAACTTAGCCTCCGGACCCTTTTTGAATCATTTTGGTTTCGTATGTATCGGTATGTCTTTGGATGCTGTCCTTCGGGATGGCTCCCTTTTTGTTTTGTCTGTTTTGAGTAAAATAGACTGGTGACTCTATCTCTCTACATTTTTTTACCTCATCATCGACGCCGACCAAAGCTCTCCCTAGAGGGATGCATGGGACCAAGATCCTCCCGAGATGAAGGGGAGATACCCCCTCTTCTTTACCTCTCCTGCCGCGAGGATCGAAAGGGGATGGTCTCAGATGGGATAACTTAAAAGTAACTAAAATACTAAAGGAAGATATATTATTGTTATTATGTCTCAAATTTAGTTATAGTCTTATGCATTATAGACCTTTTATGTTTAACCCTACTTCTGGAACTATTTTTAGGTCCTAGGAGGTAGAATCTGCTTTACCCCTTATCTTTATTACTTTGAGATTCATTCAGCTTTGAACTTCGGTTTTAACTTTCTACTCTAAGTATGTATGTGTCGTGCCTTTAGGTCACTTTTGTATTATGGACTTCCTTCCAGTATTCAGTTGGGTCGAATTATTGTATTCTAAATGATTTATATTAGAGTCGATTCTATTTATTCAGAGTTTGGACATTTATTTTGTTGAGACATCTATATTCCAACGCGTAGTTATTACTTCATTATGATTAGGACTGCTATGAGAGTTGTGTCATGGATAAATTTATAATTCTATTTTAGTATTGTATTATTTATCGTTTTATTTACTTTCAGACGTGCTTAAAATGATACAAATCGCTTTGGCTCTCGTATTATTTATGCTTAGAACTAATCAATCTATATATTGATTTTAAGGGGTGTCACACTTCGCCTCAATTTTGGCAACATTAGATATTATAGCTTCAGTTACTTTCTCATCATAAATGGCTTAAATCAGTTGCCCTAAATGAGTTCCCATTATACCTTCAAATTTATCATTTATGATTATTTATGTAATCTTATTTATCAAATGGAATAGCGGCCACATGTTGCACCTCACTCGTGCCTTCACCTCTTTGACTTTTTGCACCTTATTATTTTCTCATTTCAACTTTTCTTTAGAAGTTTCATTTTTTTTAGATCTCAGCATATAATTCCTTTTTAGGTATTATATTCCTCGTTGAATATTCACTTATTCTTGTAGAACTCTCAAGACTATGAAACAGTAAGCTTTTTTCTACATGTAAATATATGTAATGCCCCAAAGACAGTATGCAAAGTTATATTTACAAGTTTTGTCTGATTCTAAGTTTTGTTTGTCTGCTCCCACGCCCCAGTAAGCACAAATGTAATTCTTAAAGTTATACAAATTATTGTTTAAATTGTTTAACATCCAAACATTTGTGCTATTGAAAGACAAATAAATAAATAAATGGTTTCACAATGATTCTTACGGCATGATTAATACTTGTATTTTCAAAACTTTCTATGCAGGTTTTTTCAATAATGTTTTAAATTTTTTGAATCTAAATTCGTACAATAAAGTTATATAGTTAATTTCAATAATAAAACAATACTAAAAAGAGATAGTTTTAACAAAATTTAAAACAATCATTGAATTATATTAATAAGGTACAATTTATACAACGTTGTTGAGTGTGTGTGCGCGTGCGCATGAGTGAGTACATGTGTGCATGTTAGTTATTGTGCAAGTGTAAATGTGTCTGTCTGCGTACGTTTGTAAGAGTATGTGTGTGTGAGAGAGATAGAGAGATAGATAGATAGAGAGAGTGTGTGTGTGTGTGAGAGAGAGAGAGAGTTTGTGTTTTCTTAGTGAAAGTGTTTTGTGATAGTGAGATTGTGTGTGTGTGGGTAGAGATACAGTGTATGAGTCTGAATTTATATTAGAGAGTATTTTTGTCTCACTAAAAAAAGGAAGTTAGAATTAGCGGGAATGTAACATTCCCCCATTTTAGAGGCAAAAGGAGAATTTTAATTTTGTGGGAATTTTAAATTTTTCTTAGATTTCTAACCAAACATTATAATTTTAGACGAGTAGAATTCTAAATTACAAGAATACTAAATTCCATTTCTAATCCTCGAACCGAGCTAGTTCTAAAAGTCTTAAAATATGGATACCACACATTATAGCGTGGACGAGGATAAATATTATACGGTTTAAAAAAAGGACAAAGATTATACAAGTGCTAGGATACTATTATCAAGAACACAATTGTGTGTGAGAGAGAGATGAGTTAAATGGGAGAAAAACCTCATGAAGTATGTATTTTATCCCCAACTCAAAGCCACATAAATGACATGTTGAATCTAGCAAAGCTCCTCCACAGTAAAGGCATCCACATAACCTTCGTTAACACAGTGTTTAACCACAAACGCTTCCTTAAATCTAGTGGTCCCAATTCTCTCGACAGGTTGCCCGATTTTGAATTCAAAACTATTCCCGGCGACGGTCTCCCTCCCTCGGATAGGGATGCCATATAAGACCTCTCTAATCGTAACCTTTCGATCAAGAAGAGCTGTTTGTCTCCATCTTTAGATCTGATTGAAAAACTAAAATTTGGTGCCTCATCAAACATTAATCCTCGATGATTGCTATTATCTCAAATGATTTTATGACGTTCACTATTGATGATGTTTAAAAATATGATATTCCTGTGGTACTATTTCGGACATTAACCGCCTATGCTTTCATGGGATTTTATCAGATTAACATTCCCTTGGAAAGGATCTTACTCTGAGAAAAGGTATGTATATGGGTGTTTATGTATAAGATTCTTATTCATGATTGTGATTTGTGTTGAAATAATATATGCTGAATATACAAAAAAAACCCAAAATTCGATAAAATTGGAAGAACTTATCGATCGAGGTTTGTGTTTAACACAAAGTCCTAAAGGTGAAATTGTTCGCTGATATCGATGTTGTCAGCCTCTTCAACAAACACCTTCTAGGATTTGATGATTATATTTCATCACCAGCAAGAATGAAGAATCTTGAACTCTCAGGATACCCCAACACCAAAAAACCAATAAAAATTAGTATAACAAGGACATATTTTTTTTGCATAGGGAGACAGAGAAAAAGACTTTTTCAGATGATTTTTTTACAGTAAAAAAGGCCCAGATTTATAAGAATAATATCATAATGTTATTAACCCACTAATCCACTTTTATCTCCACTAATGGGTAGTTGAGTCAGACTAAAAGGCTAAGTCAAAATATTAAAACGGGTTTAAAATGAGTAAAAAATGAAGTAATAAATGGGTAACAATGAAATAATAAATGGGTAAAAAATCTGGGGAAGCAAGAGAAACCCAAAAGGTAGAGACAACCCAAGGCCTAATCAAAGACTATTAATATTTAGTGGGCCTCCTATAGATTGAACCCAAGACCACAAGCACTAAACCCCACAAACTTACCACTTGACCACTTACCCCAAAGCATTTATTTCATTCAATATATATATTGTATACCCAAAAATTCCCCAAACGAATGAAATAAATAAATAAACATAAAAAGAAGCTCTGGAGTATCATAAGAATTCACGTAAAAGGCAAAGGTGTCATTCGACTTGAACCATTGCTTTGTGTTAATCTATTGAGTTTACCGGTTGATGGTGAACTAATGTATTGAGCTATTTCACCATAGATGTAAACTTAGGTCAATAGATCTCACACGTGACTCCCAAAAGTCATTATCAAGTTCCCATAGTTGTGCTCGTTTCGGCTTTGATCATGCCCAGGTTTCTTGAGTGCTCTGAGAATCATCCTTAATTCCCATTGGATGTGGCCCCATTACCACACCATATATGCTTCTATAAAGAGTGTACTATATCTTACACCCCACTGAATAATAACTATAGAAAACATTAAGAGAATAGATCTCATCCTCTATTGATACAGTGGTACTACATCATAGGAATGGGTTTTAAGTAAAACTTAAGTTAGAACAACACAAATCACTCGTATAACTATATTATCCCATTGAACCTAAATCTTGGGATGTCATATGGGTTAGGTTTCCATTATAGTCTATTTAAATATTAAAAGGCTTTATGTCCATTCCCCTTTATGTTTGATCAACTAGCTCTGTATCTAGCACTCTAGTCAATAGATCTGCCAGGTTTTCCTTTAACTTGACATAGGTGATTGCTATAACTCCATCTTTTAGTAGCTTCCTCATTGTGTTATGTATTATCCTAATATGTCTAAACTTTTCATTGTAGGAGTTATTATGCGCTCTTGCGATCGTTGCTTGACTGCCACAGTGAATAGACAAAGTTAGAACTGGTTTAGACCATAAAATAATATCTAATAGGAAATTCCTTAACTATTCAGCCTCTTCGCTTACTTTATCCAATGCAATGAATTCTGATTCCATAGTGGATCTCGCTATGCAAGTTTATATGAAGATTTCCAAGATCCAGTGCCTCCTCCCAAGGCAAAAACCAATGATCAGAATAATAGTAGCGAGAGTAATCATAAAAAGTAACAAAGTATTTATTTCCACCATGTGTCACATATCCTTTTAAATCACAAAGACCAGAATGTATTAAACTTAAAATAGTTGAGTTTCATTCGACACTTGAAAAAGGTTTTTTAGCATATTTTGATTCATAACATATTTCACATTTAGAGTTGGTAGAAATATTAGATTTTTGTGTGTTTCCCAAAAATCTTAATTTTTTCATAAATGCATTATTTACATGACCAAGTCTAAAATGCCACATATCATAAGAGTCAATCAAATAAACAGAAGAAGTAGGTGTTTTATTATTATCAACCACAGTTACATTGAGTTTGAATAAACCTTAATGAACATAATATTTACCCACAAAAACACCTCCCGTAGTCATAACTACTTTATTGCTCTCTAGAACAACTTCAAAACCCGTCTTAACTAAGATTAAACTGGTCACCAGATTCTTCCTAACCTCAAGGACATACAAAACATCTTTCAAGAAAAGAATATTTCCTGAAGTGAACTTCAAAACTACAGTACCCTTTTCCTCAATCTTAGACGAAGAGGAGTTTTCCATGTGCATACGTTCACCCTCACCCACAGTAGTGAAGGTAGTGAAGGCACCTCTCGTGCCGCAAATATGTTTAGTAGTGCCAGAATCAAGCCACCAACCTATCACGTTACTCACAATGCTTACCTCTCTTACCGGAGCTTTAAAGTTACCCTTCTCAGGTACATTTTCTTGAGGCTTCATATATTGAATCTTCCTAAGCCTACAATCTTTGGCGTAATGAAATGGTTTTCCACACACAAAGCATTGACCTGTAGGTTTAGATTTAAACTGGGGTTTAAATTTTTTATCCTGATCATTGGTTTTGAATTTATGGTTGGACCTCGAATCCTGGTTTGGTTTATGGTACCTATGTTTCTGATTTGAATGATCAGGCTTAAACTGGTTCTATTTCCTATTATCCTATGATTTCCCCTCGACAAGATTAGCCTTTGAACATAATTCAGAATTTTCCTCCCTTAGTTATGCATTCATATTTTCTTCCTCAATTCTCAAACGAACTATCAAATCTTCTTGTGTCATCTTTTTTTTCTTATGTTTAAGACTGTTTTTGTAATCTTTCCAAGAATGTGGCAATTTTACAATTATGGAAGACACTTGAAATCCCTCACATATACTATAACACAAGAGCAAAATTTCATGAATAATAATTCCTAGTTCTTCAAGTTGCAACGCAACAAATTTATTATCTTCCATTTTAAAATCCAAAAGTTTTCCAAAAACAATTTTTTTAGGCCCAGTAACTTTAGTTCCATATTTTTTATCCAATGAGTTCTATAATTCTTTAGTAGTATCACATGGCCAATAAACATCATACGATTCAAGGTAGATACTATTCATAATTTAATTCCTACACATATAATCCCTTTATTTCAAAATAACTAGTTTTTCAGGTTTAGAAGGTTTATTAGATTCAATCAAGTCAACTACCTTAGGAGTTATGTAAAATTGCAGTTTCATTTGTTGTCTCTTAAAATTCATTCCATCAAACGGTTCTGGTTATTTACATTGAAATTTTGCATAACAGGTTGTAGAATAATGAAAATTTTACTACTAGATTGTTTGAAATAAGATAGGCAGAATATACGAAAAACCCAAAAGTCAAAATAGATAAAATTGGACGAACTTATCGATTGAAATTTGTATTTAACACAAAGTCCTATAGGCGAAATTATTTGCTGATATCGCTGTTGTCAACCTCTTGAACAAACACCTCCCACGATTCAATGATCAAATTCCACCACCAGAAACAATGAGGATACTTGAACTCTCACGATATCCTAGCACCAAAAAACCAATAAAAAATAGAATAATAAAGACAATTTTTTCTGTGATAGTAGATAGAGAAAGAGACTTTTTTTTAGATGTTGTTTTTGTAAAAAAGAGGCTCAGATTCATAGATATATTATATCAAAAATATTTTTAACCCACTAATCAACTTTTATCTCCACTAGCGGGTAGCCGAGTCAGACTAAAAGACTAAGTCAAAATATTAAAATGAGTTAAAAACGAAATCATAAATGGGTAAAAATGAAATAATAAATGGGTAAAAAATCTGGGCACTCAAGAAAAGCCCAAAGGCCCCAAGGCCTAAGGCACAATAAAAGACTATTAATGTTTTGTGTGCCTTTTAGGAATTGAACTCAAGACCACAAGTACTAAACCCCATAAACTTACCACTTGGCCACTTACCCCAAATAATTTATTTCATTCAAAATAAATTCATATACTATATATTCAGAATTCCCCCACATGAATGAAATAAATAAATAAAAATAAAAAGATTCTCTGGAGTATCATAAGAAGTCATGTAATAGGCGAAGGCATCATTCAAATTGAACCTTTACTTTGTGTTGGTTTATTGAGTTTACCAGTTGATAGTGAACTAATGTCTTGAACTATTTCACCTTAGCGATAAACTTAGGTCAATTAAACACACATGTGGATCCCAAAAGTCATCATAGAGTTCCCATGATTGTGCCCGTTTCGGCCTTGAGTATTTTTTGAGGGCTCTAGAGAATCAGCCTTAATTCTCGTAGGAAGTAACCCCACCACCACACTCATATAGGTTCTTCTATCAAGTGTGTACTGTATCTTACACCCCACATAATAACAACAATAGAAAGCATTAATATATTATATATCATCCTCCATTGATACAGTGGTACTACATCATGGGAATGGGTTTAAAGTAAAGCTAAAGTTAGTACCCCCATAAATAACTCAAATAACTTTGTTATACCATTGAACCTAGATCTTGGAATCTCCATTCATATGGGTTGGTTTTCCATTATAGGTGATTTAGATATTAATAGTCTTTAGGCCCATTCCCTTTGATGTTTGATAAATTAGCTCTCTAGCTATACCCTTAGTTAATGGATGTGCTAGGTTTTCCTTTGACTGGACATAGTCGATTGCTATAACTATATCTTTCAATAGCTGCCTCACTGTGTCATTCTTCTCCTGATATGTTTAGACTTTTCGTTGTACGAGTTATTATGTGATCTTGCGATCACTACTTGACTGTCACAATGAATGAAGAAGGCCAGAACTGGTTTACGTAACAAATGAATATCTAATAGGAAATTCCTTAGCCATTTAGCCTCTTCACTTTCTTTATCCAACACAATGAATTTTGATTCCATAATGGATCTCGCTATGTAAGTTTGTTGGGTAGATTTCCAAGATACAACGTTACCTATCAAGGCAAAAACATACCCACTCGTAGATTCACATTTGCCATTATTAGAAATTCAATTAGCATAAAAAAAATCCTTCAATCACGATAGGATGTCAAAAATAATGAATACCATAATTTATTATGTATTTTAGATATCTCAAAACTCTAATCAAAGCATGCCAATATTCACTGTTAGGATTACAAGTATATCCACTAAGTCTACCTACAACATATGCAATATCAGGTCTAATGTAGTTCATAAGATACATTAAACTATTAATAACTCTAGAATATTCTAATGATAATATGCCAGGACCAAAATGTTTCCTCAAGTGACAACTAGGGTCGTAAGGCGTCTTACCGGGATATTTAATTCAATTTTTTAAAGAAATTTTTCTACATAATGTGATTGAGTTAAAATAGTTCCATAAGAATTTTTAACGATTTCAATTCCATGTATAACATCAGCGACACCCCAAATTTTCATTTCAAATTTCTTATCAAGGAGCTTTTGATTTTATTAACTACATCCATATCAGTACAAAAATAAGCATATCATCCACATATAAGCAAATGATCACCCAGAAATTGTCTTTAAATTTTCTATAAATACATTTATCTGCTTCATTAATGTTGATACCATTAGAGATCATTACTTGATCAAATTTTTCATGCCTTTATTTAGGAGCTTGTTTTATTCCATATAATGATTTTTTAAGTCTTCACACTTTTTTCCTAAGCCTTGGACTACAAACACCTCGGGTTGATCAATATTAATTTTTTCTTCAAGATCTCCATTCAAAAAAGATGTTTTGACATCCATTTGATGAATTTTCAGATTATATAATGAAGCAATAGCCATTAAAAGCCTAATTATATGTAATTATAGTAACATGAGAGTAAGTATCAAAGATATCAATTCCTTCCTTTTGCCTATAACCTTTAGCTACCAATCTTGCCTTAAATTTATTAATAAAATCATCACCTTTTAATTTCTTTTTAAATATCCATTTGCTTCCAATAGTTTTACATTCGTTAGGCGAGTCAACTAACTCCCATGTATTGTTAGAAATAAAAGAATCATATTCACTATTTATATCTTCTTTCTAAAAAATAGAATCGGGTGAGGACATCGCTTCACTAAAAGTGGTAGGGTCATTTTTGATTTACTACGTTAAGAATTTAGGACCAAAAGAAGTAGATTTTCTAGGTCTTTTACTCTTTCTTATTTCAGTTTCTTCAGAATCCAAAGTTTTCATTTCTGACACTAGGACCCACTAGAACAGAACTACTAATTCCCTCACTTCTCACTTTAAAAGGAAATTTTTCCTTATAAAATTCAGCATCTCTTAACCCAAAAATACTATTTTTATCAATTTATTATTTTTGGAACAATTATAAGAAACCCGAATGCATTCTTGTTTTGAGCATAACCTATAAAAACACAATCAACTGTCTTTGGGCCAAGTTCAGTTATCTTAGGTACTGGAATTGAGACCGTAGCAAGACACCCCCACACTTTTATGTGTTTATAAGAAGGTTTTCGATTTTTTCACATTTCATAGGGAGTTTTATCATTTTTCTTAAAACATAGTTTATTAAGAATATAACAAGCAGTAAGAAGTGCCTCACTCCACATAATATTAGGAAGATCCGAAGTGCGTAACATAGAATTTGTCATAACCTCAAGTGTTCAGTTTTTTCTTTCAGCCACACCATTAGATTGGGGTGAGTAAGGAGGAGTAACTTGATGAATTGTTCCATTTTCTTTACAATATTTATCAAGATCAACAGTATATTCCCCTTCCCCTATTGGAACTTAAGGTTTTAATGGAATTGATTTTCAACTTCTAATTTCTAAAAAATAAATGTTAAGAAATTCTCATCTTTACTTATAAGGAGATAAGTATAACAGTAGCGAGAGTAATCATTAATAAAAGTGACAAAGTATTTATTTCCACGACGTGCCATATATCGTTTTAAATCACAAAGATTAGAATGTATTAAACACAACACAATTGAGCTTCTTTCAACACTAAAAAAATATTTTTTTAGCATATTTTGATTAAACACATGTTTCAAATTTAGGGTTCGTAGAAATATCATATTTTGGTATGTTTCCCCAAAACATTAATTTTTTTAATAGATGCCTTATTTGCATAAACATGTCTAAAATTCCACAAGAGGCAATCAAATAAGCAGAAGACGTGGATGTTTTATGATTATTAACCACAGTTACATTGAGTTTTAAAAGACCCTCACGAACATAACCTTTGTAATACCCTGTGTTTTTGTATAATTAAAATTAAGAAGGAAAAATACTTTTATTTAAATTACGTGAGTAGAGTAATTTAATGTGGTACGTTTTAAATTAAATTACGTGAGCAGAGTAATTTAATGTGACGTAATAATAATAATGATTATTAAGTGATTAATTAATCTTTATGGCTATTAGAGTTTAATATGTACGACCTAGCGATTTAAATGGACGTACCTGAGATTATCTCGACCGAGTGTCGCGTGTCGACAAAATTGAAGGTGAGATGAGAAACATATTTTTTGAGACTCAAAAGATAATTTAGAGTCCACAAATGATTCCGAAAGGGTCAAATTAGTCAAAATAGTGTACCCGGGGGTACTAGTTGAGTGTCAGGTCATTTTTGGGCTAAACCGGGACCATACGAGGGCATTTTGGTCTCTTTAGATTTAAGGGTGAGAAGACCTACGAATTTTGTAACCCTAAGTCAGATTATAGGAGTTGGAGTCTAGGGTTAGAGAAGAGGAAAATACACCATAACCATTAGAGAGAAGAGAGAGACAATTTCCTAAGGCAAAAGAAAGAAGTAGGAAGCATTCAAAGGAGATTTCACTACCAACTTGTTGGGAAAAAGGATTAAAGGATAAAAATCATCAATCATCAACAACAACCACGAAATCAGACCCTACAGTACATAAGGCAAATGGTTATTTGCAAAATAAATTGAGTTATAATACCCATATATGACCTTTAGGAAGAACATGATTTTTATGATATTTTTGGAGGCAAACACTTGAATATGATCCATGATTGATAGGGATTGCATGTAGAACGTTTTTGATCTCCAAATAATCTGATATCATAGAAGACTTGATGATTAAATCGAACTAAAAATCTGGACTTATGATGAAAAAATGGAAAGATTGTATTTTTAGGGTTCTTGAATGATAGGAAGATTTTTAGTTAATCTTGACGAAATTTGTAATGATTTTGTTGTTTTAAATCGTTAGTAATCATCCTAGAATATGTAGGAATGATTAGAAATCGTTAGTTGCAAGTATGGTGAATTATCATGGGATATGGTTAAACAAAAATGGTGTAACCTGCATGAAGAAGACGATCTGGGTCTGTCACTGCTCGATCGATCGACCCTTGAATGTCGATCGATCGAGCAGTCGATCGATCGACCATATCCCATCGATCGATCGACCCCGGTTGTACTTTAGAGAATTTTGTGAAAATTTCTTTTCAATTACCGTCAGTTAATGGGAACCTTAGTGATGATATTTTACCTATGAAGGGACTGAATAAATATCAGTAGGTGTACCGTGAGATTTCTTCATAAATGATTGAGTGTGAAATTTGGAGAAATGGACCGACGGGAAAGTAACCGATTGAGTCGGGTGTCGGGAATGTGAGATTTTAGTTAATAAAAGAGTGAGAGTAAATTCCGGAAATATACCAGTAGGTTAGAGATAGCTTGACTACTGAATCAAGGGAGGGGTAACGAGGACCCTTAGAGTTGCATGAATACTCGAATAAATGCGATAGTGAGATAAATCGTAAATTAATAAGTATGGTGAATATAAGTAAAATATATTACGTACGAGCATGATTTGATAGGTCGGGTGTGTACCTACTAAATTATATGAATTTTTGGGTTAAGATAATTATACCTAAATTAATTATGTTAGGGTCGATGAGATATTCCGAACTAACATAAAGTTACTGTATGTTTGGGGTCGATGTAAAATGCCGAACCAAACCTTAAAACTGGTGTCGCGATGAAAGAGTCCCGAACCAGAATATGTATATATGAATATATAAATAGTTGGGGTCGATGGATCATTCCGAACCAACTCTCACTTGGGGTCGATGAATCATTCCGAACCAAGAGTCCTTTATGTGTGTTAAAAGGATATATTAGTGATAACTAATATTTAATACATGTTATGTGATAAAATGTATTCCATATGCATAATCTACTGACTTAATATAGTAGATAATTAGATAAATTTAAAATATCTTAGTAATAATTAAGCAGCGTGATATAATTATTACAAGAATAAGGATAATGAGAAGTAAGCAAGTTATCTACGTTTACAACATATGAGATATGGACTATTAAATTACTGCGAGTATGTTATGGGGACTTAGCAAGGGAATACGTGCAGTGGGGTATTCTGATCTAGTTAACTTGGGTAGTATAACTAGGTGAACTATGTACCATTGTTAGGCGTGCACTATAGAAGAGAGGTGAGGAAATTCAAAGGAGTGTGCGAAGTCTTAATATGTGTAATCAATAACTCAATTGTGATAACTGCTTGCAAAATATTTTAAATATTTTTGAGTACTAACTCTTGCTATGTAAAATTTTTAAAACCTTTTAGGTGCCCAGCCACAGGGACACCCAACATGAACTCATTCCAGGGATTTGGGAGTTGCAGCACGTGTGGATGTTGCAGGGATTGTTTAGACGTTTTCTCGTTTTCAATTCTAGTTCAGGATCTCAGTTTTAGTACTCTTAGTTGGGACATGTTGTCCAATCTTTACTTTTACAGCTATTCTGATTTTGGATTTCGAGTTGGTTTTCGTGGTCGTGGTTTTCGGCAAAACTTTACCTGTATTCAGTTATTTATGCGAATTGTTTTAGTGTTGCTGGAATTGTATCGTTTTGGTATGGGTTGTTTATTCTTCTTAAGGAAGATAAAATTTGGCACTAGCTTAATTTCACTTAGGTGGTTAGTAAATTAAAAAGTTTTCGACAGTGATGCTAAGAATGAACCATTTAAGAAATCTGTTTAAATTAAATTAAGGCTTGATCACCCAAGGTTTAATTAGGCGGGGTGTCACAACCTTTAACCACAAAGGCACCTCCCTTAGTCATAACTACTTAATCACTCTCTAGAATAATTTAAATCGATTCTTAACTAAGATAAAACTGGACAACAAATTCTTCTTAACATCGGGGATATACCAAAAAACTTTCAATGTAAGAACATATCCTGAAGTGAACTTCAAAACTATGGTACCCTTTCCCTTAACCTTTGACGAAGATGAGTTTTCCATGTACAAACGTTCACCCTCACCCAAAGTTCTGAAGGTAATGAATGCACCTCTCGTGCCATAAATATGTTTGGTAGTGCCACAATCAAGCCACCGGTCTGTAAAAGTTACATTCCTCGATTATATTTGCTTGAGGATTCACATTCTGAGTCTTACTAAGCTTGCAATTGTTAGTGTAATGACCTAGTTTTCCACACACAAAGCATTGACCTGCCAGTTTAGATTTAAACCGGGGTTTAGAATTTTTATTCTGATTATTAATTTTGAATTTATGGTTGGACCTCGAATTTTAGTTGGTTTTATGGTATTCATGTTTTTGTTTGAATGGTTAGCTTAAACTGGTTCTGTTTTTGGTCACCGTGTGATTTCCCATCGGTAAGATTAGCCTTACAACTGAATTCATATTTTTTCTCTCTTAGTTCTACATACCTATTGTCTTCCACAATTATCAAACTAACTATTAATTTTTTTTGTGTCATCGCGTTTTTCTTATGTTTAAGACTGTTTTTGTAATATTTTCAAGAAGGTGGCAGTTTTTCAATTACGACGGACACTTGTAATCCCTCGCATATACTATAACATTAGGCTAAAATTTCATGAACAATAATGTGTAGTTCTTTAAGTTGTGACGCAACAAATTTATTATCTTCCATTTTAAAATCCAAAAATTTTCTAACCACAAATTTTTTAGACCCAACATCTTCAGTTGCATATTTTTTTTCCAATGAGTTCCATAATTCTTTGGCAATAGCACATGACCAATAAACATCATATAATTCAAGGTAAAGAATATTCATAATTTAATTCCTACACATATAATCCCGTTGTTTCCAAACAACTAGTTCTTTAGGTTTAGAAGGTTTATTAGAATCAATTAGGTCAACTACCTTAAGAGTTGTTAGGTAGAAATGCAGTTTCATTTTCCATCTCTTAAAGTTGTTTCCACCAAACGGTTTAGGTTTTTAAAAGTATTTTGCATTAGGATTTCCCATACTAGGTTGTAGAACAACCAAAATTTCACCATTAGAATGTTTGAAATAATATAAGCGGAATATACGAAAAATCCAAAATTTAAAATAGATAAAATTGGAAGAATTTATCGATTGAGGTTAGTGTTTAACACAGTTTTAAAGGTGAAATTTTTTGCTGAGATTGATGTTGTTATCCAGTTGAACAAACACCTCCCAGAATTCATCAATCAAATTGCATGACCAGTAATAACGAAGAATCTTGAACTCTCTGGATATCCCATCAGCAAAAGCCAATAAGAAAATAAAATAACAAAAACATAATTTTTTTTGTGATGGGGGATAGGGAAATAGACTTTTTTCAAATGATTTTTTGCTAGAAACGAGGCTTAGATTTATAGGAATAATATCGAAACCCACTAATCCACTTTTATCTCCACTAATGTGTAGTTGAGTCAGATTAAAAGACTGAGTCAAAATATTAAAACGAGTTTGGAATGAGTTAAAAACGAACTCATAAATGGGTAAAAATGAAGTAATAAATGGGTAAAAAATCTAGGCACTCAAGGGAATCCTAAGTCCCCCAAGGCCCAATAAAAGACTATTAATGTTTAGTGTGTGTCCTAGGGATTGAATCTACACCAAATCATTTATTTCATTCAAAATAAGTATATATAATATATACCCAACAATCCCCCACATGAATGAAATAAATAAATAAACTTAAAAAGACGCTCTAGAGTATCATAAGAAGCCACGTAAAAAGCGAAGGTGTCATTCGACTTGATCCTTTGATTTGTGTTAATTTATTGAGTTTATCGGTTAATAGTGAACTAATAACTTGAACTATTTAACCGTAGTTATAAACTTAGGTTAATAGAACACACACGTGACTCACAAAAGTCATCATCAAGTTCTCACAGTTGTGCTCGTTTCGTCCTTAAGCATGCCCAGGTTTCTTAAGTTTTCTAGAGAATCAACCTTAATTCTCATGGGAAGCGGCCCCATGAACACATTCATATAGGTGCTTCTACACCCCATGGAACAAAAGTTGTAGAAAGAATTAAGAGATTGTATCTCATCCTCCATCGATACAGTGGTACTACATCACATGAATGAGTTTTAAGTAAAACTTAATTTAGTACCCCCTCGTATATTAAACCTAGATCTTGGGATCTCCAGTCATATGGGTTATGTTTCCAATATAGGTGATTTACATATTAATAGGCTTTATGGCCATTCCCCTCGATGTTTGATAAACTAGCTCTCGCGCTATCCATTTAATCAATGGGTCTGCGAGGTTTTCCTTTGACTTGACATAATCGATTGCTATAACTCCATCTTACAGTAGCTGCCTCACTATGTTATGTCTTCTCCTGATATGTCTAGACTTTTCGTTGTATGAGTTATTATGTGCTCTTGTGATCGTTTCTTGACTGCCATAGTGAATGGATAACGATGGAATTGGTTTAGGCCACAAATAAATATCTACTAGAAAATTCCTTAACCATTCAGCCCCTTTTCTAGTTTTATCCAATGAAATGAGTTATGATTCAATAGTGAATCTTTCTATGCATGTTTTTTTGGTATATTCCCAAGATACAGCGCCTCCCGCCAAGGCAAAAACATATCCACCCATAGATTTACATTCGTCATTATCAGAAATCCAATTAGCCTCATAAAAGCCTCCAATCACAGTAAGATATCTAACATAATGAATACCATAATTTATTGTGTATTTTAGATATCTCAAAACACTAATAAAAGAATCCTAATATTCGTTATTAAGATTGCGTGTATATCTACTAAGTCTACTTACAACAGATGCAATATCAGATCTAGTTTAGTTTATAAGATACGTTAGACTACCATAATTCTAGAATATTCTAATAATGATACACTAGGACCACAATGTTTCCTTAAGTGACAACTAGGGTCATAAGGTGTCTTAGCAGGAATACTATTAAATTGTTCAAATTTTCTAAGAACTTTCATTACGTAATGTTATTGGGTTAAAACAATTCCTTCAGAATTTTTAACAATTTTAATTTAAGTATAACATCAGTGACACCCAAATCTTTAATATTAAATTATTTATTAAGGAAACTTTGAATTTTATCAACTATATCCATATCAGTACAAAACATAAGCATATTATCCATATATAAGAAAATAATCACATCAGAATCATCTTTAAATTTGCTATAAATACATTTATCCACTTCATTAATGTTAAAAACATTAGAGACCATTAATTTATACAATTTTTCTTTCCATTGTTTAGGACCTTGTTTTAGTTCGTATAATGATTTTTTTAAGTCTACACACCTTTTTTTTTATCCAGGCCTTGGACTACAAAGCCCACGATTTGATCCATATAAATTTCTTCTTCAATATTTGCATTCAAAAAAACCATTTTAACATCCATTTGATGAATTATCAGATTATGTAATGTAGCAATTAAAATCCTAATAGATGTAATTCTAGGAACAGGAGAGTAAGTGTCAAATAAATCAATTCATTCCTTTTGCCTATAGCCTTCAGTTATCAATCTTGCCTTAAATTTATCAATAGAAACATCAACTTTTAATTTCTTTTGAAATATCCATTTGAATCCAATAGTTTTACATCCGTTAGGCAAGTCAACTAACTCCTATGTGTTCTTAAAAATAATAAAACCATATTCACTATTTATAGCTTCTTTACAAAAAATTACAATTGGATGAGGACATCGCTTCACTAAAAGTGACAAGGTCATTTTCCATTAAGTACGTTAAAAAAAATTTATGACCAAAAGATCTACTTTTTCTAGGTCTTTTACTCTTTCTTATTTTAGTTTGTACTGAATCCTAAGATTCATTTCTAACTCTAGGATCCATTGGAAAAAAAGTACTAATTCCCTCACTTCTCACCGTCCTCATAAAATCCAGCATCTCTTGACATAAAAATAGTATTTATATCAATATATTAATTTTTTAAAATCAATTAAAAGAAACATGTATGCATTACTATTTTGAGCATAACCTATAATAACACAATCAACTGTCTTTCAGCTAAATTTAGTTCTCTTAGGTATCTGTAATTGAGGCCTAATTAAGACCCCCCTACTTTAAGGTGTTTATAAGAAGGTTTTTTATTTTTCCACATTACATAGGGAGTTTTATCGTCTTTCTTAAAAGGTATTTTATTAAGAATATAACAGGCAGTAAGAGGTGCCTCACCCCACATATTATTGGGCAGATCCGAAGTCCTTAACATATAATTTACCATATTCTTAAGGGTTTTGTATTTTATTTCTTCAACACCATTAGATTGGGGTGATTATGGAGGAGTAACTTGATGAATTATTCCATTTTCATTACAATATTTATCAAGATTACCGATGTGTTTCCTTCCTCAAAAGGCTCTTAAGGTTTTAGTGGATTTTCCCAATTGATTTTAACCTTCTAATTTATAAGAAATAAAATTTGAGAAACTCTCATCTTTACTTGTAAGGAGATAAATATAACAATAGCGAGAGTGATCATTAATAAAAGTATCAATGTATTTAATTCCACCACATGTCACGTATCCTTTTAAATTACAAAGATAAAAATGTATTAAACTTATAACAGTTGAGTTTCTTTCGATACTCGAAAGAGGTTTTTTAGCATATTTTGATTCAACACATATTTCACATTTAGAGTTGGTAGAAATATCTGATTTTGGTATGTTTCCCAAAAACATTAATTTTTTAATAGATGTCTTATTTACATGACCAAGTCTAAAATGCCACAAATCACAAGAGTCAATCAAATAAGTAGAAGAAGTAGATGTTTTATTATTATCAACCATAGTTACATTGAGTTTAAAAAGATAAAATCGATCATCAACATAACCTTTACCGACAAAAGCTCATCGCTTAGTTACAACTACTTTATCACTCTTTAGAAAAACTTTAAAACCCTTCTTAACTAAGATAAAATCGATCACCAAATTCTTCCTAACCTCAGAGACATACAAAACATCTTTTAAGGAAAGAATATTTTCTTAAGTGAACTTCAAAACCACGGTACCTTTTTCCTCAATCTTAAACAAAGTGGAGTTTCCCATGTTCATACGTTCACCCTTACCCACAGTAGTGAAGGTAGTGAAGGAACCTCTCATGCCGCAAATATGTTTGGTAGTGCCAGAATCAAGCCACCAGTCTGTCATGTTACTCACAATGCTTACCTCGGTTACCAGAGCTGAAATTACATTTTCTTGAGGCTTCATATTCTGACTCTTCCTAAGCCTACAATCTATGGCGTAATGACGTGGTTTTCCACACACAAAGCATTGACCTCCAGGTTTAGATTTAAACTCGGGTTTATAATTTTTGTTCAGATCATTAGGTTTAACTCTATTATTGGACCTCAAATTCTGGTTTGGTTTATGGCACCCATGTTTCCGAATTGAATGTTTAGGCTTAAACTGCATCTGTTTTTGGTTATCGTGTGATTTTCCCTCGACAAGATTAGCCTCAAAACTGAATTCATAATTTTTTTCCTTTAGTTCTGCAATCCTATTATTTTCCTCAATTCTCAAATGAAATATGAAATCTCATTTTTCTTATATTTAAGACTGCTTTTGTAATCTTTCCTAGAAGGTGGAAGTTTTTTAATTTTGGAAGATACTTGAAATCCCTCATGTATACTATAACCCTTGGTCAAAATTTCATGACTAATAATTTGTAGTTCTTCAAGTTGCAACGCAAAAAAATTATTATCTTCCATTTTAAAATCAAAACAGTTTCTAACCATAAATTTTTTAGACCCAACATCTTCAGTTGCATATTTTTTATCCAACGAGTTCCATAATTCTTTAGCAGTAGCACATGGCTAATGAACATCATACAATTCAAGGAAAAAACTATCCAAACTATAATTCCTACACATATAATCCCTTTGTTTTCAAACAACTAGTTCTTTAGGTTTAAAAGGTTTATCAGATTCAACCAAGTTAACTACCTTAAGATTTGTTAGGTAAAATTGCAGTTTCATTTGTCATCTCTTAAAATTCTTTTCACCCAACATTTTAAGTTTTTAGAGTATTTTTCATGAGGATTTTCCATAGTAGCTCATAGAATAACAAAACTTCATCTTTAGATTGTTTGAAATTATATGTGTAGAATATATGAAAAAACCCAAAATTCAAAAAAAAAATTGGAAGAACTTTTCGATCGAGATTTGTGTTTAACACTAAGTCCTAAAGGTGAAATTGTTCGCTGATATTGATGATGTTAGTCTCTATAACAAACACCTCCGAGTATCTAACGATCAAATTTCATCACCAGCAACAATAAAGAATATCCCAGACCCAAAAAATTAATAAAAAAATAGTATAACAAAGATAGATTTTTTTTTGTGATGGGAGATAGAGAAAGATACTTTTTCATTGATTTTTTGCTGAAAAGAAGCCTCAGATTTATAGGAATAATATTAAAACATTTTAACTCACTAATTCACATTTATCTCCACTAACGAAAAGTTGAGACAGGTTGAAAGACTAAGTCAAAATATTAAAACGAGTTTAAAATTAGTTAAAAATAAAATAATAAATGGGTAAAAACGAAATAAAATTTCGATAAAAAATTTGGGCACTCAGGAGTATCCCAAAGAGCCCAAAGGCTCAACGCACAATTAGAGACTATTAATGTTTAGTGTTCCGACTAGGGATCGAATGCAAGACCATAAGCACTAAACCCCACAAACTTACCATTTATCCAAAATCATTTATTTCATTCAAAATAAATATATAAACTATATACTCAACAATCCCCCAAATGACTAAAATAAATAAATAAATAAGCATTAAAAGACGCTTTTGAGTATCATTAGAAGTCATGAAAAAGGAGAAGGTGTCATTTAGCTTGAACCTTTACTTTTTGTTGATCTACTGAGTTTACCGATTGATAGTGAACTAATGTCTTGAACTATTTCACTGTAGTTATAAAATTACATCAATATAACACACATGTGGCTCCCAAAAGTCATCATCATTTTCCACGGTTGTGTTCATTTGGACCTTCAGCATGCCCAAGTTTCTTTAGTGCTCTAGAGAATTAGCCTTAATTGTTAGAGGAAGTGGAACCACTACCACACTTAAATAGGTGCTTCTATCAAGAGTGTACTGTACCTTACACCCCACTGAATAATAGCTATAGAAAGGATTAAGAGATTATATCTCACCTTCCATCGATACAGTGTTACTACACTCATATAACTTTGTTATCCCATTAACCCTAAATCTTGGGATCTTCAGTAATATGGGTTGGGTTTCTTTTATAGGTGATTTATATATTAATTAGTTTTAGTCCCATTTCCCTTGATGTTTGATAAAACTCTCTAACTAGCCCTTTAGTCAATGGATTGACAGGTTTTTCTTTGACTTGACATAGTTAATTGCGATAACTCCATCTTTCAGTAGCTACCTCGCTCTGTTATGTCTTATCCTGATATGTCTAGACTTTTTATTATAGGAGTTATTATGTGCTACTGTGATCGCTGCTTGATTGACACAGTGAATGGATAAGGCTGGAACAGATTTAGGCCACAAATGAATATCTAGTAAAAAATTCCTTAACCATTCAGCCTCTTCGCTTGCTTTATCCAATGCAACGAATTCTGATTTCATAGTGGATCTCGCTATGCAGTTTTTTTTGGTATATTTCCAAGATACAACGCATCCTCCCAAGGCAAAAATATATCAACTCGTATATTTGTATTCGTCATTATCAGAAATTCAATTAGCATCACAAAAGCCTTCAATCACTGTAAGATATCTAACATAATGAATACCATAATTTATTGTGTATTTTAGATACTTCAAAGCACTTATCAAAGCATTCTAATGTTCATTATTAGGATTTCACATGTATATCTACTAAGTCCACTTACAACATATGCAATATCAGGTCTAGTTTAGTTCATAAGATACATTAGACTACCAATAATTCTAGAATATTTTAATAATGATACACCAGGACCAAAATGTTTCCTCAAGTGATAACTAGTGTCATAAGGTGTCTTAGCAGGAATACTATTAAATTGTTTAAATTATCTAAGAACTTTCTCTACGTACTGAGATTGGGTTAAAATAATTTCGTTAAATTTTTTAACGATTTTAAGTCCAAGTTTAACATCAGCGACCCCTAAATCTTTATATCAAATTGCTTATTAAGGAAACTTTTAGTTTTATTAACTACATCCATATCAGTACAAAAAATAAGCATATCATCCACATATAAGTAAATAATCACACCGGGATTATCTTTAAATTTTCTATGAAAATATTTATCCACTTCATTAATGTTAAAACCATTAGAGATCATTACTTTAAAATATTTTTCATGCCATGGTTTAGGAGCATATTTTAGTCCACATAATAAATTTACTATTGATACCACAAAATATTACACTTGCATGTGTTACGTGTGATAATTTTGTTGGGATATAGAAGTAGAATAAAAGAGATAGTTGCGTGTTATTGATGTGTACAGAAAATGTTATAGGATGTATTGAAATTATTAAGAAGAAATAGTATGAGGAGAAGTAGATATTTATTAGAATAGAAGGAGTAGTAAAACTTAGTGAAAATAATTGTGTTTTTGACTTAATGATTTCAAAATCAAGTACATGGACCTATTTATAGGACATCATGATCGACTTAAGATAACATCTAGAAGATTTATAAACAAATCTCAACCATTGGATTAAATAGAGAAATTTAGATATATCTAAACAAAGTGAGATTTAGACTATGCTTCGTTGAATTATTTAGAAAGTGTATTAGCTTTCAACACTCCTCCTTATTTCACTTTTGGTGTTCCCGAAGGAACTCAAATATTGGTCTCGCTAGTGCCTTGGTAAAGATGATTGCAATTTCTTCTTCGGTCCTATAATACTTGAGCTCAATCTTTCCACTTGTCGAGGCCTCATGTCGAAAGTCATGTTTGATAGCAATATGTTTAGTCTGTTATGGAACATCAAGTTTTTTTCTATTATAATTACAGATTTATTATTAAAAAATATCTTAGTAGCTTCAGTTTGTGTTTCAGCCATGTCTTAAAAATTCTCCTTATCCATATAGCTTGACAAGCTGTTCCTGCTGCTGCAACATACTGGGCTTCAGCTGATGATTGTGCTACAGTTTCTTGCTTCTTAGATGTCCATGAGAATATACCAAACCTAATGGTAAATGCAAAACTAGCTGTACTTTTCATGTTGTCCACCCATCCAGCCCAGTCACTATCATGGCAACCATATAGCATCGAGTCATCTGTAGGCTTGTGCCATATTTCGTACTCTAATGTGCCTTGTAGATATAGTAGTGTAATTTTTGTAGATCCATGATGTGCCTGACTAGGATTTTGCATAAATATTGAAAGTAAGCTAGTCGCGTACATAATGTCTGGTCATATAGCTGTAAGATATAGTAAACGCCCAATGAGATTTCTATAGATTGAGGCATATGCCTTATTTGATCCATCCTCTTTATGAAGATTTTCATTAGGAACGAGCGGTGTGGCTACATCCTTGCACTCATACATGCTAAACTTTTTCAGAAGATTTTACGTACACTTCTTTCGACAAATGAATATTCCATTTTTCTCTTGACATATTTCAATGCCAAGAAAGTAGTGCAGTAACCCAAGGTTAGTCATTTCGAATGTCTTCATCATATCCTTTTTGAACTCCTTAATTATTTCTCCATTGCTCCCTGTATATATGACATCATCAACATATAAAGAAATAATTAGAATATTGAAGTTACCTTACGTTTTGATGTAGAGTGTGGGATCATTCTTACTCTTCCTAAAACCTGAATCTGTGAAGTATTTGTCTATATGGTTGAGCTATTTATTTTTTAAATCCTCGTGGCTGCTCCACATAGACTTATTCTTCTAACTCGATTTTTAAAAATGCCGGCTTGACATTAAGTTGGTATATTTCTCATTTTTTGAGCTGCTAGTGCCACAAGAGTTCTTATTATATCAAACTATGCCACGGGTACAAATGTCTCATTATATTCAACTCTTAGTTGTTAGGAGTAGCCTTTAGCTACTAACCTCGCCTTGTGTTCTAGATTTATTAATTAGGATTAAGTTTGGTCTTATAGACCCATTTGACACCGTTGACTTCTTTATCTTATGGATGAACTACAATCTCCCATGTTTTGTTCTTGTTAGTTGTCTTGATTTCCTCCTCCATAGCATTTCTCCATACTTCTTGTTTTCTATAGCCTCAAAGCTTTCTAGTTCCAACTAAGTGAAGTTGCATGTCTTGAAGTGATCTTACACTCCTTGGTGGAGACTCCGATGAAGATTCATCTTGCATTGTAGGAGATATTTGGGGTCTGCATGGAGTTTCCTAATTTTCACATTCAACTTGGTCTTCCTCATATTGTCATGGACAAGCCACATGTGTTTCTTCGGGTACAGTGTTGATTCCTTTTTCAACATTTTCTTCATCCCAGTTCCATGTTGCATTCTCATCAAACACCACATCTCTACTGATTATTAGCTTATTAGTCCTTAGGTTATGCACCCTATAACCTTTAGATTGGGTTCTACATCCTAAGAATATGCCCTTATCTACTTTCTCCTCAAGCTTATTTCTCTTTATATCTGGAATGCGTACATAGAGAATGCATCTAAATACTTTGATATGTCGGGCGAATGGTTTTTCATTATTCCATGCTTTAATTGGTGTCTTATTATGAAGAAATTTTTTGGGGCACTTACTAAGAAAATATATGACTTTGTACATCGTTTCTGACCAAAATTTCTTTGGTATGCTATTTTCATATAGCATCATCTTCGCTATCTCCATTAATGTTCTATTCTTTCCCTTCAAAACTCCCTTTTATTTTGGAGCATAGCCCAATATAAGTTGGTGCTCATCTCCTTCATCTTCATAAAATTTGTTGAATTCTTTTGAGGTGTATTCTTTACCCTTTTCACTCCTACGCGCCTTTATGTAGTGACCACTTTGCTCCTCCACATAATTCTTGAATCATTATTGTATAATCATCGATAAAGAGGATGAAATATTTTCATTTTTTGAGAGACGGAGTCCTCATAAGTCCACAATCATCGGTGTGCACTGGCACCAAGAGTGCTTTTGGTCTCCAGGCTTTTCCAAAGGGGAATGATTGTCTGTGTTGTTTCCTATGCAAGCAACTTTCAGATTCGTCTTTTATCTCTGCAATGGTCAACAGGTCTCGCATCAGATTTTTCTGTTGAAGAATTTTAGGGCATGAAAATTGAAATGCCTAAACCTCTAGTGCCACAACCAAGATTCTTCCACTTCTATATTCATGGATATGTCTTGGAAGTATTTCCTATGAATGGGAAAGCTTGTACTCTTCATATTTACATTTGTTATCACATTATTTTTATCTTTTCTATCATATATTGTAAATGAATCTCCACCAAAATACAATGAGTAGCCATTTTCAATTATTTGGCAACACTCAGTAAATTATTTTTTAAGCTAGGAACTAATGACTCATCATTTATAAATTCAATTACTTTATTAATTTGGATATAGCTTGTACCTTTGCTTTTAGCCTCTACGTGATGCTATTTCCCTGTATGGCTTGTGATTTGATAGACAAGTCTATTTTACGAACTATGTTTTCATCCCCAGTTATGTTGTTACTATATCTACTATTAATATACCACGTAATAAGATTTTATTTAATTTCTACTTGGCAAGCATAAAATAGATGATCACTTATCTCATTTTCTTCAGAATAACTGGCTTCATAATATTTCTTTAATCGATAATCTTTCTACACATGCCCATTTTTTTTACAATTTCTGCGTTAAGACTTTCCACGAAACCAACAGTTCTTGTCTAGATGTCCTGTCTTCTTGCACGTCCTACATGGTGGATAATTTTCTCCTCTTGTAAATTAATTTATCTCTCCCATCCTCTTGAATTTTCCTTTAATTTTCTGTACCCTTCTTTAAATTTTTGAGACCTCAAATTTAGTTTGGACTGGAAGGCATTACGTATTGGCCGTTCATTATGCCTACTCATTCTTTGTTCTTATGCCTCTAGTGAACCCATAAGTTCCGCCGCAGAAAGAGACTCCACATCTTTTGTATTTTCAATGGCAGTCACTATGGGGTCGTATTTTTTTGGGAGGCTAATTAATAATTTTTCAATAATTTTAGCAGTGGTGACATTTTCACCGTATGCCCTCATTTGATTTACGATATCCTTTACTTTCGAGTAGTATTCCTTAGCAGTCTCGGAATCTTTTATTTTAATATTTTCTAAACCATTTCTCAAAGTTTGAATTTTAACAGTCCGTAACTTGGCGTTTCCTTCAAACACTTCTTTTAACATGTTCTATGCGTGTTTTGTCATCACTGCTCCCACAATTCTTGGAAAAATAGCACCAACAATTTCTTATTGAATGATAAAAAGGTCTTTTGCATCCTTAATCTCATTTTCCTTTAACTGTGTTTGTTGTTGTGTGGTTAAATTGGAGGTACATTAAGGGGTAACAAATCCTCCATTAACAATGTCCCATGAGTCTTGGGATAAAAAAATAGGTCTTCATTTTTATGCACCAAAAACCAAAATTCTCTCCGTAAAAAAATGGGATTGTGTGGTTAAATTAATAATTACGCAACACCCAAAACTAATTGAACTTGCTCTGATACAACTGTTGGATAAATTTAGAATAAAAGAGATAGTTGGGTGTTATTGATGTTTAGGGAAGCTATTCTAGGGTGTATTGAAATTATTAAGAAGAAAGAGTGGGAGGAGAAATATATATTTATTAAAATAGAAGGACTAGACAACTTAGTGAGTATATATGTGTTTTTGACTTAATGATTACAAAAGCAAGTACATGGACAAATTTATACGACATCTTGACCAACTTAAGAAAACATCTTGAAGATGTTGGAGTTTTTATTATGGAAAGAACGTTCTTGGAACGCTTTCTTTTAAGCAAAATTTCTCCCAATCCGGTTGAGACAGAACCAGAATCGCGAGTACACAATGGGTTTTGTAGAATCTGCCTTCAGGATACAATGCAGTGTATGAACAGTTGTTTGATTCAAACTATGTACTGTTTGATCAAACCCGAGAACACTCTGAATTTGTAACTTGATAATGCCAAAGTATAGAGGACGGAGAGAGGAGAAACTAGCAATTTTCGGTGTCCAAAACAGAGGTCTGGAACTCTTTTTATAGCCATTTCTGTGACTGTTCTTCAACAGTCACAGCTCTTCATGGAGTTTGGAACAGCTGCGATCTAACGGTTCAGATTAGGCGTCATGCGCACGTGCGAAGTGCCAAGTGCGCGTCAAAGCGCGCAATGCGCCCTAAGTCGCCCAATCGCCCTTTCGCGCGCCGCGATTGGTGGTGCTTAAGCACCACCGCGATGCGTAGGATCATAGCCTCTTATTTGACTTGTCAACTAAGAATCTTAGTTGTCCTTTAGTTGATATACCACTACCTTTTGTAGTATTCTTCCAATGTGGGACAATATGGGATTTTGAGCACTCCCCATATCTTTCACACCCATTTGCTCATGTTTCTACTTTCTAAATTAAAACCCAAACTATGTTTAAAATAAAACACAAATAATATAATGAAATATTAACAACTAAAAAATAAAATCAATAAATATTGGAATTAATCCAACAGAAGATTTGTAGACAAATCTTAACCATCGGATTAAATAGAAAAAATCTATATCTATATAGTCTAAGTGTGTTTTAGGTGGTGCTTTGTGGAATTTTCTAGAAAGTTTGTAGATGGAGGGCTAAACATAATAGTTCATTTAGGTTGTGTTTGGGAACCATAATTCAAAGACATGGAATCTAATTCCAAAACACACCCTTCAGGTCTCCAAAATCTCCAGAAAAGTATAAGATTTATTACATCCATCCAACTAAATGTCTAGGACTGGGAGGCAACCCATTTACCATTTAATTCCATTAGAATTAATTCCAATCCCTATAAACTCTATATGGTTTAAAAACAATTCTTCGCATATTTGACCATTTCATAAGGAGGATCATTTTTTAGGAGGTTAATTCGCTAATGCATTTTTTTATTTAGTTCCAGAGGAAAGACTCACGAATGGATTCCTGGACACCATAACAAATTGGCTTTCTTGTATGAAAGGCATTCGTTTTAAGGATCTTCCAAGCTTTGCTCGAACAACTAATCCAACTGATGTTCATTTTATCACTTGTATGGAAGATAAGCGCTTGAGAATCAATTTTCATGGAATTAAAATTTTGAAAATATTTTTCATAGAAAAAAAATTTATTTGTGTTGTTTGATTGTAATTATTTTTCAAGTGGAAAATGTTTTATTTTCTATCTTTTATGTGTTTGATTCTCAATATTTGCAATGGAAAAAAAACTATATTTTTTTTAGATTATGTACTTTTAGGACTTAAAATAATATTGATTATGAATATAGGACAACAAACATTTTGTTTTCATTTTTAGTCCCTATTTTCAAATTAAAGGGACACGTGGCATTCTGTGATTGATTGACGTTTTGTGAATATGGGTCCGCGCCAGCGGCTTTATTCAAAAATAGAGACTAAAACTATAAATAAAATGTTTGTCGTCCTGTTTCCAAAATATA
This sequence comes from Sambucus nigra, assembly GCA_949130495.1. Taxonomy (NCBI): domain Eukaryota; kingdom Viridiplantae; phylum Streptophyta; class Magnoliopsida; order Dipsacales; family Adoxaceae; genus Sambucus; species Sambucus nigra. The sequence continues at coordinate 160,171,397 of OX422216.1, read as the reverse complement.
TATTACAATAGGTCCTAAATTTAGAAAGCACCTATTTTTTTTATTGCCATTAGTTTCAATTTAGAAAATATTACACTTTTCAACTTTTGATTTTTGTTTGCAAATTATATACGAACCTAAACAAAGGTCTATTTTAGAATACTTAATAGCAAACATAACAAGTAATTTTGATAATACCACATATATTGCCAAAAAAAAATGAGCCATTATTAACAAATAGGTGTCCTTTTTGAAAAACATGTATTTATGTTAGTGACTATTCGGGAATTGACCCAATAATTAAAAAACTGAAAAATTAAAAACAAAAAACAGAAAATGCATAACAAATCAGAAAAATTAGTTAAAAAAATCTAGAAAATGAATAAAAATAAAAAAATTAATAAACAAAAATCCAAAAAATGAATAAACACCTAGAAAATTGTTTACAAACCCTAAAAAAAATAAAAAAAAATTAGAAAATTCAATAAAACAGAATATAAAGTTATAAATTAAAACACGCAGATAATATTTAAAAATAGGAAATAAATAAAAAAGTATAAAATAAATATAAAAATAGAAGATTAATAAAAATAACCATAAAACTAAAAAAAACACAAAAAATGAATAAAAAACCAAAAAATAAAAAATACAGAAAATGAATAAAAAATAGAAAAATAAATATTAACCCTAGAATGAATTTCAAAATAAAAAATATAAAAAAAATAAAAATAAACCAAGAAAAAATGTATTTAGAGTATTAAGAAAAAACAAAAAACCCCACCACGCCCCCACACCTACCCCCGCTCCAACCACCAACTGCTTCGTCCCCCCTATAGACAGATTTGCACTCCTTTTATTTTCTTTTTTAATTTTCTCTTTTAAATATTTATTTTTTATTAGTTTTCTACCATTTTTATTTGTTTTCATCCTTTAAATTTTTTGATGTTTTTTATTTTCTTTTATTTTTATATTTAATAAACTTATTGGTATTTTTTAAAATTAATTCAGGGGTTACTATTTATTTTCTGTAATTTTATCATTATTTTTGGAGTTTTATTGATTTCTTTCTTTTTTTTAATTTTCTGAGCTTTTTTTATTTTCTCTCATCTTTTTTCTTAATTATTTATTTTTTGACTTTTTAATCAATTTCTCTTTTTTAAATTAATTTTGGGGCTAATACTTATTTTCTATTTTTTTTATTCATTTTCGGTATTTTTTTCATTATTTTCGTGCTTTATTGATTTTTATTTTAATTTTCTGATCTTTTTTTATTTTCTTTTTTTTTCTCAATTAATAATTTTTCGACTATTTAATAAATTTCTAGGTGTTTTTATAAAATTAATTATGGGGTTAATATTTATTTTCTATTTATTTTTCATTATTTTTGGATTTTTATTGATTTCTTTTTTTATTAATTTTCTGAGCTGTCTTTTTATTTTATGTTATTTTTTTTTCTTAATTAATAATTTATGACTTTTTAATAAATTTTTGAGTGTCTATTTAAATTAATTCCGGGGTTAATATTTATTTTATAATTTTTATTCATTTTTTGTATTTTTTTCATTATTTTTGGGTTTATATTGATTTCATTTTTTTCCTATGTTTTTTTTTATTTTCTGTTATTTTTTTTCTTAATTAATAATTTTCTGACTTTTTAATAAATTTTGGGTTTTTTTTTAATTAATTCTGGGGTTAATATTTATTTTCTTTATTTTTTGTTTATTTTGGGGTTTTATTTATTTCTATTTTTTTAATTTTCTGTTATTTGTTTTCTTAATTAATAAATTTCTGACTTTTTAATAAATTAGTGGGCGTTTTTTATATTAATTCTGGGATTAATATTTATTTTTTATTCACTTTCTATATTTTTTTCATTATTTTTGGGTTTTTATTCATTTTCTAAATTTTTTATCAATTTTTGTGGCGTGGGAACTCTTTTTTCCGGAAAATGAATAAAAATTTTATTTATCAAACACCGAAAAAATAATAAATAACTCTATATATTATATTTTTCATAGAAAATTAGTCTTATGAGACACCCTAAATGAGCAGAGCACATTCAACAAGAGCTTAAAAACAAGATCAATCTCAGTTAGTTTGCTTAACCAAAGAACTCAACCTTTAAAGTAACTGAACTCCAACTGTTTGGTATATTTGCAGCCTGCCCAAACTCAAGATGTTAATTAAAAAGCCATGGCTCCTTTTTCGGATGGTTTGAGAGTTTCTCTCTCTAAGTTTTACCTCTGAGCCATTACGCCGCCCTTCCCCCTCTTTTAGCTCTCCTCCTCCTTCTCCGGCGTATTCCCTCCATCCTCCATTTCGCTGACCCCCTCCCTCTCCCGTCGCTATCTTTTCAGTGTGGGCTTTAGGTCAGACATGGTTTGGGGTGTGGATAGTCGGAATGGAGGTTTCACCATCACAGCTCTAATTCGGATCTCCCATTATTGGATCTCTCCTTTTTCTCTTGATCGTCATCTTCTTGATCGAGCCTCATGTCAGATCGAGATGAGATTTCCAGCGGTGTGGGTTTGATTGTTAGTGTGTTTTGGTTGGGGTGTCTCAATCCCTTTTGGGTGGATTCGAATGGAGTTGGAGCCATCGCAAACCCATCCCTCTCCGTTGCTGTGATGCGTGTCTGGTTCAGATCGCCATCTTGTTGTTGTTCCTCATGTCAGGTTTGTGGGTAGATGCATTTTTTCGGCATATGGCGATGATTGGTGTTGTCTTATGGTGTTGGGAGTTATCGACGGGCTTATTTTTCTAATCTGTGTTGGGGGTTGTTGGTGTATGTATTTTGTTTATGTTGTTGATGGGTTGGTGTTGTTCACGGCCGCTGGTTAGTGGCGGATGCCACAGTGTTCTTGGGTGACCTTTGGTGTTTGTAGTGTATCATTTTTTATTCGGGTTGCAGTTGTTTGTCAGATTGTCTCACCAGGTTATTGATAAATCTTTTATGGGTGATTGTGTTGTGATGCTGCCATGTTTTGTTGAAGAATTTCTAATGGCATTAATGGTGCACTCGATAGCGTTGTGTATGCCACATTAGATACCATATTTTGTTGAGTTTTTTGGAATTGTTCAGTGTTATCATAATGTGTCCTTTTTTGGATGGTTGAGACTTCTCTATCTAGATTTCAGTTTGCACCCATTATCCGTAAAGCCGCCCCTCTCCATTCCTCCTTCCTCTTTGAAACATCCCCAACCCATTTTAGCTGATGATCCCTCACACTTTCAATCGATACTCCCATGTGCGCTCTTCATGTCAGGTTGAATTTATGTGGTAGTAGTTCTCGAGAATGGGTATGACCCCTCTTGGCTTTGATTTCATGGTATTGGGTCTGCCTTATTCAACTTTTTCGGTATCTTCTTAAGGGTCTTCATGTCAGACTAAGCAGCGTGGATCCTATCTTCATGATTGTCTTTGTTATTGTTGAGGTCGGATCAGATACATTGGTCAGACTTTGGTTCTGATCCCGGAGATGATGATTAGCTGGAAACTAGGTGCTCCCATTACCTACTCTCACCTTATCGTGTTTAGTCTTCTTGCGATCGTTATCTTTCTTGCGAGCTTCATGTCAGGTTAAAGGTTGATTTTCTTCGACATATGGTTGGATCGGGCGATAGAGTTTCTGGTGAGGGATTGGACGTTTGGGCCTTGACTTGGATAAAGGGTGTACCCATTATGTCTTGTGTTTGGCTGGTCTCCATTGTTTAAATTTGCTTAGTGGTGGTTTGGTACATTGAGATGATGCGACGTTGTGGCGTTTTGTGGTGTTGTTTCGTCGATTTAGTGTCATATCTCCTATGACGAGTGTTGCGATAGTGCAAGAGTTTCTATTTGCAGTGGTGATTAGTGGTTGTTTGTGGCCTGCATGCCTTGTTTGGATGTAGATTGTTTTGAATGTTTTGTTAAGTTGTTGTAGGGTCTTTGTCCAGTTTGTTTTGGACATGTGTTGTTCGAGCCTTTGTGCTCTTTGTTCTGTTTTTGTGTCTTGGGCTTATCGTATATCTTTGGCTGTTCGACTTTTGGTTTAATATAATTACATTTTACCAACAAAAAAAAAGATGTTAATTAAATTGAGGAAAAAAACACATTTAAGATTTGTTTTCAATAAGGGTAGTATCTTTCGTAACAAAGAATTTCTTGGAATTTGGTTCATAGCACTTATACCCTTTTTGTGTTGAAGAATACCCAAAAAAGACACATTTAAGAGCCCCCGGATCTAATTTACTATGATTTTATGTCTCAATGTGAACATAGGAGACGCAACTAAATATTTTGGGTGGTAAGTAAACAGACTTATTGAATTATGGGTAAAAATGGGAAAGAATATTTACTGGAGTTTTATTTACCAACATTTTTTAAGGTAATTGGTTTATAAGATGAGTTGCAGTTAACACGATTTCCCCCCAATAGTGTTTAGGCACTTGTTTTTTAAAAAGTAGGGATCAGGTTGATTCAAGAAGGTGACAATTTTTTCACTGTGCAACCCTGTTTTATTGAGGTATATATGTACATGATGGCTAATGTATGATCCATTCTTTTGGAAAAAAAGTGACAAAAACTATTTAAAGAATTCCATTCCATTGTCTGGTCAAACATTTTTAACGTGAGCACTAAATTGGTTTTGGATCATTTTCAAAAAATTTAGAAAAAATGTAGAATTATTTTTCATGAGACACAACCAAGTAACACAAGTTCAATCATCAATAAAAAAAAATAAACCAACCAGCTCCAGTAATGTTTGAAATCCTAGAAGGTCCCCAAACATTGGTATGAATCAATAAAAACATATATAAAGATTTATTATCACTCAAAGAAAATGAAACAAGATGATGTTGGGAAAATTGACATACTTCGCAATTAAAAGATTTAACATCCACACCACACCCTTGAAGAAAGAAGCAAACATAGTTTTTAAAATAGGGAAAGACAGATGTCCTAAATAAAAATGATGAAGACAAATCTGAGATTTATTTGGTGAAAGCTTCTCAGAGAAATGAGGTAGAAGTAGTAGAAATCTATCCTCGCCACCACTGATATCCAAAAAAATAGAGTCCTTTACTCTCCTTAGCAAGCCCAAATATCTTCCCCCGTAATCGATTCCTGAAAGAAACAATGATCAGAGGAGAATGCAACCCTGCAGTTTAGATCTTTTGTCAGTTTATGAATGGAAAAAAGGTTAATAGAAAACTTAGGCACGTGTAGCACAAGTTTTAGTGAAAGAGAAGAAGTAAGGAAAATGACTCCTTTTCCTGTAATGGATGCTAATGTACCATTAGAAACTCTTATTTTTTAGTTTTTGGGACATGAAGTGTATGTAGTGAAGTGATCTGATGAGTTAGTCACGTGATCAGTAACACCCGAATCAACAACCCAAGTTTCATGTGTTTTATAGTCCTTTGAGAGACTAAGGCATGGGATAAGGGATAGTTACCTGAGTGTGCCAATGAATATGAACCAACTGACTTTTCTATTGAAGTAAGAAGGCTCTCGAGATTTTCAATCTCCGTACTTACCTCTGGTTCATTACTGGCAGGATGTTGTTCCAGATTAACATTTGTAACAGCTACATATGCTTGGTTATTCTGTGGGATGTATTGTTGTTGGTTGTTGTTGTTGTTTCTTTGGGTTAGTTTTGAGGTTCTAGGAATAAAAGACATTATTATTTTTCTGGGTGAAGGCAATTAAGGTCGAAAAAAGGTATGGTTTGAATGTCAAAAAAGAAAGAGATGAGATGATCCTAAGAGAGATTCCTAAGCTCTGATACCATATAGAGAATATGAATAAAATTTCTGACCTGTATTTCTGAGAGATATGTTTACAATTTATCGATTCAATGACTTAGTCACTGAAAAATAAAGAAAATAAAAAAAAGTAGAAATTGTTGCCCAAAATTTCAGCAACAATGCAGAGAATATTTACCGTTACAGAGTCCTTAATTTTAGGGAATCCTATCCCTATTTTCTGTGTCAAATAAATCCTCGATTTTAGTGAATATGTCAAAGGGAGACCAATAAAATAGTTTCATATTGATCAAAAGGATGAGATTGAGTTGAAAAAATTGCAAAATTTCAGTGTTCTAAAAAACTCCCCTAGGCTGCGCGAGGCTTTTTAGATACGCCAAGTTTTGACCCTAGGCGGGGATCAAGGTGTGGTCAACGATGGTCAATGTTTTTGGGGGTAAGGCGTGAAAAAACGCATGTTTTTTAGGGGTAAGGCGTGAAAAAACGCGAGTTTTTTAGAAGTAAGGCGTGAAAAAAATCAATTTTTTTTATTTTTTTTTGTATTTTAAAAAAATAGTATTTTAATTTACAAATATTTAGACATATTTTTAAGGTATGTACTATTTTATTATTTTTAATAGCCTTGTCTTAGTAAAAAAACATTAAAATATATTTAAAAAATGCCTAAACGCCTTTTCACACCTTTTTACGCCAAGGCCCGCCTAGGCTTCTAAGGCTTAAGGCTTGATCTCCACGCCTCGGTCACGCCCCGCGTTTTTTAGAATCTTGCAAAATTTTAATGCGCGAGAGAGAAAGAGTCAAATAAATGTTTATGCTATCATTTTACAAAACTACCCATATAATCTTCGAGACTAGGGATTAAGATCCCTTTTTATTATCTATAGAGTCTGAGAAAACCTTGTTCGAAGCTTGTTCTTCTTATACTTTTCACTGATTAACATAATGTACTCTTCAGTGGTTAATTATGAGGCCCGAGATGACCTTCTATAGGCCTCATATGTTGTCTTCTTGACTCTGAGCTTTTCCTTGGTGCTTAAGGTTTTGAAACATAACAGACATATTGGCCAAACTGACCTCCAATTGTGTGTTTGAAGTTAGGAAAAACATTTGACATGGCTTATGAGCCCTTTTCTAGAGCTCAGGCTATTATGAAAGAGTTGACGAGGAGGATACGAAAGACTACACATCTCAATACACCAATGTCTTCTTAAATTTTTAATCTCCCACTAGTTCACATTTATGATTTGTTATGATCATATAATCTTTTATCCACTGCTGACAATATAAAAAAATCGTTGTTATATAAACTCTCCTCACTTCTTAAAAGAGTGAAACTTTTCGAAGACAACAGGTTGCACAAATGGTCTAATCCAAAAAGAGATTGTGTTAATGGTGGCTGAGACCACATGCATTAAGCAACATCAAACAACAACGTTGTAAGTAATAGAGGATGAAATGGGTGATAATAGGAATCATTAGAGGAAGGATTAGTGCATGAATTATGGTAATCAAGGTACTTGGAAACCCTATGAAGAGAAATGATATTTGCGGTGACCAATACACAAGAACATTTGATTTCTTTTTTGATGAGACACATATGACTACAAACTATACCAACAAGAAAATTTACTGTCCAATAAGTCAATAAGAATGGGGAAAGAACACCACCACTTAGGATCAGTATGGGTTCATTAGTGTTTAGTATTAATTCCTAAAGGAAGGCTACTAGTGAGATAACATAACCAAGCACGGTATGAAGGACTAAGGGTATGATACGTGAGGGTGGAGATTAGTTTGAAGGCCTTTCAAGCATTATTAGACATATGTGCCTTCCAGAACTTCATGGCCCAAAAAGGTAGTGGAGCGAATGGGATTGACAACCCAAAAAAATGGGTCAGATCGAGCTCGATAACCTAGAATAACAACCAACTCATGAAGTAATGAAGGGAATTGAGATGCACATGTGTAAATGGATGGGGAAGGCAAACTTTAATTTCATCACGATGGATGACCATGAGGTTTTGAGGATAAATGCAACATAATGGCCATGCCAAATGTTAAGAGTTACGAAGATGTTGAATAGTGAAGGCAATCCAACTTACATGATCTTATTGGCATTGAAGTTAAGTAGCTTGAGCATAAGGGTTGACATATTAGTTCTCAGTTAGAGATCGACACTTAGCTACAATGAGCGATAACTTAGTCTGAGGCTTTTTCGAAGACTGTGAGGACTTTTCACTTACAATGTGCGTGATGAGATAGTCATGAATTTAAATGGGAGAGGACGTACCCTTAGATTTTCCAGAGTAGTGTATCGTCTAGAAGAAAGACAAGCGGTACTTATATTTGTAGATTCTATTAAAGTTATCTAAGTTTTTTTTAGAGAGGGATGGATTAGTATAAACATTAGATTTAGAAACATCTAAGGATAGTGACACATTTCAAAAAACTATTTCAAATGAATCTTGTACTATTACTAATGCATTCAAGACAGTATCCTATCTCAGGTATCTCTCTCATATTTCCAGTGTACCTACCATCACCTCATCTCTAACCCCTCTCCACCCACCACCACTGTCCCACCCCAAACCAGGCATACATCCTATCCCCCTCCCCCCCTACACACACACACACACACACACACACACATAAGAGCCAATTCAAACAATATGGAATTCCGAGAAGAAGAAAATAGAAAAATTAGAAAATAAGATCTCGAAATTTCTAAATGTATATATTTTAAAAAAAATGTGTGTGTGTGTGTGAGAGAGAGAGAGGGAGAGAGGAGAGAGGAGAGAGAGAGAAAAAGTGTCTTCTCTTTTGTTTTGTTTTTCTTCTTTTTCTAAATTGGGAAGGTTGCAGTAGTAATTGACAATATGATTAAGAATCGAACTTAGTCAATTGACGATTCCATTTAAAATTGGGTGTCAATAATGAATTAAGTTTTTTGGGGGACAATCCCCTGTGTTCAAATAACCTTAAGAATAATATACAAGAAATTATTTTGAGAAAATTTATAAATTTCCAAACACAATGTATCATATGGTTCTTTATTTTTTTGCAATTTTTATCGGGTCTTTTTGAATTAACAATCAGACTTAACTCCCTAAAATTAGACATAACCCCCTCAAGTGGATGGACATTTGTCTTTGTTAAAATACCTTCCTCTTCTTCTACCCGTCTTAATCTTTTGTCCTCATCAAAATCCTAACCCTAATTTCAAACAACGTAAAATTGTAGATATTTAAAATATAGAATCCTAAACAATTTGAAAATCAAAATACTACGTAATTATAGCACCTGATCCTAACTCTCTTCATTACATCTAATTTTTGCGTATGATTCATAATTAAAAACATTCATAATTATAAATAAAGTTTAGTCTCAATTTCAAGATAGATAATGCACTATGTTAATCTAGTTTCTAGGCTTCACTGATGCTTAGAAAGGTAGATACTATACAAGCCATTTCAGATAAATAAGAAATTCAAACGAGGGAGTCCAACCCAATTGTAAACTTATTGTGCGAAGTTTATTCAAAATTTCAGATATACCTGAGGTTGCTTCTTTTTAGTTTATAGTATCTATTGCTCAGATATACCTAACGTTGGTTCAAATAAATAAGAAATTTTTGCATCTGTAATGTTAAAAGATTCATTGCTCAGATTGATAATTCAATTTTTTTCAAGTAGGCTGCTAATATTACAAATTCAGATTCGTTGTTCAGATAATGGGGGTTTCAGTTTTGATCTTGAAATCATAAGGCCCTGTTTAGTTGTGTAAAATAGTTTTCTGTTTTCTATTTTCAATTTTCATCTCTATTTCTAATTTTCATTTTCCATGTAAAATTTAAAACAAATAGAAAATCCGTTCCTATTGTAGATACATTATTATTTTCAAAATGTAGTTTATAGATAGTAAAAAGAGCCAAATGTAATTACAGAAAGTTAAGGGTCCAAATGTAATTTATAGACAGTCAAAAGAGTCAAAATAAAATTTATAAAGTCCAGGGGCCAAAATGTAATTCTCAAAAATTTCAAGACCAAAATGTCATTTTTAGAAAACTAAGAGATTAAAATATAATTTACCAAAACATCAAGAATCAAGATGAAAGTTATGGAAAGTTCAGGCTTAAAATGTAATTTTGGGGATATTGAAAATTGGTAGAAAACTTGTTAAACTTGTTATCCAATTTCCTAGAAAATTGAAAAATTTGGAATGCTGTTTTTCAATTTTCTGTTTTGGAAAAATATCAAACTTTGATGCATTTTCTAATTTTCTACTTTTGTCGAAAATTTTGAATTTTTTTTTCGAAAACAACCTTGTTTTCCACAACTAAACAGAGCCTAAGTGTTTTGATTTTAAAATTGTTTAGGATTTTTTATTTTAATTCTCTATAATTATTTTTGGTGTTTGAAATTATGGTTAGGGATTTTATTCAGGAGAGAAGATGAAGACGTATACATGTAGAGGGTATATTTGTATACAATATATTGGGAGTTAATTCAAAATATACATTAATGAAGATTTTTTAACGGAGAATAACACACGTCCACTCGTGGAGGTTGTCTAGTATTTTATGTTTAAGGGGTTAAATCTAATTATGGCATTAAAATCCTTTTTTCTATTATCTCTCCTTTTCGTGTGCGCGCCCGCATGTGTGCATGAGAGAGAGAGAGAGAGAGTTACCAATTGTTCATTTCAGCCAACTTAAATGCTTCTGCTTAAGTCAATTTTGCGTCAATTGGCTGTCATATGGAATAAGCTACAGATACACAAAAAGAAATTGTTATATACATTAATAAATATGTAAGACGAAACTTTACTAATACTTCAAGCACTCGGTATGGATTTAAAAGTGAACTATGAAGAAGGATGAGTCATGATATTAGAACCTGCGCTGAAAATCAGTAGTAATGTTGGGCACATGAATTATCTTGTCCCAGTCCTCTCCAGTAAATGCGTTGCATCTTGCACTCAGGTATTCAGAATATTTAATTATCACGGTTTGTAGCTTGGTTAGACGCTGCATCCCTTCTGGAAGATACAACTCACTTGAACAGTAGTAAATCTCAAGTTTCTGAAGTGAAGTGAGGTACTCAAGGGAATTTGATAGGGTAATCAAATTCGAACAATGAACGATATTAACATGCTCTAGTGTGGCGGCAGACTCTTGAAGGCCTTGGGGCAGGCACACCAACCCTGGGAGATCAATTAACATTAATGATCTAAGGTTTCTAAGCCCTTTTAAATCACCCTCTGAAAACACAAGAACCTCACAACTATTAATTATTAATTCTTCAAGGGAAATAAGGTCTCTCATTCCTAAAGGCAAAGAAGCCAGCATTGGGCATCCATATATCTCCAAGTACCGGAGGCAATCAAGGTTTTCTATCCCTTCAGGAAGGGACCTCAATTGAAGTGCTGCTGAGATCTTCAGTCTTTGTAGTGAGACGAGTCCTCCAATATCCTCTGGGAAGAAGACTAATAAAGTACTACTTAGTGACAAACATCGTAATTGAATTAGTTTATTGAATCCTGGAGGCAGTGCAAACATACACAAATCAGGAAACGATCGAATGCGAAGATGTAAATATTGCAGGTTTATCAGCCTGCCAATCGAATCAGGGAGTGATAGCCCGTACGCACTCTCAACAATAAGACACCTCAAAAGCTTTAGCTCTCCAATGGAAATCGGCACCTCAACTACATAGTCATTTAATTCCAGCACACGCAAATATCTAAAGCACTGGACTAAGGTGGGGACAAGATTGTCCAGGCGCAGATTAAGCACACTGTTAAAGGAAAGAAAGGTACGCAACTTCAGTGATTTGAACACGGGTTCTGTGTATTCTGAAGATAAGTTGAATGATACATGTCTTGCTCTCTCAGGGATTAGTTTTGCATCTAGGATCATTGTCGAGCACTGGTCACCTGCAACCGATTGAGCAAGATCATGGACAAGATCATGCATTTTGTAATACCCTTGTCTTTCTTCTTCAACAAATGACATCCTTGCCAATTCATTAATATAGCGTTCACCTATATCTTCTAATTGCTCATTCGGGTTGGTTAATCTAATGAATCCTTGTGCCATCCAAAGATATATCAACCTCCACTTCTCAATAATCTCATCCTTTTTAAACAATGAACAATATACAAAGCAATCCTTCAAATAAGATGGCATCTGATCATAACTTAACCTTAGCACAGGTATGATGTCATGTTGGCTTTGTGCAATTGCCCATATTTCATTGTCTCTCACCCACAACCAATCATGCTCATTTGTCTTTTTGTACAATACGCCCCCTAATGTCCTTGCTGCAAGAGGAACTCCTCCACATTTTCTCACTATTTCTCTTCCAATCTTGACCAGGTTTTGATGGTTTTTCTCACCCCCTTTGTCACATGCCCATTTTACTAACACAGACAAACAATCATCTTCTGAAAGACCTTTAAGCTCATATGAGGCAATGGTTCCCACTATTAACGAAGCTTTTTTACTGCGCGTAGTTACGATAATTCTACTTTCCTTAGCATCGGATTTTAGTAGACTATATAGTTTAACCCATTCGAAACGATCCTCCATACATCATCTAATACAAGAAAAAATTTCCCTCTCAATTTTCGTCGAAGGCGAATTTGTAATTGTTCAAGTGCTAAGTTTTCACACCCATTTTCCCTTAGCCCTTCTAAAATTTTCACTATGATCCGTTTAATGTTAAAATCATCTGATACACAAACCCATATTGTGTGATCAAATTGACTTGTGATACTGCTATCATTATACACAAGTTGTGCTAATGTCGTCTTTCCTAAACCCCCCATTCCCACTATTGGAATGACCGGGACATCTTCGTCATTAGTGGACCACATTAACAGTTGTATAATGGCTTCTTTATCTGTTTCTCTCCCAATAACATAGGAACTACTCACAAAGGAGTAGGTTTCCTCTCGCTCTCTTGTCTGAATTTGCTTATCTAAAACCTTAACCACAAACTTAAAGTTATTCATATCTGACACAACCTCATCTAGTCTCTCCCTAACATTCCTTATCTCGCGACCCATGCCATAACGGAATTTAAAGGGATTCCAGGGTTTAAAGTAGTAGCGTACCTCTTTTCTGATGCTCCCACGAGTTTCCACTTGCCTTCGCAAACCTTCAGTTGCAAATTCATCAACCAAGTCATCGACATCGTAAACAATTCCTTTAAGCCGTTGTAGCCATTCTCTCACCGCACGATTAGTTGTCTGTTGTTCCTCGGCATCCAGAAGCACATTTCTGACAGTGGACATAGTACTTTTCAACTTACTCAATTCTTTTTCTACGCCCCATGCCAACGCAAACTGTTGCATACCATAGGACCCCAATTTTGACAAAATTTTTTGTGCAATGGTAAAGAGAATTTGTTCAGCCATGCTTGAATTAATGAGCTTGGAATGTATAATGGGGTGATTGATTAGAATAAGCAACTGAATACGTTACAAAGTTGATTTGGGAGAAGGGAAGAGGACAATTTCATTGTCATGACGAAAATCCACGGCTACTACTTTTGTCACGGACCTTGATGGGAGACAAAGTGCCGCATATTTATGGCATTTTGTTGTAGTGATATGGTTGGTTTGGCGAAAGAATATGGTTTTTAATCTTGAAATGAGGGCTTGACAAAGAATTTACTGGGATGAAATAAGATTTTGTTGGGTCTGAAGAAGGTAGATTCAATGCCAGAAGGTATACTCAATGCAACGTATATATAAGCCTACACTTATGATTGCCAACGTCTAAGACCGATTGTTTAATATTCAGCTAAAAATTCTGCTCATAGAAAATTTAGACAGCTTGAACTGGGCAAGTTGTAATATAGATATAATAAAATCATCCATGCAAGTTGGCCGGAATGATTATGTTAAACTACTGATATGGGAGTATTTTAGAGCATCCCTCTTACAATGTGTAGTTTTTTTTAATTTTTTTTGTTCCAAAGCTAATAAGATTTTTGGCTTTAGTTAGGTAATAAATATTGTTTTTACTAAATACGTATATGTTAGTGTATGCACAAATTTACATCACAAAAAATTTATGTGTGCATTATAAAGGTTCATGTATATATTACAAAAATTCACATATCCATTATTTAAAAAAGGTATAAAATACTCCATAGGGACGACATAAAGCAATATTTGCGTGGGAATAAATCTAAATTATTTCATTTTTTTACTTATGCAGATGTGTAATAAATTAATTTGAATCTTACGTGGAAAAAAGTTACTTATGAGAGGGGTTTTTGAGTTGAATGTCTATGTATCTTATGACACTCACTTCTCACATTGGATGTTAACGTCACTTTCATATATATCATAATGGATTGCATATAAGAACTATTTTAGAATTTATATTTATCAATCTGATGAGAGACTTCACATTTCGATAATTTACATTACCATGGAAGATTCTATCACAAATGTTGAGCTTCCTACCCTCAACTAAACAACTTTTACAAGTCAACCACAAACAAATTGATGTTTCTTTCATGTTAGAACTTTCTTGACGTTATTTATTTAATAGTTTGACCTTGATTATACAAACTGATATGCAGCAGCATGTCTTATAAAACGTAACTGGCAGCACGTCTTATGAAACATGAATTTTATAACTATTGCATTTATGTATTGTACATGTAGATGGATGATTTGGACCTTGCCCCCATTTGTATGAGCAATCTGGATTCGGGTGTCAAAGTTTAGAGTAATATACTTTGCACCCCAAAAGTACAGTCAGTACTCAGAAAACACCATTAATGTCTATAAAAAGCATCATAAAAAGTTGTTTTAAGGGGACATGTATATTACAAGAACAAATGAGGGCCAACATCAATAAATAATTTTCAAATTCATGTCCTTGTGTTCATGAAACATTGAACTTTGTGTGGTGCTAGTGCATGATTGTGAAAAAGTTTGAAAATATTCTTTCCATAAAAATCTACGTGTATCAAGTTTGTGTCCGAGGTACATTAAATGTTGTACCCCAAGTGTAGGTACAATATTTTATTGCACTTGGAAGATGAATTTGGTAAAAAAGAATTTGTAGGTAAAGCATCACTCATTCTTCATTATATCAATACGAAAGCTTTTTATGTGTTAGTTATGATTTTCATATAAAATAGTTGTCGAAATTGAATGTACTGGAACGAAATCTGAAATACGCTGAAGATAGAATAGATCAATGTATCAATATAATTATTCATTTAAAAAATGTTTTTGACAGTGTCAATGCCCTATCTCTTGAATTTTTAGAAATAAACTGTTGCTGCCAACTCAAGTTACAGCCTGTTATGAACATGAAGGGCATAACTATTTGTTAGCAGGTGCAAAGTACTATTTGGTAAAAGCTACTGCATTACTGTTTTAACCACATTTCTCGGTCAAAATAGATGATTTTTACCAAATATTAATTAAAAATAATAATATGATATTATTTATTCTAAATTAATAAACGGCATTTATAAGTCAAATATATATATATAATAATGATCTTGTGCGGACTAGTCCGCATTTTAAGAATGCGGACCGGATATGTGTCATCTAACGGTGTACCTCATTTTAAGAATGCGGATCGGATATGTGTCATCTAACGGTGTGCCTAGAAATTATCGACTAAATTATAGGCACACTCTCTCTTTTTTCTGAGATTACCATCAAGGGACACATGTTCGATATATATATATATATATATATATATATATATATATATATATATAATGGTGCTCCTATACATACCTCCCGTATTTTATACTATCCGGACTTCTAAGTGTAACATGATCCCTTTAATACTCAGTACAAAGTCACCGCATTATCTGGGATAGTTGCACACCTCTCTCCTCTCTCCTATATTCTAATGTTACTTTCCATTTTCTCTCTCTTATATGTTTATCAATTCGTTGATAAAAGTAAAAGACCAACTATATGTCATGCAACATATGTCAATATATTAGTTTTTTTTTATTTTATTTGCTTTCTTTTCTCAATACTAAGTTCAACAATTACAAGCAGCATATGTGAAAAAAAATTACAAGCAGCACATGTCAATATATTTAAATAAATATATTTATCAAATTGAGAACAAACTTCAATGTTTTATCGTATTCGGAAATACAATTTTTTTTTATATAAAAGCAATTTGCTAGCATGGACTCACATTCAATAAATGATATCGGTCTGCGCCAGTGGCATAAATATTCTTTTTCATAAATTTTATAAAAAATTAGTCTAATGACGTTGAGTTTTTTTGTAATAAAAAATAATTTTTTTTTATATAAAAGCAATTTGTTGGCGTGGACTCACATTTATTAAATGATATGAGTCCGCGCCAGCCGCATAAATATTCTTTTTCATAAATTTTTAAAACTATTTTTTTAAGTAGAACGAATTTTTTGATAAAAAAAATTAGTCTAATAACGTAGCATTTTTTTAATAAAAATAGTTTTTTATTTAAAAATAATTTGCTGGTGTGGAGTCACATTCAAATATGTCGTAGAGTTTTTTAAAAACTCTACGTTATTTGTGGCCAGCAAATTATTTTTATATAAAAAATTATATAAAAATGTTTCTTGGCACGCTAAATATCATTTAAAAAATGTTTGTGACAGTGTCAATGCCCTATCTCTTGAATTTTTAGAAATAAATTGTTGCTGCTCAACTCAAGTTGCAGCCTGTTATGAACATGAAGGGCACAACTATTTGTTCGCAGGTGCAAGCACTAGTACTTGTTCAAAATTCCACCTATACCGCAAAGCATTATTGAGGCTCTAGTCAATGACACTTAAAAGATGAGAACTAAGAAACCAGGAGGTACAATTGTTAATAACGAGAGCTATTTGGTAAAAGCTACTGCATTACTGTTTTAACAACATTTCTCAATCAAAATAGATGATTTTTATTTATTAAAAATAACAATATAATATTATTTATCCTAAATTAATAGTCGGCATTTGAAAGTCACATATAAATATATATATATATATATATATATATATATATGCTCTTATGTGGAGTAGTCCGTATTTTAATAATGGAGACCAAACATGTGTCACCTAACGGTGCACCTAGAAATTATTGCCTAAATTAAAGGCACACTCTCTCTCTTTTGTAGGCTCACCACCAGGTGACACATGTTCGGTCCGCATTCTTAAAATGCGGATTGGTCCGCACATGAGCATGTCCATATAACAAAGGAGCATGGTTTTTGAAAATTTTGGCCAAAATATCTCCATTTTGGTATGCATGACATTTTCTCATTTCATGCCCATGCATGAAATGTCATGCTAAAAGTTTTTTTTTATTTTTTTTTGTGTTATATATATACTATAATAAATACTATTATACTATTATAAATACATGTATTTTTTTAAATACGTGTAATTTTTTTTTATTAATTTTTTTAAAACTATTTTTTATTAATTTTTTTCTTTTTTTAATTTATATTTTTTCTTTTTTATATTTTTTCTCAATTTTTTTTTTTCATTTTTTAAACTATTTTTTATTAATTTTTTAACTATTTTTATTTTTATTTTTTCTCAATTTTTTTATCACGGGAGTAAATTTATCGCCGTGCCCTCGGGCACAGGCATCCACTAGTATATAATATGATGCAATGGTTTTTGAATTGTCAAAATGTAAAAGCACATTAGCGGTTGAGATTCACTGGGAAAAAAAATAAAGGGTTGTGATGAAATCTAAGATTTCATTCTCCCGCTCAAACATTTTAGATGCATTCAACACCTCCCAAAGTTAACAACACGCGACCCTTTTGTACACGAATCTTTCTCTCTCTCTCTCTCTCTCTCTCTCATTCTTCTTTCCGCCATCGATTTAAGCAACCAAAATAAGAGGTACTCCCACTGTTTATTCTTTTTGTTTTATCAGTTTGAAATTTAGAGTTTTAGGATTTTAGGAGTTTTGCTTCGGATTTTAAGTGTGTTTGGTTCAGATTGTATGATTTTAGGAGTTCGCTTCAGATTCTTCTCTCCTTCGTCTCTCTCTGTCTACGCTCTTCCTTTTAAACTCTTTTTTTCATCTACCTCTAAATTATAAGCGTAACTCTGTTTGTTCATTTGGGTTTGAATTTAGTAAGGCCTACCAAGTCTTTGATAGAATGTGTAGGAGAAATTTTTGTTATGTCTACTATTTATAAATAACAATTTGTACAGAATTATGAAATTAATATAATTACAGAATTAAAACAGAATTACAGAAATGAATCACTTACTTGAATTTGCAGAAAATAAACAAGAATAAAAGAAATAATCCGAGCCCTGTGAATCTCACAGTTTCCTTAAGACAATTTATTCCCTCCAATGTGCTCCGAGGTTGATGAATATTGTCTCCCAAGATAGAACGGATTTTCCAATTAATTATGTAGCACGACAATAATTAATTTCAACGAACTCAAATCTGTGGCTTTTACTCAACTCAATAACAAACAGTATAGATATGTTATGCAGGAGAAGGACAGAAATTTTCTGGGATAAAATTGACAGCAATTCTGGAAGGAGGGAAATTTTTTCAGTTTAAATTCTGTAGGGGGAATGTTTAATTTATAGCTTTTGTGTTGACTGTTGGAACAGTCAACCGAAATTAACTGTCAAAACAGTTAATCAGTTAAACGAAATTAACTGTTGACTGTTGGCAATAACTGCCAACTAATTAATTAATTTCGTAATTAATTAATAATTAAAGCCCAGAAAGTTAAATAAATTCGGCCCAAAAATGTAGGAGATTTTTATAAGCCCAAGCCCAAGCCCGAACCGAACCGAACCGAGCCGGCCGGACGGACGGACGCGCGCGCGCGCGTGTGGACTTTTGACCGAAAGTCAACCCGTGCATAGCTTAGGTCATCTCCCCTTCAAAGAGTTGGGATACCCCCAAGGCATCCAAGCCTTAGTCCATACTTGGGGTGTTATTAACTCATCAAAATTCCACTACTCTTCCAATGTGGGACAAGAGTTAAAGCACACCCAATTCATTTACTTTCATTGCTTTGTGAGTCACTTTGGGGACATATTTATCATTCATAACTTATTGAAATTGGACATATGAATATACTACGTTAATCTCCTTGCGGAGGTGAACGCGTTCGTATATGGTCCCACAATTTTCGTAGTGTGGGTCCCACCTAAATTTGAGCTCAAAGTTGCTCAAAAATCTGTCCAGAAAAATCTGGACAGCTTTTAAATACCCATTTAAATTCCAATTTTCCAACAATCCCCCACATGAATGATATATCGCTATAAATAAAACAAAACAGATGCTAATGCAGATGCAGACACAAGTTGAGTAAAACTGAAGACTTATTGCATCGGGAGAAGTAGCCTAGTGGCCTTGAACTTTCCTTAGTGATATACTATCGGATTTACTTGGTTAATCAGTAGACTTCACGTCCTTGAACCGTCAACCGTTTTTGTAAACCTAGACAACAGTATTCACACAACAATTCTTCAACACAGTTGGTTCTCACGTTTGTGTTCATTTTGGCCGTGAACACCACTTGGTTCCGCAAGTATTTTAGAGAATATGCCTTTCATTATTCTCATAGAAGTGGCCCCCTTCTTACTCACGTAGGTGACTTCCATAAAGAGTATTCTGCAATACCCCACTTAGACGTACTAAGATATAGATGTCATTAAAAGCATAACTTATCCTAATTTCGCGGCAGATATGCACTGTCTCATCTTTGGAATGGATAGGATTAAATATCCTCCAGTGCTTACTGAATACAATGTAGTTCGGTTTGCCCATTGAACCTAGATCTTGGGATCTCCAGTCAGCTAGGTTGGGTTGCCACTATATTGATTCTTATTTATTTATAGGCTTTAGACCCATTCCTCTCGATGATCTTTCAACTTGCTCTCGGTTTAAACCTTTCGTTAGTGGATCCGATATATTATCTTTTGACTTTACATAGTCAATTGTGATAATTCCGTTTGAGAGAAGTTGTCTAACGGTATTGTGTCTACGACGAATATGTCGTGACTTTCCGTTATACATGTGATTTTGTGCCCTTCCAATCGCTGATTGACTATCGCAGTGTATACATATTGCGGGCACAGGTTTAGACCAATTTGGAACATCCTCTAAAAAATTTCGAAGCCATTCAGCTTCTTCTCCAGCTTTGTCTAGTGCAATGAATTCAGATTCCATTGTCGATCTAGCAATGCACGTTTGTTTTGAGGATTTCCAAGATACGGCTGCACCTCCGAGGGTAAACACATACCCACTTGTAGACTTAGAGTCTTTTGTATCAGATATCCAATTTGCATCGCAATGTCCTTCAAGAACAGGTGGATATTTTGAGTAATGCAATCCATAGTTTTGAGTATATTTTAAATAACCCAAAACTCTCAATATTGCTTTCCAGTGATCTCTTCCTGGATTACTCGTAAATCGACTTAGCTTACTTATTGAGTATGCTATGTCCGGTCTCGTACAGTTCATGACATACATTAAACTGCCGATAATTCTAGAATATTCTAGTTGAGATATGCTTTCACCATTATTTCTTGCTAGATGTAAATTTACATCTACAGGTGTCTTGGTAGGACTAATATCATACTTCTTGAATTTTTCAAGTACTTTCTCAATGTAATGAGATTGAGATAATATAAGTCCATCCGATGTTCTAGAAATTTTAATTCCTAATATAACATCGGCGATTCCCATATCTTTCATGTCAAATCTACTACTCAACATTTGTTTTGTAGTTTTGACAATTTCCATGTTACTACCCATGATAAGCATATCATCAACATAGAGGCATACAATGACATATCCATTTTGAATGTATTTAAAGTAAACACATTTATCGCATTCATTGATTTTGAAACCATTTGATAACATTGCATTATCAAATTTTTCATGCCATTGTTTAGGTGCTTGTTTTAATCCATATAGTGATTTAACAAGCTTACATACTTTTCCTTCTTGTCCGGGAGCTTTGAACCCTTCAGGTTGCTCCATATAAATTTCCTCGTCTAGTTCACCGTTTAAGAATGCAGTTTTTACATCCATTTGATGTATTTCAAGTCCATTAATAGCAGCTATTGCTATTAACATCCGAATGGACGTTATTCTTGTTACCGGTGAATATGTGTCGAAGTAATCCAACCCTTCCTTTTGCCTATAGCCTTTAGCTACAAGTCTAGCTTTATATTTATCAATTGATCCATCGGCCTTCAATTTCTTTTTGAAGATCCATTTATAACCTAACGGTTTTGAACCTGGTGGAAGATCCACTAGTTCCCATGTATGATTTTGTAATATGGATTCAATTTCACTATTAATTGCTTCTTTCCAATTGGAAGCATCGGGTAAGGATATAGCTTCTTTATACGATTGAGGTTCATTTTCTAACAAATATGTTAGAAAATCCGGACCGAAAGAAGTCGAGGTTTTTGCTCTTTTACTACGTCTTGGTTCATCCTCTATTGATTCAATAGGTTGATGAGTACCACTTGTAGTAGCTTGATTTGTCCTTTTAGAAGGACCAGATTCTCGGGTCATGTTATACGGGAATTCATTTTCAAAAAATGAAGCATCCCTCGATTCAATAACCGTATTTACATGAATGTCCGAAATCTCAGATTTACAAACTAGAAATCGATATGCACTGCTATTAGTAGCATAACCGATGAATACACAATCCACGGTTTTTGGCCCTATTCTTACCTTTTTAGGTTTAGGAACCATCACTTTGGCTAAGCACCCCCACACTCGTAAATATTTATAGGAAGGTTTTCGACCTTTCCATAATTCATAAGGTGTCTTGTGAGTCTTTTTGTGAGGTACTTTATTGAGAATGTAATTAGAAGAAAGTAAGGCTTCCCCCCACAAATTTTGTGGAGCTCCTGAACTTAATAACATTGAGTTCATCATTTCTTTCAAAGTACGGTTTTTGCGTTCAGCAACACCATTCGATTGAGGAGAATAAGGAGCGGTTGTTTGATGAATGATCCCATTTTCAGAACAAAATTCCTCAAATGGATATTCATATTCACCTCCTCTATCACTTCTAATAGCCTTTATCGTTTTGCTTAATTGATTCTCAACTTCATTCTTATATTGTTTAAATGCATTAATAGCCTCATCTTTACTATGTAACAAATATACATAGCAATATTTTGTGCAATCGTCAATAAAAGTAATAAAATACTTTTTTCCACCTCTAGTTTGAACAAATTTTAAATCACAAATATCGGTGTGAATTAAATCTAAAGGTTCAGTTATCCTTTCAATAGAATGGAAAGGTAATCTAGCTAATTTAGATTCTACACAAATTTCACATTTATGATTTTTATCAATATTGAATTTTGGCAAAAATTCCAAGTTAATTAATCTACGCAATGTATCAAAATTAACATGTCCCAATCTAGCATGCCAAATATTAGATGACTCAATCAAATAAGAAGAACTAGTAACTTCATTTATTGAAACAGATGTTTTAGGGGTTACAGTAAGAACATTCAGTTTAAAGAGCCCCTCATTTAGGTAGCCCTTTCCTACATACATGTCATTTTTAGACAACACAAAGCGATCCGACACAAACACAAGCTTGAAACCATTCTTAGTAAGGAGAGATCCAGAAATCAGATTCTTTCGGATGTCAGGCACGTGAAGAACATTGTTAAGAGTAAGTTCTTTTCCAGAAGTCATTTTCAAAGCAATCTTTCCTTGTCCCACCACCTTAGAAGTGGAAGAATTTCCCATAAAAAGGTTCTCCTCATTTTCCAAAGGCTTATAGGTGGAGAACATCCATTTGTTTGCACAAATGTGTCGTGTGGCTCCAGTGTCCACCCACCATTCCTTGGTATTTCCAACCAAGTTGCATTCAGAGACAACGGCAGAAAGATTCATATCCGCCAAATCATTGGTGATATGATCACCCTCAGTCACATTTGCTTGAGAGTTATTTTTATTTTGCTTCTTAGGCTTACGACACTCACTTGAGCGGTGTCCCGGTTTACCACAATTGTAGCATTTGCCTTTGAACTTTTTCTTGTTATGTTTAGAAGTGCCTTCCCCATCATATTTTCGTTTGTTCTTTTTAGGACCTTCAACGACATGGACCTTTGTTTCCATCGGATTCTTCCCACTTTTCTTTTGAGATTCACGGTTGTCTTCTTCGATTCTTAGCCGGACCACCAACTCCTCCACATTCATCTCCTTACGCTTGTGCTTGAGATAGTTTTTGAACAAAGTCCAAGAAGGTGGCAACTTTTCAACAATTGCAGCAACTTGGAAAGTTTCACTGATTGACATTCCTTCAGCATGAATGTCGTGGAGGATCACTTGGAATTCTTGCACTTGCGAGATAACAGATTTAGAATCAACCATTTTGAAGTCCAGAAAACGCCCAACGATAAATTTCTTCATCCCAGCATCTTCAGTTTTATACTTCTTTTCCAAAGAATTCCATAATTCCTTGGAAGTTTTGATAGTGCAATAGACATGGTACAAAGTCTTGTCCAAGTAGGCCAAAATATAATTTCGGCATAGGTAGTCCGAGTGCTTCCAAGCATCGACAGCAGCAACCTTTTCAGCATCATCTCCCTCTTGAATAGAGGGGCAATCTTCATATACAAACCTGCCCAATTGGCAGGTAGTGAGATAGAAGTACATTTGTCCTTGCCAACGTTTGAAGTCAGCCCCAATGAACTTTTCAGGTTTCTCCCCGTGTGGCATAGATACGGGTGCAGTCACACTTGTGTTGGTGACAATCAGTTTCGTAGGAGTAGTGTTCGTACTTTGTGATTCCATTTCTGTTACAAAAACAGAATTTTAATCAAAACAGAATACAAAATTCTGTGCACCAATTTCCTCCAAATATAATTCACAATAAATGAATTCCAAAAGAATTCAAATAATAATTCAGAATAAAAATGTAATATAAACAGAATTCCGTACAAAACAGAATACAAAATTTTAAAATCTGTGTCACACTAATTTTTAATAATAAAAAGAATTCCGTACAAAACAGAATTATAATTTAAGAAAAAAATTTAGATAAACAGATTTTAACAAGAGTACGCAAATAAAATTTTATTTTCTAAAACAGAATATAAAAACAGTATAGAAACTAATTTCTATAACAAAACTGTTTTACTAATTTCTACAATAAAGCAGTAATTTAATTCATTTTATTCTGTCAAAACAGATTTATTTCCAACAAATAAATTTCTGTAATAAAAAAAATTCTGTACATTAAAAACAGTAGAACTTTTATAAATTGTCTTAAGATTGTTATGTCTACTATTTATAAATAACAATTTGTACAGAATTATGAAATTAATATAATTACAGAATTAAAACAGAATTACAGAAATGAATCACTTACTTGAATTTGCAGAAAATAAACAAGAATAAAAGAAATAATCCGAGCCCTGTGAATCTCACAGTTTCCTTAAGACAATTTATTCCCTCCAATGTGCTCCGAGGTTGATGAATATTGTCTCCCAAGATAGAACGGATTTTCCAATTAATTATGTAGCACGACAATAATTAATTTCAACGAACTCAAATCTGTGGCTTTTACTCAACTCAATAACAAACAGTATAGATATGTTATGCAGGAGAAGGACAGAAATTTTCTGGGATAAAATTGACAGCAATTCTGGAAGGAGGGAAATTTTTTCAGTTTAAATTCTGTAGGGGGAATGTTTAATTTATAGCTTTTGTGTTGACTGTTGGAACAGTCAACCGAAATTAACTGTCAAAACAGTTAATCAGTTAAACGAAATTAACTGTTGACTGTTGGCAATAACTGCCAACTAATTAATTAATTTCGTAATTAATTAATAATTAAAGCCCAGAAAGTTAAATAAATTCGGCCCAAAAATGTAGGAGATTTTTATAAGCCCAAGCCCAAGCCCAAGCCCAAGCCCGAACCGAACCGAGCCGAGCCGAGCCGGCCGGCCGGACGGACGCGCGCGCGCGCGCGTGTGGACTTTTGACCGAAAGTCAACCCGTGCATAGCTTAGGTCATCTCCCCTTCAAAGAGTTGGGATACCCCCAAGGCATCCAAGCCTTAGTCCATACTTGGGGTGTTATTAACTCATCAAAATTCCACTACTCTTCCAATGTGGGACAAGAGTTAAAGCACACCCAATTCATTTACTTTCATTGCTTTGTGAGTCACTTTGGGGACATATTTATCATTCATAACTTATTGAAATTGGACATATGAATATACTACGTTAATCTCCTTGCGGAGGTGAACGCGTTCGTATATGGTCCCACAATTTTCGTAGTGTGGGTCCCACCTAAATTTGAGCTCAAAGTTGCTCAAAAATCTGTCCAGAAAAATCTGGACAGCTTTTAAATACCCATTTAAATTCCAATTTTCCAACAATTTTGGTCAGTTAGTGTTTAATACAATAGTCGTTTATACTTTTAGCCTAACAATAGTTGTGACTTAGAAGTATTATTTTGCAAAAGTTACTTTTATTTTTTCTTTATATTTTTAATATTTCTAAGAAGATTTGTTTTTCTAAAAAAAATATGGTTTGATATCAATCTTCAAGAGCAATGCAACTACTGTTTTAATTCAGTAATGATATTATTCACAATCTTATTGTTTATTGTTATTATATGTTTTATTTTGATGATTTTTACATGTGTTTTATTTGTTAGGTACACACATCTGTACATCTTCAATACTAGAAAAACTTGCTCCAGGTATGTTTACTAACCACTTATGCATTTCATTACTTGTTTGTTAAAATTTCTAACAATATCATATTGTTGTTCTATGCTTTATATTTCGTTATTTGAATGTTAAGATCAATTTTTTTGTTTAAACATGGATTGGGTTTTGTTGTTTGAAATTGGTTATCTGAGGTTGAATATGTTCATGGATTCTCGCAATGAAATTACGATTCAGTTAGTCCTTTATATTTGTTCGCAACTATCAGTTAGTCCTTTAGATTCTTAATACTTGAATTAGAGTTTTAGTTTTAAAAATTAGGGATTTAAGTTTTGGTTCCAAGTTAGTATTATGAAATTATTTAAATTGGCCTAAACTTGATTTGAAGTGGTTCTGTATTGAAGATAAACTTGATTTGAAGCTTAAGACATGACTGGTGTTGGAGATTTTTTGAGTGCAGGGTTAATTTGTTGCACAGCTAACATGTGGGTTGCTTTTCTTTTTATTTCATTCTTTAAAAATTTGCAGGTTTTAGTGTCCTTGTAGGTTGTACGTTTTAGTGTCCATGTTCTTGGTGTTCAAAAGATACTTAAGGTTCAAAATTTGGGTTTCAATAGAGGTTTTTGAGTTGCTTGAATTATATTCACTTTCAAGTTTTTGTTGAATTTGGAAATATTGATCTCTGTTTTTTAATCTGATAAAATTAAAATTTGGAATTTCCAATGCTGGTTTTAATATATATTTTAATCTGAAGTTAAATATGCGAGAAATGTTCTTGTTGCAGCAGTTGCGGCAACAACAGCTGTTGTTGCATCTTCAATGGTGGTTGAATCTGTAAGGACCACCACTGATCCAATCCTTGAGCTTCATGTAGCCGCTGCAGCCACTGCTATAGACACTACTGTGGTTGTAACAACTGCAGCTGTGAGCAACCAGTGTGGGAGATTGGAGAATTATGCTAATTCGACAAGCGATAACAGAAGTGATGGAGATGCGGATGCTTCTATTTGTAATACATAAGGGGATGGTGACCGGGAGCATGATGCTTTGGGGGGAAACTAGGAGGTGAGAGAATATCAGATAGATCAACGGGAAATAATAGTGCAAAATCTGATGTGTCATTAGTGGTTGTAGCAGACTGTGAGATTCTATGGGATGATATCACTTTGGGAGAACGTATCGGACTTGCTATTAACGTGCACGACATCTTATCTATTTTATAGGTTTAAAGTCATTAGTTTTTTAGTTATTTTGTTGCCACGAAGATTCATTTTTTGTTTTCGTTTGTTGGGCTGTCTTATTTTTACAGGATCATATGGGAAGGCCTATCGCGAATACTGTCATGGAACTGTGAGTTCACCTATGCCCATTGTCTATATTTCATGTTTTCCTTTCCTTTAGGTTATTTATTTATTTTTCCTTGGGATACTTCTGATCTATTCATGTTAGTTTTTAATCTTCTATGTAATCATTAGTTTATAGAGTACTGATCTATTCCTGTTGCATAGTTGCATGTTGGATTGTTAAATAGATACCCAAAGTAAGTTTTGATGCTATATGGTGATTTTCATGTAAAAATTGATCCAAACAGAATTTTACTTTCCTTGTGTATCTTTTTTTATTTAAATAATAGTTGTGGCATTTTCGATTTATAGTTGAACTTTTAGATTTCATTTTTTCTTCTTTCTCTAATGTTTCATGCTTAGTTCAAATTTTATTTATGCTTCTTTCGGATCATAAGATGGGTTATTTTGGTGGGTCAGATGGGCCTTATGTGTGATTATGTTTCTTTTGCAAGAATTGTTAGTTGTTTTGAACTTCTAACTCTTCAAAGCCCCCGAGGTATACTTAATATGTTCAATTTCAAGTTCCCTTTTATGTTGTTAGTTTAATTTGTAATCTATAATACTTCATTAAGTTTGTTTAATTTTAAATTGTAGACTAAAAAATAGAGAGGTGCACTATGAATTCGATTTTGAATTCACACATTGACCATTTGGTGTAGAATAGTTACAAACTAACATAAACGACTGGAATCCTACGTAGTTTGAGTATAATAAGTAGTTTATTGGTATATTTTTTATTTTGAATTCACATTGACCATTTGTGTAGAATAGTTACACATTGACCATTTGAGTTCGATTTTCAATTCAGACATTGACCATTTGGGTATAATAAGTAGTTTTTTTTTTGTATATTTTCATGTTTTGAGCATAATATTTTCTTTTGTTTATGTTTTTAGTTTTATCTTGCATAATTGTATTTTCTCCATTCAACGGTTTAATAATTTATATGTGGGAAGTTAGGCATACTAACTAATTTAGATTTTATTAGTCTCAACTATTGTGCAGTTATAAAGGTAGTTGGACACCACATTTGATTAAGTGATAAGTTGTGGACATAACAACTAAGTTATTTGTTGTTGGTGAATATAAAGATCATTACATTTGTAGCTACATGGCAGGTGTTCTACAAAATGCTCAACTGAGCTTCAAATGGTCAATTGGAATTCACGGTCATCCGAGGAAGGTACTAACAGATACCATTTTTTTTTAAATAATTTGAATCATCTCAAATTATATTTTTACTTTTGCAACATTTTTTCAGTTTGGGGTGTTGTATTTTAGGTAGATTAAACATACGAGATCCATATGTATTTTGTGTTTTGGTGTTCGACACTTCATTTATTAACGTTTCAAAGTTATCCCAATTCTAATATGTTTTTTTGTGCTTGAGTTGTTCTTTTTATACAAACAAATTTCTAGGTACTCTATTAATTTTAAACGAAATCATATTCAATCTCCTCTCTAGATTGTGACGTCCAAGCATCACTAATTTCTTGTGATAATTTTGCAGCACATTTCTAAATAATGTGTGGTACATCAAGATACATTCACCCGAGGATGTATAGAAGTTAGGGATGCAAGAAGTTGAAGCCTTTAATGATCTTATGGTTTATTTATTCACTTTTTCCCTATATCGTGAATTTGTATCTTTGATTAGGCCTAATATTTCAGCCCAACCCGTTCTTATGGGCCTATACACTAGGTCAGCCCCTGAAGTTCAGCTTGGGTTGGGGAGGCTCACTCTGTGGACACCCATACTTTCATGTGTTGCGTATTCGTGGATCTCTTTAGTGGATATAAAAAAGAACATCAAATGCTTGGTTAAAATTTATATTTCAATTAATGTACTGTTGAATAAATTTTTTGGTTAATGTTCATGTGTGCTTATTAGTTATTCATACATACATTATTGAAAAAAAGATAGGTAAAAGACACATGTGAATGTGTTTTTAGACTTTTTAGAGTATCTATAACTTATTTAGATGTTGTTCATCTTTCTGGAAGCTTCTACAAATGTTGCTAGGTTAATAGGCTATAGTGTCCAGGACCTGATGTTAGCTTTATCTACCCATAGAATCCAAGCAGTGAAGGATATTGTTGCCAAAGGGTTAACAATGAAGCAGGTTTGTTAAGTGCTTACATAAATTCCCCCATTAAACCCCTGTACACAGACGCGTTTACCGTAAATTTATTGTAGATGAATATGGTTCATGTTCGGTTCTTATTAGGTCGTGTCGCAAATACTCGACACATTTCTCCCATGGCTCTATGGGATAATTCCGCGCTACCAATGATAATTAAAGTTAGTACACCCATCCGGAGACTGAAAATCAGACCGTATTTGGGTCCTAATTCTCTCATATTTCTGACCAGGCAACCTGGAAGAGGTTGCCTACCATAGGCCAACTCGGCATACTTGGACAAAGATTCACCCGTTTTGACTTTCTTTTTCGTTTTGACAACAACATCACCACAGATACAACGAATGCCACTACGCTAAAGATGCAGGGACACAATGATATGGAATCTATTGGTTTCGACACACAAGATGTGATGACTGGTAGTAATGAGGAAGCAAGTAATGACAGAGGTTAATATAAGAATACATAAGAGCTTGAAATTACAAGTGGCTTCATTTAAGGCTATTCAAATCTTCAACAATAGTCCATCAATTATGTTAAATGCGTAATGTATGTGAGCATAAAGCTATCAAATCACCCATAGAGTATATAAGCAGAGCTTGGTATCAAATCACCCTACAAACGAATGCAATCCGGAATTCCTAGCAGTATACTTAATGAAGGAATATTAGTTAGAACCAATAATTCAGACTACAATCATACTTACAGTATTAGGAATACTGGACCTATGAAAGAAAAAGTTAAGACTCTTTGAAAATTGCCAAAATTTCATGAAACTAAGATATATATAATAAACCTTTGTTTATTAATCAAGACGATGTCATTGGAAATGTAACTATCCAGTTTAATCCCTCTAACAATACCAATAAGAATATCCACACTGAAGAAATTAGATTTAGAAATATTGGAGAAACCATTATCAATGATACTTTAGAAAGAGAATGTAGTAGCAAAGCTAGCTCTAGTTTACTAAGACAAGCTCCAATAATTAGACTTAGAAGATCATTTGAACAAAAAGACTTTGTTAGAGAAAAAGATAGAATCCAAAAATTTTGGCATGAACCCTCAGAATTAGATATGGAGACATTTAAAAAACATCTTAACAGAAGTCATTCTGTTAGTATTTAAGATATGGATAGATTTAATATGATATCCCAAGATCATATATTAAAATTAAAAGAATCTTAGAATACTAAAGAACTTCTTAGAAACTCAAGACTACTGGAAGAAGGAGAAGAAATATTAATGTCATCTACACAGGTAGGTCCTCATAAACAAGAGATAGGAACTAGTAGTAGTCCAAATAATGCTCGTAGACTCTTTAGTAAACACATAGGAATCAATATTCCTATTTATTAAAACACTGTGGTAAAGACCAAAACTGATTATATAAAGGACTTTCCAACTCGTGACAAGAGTTTTACTCCTGTTAAGACCATGGAAAGTCAAGCCATCAATCTAGTTAGGATATACCTTAATTTCGACAATGTCTAAGATAGGAAGAAAGCCTTAGAGGAATGGAGTAATCAAATGAATATGTATTTTGCATCTAGTGAACAATGGGATACAAGCTCATGTAATTAATTTGCTAAGCAATCCATTAGAGGTATTGCAAAAGATTACTTATACAGCCTAAGATAAGCCACACATGTATAATCCCTAGATAAGATTGAGAAAATGAAAGAAATTTTAGAAGAAAGATCAATTGAAGAATATATTCAATTATTTACTTTAGAATTCATTGGAGCCGAACATTTAGCTCAAATCATTGAGCAAGACTTAGCAAAAACTAAGTTAGCTCTTCTTAGTATTTGCAAATTAGAAAAGATTAATGAATATAAAAATAATTATGAACAACTATATTACCCAATTAAAGAATTTGGTGAGACGTTAAAAGATGAATATTTTAGAAAAATATGAGATATTGGACAAATCCTAATTAATGAATACAGGATTTGGCCAGGAGTTGCTGGAGTAAAAAATAACTCCCTTGGTGAAAGAATCAATTTTTCCAAAGACAATATCATAGCTAAAAGACGAGATATAACTCAAGAAAAGTTAGTTGAAGAAACTTTCAGACAGATTCCTCCTATTAAAGACGAAAGAGATATTGCTCCAATACAATGGGGATGTGGTAATGAATCTAAGAAATTCAAAAGGAAACTAGATTGGAAGCAAAAAAAGTTTAAGGTTATGCCTTTAGTTTTTCCAAAGAAATATAGATTCATACTAACTACTACATTTAGAGAAAGAAACTCTAGAATCAATAAAAATAGATTCAATCAAAGAAGATATTTTAAAAAGAACATTAATAAACATAAGAAGGTTACTAATCATAGGAAAAAAAAGAAATAGCTCAATCTAAGACTTCCACCAAAGAATGTTTGACTTGTGGTAAAGAAGGACACTTTGCGAAAGATTGTGGTAAAGATTATTAATACAATACTAGACTTTACAGATCAAGAAGAATTGGATATTCTATATTCTATAGAAGTATTGGACATAGAAAATAGTGACTATATCAGTATCTATAGTGTATATATAGACAGTGATTCAGAAAACTATAATAGTGATACTGATGAATATAAAGATTCCCAAGATACTTTAGACTTATATATGATGCAAATTGATCAAGATGATCAATATAATGATTATTTACACTTTAAAGAAGCTTGGTATAAATATATATTAACCCCCTTGTTAAGGAAAAGATGGACAATTAATAATCCTGAGTTACTAACATATATCCCTAGATGTTACTATAATGAAGAACATTATTGCACATTCGAAATGAAATGTAGCAAGAAAGACTTTAGACGTGTAGAATGTTTTGAGACTATACAAACATAATTATTTATGGTTTGTGTTATTTGTCAATTACATTACCATGAAAACTATTGGAGAACTAGATTTAGAGCAATCTATACTACCCAGTATGATGCTCAAATATACCAAGACATTAAAACATATCAAGACATTGATAGAAATATAGACAAGAGATTACAAGAAAATGAAGACTTAAAACGAAAGGGAATTTCCTATCATATAGAAGAAAATCTCTCTGATAGTAGTTCAGAAGAATTAACATCATTAGATTTTATAGATAAACCCCATAAGGGAATATCTAGTTTAGAAAAGAATAACTTAGGAATTTCTATTAAACCGCATGCTTGTTTTGTAGAATTATTCATACAACATAAATATTATCCTAAAAGACTTTCAGCTTTTACAGATACAAGATGCTCTGAGAGTATTTGTAAGGCTAATGCCTTCCCTAAAGAATATTTTGTAGATAGTAATCAAGAGATCCATGGTAAGGTAGCTAATGGAGATCCATTTACCTTATACTTTCAGACTATTACTATTTATTTTAAATTAGGAAATCAGACTAACAAAGCTGATAAATGGATCCTCGCCCTAGTTTCACATAAAATATTATTCTAGGATAAGACTTTATTAGTAAATATCATCCTTATACTTAGTATAACGATAATATCTTAGTTAGTAACAAATAAGAGTTCAATATTATAGCCCCTCTAATAGCTCACAACACTTCTTTTAATCTTATGGAAGTCAAACCTAATTATAGAATAATAACCCATCAGAGTTCTTCAGGTGAGCATGGTGGACCTAGACATACAAACCAACAAGAAGCCCTAGAAATAACTAAACCCTTACATAAAGAATGTAAGTGTTTAGACCAAAAGTGTTATAAGAAAATAACGCTTATGCAAAAAGAAATTTTAGATCATACCCAACAAACCTTATTAAAGGTCTAAGCTATATCTAAACAAAAGAAGATGGATATAAAAGTAGAAAAAGAAAAGATTAAGAAATTAACAGAGCCTACTATAGGAGAAAATCCCATTGATAAGTGGGACAAAGATCAAAGTTATTGTGAAATCATCCCTATTAACCCACATGCCACTATTAATTGTGGAACCTATAAGAAAAGATATTCGCAAGAAGACAAAGAATAATTCAAAAAAGACATAGATGAAATGCTTAATCTAGGCATTATTAGAGAAAGAAAAAGTAGACATAACAGCCTTGTCTTTTATGTTCAAAATGAGTCTGAACGAAAAAGAGGAAAAAGACGTATGGTCATAGACTATATACACCTTAATAAGAATTATGAGTTCGATTCTTATAAGATACCAGACAAGAATAACCTAATCAATCTAATTGAAGACAAAATTATATTAACAAGTTTGATTGTAAATCAGGCTTTTGGCAAAATAAAGATGCACCCAGATAACATAACTTGGACAACCTTTAGTGTGCCCCAAGGAAAATATGAATGGTTAGTAATGCCATTTGGATACTTGAATGGTCTACAAGTATTCCAAAGAAGAATGGATAATATTTTTATACCTTACTCATAATTTTGTCTTATTTACATAGATGATATTCTTATAGACGGTAAGACTGAGATAGAACATGTAGACCATCTTAAAAATATTATTTTAGACTTAGATAAACATGGAATCGTTATTTCTAAGAAGAAAATGTAATTATTTCAGACTGAAATAGACTTTGTGGGAATGCATATTAATAAAGGAAAAATATCCTTAGCAGAACACATAACCAAAAAGATTCTTGAATTTCCAGACCAACTCAATGATAGAGAACAATTATAATAATTTTTAGGATTGTTATATTGTGCTACAGATTTTATTGAAGACCTGGGTTCAAAAAGACAAAGTTTAACTTCCAAATTAAAAGGAACTAATATAACTAGTCCTTTTAAATGGACAAAAGATGATTTTGAAGTTATAAGAAAAATCAAATAAGCAGTCAAGAATATCCCTTTACTTGAACTGCCTAATGTTTAAGATCAGTTCATTATAGAAACAGATGCCTCTAATAAATAATGGGGAGTAGTATACTT
Organism: Sambucus nigra; assembly: GCA_949130495.1. Taxonomy (NCBI): domain Eukaryota; kingdom Viridiplantae; phylum Streptophyta; class Magnoliopsida; order Dipsacales; family Adoxaceae; genus Sambucus; species Sambucus nigra. Next base: position 160,137,599 of record OX422216.1, on the reverse strand, counting down.
TGCCATTGATCATCAGATGAAAAAGAAGAAACTTTGTAGATATAGTTCTGGAACCTTTACTGATCCAGAAACTATATACACAACCCATGAAAAAAGTCTTAGATATAGTAAGGGCAATAGAAAAATATATGATTTTTCTTAGACCTAAACATTTTACTTTTTATTCTGACTCTTCTAATGCAATAAAATTCAGAGACTTAGATTTATCCAAATCAAGAACTAGTAGACTTATTACATGGCAACAATTACTTAATGGTTATGACTGCTCCGTTATACATATTAAAGGAAGCAAAAATACCATTACATATATCATACCTTGGGAATCTATGTTTGCTAACACTAATAGCATCTCTTGTTTTAGGTCTCAAATAGGAGACTTAGAGACAATTAGTTCCTCTGTAACGAATAGACTAAATAAAGAAGATGTTGCATACTATCTTAGACGTGTAAGATCAAATGTCGGTGTAACTCAAAGACAAACTCATATTTAAGACTCTCATAAAAAACCAGTCCTGGAGAACTTTGATGATATTCTATTTCCTCCTAGAAAATCTATACATGAGATTATTTCTCAGAATAGACTCATTAGGAATTTGTATTTTCCCCAATATAGACCAGACCAAAGATACCTAAACTTGATAAAATTTAGATGATAATTTTTCAGATGATGAGAATACTCCTATATATGCCCTATGGTGGAATGTAAAGATTAGAATACGGGTAGAATTCAAGAAGAATTTGCTAGTTGTTGCTAGATTCATGAGAACTCAAAGACTTGCAGTTACTCATCTTAGTAGTACTACTACTCCTAGTCCTCAAATTAAAATATATGCTCAGACTCTTGGAGAATCCTCTAAAACTAGACCAACTGATATTTTTTGTTATCAGAAAATGACTTTCAAGATTAAGATTCTTATACCATTTGGTCATAATTATCTTTCATTATTAGAAGACTTTCAAAAAGAATCTAATAGTATTATTGACCATTTTAATATGTTATTATCTGATATTATTGGAGTTGCCTTAATGATTAGAGGTTTCTTCAAAGATGTTCCAAAAATTTATTGATTCAAGATGAATATTGAATTTTTCACCCCTTATACTTATTCATTTTAGCTCCCTCGAGTACCTTAATTCCTATATTTCTGCTCGTTAACCATAGAACCTCCGTTTTATATGTTTACATGCTATGTAATGCATAATTTAGCTTTTTAGGTATTACAGTGCTTAGCGTGAAGTTTGATCGTTTTTCAGAAAAATTTCGTCGACTTTTGCAGCTTCGGGGGCATTTTAGTAATTTCAGCATTCAGATTTTGATATCAAACTCTTCACGGAAGATGAACCTCTTTGGTTTATCTTTGCGTGGCCTCCAATGGTGCATGATTACGATGTATAATGACAGAGTTATGGCTTTTTTAGGATGGTTTTATCTTCAAAATCACACTCAAGGTCACATTCAAGGGCATTTTAGTCATTCCATAATTTTGTTTTTTGGCCTAATTTCTTCTTTGATATTGTGTCCCTCTGAGCATCTTCGCATATCCTCTGACCGTGCCTAATCATGAGCTAAAACGAAGAAGTTACGGTATTTTCCGTAAAGTTGGACAAAGTTGAGAATTCAGCACTGCCAGGGACGAATCGATTCGATTGAAAGTCCGCAAATTTCATTTTTTAAGTTGGTTTTTGGTTGGGTATATAGATGTAAACATTATATTAAGTTGGGACTTCACTTTTTACACTTATATGGTTAGAACTTTGGGAATTTTGTGGAGCTTTCCCCTCTCCTCCATTGGTTTGGGATCTTGCCCATTTTTGTTATGTAAGTTTACTATTCATTGTCTCTTTACTTATTTTAGCTTATTTCCATTGTTGTCTTCCATATACATGCCAAGAACACTTGTTTTCATCAGTTAATTTGATGTTTTATTTAGTTAATTAGTGTTTAAATTAGTTTAATCATATTGTGTGAGTAGTAAATAGGGTTTGGATCGTGCGCCCGCCATTGTTGGGCATCGAGCTCCGAAAGTTAGTTTTTGGGGAAAATTACATTTAATTGAAACCTCGCATATTAAAGCCGGATTATTATGCGTTCAACTTTCTTCATCATGCAACATTAGTGTTTATAGTGATAATCTGAATTTAATTCGCGTGTGACCATTTTTGATTAAATGTTTAATCTCCCAACTTTGGGTTAAATTCCTTATTGTGTGATGTTTATGCTTAATTGAAAATGCTCGATTAAATATTTTGGAACCGAAATTCTAATTATTAGTTGTTTATCCCATGCTGGGGACGCGATCCCGACTCTCTTTTTAATTAGTTATAATTTGGCATTAACTTCTTATTTTTCCTTTTTCACTATTTCACCCATTACCTTTTCTTTTATTTATTTTACACTTTTATTCTTGATGTAATTAAACAATAAAATTATAATATTGAATCATTCTCTATGGATTTCTTATGATACCCGACTTACCGATGTGCTTGTTTATCAAGTGTAGTTGTAGTTTAGGTTTTTTTGCATTAAGTCGCCAAACCGATAACAATGATTTGCGTATTACACGACGTACCTTTTGTAGTTGATCAAAATGGCGTTGTTGGAGGGAGTGTGTTTTAGATTGTAATTGTTTTATTATTTCGTCGTATTTTTTTCTTTTCCTATTTGTATTCTTTATTTTAACCTTTTTTGCAGGATAATATATTTGAGCGCTAAGAAACTTTGATTCGCGGTTGCTCACTTTCTTGCTCGGATTCTCCATCTACAAACAATGAGATAATCAAGTCCTACTATTATAGTTATTACGGTCATTCTAATGATTCTTACTTTGTGGATAGTTTTCAAGTTTTCCATTTTGAAGATTTTCTTGAGATTGAAAGACTTGAAAACAATTATAAGAATGAAAATTATTATTGGGAGCTTGAGTTGGATATATTATTCAAATCCAAGAATGATTCTTATTATGATACTTTCAAAGACGAGTTTCAACCAAATGAGGAGTCCAAGGCTCTTGAGATGAGGAAGCCTACATTGGAAGAAACTTTTCTTCTTTACTCCCAAGGTTTGGAAGCCTAAATGGTGCTAGAATGAGACTTGGAGCACTTTGTGATGAGATGAATTCTTATGTACAAAATAATAAGGAGGTGGAAACATGTGTTTCACCTCATATTTTCAAAGAATTTCTCATCGAATGTAAATCTTTCTCCCCCAAAATTCAATCTCCTTCCGACGATATGTTGACTAAGATTGAATTTATTTCATTACCATATACATTTTATCGAACCATTAAAATGACTGATTGATTCCTATGAGTCGGTATAAAGTTTTAAAACATCTACAGTTTTTTCCGATAAGGACTCTTTACCTGACTTATTTTTTATGGAGGTTATCCCACCGTGTCTACCATCTCCCATTCCAATTGAATAACCTTTGGGAGATGAGTGTATTTTTCTTGGACCTCAAGTGTATCTTTCCCCCTTATTATCTAAATCCCCCATCGTCCCCCAAAAATTGATAATTGACGATGGTTCATTTCTTCCGCCTTACACATACCTTCCGCTGTTCAAATGGAATTCCTATTTTCTGGGAGTCACACATTCTAGGGAGGGTCCACCGTCGATCCTCCAAAGTCAAATCATAGTTTGGGTGAACCCTCAACTATTTAGGCTTCTAGTGTATAGTTAGTGTGAGGCCTAAATAGTAGGTTGTAAATAGTTAGCTTTTTAATTTTCTTTCTTTGTTTCTTTTTTCTTTCCTTTTAATTTAGTCTAGTGTAATTAGTTAAAAATTTTCTTAATGCTTTTCGTTATGCTCGGTACTAACTTTTTTTGTAGATTCTTTGGACACATACTTCTCCCAGGATCGCTCCAATATTGGGTAATATCGTTATTTTCCTATCTTTGTGTTGTGTTTTTAATGCACATAGAGGATAATGCAACATTTAAGTTAGGGGGTGTAGGATATTCTATCCATTTCATGTTTAGTCCATGGATTTTATAACATGTTAGTTACAAAGCATGCTTTTTGTGAAAAATTGAAAATTTTCAAAAAAAATATTTTCATTCCCTTTTCTCCTTTGTTGGGCATTTTTCCTTGTTTTCGATGATAAATTTCAATAATTGCCTAATCCAATAGGCAACCCAATGATACATGTTCTCGATTTTAGAAGTTATTAGACTTTAGTCCTCAAATCATTGATATTATGAATAATTTCACAAATTAAACTTTATCCCTTGAGCACATGCGCTTTTCTTTTATATTGATTTCGTTTAAGATTTTAATAACTTGTTAATCTTTTTTTGCATTGTATACACTTACACCGAGTAAGCTTTGTACATTTCGTCATTTGTGAGTGTATACACTATTCTTTCTTCTTTGAAAACGTTGAATTCGTCGCTAATCTCATTATTCTTTCATTTGATCGTTCATTAATTGACTTTATATCTTGAAATGTGTTACTTGAGCATTATTTTCAAAATTATTTTGACTCGAGAATTGCGCAAACTTTATGAAATTATCATAGGCAATCGTTGTTATATCACCCATATTAGCCTTGACCTCACCATATATATTTTTCTAGTCAACTCCTTTGAGCCTTAATATTAGCCTTTCATTTCATAACCCCAATATCCCATAACCAACTCCACATTGGAGTTATAGACCATACATATTACCTTTCTTACCTTTGTTTGAAATGTTTCTTGGGATTGAATGATGTTGTGTAGTGTGGTTTCAATTTAAGCATATGAAAAGAGTGAGAAAATAAGAAAGTGTAGTGAAAAAGAAAAGAAAAAGCAAAAAGCAAAAGAAAACAAAAGAAAACATGAGAAAAAGAATAAAAGAAAAAGAAAACAGGAAAATTGTAAACGTTGTGTGCAGTTCAATAATCCTTGTTACTCTCCCATTGCACATTTAATGTTTGTTTTGGAACTTGTTTTCCAATTTTGGAATTGCCCACATTTGTCCCATTGTTCCAAGTTTTCATTCCGAACACTTTGAATACCTACATACATTCCTTCCATTTCATACCCTAGCTTAACCTACATTACAACCCTATCAAGTCCTATGTGATCTTTGGGTGAATTTAATTTAAAAGTTTAAATTGTTTTGATAATTTGTGAAAATGCATTTCCCATCACCTAACGAGCGGTATCTTTCATTGAGCTTACAATTTTTCATTTTCTATATAGAGTTCTTCATTTGTGACATGTGTGCGGCCTAATTTCCATTTACTCTTTATGCCTGCATGTCCCGTGTATTACCTCCCTATTTCGAGTGATTTCTTTTGATAAGTGTAATACACGTGAGGATTGAATATATTCTTGCCATTATGTTTGTTCGGTTTATTTAATTTTTGGCCAAATCATGCTATCCATGTGCTCCCCCCCCCCCCCACACACCTTTTAAAGTTTCAATTTTATGAGGTGCATTCAACCTGTTAATGACTTTAGCTTGAATTCGTTCAATAATATAGTAACGCATTTGAAATCCTTTTCGTTGTTGTTGAGTTTGTTGCATGTTGGGTTGGGCAAATTTTGAGGAAACTATTTGATGTTTGTGGGTTTCATCCCTGAAAACCCTCACGAGACGACACTCGTCCACTAGGGTAACCTAGGGGTTTAACGACTTATTTCATATACTAAATGCAATCGTTCGCCCATGAAAGTGGCATTTATCCCTTTTGTATATATCTCCTATTTTATAATTTTCATGTTGTTCTTCTTTATTTGTACTTCATTGCCAGGGACTAGCAATGTGTAAGTTAGGGGGTGTGATTCTGCATGAATATTGTGTTTTTCACCCCTTACACTTATGCATTTTAGCCACCTTGGGTACCTTAATTCCTATATTTATGCTCGTTAACCAGACAACCTCCGTTTTATATGTTTACATGCTATATGATGTATAATTTTTCTTTTTTAGGTATTAAAGTGCTTAGTGTGTAGTTTGGTCACTTTTCGAAAAAGTTCCATCGACATATGTAGCTTCGGGGCATTTTAGTAATTTCAAAATTCATATTGTTATCCCTAACTCTTCACGTAAGTTGAATCCTTTTCGTTTCTCTTCACGTGTCCATCGACGGTGCATGATTCTGATGTATAATGAGGGAGTTATGGCATTTTTAGGATTTTTTTTCAAAATCACACTCAATGTCACATTTAAGGGCATTTTAGTCATTTCATAATTTGGTTTTTTGGCCTACATCTTTCTTGGATATTGTAACCTCTGAGTTATCTTCACATAGCCTCCGACCGTGCCTAATTCCGAGTTAAAACGAAGAAGTTACGACATTTTTCGTAAAGTTGGACAAAGTTGAGAATTCACCACTGTCAGGGGCGAATCGATTCGGCTGAAAGTCAGCAAATTTCATTTTTTAAGTTGGTTTTTGGTTAGGTATATATATGTAAACATTCTATTAAGTTGGGACTTCACTTTTTTACACTTCTAGGTTTAGAACTTTAGGCATTTTGTGGATCTTTCCCCTCTCCTCCATTGGTTTGGGATTTTGCCCATTTTTGTTATGTAAATTTACTATTCATTATCTCTTTACTAGTTTTAGCTTATTTCCATTGTGGTCTTACATTTACATGCCTAGACAACTTGTTTTCATTAGTTAATTTGTTGTTTAATTTAGTTAATTAGTGTTTAAATTAGTTGAATCATGTTATGTGAGTAGTAAATAAGGTTTGGATCGTGTGTCTGCTATTGTTGGGAATCGAGCTCCGAAAGTTAGTTTTTGGGGAAAATCGCATTTAATTGAAACATCACGTATTAAAGTTGGATTATTACGCGTTTAACTTTCTTTGTCAAGCGACGTTAGTGTTAATAGCAACAATCCGAATTTAATCCGCGTGTGACGAGTTTTTATTAAATGTTTAATCTCACAACTTTGGGTTAAATTCCTTATTGTGTGATGTTTATGCTTAATTGAAAATGCTTGATTAAATCTTTTCGAACCTAAATTCTAATTATTAGTTGTTTAGCCCATGGTGGGGATGCGATCCCGACACTCGTTTTAATTAGTTATAATTTGGTATTAACTTCTTATTTTTACTTTTTCACCATTTCACCCATTACGTTTTCTTTTTTTTTTTACGCTTTTAATCTTGATGTAATTAAACAATCAAAATCTAATATTGAATCACTCCATGTGGATTTCTTATGATACCCGACTTATCGATGTGCTTGTTTATCAAGAGTAGTTATAGTTTAGGTTTTTTGCATTGAGTCACCGAAACGATAACAACGATTTTCATATTACATGACGCACCTTTCGTGATTGATCAAAATGGTGTCGCTGCCAGAGAGTGTTTTAGATTATAATTGTTTTATTATTTCATCGTATTTTTTTCCTTTCCCATTTGTATTCTTTGTTTTAACCTTTTTGGCAAGATAACATATTTGGGCGCTAAGAAACTTTTATTCCCGGTTGCTCACTTTCTTTCTCGGATTCTCCATCTACAAACAATGAGGTAATCATGTCCTACTATTATAGTTATTATGGTCATTCTAATGATTCTTACTTTGGGGATAGTTTTCAAGTTTTCCATTTTTGAGATTTTCTTGATATTGAAAGACTTGAAAACAATTATCAGAATGAAAATTGTTATTGGGAGCTTGAGTTGGATTCATTATTCGAATCCAACAACGATTCTTATACCGATACTTTCGAAGATGAGTTTCAACCAAATAAGGAGTCCGAGGCTCTTGATCCGAGGAAGCCTACTTTGGAAGAAACTTTTCTTCTTTACTCCCAAGATTTGGAAAGCCTAAATGGTGCTGGAATGAGACTAGGAGCACTTTATGATGAGATGAATTCATATGTACAAAACAACGAGGAGGTGGAAACATGTGTTTCATCTCATTTTTTCAAAGAATTTCTCATCGAATGTGAATCTTTCTCCCCTGAAATTCAATCTCATTCCGACGATATGTTGACTGAGATTGAATTTATTTCATTACCACATACGTTTTTCGTAATCGAACCATTAGAATTGTTGGTTGATTCCTATGAGTCGGTAGAAACTTTTAAAATATCTACACTTTTTGCCGATGAGGACTCTTTACCGGACTTATTTTTTATGGAGGTTATCCCCGCGTGTGTACCATCTCCCATTCCAATTGAAAAACATTTGGGATATGATTGTATTTTTCTTGGACCTCAAGTGTATCTTTACCCCTTATTATCCAAATCCCTCATCGTCCCCCAAAAATTGATAATTGTCGATGGTTCATTTCTTTCGCCTTACACATGCCTTCCGTTGTTAAAATGGGATTCCAATTTTCCGGGAGGCAGGAATTCTAGGGAGGGTCCACTGTCGATCCTCCAAAGTCAAATCATAGTTTGGGTGGACCCTCAACTATTTAGACTTCTAGTGTATAATTTGTGTAAGATCTAAATAGTAGGTTGTAAATAGTTAGGCTTTTAATTTATTTTCTTTTTTTTCTTTCCTTTTAATTTAGTCTTGTGTAATTAGTTAAACTTTTTCTTATTTCTTTTCGTTATTCTCGGTACTAACTTAATTTGTAGATTCTTTGGACTCGTACATATCCGAGGATCTCTCCAATTTTGGGTAATATCGTTCTTTTCCTATCTTTGTGTTGTGTTTTTAATGCGCACTGACAAAAATGCAACATTTAAGTTAGGGGGTGTAGGATATTCTATCCATTTCATGTTTAGTCCATGGATTTTATCACATGTTAGTTACATAGCATGCTTTTTGGTTAAAATTGAAAATTTTCAAAACAAATATTTTCATTCTTTTTTCTCCTTTGTTAGGCATTTTACCTTGTTTCCGATGATAAGTTTCAATAATTGTCCGATCCAATAGAAAACTCTGTGATGCATGTTCTTGATTTTAGAAGTTATTAGACTTTACTCCTCAAATCATTGGTATTTCGAATAACTTCACGAATTAAAATTTATCCCTTGAGCACATGTGCTTTTCTTTTTATATTGATTTGGTTTAAGATTTTAATAACTCGATAAACTTTTGCTGCATTGTATATACTTACACCAAGTAAGCTTTGTGACTTTCGTCGTTTGTGAGTGTATACATTATTGTTTCTTCTTTGAAAATGTTGAATTTGTCGGTAATCTCACTATTCTTTCATTTGATTGTTCATTAATTGAGTTTATATCTTTAAATGTTTTACTTGAGCATGATTTTCAAAATTATTTTGACTCGAGAATTGCGTAAACTTTGTGAAATGATCATAGTCAATCTTTGTTATATCACCCATATTAGCCTTGACTTCACCTTATATATTTTCCTAGTCAACTCCTTTGATCCTTAATATTAGCAGTTCGTTTCATAACCCTAAAATCCCCAAAACAACTCCACATTGGAGTTATAGACCATACATACATTTCTTACCTTTGTTTGGAATGTTTCTTGGGATTGAATGATGTTGTGTAGTGTGGTTGCAATTTAAGCATATGAGAAGAGTGAGAAAAGAACAAAGTGTAGTGAAAAAGAAAAGAAAAAAGCAAAAAGAAAAAGAAAAAGAAAAAAAATGAGAAAAAGAAAAGAGAAAGTTTGTAAATTTTGTGTTTAGTTCAATAATTCTTGTTACTCTCCCATTGCACATGTAATGCTTGTTTTGGAACTTGTTTTTCAATTTTTGAATTGCCCACATTTTCCCCATTATTCCAATTTTTCATTCCGAACACTTCGAATACGTAAAAACATGCCTTTCATTGCATACCCTAGCCTAACCTAAATTACAACCCTATCAAGTCCTATGTGATCTTTGGGTGAATTTAATTTAAAAGTTTAAATAGTTTTGATAATTTGTGAAAATGCATTTCACCTCCCCTAATGAGCGGTATCTTTCATTAAGATTACAATTTTTCATTTTCTATATGGCGTTCTTCATTTTTGACATGTTTGCGGCCTAGTTTACATTTACATTTACTCTTTATGCCCGCATGTCCCGTGTATTACCTACCTATTTCGAGTGATTTCATTTGATGAGTGTAATGCCTGTGAGGATTAAATATATGCTTTTTGTTATGCTTGTTTGGTTTATTTAAGTTTTGGCCAAATCATACTATGCATGTGCTCTCCTCCGTCCCACTTTTAAAGTTTCAATTCTATGAGGTGCATTCAAACTGTTAATAATAACGAACTTTATCTTGAATTCATTCAATATGCTAATAATGCGTTTGAAATATTTTTCACTGTTTTTGAGTTTGTCGCACGTTGGGTTGGGCATATTTTGAGGAAACTATTTTATGTTGTCATCCCTGAAAACCCTCACGAGACGACACTCGTCCACTAGGGTAACCTAGGGGTGCATATGCTAAATGCAATCATTCGCCAGCAAATGTGGCATTTATCCCTTTTGTATATATCTCATGTTTTGTGATTTTCTTGTTCTTCTTCTTTATTTGTACTTCATTGCTAGGGACTAACGATGTGTAAGTTATGGGGTGTGATTCGGCATGAATATTGTATTTTGCACCCCTTATACTTATGCATTTTAGTCCCCACGGGTACCTTAATTTCTATATTTATGATCGTTAACCAGACAACCTTCGTATTATATGTTTACATGTTATATGAGGTATAATTGAGATTTTGTAGGTATTTAAGTACTTAGAGTGAAGTTTGGTCGCTTTTCGAAAAAGTTCCATCGACTTTTGCAGCTTCGGGGGCATTTAGTAATTTCATCATTCGGATTTTTATCTTAAACGCCGCACGAAAGTCGAATCCCTTTGGTTTCTCTTCGCGTGGCCGCTGACGGTAATGATTCCGATGTATAATGATGGAGTTATGGCATTTTAGGATGTTTTTATCTTCAAAATCACACTCAAGGTCACATTCAAGTGCATTTTAGTCATTTATTAATTTTGTTATTTGGACTAATTTCTTCTACGATGTTGTATTCCTCGAAGTTATCTTCGTGTAGCCTTCGACCGTGCCTAATTTTGAGTTAAAACGGAGAAGTTACGACATTTTTCGTAAAGTTGGACAAAGCTGAGAATTCAGCACTGTCATGGGTTAATCGATTCGACTGAAAGTCCACAAATTTCATTTTTTAAGTTGGTTTTTGGTTGGGTATATTGATGTAAACATTCTATTAAGGTTGGAATTCACTTTTTTACACTTCTCGGGTTAGAACTTTGGGGATTTTGTGGAGCTTTCCCATCTCCTCCATTGGTTTAGGATTTCGCTCATTTTTGTTATGTAAGTTTACTATTCATTGTCTCCTTACTTGTTTATCTTTTTTTCATTGTTTTCTTCCATTTACATGCCTAGACAACTTGTTTTCATTAGTTAATTTGTTGTTTCATTTAGTTAATTAGTGTTTAAATTAGTTTAATCATGTTGTGTGAGTCGTAAATAGGGTCTGGATTGTGCGTCCGCCATTGTTGGGCGTCGAGCTCTGAAAGTTAGTTTTTGGGGAAAATTTCATTTAATTGAAACCTCGCGTATTAAAGTCGTATTATTATGCGTTTAACTTTCATTGTCATACAACATTAGTGTTTATAGAGATAATCCGAATTTAATCCGCGTGTGACCATTTTTTTTAGGGACATATACCAAATAGTCCATCGGACATTTTTTAATACCCATTTAGTCCAAACTTTTTTATTTTGCCTCAAAAAGTCCTTTGCCACATATTTTGGAGAGGGAGTGCCGCTGGCGCGGACCTCTAAAAATAAGAGGATATTGAGTGCTTGAGGGACTAAATGGGTTAAACTAAAAATATGTGTCCTTTTAAAAAAATATATATTTATAGTAGGGACTATTTAATAATTGACCCTTTTTTTTTATTAAATGTTTAATCTCACAACTTTGGGTTAAATTCCTTATTGTGTGATGTTTATGCTTAATTGAAAAATCTCGATTAAAAATTTTCGAATCAAAATTCTAATTATCCCATGGTGGAGGCGCAATCCTGACTCTCCTTTTAATTAGTTGTAATTTAATGTTAACTTCTTATTTTTCCTTTTTCACCATTTCACCCTTTACCTTTTCTTTTATTTATTTTACACTGTTATTCTTGAAGTAATTAAAAAATTAAAATCTGATATTCAATCACTTACTGTGGATTCCTTACGGTACCCAACTTACCGATGTGCTTTTTTATCAAGTGTAATTGTAGTTTAGATTTTTTACATTAAGTCGCTGAACCGATAACAACGATATGCATATTACACGACGCGCCTTTCGCGCTAGATCAAAATGGCGTTATTGCCAGAGAGTGTGTTTTAGATTGTACTTGTTTTATTATTTCATAGTATTTTTTTCCTTTCCTATTTGTATTCTTTGTTTTAACCTTTTTTACAAGATAGCATATTTGAGCGCTAAGAAACTTTGATTCGCTGTTGCTCACTTTCTTGCTCGAATTCTCCTTCTACAAACAATGAGGTAATAATGTCCTACTATTATAGTTATTACAGTCATTCTAATGATTCTTACTTTGGGGATAGTTTTCAAGTTTTCCATTTTTAAGATTTTCTTGAGATTGAAATATTTAAAAATAATTATCGGAATGAAAATTGTTATTGGGAGCTTGAGTTAAATTCATTACTCGAATCAACCAGCGATGCTTATTCCGATACTTTCGAAGACGAATTTTCACCAAATGAGGACTTCGAGTCTCTTGAGCTGAGGAAGCCTACTTTGGAAGAAAGTTTTTTTCTTTACTCCCAAGGTTTGGAAAGCCTAAATGGTGCAGGAATGAGACTTGGAGAACTTTGGAATGAGAAGAATTCTTATGTACAAAACAACGAGGAGGTGGAAACTTGTGTTTCACCTCATTTTTTTAAAAATTTCTCATCGAATGTGAATCTTTCTCCCCCGAAATTCAATCTCCTTCCGACGATATGTTGACTGAGATTGAATTTATTTCATTACGATATACGTTTTTCGTTATCGAACCATTAAAATTACTGATTGATTTCTATGAGTTAGTAGAAACTTCTAAAACTTTTACACTTTTTCCCGATGAGGCCTCTTTATCGAACTTGTTTTCGATGGAGGTTATCCCTGCGTGTGTACCATCTCCCATTCCAATTGAAAAGCCTTTTGCAGATGAGTCGATTTTTCTTGGACCTCAAGTGTATCTTTCCCACTTATTATCCAAATCCCCCATCGTCCCCCAAAAATTAATAATTGGCGATTGTTCATTTCTTCCTCCTTACACATGCCTTCTGTTGTTTAAACAGAAAGCCTATTTTTTTGGAGGCATGCATTCTAGGGAGGTTCCACCGTCAATCCTCCAAAGTCAAATTGTTACCCTAAACTATTTAGACTTCTGGTGTATAATTAGTGTGAGGCCTAAATAGTAGGTTGTAAATAGTTAACTTTTTAATTTTCTTTCTTTTTTCTTTTTCTTTTCCTTTAAAATTAGTCTAGTGTAATTAGTTCAGCCTTTTCTTATTCCTTTACATTATGCTCGGTACTAACTTGTTTTGTAGATTCTTTGGACTCGTATTTATCCAGGGATCACTCCAATTTTGGGTAATATTATTCTTTTCCTATCTTTGTGTTGCGTTCCTAATGCGCATTGAGAACAATACAACATTTAAGTTATGGGGCATAGGATATTCTATCCATTTCATGTTTAGTCCATGGATTTTCTGTTTCAAAGCATGCTTTTTGTGAAACATTGAAAATTTTCAAAAAAAATATTTTCATTCGTTTTTCTCCTTTGTTAGGCCTTTTGGATTATTTTCGATGATAAATTTCAATAATTGTCCTATCCAATAGACAACCCAATGATGCATGTTGTCGGTTTTAGAAGTTATTAGACTTTATTCCTCAAATCATTTATATTACGAATAACTTCATGAATTAAACTTTATCCCTTGAGCACATGCACTTTTCTTGTTATATTGATTTGGTTTAAGAATTTAATAACTCGGTAATATTTTGTTGCATTGTATATACTTACATCGAGTAAGCTTTTTACCTTTCATCGTTTGTGAGTGTATATACTATTCCTTCTTCTTTGAAAACGTTGAATTCGTCGGTAATCTCTCTATTTTTCATTTGATCGTTCATTAATGGAGTTTATATCTTGAAATGTGTTATTTGAGCATGATTTTCAAAATAGTTTTGACTCGAGAATTGCGTAAACTTTATGAAATGATCATAGGCAATCTTTGTTATATCACCCATATTAGACTTGAGCTCACCATATATATTTTCCTAGTCAACTCCTTTGAGCCTTTATATTAGCCTCTCGTTTCATAACCCCAATATCCCATAACAAACTCCACATTGGAGTTATAGACCATACATATTACCTTTCTTACCTTTGTTTGGAATGTTGCTTGGGATTGAATGATTTTGTGTAGTGTGGTTGCAATTTAAGCATATGAAAAGAGTGAGAAAGAATAAAGTTTAGTGAAAAATAAAAGAAAAAAGCAAAAATCAAAAGAAAACGAAAGAAAAAGAATGTTTGTAAATGTCGTGTGTAGTTCAATAATCCTTGTTACTCTCCCATTGCACATTAAATACTTGTTTTGGAACTTGTTTTCTAATTTTGGAATTGCCCACATTTTCCCCATTATTCCAAGTTTTACTTCCGAACACTTTGAATAAGTACATACATTCCTTTCATTTCACACCATAGCCTAACCTGCATTACAACCCTATCAAGTCCTATGTGATCTAAGGGCGAATTTAATTTCAAAGTTTAAATAGTTTTAATAATTTGTGAAAATGCATTTGACCTACCCTAATGAGTAGTATCTTTCATTGAGATTATATTTTTTATTTTCTATATGGCGTTCTTCATTTGTGACATGTGTGGGACCTAGTTTCCATTTACATTTACTCTTTATGCCCGCATGTCCCGTGTATTACCTTCCTGTTTCGAGTGACTTCAGTTGATGAGTGTAATGCCCATGAGGATTGAATATATGCTTGCCTTTATGTTTGTTAAGTTTATTTAAGTTTTGACCAAATCATACTATGCTTGTGCTCTAGCCCCTCCCACTTTTAAAGTTTTAATTCTATGAGATGCATTCAACCTGTTAATAACAACGGACTTTAGCTTGAATTTGTTCAATATGCTAACAACGTGTTTGAAATATTTTTCGTTGTTGTTGAGTTTGTCTCATGTCCTAATTTATTCTTTTATGTTTTATTCCTCTGAGTTATCTTTACGTAACCTCCGACCGTGCCTAATTTCGAGTTAAAACAAAGAATTTGTGGCATTTTTTGTAAAGTTGGACAAAGCTGAGAATTCAGCACTGTCAAGGGCGAATCGATTCGGCTGAAAGTATGCAAATTTCATTTTTTAAGTTGGTTTTTGGTTGGGTATATAGATGTAAACATTTTATTAGTTTGAGACTTCACTTTTTTACACTTACAGGGTTAGAAATTTGGGGATTTTGTGGAGCTTTCCCCTCTCCTCCACTGTTTTTGGATTTTGTCCATTTTTGTTATGTAAGTTAACTATTCATTGTCTCTTTACTTATTTGAGCTTATTTCCATTGTTGTCTTCCATTTACATCCCTAGATAACTTGTTTTCATTAATTAATTTGTTGTTTCATTTAGTTAATTGGTGTTTAAATTAGTTTAATCATGTTGTGTGAGTCGTAAATAGGGTTTGGATCGTGTGTCCGCCATTGTTGGACATCGAACTTCAAAAGTTAGTTTTTGGGGAAAATTGTTGTAGGAGGGTAGCGAGATTGGGGTTTATGAATATTTGGAATGGGTGAGGCGTGACCCACTCAATTGGAAACTGTCTGCAAGGTCTTCTGGTGCAACTTCTTAAGAAACCTTTCTGGTGACAATTGAACTCAAGCTTCAACTCACTCCCTGCAAGAAGATGAACTTTCACAGCAAAAATATTAATTTCTCAAGGGAAACACGTGAGAATGATGGCTATCAGTTGAGGAGTGAAATAACAAGGAACTTAGAACTAAGAGAATGAGAAGGGAGAGAATACTAGGTAGGTCTGGTGTGATTTTGGCAGAGTAACAATGCAGTTTCAATTATGTCCCTCTTTGACCTTGCCCAGAGGTCTATTTATACTTGGGCATTAGGGCTAAGTTGGCACTTTTTGGCGCCAAAATTGAGAGGGTTGGTGGGGGACAATGTCTGAAATGTACCATTTGTCCCTACCTGCAGGCAACTCTGCTTGTCCCCTCCTGCAGGCGCCACCTAGCGCCAACCAAAGTCAAAAAGCAAATATGTCTCCCAATGAAGACAAAATATCTGATTTGGTAAATATCCTTTGAAACGGTAACTTGTGGTGCAATATTTTCAAATCTTGAGGGAGGAGGCCTTAAGGACCCCTCTCCTCTAAAATCATTGTTTTTCTTGACAGGGACCTCGAGGACCCCCTCTTCGTAAAAATGTTATTTTTTGTAAAGAGTTTATTCCTTGTGAGGAACCAGCGCTTTGGCTGCCAACTTCAGTTGTGACCAAGTGTGCGGTATGCGTATTGTTGAGTGACTTCTGGGTCTTCCTACTTGTATTCTCTCAATCCTATATTTCTAATTGGTTGAGCTTTTGCACCACCTAGGTGAGGTTCCCTCTCAATACCTAAAAAAAAGGTATTTTGGGGAAGACACCTTTCTATATTATCCCCTCATGCAAAGCCTTTTGTGTTGGGTAGACCAAAAGGCTTTGTACGCAATAAACTCAATTTTCATTTTCAAAAAAATTTGAGGAACCCTAAGGTCATTAAATGCACTATCCCTTCATCCGAGGTTCTTTGATTTTCGAGACTCCACGCGTCAGTGTGGGAAGTGTCTTCTCATCATTTGGGAAAAAATTGTCATAGCCTTTTTTCCTTCATGCACATTTTGCCACTTTGATGTAAAAAAATATAAGGCCCCTTATTAAACCTTTCATCTTCTTCAAAACCTTCATAGAGATTTTTTTAAGTTTATAGTGAGAGAAAGTGAGAGAAAAAAAAACTTAAACACCATAGTCCCCAATTTCGTTTCCCATAGATTTTCCATAAGTAAACCATTAATGGCTTCTAACTCATCAAACACTTCTTACACTACTTCCAACATTGTTCCACTATATTTTCGTTCAATGCCTTTCCCCATTATTATTTCTTTTCCCCTCACCACCGTTACAACCACCGTACAAGACGGTTTAATTTTTTCAGCTCCTACTATCGTCGAGGGTCTCTCGCCTCTTGAGGGTTTCTCGTGTTCTGTTCCTCAACCCTCACCCTTTGTGGCTAGCAGTTTCGTTTCAGCAGGTCCCTTGTTGGGATTTTCTTTGGAGGGTTCCTCATGACGCACAGACAGTTCACGTGCTACTATTAGCGAGGGTTCCTCAGCATTCGTTACTTCATATGTTGGTGATGGGTCCATTATTGGGACGGCTACTGATATTTTATCATCGTCAGGTATATTAGAGGTTTCTCATCACTTTTCCACAACCCAAAATCTTGGAGGTTCCTCGCGGTGTGTCTTAATATCCGAGGGTCCCTCATCAGAAGTGACGTTGGTGGTTGGTTGTCCCTCCCGAGTTGGGTTTCTATAAAAAGGTTCATCACTAGTTTATTTATTGTCCGAGGGTTCTTTATGGGTTGATTTGCGGTACGAGGGTTCCTCGACTATTCTAAGTAGTTTGCCATTTGATTTTCCATCTGGCAGTGGCATAGCCAAGAGCTCCTCGCGATACCCATTTTATATTATGGGTTCCTCGTCCGCAGTGCCGTCGTCACAGAATGAAGTTATGGGACTTGCTACTAGCGAGGATCTCTCGAGTGGTTATTC
Organism: Sambucus nigra; assembly: GCA_949130495.1. Taxonomy (NCBI): domain Eukaryota; kingdom Viridiplantae; phylum Streptophyta; class Magnoliopsida; order Dipsacales; family Adoxaceae; genus Sambucus; species Sambucus nigra. Next base: position 160,119,890 of record OX422216.1, on the reverse strand, counting down.
TGAATCTGTGGGTTTCTCGCGAGTTGGATTTCTACAAGAGGGTTCCTTGACTATTCCAAGTAGTTCACCATTTGATTATCCATCAGGTAGTGGCGTAGAAAAGGGCTCCTCGCGAGACCCCTTTCTTACCATAGGTCCCTCATCAATTTTGCAAATTGAAGTCGCGAGAACCCATTTGGCTACAGATTACTCGCGGGTGGACTTCATACTAGGGGGTTCCTCGCCATAAGTGTCGTTGGTGTCTGATACTTTGTTGGTGACGTGGGACACCCATGGTTCCTTGCCCATGGGTTCCTCGCAATTTGGTATTTCTACAGGGGTTGCCGCTGCCACTTATTTTTAGTAGCGGAGAACACCCAGGGTTTGTTATCTATGGGTTCCTCGCGAGTTGGTATTTCTAGAGTGTCTGCTGCAGGTAAGAGTTCCTCACTTGGAGTTTCTCCCATGATGATTTCTTTTCTTGAGCCAATGGCTCTTGGTAGTTCCTCAGCTACATTATCTTCTTCTCAGTCATGGCAGGACTATATGGGCATTCGCCAGGCGTGAGATTTTGGTATCTATCACCGTGCTTATTTTTTTGGCCCAGGTGATAATTTTATGGTTTCTCTTACTCAATTTGAGGAAAAATTTTCTAACACTATTCTCGAGCGCCCTCATGTGGTGTTGAGTGAGTCTGTTGATTCTCCTACTATCCTTTCAGACTTTATTCTCCGAGTTCAGGTCAACCGCAGTGATTTTCCTTATTCCAATGTTGAAGTTAAAGCTGCGGGGGGCGCCATGGTTTGACTATGTTCTGAGAATTTATGATTATGTGGTTGTTCTTAGGGAAATGGGTCTTTTTATCGCCGTTAGTCGCCTGAAGTTTTCCACGGCATCTAAGCAGAACTCTTCGCTCAATCTTTTATTATCTCGGTGGAGTATGGAGTCTCAGACATTTGTCACGAGTTGGGGCGAATTCACCATTACCCTAGGGGATGTATGTGAGTTGTACACCCTTCCTTTCTTTGGGCCACATGGATTTTCCGGTGGGATAACTACAATCAAATCTCGGAGAATGCTCCAAGTATGTATCTATAACTGTGACTTGTCATACCAAGCATTCCTTTGCTAAATGGCAAATGTACTGGTTCAGAGATTTCGAACAACGGAAGAAGGGGGAGACTTCCGGCGCAGCCTCCAGAACCCAGGATGGCCCCAAGATCCACTCTCCTTCACAGGTAGCCGCTTTCTTAGTTACATTTCTGACTCGGTTCCTTCTTCCAAGTAAGCCCAAAGATTCCCCTCATGAACTTTTGTTTAAATTGGCGGTACGATTATCTCGTGGCAGGTTGGTATGCGTGGCCGCCTTGACTTTGGGTTCCCTTTACATTTGGATGGACTGAGAATATATAGATGTGGATAGGTCTTGCGGTCGATATGATACTGCTAGTTATGCAAACGCCACTCTCTTAATGGCTTTTTTATTTGAGCATTTCCCCCACCTTACTTCATAGGCTCAGGCATGTCATAGCAATGTTACACGACTTCTCCGATGGCACAAGAAAGTTCCCAAGAAACCTTTTGGGAGGATTGATTGATGATATTGAGGAGTTTAAGTTTCGACCTTATAGCAAGCGCCCCGGGGGCATCTTCAACTGGCTTTCTTTTCCTGGCGATGGAGGGAATTTCTATTGTCCTTCGGTCGTGGGGTCTGTTTCTACCTGTCCTCATATTAATGGGGTGACCATGCTGTTACTATCCCTCCTTCCTTCTTGGACCGAGTTGGGTCCACGTGCTGAATTCTATCATTCTGAGAGGGAAAGATGACATTTTGGCTATGATCAGCGCATTCACACCATTCCCCTTCCTTCCTACAGTGATCCTTCCGAGGCATTTTTAGAGGCATGCACCAAATTCACTCTCTAGGGACTGTTCCATAGAGTTAGTGGCCTAAGGGGAATCTACGTGCCTCCCCGCGATTACAATCCCTTATTTACTTCCTCTTGGTTCCTGCTTTGGCAGCGACAGGTTCGTCTGATCCAAAATTGTGTAGTTGGTCCCCCTCATGAGATTAACCCAGTGAAATATGTTAAGGCCCAATTTTTGGTCAAGCGGATGCAGAAGGATTCTTGGTTTCTTATCACCACTTCCAGGCCACCCTTGGAGCAACCCATCCCCATTTTTGTGAAACCTCTTCTCGACGAGTCACTTCAGCCCCTGACGATTGAGATTCCACCTGTGAAGTCTAGAGTCTGGTAAAAAATTAGAGGGAAAGTGAACACCCCTACCACAAGTAAGAGGAACCACGTAGACGCGGATGTGTCTAATTTCATTCCTACTACCACTACTTCTCCTCCCTTTTCTCCTGTGAGGACCCGGGATGCGAAGAAAAAGAAAGGGAATAGTGTTGATGTCACCACTTCCTCCGCGATGGACTAGGGGTCTGATATTGATGATCTTGGGGTGGAGGAAACTTACTAGGCTGTTAAAGAGAAAGGTTACGGAGGATTGGACATTTCTTCTCGAGAGGCACGTGCCACATCTATTACCATTGTAGAAGGTACTATATCCCAACATTCTTTACTTAGTGGAACTCGTTCTCTCAGAGTTTCACCCCTTGAATATCCTTCCCTCATTGGAAGAGGGACTAGTTGACTATGGAAGCACCCCTTCCAATGATGACCATAGTTCTTCTTCGGGTGATGTGGGAGGCTTGGATCTTCATAGCGAATGCACTACTAACACTTATGCTTTGTTATCAGTCTCGAGAGAGTCTTCTAGCGATGATGAGGCATCCCATTCTCCTGGGGGAGTTAGCTCCACCACCCGACCTCTTCCTTGTGGCCAGACTATGCGACCTGCTGCTGTAAGTGTTTCTTTTATTGGAAACTTTATGCATATGATTTTCTTTCTTTACCCTCATTATTTTATTTACTAATGAAAGTATTTTGACATATTTTGTAGGTCACTTCCACGAAGGCAAGTAATTCTCCACTTCCCCAACTACGACTGATGCCTTTTTAGCGAGAGAGGATAACTATGCTAGTTTCTTCCCGAGGCTTCTTCAGAGAGGTTTGCTACCCCCTTATTTCTTTTATCATTGAATGTAATTTATTAATCCGCCAATTACATTTTGGTTGCATATGTATTTCCTCGCAGCTTTCATCTGCACATCCTACTAGTGCCAGGACCACTTCTGTAACTTCCCATTCTGCTCAGGTATGATCTATAATAGTCCTAATTTTCACTGTGCTCTTTTCCTCTTTCTTTCTTCTTTTTCTTTACCCATTTATGATGTGCAGTGGGTTGTGCCTTCTGGCGCCATCACTTCGTCTTCTCTTATCTCGATCGTAGGCACTTCTACAGCTGAGCCCCTAGGCACCTCCTCATCTAAGGTTCGTATTTTTGAAAGTTTATTATCTTTCTGTAATGGGTACTTTATACTTTTTTTTCTTAGGGCCTGACAGCTTTTGTAATTTCTTCTCAGGGATGGACTTTTTCCTTACTTGATGTTACCATCCCCATCTTATCCTCTTCGGGGAGGATTTCTATTCCTTGGGTCCGTATATCTATGGATGGTAGGCCCTTAGTGCAAGCCATCTCTCACGACCCGATATTTACCATGGATTCCATTATAGAGCCCACACTTCAGGTTGGCCTTTCCATTCAAGTGTGGAATCTCATTTTTCTTGGACATGTGACAAATAACCTGTTTCGACATTTACAGGCTATCAGCACAACCCTTACTGCAGTGCCCATCATTTTCTTCTCCTTTTCTTTAGATGGGGATTAAGTATTTTAATATTTTCTTAGTTAGAACTTTCTTTTCTATCTAGCTTGTACTTATCATAGCCCTATTTTACTTCTTTGTAGCTATCCCATGGTATTATTTTGACGGTGGTTGCTGCTACTATCTCTTCAGCAGCCCCTGTGCATGGGTCAGCTTGCCCTGTTACCGCACCCCGTCAGGTAGCTATCTTTATCGCGAAATCTTGAAATTTACCTTTTTAATTAAGGTGTCCTTTCATTTATGAGGTAGGAGATTATTAACTCTTACCCCTTCTTCTCATTTGCAGCCTCACCTATCCACTGCGACTGCAGCCACTGAGGTTGCTCCTGCAGCTAAGGTAGCCTCTTTAGGAGCATTGGTTACTGAGATAGCCCCTTCAGGAACATCCACTGTGACTATAATCTTTGAGGTATATCTTTTAGGAGAAACTGAGACTGAGGCAACCCCCTTAGAAGTACCAGTTGCTGAGATGGCCCCTTCAGGAGCACCATCCACTGAGGTGGCCTCTTTGGGAGCATCTGCACCACCTCTTTTGACTACTATGGAGGGCGTTACTCAGGTTCGGTATAAAAGGATATCCATTTTCCTTATGCCATTCTTACATCTATATTATTTTTTGTTTAAACTATACAAGCTCTCTCATCTTCAACATTATTGCATTGTTTCTTAGTGAGTGATGATGCCCCGATAACTATGGAGTCTGATGAGGTTGCTCAGATATTTGTGGAGTCTGAGAGTGGGATGGTTTTTAGGGAGGTATTAAACTAGCATACCCTCTTATTTTTTGTTCGCCTCTTTTTTTTTGCATATAATGTGCAAGTCCTCTCATTTCACCTTTATCTCACCGTTTCCAGGTGAGTGAGGTTACTCCGATGACTAAGGAGTCTGGCAGTGGGGTAGCTGCGGGAGAGGTATTAAACTGTCATACCCCCTCTTTTTACTGTTCTCCTCTTTTCTACTTGCGTATACTGTGCAAGTGCTTCTCATTTCACCTTTGTCTCATTGTTTCCACGTGAAATGAGACTACTCCGATAACTGTGGAGTCTATGAGTGGGATGGCTGCGAGGGAGGTATTAAACTGTCATACCCCCTCCTTTTACTGTTCCCCTCTTTTCTTCTTGCGTATACTGTGCAAGTGTTCTCATTTCACCTTTGTCTCATTATTTTCAGGTGAATGAGATTACTCCAATGACTGTGCAGTCTGAGAGTGGGATAGATGCGATGGAGGTATTAAACTATCATACCCCCTCTTTTTATTGTTCCCCTATTTTCTTCTTGCGTATACTATGCAAGTGTTCTCACTTCACCTTTGTCTCATTATTTCCAGATGAATGAGATTACTCCGATGACTGTGGAGTCTGAGAGTGGGATGGCTGTGAGGGAGGTATTAAACTGTCATACCCCCTCTTTTTACTATTCCCATATTTTCTTCTTGCGTATACTATGCAAGTGTTCTCATTTCACCTTTGTCTCATTATTTTAAGGTGAATGAAATTACTTCGATGACTGTGGAGTTTGAAGGTGGGATGGCTGTGGAGAGAGACCATAGTTCTGAGACCACTCCTATGGTCGGTGATGCTTCTTCTAGTGTGGAGTCTTCTTTCCTCGCCTATGAGGTCGGGTTTTGCCATTCCGATGGTGATGGTGAAGTAGAGGCTGCTGCAACCATTGCGGGTAGGCTATGGAGCGAAGAGTTACCCGAACGATTGAGGACACATAAACGTCAACTCTTGGATCTGATCTTAGAGCACCACCCCGAGACATTCAATCCTCAAAGCATACTTCATATTGACAGTCTCACGGCATTCAACCTGAAAGCTCTTGCCAGCTATGTTGATGAGTTCTTAGCTACGTCCCTTGCTAAGATAACCGGCTCTTCTATTTGACTGTTCTTGGATGCTCTCCACGACTTGCAACAACTCTATCTTTTTCATTTGGATTGGCTTGATACGGGAGTTTTGCCACTTTTTGAGTGTTCCATTCCATAAAATGGTAAGACTTCACACTTCCTGATAGTCTAGGACCGAGCAACGGCAGGTTGAGGCCACAAGAATCCAGAATCAGATCACATTACTGCAGGCCAAGCTCGCCAGACTTGAGTCTGGTGACCAGGAGGACGAGGCTAAATTCGTCAGGTTGGAGGAAGAGTTCCTGCAGGAGGCTGGTCCGTCATATGTCGGCGTCGTCACTCGTGATGACTTATTTTTTGTTATTTCTAGCAGATATGATACTTCTTTCTTTGTAGTAATTTGAATTTTATGTGTACATCACTAATCGTTAATGAATGAAAGAATTGACACTTTGTCTCTCCGACCCTTCCTTTTCTCTTGCTCTCCTCCCATACTTCTGGTACTTGTTCAGTAGGACATGCTCTACTTTTTGGGAGCATTTGGTCTACTTAGGCTTCCCCTATACTGCGGGGAGTACTGTCATCAATATGAACAAGTTATATATATATATATATATATATATATATATATATAGAGAGAGAGAGAGAGAGAGAGAGAGTTAGGCTCTCCAACATACCTCATTAAACATACCTATGAACATACCTCTTTTTTTTAAAAAGTAAAAAAAATAATTTTGAATTGATATTTTTTATATGGGTTCATGATATTTCAATGTGCCCCTGTAAAAATATTCATATCAAAATAATGTGTTTTGATATTTTTAAAAAATTGGTAAAAAAACTGACAATTTTAAAGGGTAAAAAAGGTCAGCTTTTTCACCTATTTTTTAAAAATAGTAAAAAATATTATTTTCAGTTGATTGTTTTCATAGGGGAACATTGAAATATAATTAACTCATATAAAAAATATCGTATCAAAATTATTTTTTTTACTATTTAAAAAAAAGGGTATGTTGTTAGGAGGTATATTGGACAGCCTGACTCTCTCTCTCTCTCTCTCTCTCTCTCTCTCTCTCTATATATATATATATATATATATATATATATATATATATATATATATATAAATTGTTCCTCTTTTGTTTTTCAATTAAAATGCACCTCTTATGATTGCGAGGTGTTTGCATGTCCATGTTTTGGATTACCCCTCTTGTTTGTGGGGGTGTTCCTACACACCAATACTTGTGTTTATATAAGGAATAGGTTGGGGGGGGGGGGGACCCCTGTCTCCTTCCTCTAAGTTTGTTTCATTGAAAAATATTTGAATTTGCTAGCCCCTAGTCTTTAGGGTCCTTGCTCTATATTCTCTCTAGGAGCTTCACTGTTCCTTAAAATATTAAAGAGGAGGAATTTAACCCCCCCTCTACATTTTCTATTAATTCAGTCAAATAAAGACATTATTACTTGGAGGTTTCCTCCTCCTAGTCAGGTGACTAAAGGAAAAACTGTCTTTTATGGCTGGGACGACTTTGCTGAGTATACTTTCTCTTAGGATGGACTTACCCCCCAAGTGTAGTGAGCAAAGTTCCTATTTTTTTGTGTACTCTCTTCTGGCTTAATAGAGAGTATATATATATATATATATATATATATATATATATATATATATATATATATATATATATATATATATATACATGAGTAAACAAGGAAAGAATAAAAAATGATCAAAAGCGTTGTTATTTCATTTCTTTACTTTTGTGTGCCGTTTACAATGTGGTATTGCTCTATAATTTTGATTTACAAAAAAAAAATCTTTTCTGGTATAGGAGCAATCCTCAAAATCCACTACAGAAATGAAAAGCAAAAAAATTTATTAGCTGTTACTAATCATAGTACCTCTTCAGCCACTTGCAGTTGATGGACTGGAGGCAATCACTTTCTAGTTATGAGATCTGGCAATAAACTGACTTCCCCACCCCTCTGATGACAAAGGTACCTTCCCAATTGGGTTTAAACTTTGATACCGACATGCTGCGGAGATGGTGAGTGGATCCTCGCAGGACTAAATCTCCTGCCTAGAACTCCCTAGGCTTGACCAAGTTCTCGTAAGCCTTGGATAGTTGCTGGGTCTAGACTTTGAAATTATCATTCACCTTGTCTCTATGATCATCCATTGCCTCCATCTGCACATGCCTTGGGTTAGGGACGATCCCGTTACTGAGAGAAACTCTAACTGAAGGTACCTCCAACTCCACTAGTAGGACAACTTCAGTCCCGTATACTAAGTAGAATGGGGTGAACCCTGTCGGCTTTCTTTTCAAAGTATGATAAGCCCATAACACCATGGGAAACTTCTCATCCCATGCCCCCGTCATGTCCTCTAGAATTTTCTTCTAAATGTTTATCACGGTCTTATTGGTAGCGTCTGCTTGGCCATTGCCCTTGGGGTAGGGGATGGTTGAGCTATTATGCACAATTTTATATCTATCTGTGAGGAGGGAAATTTCCATGCATATGAATTGCTTTTCATTTTCTGTTAAGATTACCTTGGGTATACCAAACCTGAATATGATATACTCCTTTATAAACTGGGTTACCACTTGGTAGGTCACTCTCCTTAGAGGTATGGCTTTTGTCCATTTGGCTGTGAGAGGCCGGGGTGATCTTTCCAACTACGTTGGATGCCTATATATGGAAGGGATAAGGAGCTTCCAGGCATTGCAGGATGACGGAATGAGCATGCACCATTCCATTCACTTGAAAGGCTTTGCACTTCTTCACATACCTAATGGAGTTAGCCTCCATGGACGGCCAGTAGTATCCTAGCATCATCAGCTGGTCATACAGTTTGGCACCCCCATGTGGAAGGTCTCATGAGCTTCTTTCAGCACCCTCTCCACGTCCTCTTTGGCTATGCACCTCAGTGCCTTCTCATTGTACCCCATCCTGTATAACTCTCCTTCGACCAAGTAGAAACGGGCTATTCTTTTTCTAAGATAAATTTCATTCGCTCTCTCTATGGGTAGCTCCCTATCTTTCAGGTATGATATATATGGCTGTCTCCAATGTTCGAAGGTATCCAACAAGTTGGCCTCTGCTGGCTAGTCAAAACTGGCTTGGCACTTTAAGCAGCTTTATTACAAGCGATCCTCTTCTGCACTCATGGAAGACCAATACTACCCATCTCGCTGCAGTCGTCTATAGAGAGGAATGCCAGTATCTCCGCAATGCTTTTGGTGCATTGTTATAAATCTTTCCTTGGCTTCTTTCTCACCGACGCACCTTGCTAGAAACCCTCTAGAATTCTTGAAGTAGAGATTTCCCTGCAGCACATGATAGTTGACTAGCTCTAATATCTTCATCGTCCCTTCCTCTAGTTTTAAGCTGTTTCACTACTAGATGCCTACAATCTTCCAGCTCATTACTGGGGAACAAAGATTTTACTGTAGTGGGTACTGTTCTCCACTGTACTGTGATGGTTTCTTCTGACTCCTCCATGTCTAGCTTTTGCACTATAGTGGCGACCGCTTCGGGGTGCCTGTTCATCGTTCGCGCTTGCCTCTCCACAGCTACTTCCAAGAATGGTCTCAATAGCCTTTCGATGATGTGTTTGTAGGTTGCCAAATTGGCATGCTTAAGGGAGAACTCCCCATTGAACTGCCTCACTACTAAGTTGGATTCCCCTCGTATACACAACACCTTGACCCCTCTTCTGAGTGCTTCTAACATCCTTAGAATGAGGGCCTCGTACTCAACTTCATTATTTGAGAATTTGAAATCTAACTTGAAGGAGAGAGTGATTTTCTCTTTCCCATCTGCTAGTATGATGCCGGATCCACCTATTCTTTGAGCACTAAAACCATCAAACTCCATAGACCATTTCTTCACCTCCTCCATCATGTATGCTTGAAATCTCTCCTCGGGTAGCTCTTCACTAGGTGGTTCAAAAATTCCACTTGGGAAGTGAGCAAGAAGATCTTCCACTTCTTGGCTTTTAATGGCCTTGGGCACTTTACATTTTAGATCATATTCTGACAAGATCAAAAACCATCTTGCTGCTCACTGCACGAGTACAGTCCATGCGAGGAGGTACTTGATGGGGTCATTAGTGACTATGTGAACTGTGAAGGCTAGAAGATACTGCCTCAATTTCTGGGCTATAAAAACCAATGCCAGATAGTGCCTCTCCACGCTGGTGTATCTAGATTCTGTTTCATAGATTACTCTTGACAGGTAGTACAATGACTTTTCTACTCCATTTTTTTCTTATGCCAAAAGGGCCCCTATCGACCTCTCTGTTGAAGTGAGGTAGAGAAGAAGCGGTGCTATGACTTATGGGGGATCATCGTGGACGAAAAAACTAGGATTTCTTTAATCTTCTAAAATTCTTTCTTATGTTCTTCTCCCCAAATCCACTTGGCTTTGTCTTTCAATAGGGGAGCAAACAGATGAGTCACTTCTGCTAGCGTGGGCATAAATCTTCACATGTAGGATACCTTTCCTAAGAAGCTCTTAAGCTGACTCTGACTCTTTGGCGGTGGCATCATCACAATGTCTTTCTTTTTCTCTACATATACTTTCACCCCTTGTCTATTCACAAGAAAGCCTAAGAACCTCCCCGCGGTTACGCCAAAGGCACACTTTGAGGGGTTCATCCTCATCTTATACCTGCGGTACCTCTCGAATACTCTCCTGAGATCCTGTATATGCTTGCTTTCTTTTTTGATTTCACCACCAGGTCATCCACATAGAATTATAGTATATTATGAAATAGGTCATGAAAAATCTCCATCATGGTCTGCTTGTATGTGGCCCCAACATTCTTCAGTCCGAAAGGCATGATTGTGTAGTGAAAGTTCCCTAATGGTGTGTGGAAGGCAGTCTTCTCCGCTTCGGCATGATCCATTTTAATATAGTTGTAGCCAACGTACCCGTCTATGAAACTATACATCTCATGTCTCGCAGTGACATTAACTAATCTATCTATGCTTGGTAAAGGAAATTCATCTTTAGGACATGCCCTGTTGAAGTCACGAAAATCTACAAAGATTCTGATTTGGCTCTTGTCTTTTTTCGCCACTAGCACTATGCTAAAAAGCCATATAAGGGGATGGATAGTCTTGATGAACCTTTCCGCTAACAACTTCTCCACCTCAACTTTTATCTTCAAGTTAAGGTCTTCTTTGTATATGCGTGTGGCTTGCCTTACTAGGAGGGCATTGATGTTCAATCTATGGGAGCTCACTTATGGATCTATTCCTGGCATCTCCATGTACTTTTAGGAAAAAAAATCAGTGAAATATATAAGTAACCCAATGATCTCTTCCTTCTGTTTTGGCTCCAGACCCTTGGAGATTAGAATGGGTCTGTTCTCACCCCCTTCTGCCCCCAAATTTATCTCCTCTAATTCTTGGAGCTGCTTTCTCGGTCCATCTTTAATGCATTCTGGAGCTTCTTTTGTATCCTCAACATGATCAACGATATGGCATTCATCAATAATAAAATACTCATGCATGACCACCTTCTTACAAGTTATAGGGGGCTTAGACACCTCCTCTACTTTCCTTTTTCCCTTTTCTATGTGGGGGATCACCCTCCCCTAGACGATTATAAACGGACTTCTTCTTCGGGACACTTCCTTCGGCTACTTGTGTCCCTTCTAACTTTCTTGCAGAGACCTTCCTTTACTCATCTAACTCAATGTAGAATGCAACATCTACCAGATGGGCCTCCTCAATGGCAAAGGGTCTCTGTGTGGCCTTGATCACTATCTATGTACCTCTAATGTTGGCCTTTGCACATTGATGGTAGGTGGAGGGCACTATACCGTGGGTGTGCATACATACCCTCCCGATGAGTAATTGGTAGGTAGTGTTAGCATTGATAATGTGGAACTTAATGTTGGGAGGTGAAATTTCCCAACTTGATTCCTGCATTCACATATCCAATAGATTGCATTCGAGCATTGTCAAATTCGGAAATTACTAGTGGTACCGGCACCACCTTCCCCTGGTCAATTTCTGTTTCATACAATGTACTGATGGGCATGATGTTAATAGATGCTCCCCCATCCATTAATGCCCTTGGAAATGAGACTCCATTAACCATGGATGTAACATACAGTGGGCAGTTGTGGAAGTAAGGCACATGCCTATCTACTTTTGAAAACACCACCTCAAAAGTATACTTCTTAATCAGCCTTCCAATTGGCCCCTTCCAATTTAGCGAAGGATATCCACGCTAATGCACTGCCTCCAAGACTTTCCTCTTGATGGCTATCCTTATGTCATACTTCACCCCTATCTGGTCAAAAAACCACTTGAACTTGGGGCTCCTTTCTATGGCCTCACATTCAGAGTTTAGATCTACCTCATACGTTTGGGAATTCAAACATACTCTGCCTCAGAGGTCCCCCCCCTCATCTAGAGCGAGAATGAAATCTACCTCACCTTCTGAGAGGGTCACTTCCTCAACTTCCACGTTTCCAACTTCTTGTTCCGGAGTGAAGAACCACTCCTCTCGCTTACTTTCTAGCTGAAATCTTCTCAGTGATAACTTTTTCAACTCCTCATATAACTGATTGCTACTCTCCCACTCCATCAGATCTTTGGTAGATTCTTTATCGTAAGCAACTACCATGTTGGCGGTACCGAAGTGATGTGCTAGAAGTGGGTTCTCATTAACATCCACAGGGGGGATATGTAAGGTACCATTGGTCACCTGCTTGCCAATGATCCTTCGCAAGTAGTAACAATCTTTGGTAGAATGCTGCACCCGTTGGTGAAACTCACAGTACTTTGGATTGTCTTTGTCAACTGTAGTTGGGGTTTATCCTTTCATGTGAGGAGGACCTTCCACCCCTTCTCGTACTAAGGTACGGTATCAATCCATAGCCTCTGCTACGTTGCAGGGTAGTGGCGGTGGGGCATTTTACCCAAACTTTCTCTTGTTGTCGGGACTTCTATTCTTGGCTCCAGAGCCTCCCTTCTTTCCATTGGGATTCCCATCCAGATAATTGACCACTTGCCTCCTAAAAACTTAAAACCTCCAAGAATTTAATGGAACCTGCATTCTCCAACCTAGGACCTTGATTTGATTATCATAGCTATGTTGCTACAATCTCTAAAAGTTTCGTATCTAGTTTCGTTGATCAAGTGCAACTTGCACTCCTCTAAGAGTCCTGCCACACATATCTACAACAACCTGGACTCTGTCACATCCTCGTGGACATCTAAGGCTCTCTCACGAAATCGTTTAATGTAGTTCATTAAATCTTCCCCTAGCTTCTGGACCTCCTGTGCTATGTGCCTCAATGTGAATTCATCCTCCGCCATAAAGAACTTCTCTAGGAACTGCCTGTGCATCTCTTCCCAAGTAGGGATTCTATTAGGTGCTAAATGGGAATACTATGTATAAGCCTTCCCAGTGAGGGTCTTAGATAATTCCCTCAACCTCAGGTTCTTATCACCAGCATGCACTCCCAAGTACTCGACAAACCTCTTCACGTGTTCTCCAGGGTTCTCCCCTTTACCACTGAACTTGATGAATTTTGGTGGGGTATACCCTTCAGGGTATGGCTTCGCATTTACTTCCCGCGGATAGGGGTCTTATAACTCCTCATATAGGTTAGGACCCTCCCTTTGGTAGGAGGAGAGCAACCTCCTCACTTCCTCCATGGTAATAGCCTTAAAGGGTGACTCCTCCAAACTCATGCTTTTAGCAGGTGATGAGCCTGATTGTGCCATAGCCTACTCCAGCACCACCTTTCGGGATGAAATCATCTCCACCGAAATTACGACAAGGGTGGCTACCCCTCCAGAAGTGGAAGCACCTGGTGTCACACAACCTTGACCCAAACTTGATAGGTCTACATTATTTTACTTCAATAAGTCAAAAAAACATTGCCATAAGATTCATACCTGCTATCGTAGCTGCTGTCGGTGAACTGGTCTGCCCTCCCTGAGAAGCAGGCGCATTGGCTCCAATTGCCACCACTTCTTCCTGAGTAGTATGGTCACTATGAGCTCCATTACTAAATGGAGTGTCCTAGAAAACTAGTTTCTTAGAGATGTTGCAACCTTTTATGTCCATTAAAGCAAAAATACCTCACCAGCGGAGTCGCCGAATGTAGGAGGGTAGTGAGACTAGAGTCTATGAATATCTGGAAAGGGTGAGGAATGACCCACTTTAATGGACAATGTCTGCAAGGTCTTCTGGTGTAACTTTTTAAGAAACCTTCTCTTTCTGGTAACAATGGAACTCAAGCTTGAACTCACTCCCTATAAGAAGATGAACTTTCACAGCAAAAATAGTAACTTTCTCAAGCGAAACACCTGAGAATGATAGATGTCTGTTGAGGAGTGAAAGAACAAGGCACTTAGCACTAAGAGAATGAGCAGGGAGATAATACTAGGTGGGTCTTATGTGATTTTGGCAGAGTAACAGTGAAATTTCAAATTATGTCCCTGTTTGACCTTGCCCAAAGGTCTATTTATACTTGGCCATTAGGGCTGAGTTGGCACTTTTAGACGCCAAAATTGAGAGGGTTGGGGGGGGGGGGGGGGGACAATGTCTAAAATGTACCATTTTTTCCTACCTGCAGGAAGCTCTGCCTATCCCCTCCTGCAAGTGCCACCTAGCGCAAACCAAAGTCAAAAAGCAAATATGTCTCCCAATGAAGACAAAATATCTGATTTGGTAAATATACTTTGAAATGGTAACTTGTGGTGAAACATTTGCAAATCTTGAGGGAGGAGGCCTTAAGGACAACTCTCCTCTAAAATCATTATTTTTCTTGAGAGGGACCTAGAGGACACCCTCTTCTAAAAAAAGTCATTTTTTTTAAAGAGTTTATTCCTTGTGAGCAACCAGCTCTTTGGTTGCCCACTTCACTTATAACCAAGTGTGTGGTGTGTGTAGTCTTGAGTGACTTTTGGGTCTTCCTACTAGTATTGTCTCAATCATATACTACTAAATTGTTGAGCTTTCTCAACATACCTTGTCCCTCAATTGCCAAGCCAAAACTCCCAAGAGATTCCCACTGGCCTACTTGAGCCCTGCTTGCTCAACTAGGTAACCTGTACAAGAAAATAAGTGTTATTACTTATGTTCTTTTTACGTGATGAGGAGTTTCTTATGGTAGACGCCCCATCATCCTAACTTTTTTTTCTGGGATCTGGGGAGGGGGGAGGACCTTGCGGGTCCTTCCTCCCATGTAAGTTATTGCTGTTGAGGAACCCTAGTGGGGGGTTCCTTCTCAAATGTCATTCTGTAAGGTCACTGGGGGAGTACTTCTTAACCTGGGCTTCTGTCGCCATCTAAGTGAAGTTCATTCTCTATGTGAGTTTCTGCGGAGACCTTAGGGGAATTCACTGTCAACAGAGGTTCCTTCTCAACTTGAGTTTCTGCAGGGACCCTTGCGAGGGGCCCTCTCAACATACGCTTCTACTGCAACCTTTGTGGGGTTCCTTATAAATGTGAGTTTCTTCAGAGACCTTGGAGGAAGTCCCTCTCAACAATAGTTCCTTCTTAACTTGAGTTTCTACAGGGACCCTTGTGGGGGTAGGCTTCTATTGTCACCTTGGTGGGATTCCTTCTCAACGTGATCTTAGGCGGAGACCTTGGGGGAAGTCCCTCTCAACAGAGGTTCCTTCTCAACTTTGAGTTTCTCTAGGGACCCTTACGGGGGTCCCTCTCAACATAGGCTTCTGCTGCTACCTAGATGGGGTTCCCTCTCAACTGGAGTTTCTGCAGGGACCTTGGAGGCGGTGCCTCTCAAACTGGGCTTTTGCCACCACCTAGGTGAGGTTCCCTCTCAATATCTAACAAAAAGTATTTTGGGGAGGACACCCTTCTACAATTGCATTTAATTGAAACTTCGCATATTAAAGTCAGATTATTATGCATTTAACTTTCTTTTTCATGCAACGTTAGTGTTTATAGCGACAATCCAAATTTTATCCTCGTGTGACCATTTTTATTAAATGTTTAATTTCGTAACTTTGGGCTAAATTCCTTATTGTGTGATGTTTATGCTTAATTGAAAATGCTTGATTAAATGTTTTCGAACCGAAATTCTAATTATTATTTGTTTAGCCCATGGTGGGGATGCGATCCCGACTCTCGTTTTAATTAGTTGTAATTTAGTTTTAACTTCTTATTTTTCCCTTTTCACCATTTCACCCATTACATTTTCTTTTATTTCTTTTATACTTTTATTCTTAAAGTAATTAAACAATTAAAATCTAATATTCAATCACTCCCCGTGGATTTCTTACGATACTTGAGTTACTGTTGTGCTTGTTTATCAAATGTAGTTTTAGTTTAGGTTTTTTTCATTGAGTCGTCGAACCGATAACAACGATTTGCGTATTACACAACGCATATGTCGCACTTAATCATTTATGTTTTTGGAAAAGAAGAAATGGATCAAATAAATTTAGCACACCACGGGTTCATTGGACTCGTACATATAAAAAATATAGAAGTCTCTACTGCTCTTGGAAAAATAGTCCATGAGTACTTCAATAAGGTAGAAAACTTTCTTCCCTTGTTTTCCATCTACTAGATTTGTCCAAGTTCCTGTAGAGGAATGAGAGTGGATGGATTTAGACTCATTAGATTTTCTAATTATTCATTTGAAGACTTTGAGATCCTATCCAATGACAAGAACAAAGACCTAATTATTGATAAATAAAAGATCCAAATTGCCCAAGCTAGGGAGAAAATAGAAATCATGGAATTATTGACAAATCAAGACAGATGGTACACAACGTACTATAAAGAAGACCTAATCATCCAAGAAGAATAGCCATTCAATGGAAGACTCGTAAAGGAATCCAAAGATATGGTAGAGATAGCTTTACCATCCAGCATTAGAGTGATAGTCCTCATTGACGAATATTTCAATAATACCCTACCAGACAGAAGATGCCATTATTCAGACTCTAAATTATTTAGACCTCTTTAAAAAAGTAAAAGATTACTCCACATTATTAGAAGATGACGAAGTTATAAATCTTCCCCACATGGGCCAGCAGAAAAATTCTTTTCATAAGGGAGAAATATACTTAAGACATGCCAGAATTATTGATAAGAAGACGAATTTGCTTTCTTTAAAATAAAGACTTTAATTATTGTATTCCTTTAAGCGGTTAGATTTTAGCCTCTGGTTGCCAATCAAATATATGCACCCTTGTGATTATAAAATGAAGCGTCCAGTGTGTAAGGGAGGGAGTAATAACCGAGAGAGAGGGAAATAGAAAATAAAGTTCGAGAGAACTCCGAGAGTAATATGTATATGAGTGAGTAAATCTCTCATAGTAAGGAGAAATAGGAGAGTTGTATTTATTTATGCAATGCAATAAAAATGTTTTATTTTCCAGAAATATCTTATGTTATGTTGTTATTATTCTCCAATCATCTCCAACTTTCTGTTCATAGAGAACTATTGTGTGGAACCTCTGGTGTATCACGTAGTAGTTATACTGTTGAACCTCCATTAGGTGCCAATTTTCCAAGAATTGTTAGTCAGGTGAGTGTTAGGTATGGTGGCGTACATGCCGAAAATGGGTCCAATGCCAAACTAGTGGATTGAGGTGCAACATATAAAGAGAGAGTTGTAGGAGGCACAGACTGGATAAGAATAGTAACCAAACTGAAGAGACGATGGGAAGAAGATAAAGATATTGCAGACTAGAAGGAAGGTATAAAGTCGAACCAAACCCCTAACTATTTTCATACCATTGTTATAATTCAAAGAGACTTGCATGAGTCTACAAATCACTACAAACTTTTTATCATTTTTTAATCAAAAAAATCTAGAGGTAATAAGAAAAATCTAAGAGTGGACTCTCACAGACCCCTCAGATAAAGTACTTACAGAAACTTCTTTAACATACGCAGGTGTTACTTATAAATATATAGATAAAATTATTGAGTGGTTGGTATGTGAAGTACCTAGAATAGAAATAATTAGAACAAGGATCCGTGAGCTCTTCAAATAAGAATTAAGAACTAAAGTGTTCGTAAAATAACTTTCAAGACCAGAAAAATACCAAGAATATACTAGAATACTTCAAGATACTATAGCCGTATTAAAATACATTAGAAGAAAAGGTTAGCGGAAACAAAAACTACCTTAATTAGAGCAGGAGGAATCCGTCCTTTTCTTAAAAAGACAGAGACAACTGTCTCAAGAACGTATCGTATATTTTTATCATCCTATGGTGACAACGAATAGACGAATTTATAGAAGATAACCTAATTTATATTGTTAATCAAATATATAAAGAAACTAGATTGATAAAACCTCAGTACCGCATAAGGTAATTAAGACTAGAATATTTTCCTCAAAAACTTCTTAAAATCTCCAAATACCCAAAGGAAAATATTTATATAGATAATCCTCACTATTCTGAATTCTAGTACGATAGGGACAGTAGAAGCCAGACAGTAGCCCTGAAACTTCCACACTCGGACTGCTATATTAAAATATATTTTAAAATAAGCTTAATAGACTTTAGAATCTATTGGGCTATAAATTTCTATTCTAAGAAACCTTAGAAAAAGACAATAGTATATAAAGGACAAAGTGGTCCCTAGGTAATTTTTGGACGGTAGCTGGTCCACAAACTAGGTCCGCATGAGAGTCTGACTCTCTCTCTCTCTCTATATATACATATATATATATATATATATATGTGTGTGTGTGTGTGTGTGTGTGTGTGTGTGTGTGTGTGTGTATCCGTATAAGTATACTTTTTTTAATTTATACATATATATAATATTTTTAATTTATTTTTGTGTTTGGATTTGGACGACATGCTGTTTGCCAATGCAACAGGCAATGTTTTTTAGAGAGTCAAAGAAAATTAATGACAACAATTTTGCAAATACTTTTAAAATACTCAAAGTGCACACCATTATTTATGTCAAGGAAATCATTCATGAATTCTATTACTATCTATTAAAGGAGAGTGAGCGATAACATTTATATATATGTACCTTTTTGATGAGTATGTCATATAAACAAATTTGCCTAAGAGGGAAAAAATCAGTATATCTGAGTACAAAAAATACCAAAAACTCCTGCAAAAAAAAAAAAGACTACTTAACTATGTGTAACTCTTCTAGAAAATTCGCAAAAAAAGGAAGATATGAGGTATGGTCCTTCTTATGCCAAATGAGTAGAGTACTAAAAAACAAGTATTGAAGTATAAATGGAGCTACTTCTTTTCCTTCGAAACAACTCATATTCCTCTCGCTACACACTGTCCAAAAAATACAATATGGGACCAACTTCCATACCCTCCTCACCCCTTCCAAGCTTTAGACATTCGCCAGACGGCCAACAGATCTTGTACCATTTTGGGCATCACCCATTAGACTTGTCAAAGCGTGAAAAATACATACCAACCCCCTCATTACCCAATAATGTATAAGCTAATAATTAGTCATTTTTCTACCACCTTGCACAACTAACACCGACTGACCATTCTTATACCCCTCTTTTGCAACCCCTCGGACGTAAAGATAGTTTGCTTTGCTGCGGTCCGCACAAAGAAACCCACTTTTCGTGGAGACTTAGAAGTACACACCTTTTTCCACATAAAATATCACCCTTAATCCCCCAACACCCCTCAAAACTATATAATAGCCTTTTATTGTGAATACACCATCTCTACCTCTTGTTGACCTTAAATAATCCTCCTATCCCATCGGGACAGTTTTCGCATGCTACCATTAAAAAAATGCCTCCGCCTCCTTTAACTCCCAATAACTTAACCTCCTTCTGAATTTTTGGTTCCATACAACTTGATCACCAACTATCATCACATGGTCTGCCATCGACGTATCCTTTTTCCTTAAAATGTGAAAGATCCTCGGGAAGAGCTCTTATAAAGTCCCATTCTTTCCCCATCTATATTTTCGGAATCGGATTATATTCTCATTATTTAGGAGGAACATTGTGTATAAAAAAAATTCACTCTAACCCTTTCAAATGTTCTTCCATAATCCCACCTCCGTGAGCAAAGTGCCCCACTCTCGGGTCCCATTCATTCAAAGAGAGCCCACACCTAACAACAACAGAATTTTTCCACTATTAATTCTCCTCTTAGGGAAATATTCACAACCATTTTCCTAACAGATCCTTATTAAATTATTCAAGACTCTTCACAACTGCACAAACTTACTAAACAATATTTGAAGTTATGTTCACTTTCTCTCCACAAGAAATTCCTCATCATCCTTTCTAAAATATTACGAACTGAAATTGATAAAGGAAAAATTGACAAGAAGTGAGTGGGAAGACTCAACATTGTTATTTTAATCAAGCTTAACCTCCCTTCTTTCGAGCGAGAACACCTCTCCAACCTGCCAATCTCCTTTTAACCCTCTCCAGTAGAGGGTCCAAAATCACTTTAGACTTAAATTGATCCCTCAAAGTAAGTCCAAGATGTGGTGAAGGAAGAGAGCCCACTCTGCATCCTAACACCTTAACCAAATAAATCATACTTTCATCCCCCCTAACCGGTATCATCGCATATTTACCAACATTAATGTGCAATCCAGTGCATTCGAATTTCTAATAAAGAATCCACAAATCAACCTGGACTTAACATAGACGACTTATAACCTCCATAACCAAATTGAAATGGAAGGGGGAAAGAGGATCACCCCGATGAATCCCCCTTGAACTCGAAAATAACCCTTCAGGAGTCCCATTCATAAAAACTAAAAATCTAACTATAGGTATGCAATATTAAATTCAACGCCACCACTTATCCTCAAAACTCATCATCTCTAACAAATATAGAAAAACCCCTAATGCACATGGTAATATGCCTTCTCTATGTCAAGTTTAAAAATAATACCTGGCTAATTTCTTCTTAGTCTAGATTCTACACACTCATTTGCCACCAACACCATGTAAAGGATTTGCCTGCCCTTTACAAAAGCATTTTGAGCATCTAATATGATAGGATCCAAAACCATTCTCAATCCAACAAAAAACTCCTTAGAGATAAGCTTATAAATTTTACCCACTAAACTAATGGGTATAAAATATCTCACATCCACCGATCTCTCCTTTTAGGGACAAGAGTTATGAAAACAACATTAAGGCTTCTAAACAAAAAATATCGTTCATGAAATTGTGTGGAAGTGTCCATCTCATCCATTCTTATAACTAACCAAAAATGCTAAAAGAAAGGCATAGTGAAATTGTCTGGAGCTAGGGCATTGTCTCCCCTTATAGATCTCAAAAACTATACCACCACCTCCTCCTCCTTGAAAGACCCCTCCAGAATCTTAACATCAGCTCCCAAGATTAAGTCCATATAGGGTGGAGCTCCATTCTTCATCCTCTGTGTATAACCTATCATAAACTGAGTGATTTCTCTCCACAGCTCACCCTCTTCACCACACTCATCCTCTCCTACTAAAATCTTCCCAATATGATTAAAACAACAATGATAATATTCCATTTTATGGAATAATTTAGTATTCTTATAACCCTCCCTAAACCACAAGGCCCATGCTTTTTGATGCCAACTAATTTCTTCCCGAATTAACCTCCCCCCAACATCCATTTTTCTCTCCTCCCCCAACAACCTCTCGTACCTCGACGGGACTCTAAGCTCTTCCTTCTCATCGAAACACCGAATATGATTTTTGGCCAAAACAAAATTCACATTACCCTCTACTGTGTAACCTAGCCACCACTCCTTCACTCTATCTACAAAATCATCCTATTTTAATTATATATTTTCACACATGAAAGGAACTCTCCCTTCCCTCCATCTTTTTCACTCTAAGAGGATTGGAGTATGATCCCTCTAACATATCAACATCGGCACCAAAAATACTCCCAAGCTTAATCCCATCAAGGGTGGGGCTCCATTATTTATCCTCCATGTATAACCTCTCTCATAAAACTGACTAATGACTCTCCACACCTCACCCTCTTCACCAAACTCGTCCTCTCCTACTAAAATCTTCCCAATATGATCAAGACGAGGATGAGAATTATCCATTTATGTAAGAATTTAGTATTCTTATCACCATCCCTAAAACACAAGGCTCGTGCCTCACCAATTATTTTTTTTTCTAACTTCACCTCCTCCCAACCTCTCTTTTTCTCCTCTCTTCGCAACCTCTCTTCCATTAAAAACACTCCACGCCCTTCCTTATCATCAAAAACCCCAAATATTCTCCAAGCCTCTTACAATAGTTTCCCTAACATTTCCAAACAACTCTTTATTCCATTATTCGAGGTCATCGTTGATAAGAGAGAGATTCTTAGTCAAAACAAAACTCACATTACCCTCTACCACATAACCTAGCCACCAAATCCTTCACTCTATATACAAAATCATCCTCTTTTAATCACATAATTTCACATTTGAAAGGATCTCTACCTCACCTCCACCTTCCGCACTCTAAGGGGATTGGAGTATGATCCAAAGTCACCTGAGCAATCGTTATAGGAAATGGTTGTCCCTATTGCCGGAACAAGTAAACCTTCCACCATCTAAAGGTAAATCCAACAATTTTAATGATTAATAAAATATAAAAAGTCCCTCATATACTATCCCTCCCCCACATCGTTCCAATCAAAATTAAATCACATTAAAGTCTCCTCCCACACACCAAGGAACCCCCCACATCCTCTAACACATGCTAACTCCTCCCAAAACTCCCACTTAGTTCAATCCACAACAGGCCCATAAACCCCATAAAAACTCTAAGAGAACTCGTCTTCCACACTTCTAAACAAATAGGATAACGATCGATTTCCTGAAATGTGTCTATTTGAGAAAACAAGATCGGATTTTCTATGGATTTATTTGTATCTTAGGCTAACCACACACAAGTTCAAATTTTAACCAAATTTTATCTTGATTAGCAATTAGGTGTCCATGCATTAATGCGTCCAAAATACATTCTCCAATCACACAAGAAAATAAAATATACGAAGAAGATAAGGAAAAATTCCTTT
Organism: Sambucus nigra; assembly: GCA_949130495.1. Lineage (NCBI taxonomy): Eukaryota > Viridiplantae > Streptophyta > Magnoliopsida > Dipsacales > Adoxaceae > Sambucus > Sambucus nigra. Next base: position 160,097,267 of record OX422216.1, on the reverse strand, counting down.
CGGGTAAAATCTAGTATTCATCACTCTAAAGAGTTTGACAGACACAATCAACTTCGAGACTACTTAACTATACCAAGTATACCACGTAGGTTCTTCAAATCTTCTACAGAACACGACATAGTCCATCACCATCCAAAAGAAGCGGTTTTTCCTCAGTATCCACCAATCAGCCTCAGGATTCTAGATCATATCTTCTTCAGTCATAAAGCCTCAACTAGATAAATCAGTTGTAGAGTAGAACTCTACAATAGTTTTATGAAAGTGTATGGAAACTTGAATTTGAACAACCTTAACAAATCATATATGGGATGGATGATTTGAAAAAGAAAAGTATTTTTCTAAAACTTAAAGATGAGAAATTTTGGTTCAGATATTAGGAATTTTCTTTAGTGAAAAGTCTTGAGAAAATCTCATCATTCTAGCCAAAACACGAATTTTGAGGCAGCAAACTCGTTCGAACGAAAATGGCCTTTCATTTGAATGAAAACGATAGTTTCATTCTAATGAAATCAAGTTTCGTTGAAAGACAACCCAATATCGTTCGATCAACATTTTAATAACCTTTCAACGACTTTGGTTCTGTTAAACAGAGGATTGTCATTCGAAGCTTGGTCCAACAAAAAGGGACTTTCCTTCTAAAGAGATCGTAATCTTGTTGAATGAGATTAAAAAGTAAAAAAAAATATTTTTTTAAATATGTTTTACAAAATGCTTAGATTTAAATAGTAAACATACCAGAATATAATTCAAATGAGAAATAAAAACCACAAGTCGTATATCTCCATAAAGTGTCGGTGATAAATACAACGGCTTGAAGTCCAAAAACTATGCTCGATCACTAACAAGTCTTCAAATGATCGTGGAGGCAATGCGAATGTAATGTTCATTTTGAAAATCTAGTTTGTAACATGATATGCCAAAATAAAAAGATGTTTTAAGGTATGAGAAATTATAAAATATTGTTCTTAAAAATCTCCTCTTTGGCTTTTCCGATACAAAACAAAAACTGGAATTCAAATTACAATAAAACCCTTAGACAATATATCCTAATATCCTCCCAAACATAAAAATGAAACGATATTTAAAGCTTTGTCTTGAACTAAATTTGTTCTCCCCTTGTACGACTTTGTCTTCATCTTGTGTAGTCCTTGTAATGATTATCAAAGCGGAAGAGACCTACACACATGAGACAAAAACTACCATGACGGGTACCAGTTTCAAAGAAAAATAAAACTCTCTCTCAATTTATTCTCCCCCTTTTTGTCCGTAACAGACAAAGGATTAGAATCTAAACATCAATAATAAGCGTAAAATGAAGAAGAAAATATATCATCCCAAAGCACATATAATTATAATCCAAATGGAACAATGTGTTGTCCCCATGTCTAACAACTATTTTTGAATTTTTTCACAAATTTTCAAGTATATGTATAAAAAGTACATATAGGTATAGAAACACACAACACCATGGAATAACACTAAAATATCTTAATTGTGAAAATGGAATGTAATTGTGTGAACAATTTTCATATGCAAATCAAAATAAACATTCATAACATAGGTGCACGAAGTCATGAGATACTTCTAAAGAAAGAAGTAAATTTCAACATTAGGTGTAAAATATTGAGCTTAAATGAAACTGAATATAGACTTATGCAATATGTCACAAATTTTAACGATTCTCAAATCAATAACGCGAACTATTTAATACTTTTCAAGATAGTCCGTTACACAAATCCATTGGTCTTCTACTTTATAACACCCTCAAAATCTCACATATAGATGAATTCACTCTTAAATGTTTTGAAGATATCATAATGCTTATATAGAGAAAAGCATCAATGAATATAAAATAAATGGCCTTAGCACTTTTGTTTTTCTGTGCCGTTAACCTTTTTAGGCTCTTGTTGCAAATGGTGTCTTTTAATGCAAATAGAATATTTCTCTTTCATAGCATCTTTCCATTGATTAACATATATTAGTATTTTTTGAGACACGAAATCTGAACAATGGTTCTTACAAGCACAAATTATCTCCTTTTACATTCGACACATGATAAGCAAGTACAATATTAAAAAGTCCATGCACATGTGCAACAAAATTGACAAAGAGTCTAATATGTAGAAAGTAATCATTAATTATCAATGAAATGTTATCCACACATTATTAAGCACACTGGGTGATTCGAATATATTAAATGTTCATCCATATGCGGAGAAAAATGAAAATACTAAAATCTTTTTGTATTTTTCAAAGATATTATGAAAAATAATTTTTTTTTCAATTTTTAAACTTTTTCTTAAAATCCAAATATCTTTTTGGATTTTTTCAACTTTTTCATAAAAATATAAAATCTTTTTGGAATTTTTAAATATATCAAAAAGAAAAACATATGAATGCAATAGATATATAGTCTAACAATATGGATATAAGATTTGAACATGACAATCACCCTATTCTAGAAACAAGCCTCGACCTCAATCATTAGGTTTGGATGAGTTCTCAAAAGGAGAAGACTTTCTATGAAATTCTTCCATCACACATTGTGAAGTCTTGACTAAATACTCTACTTGCTCATAAAAAAATCTCAAAATCTCTACGGTGATTTGTGGGAGCATGTTGAGCAAATTGTGTGGGAATGCATGCGGGAAAATATGTAGGATCTTGTGTGGGAGCATATTAGGGAACACATGTGTAATTACCTCCCATTCAAATCATTTATCATAAATGAGGTCCCATCCACATTCATGTCAAGATATTTAACATATCCAAATCATGGCATAAATCATAATCAACCATCTCAAATCAATCATGTAATTTACTAACTCGTAGTTAATCGATATCCTGAATATATATACACATATATAAAGAAGACATGGAAAAATGGTTGAAAACATAACCAATTCATACTTAGCACTTTTCTTATCATTTTATGCTTTTATATGCAAAGTTTCCACTTAATGGTCCAAAAATACTTTAATTCCTTATTTGGAATTAAATCCTTAACATATTAGGCTTACAATAAAAAAGACGGAGAATCATTTCAAGTTTCCTAGAGCAATATATGCCAATTTCTTTACTACATAGCAAATTTGTCTAATAGGCTCCTCCATCGTTCAATCAGCTTTCAAGAATTTTTATAATTTTTCTACCTCATACTTTTTGTGGTTTTCCACCCAATTTCAATACACATATGGAATAGTTAAAAAGTTTCATAATTTTCAAAGTTCATTTTCTATGTCAAAAGCTTTATCAAACTAAAGGAATATTTAAGCGAAATATGCAAATGACAACTGTGTATAGACTTACAACCATCACCAAGGTCTAACCACAAGGAGTTTAATTCTAATTTTTAGATTTTCTATGCATATGTGGGTATATTTCATATCCAACGGTATTTCTCAATTCCAGTAAGTATGCAAAAACATATGAAAGTTTGATCACATAAGGGTTCTAAACAAGGTAATATAAAGGATTTACACCTTCAAATTTATTCAAACTTATATGTATTCATACATATACAACAAGGCATGAAAGTTTAGTAAAGAATTTATGATTTATATCATTGCAATCAGTAATTCAAAAAATAACAAGATTTATGGATAGAATTACCTTAGGGACTCTCATGTAATTTTCTATCGATTTTTCTCCAATTTCTCCTCACACTTTTCTTCCAAAGATTCACGATTCTTTCTCTTCATGGTAAAATTATCTCATGGATGAATTTAATTAATAAGGAGGTAATTCTAAGGTGTTTAAGTATACCAATCTAGCCTCATTTTCCAACTAATCAAATTGAGACATTTGTTGTACTAAAAGATGAAATACTACTTAAACGGACGAAGAAATTTGCCCTTGGTTCGTACTTTTAGTATAACTTCTTACTCGAACCTTTGTTTTACACGCCGTTTATTGTGTTACAAACCTAAATAATATATATGAAAATATCTAGTTTTTACCTTAAGTTAATTATTATATTATAAGGGTTAAAACTTATCTCCAATACGAACATTCCAATTGAAAACTTCATAATTTTATGTTCGTAACCAATTTGATATCTCATGATTTTCAAACGTAAATATATATTACTAACATATTATCCATATCACATAAGGTAAGCATGATTCAAATAGAATTTATCATATTTATATCCGGGTTGTCACAACTTTCCCCCCTTAGAAAATTTTGTCCCCAAAATTTAATATGAATGTCACTTACAAAAAATATTGGGATACTGTTTCTTCACGCTATCCTCCATTTCCCAAGTTGCTTCTTTAATTCCATTTCTCATCCACATATCTTAAATTAGGGAATTATTTTATTCCTTAATATTTTCTCCATACAATCAAGAATTTCCACTGGTTCCTCGATGTAATACAAGACTTCTTTTAGTTCAGTAGGTTGAGTTTTCAATTGATAAGATGGATTTGCCAAATACTTACAAAGCATCGATACACGTAACACATCATGTAAATAAGACAACTCTGGAGGTAATGCTAATCTATATTCTAGGGTCCCAGTTCTTTCCATCACTTCATAGGGTCCAATGTATCTTTGACTTAGCTTCCCCTTTTTCCCAAATCTCATCAAGGCTTTCCACGATGAAATACGTAGGAATAAAAAATCTCCCTTTTGAAATTTCAATGGATAATTTCTCTTATTTGTATAAAATTTTTGCCTACTTTGCCTTATCTTTATTCGTTCCAAAATTATTTTAATATCTTCAGTTGTCAAATCTATCAATTTAGGACTTAAAATTTTTCTTTCACCTATGTCATCTCAATACAAAGTCCTTTTACATCTCTTCCCATATAAAGCTTCATAAGGATCCATACCAATGGTGGTATGATAACTGCTATTATAAGAGAATTCCATCAACGGAAAATGATCATCCCAACTACCCTTTAAGTCTACACAAGCTCGTAACATATGTTCTAATATTTGAATTGTTCTTTCCAATTGTCCATCTATTTATGGATGAAATGAAGTACTAAACTTCAAACTGGTGCCCATGGTATTCTGAAAACGAGGCCAAAATTTGTAAGTGAACATTGGATCTCTATCTGATAAAATTTACACTGGTGCCCCATGTAAATGGATAATCTCATCAACGTACATACGTGCATACTTGTTAACAATGTAGGTGGTCTTAAATGGAAGAAAATGAGATGATTTCATCATTCGGTCCACAATCACCCAAATAGAATTATGACCCTTTGTGACCTTGGTAATCCTATTAAAAAATCCATCGTTATATGCTCCAACTTCCATTTCGGAATAGGTAATGGATGCAATAATATTACCGGCTTCTGATGGTCCACCTTCACTTGCTGGCACACTAAACATTTAGCTACAAATTCTGCAATCTTATGTTTCATATTGTTCCACCTGTATTACTCTTTCAAATCTCTGTACATTTTGGTACCTCTAGGACACATAGAATAAATTGAACTATATGCCTCTACTAATATATCCTTCTTTAAGGATTAATCTTTTGGTACACAAATTCTATTTTTATAACGCAATGATTCATCATTCTTAATCTCAAAGTCACTCTTTTTACCATCCTGAACTTCCTATTTCTTCTTCTCAAGGTAAGAATCATTGATCTTCAAATTTTGAATGCATTATGCTAATAAAGGTCTCACTGTAAGATGTTCTATTAATCCTCCCTCTTTTGACAACTTTAATTCAATCCCCATCGATGCCAAGTCAAGAATATTTCCAACATGTGCGCATTGTATGCAACCAAGAATCCCTAATGACTTTTGACTAAAAGCATATGCTACTACATTATTCTTCCCAGGATTATGATGGATGGTACAATCATAGTCTTTAATTAACTCTATCCAACGTCTCTATCCCAAATTCAATTCTTTTTATGTAAACAAGTATTTCAAGCTTTGATGATCCGTAAATATCTCATAAGTTTCTCCATAAAGATAATGTCACCAAAGCTTAAAAAAAAACAATAGCATCTTACTCAAAATCATGTGTAGGTTAGTTTTATATCTTTAATTTTCTAGAAGCATATTCTATTACTTCTCCATTCTTCATAAGAAAACATCCTAACCCTTGAAATAAATCATCTGTATAGATTACAAAAGACTCATTCCCGAACTGAATTATAAGTATAGGAATTGAAACTAATCGATTCTTTAATTCTTTAAAACTTCTCTCGCATTCTTCGTCCCAAATAAATTTCACTTCTTTACGGGTCCACTTTGTCAACAGTAATGCTATTGATGAAAATCACTTAATAAATATGCGATAGTAATCTGCCATTCCTAGAAAACTCCTAATTTCTGTCACATTTGTAGGACTCTCCCATTCAATGATGGCTTATACCTTATTTGGATCAACATATATCCCACTCCTCGAGATAACATGATCTAAAAACAAAATTTCATTTGACAAACATTCACACTTGCTGAATTTAGAAAATATTTTATTCTCTCTTAAAATCTACAATACAAGTCTCAAATGTTTCTCGTGTTCCTCCATACTACGCGTGTAAATCAACACATAATCTATGAACATAATCATAAATGAATCAATGAAAGGGTGTAATACCTGGTTCATAAGATCCATAAAAACTGTTAGAGCATTAGTTAATCCAAATGGCATCACCAAAAACTCATAGTACCATGTCGAGTTTGAAAATCCATTTTGGAAATATCACTATCCTTTACTTTAAATTAGTGGTAACCTGATCCCAAATCAATCTTCAAAAATACTTTGGCCCCTTGTAATTGATCAAATAAATCATCGATACGAGGGATAGGGTACTTATTTCTAATGGTCACTTTATTTAATTGCCAATAATCAATACAAAATTTCATTGCTTTATCTTTATTTTCCACAACTAACACTGGGACTCCCCATAGTGAAACACTAGGTCGAATAAAACCTCTACTTATCAGATCTTGTGATTGAACTTTCAATTTTTATAACTCAATTGGTTCCATTTAGTATGGGGTAAGGGAGATTGGACCAGTAGCTATAACTAATTCAATGGAAACTCCACTTCTCTATCGGGTGGCAATCATGGCAACTCCTCTCTAACAACATCATAAAATTCTTTAACCACTGGTATATCTTCAATTTTAAGTGTTTTCTTTCCATTATCAACCACATAGGCTAAATACCTTTTACAAACTTTTGTTACTAACTTCCTGCTCTTAGTTGCTGATATAAGGTAAATAAGAACGACATTCCTTTCTCCTGTAAGCTGAAACTCGGATTCGCATGGAAGATGAAATGTAAATTGTTTTAAAAAATAGTCACTGGAAGAATGATACGATGATAACCAATAAATCCCCAGTATAATATCAAATTCCTGAAATGGCCAACAGTATCGTTTCAACGAATAAATCTCGCTCACCCATTCGTAAGTCATATTCTTTATAAACATGCTCAACCATAATTACACTTTACATTGGGGTAGAAATAAATAAAGCACAATAGAGAAAGGAAGATGGTCTACCCAAATATAAAATAAGCGTTGAATGCGTAGATCTAGAGTCAATGAACATTTATAGATCTATATTTGCAATAGAAAGTTTACATGTAACAACTTTCGGTGTAGCATGATCATCTTTCAATGTCATCGCATACACTCCTCCTCTAGCCTATGATCCACTTGCTTGCCCTATACCTCTTCCTCTAGTTTCACTGCCTGGAGGTGATCCTTTACTAAGGCCCACACTATTTGTTGAAATTGTTCTTGCTAACATATGAGAATTCTTTTTCAGATGACCCTTTTGGTGACAATTAAAACATTCTATATTTAGTAACTTTTGGCAATTTCTCTTTATATGACCCAATGTCCCACAAAAGAAATAAGTATTTGGATTTCCTTCTGTTGAAACTACTGAATCTCTTCCACCACTAGCTTCACCCCTTTGTGAATTACTTCCTATACTGCTACTATATTAAAATTTATGCCCTTTAATCCTTGAATATTGTGTATCATTACCATTTTGATAATTTGGATCAAATCTACGTCTCTTTCTGCCTTGTTCTCGTTTCCCTCTTACTTCATTCACATATTTCTCTACTAGCATGGCTTTATTCACCAATTATGAATGAGTAACAGTCTCTAAATCTAACAATCGTGATTTAATTACTAACTTTAGTCCATCATGGAATCATATACAAATATCTTCCTCATTATGTATAAACCTCGAAGCAAACCTAGATAAGGCTGTAAGTTTAGCTTCATATTCTCTAAATGTCATGCTTGCCTGATTCAACGTAAAATATTCTTTCTCCTTCTATTTTCGATACATTGGAGGGAAATACTTATGATACAAATCTTTAACAAAATCATCCCATGAGATCGCATTACCACCTCCTAGAGTAATCAACAAATTTTTGGTGGCAGTCCACCAATACGCACCTTCTCCTTTCACCATATATGTTGCTAGGGTCACTTGTTGATTTTCAGGCAATCTCATTACCCAAAAAATAAGTTCAATCGCTTAAACTGATAGTTCCGCCTCAGTAGGATCTATTGTTCCTTTAAACGATAGTGGATTCATCTTAATAAACTTCTCATATGAAGTATTTCTCTCTTCTCAGTGTATCACCTCCTCATCCTTATCTAATACTTGTGCCTCTAGTTGCCTGGCCTATTTTCCTTCCATCTGACCCATAAACCTAGTTTGTTACTCTTCCATGAAAGTCATAGCACATGCTAATTTTTTCATATCTATCAATTTCTCTGTCTCGAATTCTACATTCATTTGAACATGTTGTTAAACCTCCGCTTCTGCTGGAATATTAGAAGCCCGATGTTCAATTCTCACATTAACATTCCCTCGTTCCATTCTTTTATATCTGAAATGAATCGAAGATATAACAACATGCATATATACATATCTTCCCTAACATAATCGTTAGTATATCAAAAAACATCTTTCTTGTATTCATTGCAAAATCTAGACTCTTCTAACTCTAGAACCTCCAAATCCTAGGTTATGATACCAAAAGCTGATACACCATAAACTATGTAATTATAATCAAGTTTGAAAGTCAAAGTGATTCAAACCATAATTAAATTAACCAAACCATAAAAATGAGTATCGGTTTTTTAATCATCAACGTAAATCCATAACACTAAAAACTTTTCACAATCTTAAAGTACTTATGCTTATATAAACTTGCTTGAAGGATAATTTTATTTAATTACAACATTTACATTTGAACCAAATCATTGTTTACCCATTACTTTCTAACCCAACCCGTCCTCCAAGATTTGGTAGTGACATCACATTACCTGAAAAACATAAACATAGGAAGGTTGAGCAAAATAGCTTAGTGAATGCATCACTACTACATTATTGCATAAAATTAAATGCAAGAAATCAAATCCATATAATAAGGTATAAACTTATTCATCCCATTCATTATGAATGGCATAACTTTTCGAATCATGATTCACATATCCTTTCTACAATAAATAATTCTCCCACATTCCTAGTCGAGGAGTAACCCTTTGTCTGTAATAGACAATCCTCCCCCATTCCGGGTCGGGGAGTAACCTCCCATTTTGATAAATTTAAATGAACAATTTCGCATTCGTAATGTCCTGATCATAACCATAACAATATAAAACTACAACTTTCCAGTGAGTATACTCACCTTGACAACTTAATGGGCTTTTCTTTTGCCTTTGTCTGCCACTTTCTCAATGGGTTCTTCTTCTATTCATATCACTCTTGAAATGTTAGTATCATCATAAGAATATCAATAGTCCAAAGAATAATTTAAATGTAACCCAATTCATAAGCATCATGTGATCCCATTCAAATCATTTATCATAAATGAAGTCGCATCCACATTCATGTCAAGATATTTAATCTAAGAATATAAATCATAATCAACCATGTCAATTCAATCATGCAATTTACTAACTCATAGTTAATTAGTATCCTCAATATATATATATATGTATATATACGATAAAGAAGATGTGGAAATACGGTTGAAAACATAACCAATTCATACTTAGCATACTTCTTATCATTTTATTCTTTTATAAGATAAGTTTCCAAACATAGTTTAATTCCTTCTTAGTAATTCAATCATTAACATATTAGGCTTCCAATCCAAAAGACGGAGCATCATTTAAAGTTTCCTAGAGAAAGATATGCCCATTTCTTTACTACATATCAAATATGGCCTATAGGCTCCTCTATCGTTCAATCAACTTTCAAGAATTTTCATAATTTGTCTACCTCATAAATTTCTATGATCTTCCACCCAACTTCAATACACAGATTGATTAACATAAAATTAAAGTTTCATAATTTTTAGAGTTCATTTGCTAGGTCAAAAGCTTTATCAAACTCAGTGCATATCTAAGCAGATTATGCAAATGACAACTATGTACCGACTTACAACCATCTCCAAGGTCTAACCACAAGGAGTTTAATTCTAGTTTTCAGATATGGTATGCATATTGAATCTATTTTCATGTCCAACTATAATTTATTAATTCTAGTAAGTATACGCAAACTTATGAACGTTTGAACACACAAGGGTTCTAAACAAGGCAATATAAAGGATTTACACCTTCAACTTTCTTGTAACTTGCATCTATCCATACATATACGTCAAGACATGAAAGTTTAGTGAAAAATTGATGATTTCTATCATTTCAATCAGTGATACAAAAAATAACAAGATTTATGGATAGAATTACTTTAGGGACCATTATGCAATTTTCTATGGATTTTTCTCCAATTTCTCCTCGCACTTTTCTTCCTAAGCTTCACAATTCTCTCTCTTTAAGACAAAATTCTCTCATTGATGAATTTGATGAATAAGGAGGTAATTCTTAAGTGTTTAATTCGGTCACACTAGCCTCCTTTTCCAACTAATCAAATTGATATATTTGTTGTACATAAAGACGAAATACCACTTAAACAGATGGACAAATTGTCATTGGTTTGTAATTTTAGTATAAGTTCTTATTCGAAACTCTGTTTGATATGACGTTTATTGTGTTACAAACCTAACTCATACGTATACAAACATATAGTTTTTACCTTAAGTCAAATGTTAGATTATAAGGGTCAAAACTTGTCTCCAACATGGACATTCCTACTGAAAACTTCAAAATTTTATGTTTGTAACCAATTCGATATTTCATGATTTTTTAATGTAGGATTCTACTACTTCTAATAACCTAATATTATATATATTAATAATACATTATCCATATCACATAATTTAAACATCATTCAAATAGAATTTACTATAGTTATATCCGAGTTGTCACATGAGCTTTCAAATCAATCCCTATTTCCTTTTTCCTAACAATTTTTGGAAACATATTAATTTCATAAGTTGAAGATCTCCTACAAGTTATTCTAACCTAAGAGTATTTAATATTACCAACGGATTTAGGACAATGACTTTAGCGATAAAACGAGCTTGAAGTCATCTCAAATTTTTTTAACTACATGCGTCTCAAAATTTTTCTCACCCAAATAAAAACTAGAGTTAACGATATCAGACAATCATGGATAAAATTCATCAAAAGACTTAAACTCTAGCATAGTAATAGTATTAAACTATGTAGTGTGGTTTTGAAGCTTATAATCTTTCAGATAATTATTATCCTCGTGAGTGAGCTGGAGGGTATTCCAAGCTTTCTTAGACGTGGTGTGCATCATGATGAGACAAAACTCGTCAGGGGTGACTGCTCTATAAATGATATTTAAATCGCGTGAGTTGAATTGAGTTCATTTTAGTTCCTCATCCATCCAAGAGGTGACAAATTTAGGACCTATGCCATCACCATTGGTCATAGTGCGTGGTGTCCACCCTCTTTCACTTAAAAGCCATACACGCTCATCAATCACTTTCAAAGCCGATCTCATTTGAGATTTTCAATAACCATAATTAGACCCATCAAAAATAGGTAGCCTATTAAAAAAAATATCTAGAAAACCCAAATTTTAAAGGATCACACAAAAACTTAGTGCAACAAGCTCTGACACCAATTTGAAAAAATTGGTATCCAAAAAAAATTCGTAAATAAATCAGGATCACACGATATTTTGACCTATCCGCCGATCAACCTCTGGATGCACGATCCTATCTTCTTTCATCCTAGATCCTCGACTCTACAAATCAGCAGTAAAGTAGAACTCTATAAGGGTTTGATGAAAGTGTATCAAAATTTGGGTTTGAACAAACTCAACAAATCATTTATGGGATGAATGATTTGGAAAAGATAAGTGGCTTTCTAAAACATAATCATGAGAAATTTTGGTTAAGATATTTGTAATTCTTTTTCGCCAAAAGTCTTGAGAAAAAGTTTTTATAGAAAAAACATGAATTTCGAGGCGGTGAACTCATTCAAACGAAAATGGCATCTCGTTCGAGTGAAAACACTAGTTTCACTCTAACGATATTAAGTCTCATTCGATCAACCTTTTAATGACCTTCCAACAACTTTAGTTCTGTTAAAGAGAGGATTGTCATTCGATGCTCGTTCCAATGAAAAGGGACCTTTGTTCTAAGAAGATCATAATCTCATTCGAACGAGATTAAAAATGTTTTTTTTTTAAAAATCCATTTTAATAAAATGCCTTGATTTAAAAAGTAAATACGCCACAATATAATTCGAATTAGAAATAAAAACCACAAGTCGTATACCTCTATGTAACAACTCAAAATTTTAAAGAATTAAAAATGAATTAAATGGTTTAAAATTTAAATTACACATGTGACGTAATTTAATGGAAATTAAATATGATGGGTTGATTAAATTATTAATCAGAGAGAAATGATTACTGTTTATTAAACAAAATTACTAAGTGAATAGTTATTATATAATTGATGTCACAATAAGTGCTAGTGACGTAATAGTATGAAATCTCAACCGAAGGTCATGGACGGATTAAATAAGGTAGAGATCGAAAATAAATTATGAGTTACTCGAATTGTGATTTTGAAGCTACAATTGAGTCCATAAGGGTCAAAACAATCAAAATAGTATACCCGGGTGTGTAGTTTGGGTCCTGGGACAGTTTTAGACATAACTGACAACCCGAGAGGACATTATAGTCATTTTATAACTTAGGGTTAAGGAAATTTTGTGATTTTGAGTATTATATATAGTCGTTGTGATGTGAGTCTAGGGTAAAGCGATTAAAAAATAAGTGGAGGCTAGTAAAGAGGAGATGACGAGTTTCTTAGAGCTCAAGAAAGGGTTTGGGGTAGAATACAAGCTCATTTTAGCATCACAATCACTATTGGAGGAAGGATTAGAAGAGAAGCTTCATCAAATAGGATCAAATCATACCAATTCAATATAGTCAATTAATTATCCCATGTAGAGTAGGGCCCTTGAATTTAGTAAAAATTATTGATATTTTGTGATTTGAGGAATATAACTCATAATTGGGAATATGTTTGCATGTAGAATGAATCCACTTGTATAAACAAAACGAAATCAAAAGTTATGAGATTTAGATCATGGGACCCTTCATCTGGATACAAATGCAATAATATCATTCTAGGTATTGAATTGTATAACAACTTCTTGAAATTGAGAAGTTTATGAAATTGAGTAAATTACGAATCATTTAAAACTTAAATTGTCATATTAAAAATTGTCATAGAAAATCCTCTTTTCTACGTTTTTTTCAATGATACGTTGTCTCCATAAACGGCTCTGAAATGCCTAAAAGCTGCATTTTAAAAATCTGGGCAGCTTCGTGGGGTAAATTTTAAGAAATGTTATTTTTGGTTTGTTATTCCGTTGGAGGTTACCTCAATTGATTGATTATTATTGTTGTTCTATACTTGGATGATGAACTACGAGGTTATTTTAAAAGGGTTTGAACCTCAAGAAGGTGTAAGTCGTTCGAACGAGATTGGTGCGTCATTTGAATGACCCTAGGTTTTAGGTCTTGGAGATAGATCTTTTCATTGAGAGCGCGTGATCATCAGTTTCATATTTTAAACTAGTGATATTAAGTAATGGATAAATAGGACCCTTATAGTAGTTAGAGATACTCGAAATCATGTGAAGTGGAAGTTTAATTGAAAATTATGGTACGTTGAATATACGAGTGAAATACATACTATATATGAGTTAATGAAATTTGGTTTTGTGTATACCTACTGAATAATATATAAATAGCTTGTGCAAATACCTATAGATATGATTTGATTGTGTGTGTGAATACACATACACTGCCTGCTATCAGTAGGTTTATGCGCAGTGGTCGATCCCACCTTGACTATTCCAGTGAGGTCTGGATTAGTGCCCCAGAGCATGGAACTTAGGGCGATCCACTATGTGTCTTGTATTAGTAGTATTGGAAAGTCGTTTGGGTACGTTAGGTATGTGCGTATCCCAAAGGCTTAGAACCATATTCGCCTCCACTATTAAATTGATTTATGTTAGGTTCGAGGAGTCATGCAGAACCAATAATCCTTTATTGAGTACGAGAGGTACAAGGACTTAGGAGCAAAGTATGCCAGCATCATAAGGAACCATTCCAGGGATGCTATATGTGTGTATATATTATATGTGTGATGAATATATCTACCTGTATAGAATAACTATTTATGTGAATAAGTTGAATTGATATATGATGAATATCTAAAAAGGAAATTAAACGGTGAAATTTAAATAAGTGGCTCAATAATAAAATGAGAATAAATAATATATTATCGAAACCGTAATGCCGTATAGTGTGGGGATATACGTGAGAATTATACCTATCGAGAATAGTCAGATACCTTAGCTAGTTGGGCATGGGATACTAGTTAGGTAGAAGACGTTAGGCGTGCACATTAGTTGAGGGGTGAGAATCTCAAGTGAGTGTACGTGAATAATACATGTGTGATAAATCTCTGATTTAATTGGTGATTTAAATACTTGTTAAATATTTTTAAAATTTTTTACTTGGCCTCTAACCCGTGTTAAAATATTTTTAAAACATTTGAGGTGTCTAGCCATTTGGACGCCTAACTTAGAGATCCTATCCAGTGACACATAGCTACAGTTGTGTGGAGGCTTCCAGGACATTTGTTAGACAATTCAACTCGTTCTTTCAAGATATGAGATTTCATTATCAGTTCATCTGGGCATCTTGCCTTTAGATTATTTATTTATTTCAGTTAGGCATTAGACTACATTCAGACTTTATTTACTTATTTCAGATTGTGGTTGGATTATTTTATTTAGAGAACCTATGGATTATTCGCCCCCCTTTAATTAATTATGTATATCTGTTGTGATATTGTTCATATTTGTTTCATGTGTGATTGGTTTAATTCATTTCAATTATTATTGCATGTGTTGATAATAAAATATAAAATTGGCTCCAGCTTAATTTGACGTAGGTGATTAGTAAATAAAACTTTTTTCGATAGTGATGCTAAGAATAAAACCATTTATGATTAATTTAATAATGGACTGATCACCTAGGATTAAAATAGGTGGTGTGTCACATGTGGTTACAAATCCAACAACTTGAAATCTGAAAACTATGCTCGGTCACTAATAAGTCTTCAAATGGTCATGGAGGCAATGAGGATGTAGTGTTCAGTTTGAAACTCCATTTTGTAACGGGATACGCCAAAATACAATAATATCTAAGCTATGAGCAATCATAAAGTCTTTTTCTTACACTGTTTTATCCACAACTCTTGAATCCCATATAAAAATCCCCCCACCCCCCGGAGGTACCCACAACATCTAAAAACACCACTCTACCCACCTATCTTTGTAAATAATTTGAGCCACTTACCTATCTATATTCCTCAATTTTGTCTTCGGCGCACACAAGATATTTGACTTCCATATCGAAATAGCAATTATAATAGTACCTCTTTTTTGGGGTCATTCAGGCCCCTCACATTCCATGAGATCATACGAAGCTTCATGGAGAAACTCTATTTACCATCATCCAGTTCTACTACCCCCTAATCCATTTATTCCTTCTATAATTAATCGAACCTTTCAGCCTCTTGAGTTACCTCTCCTTTTTTTTCTTAATAGAAGAAGAAACGCTACCGAAATTTCTCTCCTTGTCTTTTCCCCGCCACTTTCTATATTCTTAAACTATAAAGCCTCCCCTTCATTCCCCTCGTTTGAGACACCTAAATTTTTTCTAATACCCTAAATCATATCCTCCTCCCAACCTTCCTCATAATTCCCAAAACTCCTTATTTCCCCTTCCCCATCTTTCACCCTCTAAAGCATTAGTATCTAACACTCTCAAAGAAGTGCTCAATATGTGACAAGCAAGTCGACTATTTCCCCACTAACATCGAATTTCCAGCTCCCCAAAAATGTCATACTCTACCCACATAATAGAGTTTTGAAATTTATGAAATCTAAAATGGTCCTCCTATCCTGTAGGAAAATCACGTAAATAATTTTCTACACATATATGCTCATTTTCCCTGAAATCCACACCCAAAATTTCACATCAAGTGAAGGGAAAAGTGGTGAACATGATAAATGTCCCCTTTTACTTGATTCTCCAGGATCAAAAATTGTTTTAACCCCCTCAACCCGACTCCCCTCTACTCCGTCATCCTCACGACACTGCCAGTTGTTACTAATATTTTCCTCTGCCAAAACAAGTGCCATATTTTCACCACATATACTCTCCTCACTCTCCCAATTTTTTTCATAGTCCTTTCTATTCAAACTATACAATTTAGGACTTAAAATTATAACCTCCCAACTACCTTATTTTTTCCTATTAAGTTACCACCTTTCCAACCACTCTTGTTTGTCCTTTCTTTTTTGTAGAAAAAAGAGCATTATTACAAACCACATGACCCGATTTTACATTTAATGTACCAACTTTATTGTATTGGGAGTTAAAAGACACATGTTGTCCTCTAAAGGGTCTAAAATAGATTCCAAATCCTTTTCACTCTCCTCAAACTTATTTGGAGAAAAAGACGAAAAGAGGACCTCTCAGCATTTGACACATCCACCCCAAATTTGAGATCCTTCCCATATAAATCCTTGTCATGTTCCCTATACAGTCTATGCTTAGTGTGCAAATGAAATGTCCATATTACTCTTAATTAATCAAATTAATATTAATAAAAATAAGATGTTATATATGAAACTATGATGGAAAACATGCAATGTTGGCACGCGCTTAGGACTTACTAGAATGAGAAGGTGCGAAACCTCGTATGATAAAATTAAGATAAGAATATCGCTCAACGGGCGGGGACCGACCGTAGTTTCCTAACCTACAAAGCAACAAAACTTGCATAATATATGCAAAAACTTGCTAAAATAATGTAAAGACATGGATACCACTTGCTTTAGATCCACTTTGATCATATGTCATAGGATATCATGGATCAATTTGCCATTAGAGATACAAATTAGTGTATTATTGAATAACTTGAAATGTGGAGACCAAAGAACATTTCAATGCATATTGGTTAAATGAAATGGTCTTTGCACCAAAACATGTGAATAAAACAATAAAAACATAAAGATGCCCAAAATCAAGTAGAATACAAATATATATATGTATATATGTGTGTATATATTTATAATGTTTATGTAGGAAGAATATAAATAATCACCCTTTAAGAAAAACAAATATCTCTATTGCTTGAATAAATCTGTGAGCAGCTTCAGATTTAGTGTAATGACTGTCAACTAGTATGGTTTAAACTTATAAAAACTAAAATTAAAGAAACCCATACTTTCACTACCATTTATTTGCATGTTAGATGCCATTATTTGTCATCGGGATGTTATAATAAATTTCATGAAATTAGCCACAAAGATATTGTAACAACTCATATTCGAAGGAAATTTGATTTACGTAATTTGACTTCCCCCAAACAAGATTAATTATCACATCATATAAGCCTCCAAAATGGTTATGAAGGTGTTTTAGAAATTATTTATCAACAAGATATTAGGAAGGATGAAAGGGTCTCATATCTAATAACAACAAACTTTGAGAAATGGATCTATTAATGTTTCAAAGATCATGAATCGGTATTGTGCAATTGAAGGATTCAAAACATTAATTAAATATTGAAAAAAAAGATCACACCTAAGTTGAGTTAGGAAATTATCATATAATTCAATTTCTCCAAACTTAAAAATCTTGAGTTCAATATGACAAAAGGATTTTTAAGCATAATACCAATCCAAACAAGAAACGTGTCAAAGATTTTATTTACGTAAATACTCTTAGATCCGACAAAATACCAAATGAAAAAGGCATATGATCTAAAAAAATTATCAAAACACACACTAAGTGAACATAAAATATAAACCAAGAAACTCAAACAATCTTAGAGAAAAAATTAGTTAAGAACAATAAGATGGATATCTCAGCGTACGGTTTTACTATGACTTCAATGTTTAATGTCTTAAATTTCATAAAGGTGGGATTACATATTTAGTTGAATGGGGATGGGATTTTGGGATAGAAGCGTTAACTCAAATATGGTAATATACATGAAGAAAACTTAATTTGTTTGAAGATAACATAATATGAAAAAGCAGCAGACAACTATAAATTCTTCTTCAAATTATGAACTATACATGGAAAAATGCTATATTTAAAAAATAAAAAAACATAATAGTATTCCCAAAACTAGGCTATACATACAAAAATGAACAATGATTGAAAAGAATAACAAATTCAATGACATGTGATGTCACTATTGTTTTAGAATCTTGTGTATTATATAATTTATTTAAGAAATCAAATTCGGTACATGCTAAAATAGTAAATAAATAATTTAATTTGACTGTGTATTATGGATGACAATGGAATGGTAAGTAATTTGTTATTGAGGGTTTCCTTGTTTGGATTATCCCTTCGGTGCTGAGTTACAACAATTGTGAAGTAGTTTCCTATAATGTCGTCATACACTGAATTAATAAATTAATAAAATTGTCGGAGTTTGGATTCATATAGGCTAAGTTACTAAATTTCTGAGTTAGATTAGTATTTGATTTTATGAAATATGGTGGGTTGGTTTCGAGATGTGTATATGGTTCGTTTTATTTGAAAAATATCAGTTTTAGACCTAGTGGGATAGTATGGTTTTAGACTGATTAGAGATATTTTTGGACTAAGTTAGATGATGCCCATATAGGGGTTTAACCTAATTTTGTGGGTTATGAGTCTTAGGAGGTCATTGGGGTTTCTTCGTTTCACAAATTTTAATTGGGAAGGCTTCCTAAGGACTAGAAAAAGAAAAGGAGGAATTGGGAGGGACTGGGCATGATTTTTTTCACCATTTATGATTGACGAAAGTTTAATTAGGATTTTATTTTAATTGTATTTGACTATTATATTCCTATTCATCTGATTCTAAATCAATCAAATTTAAATCTGAATTAGTGGTTCGAATTAGTTGGATTATAATTTGCTGAATTAATATAAGAAACTAGACTAATGACATAATGGATTATAAGGATTGTTACAATATTTTTAATGGAAATTGTTCTAGGAAGACTAGGAATTGATTATATTATGTTTAATATTCAAAATCCCTATGTTACTATTTTGAGTTGATGGAGATTTTAACCAGATTTATTGGATTATCTGTAAACTGGGGTTCATGATGTAAATTAGAATTATCCCCATTAAATCTTGTTGGAGTCATGTAAAAACCTTAGTTATGGATTAGGAGTGATGAAGGAACAGTTATATATGATAATAGTTAGGGTTTGTGATGATTTAGGAGCTTGGAAGTTTTTTAATGCAAGATTTAGGAGCTTGGAAGTTTGTTAATTGATTGATGATACATGATTGTGGTAAATTCAATTAGGAACGGGTGGGTGCTTGTTTCATATTCTTTATATATTTATCGAATTTCTTATAAATATTTTTCCAGGAGGGATAGAGGTTGAAATTTAGGTTGGAATGAAATGTCTAACTAAATAAGACTTATCAAATTAAGTAATGGTGAATAAAGACATAGTGAACTTGTAAGATAGGGTCTACTATTCATGTAATTTATGTGCAACATACCTAGTCTTGAGTCCTCGTGGTATTACGTACTGGAGGGGGATATCCTTATGGGACTTGTGCGACATTGATTCATACCCCGATTATGAGATGAGTTTTACCTTAGTTATTTTACCCCGGACACTATGGGACTATTAGACCTATATTATCACACGGTAATAGTACGAGAGAGCTTTCATATGGCCTTGGGTATGGGTATATATGATTGGTGTTAAGGCGTAGTGATGATCCTTACTCGATATTTTGTGGTTCTAAGGGTGGGACAACTTATAACTCTATTTAATATGACACGAGAGTTTCGAAAGGCAATTTAGTAGGCCTTTATTGTGTGCGGGCTTAGATGGAGACATTGTATGGTTATGTATGTGGTTGTGACCATGCTGGTGTTAATAGTGGATTTATGGAATGTCTTTATATACACTGGTGATATTGAGTGTATAATTAATTTAGATGTACTAGTTATATTCAATCGAGATGAATAATAGTTAATCATGGGATCAATTGGTTTTGGGAGTAGACGCGTGAGATATCTAGGGTTGTTTGGGTTGGGATAAACTTAAAAACAACTAAAATACGAGAAGAATGAGCGTAGTAATATTGTAGACAAATTCAATTAAAATATTATTCTACTTAGACTTGTAAATTTATTGATTTGCCACTTTTGAGGATCCAGGCCATTGTTTTCACTTCCGCACTATCTCTTTTTTCATCTCCATCCGTTATTGTCAGCTATGGTATCAGGAATGTCTTACTTATTTACACTTATTTACTTTACGTATTTAGTTTTGTTTCTAGTCATAGTTAGAATGATATTAAATTGTTTGATTTTCGTAAATTTGAATTGGACCTAATTGGTCAAGTTACAAATATTATGGGGTGTCACAATTGGTATCAGAGCATTACAGGTTCTATTGTCCTATGGATCTTGAGTGCATTCATCACTTTTATGTATCGTATTCTCTAATTTATTTATATCTTTACCATTTAGGATTTGTACTATGTATCACGATTTTGGGCCATTGTTTGAGATAAACAATTCAAATAAGGCCACGTGTATATGGAGGGTTACTTCTTTGGATTTCCAATGTGAGACGTCCCACTCATGAGGTTGACTTGGATCGGGAGTTAGGGACTTTTGTTTGGGAGACCTTTATCAAGTGATTAGCATATGATTTGAGGGAAAATGCTCTTACTCGCCATTCATAACTACATTTCAAGTATGTTTTAAAGACCTCATTTGTTCGACCGTGGAGTGGTAAACATGAGGAAAAGTTCAACTATATTTATCGTTCTGTGCCAAGAGAGATGAGTATGGAAATGAAGAAGGATTTTCACATAATTCGTTTCATTATGAGAAAATTTTGTTTTAAGTTAGCATAAACCTTACGTGAAGGATATAGTTCTTAATATTGGGAAGATCGAGGCCAAATTAGGCCACATGACTAGACACGGTAACATTAACCCAAGTAGGGAAGGCCTTACTAGAAAAAGAAACTGTGTATGGAGAGAAGATTCCAAGAGGTTTCTAAGAGTAGACAATAGTAACTTTTATGGCTAGTAGAGCTCAGGAAATTTTGACCAGTGGGGTCATTTCCAATGAGAGTAGAATAATGAGTCAATATTCAATAGTAATGACTCGAAATATAAGGTCAGCAATGCCAGCAGTAGAGCCACGATTTTGATAGTTTCGTTAAAGTAAGATGTTAAAAACCTGACGAAGGAAGCCACTTACTTAGTAGATTCCTTAAAATAACTTGTGTTATTAAGAATACTACCAAGGGATGGGTATGATAACGTTTAGAGCTCACGCTCATAGTCGGGGTTGCCATAGGCCCGAGGATTTCCATGCCCCCTAGCCCGTCAGGAAAAAAATAGTTCTTAGGTAAGGCAAATAGGCCCACAAACGAGGTTTGGAAATTTTTTATAGGTTTCGATTTTTTTTGGGTGGGCTTAGGCATGTATTCTTAGGCCCTCTTGACTCCGACCCTACTTGAGGCCCGATAAGTAGATATAATATAAATCACACAAACAGACACACACACACACACACACACACACATACATGTGTGTGTGTGTGTGTGTGTGTGTGTGTGTGTGTGTGTAAAGTAGTTTAGATTTTATTCCTTTAAGGTTAAAAGTTATTAAAAAGAATATAAATGGGGAACATTTAGAAATATCAATTCTAGGCTTTATTTACTCTCAGTCTTAAGAGTATATCTCTGAAGGAAATTTTCTAAACAATAAAATAGCTCATAAATTTGCTAAATAATAAAATTTAGGTCAAACAATTATGTCTGTGCCTGGACAAGAAGGTTTCAAATTTGGGTGCGCTTGGAATAACTCAAATTTTTATAGGCCCAACCCGAGCCCGACTAGCCCCACCAGGCCTGACCAATGGCCACCACTAGCGCATAGGTCTGACTTAGACATCGAGGAGTTATAATTATTTATTAGTAATGAGGTTACTATGATTATTTTATATATAGATGTTATCACCAATATTTATTTCCATTTGGATGCCCTAAATAAAGGGGGATACTTTACATCGTGATTCTATATACGTGATAATTTTTGGTTTGCGTGGTATTCAACCATTTTGTTGAATTATGCATGTATTCTTACGATTCATATTATTTAGCTTTGAGTAGTCTCTATATGAAACTACAAGGGGTAGGCTTTTATGATTTCCATTTTTAGGCAGGGGATGTTTCTTATAAGTATGTCTAGGCTCGAGGGACGTATATCACACACTTGAATTAGATACATAAAATTGAGTTTAATGACCCACTGTATCATTAGACTCCATACCGATTGTCCAGGAGGTTACTGACACATCTAATGAGGTAACATGGCTACCACCAGGGAAGAGAGGAATTTTTTTTTCCTGTGTAGGCTTAGAGATATGTACTGGGACTATTGTAAGAGCACCATACCAAATGTCTCCATTAGAGATGCTGGAGCTGCGTAAATGGATTCAATAGTTATTAAGCTAAGTTTTCATATGAATGATAATATCTCCATAGTGAACTCTAGATTTATTTTTGAAGAAGAAAGATGGTTCGCTTCGATTACGTGTGGAATAAAAGAAGCTCAACAAGATCACAATACATAACAAGTATCTACTGATGCATATTGATAATATATTCAAGAAGTTGAAGGGTGCACTAATCTTTTTCAAATATTTACTTGCACTCAAGTTATCACCAATTATGGATTCGGGAGGACATTCTGAAGACGGATTTTTTTTTATCACAATATGGGTCACATGAGTTATGGGTCGTGTCATTTAAACTTGCCAATATGTGAACAATGTTCATGGACATAATGAATTGAGTTTTTCCACCATTCATGGATGATTTCGTCATTATATTTATTGGCGACATTCTAATGTATTCTTATTTTGAGGATGAGAATGAGGAGCATTTGCAATTAGTTTTGCAGACCCTTTGTGTTGCTACTTGTTGGTAGATGATATTGTTTTGAATATTTAATGCTACTATTTTGATGATTTAATTGTGGTTGGTTTTCTCTATTAGTGTCACTTGGTAATTATATTATTTACTATTTGTTTGGGTTATTGTATTTATATTTCGATGATATCATTTAATTTATTTTCACTATTATAAAACAAAACAGACACCCAAACTTAAACATTAAAATTAAAAAATAGTGTCGGATTACAAATAGGTTGTAAATGTGTGACGTATGAAACGGGTTTAACGAGTGAAAATAAGTCGTGTCGAGTTTGTAGGTCGACATGATTCATTTGGTTAAACGGGTGAAAATGGGTCTTACCTTGACACCCGTTAAGAAAATGAATCGTGTAGGAATTCCATTTTCCCATCCATTCACTAAAAAATTGTGTTCACGTGGAGCCTTTTTTCACACCATTCATTTATCACCCGACATGAACACGACTCGACACAATCCATTTACACCCCTATAAGCTATTTTCATAGACTATAGTGACTTTAAAATTTACTTAAAAAATAATTCATTTCATCTATAATTATCAAAGAAATACTAAAAAAACAATCATTTCATCTAATATTATTAATGAAAACTTATAGATAAAATTACTTTCTTTTTCCGAGTAAACGAATTGAGATACTACAGTGTATGTAATTATAATTAAATCATGGAAACAATTTATACCATTAAGCGTGGTTGTCAAAATCATATGGGATTGCGGAATTTTCAAATGCATTCCTTTTTACATATCAACCTTTAACATTAAGAATTTCCAAAAATAAAAAATAAATAAAACAAAAACAAATATCCTAAATTCTAAACCTTAAAGGAAATAATATAACGACATAATTAACTCTCATTAAGTAAAAGATGCAGAGAGTAATTTTATAATATATCTTGATAACGGTATATTGATTTAGCAGAATCGCTACCCAAAAAATAAAAATAAAAATAACATCAAAAGGTGTCTTGCTGAAGGGTTGAAAATTTTACTAAAGCAATGCCATTTTGCTTAAGATTTCTCAAATAATTCTACTGAAGTTATTTTTCAATAGCGATTTAGTATATAGAAGAATTGTTGTTAAAAAGGCTTTGATTATTAGATTTGCGCCTACAAATATTTATACGGGCCGTTTCATTATATATGTTACATTACTGACTTTAAGCCCTAAGTTTTCACTTATATCTAGTTTTTTAGCCACCGTGATGCGCATGAGTTATATAATTTTTACGTTAGAATATTATACTCTCTCTCTCTCTCTCTCTCTCTCTCTATATATATATATATATATATATATATATATATATATATATATATATATATATATTACTATTGGATATTCTCAAGATATTTAAAAAGAGTAAATAAATTGCAACATTCGTTAATTTGCAATTGTTTTATAATCTTATTATTAATAAAAATTAAAAAATATTTGTATTGTATTTTGTCACTCTAAAATTAATAAATGTGATAATACTATGTGAATTGATCATTTTGGCACTTGTGTGTCCATTTTCAGCACTTATGGAGTCCCGTTGCATCAAAGATGAGTGTTAATAGTCGTACCATGTAACAAAATATTTAAAAAGTAAATGATTTTTTCTTCTTCTAAATTAATGTTAGTTTATTGTAATTTGCATCAGTAAAGCTGTAGTTTGTTCACTTTGCCAAATTATTATGAATTTCAGGAAATTATGTTAAAAAAATTTGTCTTAATTAAAATATTAATGGGATGACTATTTATATTCTATTGCATTTAGTGAATTAGAATTTATAAAATATAATGTATGAACAAATGATCCGTTTCTATATCTTCTGATAATACATTAATAGTGTATCTAAAATGCATTAAAGATGTATACTTGTCACTCTCTACTTCAAAGAGAGAGTTTTATAGTTATTGCTAGTTTTCTAACACAGTTTAATTACGAATAGTTAGTATGGTATTTAAATTCTTAAAAATACATCAATTTTGTATAGAAACTGACAATTAATCCTTATCCTGATAAATATTCTAAGATGACTTACATAATTAATTGTTATATGTTTAATAAGTAATTTAATAGAACATATTAATATATTTATAACCATCTCAAGTCAATTAAATGGACTCAACCAAAGAAAATCGAAGAAAATTTCACAAATATGCAAAACTCATGTGAAAAAAGTGTAAAAGTTCACAAAATTAAATAACGACACAAGTGATAAATGCTATAGGACAAAAGAATGTATTTTCAAAAGAAATTCATAAAGAATCACAAGTTGAAAAAGTGTAAGAGAGTATAGTTCCAGACATAAATGGATTAGTGGAGTGAAAGAAGATTAATATAATAATGAATAAATTAAGCTCACAGCATTGAATAAAATGACACGTGTAAAATGCTCCATTAAAAAAAAGTATTTTATAGTGATTAGTATCAAATAAAATGACAATGGTCCTTCAAAAAGATCATTTTATAGTGATTATATATAAATATATATATACACACACACAAACACACACAGAGAGAGAGAGAGAGAGAGAGAGAGAGAGGATCTTATACACACCATCTATACATACAATCCATGCATGCCTTTATTTTTATATGGTAGAAAAACAATTTGGAGATAATTTTTTTGTGTGGTATTTAAATATTTCAGTGAACCCCAATAAAAAATATGCGTAAAATATATATTTTTTATTATTTTAAATAAATTAGTCAAAATATGATAGTTTTTAAGGTTCTTAAAAGCTCTCATATTTTAGTCAATTTTTTTTAAAAAGCAAAAAAAATATTTTGAGCAATTTTTTGTTGGGTTCACTGAAATGTTTAAATACCAAGAAAAATCAGCCCTGAATTATTTTTTTTACATTTAAAAAAAATGGTCCGCATTGATGGACCTCATATGGAGTATGCATGAGAGTCGTTCTCTCTCTCTCTCTCTGTCTCTCTCTAAAAAATGGTCCGAATTGATGGACCTCATATAGGTTCATAAGGGGACTTTTTCAAAGTTACTCAAAAGGCTCTAAGCAGTAGATCATGTCCGACTTAGCATACGAATAACTAGTATTCAAAAGAATTAAAGTAAAATTTGGTTTATCTTTTGCTACTCAAAGAAAAGGAGTTAAATAATCCCACCACTAAAAGTTTAGAAAGAAATCTTTATATTCAAAAGAATGTGTAGTAATTTTTAGAAAAAAACATTAAACAAATAAAAAAATGTCATAACAATCCTATTCTATCACATTTTTTTTAAAACAAAAAAACATATCCAAAAATATCCACAATACCCAAAGATTTCTCAAATCAATCCACATTATACGAAAGATTTGGAACAAATATATCTCTTACAAGTGGTCCATGCTATGCTACAGGCATTTGAAGTAGAATGTATAAGATTTTCCAAATCGAGCCTATATTTTGAATTGATTTGGGAAGTATTTTGGCAATGGCATTTTTGGTAATAACATATAGTAGAAGGATTGTTTTAGCAGTGGCATTTCCCCCCAGTTTGTTCAGTTACGGTTCCAAAAAAATGCAAAATCGATCTTATCAGTTCGGTTCTCGGTTTCAACACAAACTCAAATCAAGCCAAACCATAAACCGATCCGATCAGGAACCTAACATAGATCAAACCAGAACTGATCATATACTGACATGTTTTTTAAGCTTTATATATATATATATATATATATAGAGAGAGAGAGTTAGGCTCTCCAACATACCTCACTTAAAATACCAATGAACATACCTATTTATTTTTAAATAGTAAACAAAATAATTTTGAGTTAAAATTTTTTATATGGGTTCATGATATTTCAATGTGTTCTTTTAAAAATATTGAGCTCATAATATTGTGTTTTGCTATTTTTAAAAAATAGGTAAAAAAAACTGACAGTTTTAAAGGGTAAAAACTGTCAGTTTTTTTACTTATTTTTTAAAAATAACAAAATACATTATTTCCAGTTGTTTTTTTATATGGGCACACTGAAATATCATGAACCCATATAAAAATATCATCTCAAAATTATTTTTTTACTATTTTAAAAAATGGTATGTTCGTAGGTATGTTGGAGATCGTGACTGTATATATATATATATATATATATATATATACATGTCATTTTTTAATTTAAAGGTTTTATTCTAATTTTGACTTTTGGGACATGGATTACCTATATAATATTTGCTTATCATGTCTTTTTTATATTATATTAGAGAAAAAAATATTATTTTTATGTGCAAATACAAATTTAACCCTGAAGTTTGGGATGATTTTGATTTTTGGACCTTAAGTTATAAAAGTTGCAAAGTTAACCCCAAAGTACAATTAGTTATGCAAAGTGAGATACCGTTAAACTTCCAACAATATTATTTAACAGTTTGCTAACTATGGCCTTTGACTGATGTTTCCACTTCGAGATGTGCCTACTAAGTGTCCAAGTGAGGAAACCATTATGTCTTGAGTTGGAAAACCAAAGGTTAGCTCATTATTCCATATATCTAATCACTCCACTCTTTTGTTACCTCGTCATATTTTCAGTTCAATATCTGAGCAAGAACTAGAGTTTTGTCCAAGCATTTGGCTGAAGATGTGCACGGATTTAAGATATTTTCGATAAAGTGACTTACCAGAGCACTGTTATGATAAAAAATTATTACTTTGTGTGTTTTTTTCCTTCAAATATCTCAAGAACGTGTCAACCAAGTGTGTTATGGAAAACTGTCCTCTAGTATTCGCGATTGAGATTTGTACTTAGGTCCTTTTAATTTGTATGATCTTGGGCCATGAACTATATATTTTCAATGGATATATAATTTGATCTATATTTATGTCCTTTGTGCAATCTAAATTCGTATTTTAATGGCTAAAAGTATAGATGAAAAAATTTGGTCGTCGTTTGAACAAGAGTCCACATCATTCGAATAAGAATGGCCTATCGTTCGTACGAGATTCGATCAACATGCTAACGACTAGGACATGTTCATTTTCCATAATTCTTTGGAATCTCATTGGAATGCCCTCGTTCGAACAGGGTGGGATGTCGTTCGAATGGGGTGGTTCCCCTTGCCCTTTTTCACCCACATTTTGAACTCGTTAGTAATTTGTTAGAGCTCTCATTCTATTGTGATGTGAGTCGTTTAATTTGCTAAGTTGTCAAGCTCTTAGTAGCTGAGATCAAAATGAGGTTTTAACCCTTGGTTGGTGGATATAAATAGAGGTAAGAGGATTAGAGAGCCATTTTCATAAGATTTTTGGTGCTCTCTCTCTCTAAACCACATTATTCCTTTGCTCACCCATTTCCACCATTTTCAAAGGTTTTACCTTCCACCTAAGCATTTTCCAAGCTATTCCAAGGCTAAAACACCCATTTCAAGCCTAATTTAGGAAGAGGTTGTGTAGAAAAAGCCATTGTTAGAGCTCCCTTAAAGAAGTTCGACATTTCTTGGAGGATTGGTGTTTTTAGTAGAGTTCAATTCATTCCCTTTAAGTTTCTCCACTTCAAAATCAATGATAAGGTTTTCCTTTAAGTGTTTTCAAGATGAAGCTATTAGGATGCATTCAAGATGGGTTTATTTTGCAAAGATATTTTCTAGCATGTTTATTTAAATGTTTTCTTGCAAAAGTTGGACTTTTCATGAAAACTAAGCTCAAAATGATTTTTGATGAACAAATAATATTTTAATCTGGGAAAAAGGAGGAAATAAGCATGAAAATATGTTTCATGTTAAATTCATGTTTAAGTTACATATCTAAAAATTTGTAGGCTTTAAACCCTCTTAAGAATGTGTAAAATATTGTAGTATGTTGAAAAGGGTCATATAAACATGATTTATGGGATAAAAAATGGATTTCTAGGTGAAAGAGAGAAGTTGAAAATATTAACCCTAAATATGTTGTAAAATGATGAAGAAATAATATTTAATGCAACATTTGGGTATAAAGGTAAAATAGGCATTTTGTAAAATTGTCTTTATGACATTAAATATGTTTCTTGAAAAGAAATACAAATAAAGTGATTTTCTTAGAGAAAAAGGTTAATGTATGTTTTTTGGAATGTAAAATCATGAAATATGTTTTTGAATGTAAAAGTGACTATCTATGATGCCATGATGAAAGAAATGTGTTTTTCACAAGGTTTAGGTGAACGAGAGGGTAAGAAGGTAATTTTGATCAAATTATAGGGTCCTAGTTGTTGGACTTCCTCATTTGACCTTATCGGTCGATTTTGTCAAAGAGGGATAAATGAATGAAATGAGAATGATGAAATTAATGGAATAATATAGACATTGGTAAGAAAAGGATAAAACACATTAATATGGACTCGGATGACACTGTGAAATAATTAAAAAGGGCCCAAGCCCTAGGGTGAAAGATCCAAAATCACTGTCAAGAGCATATGGTAGCGTAGCCGACGGCGTAGAGTCTGTTAAAGCATGCGGATAATAGAAGGATTACTAGAAAGATAATGTAACAACTTGTGACCTTGGAGACTGAGAAATTAAATTTTTGGGAAAATAAAATTTAATTAAATTAGAGAATTTTAAAATTTGGGAATTGAAGTCCAAAAATAGAGGACATTTCAAAGTATTTTGGATGATGATTTTGAGGGTACCATCGATCCCGAAAGGGTCGAGATAGTCAAAATGACTGTCGTTGGGTTTTATTTCGGCTCCGGAATGTTTTTAAGTCAGTTTGACTCGAATTGGAATAAACGAGTCATTTAAAGTGTGTATTAACATTTAAAATTGGGACTTATGTTTTAAGGGATTTAAAGGCTTACGGATCAAGCCTTCTCATTTGAGACAAAGGGAGAAAAAGCCCTAGAGGGAGAAAGAGTAAGGAAAGAAGAAGAAAGGAAGAGAGAGAGGGAGAAAGCTTGGAGATTTTCGGCCCAACCGCGACCTCAAGGACGATCCAACCTCTACAAATCTGAGGCAAGTGTTTAATCTTGATAAATAAGTCATTTGTGTATTTCATTTCATAATTTGTGGGTTAAAGAAATGGATTTTGGGTATTAATATCAAAACCTAGATTTTTAGATTTAATCTTGAAATCAATGTTTAAATATGGGTTTAATGGTGTAGAAAGGGTTGAGATCAACTTTGGGTTGATTTATTGGCGTAAAATCATGATTTGATGAAGGTTTGGGGGTTAGAATAGAAATTTTAGGGCTTAAAAATTTATTGGTTCATTGGAGAAGAATAACCCTTCAAAATCTGCAGACCCGAATCGATTTGCCCCCTAAGCGAATCGATTGGACTTAGGCAATTTGACAGGTTTGCATTGACCGAATCAATTCGGACCCCAGCCTTCGGCCTGAAACAGAAGCCCACGTCTTTTGACCCAAATCGATTCTCCTTGGAGGCCTAATCGATTCGCTAGGCCGAATCGATTCGGAATAGGGCCAAATCGATTCGAAAACATGGCATTTTGAGGAATTTTCTCTAGAAGGATTTCTAACCCTTTTTAGTTGGGTTTATTGGTTAGGGGATTTCTCTTAAGATGTAATAGATACGTTTTGGAGACATATAAGGGGGTTTCTCACATATTATGATTTCGGGGACTTTTTGGAATAACTTGGAAAAAATATATCCATGTGTGCATTGGTGTTGTATATAGAGACTGCGGGGAATCCTCATTAGGGTTGAGAATCCTACTTATATATCAAATGTAAGTATAGATGTGATGGGAGGCTAAGAAATCTTATAGAGAGTTGCGAGGGTATGTTGTGAAATTTCTAGGCCGACATTTACATCGAATCCTTATAAGGATAGGATATTATTAAGATACAATTTGGGGACGAATGGAAGAGAGTGGTCGCATACCCTTAGTAATGATGAAATTTAAGAAATAAATTGGAGAGGCGTTAGACTAGGGGATTCATAAAAGTGATTGAATCGTAGTCGAAATCGAGAGCGATGGGATCATATTACCAACTAGAGTATGAGTGTGTAAATCTAGTTGGAGTAAATGTTGTTTATCGGTGTGTGATTTACAACGGGTATTTTCCCTAAGTAATGGGATTATTTGATGAATATAAGATTGATCTTGAGGCTTACAGACTATTAGTTATGTATATACCAATAGTTGAAATTATTACTAGATTCATCAATGAGCTCTCGGATATGGATGGTATGTGTAGTGATGGTTTCCTACACTAAACTTTGGGTGATAACCCTAATGTTGGATATATATATATATATATATATATACATATATATATATATATATATATTCGTATGTTGTTTGGGAGCCTATTCATCATCGAAAAAATGGATGAATATGCTTCAAGTGAGGGATTGTATTCACTTATCGAGGTAAATTAATTGAGTTTGTGGTGACGGTTTGTATATTGAGGACTATGTATACTTATAGCCGAGTGTATTTATATCTTATACATATGAACGAGATATAGTTTATATATATATATACTAGCGGAATGCCCGTGCCTAAAGGCACGGTGAAAATTTTCAAAGTACGTAATCGCAAAACGACAAAAAAATTTAGTACGTAATTGCAAAACGGCAAAAGTTTAATTCCCAAAAGACAAAGTGTACGCTTTTTTCAAATGGTTATAATAGGACTATCACATTAGCTATTGAGAAAATGTGTGCCTATATGACAAATATTACATATGATACTAACCCAAAATTATAAGCAAAACCTGTATAAACATCATTAAATTAACATTAAATAATTTCTCCACCAAAAAACTGTTACGAAACATTATACCACATTAGATTTAAAGCCCAATTTACTTATCTTGTATTATCTAACTGTAGTAATTCTAGTATTACCATAAAAAACTACCATTCTTCTTGCTACACTTGGATCTTGGGATCACATAATATATCTCACAACATATAAAACATATCGTTCTTCAACTATAAATCATGCATGAAATATAAATCATTTAGTACATAACATATCATAATTAAAAACTTTGGTTGTCCAAATTGTCAAGAATTATCATTTTGATTCTAATATAGAAAATTTAACTAATCACATTGACAATGGGAATCAAACCACTCCAACAAAATCTAAATCACAAAGTTGAATATAAAAGCTTCACATACACATGGATCTTAATAAATTCAATATACACATATATTGAATTCAATATAAATTCAATCTAAATCCCTGTCGTATTTGGTTTTGTCACACGAAAATCCTCCACATTAAAAACCTACAAAATCATCTTCCCAAACCATACAAAAAGAATATTTCCAACCAGAACCAAATATGTATTTTAATTAACTTAAGGCCCCAAATTCGGGTCCAAATTATGAAATCCCAACTCTTCCAATGTAAACTGCAGTCTTCTTGGCTGCTTGGCTTCAAGCAATCAAAACTATGATCAACTTCTAAGGGCGCCACTTCTGCAACTGCTTTGAAAAATTAGAAGGATTTTCAGGTTGAGTATTATCACCACACTCAAAGCTTCCTGATTGACCAATATCAGGGGATTGGAATCTATAACCCTCTGAAGCTGATCCATGTCAAACATTTCATCCCACCAGAAGCTTTGGTCATATTCCCCCCTCAACTTAATCCCAATACATTTGAGTGGGTAGAAGTTTTAGTTGAATATGAACCAGACATTGTTAGTGCGGATAAATATTCTTGCAAAGATCTATAATCTTGTATGTTAACGCGAGTGTAAGGTCCATACATTGACCTTGCAACTTCATCGTAAGCCAACGCAGCTTTAAGGGCACTACCGAATGTACCTAGTGTAACACCCCATATTTTAGAGGATATAAATTAATTAAATTAGTGAGTTGGATTTATTTAATTTGAATTCTTTTAATTTGGTGATTTAAATTTAATTTATTTAAATTGGAGAAATTATTGAATTTGGAGATGTAGAATTTATTATTTAAATTTGGGGATTTAGAAATTCAAATTAATTCGGGTTATTGAAAATTTTCACATGTGTCGCATTTTGAGGTTGAAATTGGAAATTTTTTATAAAGTATCTCGGATGACAATTCTGAGTGCACGGTTGAGTCCGGAAGGGCCGAGATAGTCGGAAAAGAGTACCCGGGGGTAGTAAATGGGTCTCGGGGCATTTTTAGACATGATCGAGCCCATACGGGGGCATTTAAGTCATTTTTAATTGACCAATAGGCTTAATTACGGGATTGAGGAATTTTAACCTAGGTTTAAGTGTGTTGGGCAGCCATGAGTCATTCCAAAACACAAAGGGTTGAGAGAGGAGAGAAAGGAGAAAGAAGAAGAAGGAAAGAAGGATGACAAGAGCAATCCGGGCAAGAATTTCGACATGGGATCGTCGGATTTAATCACCCAAGGCAAGTGTTTTCTTGCTTTAATTTGAGTTGTAGTTAATGATGTAAATAGTTGTAATTATGTCAATTAATTCTGGAAATTTGGAAGTAGGAATTTGAATCGAAATTTGTGGGTTTATAGTGAAGAAGATGAAGAATAACCATCGATAGTGGATTTTTAACTTTGTGAGAAATTGGGTTAATAGTGAAATTATAACTTAATTTGAGAAGTGAACAACATGATTAGATCTTGGTTTTTGAATCTCCATGAGTGGTATTGTTGGAAGAAATTGTTAATGATGAAGTTTGGGTGGATTTAGGATGAATCTTGGGAGGTTTTTGGGTTAAAATATCTGGGTATAATCGAAGGTTTTGGAGCTTTAATGGCGATTCTGTCTGCGTTGCCCTGTAGAAAATCGCGTTTTCTACATTTTGTTGTGTCACGCGCTTCCTCCAAAACTGCTCCGAAATGCCTCAAAACATCAATTTATTAATCTGGGCAGAATGTGGGAAAACTTTTTAAGAAAGGTTTTTATTTTTAAATCTTCTTTGAGGTGAATCTTTATAATGCCCTAACTTTTGGCATACGGACTCGGATTAGTGTGCCGTTCACGGCCACATGTAGATAGCGAAGAGTATTACACTGTCCTGGAAATGTTTTTAATTAGACACAAAAATTGAAAGGTCTAAAATACCCTTGAAGACGGAACGAGTTATTTGATTTTTAGCACAACTTTAAATGAGCATAACTTTGTCATACGAATTCGGATTTACGTGCCGTTTGTGGCCACGCATAGAAAATGGAGAGTAGTACGCAGTACTAGGAATTTCATTACTGAGGCATATATTGTGAAATGTCTAAAATACCCTTGGAGTTTTAATTAGTGATGAAACTTTCCCGAATTGAAACTAAAAATTTTTGGAAACTTTGTGAGACTAATATGAACTTAATCAAGTATATATGAGGTGATATATATAATTATATAAATTATATTAAATAGTGGGATGTAGTTATTTTGGTATTGGATCGTATTTAATACGAGCGAACTAGTAATAATTGGAATATATGTATATATATATGAATGTGTGAATTATATATATAAATATGGGAATACATAA
Organism: Sambucus nigra; assembly: GCA_949130495.1. Lineage (NCBI taxonomy): Eukaryota > Viridiplantae > Streptophyta > Magnoliopsida > Dipsacales > Adoxaceae > Sambucus > Sambucus nigra. Next base: position 160,062,387 of record OX422216.1, on the reverse strand, counting down.
TCCAATAGAAAAATGATAATAGGTTACGGGAATACCTAAAACAATGAAAGGTTGTGTGAATACCTAATATTTTAATAGGGTGCGTGAATACATATTTGATTGTTTTATTATGTGTATGACATACCTAGCTGCTTGCTATCGCGAGGGGGTTGTGTAGAGACGGTCTTATCCTGAGTGACCTTCGGGGGGATATTTGACTTGTATCTCAGAACATAGGACTGTGAAAGACTTATTTGTGAGTTGATAAGTCCGCTGACTATGGGAGCATAGGTATGTGCGTGACCCATAGGTATGTGAACTATGTTCGCCGCCAATATGTGTGATTTGTTTATATGGTTTGTGGGACATTTCCGAACCGATAGTCCTAGTTTGAGTACGAGATGTACCGAGACATGATAGCAGAGTATGAAATGCACTATAGGTGTATCCTTAGGGTGCTGTGTTAGTATATATGTATATATAATGGTGGTATATATATATGTATACTTGTGATATAATTACAATGTGATAATTGTAGGCTATTAAGATTGTGTTAATACATATATATAATAGTGAGGGATATATATGTATGCTTATGGTATATCTACAATGAGATAATTACAGACTATTAAGATAGTGAAATCTTATATAAACGTAAATAGTAAATACTTGACTTTAGTGTGATAACACTTATTTAAAAATGATAATTGTTGAGATCAAATATGATATACTACTACGAGGGGTAACTAGAAGGATAAGCCTTTTTCCTAGTTAGAAGTGTGTTAGATGGCTAGGCGGAATAAATGAATGCGATAGGTGTGCACTATAGAAGAGAGGTGAGATTGTCCTCAAGAGAGTGGGACTGTAAAAGCAATTATGAACATTATATACTACGCATTTCATTTATTGCAATAAAATGCTTGCTAAACATTTTTATAAATCGGCATCTGACCCGTTTCTTGTACTTCTTCTCTCTTGTCTATGTATATGTATATTAACAGGTGTCCAGCCACAGGGATGCCATAGTTGACTTATCTATTCCAGGGTTACTCAGCTACAACATTGTGGATGGTTGCAGGATTTGATTTAGACATATCATTTCTTTATTCCTAGAGTAGGATTCTTATCTCAATTGTAGATTCATTCAGGTCATGTTTCCCCTTTTTACTTTTAGACTCAGTATTTGGTTTATGTATTCATTTATTGAATTATTATTATTGGGATTTTGAGCTGATTGTTTATTCGGCATGTCATTTAGTCATTTAGTACTGTTTTAGACTCATGGTTTGGATGTATGGTTTATTTGACATCAGTCTTTTTGAATACTAGGTGGTTAGTAAAGTTTTAAAAAGTTTTCGACAGTGATGCAAAGAATGAATCCCTGAGATTCCTGTTTTAAATTTGATATAGGACTGATCACCCGGTATTTATTTGGGCGGGGTGTCACACCTAGCCAGAGCCTACTACACTTGTTCGACTCTCGAATTTCCACAACCCATTTACCCGAAGCCCTCTGCCATACACCTCTGTAATTACAATGTGAGTTCTCGGTCCCACCCTTACCCTTCATACACCCTTTCTTTGATCCAAGGGCATGAATTTTATATGTCAGTTTCCCTTCTGTCTAGTAACTTCATTTTATCCCAACATTTTTAGATCTATTCTTTTTTCTACGTAATTCTCCATTCTTTGAGGAAACCATGGAGATGGGATCTGAGTTAGAAGTTTGATTACCCATGGATCTATTTCTATCAGTGATCTGCGACGAAGCTTTTATAGTATCGAAACAACCCTTTTCGGGTAGGCGTTCTTGGGTCTTCGTTTTTTTTGTGTTCCAGTGAGTGAAACTGCGGGAGGTACTGGTTGTATGTCAAATCCCTGTCATATAATAGCAATAACTCACATATTAGTCATCAATTAATTCAACTTTAATCTTGTACAAAAGAACACAAATTCCCAAATAACATCCATACCTCGAATTCTCCTTTCAGTGACAACTTGTAAGCATAGAATCACACATTGGTTCTCTGCTTCCGAGATAATTGAGGTTCCATCTGTATGCCTAGTGAAAAACTCCCAAAAAAAATTTAAATAAACTAATGTAAATAAATTTGCTCGACTACACTAATCACATAACACAATAAATATATTAGCAGAGAAATTATATACCATATAGGCTCTGACAAAACATACTCCATGTTATTCAACTTTTAAACAACATCAAGCAATAACTTAATCCGATCCTTGACCTAAATATTTACAACAAAGATGTTATGCTGGTGATATATGTCATTGAGTATCTCTCGGGCCCAAAGCTTATATTCGCACCTTCTTCATCAATAATAAAAAGACTATCATAAATGAGTAGACCTATAAAAAATAAGATGTATTAAAGATAATAGACCCAGAAGGTATACCCACAAAGGAAGGCAGTTAGATGGATATGCTACAAAAAGTATACCCCAAGACATGGAAGGCTTAGATTTAAAAAAGAATAAATAATCTTACTTCAATATATATGAATCAAACACAATTTAAATCCACCTAAATTCGAAAGGAAAATATAGATAAAAAAACAAAAACTTATACTTGAATGGATAAAACCAATATAGAAAACAATCAGACCTTAAACCCATGGATAAAACTAATATAGAAAACTTATATATGAATGGTTGCTATGATGATTTCTGATTTGGTTCTGTTAAAGGGAATGCTCAGCGCAAGCTGCTTCTCATGACAAAGCCTCGTGTGGATTGTCATAAGCTTATTCAATTAAGCCCGTCCCTTCTCCTTGTAATTGATTTAATCTTACAGCCACATCATAAGATTCCTTCAACCCCTCGAGAGCAAGGATGAGAAGCTTTGTATCATTCTTATAAGACAGTGGAGGTAACAGAATAGGGGGAAATTTTCTTGATTCTAAGTTTCTATCCAATGAATAGTAGTGGAGTAAATAGCCACTGCTTCTTCTACAGTGACATGAGGCCCGTCTTCAAAATAATTACGTTGTCGTTCCTGTAAGATGGGTCGTGAAAAAATTATAAGGAAAGAAACAACAATTCAGTAGAAAAATATCACAAATCAACCTCTAAATTGTAAAAAGAGTGTCAATATAAATTATACAATTAATAAAACACCTAAAAAACTAAGTGTTATAAATTTCCACTGCATTTAGAGTCAATTCAATTTAAATCAATCCACTAACACAAAAACTGATCACGCCACAATCGTGAGATCTATCCCTGTCAGAAGAATCACTTCTTCTACGTCGACCCTCGTGTTCGTTATCCCTTGCTTCCTTATGTTGACCAATCTGTGTTTAGCTGGCATTTTACTCTAATTTCCTAAAATTGGAGGTTTAACTGCTACTATATAGTTACAGTAAAACTAATCAGTCCCACTTTATCGATCACAATACAGGGACTGTTTGGGGTCTCTAATAAGGTGTCCTAATCTTGGACTCATTTTTCCTAATCTACATATCCAGCAGTGACTTATCATTTGATAAATCTGACAATGATATCAGTAGTACTATCTTTTAGTACAAAATACCAAATATCGTCTAGAACTGTAATTGTAAAACGCTCTTATATTAGAACCAGAGCATACATGGTAATAAGAATAAATATATGCTGGATGCACGAAAATCTATAAAAATACACGAAGTTGTAAATCAAAAATTTGAATCATAGAATTCATATTATTGTGACCTGACTAATCAAACCAATCATCATACAACACATAAGAGGAACACCTATTTGTCACTCATATAAATAGTTATGTATGGAACATGATTCTCCGAACATTCAAAAAGATTATATCTTCTTTTTGATGTCATTTTGTCCCAACATGTTTGTTCCATAATAAGATTTGTCCGCAATAAAACAGAGGGTAGATAAACTGGGGAAATTTTGCCAATGGAGGTAGGCATTCAATGGAATACTTTTGAAGAACAATAAAGAAATCTCGATGAGTGCTTGTATCCAATGTTGTTAAAGTCTTACAAAATGGCTGAACAATAGTCTTGGGGGGTCAATTGGAAACGGTTCAGAACTTGTACACAACCACACTATCGTCAATAGGGGAAATCTGCATCAAGAAAGGAAAAAAGTTAAGCCTCTAATTACAAACATAATTAATCATATTAATATTATTTAAAGGAGAAAGAGGAAAGAAATAAAAAAAATCTCTACAAATTGTGCTAAATGGGGAGATGTTTATTTGAGCACATGTACGAAGTCAGAGATTCGAATGCAATTCATTAGTCCATTTAATTTCCAAGAAAAAAGAATTATGTGAGTAGATAAAAACCAAGCCTAGTAATATATCAAATAACTATGAGGTCCACTATAAAAAGGTTGATTCACCCCATCAAATAACTATAATATGTCAAATAACCAAGCCTAGTAATATATCAAATATATCAAGTAATATATCAAATAACTATGGGTAAAATGCTAAAATATATATTCATCCCATTTAGACCGCAAGTTCACATGTGATACATCTATAATCTATTCAATCACAATCCTAAACAAAATCAAGTTCATCACACAAACGTTACGCCAATGACCTTCAATATTAGAAAGAGACTAAATGAAAAAAAATCAATTCATATGTGCTTCTAAATCACTAAAAAATAGAACTTGTGTAATATGGGAGAAATCCAGAAGAAAATAATGGGGTCTTACCCCTCCGACCCTTCTCATTATCATGATTTACCTTACACTTTTAGGTTCATCTTTGAGAAAATATTTAATTTACCATACCAGTGTCATCTCCACATACAATATATGAATTTTCACTTTTAACTTCATAATAGACCTTTGAACCATTTCTAGGGAAAGTAGCATCAGAATTGAAATTCAAATGGTAAAAAACTATGACTAATGACCCTAAAAATTAGTCTTAACAAATAGTAAAAAAAGTATAAGTAGAACATGAATATTTAAAAGTTTTTTTTAAAAAGATGCAAATAAAATATCGGGTTCATTTTGGGACCCCATTTCAGATGATTGGGTCAAAATTCGTCGTTGGAAATGATTGGGTAAAAAAGATCTTAAAACACAATAAGATTCACAAAAGAATACGACCTACATGTCTTTTGATGGGTGAAATCAATATAAGGCCTTAACATAACAAATAAATTATAATCAAAATAACAAAATAAAAAAAATAGGTTTATTTCTAACATACTAACATTGGATTAGAATACAACTCCATGATTTGAGTCCCCAACATTTTCCAAACACCATCTTAGAACTCGTGAAGACAACAATGGCCATAGGGTTATTTCATCAAACACTTTCTATGCGCTACAGAAAATGAAGGAAAAAATGGATAGGTATACCTTTGAGTGTTAGTGATAAGAGATATATTGATTTTTTTGCTAAATGGCTTGTACAAAAAAAAAGATATAAGATTAAAACCCTAGGTAGTCATGGATGCGATTTTCTCTAACCAAAACAAAGAGAGAGATATACAAAGAAAAAAAATCGTTAGATATGTAAATAAAAATAGATTTAGAAAAAATATCAAGCACAACTTTTGAGAATATTAATCAATACAAAAAATTGTAACAATCAAGCGAAACAACCTACACAACATCGACATCAAGAAAAACTGGAATCTATTTTCTTCTACCCACACAAAGAGAGATAAAATACAAAGAAAAAAAAGCATCAGATATGAAAATAAAAATAGATCTAGAAAAAAAAATAGATCTAGAAAAAAAATAGATCTAGAAGAAAATAAAACCACAACCGATTACCTCAAGGTTATTCAAGCCGAAAGTCGTGTGGTTAGAAAGATGGGGAAGATTTTTCTGTGAGGTGATAGAATCAAGAGAGACAGAGAGAAATTGTGTTTGAAATTTTAGATGGGGGAACTTTCTTAGGTTCAGTACTCTGTGAGTGACGTGAGTGAGTCAGAGGAGGGGTGGCGTGTGAAAGAAAGTACCCACCACATCTTCCCTCTACACTTTGAACCGTTGGATCTATGGGGACGTGGCTTAATCCCAACCCCTCATTAAGTTGTCAACTTATACAATAGTGAAATTTTTTTACTCCTTATTATATATATATATATATATATGTGGATATGTGGATATATGTATATATCAAGGTTCTAAAAAACGCGGGGCGTGATCGAGGCGTGGAGGCCAAGCCTTAAGCCTTAGAAGCCTAGGCGGACCTAGTGGAGCCTGATTATAATTCTACGAGTGGAAGCTCGGGTACGGGGTGTATGGGCGCCCTAGGTAGTAGTTTGCTTTAAAATCTATATGGTTCGGCGTGAGAGCTAGAAAGGATCGGCATAGTGATCCTGGGGATTGATGTAAGGACTAGATGAGATTGAGGTCCTAGGCATATTTTAAATTTTGCGGGCAAAATTTTTGTAAGGGGGGAAGTATGTAACAACCCGTGACTTTGAAGACTGAGAAATTAAATTTTTGGGAAAATAAAATTTAATTAAATTGGAGAATTTTAAAATTTGGGAATTGAAGTCCAAAAATAGAGGACATTTCAAAGTATTTTGAATGATGATTTTGAGGGTACCATCGATCCCGAAAGGGTCGAGATAGTCAAAATGACTGTCGTTGGGTTTTATTTCGGCTCCGGAATGTTTTTAAGTCAGTTTGACTCGAATTGGAATAAACGAGTCATTTAAAGTGTGTATTAACATTTAAAATTGGGACTTATGTTTTAAGGGATTTAAAGGGTTACGGATGAAGCCTTCTCATTTGAGAAAAAGAGACAAAAAGCCCTAGAGGGAGAAAGAGTAAGGAAAGAAGAAGAAAGGAAGAGAGAGAAGGAGAAAGCTTGGATATTTTCGGCCCAACCGCGACCTCGAGGACGATCCAATCTCTACAAATCTGAGGCAAGTGTTTAATCTTGATAAATAAGTCATTTGTGTATTTCATTTCATAATTTGTGGGTTAAAGAGATGGATTTTGGGTATGAATATCAAAACCTAGATTTTTGGGCTTAATCTTGAAATCAATGTTTAAATATGGGTTTAATGGTGTAGAAATGGTTGGGATGAACATTGGGTTGATTAATTGGCTTAAAATCATGATTTGATGAAGGTTTGGGGGTTAGAATAGAAATTTTAGGGTTTAAAAATTCGTGGGTTCATTGGAGAAGAAGAACCCTTCAAAATCTGCAGACTCGAATCGATTCACCCCCTAAGCGAATCGATTCGGCTTAGGCAATTTGGCAGGTCTGCATTGACCGAATCGATTCGGACCCCATCGGAATCGATTCGGCCAAATACAGAAGCCCAGGTCTTTGGACCCGAATCGATTCAGAATAGGGTCGAATCGATTCGGAAACAGGGCATTTTGAGGAATTTTCTCTAGAAGGATTTCTAACCCTTTTTGGTTGGGTTTATTGATTAAGGGATTTCTCTTAAGATGTAAGAGATATGTTTTGGAGACATATAAGGGGGTTTCTCACATATTATGATTTTGGGGACTTTTTGGAATTACTTGGAAAAAAATATATCCATGTGTGCATTGGAATTGTATATTGAGATTGTGGGGAATCCTCATTGGGGTTGAGAATCCTACTTATAGATCAAATGTAAGTATAGATGTGATGGGAGGCTAAGAAATCTTAGAGAGAGTTGCGAGGGTATGTTGTGAAATTTCTGGGCCGACATTTATATCGAATCCTTATAAGGATAGGATATTATTAAGATACAATTTGGGGCCGAATGGAAGAGAGTGGTCGCATACCCTTAGTAATGATGAAATTTAAGAAATAAATTGGAGAGGAGTTAGACTAGGGGATTCATAAAAGTGATTGAACCATAGTCTAAAGCGAGCGCGATGGGATCATATTACCAACTAGAGTATGAGTGTGTAAATCTAGTTGGAGTAGATGTTGTTTATCGGTGTGTGATTTACAACGGGTATTTTCCCTAAGTAATGGGATTATTTGATGAATATAAGATTGATCTTGAGTCTTATAGACTATTAGTTATGTATATACCAATAGTTGAAATTATTACTAGATTCATCAATGAGCTCTCGGATATGGATGGTATGTGTAGTGATGGTTTCCTACACAAAACTTTGGGTGATAACCCTAATGTTGGATATATATATATATATATATATATATTCGTATGTTGTTTGGGAGACTATTCATCATAGGAAAAAGGGATAAATATTCTTTAAGTGAGGGATTGTATTCACTTATCGAGGTAAATTAAATGAGTTTGTGGTGACGGCTTGTATATTGAGGATTATGCATACTTATAGACGAGTGTATATATATCTTATACATATGAACGAGATATAGTTTATATATATGTCGATATGTGGATATATGTATATCTGTGTAGATATGAATATATGGATATATTTATGTTGTGGATATACCTGGTATGGATATCTAAACCGTATATGATGGTTTAATGTTTGATCATATGATGGGATCATATGGATGTATATATATTGTGCATGTGAATGATATATATACTTATGTGGTTAAGCATACCCCGCTCATGCTATCATTGGGAACTTTTCGCGCAGAGGGTGAGCATCCTGGCTCAAGGAGCAGTCTGTGGATAGTCCCCAGGTCATAGTCGTCCAGTGTGTTATTATGTGATTTAAATTTTTGGGGTGAGGCGTGGTGGGTATGTCTCGTCTCATTGACCGGTTAGGAGCTATGATCGCTTCTCGGGACGTCGTGTGTGTGTGTATGGCCCCAATGTCGGTGATATTGAGATCGACCGTGGTCCCCAGGATGGTATGTGAGTAATGCCCTGAAAGATAATATCATGATGCAGTTTTATCGGCGATATATATAGCCGGGTATATTATGTGTATGGCCATTGTGCATCATATGTGGTATGTACACTTGGCTATGGGAATGGATGATTATATATATACATGGTTATAATAAATGCCTATATATATTTATATATCCTATAGATGAAAGGATATGGAATCGTTGTGGAGTACATCTTGGATGATTATGAAGTACTAGATTGATGGGGGTTGATGTATCGCATTTAAGGAATATTTCGGTTACATCATCCCAAGGATATTATTGGAGATTTTAAGTTGTTTTTATATTGTAATCTAAATTCAGTAGTTGTAGTAGTATAATATTGTATGTATGATATAATGGATCTCTAGGATCGACATTGTCAAGTAGTAGTGTAACGGGGTGGTTCCTTGTTTGGAATTCGCTTTGCGAGACACCCCACGCACGAAACGTAGTGCAGTGTTGAGATTGGAGAGAAGTTTTGTCAATAATAATTTGTATGCATGTTATTTAGTAATTGAATCATATGATTAAACCCAAATGTATATGGGTAACGTATTAAGAATTATAATTAATTAAATTATAAACCGGAATCCATTAAGCCTATTATGGCATATTTGTTTGTAAACATAATCAAGTTTGATTAGAAAGGGTTGGATTCTTGGGTATGCTAGGAAGGCAAATCTCGTGGTAATAGGCTGGGCCTATGTTAAGTTAGGTTGTCCTTAAAATTATGGGTAATTTAACTAAAATCTCAGGACGCGAATAGGTGCGTGCCGTTAGATGAGAGGTGAGTTGGGGTTTCACGAGAGTGCGATTTCACTTTAATTATGAAATAAGTGCACCGATATTTATTATGCACGGTTAACACACTTGCTAAATATTTTTCACAACTCGGGCTCTGACCCGTTTACTTTTCTCTCTCTCTCTATATATATATATATATATATATATTACTAAAGGTGTCCTACCGCATGGATGCCGGATGACCTTCTATCCAGAGTCTTGGGAGCCGTGATAGGTGCGGACTGTTGCGGGACTTAGCTTGTAATCGCTTCCTGCTTCTTTAAAAATCTAGGTAGGATTCATGTTGTATATCGGGTTTATACCCATGGTATATTTATAGATGTGTATATTTATTTCATTTCATTCATTGTATTGGCTGTGACCCGACAACTTATTCGGGTTTACTTCTTTGTGGTATATTCCGTTGCCTTATCATAATTCTTGTATGCATTTTTATTTCCTTTATTAGTAGTTTTATAGTGTTGGTTTGTTGTCTGTTGCATATTGTATTTAATTTTAACATCTCGCTTATATGATATCGGGTAGTTAGTCTATAGTATATTGGTACCGACAGTTGGTGTTGAGACTGAGCCATCTGAAACTCCTGATTTAATGTAGTATAGGGCTGGCCACCCGTTATTATTTTAAGCAGGGTGTTACGGATAAAGGAAATGAAAATAAACTTGTTTGTGCGCAAGGAATGTAAATAAGACAACCTAACGAAAAGGGATAAAAATAGAGACTAAGTTATATAATATAACTTAAATAGTCTTTAGACCCGATAAAGGGTGGTTTGAAATGGTTAAGTGTGAGTATGAGCACATCGCTCGGGTGCATTCCATGATAGTGCATTAATACTAGCTAAATTATTAAATGGTTTCAGAATTTTTTGAAATACATGTATATGTATAGTATTTTCATAAAAAATGTATATCTTAGTATTTCCCACTATACTGAGCGTTCGCTCACCCATGCTTTTTATGTTAAAAACCCTACCCCCACCCTCAGGTTAATAATCATCATTAGAAGCTCTGTCATTTTATTTAAAATTTTCTTTGAAAACATTGGATTTGGAATATATTTAAATCATTTTATTCGGGCCTTTAGCAAAGTGTTGTAATAATAGAGGGACAACCATGGTTTATTTTTTATTGATTAAGCTTTGATGAATTCAACGGATTTTCATAAATAAACCTTATTAATTAATCTAATTACTTAAAGTGATCTCTTGTTTCTGAAATTAAAATCGATAATTTAATCCTTATAAAATAGTGAAATTAAAGGTTTTTTCTTAAATAATATAATTGGACTCTCCCCATCTTCTTTTAACTCCTTGACTTAGTTCGGGTTGACCCAATGGTAAACCAAATCTAGGTCAGGGAATTGCAAATGGTATCAGAGAATAAGATTCTCGGGTGTGACGAAGTGTTTGCACTTTCTTAATATATTTTCTTTGTACATTTTCATTGTGGATACTATTTTATTTACTGTTTAAGTTAATCACTCTCACTATCTCTTTCGTTGTGTATCATTGTGTATTTAAGTCTCCCTTCTTGTGTAAATGACTACACGTTGTGGTGGGGCTAATAGCTTAGGGAACAATGAGCTTAGACGCATGAAGCAAGCCACGTATCAGCTCGCCGACTCCTTTTTATAGCAATAAAGGGACAATCATAGTGTATCGGTTGAGAGCACTACTTCGGTCTCTGTTCTGAAGGAGTTTCGTAGGCTAGACCCACCCACCTTTAATGGGGAAGAAGGCCCTGATGCTGCTATAGAGTGGCTTGATGAGGTCACTCGGGTTATGGAGATTCTTGACATGCCAGCAAGGAAGAAAGTTAAGATAGTGATTTTCTAGCTCACAAAGTAGGCACAACGCTGGTAGAACGCCTACTTCGCTAGTGTCACCAAGAATATAGATTGGGACAGCTTTAGGGTCGTATTCCTAGATCAATGCTTTCCTCGGGACTTTAAAGATGCCAAGAAGGACGAATTCCTTCATATGATTCAGGGGAAGACCTTAGTGAATTGGTACCAAGTCAAATTCAAGATTTTGTGTATGTATGTGGATATTGTACATAAGGATGGGGTAGAAAAGACAAGGTTGTTTGTTAAGGGCCTTAACCTCGGCATTCAGTGGATCATGGTTACTTTGGATCTACCAAACTTCATAACCACGTTGAATAAGGCGATCAAGATAGAATTAGAGGCAGAGGTTGGCAAGGACATCAGGGAAAAGAAGAGGGAGCCTAGTGGGTCCTTGGACAGGGGTCACAAGAAGTCGAAGAGTAGGGCTTTAGGCTTCTTTGAAAAGCTGAAGGCTGTCATGGGGGCTGGTTCACCATCCACCCACTATACTAGTGATTAGAGTCCCAATGGCCCTTACTGAGAGGACTTGTTTTGCATGTGGGTCCCCCGGTCACTTCAAGAGGGATTTCCTATAGAAAGCATCGAGTAATTAACAAGGAAATCAACAGCCTGTCAACTATGTACTGAGCAGAAGTTCTGGTTACATGGTCTCACCTACCACTAGCAACAACAATTTTCGTCTAGTTATCACCAGTCGACGAGTCATAGCATGGACGATTAATCTCCTAGTTAAGGCCAGAGTAGCCCCGGTCTAGGTCAAGTGCCGGTGGCTAGAGCAGTAGGTTTAACCCTGGAGGCGCCAATGCCATATCACAATTTGCAGTACCTTTCGATCATCCCTCCGTAATGGAAGGTTTGATTATTTTGTTCAGCACATGGATAAAGGCACTATTTGATTCAGATGCATCACATTCATTTATTTTGATCTCATTAGCATTCAGTTTGGGGTTAGAGGTGAGACACCCCTCCTATTTTAATCCTGGGTGATCGGTTCATTATTAAATTAAAGAGGAATCATTAATAGTTTCATTCTTAGCATCACTGTCGAAATTTAATTAATTTACTAATACCCTAATGGCCTGGTGTGAAAATTTTAATTCTTGTTAATAACATGCAAGTGTCAAAATTTTAATTCTTATTATTAACATGCAAGTAGTTTAAACTAAACATTCCACATTCACTATTCCAATAAAGATAGTAATAATGATAACATAATGAGATGAATAGATAGTCATGGAATAACACCCTAGAGAAGAAATCTGAATAGAATTATCCATAATAATAATCCAACTCCAATACTGAAACGAAATAAAAGTACAATGTTTATGAAAAGTAATCACTAGCTAGATTTGGGCGACATGCTCGACTGAGATAGATAAATAACTAAATAGGTCCCGATAAATGTGTAGGCGTCTACTATCAAGGTCCTGCAACGTCCACAGCAGCTACAATACGATAAATATGAAGGAACTCATGAGCTTGGCATCCCTATGGCTGGGCACCTAAAAGTTTTTACAAAAATGAATTTGAAATGGGCCAGAGCACATGTAAAACTGTTTGAAAGCATTTTAGAAAGTGTTTAAAATGCATTAAAAGTACATATTATATACATGTTAACTTCACGTACTCTCACTTGAGATCCTCACCTCTCCCTTATTGTGCACGCCTAACGTACTCTTCACAAGCCACCTAGTTACGCTACCCCGCCTAACCAGTTGACTTAAATCTCTTCCCACCTAATAATTTGTTGTGCCCCATCGTATTTCCCATACAATATGTTAATAAATTTCAAATACCTTTTATTTATTAAGAGTCACTAACTATTGATTAAGTTCACATGTACTTAGAGAAATTTAGATATCACTATCTATCTTATCTACTAATACACCCGTAGTATAATCAATCACACGTATATATATTTACATCACTCCTATAGTATATACAGATACGACATACCTAGGCAAAGGCCCGCTATCAAGTCCTGGTACATCACGTATGACACGACTCAGAATGTGTCTCTAAAGTGTGTACTCTCTAGGCTCAAATGCAAGCCTGTCGTTCAAGTAATAATCCGACAAGTCGGGTATCGATCCTCAGGGAAAAAGGACAACAAGAGTTGTGACGATGGAATAAGACTGAGGAATCCTAACGTTGACTCTAAAAAGGAAAGAAAAGATTGATTTGGATTTTGGGAATGATTAAACTAAATGCAATAATGAAATTGTGAAAATGTGCAATTACACTAAATTACCTAAAATGTGAATGAAAATTTGATTTGAACTTTTAAATGAGATGATGGAAAAAATAGGACGGGAATACAATCCCCCAACCCTAGTGTACTGCAGTTATAATACTAATCATAAATTTATCTAATTAATTTGACCCAGTCTTTAGTACTCCCAAGCATTACGTATACGAGGTTCAAGCCCGCGTCATACTTAATCAAAGGATGAGTAAATCAGTATCATGATAGTGACACTCGAATTATATTCTCAATCATCCCGGTTACCCAGAGGCAAACGAGATATTTAGACCTACAATTGTTGTGTTCCTACGCAATACGGTCACAATTAATTACTAAATTCAGAGGATTAATTTTATACGTGCAATTACCACATCAGGTTGGGTTCATGTAACCCGACCTTGGCAATCTAGCCGGACATACCGAAAGTGATGAAAACAGATTTCAATGTGCAGAAAACCATGACTAATCTAAAGCAAACTCGTACAATGATGTAAAAGTGAATTGAAAAGATGAGATACTCACTACCAGCAGTCAATCAATTAACTAGAAATACTCACAATCGGAATCAAAGCTTCAGTCTTGAATTAAGATGAATAAAATTGCTAAACTAGGGTTTGTGGAAGAAAAAGAGAGATTAAACTAACTACCCACGTTCCTTCCTAACTTTCAATGGAAACAATTCGGGTTTTTATACCCTACATGTAATTACAAGAAGTTGAGTATAAATCGGAGTCTTTAGAGGAGAATCAGAAAACAAAATCTCGATGGGCGGACCGGTCCGGCCCTTTGGAGGATCGGTCTGCCTCTAAAGCGGATTGGTTCTTTTAATTTTTGCCTTCTTCGGTTTGCCTTGGGTTCGTTGTTCTCTGGACTTGTGTGCATCGGTCCGGTCCGGGTCTTAGGCGGACCAGTCTGCCTATTTGACTTTTCCTTCAAACTTTGACTGCCCCTATCTTTTGCTCCGGGTATCCGATTGAGGTGCCATTTCTTCCTAGGTGCTTGTGAGGATGATACCTTCAACTTCTCTTTAGGTACCTCATCCGGATTCTGGGTAGAAATGACTCTTTTGCCCTTTTGACTTTTCTTGTTGACTTTCTCTATTCTTCCGGTTTCCTTCTTCCATTTCTTGACATTAGATACCAGTAAAATCATAACGAAATACCAGATACTCGGTGTACTTGTTAGGATAAGTCAATAGAAAGATTATGAGATAAAGTCAATCCAATTACGTTGTTCGAGGTGATTAAAAACCGAAATTAAGGGATAAATTGGGAAGAATTTATGCCTAAACAAACCCCCCTAACTTAGAACTTTGCGCGTCCCGAGCAATGTAAAAGAATTCTAGCAAGGCTCAACTCTTGAAAAACATTTTATTGGGATAAAATACCTCTTTCGTGGGCACGCGATTGCATTTAGCGTATGCAACAAGCCTTTAAACCCCTAGGTTACCCTAGTGGGACGAGTTGTGTCTCGTGAGGGTTTGCAGAGAATATACCCACAAAATTCGACTCAAAGAACTTCAAAATAACCAAAAATTGTCTCATTCAAACTTTTCCAGAAAATAGTCATCATTACGTCATGTTTACAAGTCTCAAACTGTAGTGCGTGTGTGCGAAGCCAGAAATATAACCACTGATTTCCACCGATTAATCATTACGTTACTTATCCGAAAACTCATTTTGATTTCAAAATCTCACGGGAAGCTCTCTCAACGAACCACTCGGAATATGGCTTTTCTCTCGGTATGCGTGATATAAAGAGTAAATATAATGGACGCAAAATCACGCATACAATTAGAAAGGCGGAAATTTCATGGTGAAAGGATCCCATCAACGGATTACGGTTTTAAAAACAGGAACATTGCCTCTATTTCGCGCATTTAACCTCTTATATTATCTTTTGGTGTATTAGCTCTCCACGCGGTACTCAATTTTCGCAATTTGGACTCGGTTAGGACTTTTTCGGGTTTAAGGTTGCATTGGGTAAAATGAAGGAGGTAAGGAAAGTTGGAATTGGAAAAGTCATTCGTGATGTCCATTTGTGCATTTTCAGGGCCATTGCTCATCTTTTTCTTCTTTTTCTATTATTTTTGTTGAGCATATCTATTTTTTTTTGCCCCTTTTTGGTTGCACTTTTCGGATTTAAATTCTGAATTTTTTTTTCATTTTTCACAATTCCGGCTATTTTGGGTTTTTCGGGTTGTCAAACGAAAGGAAAAATTATTCGGCTCAATTTGGGTTGCAAAGGGTAATTTTTCGCTACTTTTTCTGGCCAATATTTTTGGGTGAGAAACGAGGGCCTACTTCATTGTCCAAAATGCCAATTGCGTTACCATATTCGTTTCGAGGTGAATTTAAGTTTAGAGACTGATTTGGCACGTTTTTCTAGGCAATATTACACACATTTTTCAAAACCGATCAAAATGAAAGAATTGAGATCGTTGACAACTTATTAAGCGCTAAAAAGAACTTTGAGTTAATAATTAACTCAGATTGATTTAAAATCTCGCAAAACGTGATAGGCTCGAATCTCACCGGGTTTGTTAATCTCCACATTTATTCGTTAAGTCGTCCATTTTCGCACAATTTCCATCTTTGGTCAATTTCGGCTTTGTGTATGTTGACTTTTTACACTTTGAGACTCCACTTTGACTTTGAATGATATTTTTGAAAAATTTGAATTCCAATTTTTATTTATTTTGACAAAAATATTTTTGGATTTTTTTCAAAATTTTATAATTTTTTTTTTGAAATTTTGGGCATTTTTGAAAATTTGTGAAGTTTTAGAAATATGCACTTGTGACCCCCCCCTAACTTAGACTTTTGCATTGTCCTCAAGCAAAAAGGACTAAAATCTAAATAAGGCAAAATAAGAAGTGCAATAATTAAAATAAACAAATATAGAAAATGCGACTTTTTATATCATAAGACGGTGGTACAAACAGGAATACATTAAAACAGTTCATAACCAACAAAACATTACGGGGAAGGGAAATGGGAGGAGCTGGGCACGTCGGGGCCGTAGGGGTCATGAAAATGTGATGGGAGTGGCTTATTAGGGTCCCCTAGGCGTCGGTAGATATCCGCTTGCCTTCGAGCCGCCCGACTCTGATCTCTACGGTAGTCGATCACAAAGGTCTCGAATCGGTTCTCAAGGGAGGACAACCGGGTCGATATATCGGTACCCGCCCACTCAAAGTCCGGGTCGTCCTCCTCGTCCGCCGACTCGTCGTCGGCGCCGATGTCACCCATCTCAACGTCCGCTTCGGCGGCCTCCTCCCCCGCGCTCTCTTCCGAGGCGGCCTCTTCTTCGCTATCATGACCCCGCCGTGCCCGGATTATGGCTAGCTGTTTGGCACTCTTAGTGCGAGTGCCCTGTCCAAAGGGACCGAGAATCCGGGTGCGGTCGGCAGGGGCCTCAATGCCGGCGTCTTGGAGGATAGACGTGATCAAACGGGCATAGGGCAAAGGGGTGGCACCCTTCTCATCCAAAGAGGCGGCGATGATGTCGGCATACAATGTGCGGGCCAAATGGATGGAAGTGTTGGGATCGAAGAGATGATAGGTCAGGGTGTCTTGCCGAGGCCTCATGGAGGAATCGTTGGACGTTTGGAGAATGTTGGCGCACACAATTTGGAAAGTGAGGCGCGCCTTTTCGTTGAGTCATCCAACAATGAAGGTTTGACCCGCCCAAGCCACGTTTGGAGCAATGCATTCCATGATGACGTCCTTAGCGACCGGAGGAACGTTCCTTGGATATGTGAAGTCTTGGGGATCCGGAACACCAAAGGTGGCCAATTTGGCCGTGAGGATGGCTAAGGAAAAAGGAACGACCGTCCCATCGACGTAAGCTTGGGCCTCAAATTGGTCCATCCGCACGAGTGTGCCATAGAATAACTGGACCTCGAAAGCCCACACGGCGTCATGGGGTTCGTTGAGGAAATAACACCACCCCCGGGCCATGAATAGGGCCGTGATAGAATTGGGTAGCGCGTTCCATTGAACCGCGCGCTCCATATGGAGTTTGCGGCTTGTCCCGAAGAAGTTTGCGCACCATCGCTCCTCTTGGAGGGAGCGGAACTCGTTGTCCCCGGAGGGTAGGATGTCGGTGGATGCGTATTTTGTGGGGGCAACACGGGGGGCCATGGAGACAGAGAGGATGGAACTCAAAAAAAATCTGGAGAGGGAGAGGAGAGAAGTTGTGTTTGAGGTATGAAGAAAAAGGGAGGGGTAGGGCTGAATTTATAGTGGAGGGGAAAAAATTTGGAGGGAAAAAGTGTATGGGGATGGAAGGAAAAGGTGTATGGGGAGGTGGGAAACCGAATTAGAGGGAAGGATGGCAATTGGGGGGAAGGGGGGGTGAATGGGAGGGAAGGATTAACCGAACCTGCAGAAGGCGGACCGGTCCGGTCCAGGGGCGGACCGGTCCGGGTCTTTAATTTCCAGAAAATTCGACAGGCGGACCGGTCCGTTTTAAAATTAAAGGAACCGGTCCGATGGAGGACCGGTCCGGCCTTAAATTAAAGGAACCGGTCCGGCCTGGGGATTTCAGGCTGGAATTTCCCCGAAACTGGATTTCAACCTCTCTTCCTCGAAATATTGCACTTTTAAAACGCGCTCCTCACCAATTATAGACTAAGGACCTCTCAACATCACTGGTCACCCGAATTGACCCAATTCCCGAACATGCACATGCTAAACCCGAATGTATCAAAATCCTAACGACACTCACTAACGCACATGACACACACGACTCTCACCCCATACGCGTCGGGGGTGCGACGACCTAACTGAAACCGTTCACTCTACACCATAAACGGGGTCCGACAACCAAACGGTGTCGACTTCCTCTCCGCACGCCTCAAGATATGGCTTTAGGCGTTGTCCATTCACTTTGAATGTATTTCCCCCTTTTACTTCTTCTAATTCGACAGCTCCGTGGGGGAAAACATTCTTGACAACAAACGGGCCTGACCATCGCGACCGCAACTTACCCGAAAAGAGATGAAGCCGAGAGTTATAGAGTAGAACTTTTTGCCCGGGAAGAAACTCTTTGCGTCGAATGATGCTATCGTGAGCGAGTTTCATCCTTTCTTTGGAAATTTTGGCATTCTCATACGCATCATTGCGTATCTCCTCTAACTCATTTATTTGAAGCTTGCGAGCTTCACCGGCTTTATCCATGGCATAATTGATCTCCTTAATTGACCAATACGCTTTGTGTTCTAACTCCACGGGGAGATGGCAAGGCTTTCCATACACAAAGCGGAAAGGGGACATGCCAAGATGATTTTTGTATGCGGTGCGATAGGCCCATAGCGAATCGTTCAGTCTAATTGACCAATCTTTCCGGTTAGGATTGACGGTCTTCTCGAGAATGTTCTTGATCTCATGATTCGCTAGTTCGGCCTACCCATTTGTTTGTGGGTGATACGTCATTCCAACCTTGTGAACGAAGCCATACTTTCTCATAAGCTTCCCGAATGTCCAATTGCAAAAGTGCTTGCCATTATCACTAATTATCGCTTTCGGAGCACCGAAGCGGGAAAATATGTGTTCCTGTAGGAACTTTATCACCACCTTGTTGTCATTTGTTTTGGTAGCTATAGCTTCTACCCATTTAGAAACATAATCTACCGCAACAAGGATGTTTAGGAAACTAAAGGACGGGGGAAAGTGACCCATGAAGTCAATACCCCAACAGTCGAAGATCTCAATGATGAGTATGGGTGTAAGAGGCATCATGTCTCGTCGAGTAATGGCTCCTATCCATTGGCACCTATTGCAAGATTTGCAAGCATTGTTCACATCCCAAAATAATGTGGGCCAATATAGACCGCATTGCAGAATTTTAGCGGCCGTATTTTTCGTGGAAAAGTGGCCTCCACACGCTTCCGAATGACAAAACTGGATGACTTTCGGGATCTCGTCATCCGATACGCATCGTCGGATGATTTGGTCGGCGCAATATTTAAACAAGAATGGATCATCGTAGAAGAACATGCGCGACCAAGTAAGAAACCTCTTCTTATCTTGCGGTGTCCAGTCGGGAGGGACGACTCCCGTGACAAGGTAGTTCACTATATCCGCAAACCAAGGTAAAGAAGAGGTAGCAAAAAGTTGCTCATCCGAAAAGTATTCGTCTATGGGAATGGGATCACTAGGTATGTCGAACGAAAGTCGTGATAGATGGTCGGCAACGGCATTTTCTACTCATTTCTTATCTTTAATGGAGAGATTGAACTCTTGTAGGAGTAGGATCCACCTTATGAGGCGCGGCTTAGCGTCCTTCTTAGCGAGTAGATATTTCAACGCCGCGTGGTCGGTGAAGACAATTATAGGAGAACCAATGAGATACGATCTGAACTTATCAAGGGCAAAGACTACCGCTAGCAACTCCTTCTCCGTGGTAGAGTAGTTGAGTTGAGGTCCGGTAAGGGTCCGGCTAGCGTAGTAGATGACATGAGCTTGTTTATCTTTACGTTGGCCCAAAATGGCCCCAATCGCGTAATCGCTTGCATCACACATAAGTTCGAATGGTAGGGACCAATCCGGAACTTGCATGATGGGAGCGAACACGAGCATGTTCTTTAATTTGTCAAAGGAGCTTTGGCATGCCTCGGTCCACTCAAACGAGTTGTCCTTCATGAGAAGGTTGCTTAAGGGTCTAGCGATAGCGCTAAAGTCCTTAATGAACCTTCGATAAAACCCGGCGTGACCCAAGAATGAGTGCACGTCTTTAACCGATCTCGGTGGGGGAAGGTCAGCTATGACATCTATCTTAGCCCTATCAACCTCTATGCCTTTAGATGAAACTATGTGGCCAAGAACTATTCCTTCAGTGACCATGAAATGGCATTTCTCCCAATTCAGCACTAAGTTCTTCTCCACACATCGAGCAAGTACTTGTTCCAATTTTTCTAGACAAAGATCGAAAGAGATGCCAAAAACGCTGAAATCGTCCATGAACACCTCAAGTCCTCTTTCGACCATGTCACTAAATAATCTCAACATGAACCTTTGAAAGGTCGCAGGTTCATTACACAAGCCGAATGGCATACGTTTGTAGGCAAACGTACCAAAAGGGCAAGTGAAGGTTGTCTTCTCTTGGTCAAGTATATCTACCTCAATTTGTTTATATCCGGAATAACCATCAAGGAAGCAATAATAAGGGTGGCCCGCTACTCTTTCAAGCATTTGATCAATGAATGGTAAGGGGAAATGGTCTTTTCTTGTTCCCGCATTGAGTTTCCGGTAATCAATGCACACACGCCAACCGGTGGTGGTGCGTTGGGGAACAAGCTCTCCCTTAGCATTCTCAATCACCGTCATACCCGACTTCTTCGGGACGACTTGAATAGGGCTCACCCATTTGCTATCCGAGATTGGGTAGATAATCCCGGCATCCAATAGTTTAATGATCTCGGTTCTCATAACTTCTTTCATGTTGGGGTTCAGTCTTCTTTGCATTTCTCTTGAGGGCTTAACATCCTCTTCGAGGTGAATCTTTTGAGTGCAAATCATAGGACTTATCCCCTTCAAATCAGCTATACACCAACCAAAAGCACCATAGTACTTCCTCAGAATTCTCAACAATTTACCCTCTTGCCCTTCATCTAGGCTAGAGGAGATAACAACAGGGAATGTCTCATCCTCTCCTAGGTAGGCATATTTGATATGGGAGGGGAGTTTCTTTAATTCAAGGTTTGGAAATTTTTCACTGGAGGGAGCCATGTGTGTATCCCTCGGAGGTAGTTCCTCGAATCTAGAAACCCAATTCACATCTCTCGCGTCCTCGTCTGACCCTCTCTCATCGAGTAACTCTCTGAACTCCTCAATCTCCCTCTCGTACTCAATATACGTCCCCTCACTCTCATTGCTCAAAACCAGACAGGATCCTAAGGCATCGCCACAACAATTCTCCTCGAAGTACTCCTCTACTATCTCATCTATGAGACTCACCGCGTGAATATCACCTTCTTCTCCCGTATGTTGGGCTATGTTGAAGATGTTGGTCTTTAAGGTCATGTTCCCAAAAGTGAGTTGCATTCGCCCATTTCTTGTGTTGATGATTGCATTAGCTGTAGCTAAGAAAGGGCGCCCAAGGATGATGGGAACATGATTGCTCGAGTTAAAGGAGGGTTCCGTGTCCGAAATGACAAAATCTATTGGGAAGTAGAAAGTGTCAACTTGAACGATCACGTCCTCTACTACACCTCGTGGGACCTTCACAGTTCGATCCGCTAATTGGAGAGTGATTCTTGTGGGTTTGAGGTCGCCCAAATCAAGTTGCCTATAAATGGAGTAAGGGAGGATATTGACACTTTCTCCCAAGTCAAGTAAGGCTTTTTTAATTTTGTTTTCTCCAATGATGCAGGAAATGGTGGGTGCACCGGGATCTTTGAATTTAGGAGGGAGCTCATTGAGTAGGATGGAGCTCACGTTCTGTGCTAGGAAGACATTCTTCTTTACTTTCATCTTCCTTTTTACCGTCAATAAATCTTTGATGACTTTTGCATAAGCTGGAATTTGTTTGATGGAATCGAGGAATGGTAAATTCAGCTTTACCTGCTTTAGTATTTCTAGCACGTCATCACGTGGGTTTCCTTTCTGGGAAGGAATCAACCTTTGAGGAAATGGTGCTGTGGAGGGTGGTTTCACTACCACCTCAGGCTCACTAGTGTCTTCCTTATCACTCTCGTTCAAGGGGACATCTTCGGCCTCTTTCGTGACGGGCGAAATCACCTTGTCTTTGGTTGCATCGTGTGGGGGAGGTGATAAATCAACGACTCTCCCACTACGAAGAGTGGTCACATCTTGACATTGCTCCTGATGATCAGTAGAAGTGGAGCTAACACTAGTTTGACCTTGGGGAGGTCTTTGGCCCTGGGCAGGAAACTTGCCCTTCTCTTGAATTCTCAACGAGGATTGAATTTTGGACAGGTTCGCATTTATGTCGCCAATTAGACGATCATATTTGGCATTGTTTGCGGTCTGGCTAGTGATGAATTGATTCATCGTATCCTCGAGAGTTCTCCGCTGTGGCGGAATATAATTTTTGTGAGGTTGTGGTGCTTGCACATGTCCTTGCATGTGTGGAGCCTGTTGAAATTGTTGTGGAGGAGGAGGGGCAACATGCGAAGGAGGGTTCATTGCGGCGTGTTGTTGTCCATAGCTAAATCCGGGATGATTTTTCCACGAAGGGTTGTATGAATTCCCGTGCGGGGCACCGAAATTACCCTTAAAGCCTCCTATACCACTAACTTGCTCCTGTAACATTACTTTGCAGGCGGGTATCATCGGGCATTCCTCAGTTGAATGTCCTGCCTCACAAATCGCACACACCTTTTCGACGGGATTCTTGATAGATCCAACTACCTCGCATAAATCTCGAAATCCTTTCTCAAGAGTGTCCAACCGACTGTCCAACATAGAGGTCTTATTTACATGGTATAGGCCGGACGCCGATGGAGTGGTGGTCGCTTGACGATTTCGATTCTGAGCATTAGGATCAGAAATATCCCATGATTGGGTAGTCTCGGCGACATACCTCAGGTGAAGCTCATCATCGTGGCAGTCTAGCTCTATAAACGGACCACTACCCATGGTTTCAATGAGTTGCTTGGAGTTAAGGTTCAACCCATTATAGAGGAAGGAAATGATTTGAGCTGTATCAAATCCATGATGGGGGCACGAAGAAGTTAACTCATTGAAACGCTCATAACATCGATGGAATGGCTCATTATCCAATTGCCTAAATGATTGAATCTGAGCCTTTATGGAGATTGTTCGATGTGGTGGAAAGAACTTCTTGAGAAATCTGGATTGTAACTCGTTCCAAGATGGAATTGAGCTCGGAGGTAAAGACCATAGCCAGGTCTTATCTTTATTATTTAACGAGAATGGGAAGAGTTTGAGGCGAATCACTTCTTGTGTGCAAGTTTGATCGTTGAGAGTATCACACACGTCCTCAAATTCCCTTATATGCAGGTATGCCTTTTCTGAATCCACACCGTGATAGTGTGGTAGCATCTGGATCATCCCATTTTTGAATCGGAACTGCCCGGCATTATACGGGAGTATAATGCATCCCGGAGTGATAGTGCGCTCGGGATATAAGAATTCTCTCAACGGGCAGTACGGAGGCTCTTCCTCACCGGTAGGTGCATTACTGTGCTGCGACATCTCTCTCTCACTTGACGACTCGGAGCTCTCACTGGGTGTGCACGACGTGTGTCCTATGAAGGAGAAGGGAGTGTTACTAGAGATTGACTGCGACGGTGTGGGAGGTGGGATCCAAAACTATGGGGCGTTCGGAGTGTGGGGACTATCAGGATTATACTCAACGAGTGGATTTTCGTGAATGCTGGTTGGAGTATTATGGGGTGTGGGAGTGGTTTCAGAATTTTACATTAAGCTTGTGAGAGATGGTGGTGAATCTTTTTGTGCTTTATATATATATATATATATATTTTTTTTTTGAATTTTTGAATTTTTGGTCAAAGCTTTGGATTAACTCGATCTAATCCTAAGTCTACCTATTCCCCGGCAACGGCGCCAAAAACTTGACACGACTCAGAATGTGTCTCTAAAGTGTGTACTCTCTAGGCTCAAGTGCAAGCCTATCGTTCAAGTAATAATCCGACAAGTCGGGTATCGATCCTCAGGGAAAAAGGACAACAAGAGTTGTGACGATGGAATAAGACTGAGGAATCCTAACGTTGACTCTAAAAAGAAAAGAAAAGATTGATTTGGATTTTGGGAATGATTAAACTAAATGCAATAATGAAATTGTGAAAATGTGCAATTACACTAAATTACCTAAAATGTGAATGAAAATTTGATTTGAACTTTTAAATGAGATGATGGAAAAAAATAGGACGGGAATACAATCCCCCAACCCTAGTGTACTGCAGTTATAATACTAATCATAAATTTATCTAATTAATTTGACCCAGTCTTTAGTACTCCCAAGCATTACGTATACGAGGTTCAAGCCCGCATCATACTTAATCAAAGGATGAGTAAATCAGTATCATGATAGTGACACTCAAATTATATTCTCAATCATCCCGGTTACCCAGAGGCAAACGAGATATTTAGACCTACAATTGTTGTGTTCCTACGCAATACGGTCACAATTAATTACTAAATTCAGAGGATTAATTTTATACGTGCAATTACCACATCAGGTTGGGTTCATGTAACCCGACCTTGGCAATCTAGCCGGACATACCGAAACAGATGAAAACAAATTTCAATGTGCAGAAAACCATGATTAATCTAAAGCAAACTCGTACAATGATGTAAAAGTGAATTGAAAAGATGAGATACTCACTACCAGCAGTCAATCAATTAACTAGAAATACTCACAATCGGAATCAAAGCTTCAGTCTTGAATTAAGATGAATAAAATTGCTAAACTAGGGTTTGTGGAAGAAAAAGAGAGATTAAACTAACTACCCACGTTCCTGCCTAACTTTCAATGAAAACAATTCGGGTTTTTATACCCTACATGTAATTACAAGAAGTTGAGTATAAATCGGAGTCTTTAGAGGAGAATCAGAAAACAAAATCTCGATGGGCGGACCGGTCCGGCCCTTAGGCGGATCGGTCTGCCTCTAAAGCGGATTGGTTCTTTTATTTTTCAGGCGGAACGGTCCGTGGGCGGATCGGCGCTTTTAATTTTCGCCTTCTTCGGTTTGCCTTCGGTTCGCTGTTCTCTGGACTTGTGTGCATCGGTCCGGTCCGGGTCTTAGGCTGACCGGTCTGCCTATTTGACTTTTCCTTCAAACTTTGGCTGCCCCTATCTTTTGTTCCGGGTTTCCGATTGAGGTGCCGTTTCTTCCTAGGTGCTTGTGAGGATGATACCTTCAACTTCTCTTTAGGTACCTCATCCGGATTCTGGGTAAAAATGACTCTTTTGCCCTTTTGACTTTTCTTGTTGACTTTCTCTATTCTTCCGGTTTCCTTCTTCCATTTCTTGACATTAGATACCTATAAAATCATAACAAAATACCAGAAACTCGGTGTACTTGTTAGAATAAGTCAATAGCAAGATTATGAGATAAAGTCAATCCAATTACGTTGTTCGAGGTGATTAAAATACCGAAATTAAGGGATAAATTGGGAAGAATTTATGACTAATCAACGTACTAAGTAAAGGACATCCAATTCAGATTCACTCTCAAACCATACATTCACAATTCATACAAATTTGGAGGCGAACATAATTCTAAGCCATTACTTTATGCACACGCCTAACACACCCAAATGACCGGTCACACTCTAATTCAGACAAGTAGTGCTCAATCCTTAAGTTCTATGATTTGAGGTACAAGTCAAAATCCCCCCCCCCCCCCAATGGGCTCATCTACATAAGACTGTCCACAACACAGAACCTCCCGTGATAGCAAGTAGCCTATGTGTATTCATAATATCTATTCACACTGCTTATGTACACATATATATTCAGTATAGGTATACACGTAAGCTATAATATATATCCCGTACATAGTTTGATAACTCTCGAATATTCTTACGTATCATTATTTTACAATAATATTTCTCATCGTCTTAGCCCAAGTGTTTACCAATACTCAAAAGATTATTGATTGTCCCATAAGTCAATTCAGTAGATATCTCAATTGTACCCTACTAGTATAGGTCATACGTTCCCTTGATTTCCCGTGACACAATATCATTCTCCGTATTAGGTTTTATTACCCAATTAAACCTAGTTAACTTTATCCCTAAATCCCCTCATGTGACTAAGTCTCAATCCTATTAAAGTATCCCTCATTACGTTTTAAAATTTGTTCAAAAGTTAACCAAATCGTTTGCCACGATTTCTAAATAAAATGGAAAAAATACTAAAAATCTAGGAAACCAAATCGATTTTTCCTTGGTCCGAATCGATTTGCCTTCAGAATCAATTCGGCCAAGGAGCTGAATCGTCTTCTCCAATTACAACACTTACGGGATTCACCATTTGTAACTCCCAAACCTTCATGATTCAATCCCAATCTCCCAACTAATTATTCTAAACATTATACCAACATATATACATGATTTCCAACGTAATAGAGTCATCAAATTGTCAAACAATACCTTTAAATCGAATTAATTCAAGATTAATCCTTATAAACCCTAGTTTATCATTTTTATTCAAGATCGTCAACAAAACCCAGATTTCTTTACATGTTAACGTTAATAATTCATCAAATTCATTCTTCATGCATAAATATATTTAACTTATCATAATTCCTACCTAGGAACATGAATTAAATCTTCCCAACTAACATCAATCTTTATGTATTCGTGAATTTGTTCATCCTACACTGATATCGATGGTATATATGCTCAAAATTTAGCAAGATAAGTACTTGCATCAAGTTTTAGGTATGAACTTCTTCAGATTAATGGTAGGGTGGTGTTTTTATCCTTCGGATCTACCCAACGGTGGTGGGGGTAGTGGTGCAAGAATGGTGCGGGATGGCCTTGAAACTCCCTCTCCTCCTCCTTTAGTGGCCTTTGTATATGGTTTTATAACTTCTACCCTAGTTCCATCAATATAACTGAAGATATACACTACAAAATTCGTAGGCCTCTTTTTCCTAAAATTTCAAAAGACTAAAATACCCCTCTGGGGTGCCGGTTTGGCCTAAAAATGCCCTAGAACCCAAACTCAACCCCAAAGTATACTTTTCTGACTATTTCGACCCTTTTGGACACACTGGCACAATCGAACTAACCATTTTATCATCTAAAATGAAATTACATTTATCTCATAAAATTAAGTTCCGACACGACTGACACACGCATCCCGACTATGTTTACCGTAACAGACGTATTTCTCACTCACGAAAATCATAATATATTCTTATCAATTTATTACTTATTCACAAAGCGATATTCAATAAAAATAAATATTAACACTTTTATCACTAATTAACATTTATTTTAATTCGAATTAATTTATCATATTAATTTAATTAATCCTAATAAATCCCAATATAAAAATCCTTAAAATTACGATGTTACATACTTTCCCACTAACAAAGTTTGGAGAAAAAGAATACCTGAAAGAAATAACTTTGGATATTTTTCGTGCATGTCATCCTCGCTCCCCCAAGTTGACTCGTTGGCATTATGATGCCCCCACTGAACACGTACAAGTGGAACTACCTTCGACCTCAATCTCCTCGCTCTATGGTCTATGATAGTGACTGGCCTATCCTCGTATGAAATATTGGGCTACAAATCAATCTCTTCCAATGCAATGTGAGTGTGAGGTAACTCCTCTCGGAGATATCGCCTCAGCAAAAAAAATGTGAAATACATCATGAATCTGATGAAAATGCTCCGGTAACTCGAGTCTATATGCAAATGGCCCAATCCTCTCAATGATAGGGAATGGCCCCACATACCTTGGTGCTAACTTCCCTTTATTTTGAAACCTCATTATCCCTTGGTAGGATGTACAAGTAGTAACACCTAGTCCCCCACATTAAACTCCAGGAAGAATAGCTTGGCATCGACATAACTCTTTTGCCTGTACTGGGATATCCGTATAAAACTTTGAATCAACTCAATTTTGGCCAATGTATCGTGAATAAACTCTGCCTCAATTAGCTTGATGTCTCCCACCTATAACCAATAAGCGGGCAAATGATAATGCCTACCGTTCAACGCCTCGAATGGTGCCATGCCAATTTTAAACTAATAAAAGTTATTATACGTAAACTCTACGAGTGGAAGATATTGCTCCCAACCCCCCTAAAATCAAGGGCACTGACCGGGCGGAAAAAGTGTGTTCGTGTGAAGACACAATCGTTGTGTGTTTTGCCACCGCGATACAAAAAGAAAACCTAAGCTACTACCACACTTGACAAGCAAGCACAGCGGTAAGTCGGGTATCGTAAGAAATCCACAGGGAGTGATTGAATTTTATATGTTAATTTCTTTAAAACTTCAGGAATAAAAATGGTGTAAAAGAAATAAGAAAAGGTGATGGGTGGTTATGGTGACAAAAGAAAAAGAATAAGTTACGCTAAATTAAAGGAAAGCGAGGATCGAGATCGCATCCTACCACACGGATCGAAACAACTACTAATTAGAGTTAAGGCTCAAAAGCAAATTAATCGAGCATTTTCAATTAAGCATAAACATCACACAATAAGGAATTTAACCCAAAGTTGCGAGATTAAACATTTAATAAAAAATGGTCGCACGCGGATTAAATTCGGATAATCGCTATAAACACTAAAGTTGCGTGACAAATAAAGTTAAACGCATAACAATCCAACTTTAATACGCGAGGTTTCAATTAAATGCAATTTTACACGAAACCTAGTTTTCGAGGTCCAAACCCGTAAATGGCGTAACGAAATCCTGACCCTATTTATCTAAGGGCAATACATGAATTAAACTAATTTAAACTAATTAAACTAGAAAAGCAAGAAATAAAGCAAGTAAACTAATTAATAAAGCATGTAAACTATCTAGAAAGCAAGAAATGATGAAGAACAAACTATATTAAAGGAGAGGGAAATGAAAAGTCAACTTACAAACCAATTAGATTGTCAATCCAAAGAGAAATGAAGAAGAACCATCCAAAACCCTCAAAACCCTAACTATTCTAACCTAAAATCGTGTATGGCTGATATATGGTCTTATTACAACAAAATTGCCTTATATAGTAAGTTGGAATAAAAATAAAGAAGAAAGAAAAGAAGGCAAAATATCTGCAGAAAACAGAGCATCGATCGATCGACCCCTTTGGTCGATCGATTGACCTAGGCAAAACTTCGGCAAATCAGAATGGTCGATCGATCGACCAAATGGGTCGATCGATCGATCAAGCAGGGCAGAATGCAGCAGCCTATTGCATTCCTCTTTTCTTCTTCTCCCTTCTCCTCTTTTGCTTCCTTGTATTTCCTCCGCTGAAATTGCCGTAACTTCATCGTTATGAATCGGAATCGGGCACCGTTCGCGGCCACGCGAAGCTAGCGAGGAGGGTTACAACTTCCGTGAGATGTCGGGCCGGGTACCCAAGCTATGAAAAGACTAAAATGCCCTTGCACATGAGATTGTGTAGGGAACTTCACCGGAATGCATCCGAACTTCATACTAAGCATCCAAATACCTACAAAACCTCAATTAACCCCTGAAAAACATGTTAACATAGAAATACGAGGTTGTCTGGTTAACGAGCATAAATATAGGGATTAAGATACCTGAGGGGGATAATAACGTGTAGGTTAACGGGCGAAATACATAATATTTGCGTCGTATCACACCCCATAACTTACACATTGCTAGTTCCTAGCAATGAAATAGGAAACAACAAGAACTACACGCAAACCAAAAGAAGGAGAAAGAAGAAAAGTATGGTATAAAAGCAATAAAAAGATAAGGCCACTTTCGCGGGCGATTCGATTGCATTTAGCGTATGCAATAAGCCGTTAAACCCCTAGGTTACCCTAGTGGACGAGTGTCGTCTCGTGAGGGTTTTCAGGGATGAAACCCACAAACATCATATGGTTTCCTCAAAATATGCCCAACCCAACATGCGACAAACTCAACAAAATCGAAAAAGATTTCAAACACGTTATTAGCATATTGAATGAATTCAAACAGAAGTCCAAATCATTAACATTATAGAATGCACCTCAGAGAATTGAAACCTTAAAAGTGGGAGGGGGGAGAGCAAATGCATAGAGTGATTTGGTAAAAACTTAAATAAACCGGATACACATAAAGCAAGCATATATTCAATCCTTACGGGGATTACACTCATCAAGCGAATTTCACTCGAAACAGGGAGGTAATACACGGGACATGCGGGCTAAAGAGTAAATGTAAATGGAAACTAGGACGCACACATGTCACAAATGAAGAACGCTATATATAAAATGAAAAACTGTAATCTCAATGAAAGATACCACTCATCAAAAGAGGCGAAATGCATTTTCACAGATTATCAAAACTATTATGACTTTTAAATTAAATGCACCCTAAGATCACATAAGACTTTAATAGGGTCGTAATGTAGGATATGCTAGGGTACGAAATGAATGAATGTATGTATGGATTCAAAGTGTTCGGAATGAAAACTCGGGATAATGGGATAATGCGGGCAATGTCAAAATCGGAAAACAAGTTCCAAAAAGGCATTAGATATATAATCGGGGAGAGTAATCAAAGCTTATTGAACTATACACAACATATACAACTTTCTCTTTTCTTTTTCTTTTATTTTCTTTTTCTCATTTTTCTCTTTTGTTTTCTATTGCTTTCTTTTGCTTTCTCTTTTTCTTCATTTTTTTCACATCACTTTTCTTTACTTTTCAAAGTCTCATATGCTTAAAATTCAACCACACTACAGTAACATCATTCAATCCCAAGTAACATTCCAAACTAAGGTATGTAAAGTGTATGTATGGGCTAAAACTCCAATTTGGAGTTGGTTATGGGAATTTGGGTTATGAAAAGAAAGGCTATATTTAGGCTCAAAGGGGTTAACGAGGGTAAACATATAAGGGTGAGGTCAAGGCTAATATGGGTGATATAACAAAGAGGGCCTATGATCATTTCCAAAAGTTTACGCAATTCTCAAGTCAAAATAATATATGAAAATCATGATCAAGTAACACATTTCAAGCATGAACTCAATTAATGAACGGTCAGATGAAAGATTAGTGAGATTACCAACGAATTCAACGTTTTCAATGAGAAAAGAATAGTGTATAACACTCACAAACGACGAAAGGTACAAAGCTTCATCTGTGTAAGTATATACAATGCAACAAAAGATTTTCGAGTTATTAAAATCTTAAACCAAATCAATATGACAAGGAAAGTGCATATGCTCATGGGATAAAGTTTAATTCATGAAGTTATTCACAATATCAATGATTTGAGGGCTAAAGTCCAATAACTTCTAAAATCGAGAACATGCATCATTGAGTTGTCAATCGGATCGGGCAATTATTAAAATTTATCATCGGAAACAAGGCAAAATACCCAACAAAGGAGGAAAAAGAAAGAAAATATTTTTGAAAATTTTCAAATTTTTCACAGAAAGGCATACTAAGTAACTAACAAGTAAGCAAATCAATGGACTACACATGAAATGGATAGAATATCCTACACCCCCAACTTAAATGTTGCATTGTCCTCAATGCGTATTAAGAACACAACATAAAGAGAGGAAAAGAACGATATTACCCAAAATTGGAGCGATCTCCATAAGCACGAGTCCAAAGGAATCTAGAAAACAAGTTAGTACCGAGCATAGCAAAAAAAAATAACAAAAAGTTAACTAATTACACTAGACTAAATAAAAAGGAAAGAAAAATAGGAAAGAAAGAAAATTAAAAAGTTAACTATTTACAACCTACTATTTAGGCTTCACACTAACTATACACTAGATGTCTAAATAACTGAGGGTCCACCCAAAAAGGGATTTGACTTTGAAAGATCAACGGTGGACCCTCCAAAGTGAACATGCCTCCCGAAAGATATCAATTCCGTTTGAACAACGGAAGGCATGTGGGTGGTGAAACAAGTGAACCATCGCCAATTTGAAATTTTGGGCGGACGATTGGGGGATTTGGATAATAAGGGGGAAAGGTACACTTGAGGTCCGAGAAAAATTGACTCATCTCCCAAAGATTTTTCAAATGGAATGGGAGATGGTGCACACATCGGGATAACATCCATCGAAAACAAGTCCGGTAAAGAGTCCTCATTAGCAAAAAGTGTAGAAGTTTTAAAAGTTTCTACCGACTCACAGGAATCAACCGGTAATTCTAATGGTTCGATCACGGAAAACGAATATGGTGATGAAACAAATTCAATCTCAATCGACTCATCGTCGGAAGGCGATTGAATTTCGGGGGAGAGAGATTCACACTCGATGAGAACTTCTTTGAAAAATTGAGGTGAAACACAAGTTTCCACCTCCTCGTTGTTTTGTGCAAAAGAATTCATCTCATCGCAAAGTGCACCAAGTCTCATTCCATCATCATTTAAGCTTTCCAAACCTTGGTAATAAAGAAGCAAAGTCTCTTCCAAAGTAGGCTTCCTCGGCTGAAGAGCCTCGGAATCCTCATTTGGTTGAAACTCGTCTTCGAAAGTAATGAAATAAGAATCGCCATTGGATTTGAATAATGAATCCAACTCAAGCTCCCAATAACGATTTTCATTCCGATAAATGTTTTCAATTCTTTCATTTTCAAGAAAATCTTGAAAATGGAAAACTTGAAAACTATCCCCAAAGTAAAAATCATTAGAATGACCGCTATAACTATAATAGTAGGACATGATTACCTCGTTGTTTGTAGATGGAGAATCCGAGCAAGAAACTGAGCAACCGCGAATCAAAGTTTCTTAGCGCTCAAATATGCTATCCTGCAAAAAAGGTTAAAATAAAGAATACAAATACAAAAGGAAAAATACTACGAAATAATAAAACAATTATTATCTAAAACACACTCCCCGGCAACGGCGCCATTTTGTGACCGGGCGGAAAAAGTGTGTTCGTGTGAGGACACAATCGTTGTGTGTTTCGCCGCCGCGATACAAAAAGAAAACCTAAGCTACTACCACACTTGACAAGCAAGCACAGCGGTAAGTCGGGTATCGTAAGAAATCCACAGGGATTGATTGAATTTTAGATGTTAATTGCTTTAAAACTTCAAGAATAAAAATGGTGTAAAAAAAATAAGAAAAGGTGATGGGTGGTTATGGTGACAAAAGAAAAAGAATAAGTTACGCTAAATTAAAGGAAAGCGAGGATCGGGATCGCATCCTACCAAACGGATCAAAACAACTACTAATTAGAGTTAAGGCTCAAAAGCAAATTAATCGAGCATTTTCAATTAAGCATAAACATCACACAATAAGGAATTTAACCCAAAGTTGCAAGATTAAACATTTAATCAAAAATGGTCGCACGCGGATTAAATTCGGATAATCGCTATAAACACTAAAGTTGCGTGACAAATAAAGTTAAACGCATAACAATCCAACTTTAATACGCGAGGTTTCAATTAAATGCAATTTTACACAAAACCTAGTTTTCGAGGTCCAAACCCGTAAATGGCGTAACGAAATCCAGACCCTCTTTATCTAAGGGCAATACAAGAATTAAACTAATTTAAACTAATTAAACTAGAAAAGATAGAAAATAAAGCAAGAAATAAAGCAAGTAAACTAATTAATAAAGTATGTAAACTATCTAGAAAGCAAGAAATGATGAAGAACAAACTATATCAAAGGAGAGGGAAATGAAAAGTCAACTTACAAACCAATTAGATTGTCAATCCAAAGAGAAATGAAGAAGAACCACCAAAACCCTCAAAACCCTAACTATTCTAACCTAAAATCGTGTATGGCTGATATATGGTCTTATTACAACAAAATTGGCTTATATAGTAAGTTGGAATAAAAATAAAGAAGAAAGAAAAGAAGGCAAAATATCTGCAGAAAACAGAGCATCGATCGATCGACTCCTTTGGACGATCGATTGACCTAGGCAAAACTTGGGCAAATCAGAATGGTCGATCGATCGACAAAATGGGTCGATCAATTGATCAAGCAGGGCAGAATGTAGCAGCCTACTGCATTCCTCTTTTCTTCTCCCTCCTCCTTATTTGCTTCCTTGTATTTCCTCCGCTGAAATCGCCGTAACTTCTTCGTTATGAATCGGAATCGGGCACCATCCGCGGCCACGCGAAGCTAGCGAGGAGGGTTACAACTTCCGTGAGATGTCGGGCCAGGTACCCAAGCTGTGAAAAGACTAAAATTCCCTTGCGCGTGTGATTGTGTAGGGAACTTCACCGGAATGCATCCGAACTTCATACTAAGCATCCAAATACCTACAAAAGCTCCATTAACCCCTGCAAAACATGTTAACATAGAAATCAGAGGTTGTCTGGTTAACGAGCATAAATATAGGGATTAAGATACCTGAGGGGGATAATAACGTGTAGGTTAACGGGCGAAATACGTAATATTTGCGTCGTATCACACCCCATAACTTACACATTGCTAGTCCCTAGCAATGAAATAGGAAACGACAAGAACTACAAGCAAACCAAAAGCAGGAGAAAGAAGAAAAGTATGGTATAAAAGCAATAAAAAGATAAGGCCACTTTCGCGGGCGATTCGATTGCATTTAGCGTATGCAATAACCCGTTAAACCCCTAGGTTACCCTAGTGGACGAGTGTCGTCTCGTGAGGGTTTTCAGGGATGAAACCCACAAACATCATATGGTTTCCTCAAAATATGCCCAACCCAACATGCGACAAACTCAACAAAAACGAAAAAGATTTCAAACACGTTATTAGCATATTGAATGAATTCAAACAGAAGTCCAAATCATTAACATTATCGAATGCACCTCATAGAATTGAAACCTTAAAAGTGGGAGGGGGGAGAGCAAATGCATAGAGTGATTTGGTAAAAACTTAAATAAACCGGATACACATAAAGCAAGCATAAATTCAATCCTCACGGGGATTACACTCATCAAGCGAATTTCACTCGAAACAGGGAGGTAATACACGGGAAATGCGGGCTGAAGAGAAAATGTAAATGGAAACTAGTCCGCACACATGTCACAAATGAAGAACGCTATATATAAAATGAAAAACTGTAATCTCAATGAAAGATACCACTCATCAAAAGAGGCGAAATGCATTTTCACAGATTATCAAAACTATTATGACTTTTAAATTAAAAGCACCCTAAGATCACATAGGACTTTAATAGGGTCGTAATGTAGGATATGCTAGGGTACGAAATGAAGGAATGTATG
This sequence comes from Sambucus nigra, assembly GCA_949130495.1. NCBI lineage: Eukaryota > Viridiplantae > Streptophyta > Magnoliopsida > Dipsacales > Adoxaceae > Sambucus > Sambucus nigra. The sequence continues at coordinate 160,026,908 of OX422216.1, read as the reverse complement.
TACGGATTCAAAGTGTTCGGAATGAAAACTAGGGATAATGGGATAATGCGGGCAATGTCAAAATCGGAAAACAAGTTCCAAAAAGGCATTAGATATATCATCGGGGAGAGTAATCAAAGCTTATTGAACTATACACAACATACACAACTTTCTCTTTTCTTTTTCTTTTCTTTTCTTTTTCTCATTTTTCTGTTCTGTTTTTTATTGCTTTCTTTTGCTTTCTCTTTTTCTTCATTTTTTTCACATCACTTTTCTTTACTTTTCAAACTCTCATAGGCTTAAAATTCAACCACACTACAGTAACATCATTCAATCCCAAGTAACATTCCAAACTAAGGTATGTAAAGTGTATGTATGGGCTAAAACTCCAATTTGGAGTTGGTTATGGGAATTTGGGTTATGAAAAGAAAGGCTATATTTAGGCTCAAAGGGGTTAACGAGGGTAAACATATAAGGGTGAGGTCAAGGCTAATATGGGTGATATAACAAAGAGGGCCTATGATCATTTCCAAATGTTTACGCAATTCTCAAGTCAAAATAATATATGAAAATCATGATCAAGTAACACATTTCAAGCATGAACTCAATTAATGAACGGTCAAATGAAAGATTAGTGAGATTACCAATGAATTCAACGCTTTCAATGAGAAAAGAATAGTGTATAACACTCACAAATGACGAAAGGTACAAAGCTTACTCTGTGTAAGTATATACAATGCAACAAAAGATTCCCGAGTTATAAAAATCTTAAACCAAATCAATATGACAAGGAAAGTGCATATGCTCATGGGATAAAGTTTAATTCATGAAGTTATTCACAATATCAATGATTTGAGGACTAAAGTCCAATAACTTCTAAAATCGAGAACATGCATCATTGAGTTGTCAATCGGATCGGGCAATTATTAAAATTTATCATCGGAAACAAGGCAAAATACCCAACAAAGGAGAAAAAAGAAAGAAAATATTTTTGAAAATTTTCAAATTTTTCACAAAAAGGCATACTAAGTAACTAACAAGTAAGCAAATCAATGGACTACACATGAAATGGATAGAATATCCTACACCCCCAACTTAAATGTTGCATTGTCCTCGATGCGTATTAAGAACACAACACAAAGAGAGGAAAAGAACGATATTACCCAAAATTGGAGCGATCTCCATAAGCACGAGTCCAAAGGAATCTAGAAAACAAGTTAGTAACGAGCATAGCAAAAACAAATAACAAAAAGTTAACTAATTACACTAGACTAAATAAAAAGGAAAGAAAAATAGGAAAGAAAGAAAATTAAAAAGCTAACTATTTACAACCTACTATTTAAGCTTCACACTAACTATCACTAGAAGTCTAAATAGCTGAGGGTCCACCCAAAAAGGGATTTGACTTTGAAAGATCAACGGTGGAACCTCCAAAGTGAACATGCCTCCCGAAAGATATGAATTCCGTTTGAACAACGGAAGGCATGTGGGTGGTGAAAAAAGTGAACCATCGCCAATTTGAAATTTTGGGCGGACGATGGGGGATTTGGATAATAAGGGGGAAAGGTACACTTGAGGTCCAAGAAAAATTGACTCATCTCCCAAAGATTTTTCAAATGGAATGGGAGATGGTGCACACATCGGGATAACATCCATATAAAACAAGTCCGGTAAAGAGGCCTCATCGGCAAAAAGTGTAGAAGTTTTAAAAGTTTCTACCGACTCACAGGAATCAACCGATAATTCTAATGGTTCGATCACGGAAAATGAATATGGTGATGAAACAAATTCAATCTCAATCGACTCATCGTCGGAAGGAGATTGAATTTCGGGGGAGAGAGATTCACACTCGATGAGAACTTCTTTGAAAAATTGAGGTGAAATACAAGTTTCCACCTCCTCGTTGTTTTGTGCAAAAGAATTCATCTCATCGCAAAGTGCACCAAGTCTCATTCCAGCATCATTTAAGCTTTCCAAACCTTGGTAATAAAGAAGCAAAGTCTCTTCCAAAGTAGGCTTCCTCGGCTCAAGAGCCTCGGAATCCTCATTTGGTTGAAACTCGTCTTCAAAAGTAATGAAATAAGAATCGTCATTGGATTTGAATAATGAATCCAACTCAAGCTCCCAATAATGATTTTCATTCCGATAAATGTTTTCAAGTCTTTCATTTTCAAGAAAATCTTGAAAATGGAAAACTTGAAAACTATCCCCAAAGTAAGAATCATTAGAATGACCGCTATAACTATAATAGTAGGACATGATTACCTCGTTGTTTGTATATGGAGAATCCGAGCAAGAAAGTGAGCAACCGCGAATCAAAGTTTCTTAGCGCTCAAATATGCTATCCTGCAAAAAAGGTTAAAACAAAGAATACAAATACAAAAGGAAAAATACAATGAAATAATAAAACAATTATTATCTAAAACACACTCCCCGGCAACGGCGCCATTTTGTGACCGGGCGGAAAAAGTGTGTTCGTGTGAGGACACAATCGTTGTGTGTTTCACCGCCGCGATACAAAAAGAAAACCTAAGCTACTACCACACTTGACAAGCAAGCACAGTGGTAAGTCGGGTATCGTAAGAAATCCACAGGGTGTGATTGAATTTTAGATGTTAATTGCTTTAAAACTTCAGGAATAAAAATGGTGTAAAAGAAATAAGAAAAGGTGATGGGTGGTTATGGTGACAAAAGAAAAAGAATAAGTTACGCTAAATTAAAGGAAAGAGAGGATCGGGATCGCATCCTACCACACGGATCGAAACAACTACTAATTAGAGTTAAGGCTCAAAAGCAAATTAATCGAGCATTTTCAATTAAGCATAAACATCACACAATATGGAATTTAACCCAAAGTTGCAAGATTAAACATTTAATAAAAAATGGTCGCACGCGGATTAAATTCGGATAATCGCTATAAACACTAAAGTTGCGTGACAAATAAAGTTAAACGCATAACAATCCAACTTTAATACGCGAGGTTTCAATTAAATGCAATTTTACACGAAACCTAGTTTTCGAGGTCCAAACCCGTAAATGGTGTAACGAAATCCCGACCCTCTTTATCTAATGGCAATAAATGAACTAAACTAATTTAAACTAATTAAACTACAAAAGCAAGAAATAAAGCAAGAAATAAAGCAAGTAAACTAATTAATAAAGCATGTAAACTATCTAGAAAGCATGAAATGATGAAGAACAAACTATATTAAAGGAGAGGGAAATGAAAAGTCAACTTACAAACCAATTAGATTGTCAATCCAAAGAGAAATGAAGAAGAACCATCAAAAACCCTCAAAACCCTAACTATTCTAACCTAAAATCGTGTATGGCTGATATATGGTCTTATTACAACAAAATTGGCTTATATAGTAAGTTGGAATAAAAATAAAGAAGAAAGAAAAGAAGGCAAAATATCTGCAGAAAACAGAGCATCGATCGATCGACCCCTTTGGTCGATCGATTGACCTAGGCAAAACTTCGGCAAATCAGAATGGTCGATCGATTGACCAAATGGGTCGATCAATTGATCAAGCAGGACAGAATGTAGCAGCCTACTGCATTCCTCTTTTCTTCTTCTCCCTTCTCCTCTTTTGCTTCCTTGTATTTCCTCCGCTGAAATCGCCGTAACTTCTTCGTTATGAATCGAAATCGGGCACCATCCGCGGCCACGCGAAGCTAGCGAGGAGGGTTACAACTTCCGTGAGATGTCGGGCCAGGTACCCAAGCTGTGAAAAGACTAAAATGCACTTGCGTGTGCGATTGTGTAGGGAACTTCACCGGAATGCATCCGAACTTCATACTAAGCATCCAAATACCTACAAAAGCTCAATTAACCCCTTTAAAACATGTTAACATAGAAATCCGAGGTTGTCTGGTTAACGAGCATAAATATAGGGATTAAGATACCTGAGGGGGATAATAACGTGTAGGTTAACGGGCGAAATACGTAATATTTGCGTCGTATCACACCCCATAACTTACACATTGCTAGTCCCTAGCAATGAAATAGGAAACGACAAGAACTACAAGCAAACCAAAAGCAGGAGAAAGAAGAAAAGTATGGTATAAAAGCAATAAAAAGATAAGGCCACTTTCGCGGGCGATTCGATTGCATTTAGCGTATGCAATAAGCCGTTAAACCCCTAGGTTACCCTAGTGGACGAGTGTCGTCTCGTGAGGGTTTTCAGGGATGAAACCCACAAACATCATATGGTTTCCTCAAAATATGCCCAACCCAGCATGCGACAAACTCAACAAAAACGAAAAAGATTTCAAACACGTTATTAGCATATTGAATGAATTCAAACAGAAGTCCAAATCATTAACATTATCGAATGCACCTCATAGAATTGAAACCTTAAAAGTGGGAGGGGGGAGGGCAAATGCATAGAGTGATTTGGTAAAAACTTAAATAAACCGGATACACATAAAGCAAGCATATATTCAATCCTCACGGGGATTACACTCATCAAGCGAATTTCACTCGAAACAGGGAGGTAATACACGGGACATGCGGGCTGAAGAGAAAATGTAAATGGAAACTAGTCCGCACACATGTCACAAATGAAGAACGCTATATATAAAATGAAAAACTGTAATCTCAATGAAAGATACCACTCATCAAAAGAGGCGAAATGCATTTTCACAGATTATCAAAACTATTATGACTTTTAAATTAAAAGCACCCTAAGATCACATAGGACTTTAATAGGGTCGTAATGTAGGATATGCTAGGGTACGAAATGAAGGAATGTATGTACGGATTCAAAGTGTTCGGAATGAAAACTAGGGATAATGGGATAATGCGGGCAATGTCAAAATCGGAAAACAAGTTCCAAAAAGGCATTAGATATATCATCGGGGAGAGTAATCAAAGCTTATTGAACTATACACAACATACACAACTTTCTCTTTTCTTTTTCTTTTCTTTTCTTTTTCTCATTTTTCTCTTTTGTTTTTTATTGCTTTCTTTTGCTTTCTCTTTTTCTTCATTTTTTTCACATCACTTTTCTTTACTTTTCAAACTCTCATAGGCTTAAAATTCAACCACACTACAGTAAAATCATTCAATCCCAAGTAACATTCCAAACTAAGGTATGGAAAGTGTATGTATGGGCTAAAACTCCAATTTGGAGTTGGTTATGGGAATTTGGGTTATGAAAAGAAAGTCTATATTTAGGCTCAAAGGGGTTAACGAGGGTAAACATATAAGGGTGAGGTCAAGGCTAATATGGGTGATATAACAAAGAGGGCCTATGATCATTTCCAAATGTTTACGCAATTCTCAAGTCAAAATAATATATGAAAATCATGATCAAGTAACACATTTCAAGCATGAACTCAATTAATGAACGGTCAAATGAAAGATTAGTGAGATTACCAACGAATTCAACGCTTTCAATGAGAAAAGAATAGTGTATAACACTCACAAATGACGAAAGGTACAAAGCTTACTCTGTGTAAGTATATACAATGCAACAAAAGATTCCCGAGTTATAAAAATCTTAAACCAAATCAATATGACAAGGAAAGTGCATATGCTCATGGGATAAAGTTTAATTCCTGAAGTTATTCACAATATCAATGATTTGAGGACTAAAGTCCAATAACTTCTAAAATCGAGAACATGCATCATTGAGTTGTCAATCGGATCGGGCAATTATTAAAATTTATCATCGGAAACAAGGCAAAATACCCAACAAAGGAGAAAAAAGAAAGAAAATATTTTTGAAAATTTTCAAATTTTTCACAAAAAGGCATACTAAGTAACTAACAAGTAAGCAAATCAATGGACTACACATGAAATGGATAGAATATCCTACACCCCCAACTTAAATGTTGCATTGTCCTCGATGCGTATTAAGAACACAACACAAAGAGAGGAAAAGAACGATATTACCCAAAATTGGAGCGATCTCCATAAGCACGAGTCCAAAGGAATCTAGAAAACAAGTTAGTAACGAGCATAGCAAAAACAAATAACAAAAAGTTAACTAATTACACTAGACTAAATAAAAAGGAAAGAAAAATAGGAAAGAAAGAAAATTAAAAAGCTAACTATTTACAACCTACTATTTAAGCTTCACACTAACTATCACTAGAAGTCTAAATAGCTGAGGGTCCACACAAAAAGGGATTTGACTTTGAAAGATCAACGGTGGAACCTCCAAAGTGAACATGCCTCCCGAGAGATATGAATTCCGTTTGAACAACGGAAGGCATGTGGGTGGTGAAAAAAGTGAACCATCGCCAATTTGAAATTTTGGGCGGACGATGGGGGATTTGGATAATAAGGGGGAAAGGTACACTTGAGGTCCAAGAAAAATTGACTCATCTCCCAAAGATTTTTCAAATGGAATGGGAGATGGTGCACACATCGGGATAACATCCATCGAAAACAAGTCCGGTAAAGAGTCCTCATCGGCAAAAAGTGTAGAAGTTTTAAAAGTTTCTACCGACTCACAGGAATCAACCGATAATTCTAATGGTTCGATCACGAAAAATGAATATGGTGATGAAACAAATTCAATCTCAATCGACTCATCGTCGGAAGGAGATTGAATTTCGGGGGAGAGAGATTCACACTCGATGAGAACTTCTTTGAAAAATTGAGGTGAAATACAAGTTTCCACCTCCTCGTTGTTTTGTGCAAAAGAATTCATCTCATCGCAAAGTGCACCAAGTATCATTCCAGCATCATTTAAGCTTTCCAAACCTTGGTAATAAAGAAGCAAAGTCTCTTCCAAAGTAGGCTTCCTCGGCTCAAGAGCCTCGGAATCCTCATTTGGTTGAAACTCGTCTTCAAAAGTAATGAAATAAGAATCGTCATTGGATTTGAATAATGAATCCAACTCAAGCTCCCAATAACGATTTTCATTCCGATAAATGTTTTCAAGTCTTTCATTTTCAAGAAAATCTTGAAAATGGAAAACTTGAAAACTATCCCCAAAGTAAGAATCATTAGAATGACCGTTATAACTATAATAGTAGGACATGATTACCTCGTTGTTTGTAGATGGATAATCCGAGCAAGAAAGTGAGCAACCGCGAATCAAAGTTTCTTAGCGCTCAAATATGCTATCCTGCAAAAAAGGTTAAAACAAATAATACAAATACAAAAGGAAAAATACTACGAAATAATAAAAAAATTATTATCTAAAACACACTCCCCGGCAACGGCGCCATTTTGTGACCGGGCGGAAAAAGTGTGTTCGTGTGAGGACACAATCGTTGTGTGTTTCACCGCCGCGATACAAAAAGAAAACCTAAGCTACTACCACACTTGACAAGCAAGCACAACGGTAAGTCAGGTATCGTAAGAAATCCATAGGGAGTGATTGAATTTTAGATGTCAATTGCTTTAAAACTTCAGGAATAAAAATGGTGTAAAAGAAATAAGAAAAGGTGATGGGTGGTTATGGTGACAAAAGAAAAAGAATAAGTTACGCTAAATTAAAGGAAAGCGAGGATCGGGATCGCATCCTACCACACGGATCGAAACAACTACTAATTAGAGTTAAGGCTTAAAAGCAAATTAATCGAGCATTTTCAATTAAGCATAAACATCACACAATATGGAATTTAACCCAAAGTTGCAAGATTAAACATTTAATAAAAAATGGTCGTACGCGGATTAAATTCGGATAATCGCTATAAACACTAAAGTTGCGTGACAAATAAAGTTAAACGCATAACAATCCAACTTTAATACGCGAGGTTTCAATTAAATGCAATTTTACACGAAACCTAGTTTTCGAGGTCCAAACCCGTAAATGGTGTAATGAAATCCCGACCCTCTTTATCTAATGGCAATAAATGAACTAAACTAATTTAAACTAATTAAACTACAAAAGCAAGAAATAAAGAAAGTAAACTAATTAATAAAGCATGTAAACTATCTAGAAAGCAAGAAATGATGAAGAACAAACTATATTAAAGGAGAGGGAAATGAAAAGTCAACTTACAAACCAATTAGATTGTCAATCCAAAGAGAAATGAAGAAGAACCATCGAAAACCCTCAAAACACTAACTATTCTAACCTAAAATCGTGTATGGCTGATATATGGTCTTATTACAACAAAATTGGCTTATATAGTAAGTTGGAATAAAAATAAAGAAGAAAGAAAAGAAGGCAAAATATCTGCAGAAAACAGAGCATCGATCGATCAACCCCTTTGGTCGATCGATTGACCTAGGCAAAACTTCGGCAAATCAGAATGGTCGATCGATTGACCAAATGGGTCGATCAATCGATCAAGCAGGACAGAATGTAGCAGCCTACTGCATTCCTCTTTTCTTCTTCTCCCTTCTCCTCTTTTGCTTCCTTGTATTTCCTCCGCTGAAATCGCCGTAACTTCTTCGTTATGAATCGGAATCGGGCACCATCCACGGCCACGCGAAGCTAGCGAGGAGGGTTACAACTTCCGTGAGATGTCGGTCCAGGTACCCAAGCTGTGAAAAGACTAAAATGCACTTGCGCGTGCGATTGTGTAGGGAACTTCACCGGAATGCATCCGAACTTCATACTAAGCATCCAAATATATACAAAAGCTCAATTAACCCCTTTAAAACATGTTAACATAGAAATCCGAGGTTGTCTGGTTAACGAGCATAAATATAGGGATTAAGATACCTGAGCGGGATAATAACGCGTAGGTTAAAGGGCAAGATACGCAATATTTGCGTCGTATCACACCCCATAACTTACACATTGCTAGTCCCTAGCAATGAAATAAGAAACGACAAGAACTACAAGCAAACCAAAAGCAGGAGAAAGAACAAAAGTATGGTATAAAAGCAATAAAAAGATAAGGCCACTTTCGCGGGCGATTCGATTGCATTTAGCGTATGCAACAAGCCGTTAAACCCCTAGGTTACCCTAGTGGACGAGTGTCGTCTCGTGAGGGTTTTCAGGGATGAAACCCACAAACATCATATGGTTTCCTCAAAATATGCACAACCCAACATGCGACAAACTCAACAACAACGAAAAAGATTTCAAACATGTTATTAGCATATTGAATGAATTCAAACAGAAGTCCAAATCATTGACATTATAGAATGCACCTCATAGAATTGAAACCTTAAAAGTGGGAGGGGGGAGAGCAAATGCATAGAGTGATTTGGTAAAAACTTAAATAAACTGGATACACATAAAGCAAGCATATATTCAATCCTCACGGGGATTACACTCATCAAGCGAATTTCACTCGAAACAGGGAGGTAATACACGGGACATGCGGGCTAAAGAGTAAATGTAAATGGAAACTAGTCCGCACACATGTCACAAATGAAGAACGCTATATATAAAATGAAAAACTGTAATCTCAATGAAAGATACCACTCATCAAAAGAGGCGAAATGCATTTTCACAGATTATCAAAACTATTATGACTTTTAAATTAAATGCACCCTAAGATCACATACGACTTTAATAGGGTCGTAATGTAGGATATGCTAGGGTACGAAATGAAGGAATGTATGTACGGATTCAAAGTGTTCAGAATGAAAACTCGGGATAATGGGATAGTGCGGGCAATGTCAAAATCGAAAAACAAGTTCCAAAAAGGAATTAGATATATCATCGGGGAGAGTAATCAAAGCTTATTAAACTATACACAACATATACAACTTTCTCTTTTCTTTTTCTTTTCTTTTCTTTTTCTCATTTTTCTCTTTTGTTTTCTATTGCTTTCTTTTGCTTTCTCTTTTTCTTCATTTTTTTCACATCACTTTTCTTTACTTTTCAAACTCTCATATGCTTAAAATTCAACCACACTACAATAACATCATTCAATCCCAAGTAGCATTCCAAACTAAGGTATGGAAAGTGTATGTATGGGCTAAAACTCCAATTTGGAGTTGGTTATGGGAATTTGGGTTATGAAAAGAAAGGCTATATTTAGGCTCAAAGGGGTTAACGAGGGTAAACATATAAGGGTGAGGTCAAGGCTAATATGGGTGATATAACAAAGAGGGCCTATGATCATTTCCAAAAGTTTACGCAATTCTCAAGTCAAAATAATATATGAAAATCATGATCAAGTAACACATTTCAAGCATGAACTCAATTAATGAACGGTCAAATGAAAGATTAGTGAGATTACCAACGAATTCAACGCTTTCAATGAGAAAAGAATAGTGTATAACACTCACAAATGACGAAAGGTACAAAGCTTACTCTGTGTAAGTATATACAATGCAACAAAAGATTCCCGAGTTATAAAAATCTTAAACCAAATCAATATGACAAGGAAAGTGCATATGCTCATGGGATAAAGTTTCATTCATGAAGTTATTCACAATATCAATGATTTGAGGACTAAAGTCCAATAACTTCTAAAATCGAGAACATGCATCATTGAGTTGTCAATCGGATTGGGCAATTATTAAAATTTATCATCGGAAACAAGGCAAAATACCCAACAAAGGAGAAAAAAGAAAGAAAATATTTTTGAAAATTTTCAAATTTTTCACAAAAAGGCATACTAAGTAACTAACAAGTAAGCAAATCAATGGACTACACATGAAATGGATAGAATATCCTACACCCCCAACTTAAATGTTGCATTGTCCTCGATGCGTATTAAGAACACAACACAAAGAGAGGAAAAGAACGATATTACCCAAAATTGGAGCGATCTCCATAAGCACGAGTCCAAAGGAATCTAGAAAACAAGTTAGTACCGAGCATAGCAAAAACAAATAACAAAAAGTTAACTAATTACACTAGACTAAATAAAAAGGAAAGAAAAATAGGAAAGAAAGAAAATTAAAAAGCTAACTATTTACAACCTACTATTTAGGCTTCACATTAACTATCACTAGAAGTCTAAATAGCTGAGGGTCCACCCTAAAAGGGATTTGACTTTGAAAGATCAACGGTGGAACCTCCAAAGTGAACATGCCTCCCGAAATATATGAATTCTTTTTGAACAACGGAAGGCATGTGGGTGGTGAAAAAAGTGAACCATCGCCAATTTGAAATTTTGGGCGGACGATGGGGGATTTGGATAATAAGGGGGAAAGGTACACTTGAGGTCCAAAAAAAATTGACTCATCTCTCAAATATTTTTCAAATGGAATGGGAGATGGTGCACACATCGGGATAACATCCATATAAAACAAGTCCGGTAAAGAGTCCTCATCGGTAAAAAGTGTAGAAGTTTTAAAAGTTTCTACCGACTCACAGGAATCAACCGGTAACTCTAATGGTTCGATCACGGAAAACGAATATGGTGATGAAACAAATTCAATCTCAATCGACTCATCGTCCGAAGGAGATTGAATTTCGGGGGAGAGAGATTCACACTCGATGAGAACTTCTTTGAAAAATTGAGGTGAAACACAAGTTTCCACCTCCTCGTTGTTTTGTGCAAAAGAATTCATCTCATCGCAAAGTGCACCAAGTCTCATTCCAGCATCATTTAAGCTTTCCAAACGTTGGTAATAAAGAAGCAAAGTCTCTTCCAAAGTAGGCTTCCTCGGCTCAAGAGCCTCGGAATCCTCATTTGGTTGAAACTCGTCTTCGAAAGTAATGAAATAAGAATCGTCATTGGATTTGAATAATGAATCCAACTCAAGCTCCCAATAACGATTTTCATCCCGATAAATGTTTTCAAGTCTTTCATTTTCAAGAAAATCTTGAAAATGGAAAACTTGAAAACTATCCCCAAAGTAAGAATCATTAGAATGAACGCTATAACAATAATAGTAGGACATGATTACCTCGTTGTTTGTAGATGGAGAATCCGAGCAAGAAAGTGAGCAACCGCGAATAAAAGTTTCTTAGCGCTCAAATATGCTATCCTGCAAAAAAGGTTAAAACAAAGAATACAAATACAAAAGGAAAAATAGTACAAAATAATAAAACAATTATTATCTAAAACACACTCCCCAGCAACGGCGCCATTTTCTGACCGGGCGGAAAAAGTGTGTTCGTGTGAGGACACAATCATTGTGTGTTTCGCCGCCGCGATACAAAAAGAAAACCTAAGCTACTACCACACTTGACAAGTAAGCACATCGGTATGTCGGGTATCGTAAGAAATCCACAGGGAGTGATTGAATTTTAGATGTTAATTGCTTTAAAACTTCAAGAATAAAAATGGTGTAAAAGAAATAAGAAAAGGTGATGGGTGGTTATGGTGACAAAAGAAAAAGAATAAGTTACGCTAAATTAAAGGAAAGCGAGGATCGGGATCGCATCCTACCACACGGATCGAAACAACTACTAATTAGAGTTAAGGCTCAAAAGCAAATTAATCGAGCATTTTCAATTAAGCATAAACATCACACAATAAGGAATCTAACCCAAAGTTGCGAGATTAAACATTTAATCAAAAATGGTCGCACGCGGATTAAATTCGGATAATCGCTATAAACACTAAAGTTGCGTGACAAATAAAGTTAAACGCATAACAATCCAACTTTAATACACGAGGTTTCAATTAAATGCAATTTTACACGAAACCTAGTTTTCGAGGTCCAAACCCGTAAATGGCGTAACGAAATCCCGACCCTATTTATCTAAGGGCAATACATGAATTAAACTAATTTAAACAAATTAAACTAGAAAAGCAAGAAATAAAGCAAGTAAACTAATTAATAAAGCATGTAAACTATCTAGAAAGCAAGAAATGATGAAGAACAAACTATATTAAAGGAGAGGGAAATGAAAAGTCAACTTACAAACCAATTAGATTGTCAATCCAAAGAGAAATGAAGAAGAACCATCCAAAACCCTCAAAACCCTAACTATTATAACCTAAAATCGTGTATGGCTGATATATGGTCATATTAAAACAAAATTGGCTTATATAGTAAGTTGGAATAAAAATAAAGAAGAAAGAAAAGAAGGCAAAATATCTGCAGAAAACAGAGCATCGATCGATCGACCCCTTTGGTCGATCGATCGACCTAGGCAAAACTTCAGCAAATCAGAATGGTCGATCGATCGACCAAATGGGTCGATCGATCAATCAAGCAGGGCAGAATGCAGTAGCCTACTTCATTCCTCTTTTCTTCTTCTCCCTTCTCCTCTTTTGCTTCTTTGTATTTCCTCCGCTGAAATCGCCGTAACTTCTTCGTTATGAATCGGAATCGAGCACCGTTCACGGCCACGCGAAGCTAGCGAGGAGGGATATAACTTCCGTGAGATGTCGGGCCAGGTACCCAAGCTGTGAAAAGACTAAAATGCCCTTGCGCGTGCGATTGTGTATGGAAGTTCACCTGAATGCATCCGAACTTCATACTAAGCATCCAAATACCTACAAAAGCTCAATTAACCCCTGCAAAACATGTTAACATAGAAATACGAGGTTGTATGGTTAACGAGCATAAATATAGGGATTAAGATACCCGAGGGGGCTAATAACGCATAGATTAACGGGTGAAATACGCAATATTTGCGTCGTTTCAGGCACAAATATGTAGCATATCTTCCAACATCTTATTCATCCTCTCCGTCATACCTTCCGTCTGTGGGTGATAGTCCATACTCAATCGCAACTCTTCACCCATGGCCTCCTAAAAACTCTCCCAAAATTGAGACATGAAATTCTTGTCATTGTCGTACACAATATTGAGTGAAACGCCATGTAATCTCACTATCTCGGTGATAAAAATCTAGGCATATTGTCCCGTAGTATAATTCATCTGAACTGGCAGAAAGTGGTACACCTTGGTCAACTGATCCACAATCACCCAAATGTAATCTTGCCCCCTCTGTGAAGTAAGAAGCCCAGTAATTAAATCCATAAAAATTCTTTCCCATTTCCATATCGTAATATCTAATGGCTGTAAAACCCCTGCTGGCTTATGATGGTCCACCTTCACCAGCTAACAACTGGTTCACCTCGAGACAAACTCTACAATGTCTCTCTTCATACGACTCCACCAATACTACCGTCTCATATCTCAGTGCATCTTATCCCCTCCAGGATATACCAAAAATCGTGACCCGTGTGACTCTGCCATCACTGCATGTCGCAAGTCCGCCCCCTCCGGGATAATCAATCTCCCATTAAAATGTAAGCCTCCCTCTAAAATCATGGAGTACGACTCTACTCCCCCGGATAAAAGTTGTTAAATTCGATCTTTACAAAATGAATATGATGCCTGGGCCTGCACCACCCTCATGACAATCCGGCTCTGTCGGTCATAATGGAGATACATGAACTAGCAACTTAATCCTAATGTTCCAGCTCCTTCCATTTCGCCTTCCAAACATTAGCTACATCCCCAACTATCCTATGGCTCAAAGCGTTTGCCACCACGTTAGACTTTCTCGAGTGATATTAGATTTCAAACTGATAATCTTTCACAAATTCAAGCCACTTACGTTGATGCATATTTATCTCTCTCTAAGTGAACAAGTACTGTAATGACTTATGATATGTGAATAGGCAAAACTTCTCCCCCAACAAGAAATTTTTTCCAAATTCACAATGCAAACATGACTGTCACTAACTCCAAGTCGTGTGTGGTGTAATTACTCTCATGAGGCTTAAGCTTGCGGGAAACATATGCTGTATCCTGATCCTTCTATTGTAGAACACACCCAAGTCCCTATAGGGACGCATCCATAAAAACAAGATACTCCACTCCTGCCTTGGGAAGTGCGAGTACGGGTGATGAAGTTAACTTGTGTTTTAGCTCATCAAATGCTAACTAACAAGCATAATCCCAGATAAAAGGTATGCCTTTTCGAGTCAAGTCAGTCAACGGGCCCACAATCTTCAAAAATCTCCAAATAAACCATATATACTACTCAGCTAACCCTAAGAAACTGCGCGCCTCTGTCAATGTCGTGGGCGGTCCTCGCTCCCTCACCGCTGACACCTTACTCAAGTCCACAGATATTCCCAAGTAAGAAACTATATGCCCTAAGAATATTTCCAGAGGATGTCATGTGGTTAAGGATTCTAAGTTTTAGTACCGAACATATCCAAATTTCGAGGACAAATTTCCTTTGTAAGGGGGGAAATATGTGTCACCCTGTACTTTTTTGGGTATTTAAATTACACGAGTTCTTCTAATTTAGTAATTTGAGAAATAAAGTGAATGGATTAAATTTTAATTAGCGAGTACCAGATTAATATATATGTGTACTATATTTACTTATTGGGTAAGTAAATAAAGTTGTGTTTTTTTATATCACGTTGTAGACGAGTTAATAGTATCTTATCCGGGACATGTGCGGTGGTTGTGTTGGGAATAAAATTATGATTTTTGATAAGTGAATCGGATGGTGATTTCCAGTGCACGGTTGATCCGGAATTGGTAGAAATAGTTACAATTAAGTACCCGGGGTAGTGTTTGGGTTCCGGGGGCTTTTTAGACTAGTCAGGACTCGCATTTGGGTACACGAGTCATTTTACAATTGGGTTAATACCCAATTTTTGGATTTATAACAAAAGAGGGGTTGAGGAATGTCTTAGGGCAGACATTTCATTTCTAAGAGAGAGAGAGAGAGAGAGAAGTAAGAAGAGGAAGAGGAAGAAAAAGAAGAGGAATCAAGATGCCATATTCGGAACTAATTCCAAACATAAAGAAGAAGATCAAATCGTCTACAGTTTAAGGCAAGTGTTTATCTTGATTTGATATTATATGTGTGTTTTAATTCATATTACAGTTGGTGATAAATATGAAATTTTTGGTTGGGATTTATGTGAGAAAATGGGTTTTTGTGAAATGATTTCATAAAATTGATTCATGAGTATAACCCATGAAATCTTAAACCCCATGATTTGGATATATAGTTGATCAATTAAATAAAGAAACATATAACCTTAAGGTGGATGTTGATAGGGTAAGATTATATTGTGTTTGGATGAGTTTTGGGAGTGATTTTTGTAGAGAAATTGGGTGAAAAAGGCATAAAAGCCATGGCAGACCATCTTAGATATTCAGTAGGAGCAAATCGATTCGACCTATGGACATGCTAGTGTGATAAGTAGGTGAATAATTATTAAATTGTAATGAGATATATTTAGCAACATTATAATTCAGAATAAAATGTAAGGAGATATTTATATAAATAAGTAGGTGAATACTTATGAAATTGCATTTGACTTATATTCAAGATGGACATGCTAGTGCTGTGAGCGATATGCACAGTTAGTCGGATTTTTATATACAAGTATAAAGATAGTATATTTGTATATATCTATATAATAAGGAGTAGAAGGTTTTTACTATTCAATAAGATGATAACTTAATTAGGGGTGAGGATGTTGCCAACAAGGCACGAAATGGACCGCTGAGATTATTTCCCCCCATGTGCACACCACACTCTCATACCATATCTCTTACTTTCACACAATTACCCCTCAATTTTTTGATTCCCCCTTTTTTCCTACTGATCAAACAAACCCCTTAATTCAAAAATTGGGTATTTTGGTAACACTCCAATTCTGAAACCATTTGGACACGCCAACCTTGACACAACCTCATTCTCTCTCTCTCTCTCTCTGACGCAACTCCCATTTGGACGCAACCCATCATTCTAGAGCCACCACGTAAATGGTCTACCATTCTTGATACCACTCGATTTTTTATGATCTTAATCTCAGGTATAGCCTCCATTTTTCTCTCTGTTTGGTTTGCATTTATTTAGATCTCAAAACTTTTTTTAGGGTTTGAAATCCATTTCGTTTTCATCATTTATCGAAAACGACTTTGGGGAGATCAAATGGTTTTATGGGTTAAGATATGATTTGATTTGTATGTACTAATCTTGCATAATTTTGTAGGTGTTAATTTGTTAACTATGTAGTAATTTGATTTCCAGGTAACAATTTGGCCTCAAGTAGGTGTTAGTTTGATTTGTAGATGTTATTTTCTTAAGTAGGTACTAATTGTGTATCGGTTTATGGGGTTTTATTGGATTAGTCTTTTTTAGTTGTCTTTATGGAGTTTTATTGTACTGCAACCTTGGAGTTTTCTCCCCATTAATTTGATATAGATGAATGAGTCTGTAGGTATATAGATTGTTAGTAGTTTTATATTTTAGATTTTTTTATAGTGACAATCATGTTTTTGATGAGATGTCATAGTTAACATCTTCGTGTTAGGATATAAAACCATTTTCTTCAAATAAAATGGAACTGATATTGTAAATCATTTTATTTCATTTAGAAGGCTCATTATAAGGGTTTTTACAATTGAGGGATTGCAAAATATGTGCGGCGAGTTTCAATCTGGCTCACTATGCTATTTTAATTTACTCGAATTTGTTTCCATAATAGTAGGGATATAATTATTTTTTTATGAAATTTTGTCTGTTACGAATCAATTATTATTTATAATTGCAGTTGTCCCAAACTTTAGTTGCTAAAGTGTCAAATGTGTCCTGATCAGAAGACTGGCAATGAGTATGCAGTCTCAATTTTCAAGCCTCTGTTTAAATTTCCATACCTTTTGTTTTATATGGTTCCCTGATATGGAAAGTCTTTTATTTGTTTAATTTGGTTTGTTCTGCAGTTTTCCTTTGTGGGTACATTTGTGGGTGGGGGTTGAGCTTAGAGATTGATGAAGTTGGTGAAATTGAACTTTTGTGAGTTATATTGTGATTTCCATATGTATAACAAATGGTACTTTTCTTAACCTGGTTGATATTATTTCCATATGTATAACAAATGGTACTTTTCTGGAGCCATTTGAGATCCGGTTTAACATATATTTGTAACTTTTTTAAGGTCTAGTTTTTGTTTATTTTGTTGATAGCTGAACATATCAAGTTCAAATGTTGGTTCTTGATAGTTAGTTTCTTCAATTCTGAGACATGAAATGTGGAATAGGCATAATAGGAAACATGTATTAAGTCTCTGTATACTAAAGAACTAAAGATGTCTATGTCGTGACTTTTTCAATCTAATCGTATGTCTATGTATCTGAATCTTATTATATAGATGTACAAAGTTTATGATCTATATTATTTGTACGCATCTTATTCTTTTTAATTAATATTTCCTCTCTCTGATAGAGCCAAATTGTTGTTCCCCCCTCCTAACATAAATTTTTTGTTCCCCCTCCGTAATAGAGGCAAATTTCTTCTGTGATTCTTAAATTGCTTTGAGTTGAGGATCTTCATTATTAAATATTACCTTTTCTATCTTAATCTCATTTTTTTCAAATTCAACAGGTCTGGTCTTTTTTCTTTTCTTTTATTGTTGTTACCCTGTGGGAATTTAGGATCCAAAAGTGAGTACAAGTAGTCCACTACAATTTTATTAATTGCTAACAAATGACTGTTTTAGATTTGAAGTTTTACATGTTAGTGGTACTGATGGTTGAGACTCACTTTTACTATTAAAAAATGCTTTTATTATGATATGTTGTGTTTTCTTTAAATTAGATCTTTTTGTAGGTTCCTCATGTTATGATAACTTGAAGAATTTAGCTTTTTCTTGGCATGTTCGTATTCTTGAATATATCCCTGACGACGATCTTGAATATATCCCAGACAAAAATTTCGATAGTCCTCTACATCGTGAGAAAAATGGGAATAAGGTAAATCTAATTGCACTTATTATATTTGTTTGTAGGCATGGGGTTTCTTTCGAAATTGGAGGTTTAATAATGTGGCATGTGTGAGACAGTTCTAAGTAATTTCACCTATTCATATTCATTTCTTTGTTCCAAGGAAAATTTTGTGCTTTTCTATAACTTTTTTTTTCTTGAATTTAACTTGGGGGTTAAATTTACTAATTTGAACCACCTTCTCATACTCCCAATTTGAACATGGTAATTTTGGGGTAATGCTTTGGTTGGTGGAACATGTAGACTTTTTTAAGAGCTACATTTGATTGGTAGACACAAATTAGAAACATATGGAAACTTTTGAGTTTGTAGACACAAATTTTTTATCATAGCCATATCTTTTCCATTTTTTTAATCCTCCAAAATAGTGAATACCAAAACAGTAGATGTATGCATATATGCTGCATATATTCATATTTACTACATCAGTTGTATGCATATATTCATATATTCATATTCAGATTACTTCATTTCGTTTACTACATTCATATTCCTATTTACTACAGCAGTTTAATGCTTCAGATATGCTGCATATATTCAGATTATTACATTCATATTCAGTTGTATGCATATATGCACAACAGTTTCAATATGAATGATGCATATATATTCATTTCGTTTAATCATTTCATTTGAATATGAATATTCATTTCGTTTAATCATTTCATTTGATTGCGTTATCTTAGGTTCGTCTTAAATGGTGTTTTATTTATGGTGTTTCACAGTTTTGATATGAGAATGGAGTTTAAACTTTGTATTATGTATGTATTTGTTTTGATTTGGATTGATGCCTAAAGTACTCTGTTTGATGTCTAAAGTACCCTATTTTTTTCTTCCCTATATCAACTGTCACAGGTTTTGGTTGCCACTCAAACATCTGGAGAGACAGGAAAGAGATGGTTCCTAGGAAAACTGAATATTGTGCAGCAATTTATATGGGTATTTGAAGTATGTTCTTGACGGTTTACTTAATCCTATTCTGAAAATGTTAAGGATTCTTTCAGAATATTAAGTTTTGTTTTTAGAATAGGATTACGTGCTCTTTTTATCCCGTAGGATGTAAAGAACAAGAATGTTGAACCGAGCATATTATATGGACTTCGTTCATGTATTTTTTTTACTTATTTACAGAATCTTTCTTCTACGAATATCTTATGTGCTCTGAAATTTAAGAAGTTCAATAATGGACGAGAAATGTGCCTGCAGAAGCATGCTGATACAAATGTCTGCAATGAAGATTTAAATGAGATTGTTTGGTAAGCACTCTTACTTTTTTGAGCTCTATTAGTGACATTTTTTCATATTCTTTTTTTGTGCTAAAATAATTTTAAGTTGACCACATTTCCTTGCTTTAAATGATTTCTCTTCACTCTATCATGTCCCAATTACACATTTGGTCTTCATTCTATCATGGACCAATTATAAAATGTGGAATTGAAACATCCTTATTACATTTAGCACTGGTGCCCAAAGTGACTTAAGCCTAAGTTCACTACTTATTTTCCATTTATTTAGCACCTTGATTTACATTGGAAGCTTCTTAACTAATTGTTCTTACAGGGACGCAGTGTCGAACATGGCTGTGAAAGTGGACTACGATATTTAGTGTGCGAGGATTATAATTATACTATTAGTATGAAACAACACCTTCTGATCCCCCCACCCCAAATTACAGTTTCCTGATCGATTTATCTCTAACATGGGACTTCAACTTATCCTAAACATAATATATTGTGATTAACAGAACTGGCCAGATATATTTCAGGCGTCAAAACATTATCAAGGGCAGATAGATAGATAACTTGTGACCATTACAATCAATTTCAAGGAGGAAGAATCGTGATTGTTTGCACAATAATAAATGAAATTAAAGACCCTCAAAGTATCTCATATGGTCTTCAAATGTCTCCCCGTGCTGGATTTGGGCCGCTGATCCATATTTTTCAATCTGGTATTCAGGTGGGCACATCTTGAGATTGTAAGTTGAAGCCATGCTCATGCAGTAAGCACCCGCGTCATGAACTACCAGGCCGTCACCCGAAGCTAGGGTAGGAAGTTCCCTATCTATCCCTAGGAAATCTGCAAACTCACCAAGTACATCTGGTTTCTTGGACGATTTCTTGGAAGATTTATAAAATTTGTTCTTTTTATAAATACCGAGCATTTAGCGTATTGGAAAAGCAAATGATGTGTGATGTGAAGTCTACATCATGTTTCCTAAAACAGTGTTCGTGCCCTACGTGTTGCTAGGGCATTGTTTATTTCTTTATACATTTATATTGTCTGAAACATTATGAATTATACTTAGTCATTAACGTGATTCATTGTTGGAGTTATCTTTTTAGTAAAAAAACTATTTTTTCTTCATTACTTTAAGTTCTTGGTTGTTGGATAATGCATTTGATTATATTACATATTTGCAATTTTCTTTAATTTGGTATAAAAGTACAAATGCCAAGTTTGGTTCAAGTGTGGACAATACGACTCTGTTTTCTTTGTGGATATTGGTTCCATTAACTATTGTTTAAACGATAATCGTTGATTACTTCCTATTAAGGTTGCATTTAAGCATTTATACAAGTTCTTAATTAAATTTCCATCGGAATTTAATTACCTTTACAATGAGATTCTTAACGATGTATTGTACTACACTTATTTGTAACAATTGGGAACTAGTGACTGCTTGATGACATTTTTTTATTTCTTTACTTATTTTAGGGCAAAAGTATATTGTTGAACTTCTTTTTTATTTTTTTAGTAGTTGATAAATTTCATACACCATTTTGTCATGCGGGAAAAGTAAATGATAACGAATTTATGGTGATATTTTTACTTTAAATTAAGTTTTATAGGTATCTCCTTAGGAATATCTACATAAAATTAATATTTGGAAATTTTGATGCATGTTTTGGTGACAATTATTGCAGCCCCTTTAAGAAGTTTTGGTTCCCCTTTCTATAGTACATTTCTTACAATTGTATGTAGTGTATTGTATTTTTGAATTTAACTGATTTATATACATGTGTTGTAGATAGAACAACACATTTACACATCGAACATATTTTATGTGCTTTTATACCAGTCACCGCAAAACATTTATTTGTTTTGTTTCTTGAATCTGTAAGTGTGATTTTGGTGCTTGAAATTTTAAGTTTTAACATCGTTCAGTGGTAGTTTCTCTCTTTTTTATGCAAATTTGAACATATATCGATATAGAACTATCGGTGGTTATTGGTTTATCGACAAGAGGTGTATATACTGTCTCTCTATATCCTTGACTCACACACGCTCATTTTATCTCGATGTAAAAAAGTGAAGGAAACTATGCCCAAATTTGGATATTTACTAAATGAAAGAAACGTTGCCAAATTTTCTAATGTGTTCTGAAAAAGACTTTTTGACTTAAATTATACATGATTCAATATTTTGGAATTTTTTTTCTGTGCCTTCAAACCAACTACTGTTCCTTCTATGACAGCCATGGCTTGAGGTTTACAGGAGTTTAGCTCCTTCCTTCAACGAACTATATCGCCAACTTGGAGATGGTCCTTTGAGAGTAACCATGTTGAATAGCTTCTGCCGTTTTTTATTTGTTCAACATTACTCTGCTCCCCAGACTAATCAACTCTCCATCGTTACAAATAGCATTTTGTGAGCTTCAGCATTTGTATGATAACCCTGATAGTTAAAAAGCGCAAGTGCAGTAACCCTGATAGTTAAAAAGGTGACAATTTTCATCTATTTTTTTCAACATTCTTGGCTCTTAATTTTGATCCTGAAAGAAACATAATGCAGGGTTTCTTGTGGAGATTGAAATTGCACAATTCGTGAACTATCAAGGGGTTTGCCAATCCTTGACAGTTCCAATATATGATCTTTATTGATCTCGGCGAGGCTGCCTGGCAGCCTCCGCCACTCTGCCATACCTGTGAGAATTAGTTTTTCTAAGTTTGTGTGCAATAGTGTCTTTACCAGTGTAACCGAATGTCTTCTTCCTCTTTTGGCTATTGCTGCCAACCGTTTTTTTTAATTTTCTTTTTTAATTCAAAATCCTCTGTGCTATGTTCTTCTTTCAGCAACTTCAGAGGTTTGTCTTTTTGGTTGATTGCGTATTTTTTCATTGAAAGTTTCTGAAATTGTAAACTTTTTTTTCATTCATTGCTTTTCATTGGCTTTTTGTCTTATATTAAGTCATACTAAGTTTATTGAAACATTTAGGCTCTTATTCTTTTGAAAAAGATCTAGGGGGTTTTTAATTACCAAACTATATTGGTATCATAACCATCATATTTGATAGATCGTTATTTAAAGCCAAAGCACATATACTCTCATATAGTATGAACCGAAAATAAAGAAGTGTTGAAGTTTAGGTTGTAGCTGAGTGAGTTTTTCACTCTTTATAATCTTTTACCATTTATAGTTATCCCAAATGTACTTTTTGTTTGTTACCTTTCAAAACAACATGTTTCGGTTTCACTTTTTCAAATAGGTAATAAGTACTTTCTTATTATTTTGCAAGCAATGGTGGTAACAACACGACTCGAACTATAGTTATTACCGCCGTAGTTGTTGTCATTTTTGTAAAACTTGGAATTGCTTGCATTTGCATCCGCATCAGAAAGGGGAAGCAGATGCCAGCGGGTGAATATGATAGTAAGTTTAAATTTTCTTATTAGATTTATACCTTCATTTTTTGCATTGGACATCATTACCTTAGGCATGAGAATGTGCAATAACATCAAATATTGTTAAATTATACCAACATAAGCAAATTGAAGTTTTAATGTATCATTCATCTGTTGCAATGAAATTATTCATTTTGCAGTTCAAGTATATTATATAAGTTCGAGTAGATTATTATCATTCAATGATATCATTCAGTTTTAATTTATCATTCATTTTTCCGGTAATGGTTTAACTTCAAGTATATTATATAATCTCCTAATTCTGCTTTTCTCTTTTTGATGTTCTGGATGAAATTAACATTGTGGAATCCTTACAATATGACTTTGATACTATTAAAGCTGCAACATATGACTTTCTGATACTAATAAACTTGGACGAGGTGGATTTGGAGTTGTTTACAAGGTAATTCGAATATTTTGTTGTGAAATTAGAACAATTTGTACTTGAGAGTTGTTTCATCTGTCTCATATTTGATTGTTTATATATTCATGTTTACATGTTCAGGGTAAGCTCCAAAATGGACGAGAAATAGCTGTGAAGAGACTTTCTAGGGGTTCGGAACAAGGAGAAATTGAATTTAAAAATGAGGTCATTTTAAGGGCAAATTTTCAACACAGGAATTTGGTTAAGCTCCTTGGTATCATTTATTTATAGGAGTACCATGGACAGTAGAGGAACATATGATGTTTCTGTATGGTTTGCAAATGCTAGGGAAAGGTGATTGGCGAGGAATGGCATGCCAAGAAGTTTTTCATTCGCCAAAACACTACGTCTAGAAGACCGGGACATGGACAGGCAGCTGATGAAGTAAGTTATTTTATGGGAATTTTGAATATGGCAATCTTTTTATTGTTGTATTTAAATTCATAATTATTTTATTTTTCTTTAGATTTCATCAAAATTGATGAACACTCAATTGATCGGTGCATACCTATGGCCATAAATGGATCAGTGTATGAAGGCATGGGAGTTACCATGAAGGCGTTTGAGTTTTGGTGTTCCTTGTGAAGCTTGCCAGAGACAATAGAGCACTATTGAAAGCACAAAAAGGAGCCTGGAACAATAATGGGGCTTCTAAAGTGGTACATTTTCCCCAAGCTTGCCCCAGTGGTACGTTTTCCCCAATTTCGTTATTTATCTTATTGTCATTAGTCTCAAAATGTTTCAACCCTTGCATTTTTAATCTTAGTGGACTAACCATTTTTAATGTTAGGATCTTCTCAATCACATTAACTTCTTCACCAATTCATTCGTCCCCAATTCAATGGTACACATTAACTTCTTCACCAATTCATTCGGCCCCACATAATCCACTTAGTAATCCAACGTAACTATACCTGTCTGGTGTAAAACCTGTCTATCATGTCATTGTAAAACTCATACTAAACTGATGTTCATTGATTAGCATATTCATTTATTTGTTTTCTCTCATGCTAAATGATTGGCATATTCATATTCATTTCTCAAATGTTCTACAGGTGAATATGTTTTTCGACATTGACTGAGTGCTCGTAAATCTTTGTATATATTAAAACTCAATGTTTTATTTTACTATGTAATTTAATTGGGGAGTTTCAAGTATCAGGATGTGTATGTGCGATGCTTGAAATGAACAGTTATGATCATGAGTTTATACTGATGTTTCTGCAGAACTATATATT
The DNA here is from genome assembly GCA_949130495.1 of Sambucus nigra. Lineage (NCBI taxonomy): Eukaryota > Viridiplantae > Streptophyta > Magnoliopsida > Dipsacales > Adoxaceae > Sambucus > Sambucus nigra. The sequence goes on along the minus strand of OX422216.1, from coordinate 160,002,035 downwards.
TTTTTTGTAAGTAATTAATTGCCTCACCAATAAACTAATGATTATAACTGTTTATACTGATGTTTCTGCAGAACTTTGTAGATCTAGATGGAAGTGAAAGAGTTTCACAATCAAATGCGGAAGGTGCAAGGCTTAGGGAAGGTTTCCATATAAATCTTAGCTTGATGACCCTCACAACTGTAATTAGGAAGCTAAGGTTAGTGGACAAGGCAATGCTGCAGATGGATATATGCATTTACTATTTAATTTTCTATTCCTACTCCTTTAGCCTCCTTTTAGTTTTCAGTATATTTATATGCGGGTATAATTATTTAATTTTATGACACTCTATAATTGTTCTTCATTATATGAAAATTTCTTTTTTCCCTATATAAGACGAGGCATGTAAGGATCGGAGGTGTCGTCTTTTTTACCTATATTGCAATTTTGTAGTTTTGATAATTTTTAAGTATTATATGAAAAATTCTCATGCATTGATTTGAGTAATCTGAAACCTGCCTGCAATCTAGAATGCCTTCGATTGCATTATCGTCCCAAGATCTCACCGATACATAGTGGTATTTTTTGGTTTGCATGGTATGTCTTATATCGGGAAAGTTTTTAGACCACATCCAAAAGCTCAAATTAAAGATATTTACAGGTAATGTTCTCTAATCTTCTATTAAAACATTTAAGTAGAATTGGATCTTGCTTTACTATTTTTGTTTCAGCGCTAGGAAGAACACTAGCAAATTATGGTCTTTAACAGATCTTGAGATACAATGGTTTAAGTTAATCACGTTTATGTTTGGTACTGATTGTTTGACATTAAGTTAATCTTTGTATATTTATTATGGATTTGAACTAACATGTCTATTTTCTGTTGTTTAATTTTCAGATTATGACAAATACGAGGAGAAAGTGTCAATTAGATCCCTGAGTTTGAGACCTTGTTTAGCTTTGAGCCCCATCCCACCCCTTTACAAATATACCACGAGTTATTTGATCGAGCGATTTATATTTTTTATTAGATTGAAAATTTATTATTGTGTTTAGGTATTATTTTTATCATCATTTTGTTGGTAAAGTTGTTAGCAATGATTTGGTTTATATAATGTCCGGGATGGACTAATTGTATAACTGAGTAGTTTTAGTTTCTCAAACAGGTGGATAGTCCAATAAATAGGGGATATAATCCCAAAATTTTCTAAATCATGTAAACATTTTTGTATTTTATAAAAAATTCTATGAATACAATTCTTTATAGACGAATGTTTTTTGAAATGTTCGACCGTGCATTCATAGTTTATGTTATATATAGTTAGGCTTTGATTGTAAGTGTTAGGTGGGATAGTTGTGATGAATAGGTGATAATGTAATGACTTAGTTTAAGTCCTTTTTGTTTGTGATTTTATTTTTAGCAATTTGTTTGACTATTATACACAATGTTATGCTTTGATTGTGTGCGGGGGGTGGGGGGTGGGGTTGGGTGGAGGGGGGGGGGGTGTAAATTAAGACTATTTGAATGCTGTTGGCTTATTTGTTATTTGTTAAGCAATGTGGATAGTCTTATAAATAAATGATATTAGAATTTTTTATTTTAAATTACACTTTGTTTTGTTGGGGAATGAAATTTTAGTCATTTTATGATTACATGCTTTGGAAATTTTCGCCGTGCCTTCAGGAACGGACATTCCGTTAGTATTATATATATATATATATGTGTGTGTGTGTGTGTGTGTGTGTGTGTGTGTGTGTGTGTGATACATCTATGTGAAACATACCCCTATTGTGCTATCATGGGAGATTGCACGATGTGGGTGAATCCCCTGGCTAGTGAATGCAGGGAGAGTATAGTCCCCAGGTCATAGCACCATATATATGATTGTGTGATTTGTTTATTGTGAGGTAATTGTGGTTATGGTTATGACTCACTATCGAAGCACTATGGCTACCTCCAATACGTTTGTGATTTGTTTTACCAAATCGGTGTGAGAGTCCAACCGTTGGTAACTAGGATGATGTGAGTATTTTCTAGATAATGGTAGCATTGTAGAGATTGACATCTAGTAAGAAATTACTCTGAGGGATGGCAGTTATACTTATATTAGTGCGTGATATATAAGTATGAATATACTTGATTTGATTAGTATATTGTATATATATGTGTGTGAAAATATATATACAAACAAATTAAGGAATATAATGACCAATAAATTATATACATTCGGGAGGATAAAATTCGGAATCCAAAATGATATACATATATATAGAAAGATGAAAATATATACAAGTTATTGACACTAATGTGTGAATAGTAAGTAAACAACTAGTGAAAGTTATTTGAAACAAATTGATAAATTATAAATGAGATTTATCATGAATAAGCTGAGGTGAACACTTAAAATTAATTCTAAGTATATAATATTACATGAGGGGCATAAGGCAGGGTATGGGACATAGAGGATGGGTGATGGTAGTTAGGCTGGGTAGCATAACTAGGGTTTAGGGTTACCGGATTCACCATTTTAACCCTCAAAACCTCCATGATTCAATCCCAATCTCCCAACCAAGTATTCTAAATGTTATACCAACAGAGATATATAAATGATTTTTAATGTAATAGAATCATCAAATTTTCAAAGAACATCTTTTAATAAAATTAATTCAAGATAAATCCTTATAAATCTTAGTTTATAATTTTATTCAAGATACTCAATAAAACCCAAATTTCTTCACATTTTAATGTTACTAATTTATCCAATTCGTTCGATATGCATAAAGAGATTTAACCTATATTAATTCCTACCTAAGAACATGAATTAAATCTTCCCAATTAACATCAATCATTATGTATTCATGAATTTGTTTATCTTACACTAACATGGATGGTATATATGCTCAAAATTTAGCAAGATAAATACGTGCCTCAAGTGGTAGGTCTGAAATTCAATAGATTAGTGGTAGGGTGGTGTTCTTGTCCTTTCGATCTACACAGTGGTGGTGGTGGTAGTGGTGCAAGAATGGTGTGGAATGGCCTTGAAACTCCCTCTCTTCCTCGTCTAGTTGCCTCTTTATATGGTTTATAACTTCCACCCTAGTTCCTTCAACAAAACTGTAGATATACACTCCAAAATTCATAGGTCTCCTTTCCCCAAAATTTCAAAAGATTATAATACCCCTTCGAGATGCCGATTTGTCCTTAGAATGCCTCGAGACCCAAACTAAACCCCCGAGTACACTATTATAACTATTTTAATCATCTAAAATAAAATTACCTTTTATTTCATAAAATTAAGTCCCGACACGACTGACACGCGCGTCTCAACTAAATTTACCAGAACAGACATATTTCTCACTCACGACAATCAAAATATATTCTTACAATTTATTACTTATTCACAAAGTAATATGCAATACAAATAAATATTAACCATTGTCTTGCTAATTAACATTTATTTTAATCCAGATTAATTTATCATTTTAATTTACTTAATCCAAATAAATCCCAATACAAAAATCGTTAAAATTATGGGGTGTTATACATACTTCCCCCTAATAATAGAATTTCATCCCGAAATTTGGCAAAAAAGAATACTTAGTAGAAATAAATCCGGATATTTGTCGTGCATGTCATCCTTGTGATCCCAAGTAGATTCGTCGGCATTATGATGCCCCCACTGAACACACACAAGTGGAACTACCTTCGACCTCATTCTCCTCTCACTATGGTCTAGGATATCAACTAGCCAGTCCTCATATGAAATATCTCGCTACAAATAAATCTCCTCCAATGCAATGTGAGTGTGAGCTAACTCATCTTGGAGATATCACCTCAGCGAAGAAATGTGAA